>OX422222.1:466463801-467757218 GCA_949130495.1 Sambucus nigra | reverse complement strand
GCTAAAATTCAAAATATCTTCACAACCATTGATCTATCTAGCAACAAATTCGAAGGTGAGATTCCCAATTTCATCGGAAATCTCAATTCACTCCGAGTGCTCAACTTATCCCATAACAACCTTGCAGGTCATGTCCCATCAACGTTGGGAAATATTTCCGTGCTCGAATCATTAGACCTCTCCTCAAACCAACTCGTGGGAGAGATTCCTCAACAACTAACATCTCTAACATTTCTTGAATTTTTGAATCTTTCAAAAAATTATCTTGTGGGACCCATACCTCAAGGCAAGCAGTTTCATACATTTGAAAATGATTCGTACATTGGGAACTCAGCACTGTGCGGGTCTCCATTGTTAAAAAAATGTGGAGATGATGAGACACCACAATCACCAGTTTTCCAACAAGAAGAAGATTCAAATTTTGGGAGTGGATTTACATGGAAGATTGTTCTGATGGGATATGGTTTCGGCACTATATTTGGAATGGTTATGGGTCTCCTCATGTTCTTGATAGGAAAACCAAAATGGTTTACCGAAATTGTTGGAAAAGGACAACATAAGAAGGTAAAGAGGACAATGAAAAGAGGTCAGAGGCGTCATGGGAGAAGAAATTAGCAATCTATTTGGAAAGTGATGCATATGTTTTTGAAATGTTGTGTTATATCAATGAACAGTAAGATTATGTGTTTGCGTCATCAAGAAATTTACTGAACTTTATGTTTTTACCTTTGCTATCGAGTTGTAAGTTACACATTTATCATATATAGTAAGGATGTTTGGCCTTCTGCCACAAGGATGCACCTCACATGTTATATAGGATGTGACACTTGTGCATTGGTACTCATTTTGTAAAAAATTTGAACTCTGAGCTACTGCTTTCTACTTCTAGTAGGAATTGAATAAAAAAATGAGTACAGGAAAATAAAAGAATAAAAGTTGAAACATGTAGTGACCCCCTAAGTTTTGTATTACCAAATTTTGATGAGAACTAGACAGTGCTTGGCGATTTAAGGATGTTAATGGCCAATTTGGATAGATAACCTCAAAAGGAGGATCTGTTAGCAATAATTGAACATTCTAGACATGATTGCAAGAAACATAGCTAACATATAATTTTTTTAAAAAGAACATCTATATGATCTTCCTTTCTCAGATTAGATTAGAAAATAACGTCAACTCATCCGTTTTTTGCCCTAGAAAAAGTAACGTAGAAATCCGATCCGTTTAGATCTAAATTAACAAAGATTAACAGGAATTTCTCAATGTTTACACGATTATTATATTTTTTTCTCACTGGAGTGATGTAAGACTGGTTATTTTCTTATTGTGAAACTTTCCAATGAAGTTCACACTGGGTTAGTTCAGAGTTTTCTACCTTTTTTTTGTTCATTATCTGGAATGGAAGTCATTGGTAACTAAAAAGTTTTCATGAAATTGTTGATTGAATGCAATATACTTTTTCTAGAGTTCAATTAAAAATTTATGCTACTAAAGATGTGAATCTACACTTAAAAGCTTATGTCCACGGAATTTGTCGAGGACTTGTCCTAATATCTTGTTACTTCGATCTGTTGAAAGACACACTCCAAATAAGTTAAGAGTGGACCTTTAACAGAGAAATTGAATGAGATTATCTTATAGAAGAATCTTATGTGTTCCTCATTCAAAAGTTATGCATCAAACATTAAGGGAAAAGTTATTAATGGGGTGTGTGATTTTTTTCTGAAATTATAATGATTATATAAGAATAGATATTAAATTTTTAAAAAATTTTAGTCATAAGGTATCTATCAGTCCATGGGGTGAACCCGGGCGCAACGGTAAGGTTGCCCCCGCTGTGACCTGGAGGTCACGGGTTCGAGTCACTGAAACAGCCTCTCTGCGTATGCAGGGGTAAGGCTGCGTATATCCAACCCCCAGTACCCCGCAGTGGCGGGAGCCTCGTGCACTGGGTTTGCCCTTTAAGGTATTTATCAGTCCATTAGATTTCTTGTTCCCCACACTTCTTTCAGGCCGCCCACTAAATCTGGTTATGGGGATTTTTTTTGTGACATGGACTATGATTAGAAACTTGAGGACGAGTACATGGAGTTTGAGGGGTACTACTGCGAGGCTCCAACGAAAATTCCGAATCTTGAACAATGGGAAATGGATTGTTCTTATTGGTATGACGAGGTAATGGGATATCGGTACGAAGTCATCACACCTGCTCATTAAGGGGATCATGCTTGATTGTTGGACGCTGTTGTCCAAACTTTGTGCATCCACCGCTACTTTCACTAGTCGCCTTCCCTTGGGCGAGCCGTGGTCTTCATTCATGCTGCTGCCTCCCTGTCGCCTACATTTTTTGTTCCTCTTCCCAAAGTCCCGATTGTGATAGTTGATGAGGATTTCCCCAAGTACCTTATTGGAGTGAGGATTCTTTCGACATCTTTGATGAGGATTGTTCGGTTACTCATACTAGCTTCCGAGATGTGTAGTCGTAAGGTGTTAGTGTGACTTCTTGCCACTATTTGCAACATGAGATTAGATTCACACGACCGTCCTTTTGAGCGTGGATATCTGAACTTGATTTTGGACGCATTTGAGTATCCCCTTTATATATTTTCTTGAAAAAGTCCTGTACCATAGTGGTGCTTCTTAGGGTGGATCAAGTCTTGTTTATTTGGATTTGGGTTCTAGTAAAATCAATGAAAAAGAGGAGAAGAAACAAAAGAGCTTAGGTAAGCTGCTTAAGGGGGAGGGTAGAACATTTTTCATGGTTAATAATCGATTACTTTTCAGGCTTCAATTATTACCGTTCTTGAGCTAAAACTCTATACGGACATTGCACACAGCAGTAATTTTAGCGACATCCTGATTCGCGGCTTTTTCAACACCAGCATCATTGCACACAGCAGCAATCTTAGCAGGTGTCTGAAGGTTAGCATCTGTTTGACTCACTGGCCAATCTTGTCCACTGCCATATTGAATGATTGGCAAACTTGGCCACTGCCATCTGATTGGTAGTTAATGTATCCGTTTTATCAGAACAAATCACAGTTGTACAGCCTTAAAGGAGATGTGTAGCAAACATCTAACATGGATGTCTTCAAAAATTAAAAACGGCCGAAAAGTAAATACAACTATTCTGTATCAGATATTTATTAATACTGTGTTCACTAAGAAGCATCATTTCAAAACATTTAGACATTAATTTTGAGTGATGGCCAAATAATCTGTGTCATTACTGTGTTAGATAAAAAAATGAAGAACTCAAACTAAGATAGAAATTACACAAATCATTTTACACACAACTTACAAATTACAAATAGATGTAAGAGAATTGTAATAAGAAACAGAAATGAGCAATCAAATGTGTTCCCTAATCACTTCAAATTACCAAATCGTGTACTATTAAGAATGCACTACTTTTATACAACATCAAATATAAACAGTATTGGTAACTTAATCAGATCAACCAACTAATATTGAAACAAAGATATATAAAAGAGTTCCCCCTGCTCCAAATTAGAGCTCTCTTACAACCATCATTATACAAATGAGAACAAACATGAAAGCAGAGGAACTTTAAATACCGATTCCTTTTATTTAATTAAAAATATAAATGAATTTAAAAAAATTATAAGCCTCTTGCATCCATTTGGTAGTTGAGAAAATAGAGGAAAAAACTGAAAGTAAAACAAAACCCACATGTAAATAAGCAATAATCCACCAACTACACTAAAGACGATGGTCAGATTCACGAACCTGTAAATTTATGCTCAACATTTTTGTGGACGTCTACTGCGAAAAACATCCAAATGCATTATGAAATTTCTTGGTCCGTGATTGGTGACTTAGATCTGTAGAGAAAAAGGTACAGAAAATTAAGGCTTAAACAACAAGAATACAGATCCATATGAAGGTTTAAGTGCACTTCTCGAACCACGCTTGAAATTCCTTGGCCATCCATCAACATACTTGCAAGACAGGAAGTACTTCACAATTAGTAAGCCAAACCACCATACAAATCGAACCAGTTAAATTAGTAAGAACATCCCCAAATTCATTCAACTTCTTCTTCAATTGTGTATCTTCCTCATTCATTGACGCCTCTTGAATCTAGAAATGCACTTTCCCTATCTCCGTATTCATACCCGTCTGAGTAACTAAACTAATAAAGTTCCCATTCACAACTGTTGTTCCTGCAAACACAATACACTTTTTCCCCTGAATTTTAGAATCATCCTGAACAACCTTAGTTGTCTTACTAACAAGTTCACTCTCCCCAGACAATGACTCCTGCTCAACTTGAAGTGTTGATCTAAGTAAAGGCGATACCATTGCCGCAACAAGTAGGATTCTCACTAGAGTGGCATTGAACTGATCCAATATCAGACTGAAAATCGACCATCCTTCGTGCTTCTCCACTTTATCAGACAATCCATAGTCTCGATCCGAAACTCCACTTCGCATTCTCGAGCATCTTTCGCCCAAGACGCCAAAACTTGTTGATCTGATGACAATTTGATGCCAAAGTACTCCCTCTTCCCATAGTTTTGCACTCCTTTACCCATAAGACTCAGCAATCTGGGTCAAATCGACGAATGTACAAAACCAATCGGCAACGATTCACCAGGAATGATGAATTTCAATTCAGCATATAAATCTCATGATTTGATTAATCTAAATCATACACGTAATATCGTAGTCCTAAGCTAATATGATAATTGATCACTAAAGAATAATCAAATTATTATACACGTGCAAAATATGTATGGATATGACACAAATTTTGTGTGTGTTACTGTGTATAAGACATAAATATAATTTGTTCTAATTTGACGAGGGTTTGATGGAAAACGTTTCTTTTCCCATAGTTTTGATCTCCTTTACTCATAAAACTCAATAATCTGATCCAAAACAACGAATTTGACGAACAGAAAAATAATAATAGCAATAATTTACCTAGAATGATTGTGGAAGGCTCTTATTTATATGATTAATGTTATTAATATTCCTCTTCGTTATTTTTTTTTGTATTTATCATTCTATATTTATGCGTGAGGTCTTGGAGACTAGCACCCTCAAAATTTCAAGTAAACTCCATGCCTCATCATATAGGATCCTTTTACGCTTTTGCAAAATATTAATTGACAAATGGAAATTTCTCGTGCAGTGTATGCATACCCTCGGCGGCACACACTTCAACTACTAAATGAGTGTGTGGTTTATAAGTAACGAACTGGCATATTTCTGGACAAAACAACTGAAAATATAAATTGAGAAATGGATAAAATAGTAAATGTATGTTTTGCTAAAAAAACTCAAATATCAGAAACTCTCGCTAAACTCATATTTTGTTTCTCTGCTGGAGAAGGCATTATGAACTGACTGTATTTTCAATTATTTCACTTTCAGTATTTTTCCAGTTGAAGGTCAATCACGGATGAGTCAATGATGAAGCCCCACGATACGATATTCTCACTTTCCCTTCAATAATGTCACTTTTGCTTGTACATGTGATTGGGGTTATCAAGAAATTTGAATTTTTACAAAGCAAAAACTCGGGGAAGTCTTTTGTTGTCATCTTTTTCTTATCTGTCAATTGAAATTGAGAATAATGGGATTTAGGTCATGGGATAAGTTGTTGCAGTATGGGTTGGTCTAATTATTTGTAAGCAAAATAGAAACAAAAGTTGGTCTTTTTATGGAAATAAATTTAGTCATGTAGAGTAGGTAGATTTGGAACTTTTCAATTATATTACTGGCTTATACACACTGCAGTTTTATGAGATTATTAGTTGTCCATTGCAGTTGTGAAAATAATGGGCTTGCGTCCAGAAGAGTTAGGGTCTGTTTAGTTGTGGAAATATATTTTCCATGTCCATTTTCTTCTTTTTGTTCTATGGTATTGCAGTATATGCCTTTATGATTGGAAAAATAATATGGTCTTAAAGAAAATTGTTCTCCACTGTAAGCCATTCTAGAAAACATGGTTTTGATGTTCTCTAGGATTGCTCAAATTGGAGAATAATTTCCCACGACAACATACTCTTCTTTTCCACTTCAATGTCAAACTTTGAAACATTATAGAAGTAAAGCTGGAAATGTAAAACTAAAAGCAATTTTATATAACTAAACGGACCCTACTTATTACAACCCCATTTAATTAATTTTTTTCCGTTGCCTTTTACCAATATGATCCAATTGGAAAACAATTGCATGATGGAGAAAATGTTAGTGTGGTCCCTGTTGAAGCGCTCGAGCCAGTTAGCAGAGCCCAGTCATTGCAAATCTCTGTTGGTAAGCCTTAATTGTTTTGAATAGGAACCTTTTTATATTAAGAACAATAGAGGTTGAAGGAAAGGAGAAATGCATTTGTAGAACATTTTTCGCGGTTAACCATATGCTCTGCTTCTGCTATATACTATTTGAATTTGACTCTGTTGAACTAGTCACTCTTGTTTCATCCATTTCTATATGATCATGCATATATTTAAAGTTTGATTGGTTTCTTTGAAAACTCAAATGATAAGATAATAGAATGGATATGAGTGGGAGTTGAACTCATATATATATATATATATATATATATATATATATATTGTTGGGTTAATGGAACAATTGATGCATTGCCAGTCCTGGTACTCAATGGAGTTATATAACCGAACTTTGGTTATTACCCCCCACCCCGCACACACATTTTACACACTTCATCTATTAGGGATAATGTAGAGATCAGTTGATATTAGTTGATTTCATCTATGTATACGTTATTACCAATGTTCTAAAAAACCCGCCTAAGCTCCGCCTAGGCACGCCTAGGCTTAAGGCTTGGGAGAAACGCCTCGCCTTACGCTTTTCACGCCTTATTCTTGGTAAAACCCTTAAGGCGCACTTTTTTCTAAAAACAACAATACTTTAGTGAAACGATGTCGCCTTTTAAAGAATTTGTTTACAAATCGGACCATTATCTCATCCAAAATAATCAAATAGTATTTTAATTTGCATATATTCAGATTTATTTTTATGATATGTGCAATTTTTGTATTTTAATAGCCTTGTTATGGTTAAAAAATATTAAAATATATTAAAAAGGCCTAAACGCCTTTTTACGCCAAGGCTTCTAAGGCTTAAGGCTTGGCCTCAACGCCTCAATCACGCCCCGCGTTTTTTAGAACCTTGGTTATTACTCCAAACACCGGCCCCAACCTGGAAACATGTGCTGACTGGGAAGCCAACAACCCCTTCCCCCAAATTTTAAAAATTGATTTGAGATCCCAAATGAAATTCCCAAAACAACCCCTCTTGTTCCCCACACTTCTTTTAGGCAGCCCACTAAATCTGGTCAGTGGTGGGGCCAGGAATTTATTTGGGGTGGGACACAAACCATTAGTGGGGGTTCGGAGACGGGAGCCTCCGGAATTTTTTTTGAGGATTGTTAATACATTTTTACAAATATTTAATTGATAATTTGTATTTTTAGACAATTATAACTCAAACAAAACAGTATATACAATAGCACAAATTCAAGACTCCGTCTTGTATTTGAGGTATTGTATTTGATTGAAACAATACCAAAATTGTTATAATTATGACGGAGGGAAATGAAAAGTGAAATTGTCAAGTGGGTGAGAGTGTGTTAAATATGTGTGTTTTGAAAGTCTAAAGTAAAAATTACACATTTTTATCCTCAACTTTAAAACTAAACATATTTACCCAATCACCAAGAAGCTCCGCCACTGAATCCGGTTATGGAGAATTTTTTTGTGATATGGACTATGATAAGCAACTTGAGGACGAGTATATGGAGTTTGAGGAATACTATTGTGAGACTCCAACGAAAATTGCAAAGCTTGAACAATGGGAAATGGATCGTCTTACTGGTATGACGAGGTAATGGGATTTCGGTATCGAGTCGTCACACGGGATCATTATGAGGAATGCGATGAGCAGATCCTTTAATCAAAATATAACGGGATCATGCTTGATTATTGGATGCGGTTGGGCACCCTCCGCTACTTTCACTAGTCATCTTGCCTTGGGATCACTGCTGCCGCCTCCATGTCGCCTACAGCTTTTGTTGCTCTGACCAATGCCCCGATTGCGATGGTTGATGAGGAGTTCCCCTAGTACCTTATTGGAGTGCGGATTCTTTTGACATCTTTAATGAGCATTGTTAGGTTACTCATACTAGATGTGTAGTCGTAATGTGTTAGTGTGACTTCTTGCTACTATTTGGGACACGAGATGGCATTTACATGACCGTCTTTTTTAGCGTGGGCATCTGGACCTGATTTTGGACCCATTTGAGTATCCCTATTATATACTTTCTTGAAAACGTCTTGTACCCGTATTGGTGCTTCCTAGGGTGGATCAAGTCTTATTTATTTGGATTTGGGTTCTAGTAAAATCAACAAAAAAAATGAGAAGAAATGAAAGAGCTTAGTTAAGCTGTTTAAGGGGGAGGGGATAATGTGTTGTATATGCTCGTGTGTGTGAGGGAAGGAGATCCATACTTCTTTCGTTAGCTCCTGTTCAATT
Organism: Sambucus nigra; assembly: GCA_949130495.1. Taxonomy (NCBI): domain Eukaryota; kingdom Viridiplantae; phylum Streptophyta; class Magnoliopsida; order Dipsacales; family Adoxaceae; genus Sambucus; species Sambucus nigra. Next base: position 467,748,689 of record OX422222.1, on the reverse strand, counting down.
TTGTGTGAAAGGAGGGAGATCCATACTTCTTTTGTTATCTTTCAGTTCATTTTTGTGTGTACAAAGGAGCATTGTTTTAATTATAGGGCTATGTGGAATATTTGAACCTGAATACTCCTTGTCTAAGATAATTTTTTGGAACACATTCTTTTCTAATATTAAAAACAACTTTAAATAGGAAAAGAATTGTTCATTAACTTGACAACTAATTAAGCCTAAGAGCAATGCCATTTAGCCGTGAGTCCTGTTCATATTAGCTTTGGAAGCAAAAATCTGTCAATCTGTTAAGTTTGTTTCTGGCTAGATTTTATTGTTGCCATTGTCTGCATGTTGTGCACTATTCTTGTAATCGGTGCGATCGCGAAATGCATACATTCCTCTTCTTTTTTCTAAAACCAAACTGAACGTTGTTTCGTAAATTTAAACTGGTAATCATTATTTTGCAGTTATGATGAATGTGAATCGCATAGTGGTTGGAAGACTTCGTGGTTTTGATCAGTTCATGAACTTGGTAGGATTGACAGACACGAGTGAACTAATATAGGCATGGTGATTATTACAGGAAACAGTGTGGTCAGAGTTGCACTCAAGCCAGTTAGAAGAACCCAGTGATTGCAAATCTTTGTTGGTACGCCTTAATTGTTTTGAATATGAACCTTTTATATTTTGAACAATAAAGGTTGAACTAAGGGGCGAACGCATTTGTAGAACATTTTTCATAGTTAACCATATGCCCTGCTTCTGCTATATACTATATACTTTTCAGGCTTTAATTATTCTAGCTCGAGCTAAATCTCTATATGGTCATTGCACACATCAGCAATCTTAGAAACATACTGATTCCTATAGAAAAGGATTATATGTAGTCCCTTCCACATTTAATGATCGACAAACTTGTCCACTGCCATCTGATTGGTAGTCAACGTACCTATTTAATCTGAACAAATCACAGTTGTACATTCAAGAGTCTCAACACTGGGCAATTTGAGAACAAGTGCATTCTTCTGAGCCATTGATAACTGCAGGAAAACCTCCCGGAATGGCAGCTACTGCCATTGCCACTGCAATCTCAAGGTTTAAGTTCACTTCTCAAACGAGAGCTTGAAATTTTTTGGCCATTCATCAACATACTCCCAAGACAGGATGTATTTCTCATTAATAAGCCAAACCACCACACAAATCAAACCAATTATAGGAGTAAGAACATCCCCAAATTCATTCAACTTCTTTAATGGTGTATCTTCCTCATTCATAGACCCCTCTTGAATCTGGGAATGCACTTTCCCTTTCTCTGTATTCATACCCGCCTGAGTAACTAAACTAAAACAGTTCCCATTCACAACCATTGTTCCTGCAAACACCATACACTTTTCCCCTGAATTTCAGAATCTTCCAGAACAGCCTTAGTTATCTTCTAACAGCTTCACTCTCCCAGGCAATGACTCCTGCTCAACGCGAAGTGTTGAGCTCAAAAAATGCGGTGATCTGCCTTTCATACCAAGCCAGAACAAATGATACCACTGCCGCAACAATTAGGATTCTCACAAGAGTGTCATAAAAAATCAGACTCAAAATCGACGAATGTACAAAACCATACTCTCGGTCCGAAACTCCGTTTCTCATTATCGAACATGTTGCGCCCAAGCCGCCAAAACTTGTTAATTCTATGACGATTTGATGCCTATGTTCACCCTCTTCCCATAGTTTTTCGCTCCATTACCCACGAGACTCAGCATTCTGAGCCAAATCGACGAATGTACAAAGCCAGTTGGCGACGATTCACCTGGAATAATGAATTTCAATTCAACATATAAATCTCATGATTTGATTATTTTAAATCATACATGTAATATCGTAATTATCCGCTAATATGATAATTGATCACTAAAACATCATCACATTATTATACACATGCAAAATATGTACATAGATGACACAAATTTTGTGTGTTTTACGGTGTATAAGACATAAATATATTTTGCTCTGATTTGATGAGATTTTGATGACTAATGTTTCTTTTCCCATAGTTTTGAGCCCCTTTACTCATAAAAACTCAACAATCTGATCCAAAACAACGAATTTGACAAACATAATAATAATAATAATAATAATCATACTTCACCTAGAAGGATGAATTTCAACACATAAATCTCTTGATTTGATTATGCAAATCCATACACATAAAATTCGTCATCGTAATAGTAAAATGATAACAGAAAGATCTCGAACTATTGAGTAAAACATCAAAAAAATTATCATACAAGCTCAAAATATGTATCTATCTTATACAAATTCGTAATCTTAGAGAACATACAATGACGGAAAGATCTAGAACTATCAATAAAACATCAATAAAATTATTATACAGATTCAAATATGTATATATCTTAGATGCACCAATGGGAAGCCTAAATTGTTTTGTTGAAGTGTTAGAGAGACTAATTCAGAGCTGATGTATTTTAATATTTCATACAGTTAAAATGTCAACAATTTTATAGAAATAGTGAGAAAAACAACCTGAAATGATGAATTTCAAATAAAACACATAAATCTCATGATTTGATTATGCAAATTAATACACCATAAAAACCATATTGCTAGGGCAAATACAATAACCTAAAGATCTAAACTATCAAGATATTTACATATCTTAGATACCTCAGAGTGAAGCATTTTGTGAAAGTGTGAGTGACGCTAATTCTGAGCTCATGCATTTCAATATTTCATACAATAAAGCTCAAAGAACTCACAGAAACAGTAAAAAGAAGATGATAGTTCACCTGAAATGATAATATTCTATTCTAACACGTAAATCTCACAATTTGATTATGCAAATTCATACAATATAAAGATCCTCATGCTAGAGCAACTACAATAACATAAAGATTTAAAACAATCAGCAAAATTATCATACAGATGCGAAATAGGCATATATATTAGATGAGGCTGGATCTTATACGGACCTAGTTTACGGACCGCTACCATCCAAGAATTATCTAGGGACCGTTTTGTCTATTTAGGACCACCTTTTGGGACCGCGATGTCTTTTAACTTCTTCTAAGTTTTTGGGAATATTAATTTTTACCCCAATAATTTCTAAGGTCTTTTAAGCTTATTTTAAAGCTTAATTAATCTGGAAGTCTAAGTGTAGAAGTTTCAGGGTTACTACTACTTCTCAATCTTCTTCCGTCACTATCATATTGGAATTCTGAATAGCGAGGATTATCTATATAAACAGTTTCTTCAGGGAGTCTAGAAATTGAAATTGGTTTTGATGGAAAATATTCTAGTCTTAAATACCTTATACGGTATCGTGGGTTTATCTGTCTAGTTTCTTTATATATTTGATTAACAATATCAATTATATCGTTATCTATAAATTCGTCTAAATTATTATCACCATAAGATGACAAAAATCTACGGTATGTTCTAGGGGCAGCTGTCTCTACGTTTTTAAGGAGAGGACGGATTCCTCAGGCTCTAATTAAAGTAGCCTTTGTTTCAGCTAACCTTTTACGTCTAACAATTTTAATACGTCTATACTGTCTTCAAGTATCCTAGTGTTCTTGATATTTTTCAGGTCTTGATAGTTCTTCTGCAAAATCTTCAGTTCTTAGTTTTTGTCTAAAGAGATCTCGGATCCCTGTTCTAATTATTTCTATTTTAGGTACTTCTCTTCCTAACCACTCAATGATCTGGTCCAGGTATTTAAAAGTACCACCTGCATATACTAAAACAGATTCTATAAGTTCTTTATCTTTAGGGTCTGTAAGAGTCCAGTCTTGAATTTCTCTAATTAAGTCTAAACTTGTTTGATTAACAAATTCTAAAAAGTCTTTAGTGATTTGTAAGCTCATATAAGATTTTTCTAAAACAATAATATGTAAAATAGTTAAGGGTTTGGTTCGAGTTATACCTTCCTTCTGGTCTGCAATATCTTTACCCTCTTCCCTTTGTCTCTTCAGCCTTGTTACTATTCTTCTCCGGTCTCGGCCTCCTACAACTCTCTCTTTATGTGTTGCACCTCAATCCACTACTTTGGCGGTTGACCCGTTTCCTGCCTGTACGCCTTCACGCCTAACGCCCACCCTGGCTAACGGCTCACGGCTAATCGGCACCTGACGGCGGTTCACCAGTATAACACCTTGTGTGCTACACCAGAGGTTCCACACAATAGTCCTCTATGAACAGAAAGTTAGAGACAATTTGGACAATAATAACAACTTAGCATAAGAGATTTCTGGAAAAGAAAATACTTTTATTGCATTGCATAAGTAAATACAACTATCCCCTCTCCCCTAACTATGAGAGGTTTACTCACTCATATACATATTACTCTCTACAAGCATCTAAAAGTCTAACAATCTCTCACCCTCTAGCAACTGATGTCTAAAACACAAATGGACGCTCCCTTTTATAAATCAAGGGCACTACAACATGACTAGTAACCGGCTATCAAAAGAGATCCGGTTTGAAAGCATAATTATTAAAGCAACAATATCTTCAGAATCTTTATAAGCTGGGTCTACAAGCTTTTATCGTCTTTTGATAATTTGGGGGGACCTCTTTCTTTATGAAAAGAAAGGCGTGCCGAGTCTTCATCATAGGTCTTGTCATTTTGTAATAATGCAAGAGCATTAAACAAAGTCTTTCGTCTTTTTTATCAGTCTGGTGGCCCATGTGGGGCAAGCATCTTTTGCTTTATGGAAAGCATGGTATAGGCAAACGATACTTCTGTCTTCAATAATTCTTCCACTACTGAGGGGCCCTTCTTTGTTGTGTCTGTGTCTTCTTCTGCCTTGTCCTGATTTGGGAGGGTATTATTGAAAAATTCATCAATAAGGCCTACCGTTCTAAGGATGGCTAGCAAAGCTATCTATACCATTTCTTTGGATTCTTTCTTGAGCCTTCTATTGAATGGCTCATCAGCTTGGATTATCAAGTCTTCTTTGTGGTAGGCAGTGTACCACCTGTCTTCTCCTGTTAATAATTCCATGATCTCAATTGTTTCCATTGCCTGAGCGATCTGGAGTTTGGACTTATCAACAATTAAATCTTTAGTCTCGTCTTCAGATAGGATCTCAACGTCTTTAAATGTATAATTAGAAAATCTAACAAGTCTAAATCCTTCCACCCTCATTCCTCCGCAGGAACTTGGAGCAATCTGATAAATTCTAGCAAATAAAGGAAGGAAATCTTCTACCTTTTTAACGTACTCATGGACTATTTTTCCAAGAGCAACAGAGTCTTCTATAGTCTCAATTTGGATAAGTCCGATGAACCCATAGTCTGCTAAGGTTATCTGGGCAAGTTCTGCTTTCTCAGCAAGATAAATCTTTGGAACGTCTTTGAAGAAACCTTTTATTATTAAGGCATATCCATTAGTCTCAGATAATAACACATTGAAATGTTTAATAATGCTATTAGATTCTTTCTTATAGTCTTCTGTTGATGGAAGATTATTATGACCAAATGGTATAACAATCTTAGTCTTAAAAGTCTTTTTCTGATAACAAAAATTATCAGTGGGTCTAGCTTTGGAGGATTCTCCAAGAGTCTGAGCATAGGTTTGAGTCTGAGGTCTAGGTATAGCAGTACCACTGAGTTGGGTAACTGCAAGTCTTTGAGTTCTCATAAATCTGACAATAGCTACCAAATTTTGTTTGAACTCGATCCAAAGTCTATTCTTCACGTTCCACCATATGGCATCTATAAGGGTATTTTCATCTTCTGAGAATTCTTGTCTAAATTTGATCAAGTATGGGTATCTTTGATCAGGTCTATATTGGGGAAAATACATCTTCCCAATGAGTCTATTTTGAGAAATAATCTCTTGTCTAGATTTTCCAGGAGGAACTAAGATATCATCAAAGTTCTCTAGGATTGGTCTTTCTTGAGAGTCTTGAATATGCGTCTGTCTTTGCGTTACACCAGCATTTGGTCTTAAGCGTCTAAGATAGTCTGCAACGTCTTCCCTGTTCAGTCTATTTGTTCCAGAGGAACTCATATCTTCTAGGTCTTCTGTTTGCAACATAAAACATGAAATTATATTAGTGTTAGCAAACATTGGTTCTCTTGATATAATGTCTGAAATGGTATTTTTACTTCCCTTAATATGAATAACAGAGAAGTCATAACCATTAAGCAATTGTTGCCATCTAATTAGTCTATTAGTCCTTGATTTGGACAAATCTAAATCTCTAAATTTTACTGCATAAGAAGAGTCAGTTAAAATAGTAAAATGTTTAGGTCTAAGAAATAACATATATTTTTCTATTGCCCTTACTATAGCTAAAACTTCTTTTTCATGGGCAGTGTATCTTGTTTCTGGGTCTGTAAAGGTTTCAGAACTATGTCTACAAAGTTTCTTCTTTTTTGTCTGATGATCAATGGCAAAGTATACTGCTCCCCATTGCTTATCAGAGGCATCTGTTTCTACTATAAGCTGGTCTTCTGCATTAGGCAGTTCAAGTAAAGGAATATTCTTGACTGCATCTTTAATTTGTCCTATAACTTCAAAATCATCTTTAGTCCAATAAAAGGGATTAATTTTGTCTGTTCCTTTTAATTTGGATGTTAAGCTTTGTCTTTTTGAAGCAAGGTCTTTAATAAAGTCTGCAGCACAATTAAGCAATCCTAAAAATGATTGTAATTGTTTTCTATCTTTGAGTTGGTCTGGGAACTCAAGAATCTTTTTGGTTATGTGTTCTGCCAAGGATAATTTTCCTTTATTAATATGCATTCCCACAAAGTCTATCTCAGTCTGAAATAATTGCATTTTCCTTTCGGAAATAACAATACCATGCTTATCTAATTCTAAAATAATATTTTTAAGATGGTACATGCTCTATCTCAGTCTTACTGGCTACAAGAATATCATCTATGAAAACAAAACAAAATTCTGAATGAGGTCTAAATATATTATCCATTCTTCTTTGGAATACTTGAGGAGCATTCAAGAATCCAAATGGCATGACTAGCCATTCGTATTTTCCTTGGGGCACACTAAAGGCTGTCCAAGTAATACTGTTTGGATGCATCTTAATTTGCCAGAAGCCTGATTTGCAATCAAACTTACTGAATATAATTCTATCTTCGATTAAATTAATCAAATTATTCTTGTCTGGTATCTTATAAGAATCAAATTCACAATTCTTATTTAATTGTCTATAATCTATAACCATACGTCTTTTTCCTCTTTTACGTTCAGATTCATTTTGAACATAGAAGGCTAGGCTATTATGTCTACTTTTACTTTCTCTAATAATGCCTAACTTAAGCATTTCGTCTATGTCTTTCTTGAATTCTTCCCTATCTTCTTGTGAGTATCCTTTCTTATAGGTTCCACCATTAATAGCGGTGTCTGGGTTAATAGGGATGATTTCACAATTACTCTGGTCTTTATCCCACTTAGCGATGGGATTTTCTCCTAAAGTAGGCTCAGATAGTTGCCTAATCTTCTCTTTTTCTACTTCTATATCCATTTTCTTCTGTTTGGATATGGCTTGAACCTGTAATAAGGTTTGTTGAGCATGATCTAAAATGTCTTGTTGTATAAGCGCTATTTGCTTATAACACTTTTGGTCTGGACACTTACACTCTTTTTGTAAGGGTTTAGTAATTTCTAAGGCTTCTTGTTGGGTTATAGGTCTAGGTCGACCATGCTCAGCTGAAGAACTCTGATGTTTAATGGGTCTATAATTGGGCTTGACCTGCATAAGGTCAAAGGCAGTCTTATGATCTATTAGAGGAGCTTTAATATTATATTCCTCTTGATCACTAATTAATATCTTATCGTTATACTGAGTATAAGGATGATATTTACTAATAAAGTCTTATCCTAGAATAATGTTTCCTGTGAAACTAGGACGAGGGTCTATTATCCAAAACCGATGATTAACGGTTTTGTTAGTCTGATTTCCTAATTTAAAATAAATAGGAATAGTTTGGAAATATAAGGTAAATGGATCTCCATTAGCCACTTTACCATAGATTTCTTGAGTACTTTCTAAAAAATAGTCTTCGGGGAAGGCATTAGCCTTGCAAATACTCTGAGAGCACCCTGTATCTATAAAAGCTGAAAGTCTTTTAGGATAGTCTTTATGTTGAACAAATAATTCTACAAAACAAGCATGTGGTTTAGTAGAAATTCCTAAATTGTTCTTTTCTAAAATAGATATTCCTTTATGAGGTTTATCTATAAAATCTAAGGGTACTTGGTCTTCTGAACTATCATCAGAATGGTATTCTTCAAAATCATAGGAAATTCCCTTTCCTTTGAAGTCTTCATTTTCTTGCGATCTTTTAGCTATATTCCTATCAATATCTTGATAATAGGTTTTAATATCTAAGTCTATTTGAGCGTCATACTGACTAGTATAAATTGCTCTAAATCTAGTTCTCCAACAGTCTTCATGGTAGTGTAATTGACAAACAATACAAACCGTAAATAACTTTGTCTGTATAGTCTCAAAGCATTCTACGCATCTAAAGTCTTTCTTGCTACATTTCATTTCAAATGTGCAATAATGTCTTTCATCAAAGTAACATCTAGGTATATAGGTTAGTAACTCATGATTACTAACTGTCCAACTCTTCTTTAAAAATGGGCTTAATATACACTTATACCAAGCGTCTTCAAAGTCTATAAATTCATCATCTAGATCGCCTTGATCATTCTGCATCATATATAAGTCTAGGGTATCCTGAGAGTCTTCATACTCATCATTATCACTATAGTCTTCAGAATCACTGTCTGTATATGCACTATAGATACTAGTATTGTCATCATCTTCTATGTCTGATATTTCTATAGCATATAGGATATCTAATTCTTCTTGATCTGCATAGTCTAATATTGTATTAATGATTTTAATACTTTCTTTATCTTTCTTGTTGGGGCAGTCTTTAGCAAAGTGTCCTTCTTTGCCGCAAGTCCAACATTCTTTAGTGGCAGTCTTAGATTGAGCTATATCTTTTTCTTTCCTATAATTAGGAACCTTCTTATACTTACTAGTATTTTTCTTAAAATATCTTCTTTGGTTAAATCTATTTTTCTTAGTCTTAGGATTCCTTTCTCTAAAGGTAGTAAATTGTCTAAATTTATATTTCTTTGGCAATCCTAAAGGTCTAGTCTTAAACTTCCTATGTTTCCATTCTAATTTCTTTTTTAATTTCTTGGATTCACTTCCACATCCCCATTGGATTGGAGCGATGTCTCTTTCGTCTTTGATCGGAGGGATCTGCTTGAAAGTTTCTTCTATTAACTTTCCCTGAGTTATATCACGTCTTTTAGATATGATATATTCTTTGGCGAAATTGATTCTTTCACCAAGGGAGTTATTCTTAACTCCAGCTACACCTGGCCAATTCCTATATTCATTAATCAGGATTTGTCCTATGGCTGGTATCTTTCTAAAGTATTCGTCTTTTAAGGTCTCTCCAAATTATTTAATTTGGTAATATAGTTGTTTATAATTATTGCTATGTTCATTTATCTTATCTAACTTGCAAATGCTAAGGAGGGCTAACTTAGTTTTTGCTAGGTCTTGTTCATTGATCTGAGCTAGATGTCCAGCTCCAATGAATTCTGAAGTGAACAATTGAATATATTCTTCAATTGATCTTTCTTCTAGGTTTTCCTTCATCTTCTCAATCTTAGCTAAGGAGTCTTCATCTGTAGCCTTTCTTAAACTATCTAAGTAGTCTTTTGCAATACCTCTAATGGATTGCTCAGCGTACTGCTTACATGAACATCCCATTGTTCATTAGATGCAAAACACATGTTCATCTGATTACGCCATTCGTCTAAGGCTTTCTTTCTATCTTGCACATTGTCTAGATTAAGGTATATACCTACTGGATTTATGGCTTGACTTGCCATAGTCTTAACAGGAGTGAAACTCTTATCACTAGTTGAAAAGTCTTTTATATAATCGGGTTTAGTCTTTACTACGGTGCTTGAGTATATAGGAATATTTATTCCTATTGGTTTACTAAAAATTCTAGGAGCATCTTCTAGCCTACTACTACTTCATATCTCTTGTTTGCTAGGTTATACTTGTGTAGCTGGCATTAGTCTTTGTTCTCCTTCTTCTATTAGTCTTAAGTTTCTAAAAAGTTACTTAGTATTCTTAGATTCTTTTAATTTTAATATGCAGTCTTGGGCTATCATATTAAATATTTCTCTTTCTTGAAACCTAACAGAATGACTTTTCTTAAGGTTATCTTTAAATGTCTTCATATCCAATTCTGAGGGCTCATGTCCAAAGTTTTGGATCCTAGCTTTTTCTTTTACTAAGTCTTTTTGTTCAAATGATCTTCTAGGTCTAATTGTCGGAGCTTGTCTAAGTAAACTAGCACTAGTCTTACTACTACATTCTCCTTCTGAAGGATCATTGATTATGGCTTCTCCCATATTCCTAAATCTAATCTCTTCGGTCTGGATATTCTTATTGACAATCTTAGGAGGACCAAACTGGATGGTAACATTTTCAGTGACGTCGTCTTGATTAATAAACAAGGGTTTATTTTGTATAGTCTTAGTTTCTTAAAATTTTGGCAATTTCCAGAGAGTCTTAGCCTTCTCTTTCATAGGTCCAGTATTCCTAATACTGTAAGTATGATTATAGTCTGATACATTGGTTCTAACTAAGATTTCTTCATTAAGTCTACCGCTAGGAATTCCTGACTGCATTCCTTCATAAGGAAATTGGGAGAACTTCACATAGCTTTGAAATTCTATATTTATATTAGCGTCTAGAATAATATAATCTTCATAGCCACTAGCATATAAGATTAACTTAAAATGTTTGGCTGTGTCTACGGTTACTGTAAATGCCGGAATGACATTAAAGTATCCTATATTGTCTGACATTTCTAATTGGGCTATCCCAATAAGACTTTTCTCAAAGTCTTTCCATCTTTTGTCTACTAAACAACATAATATGTTGATATTATTCTGGGGTCTATGTAATCCTTGGATTCTTGCTTGAAAGAGTCCAAAGGTTAGGAATTGGAACTTCCTATCAGTTCCTCTAGATCTAAGCCATTCTGAGTCAAATACTTGGAGCTCAGTATAGGATTTGTCTAACACATGATTTCTACAATGGTAGGTCATGTTATAATTGGGAGTCTTAGGAGTGGCACCTTCTTTAAACAAGTCTATGTATCTAACGGCTGGAAGTTGTCCATTATGAATGGAATCTTCAACAATCTTCCAGTCAACTTCACCCCATTCTTTCCATTGGAGAGGATTGGTGAAATTTCTTTCTTTCCACCATGTTCTAACATTGGAGGATGAGTCCTTAAGTCTTTGGAGCATATGATTACTCTATCCAATATTTGGGATAGAGCTAACTACCTTACTGGTCTTATATAATCCGTCATTTATGACTCGTCTACCTATGGTATTCTTTTCTCTAGTTTCTATAGGAGGGGCAATCTGTTTTTGTTCAAGTCTTTTTTCAATTCTTTCTAAGAAGTCTGAATAATCCTTTTGTCTTTTTATCTGGTTAAGGATTTCTTCTTTAAAATTCTTATTCTCTTTTCTAGTCTTTTCAGAAGTTTCTTCACTATGTCTAGCTAGAGAATTAACGATGGTTTTACCAACGTTAGTGATATAGTCTTTTACTTCATTATCTTTTTCTAGTTGTTGTATAGTTCTAACTTCTATGGCTTCTACAGTCTTTTCAATTTTATCTAACCTAGTTAGAATAAAAGGCGAGTCTATTTCTGCTTGGGATGGTTTATTATATACGGCCTTAATTTCGTTTATAATTTCACCGTACTTTTCTTCTACTTGGGCCATGTCTAATCTAAGTTCATTAATAATATTATCCATCTTAGATAGATTATGTCTTTCCATATTATTAAGGTAATTTGCTAAATTCTGTTGGAATTTAACAAAGTCTGTATAGAAGGTGGTTAATCCTTCTGTCTTAGCCTTTAAGTCTAAATGTAAGTCTTTAACAATGCTACTGTTATAGTCTTGGGTAGCTTCTATAGATGTAGAAATTAAATTTAATCTTTCTAATATAAGTATAGTTGCTTTAGCCGCGTTGGCAATCTCATTTTCATTTATCTTGTAATAAAATCTATCATCATTTATCTTTTCTAAAATTCTTTGATAAAATTCTGATAGGGTCTGAATGGAGAGGTCTTTTGATACCCCATTCCAGTCTGATCTAACTATCTCCATTAGGAAGATAACTATCAAGTCTAGGGATAAGCTTAGCCTGTTCTTTAGTAAGTTTAATTAACTCACTGTCTTGATTTTTAATTAAAGTCTTAATTTCTAAAATGTCTTTGTTAAGGACTTCTATATGATTAGTCTTAATATTTATTTCTTGTAACACGTGTACTAAGTCTATTGGGATTTGATTATCTATGCCTAATAATCTTTTAGAGATATTTTTTATCTCTACTTCTAAAGTATGAGTGTCTTTTATTAATTGTCTTAATATAAGAAGTATACACTTATTTTGGTCTATTATGCTATTAATAGCACTAGCAGTGACTTGTCTACTGTCTGCGTGTTTGGCTGGGATATGTTCAATATGTGAACAACCGTCTATGTGTGTGGTTAAACAACCTTCTGAGTCTAAATCAGTTATGGGTATAGGTTGATAGTCTGGATTGGATCCAAAAATATCTTGGTAAATCCCAAGGGCATTAAAGTCTTTTTACCGTGTGTCTAAAAGGAATGTCTTATGGCTCTGATACCAGAATTAAGGGTTTGGTCGGAATTTGGTCAGGTTCTAAAATCTTTAAGGTCTTGATACCAATTTTGGGTCTAAATTATAAATCTTTTAATTATATAGTCTTAAACTAAGGTTTTAGTATAAAACAAGAGGGGGACCATCTAGAGTAAATAACAAAAGTCGTTGGGACCATGAGGGGACCACTTTCGGGATAAGGACAAAGTCCGCACGAAAAGTCCGCACGGGAAGTCCGCACCTGAGCCTGGGTCTATATTAGATACATCATTGTGAAACATTTTGTAAAAATGTTAAAGAACTTGGACAATTTTATTTGACGAATGGTCTCTTCAAATGGATTATGCTTTTTGGGCCGTCCAATGTCCCCTCCGCTTTTATATGTCGGATGACTAGAATATAAAATCATTCTTAAGAACACCCTAATATTAATCACGAAATCATTAATATGATTAAACTTTAACATACAATTGTTTTTAATAAAAGGATCTTGGATCTTCACGTTTTCACAAAATACGTCTAAAAGATAAAAAAAAAAAATAAGACTTACCTTGGTCCAATGCATTGATCAATCTTGATTAATTGCTCCATCAATTTCCTAAACATGAAAAATTACACTCAATTGGAATCTCGAAAATTCTCTCCCGCCTCAGAAATAGTGTGTTATGAGATAACCCCAGATGGTGTAGGGCTCCTATATTTATAAGGGAAAGAGGGCCGGAATTCTAGTCAAGGTGGGACTCTTTTTCAAGTCTCCCACTAATGCCACTAACCATCATGTGACTAACGGATAAGATTGACCCAATCTTCTAATATTCGTATTTATCACGTTTCTAATTAATTATCTGATATTTATCAAGACCACATAATTGGGAAATTCATAAATTCGGAATTTAATATAATTGAAATTAAATAATTAATTTCGACACTGAATATTAATTTCCAACAGTCTCCCACTTGGTCTTAATAATCCTCATAATTAAATTAGGTACCATAAAGTGCACAATAACTGATAAATATAGTTTGCTTAAATCAAACAATTCACGGATGCGAGTCATGGCGGTTCCATGTTATTCAAGAGCATGATTCCTTCCATGTACCACAATACCAATGTTTCATTCAACTAAGCCTTTAATAGTGGGTATCATAATGGCCTCATAGTGTCCTTTTGAATAAGGACTATTTCTGTCAACAATAATTCATAATCATATGCATGCATTCACAAAAGACATAAATAATTGAAATCAGAAACACTTTTATTGAATTCAAATAATAGAGTCAAACAACTAAGCCAAATAGCAATCATAATTTTACTAATCGAGATCCATCTCTTTGACACATTTCAAAAGGTCTTTTGGAGATAGTCCTTTCGTAATAGGATCTGCTATGTTATCACTCGTACTAATGTGATCAATTGACACTCTTTGTTTCTGAATTTCTTCTTTAACTGATAGGTATTTCATTCAACGTGCTTAGTTACTTTAGGAATACCTAATATTTCTTCATAAAGAAGATTGCAGCGACATTATCATAATATTTCAGCGACTTGATAATAGTGTCGACAACTCCAAGTCCCGAAATGAAGTCACGCTGCCAAAATACATAAGTTGTAGCATCAAGCATGCTACAAACTCATCTTTCACAATAGTTAATGGATGGATTGTGTTGCACTCCTTTATTATATTGGCTGATAAACCAAAACAAATATTCTTAAGCAAGAGTGAACTTCATACCATCCGTACAAATAGTAAATATGAGTCACAATAATTGTTCATATTTAAATGAACACAAACATCATAAATGTGAGCATATAGTATTTTAAGTATCTCATTACTTCATACACATCTTTTAAACCCATAAGCTTATTTTGATTCTCTACTTTCTAAATATGTGCTTGAATATAGAGAAAATATATAAACTTACTCCCACTGATCTTAAGGTGTATACAAATATACAACGATTAAAAAAAATAATGATATTATTTCTTAAAATACGTCACGTGGGAAACTTATGTTTATAAAATGATCTCCTAAACATATACGCATGGTTTATTAGACTTCAAAAAGTAATTTTCACATCCACTTCATGTAACTCTCAATCATAATGAGCTACTAATGTCATAGGAATTCCATGTCCTTACATATAATTGAGAAGGTTCATTTATAACCTTTTCTTCATTAATAGTGAAATATTTTACTACAATTTAGCTTTATCTCGTTAAACTACCGTTAGTGTCGCGTTTGGTCTTGATGACCCCCTTATACCCGACTTTAGTGCATCAATTATGTAATTCAACGAGATTTCAAGCTTAGTTGTAGTCTACTAGTTTCACTTCTTATGACTTTTGAAAATAAAACCAAGTCATTATTTATCCCTACGCCAAATTCAAGTTCATGCAGATACACCACATAATCATCGAGGATAGTAGACCTTTTAGTATCTTCTTAATACTATTCCTTATGATTTTATCTACATTTATCTCACGGTGACAATACTATCATTTAGTGGTTGATCATTTATTTGTTCTTTGTTGTTTAGACAATCTAACAACTAAAAGAACAAGGATTCAAGAAGGTTATCGGTAATGGGATAAGTACCCTACCTTCCTTTATAACCATATTTCATGATTTTCTACTACCACTAATTTCACCTTTCATAATGAACTTGACTTTAATGCAATAAATACGTGTCAATGACAATTATATGATCTATGTAGGTCCACTTTAAGGGAAGTTTCTCATAATCTCCCACTTGGGCCACATAGGTCATTCTTATATTAGACATCGTAATACCTTAAGAGCACAACTCGACTATCAAAATTTGTAAGAGACATTATAAAAATCTTGTCCACGAAAATTATGAAAAAGAGTCTAGATTTAATTTGGCACAAGATTTAAAGAGTTTAATCAATAACGTTACGATTATGATGCAGGATCAAACAAATCTTTAAAGAACTATGTCCAAACTTTATTTTGTACAAAACATCAAAACTAAAATCATAACCCTTGAAAAAAATATACATCAAAAGATTCTTTAGAACATATCCCTCACGATCAAGTCTAGACAAATATTTTCCAAAAAAAATTGAGGGTTTATGAAAACAAATGGCGATTTGATTCCCCGAGAACAAAAGAAAAGAATCTTATTAGCATTTCTAGTTTGTTTTGTAAGAAATCCTTGCATCAAAAGTAAATACTTTCTATAACACAGTACGTATAACTTGAAAACTCTACTGAGATGAAAAGCTCATTTCAAATCATAAAAATACATATTATCTTTATCATTATTAGTCCGAGTGTGCAACATGTAAACAAACTTAATTTGTTTAACCAAATTAAATATGAAATTTTTAGAGAAACAAAATGGGATACAATAATATGTGATAAGATAATGAGATAAATTGCTCACTTCATTAATGCTTTGATTTAACAACACACACATCGATTACATGATAATAAATTGAGTGCATAACCGTGAGTTTTCTTCAGTAGTAACCATGAAATATCGATTATATGATGCTTGTAGATTACTTTATTGGGTATAATGTTATTTCATTATATTGTACACGATATTTGTGCACAACTTATTTTCACATACTATAATAATGTATGTGATCTATGATGTTCATTCAATCACTCAAAATTGATTCCCTATAAGGAATAAACTTGCTTGGAGAAATAAACTCAATATACCCCATTAATATCTTTACAATTATAAGCATCATGAGTTACTACTACCATCATCTTTACATTTAATATTCATTGCCATTCTAGTTGGGTCACTGTAGTGACTACCAAACATTTCATAATATGAATATTACATTACGTAAAGACTTACATACACAAGTCAATAAATTTTTCACTTATTTTCATTAAATACCGCATGATCAATAAGCTAAATTATTCATATTTATGGTTTTCATAAACTTAATTGGTGATATGATAGTGAAAGAAACTATGGCATCTGTGTTTGACGACCATTATTACCTTCCCAAAATATATATCACCACTAACATTTTGTTCAATTATTGTAATCACAATAAATGAATAAACAATCATATGTATGCAACATCATAAAGTATCATCATCCTAGCATTCAATATCATACATGGACCCGTAGGCAATCAAAATATGCATGATATTAATGCATTAGTCTAATATTTATATCTTCTGGTATCGAGCACTTCAATGAACACCAAACCTTATATTATATAAATATTAGAGATACGCATACATGTTCAAAATCCCCGTAATACATGAATAATTATATTATTGTCTATTTCCTAACTTGAAATTCACGAAAAATTAGACATAATGTGAAAATTAAATAGACAAATAGTTTACATGAGATATTACACAATAATAGTAAATGGAAGACATAAATCATTTACTTTCGCTTCATCACTTATGTATGAGTAACAAATCAGAAATATTGACCCAAATCATTCATGGTCATACTAATGCACAATACGGTTATAATCACAATTATCATACTAGTGGCATATGTAAATATGACTTTTTAACATTGATGTCAATTATTTAACATTTACAAAATTCTAATGTTTATTTGATTCAAATTTTAGCATGTGTTGCGATTCAATTTAACCTTATAACAAACATTAGGATAATCTGAAATGACTACAAGTATAGTATCTTCACATGTAATCTTAGCATGTATTTGGCATTTGATTAAACTGAATCAATACCTACTTATGAGTCTCAAAATTTGCAAGTCATACATTCAAATATGCATGTATG
The DNA here is from genome assembly GCA_949130495.1 of Sambucus nigra. Taxonomy (NCBI): domain Eukaryota; kingdom Viridiplantae; phylum Streptophyta; class Magnoliopsida; order Dipsacales; family Adoxaceae; genus Sambucus; species Sambucus nigra. Next base: position 467,731,216 of record OX422222.1, on the reverse strand, counting down.
CAACGAATAAATCTAGTATCCGCACATATGAATTGTAGCCTGTGTTTGGCATTTAATTCAACTTAATGGGAGTACTAGCCTTAAAATAAACAATAATTCTGATTTTCAACTACATGAATCGTTGGCCTGTGTTTGGCATGAGACTCATTAAAATACGAATATCATAATATTCAACAATATGAATCATTGGCCTGTGTTTGGCATGAGACTCATTAAAACACGAATATCACAATATTCAACAATATGAATCATTGGCCTGTGTTTGGCACGAGACTCATCAAAATATGAATATTAACAAAAACGCAAGTCTAGTATCCTACCATATGAAATATGTTGGCCTATGTTTGGCACGAATATTCAACTAAAAAAGGATCATTAGAGCAAGGTTTTATCACAGTTCTAGATAAAACATACATGAAATATGGGAAAACTTAAATTTTTTCAAAAAAAATAAGTTAGCATCATGGAACTGTAGGAAATTACTCCAAAATCTCAAATATTCGACGGAATTCAAAACTATTTTTTCTGGAAGTTAGAAACATTATTTATGCAAAATCAATGCCCCCCAAAATATTATACTAACTTAATGTATAATTAATGGTCCAAATATAGATGCATACATAATAATCAAATATTTACAATTATAGATTAAGACACTTTTATGTCTTCCCCATCCAACACCATATAAATATTATTGTCTAAACATCAATTCATAATACATTAGGACCTTTGGGCTACCAAATATAGATTATGCACAATAACCTAATATATCGAAATGTTATTGTCAAACACATAATCATACATCTAATATTCAAAATTTTATATTGAACCCTTTCATCAATACCAAATAATATATAACATGAATACTAGAACAACCACGAACATAAAAAACAGCTCCCGTGGTGAAAAAAATACATAATATTTAGAAAAAACCATAATTTTTGCCAAAAATAGAAAATTTGAGTTAGCACCACAGGGATGTAGATAATTACTACTGGATCTCAAAACAATTTGCGGAATTCAAAAATCAATTTTCTGGAGTGAGATATTGACGTCGACATTATTACCAAAAAAGGCAAAAACGCAATTTTAAGGGTCTAAACGATGTCAAAACGCAAAAGTAGTGTGGTGCCCATTGTATACAATGGGTTTTGTTTATTTCGACGTTTCCAGTCGACCATGTCAGTTTCGTAAAATTCCGATCAAGTTTTGACCTTTCATTCTCACCAGTGAGTATTGGCGACAGAAGGAAAACGTCACAAAAAATTTCATACACACTTTAAGAGCAGATTTAATGACAGAAATAAGACGTCGCAGAAGGTCTCAGGGACAAAAGCAATTTAATGACATAAATAAAAATATCGCAGAAAGTCTCAGGCACATATTTCATTATAGACGATTAATAAGGAGAATCATGAGATCTTAAACTTTAGCTCTGATACCACATATAAAATCATTCTTAAGAACACCCTAATATTAATCACGAACACATTAATATGATTAAAATTTAACATACAATTGTTCTTAATAAAAGGATCTTGGATCTTCATGTTTTTACAAAATACGTCTAAAAGATAAAAAAAAAATAAGACTTACCTTGGTCCAATGCATTGATCAATCTTGATTAATTGCTCCATCAATTTCCTAAACATGAAAAATTACACTCAATTGGAATCTCGGAAATTCTCTCCCGCCTCAGAAATAGTGTGTTATGAGATAAGCCCAGATGGTGTAGGGCTCCTATATTTATAAGGGAAAGAGGGCCGGAATCCTAGTCAAGGTGGGACTCTTTTTCAAGTCTCCCACTAATGCCACTAACCATCATGTGACTAACGGATAAGATTGACCCAATCTTCTAATATTCATGTTTATCTCATTCCTAATTAATTATCTGATATTTATCAAGACCACATAATTGGGAAATTCATAAATTCGGAATTTAATATAATTGAAATTAAATAATTAATTTCGACACTGAATATTAATTTCCAACATAGAATTTGAAGACCATTCAGAGAAGTTTGTTATGGTTTATGTCGATAACATACTGATGCGATGCAGAGCATAGATATAATTTAACACATGTCCTCAAAATTCTGAAGAAGTACCCGTTAATGGTCGACACCGTTGTTGATACCGAAATTAATACGCTGACGTGGATAAATCACAAGAAGACACGTGTCGATCTACATGGCATATTTCTACAATTATTTTAACAACAAGGAACTTTGCTTCCAAGACAAGTCAAATACTCCGAGCAATAGGTGTACTCTGAAGAACTTTATCTCTCCGAGGAACTCCTGAACAACGAGCAACTCAGGCGGTCCGAGCTGCATCTCAGCTACATCATTAATTGCCAGATAATCAATAGTTCAACTATTCATTGAATGCTCATCATACAGATGTATACGCCTAAAGGGCATTAATAGTTTACCCTTTCACATGTACAGCCTAAGGGCTATAAATACAATGTATCATCCTCATTCAAAGGGACCGGAATTTCTTGATAGATCCTAATATCGAGAATTTCTAAACACTTGGCAATAACAGAAACAGTGGACGTAGGCTATTCTTATTAAGCCGAACCACTTTAAAATTCTTTGTCTCATTTATATTTATCTGTGATTAAATAATTAGAATCAATATAATTTTTTACATCAACAACCGTATTTATTATGGGGAACATGATGTTCGTCGACAGGGTTTGTGCATATGAGGAGAAGGTGAAGGCTTTCATGGAATGGATTATGCCAACGATAATCACAAATTCGAAGTTTCCATGTGTTGGTCGGGTTTTATAGGCAGTTTATCGAGGGGCTAGCATTCATAATGTGTTAGGTTCCTCTCCTGATTTCAGATAGACTGATGAGGCTGAGGAAGCATTCCACGAAGACTCGAATGACTAGACTCCCTTTTGTCCTTACCCAGTTTTTTTTAGTTTTTTTCGATGCTTGCAAGACGGTGATGGGCGTTGTCTTGAGTAAGAACAACCAACCTATAGTGTGTAGTGTCCTTTACCCAGAAGGTCCTGCCCTTAACTAATCTACAAAAGAAATGGAGTTTTATGAGTGGTGGTTTGGACTGATAAGCACTGGCATTGATTCCAATCTGGAACACTAATAATTTATTATTAGATCAGATCATAAGGCGTTCATTTTATGAGTAGCCAGAAAAAGATCCCAGTGGCCCCTCTTCCTACAACAGTTTACTTCACCTACAATCAAAAGGGGGTGCGATAACCTAGTTGCGGATGCTCTGGGGAGTTGGACATGCATTAGTTACCGAGGAGCAGTCGTTTATGGATTTGATGAGCTGTATAATAGAGTTATATACTTAAGACCCCGTGTCCTGCCTAATTATAGGGGAGTGTCAACAACAGCATGGGGTTTTCCAACCATATCTACTCCGGAATGGGTTTTTGTTACATTTCAGGGGGCTAGCGAGTCATTCGGGTGTTGCATACACCTTGGTTGTACTGCCTAAGCTATACTTTTGTCCAACCGAGAGGGAAAATAGAGAGATGGAGAGACTTTCATTATGATGTGTTGTGTGTGCCCAATTGCTAAGGGGCAGCAGCACACTACTGTCCCGGAGAGGACCTAAGGTCAGGGGCGGAGGCTGAAGTTTTTATTAAGGTGGCCAAAATGAAATAAAAACATTTTACATATAAATTAAGGTGGCCAACATGTCATATTGTTCAAACTTTTCCTTAGTTTAATTTAAAATAGTCACATTTCCTATTACTAGTCTTAAAAATGATTGAAACATAAGGTGGGCAATTGCCAACCATCCCATGCACATGAATCCACCCCTGCCTAAGGTGATGCGTCGATGAACTTTATTGTGGGTCCTCCAAGGACAGCCGTCACAACTCCATGAGGGTGTATGTACATATTCTCAATTATGTCTCACTTCATTCCTTGTAGTCGGATGTTGGATGGTTCACATATGGTCACATTGTATTTCAGAAAAGTTGTGTAGTTGCACGATATACCCAGTAATATCACCAACAGAGAGTTCAATTAATGGGTCATTTTTTGCACTACTCCCTAGCATCTATATGTATCGTTTACATTTTTCAACGATTTTAAACCCAGAGATGATCGGAACAAGGTAGTTAATTACAGTGTGGGTGATTATCCACACAAGCAGAATCCATTTGATTGATTTTCTAATTTGTATATCCTGTATAAAACCCAAAAAAAATCAAATAATTTTAGTGTAAATTTTTGACAATATAAGTTCTATAATCATTCATGGGAAATGGGGAGTTCCTTTTTACCAGGTTTACTGTCCATCTGACCAGTTCAATGGTACTTCATTTGAAGGGTCCCACAACCCAATCATTCATGGAAAGAAATGGTAGTTTATTTGGCATTACCACCAGATTCAGCAGAAAGGGTCCCACCAGAAAGGGTTCCACAATTCTTATATTTGGATAATAGTTTCATTAGTGTTGCTCTTATCTATTCAAAGCCAACATTCTTAACAAATTTATGTGACTGAGCTAGGGTATTCTCCATGTTTGATATAAATAGGAACTTTGTATGAACTTTTAAACTATGCCATTTTTTCCTCACTTGTATATGGCCAGGAAACATGAGTGAAAAATGTGGGAGAGCTTGTGTAAAACACTGATGGTAATAGTGTTTAGTTTTCTATACTCTTTGTTGAATTGGGATTACGAGTGAATATTGTCTCATTGTGGAGGTAAGCCTAGTTAACGGTTATCGGTATTACGCAATGACTACTCTTTTGTTTTTTTGTTCTGTTTTTTTTTCTATGAATTGCTCTGCCCAATGTCCTTATCTGTTGTTTGCAACTATATGCGAGGAGTCGGTGTCTTTATGCTTTTCTTTCTTTGAAATTTATAAAAAATGGTCAATAATTATACAAGCGAGCATACAGATGAATGACATACTATTGCTACATATTTGTGTTTCAAACTGTTCGAATGTTAAAATTATGGTATTTTTGAAATGTCTTAGTCCCTCACTGTTTCTCTATGTTTTTCTTCACAGTTTGATGAAACAAAGCTTCTTCACATCTCAAGCTTCTTCACAGTCTGAAACCCTTATTTTTCTCTAAGTAGTGACATTTTTCTTTCTTTATTGTTGATTTTAATGTTATTATGTCCACATTAAACACTCATTTGGTTAATTTTATAATTGAAAATGAGGGGATCTAACATGTGGTTTCTAAATTTCTACAATTCTTGGTTTATGTTTAAAACTCTACCTTTGAAAATAAGGATATCTCACATTGTATGCGCAAGTTTTAGGTTAAAAATGGGGCGTTGGGCGTGAAATATTAAAATAATGACCAAATGGTCAGAAATCAGGCACAAGCACCTCGATATGGACCTCTCTATGGTGAATGAACTGACGGTGTCTTGATCGGACTTTCGGTTAAACAAAATTACAAGTATATGCAAGTTTTAGGTTAAAATGGACAGTTGGGGGGTGAAATATTAAAACAACAACCAAATGGCCCGAAAAGAGACAGGACCACCTCAATAAAGACCTTTCAATGTGTGTGAACTGATCATGTCCTTATCGGACACTCGGTTTATCAAAATGACAATTAAATGCAATTTTAAGGTTAAAAATGGGTTGTGGGGGATAACTTTTAAAACAGCAACCAAATGGCCCGAAAAAAGGAATGGTCCCTTCAATATGGACCATCGCAACGTGCGAGAACTGACCATTTCCTTATCGGATACTCGGTTAATCAAAATGACAATTAATCGCAATTTTAAGGTTAAAAATGGGTTTGGGGGGAGTGAAATTTTAAGACAGCAACCAAATGGCCCGAAAAGAGGCACGAGAACCTCAATATGAACCATTGCAAAGCATGTGAACTGATCGTGCCTTATCAGACCCTCAGTTTATCAAAATAACAAGTATACTCAAATTTAAAGTTAAAAATAAGGCTTTGGGGGGTGCAATTTTAAAACAGTAACCAAATGGCCCAAAAAGAGGCACGAGTACCTCAGTATGGACCATTACAGCGTGTGTGAACTAACCGTATCATTATTGAACCCTCGGTTTATCAAAATGACAATTAAGCGCGGTTTAAGGTTAAAAATGGGCTTTTGGGGGTGAAATTTTCAAATAACCAAACGGCCCGAAGAGAGGCACGAGCACCTCAATATAGACCATTGCAACGTGTGAGAACTGACCTGCCCTAAATCGGATCCTCGGTTAATCAAAATGATAACAAAACACAATTTTGAGGTTAAAAATGGGCTATGTGGGGTGAAATTTTAAAACAGCAACGAACTGGCTCGAAAAAAGGCATGAGCACCTCAATATGAACCACTGCAAAGTGTGTGAACCGACTTTGTCATTATCGGACCCTCAGTTTATCAAAATCACAAGTATATTCAGTTCTAAGGTTAAAAATAAGGCCTTGGGGGTGAAATTTTAAAACAGGAACCAAATGGACCGAAAAGAGGCACCAACACCTTGATATGAACCATTTCAAAGTGTAAGAGCTGACCGTCTCCTTATCGGATCCTCAGTTTATCAAAATGACAATTAAATGCAATTTTAAGATTAAAAATGGGCTTTTTTCGGGGGGGGGGGGGGTGGTGCAACCTTCAAACATAAACCAAATGGGTCGAAAAGATGCACGGGCACCTCAATATGAACCATTGCAAAGTGTGTGGACCGACCGTGTCCTTATCGGACCTTCAATTTATCAAAATGACTATTAGACGCAATTTAACGTTAAAATGGGCTTTGGGGGTGAAATTTTCACACAATAGACAAATGGACTGAAAAGAGGCACGAGCACCTCAATATGGACCATTGCAACGTGTGTGAACCGACTGTGTCCTTATCGGACCCTTGGTTTATCAAAATGACAATTAAACACAATTTAAGGTTGAAAATGGGCTTTGGGGAGGGGTAAAATTTTGAAACAGAAACCAAAATGGCCCGAAAAGAGGCACGAGCACCTCAATATTAACTATTGCAAGTTATGTGAACAGACTGTGTCATTATCGGACCCCCAGTGTATCAAAATGACACGTATACTCAATTTTAAGGTTAAAAATGAGGCTTTTGGGGTGAAATTTTACAAAAGCCACCAAATGTCCTGAAAAGAGGCACGAGCACCTCAATATGGACCACTACAATGTGTGTGAACCTACAGTGTCCTTATCAGACCCTTGGTTTTTCAAAATGACAATCAAATGCAATTTAAGATTTCGGGGGCAAAATTTAAAATAGGAAAAAAATGGCCCTAAAATAGGCACGAGCACCACAATAGGTAGCATTGCAACTTGTGTGAACCGATCCTGTCCTTATCGGACCCTCATTTTATCAAAATACCAAGAATTTTAAGGTTAAAAAATAAGGCTTTGGGGGGTGAAATTTTAAAAAAGCAACCAAATCGCCCGAATAGAGGCACAAGCACCTCAATATAGACCATTGCAACGTCTGTGAACCGAACGTGTCCTTATCAGATCCTCGATTTATCAAAATGAGAATTAAACGCAATTTAAGGTTAAAAATGGGCTTGCAGGGTGATATTTTAAAACCGCAAAAAAATAGCCTGAAAAGAGGCACGAGCAGCTCACTGTGGACCATTGCAACGTGCGTGAACCAAACGCGTCCTTATCGGACTCTTAGTTTATCGAAATAACAATCAAGGCAATTTAAGGTTAAAAATGGGCTTTGAGGGGGGTGTGAAATTTCAAAACAACAACCAAATGACTCGAAAAGAGGCACGGGCACCCCAATATGGACCAGTACAACGTGTGAGAACCGACCATGTCCTTATCGGATCATAGATTTATTAAAATGATAATTAAACGCAATTTTTTAAGGTTAAAAATGGGGCTTTATGGGGTTAAATTTTAAAAACGCAACCAAATGGCCCAAAAAGATGCACGAGCATCTCAATATGAAGCATTGCAAAGTGTGTGAACTGACCGTGTCCTTAACGGACCCTCAGTTTATCAAAATAACAAGTGTAATCATTTTTAAGGTTAAAAATAAGGCTTTGGGGTGTGAAATTTTAAAACATCAACCAAATGGCCCGAAAAGAGGCACGAGGACCTCAATATGGACCATTGCAACATGTGTGAACCGACCATGTCCTTGTCGACCATCGGTTTATCAAAATGACAATTAAACGCAATTTAAGGTTAAAAAAGGGTTTTGTGGCCTGAAAAGTGGCACGAGCACCACAATATGGACCATTGCAACATGCGAGAGTCGTTCGCGGCCTTATCAGACCCTCATTTTATCAAAGTGACGATTAAACAACATTTACGGTTAAAAATGGGCTTCGAGGGTGAAATTTTAAAGCAATAACCAAATGGCCCGAAAAGAGGCACGAACACCTTAATATGAACCCTTGCAACTTGTGTGAACTGACCGTGTCCTTAGCGAACCCTCTGTTTATAGAAATGACATGTATACTATATTTTAAGGATAAAATAAGGTTTTTGGGGGGTGAAATTTTACAATAGCAACCAAATGGCCCAAAAAGAGGCAAGAACACCTCAATATGGACCATTGCAATGTGTGTGAACCGACTGTGTCTTTATCGGACCCTCAATTTAACATAATGAAAATTAAAAGCAATTTAAGGTTAAAAATGGGGGTTTGGGGGGGAGGGTGAAATTTTAAAAACAACAACAAAATGAAACGAAAAGAGGAAGGAGCACCTTAGTATGAACCATTGCAACTTGTGTGAACCGATTGTGTCCTAATCGGACCCTCAGTTTATCAAAATGACACGTATACTCAATTTTAAGGTTAAAAATAAGGCTCTGGGGTGTGAAATTTTACAACAGCAACAAAATGGCCAGAAAAGAGGCACAAGCACCTCAATATGGACCATTGAACTGTGTGTGAACCGAACGCGTCCTTATCAGACCCTCAGTTTATCAAAATAACAAGTATTCTTAATTTTATGGTTAAAAATAAGGTTTTGGGGGTGAAATTTTACAAAACGAACCAAATGACCAATATAGAGCATTGCAATGTGGATGAACCAACCGTGTTCTTATCGGACCCGCGGTTTATCAAAATGACAATTAATCGCAATTTTAAGGAGAAAAATGGAGCTTTGGGTGTGGAATTTTAAAACAACAACCAAATGACCCGAAAAGAGGCACGAGTATCTCAATATAGACCATTGTAACATGTGTAAACCAGTCGTGTCCTTATTGGACTCACGGTTTATCAAAAGACAATTCAGCGCAATTTAAGGTTAAAAATGGGACTGTTTATCAAAAAACAATTAAGGTTATAAAAGGGATTTGGGGGAGGGGAGTGAAATTTTAAGACAACAACCAAATTATCCAAAAAGCTGCACGAGCACCTTAATATGGACCATTGCAACGTGTGTGAACCAACTGTGTCCTTATTGAACCCTCGGTTCATCAAAATGACAAGTAAACCTAATTTAGGGTTAAAAATGGGCTTTGGGGGGTGGTGGTGGTGGTGAAATTGTAAAACAACAACCAAATGGCTTGAAAAGAGGCACAATCACCTCGATATGTACCATTACCACGTGATTGAACCTATCGTGTCTTTATCGGACCCTCAGTTTATCAAAATAACAATCAAACGATATTTAAGGTTAAAAATAGGCTTTAGGGGGGTGAAATTTTAAAACAACAACTAAATGGACCGAAAAGAGGCACGAGCACCTTAATATGGACCATTGCAACGTGTAAGTGTGAACCATGTACTTATCGGATCCTCGTTTTACCAAAACAACAATTAAACGTAATTTATGATTAGCGGTGGGCTTGGGGGTGAAATTTTAAAACAGTAACCAATGGACCGAAAAGAGGCATGTGCACGTTCGTATCAACCATTGCAACTTGTGTGAACCGATTGGGTCCATATCGGACCCTCAGTTTATCAAAATCACATATATACTCAATTTTAAGGTTAAAAATAAGGCTTTGGGGGGTGAAATTTTACAACAACAACCCAATGGCTTGAAAAGAGGCAAGAGCACCTCAATATGGATGATTGCAATGTGTGTGAACTGACCGTGTCTTTAACGGACCCTCGGTTTATCAAAAGAAAAATAAACGCAATTTAAGGTTAAAAATGGAGCTTTGGGGGCAGTGAAATTTAAAACAACAACCAAATGGACGGAAAAGAGGTGCGAGCACCTTAGTATGAACCATTGCAACTTGTGTGAACCGACCGTGTCCTTATCGGACCCCGGATTTATCAAAATTACACGCATACTCAATTTTAAGGTTAAAAATAAGATTTTAGTAATGGTAAAAAAGTTCACCCGGAGATAGATTCAACTTAGTTTCTGGTTTTGTACAATTATGGTGAGATAAGACAATAAAATAAAAAGTTAAATGTAGAGTAGAAGGGATAAGAGATGAAGAAGAGGCGTATATATACGGACCATTTCAACGTGCGTGGACCGACAGTGTCCTAATCGCACCCTTAGTTTATAAAAATAATAATCAAAAGCAATTAGAGGTAAAAAAAAAAGGGGCTTCGGGGGGGGGGGGGGGATTTTAAAAAAACAACCAAATTGCTCGAAAAAAGGCATGAGCACCTCAATATGAACATTGCAACGTGTGAGAACTGACCATGTCCTTATCGGATCCTTGGTTTATCAAAATAATAATTAAAAGCAATTTTAAGGTTAAAAATGAGGCTTCGTGGGTAAAATTTTAAAAAAGCAACCAAGTGGCCCAAAAAGATGCACAAGCACCTCAATATGAACCATTGTAAAGTGTGTGAACCGACCGAGTCCTTAACGGACCTTCAGTCTATCAAAATAACAAGTACACTTAGTTTTAAGGTTAAAAATAAGGATTTGGGGGATGAAATTTTAAAACAACAACCGAATGGTTCAAAAAGAGGCCCGAGCACCTCAATATGGACCGTTCCAATGTGTGTGAACCGACTATGTCCTTATCGACCCTCGGTTTATCAAAATGTCAATTAAACGCAATTTAAGGTTAAAAAAGGGTATTGTAGGTGAAATTTTAAAACAACAACCAAATGACCCGAAAAGAGGCACGAGCACCTTAACATTGACCATTGCAACGTGCGTCAACCGACCGTGTCCTTATCGGACCCTCATTTTCTCAAAATGATAATTAAATGCCATTTATGTTTAAAAATGGGCTTTGGGGGTGCAATTTTAAAACAATAACCTAATGGCCCGAAAAGAGGCAAGCACCTTTATATAGACCATTGCACCATGTGAGATCCGACCGTGTCCTTATAGAATCCTTCCTTTATCGAAATGACAATTAAAAGCAATTTTAAGGTTAAAAATGGGGATTCATGGGGGTGAAATTTTAAAAAAGTAACCAAATGGCCCAAAAAGATGCACAAGCACCTCAATATGAACCATTACAAAGTGTGAACAGACCCTCAGTTCATAAAAATAATAAGAATACTCCATCTTAAGGTTAAAAATAAGGCTTTGGGGGTGAAATTTTAAAACAACAACCAAATGGCCCGAAAAGAGGCCCGAGCACCTCAATATGGACCACTACAATGTGTGTGAACCGACAGTGTCCTTATCAGACCCTTGGTTTTTTAAAATGATAATCAAATGCAATTTAAGATTTGGGGGGTGAAATTTAAAATAGGAAACAAAATGGCCCTAAAATAGGCACGAGCACCTCAATAGGAAGCATTGAAACTTGTGTGAACCGATCGTGTCCTTATCGGACCCTCATTTTATCAAAATAACAAGTATTTTAAGGTTAAAAAATAAGGCTTTGTGGGGTGAAATTTTAAAAAAGCAACCAAATCGCCCGAATAGAGGCACGAGCACCTCAATATAGACCATTGCAACATCCGTGAACCGAGCGTGTTCTTCTCAGATCCTCGATTTATTAAAATGAGAATTAAATGCAATTTAATGTTAAAAATGGGCTTGCAGGGTGAAAATCTAAAACTGCAACAAAATGTCCTGAAAAGAGGCACGAGCACCTCACTATGGACCATTGCAACGTGCGTGAACCAAACGCGTCCTTACCGGACTCTCAGTTTATCAAAATAACAATCAATGCAATTTAAGGTTAAAAATGAGCTTTGAAGGGGGTGTGAAATTTCAAAACAGTAACCAAATGACCCGAAAAGAGGCTCGAGCACCCCAATATAGACCATTACAACGTGTGAGAACCGACCATGTCCTTATTGGATCATCGGTTTATTAAAATGATAATTACACGCAATTTTAAGGTTAAAAATAGGGCTTTATGGGGTTAAATTTTAAAAACGCAACCAAATGGCCCAAAAAGATGCACGAGCATCTCAATCTGAAGCATTGCAAAGTGTGTGAACCGACCGTGGCCTTGACGGACCCTCAGTTTATCAAAATAACAAGTGTAATCAATTTTAAGGTTAAAAATAAGGCTTCGTGGTGTGAAATTTTAAAACAGCAACCAAATGGCGCGAAAAGAGGCATGATCACCTCAATATGGAGCACTGCAATGTGTGTGAACCGACCTTGTCTTTGTCGACCATCGATTTATCAAAATGACAATTCAATGCAATTTAGGGTTAAAAAAGGGTTTTGTGGCCTGAAAAGTGGCACGAGCACCACAATATGGACCATTGCAATGTGTGAGAGCCGATCGCGGCCTTATCGGACCCTCATTTTATCAAAATGACGATTAAACAACATTTACGGTTAAAAATGGGCTTCGAGGGTGAAATTTTAAAGCAATAACCAAATGGCCCCGAAAAGAAGCACGAGCACCTTAATATGAACCATTGCAACTTGTGTGAACTGACTGTGTCCTTAGCGAACCCTCAGTTTATAAAAATGACATGTATACTATATTTTAAGGATAAAGTAAGTCTTTTGGGGGGTGAAATTTTACAGAAGCAACCAAATGGCCCGAAAGGAGGCAAGAACACCTCAATATGGACCATTGCAATGTGTGTGAACCAACTGTGTCTTTATCGGACCCTTAGTTTATCATAATAAAAATTAAACACAATTTAAGGATAAAAATGGGGCTTTGGGTGGGTGAAATTTTAAAACAACAACCAAATGGACCGAAAAGAGGCAAGAGCACCTTAGTATGAACCATCGCAACCTGTGTGAACCGATCGTGTCCTTATCATACCCTCAGTTTATCAAAATGGCACGTATACTCAATTTTAAAGTTAAAAATAAGGCACTGGGGTGTGAAATTTTACAACATGTGTAAACCAGTCGTGTCCTTACTGGACCCACGTTTATCAAAAGACAATTCAGCGCAATTTAAGGTTAAAAATGGGATTTTTTTTTTGGGGGGGGGGGGGGGGGGGGGATTTTAAGACAGCAACCAAATTACGCAAAAAGTTGCACGAGCGCCTTAATATGGACCATTGCAACGTGTGTGAACCAACTGTGTCCTTATTGAACCATCGGTTCATCAAAACGATAAGTAAACCTAATTTAAGGTTAAAAATGGGCTTTGGTGGTGGTGGTGAAATTTTAAAACAATAACCAAACGGCATGAAAAGAGGCACAGTCACCTCAATATGTACCATTACAACTTGATTGAACCTATCGTGTCTTTATCGGACCCTCAGTTTATCAAAATAAAAATTAAACAATATTTAAGGTTAAAAATGGGCTTTAGGGGGTGAAATTTTAAAACAACAACTAAATGGACCGAAAAGAGGCACAAGCACCTTAATATGGACCATTGCAACGTGTAAGTGCCGACCGTGTACTTATCGGATCCTCGTTTTATCAAAATAACAATTAAACGTAATTTAAGATTAACAGTGGACTTTGGGGGTGAAATTTTAAAACAGTAACCAAATGGCTCGAAAAGAGGCATGTGCACGTTCATATCAACCATTGCAACCTGTGTGAACCGACTGTGTCCATATAGGACCCTTAGTTTATCAAAATCACATGTATACCCAATTTTAAGGTTATAAATAAGGCTTTGGGGGTGTGAAATTTTACAACAACAACCCAATGGCCTGAAAAGAGTCAAGAGCACCTCAATATGGATGATTGCAATGTGTGTGAACTGACCGTGTGTTTATCGGACCCTCGGTTTATCAAATGAAAACTAAACGCAATTTAAGGTTAAAAATGGAGCTTTGCGGGCAGTGAAATTTAAAGCAACAACCAAATGGACCGAAAAGAGGTGCGAGCACCTTAGTATGAACCATTGCAACTTGTGTTAACCGATCCTGTCCTTATCGGACCCTGGATTTATCAAAATGACAAGCATACTCAATTTTAAGGTTAAAAATAAGATTTTAGTAATGGTAAAAAAGTTCACCCGGAGATAGATTCAGCGTAGATTCTGGTTTTATACAATTATGGTGACATAAAACAATAAAATAAAAAAGCTAAATGTAGAGTAGAAGGGATAAGAGATGAAGAAGAGGCATATATATAAATACCATTTCAACGTGCGTAGACGGACAGTGTCCTAATCGCACCCTTAGTTTATCAAACTAACAATACAAAGCAATTAGAGGTAAAAAATGGGCTTCGGGGGGGGGGGGGGGGGGGAGGATTTTAAAATAACAACCAAATTGCTCGAAAAGAGGCACGAGCACCTAAATATAAACATTGCAACGTGTGAGATCCGACCGTGTCCTTATCGGATCCTTCGTTTATCGAAATGACAATTAAAAGCAATTTTAAGGTTAAAAATGGGGATTTATGGGGGTGAAATTTTAAAAAAGTAACCAAATGGACCAAAAGATGCACGGGCACCTTAATATGAACCATTACAAAGTGTGAACAGACCCTCGGTTTATAAAATTAATAAGTATACTCAATCTTAAGGTTAAAAATAAGGCTTTGGGGGTGAAATTTTAGAACAACAACCAAATGGCCTGAAAAGAGGCCCGGGCACCTCAATATGGACCACTACATTTTGTGTGAACCGACAGTGTCCTTATCAGACCCTTGGTTTTTCAAAATGACAATCAAATGCAATTTAAGATTTGGGGGGTGAAGTTTAAAATAGGAAACAAAATGGCCCTAAAATAGGCACGAGCACATCAATAGGTAGAATTTCAACTTGTGTGAACCGATCGTGTCCTTATCGGACCCTCATTTTATCAAAATAACAAGTATTTTAAGGTTAAAAAATAAGGCTTTGGGGGGTGCAATTTTAAAAAAGCAACCAAATCGCCCGAATAGAGGCACGAGCACCTCAATATAGACTATTACAACGTCCGTGAACCGCGTGTGTCCTTATCGGATCCTCGATTTATTGAAATGAGAATTAAACGCATTTTAAGGTTAAAAATGGGCTTGCGGGGTGAAATTATAAAACTGCAACAAAATGGCCTGAAAAGAGGCACGAGCACCTCACTATGGACCATTGCAACGTGCGTGAACCAAACGCGTCCTTATCGGGCTCTCGGTTTATCAAAATAACAATCAACGCAATTTAAGGTTAAAATTGGCTTTGAGGGGGGTGTGAAGCTTCAAAACAGCAACCAAATGACCCGAAAAGCGGCACGAGCACCCCAATATGGACCATTACAACGTGTGAGAACCGGCCATGTCCTTATCGGATCATCGGTTTATTAAAATGATAATTAAACGCAATTTTAAGGTTAAAAATAGGGCTTTATGAGGTTAAATTCTAAAAACGCAACCAAATGCCCCAAAAAAATGCAAGAGCATCCCAATATGAAGTATTGCAAAGTGTGTGAACCGACTGTGTCCTTAACAGACCCTCAGTTTATCAACATAACAAGTGTAATCAGTTTTAAGGTTAAAAATAAGGCTTTGAGGTGTGAAATTTTAAAACAGCAACCAAATGGCCTGAAAAGAGGCACGAGCACCTCAATATGGAGCATTGCAACGTGTGTGAACTGACCTTGTCCTTGTCGACCATCGGTTTATCAAAATGACAATTAAACGCCATTTGAGGTTAAAAAGGGTTATGTGGCCTGAAAAGTGGCACGAGCGCCACAATATGGACCATTGCAACGTGTGAGATCCGATCGCGGCCTTATCGGACCCTCATTTTATCAAAATGACGATTAAACAACATTTACGGTTACAAATGGGCTTCGAGGATGAAATTTTAAAGCAATAACCAAATGGCCCGAGAAGTGGCACGAGCACCTTAATATGAACCATTGCAACTAGTGTGAACTGACTGTGTCCTTAGCGAACCCTCAGTTTATAAAAATGACATGTATACTATATTTTAAGGATAAATAAGGCTTTTGGGGGGTGAAATTTTACAATAGCAACGAAATGGACCCAAAAGAGGCAAGAACACCTCAATATGGACCATTGCAATGTGTGTGAACCGACTATGTCTTTATCGGACCCTCAGTTTATCATAATAAAAATTAAACGCAATTTAAGGGTAAAAATGGGGGTTTGGGGGGTGAAATTTTAAAATAAAACCCAAATGGACCAACAAGAGGCAGGAGCACCTTAGTATGAACCATTGCAACCTGTGTGAACCGATCGGGTCGTTATCATACCCTCAGTTTATCAAAATGACACGTATACTCAATTTTAAGGTTAAAAATAAGGCTCTGGGGTGTGAAATTTTACAACCGCAACAAAATGGCCCGAAAAGAGGCACAAGCACCTCAACATGGACCATTGCACTGTGTGTGAACCGAACGCGTCCTTATCAGACCCTCAGTTTTACAAAATAACAAGTATTCTTAATTTTATGGTTAAAAATAAGGTTTTGGGGGTGAAATTTTACAAAACCAACCAAATGGACAATATAGACCATTGCAATGTGGATGAACCAACCGTGTTCTTATCAGACCCGCGATTTATCAAAATGAAAATGAAATGCAATTCTTAGGAGAAAATGGAGCTTTGGGGGTGAAATTTTAAAACACCAACCAAATGACCCGAAAAGAGGCACGGATATCTCAATATAGACCATTGCAACACGTGTAAACCAGTCGTGTCCGTATCGAACACACGATTTATCAAAAGACAATTGAACGCAATTTAAGGTTAAAAATGGGACTGTTTATCAAAAAACAATTAAGGTAAAAAATTGGATTTGGGGGGGGGGGTGAAATTTTAAGACAGCAACCAAATTACCCAAAAAGTTGCACGAGGGCCTTAATATGGACCATTGCAACGTGTGTGAACCAACTGTGTCCTTATTGAACCATCGGTTCATCAAAATGACAAGTAAACCTAATTTAAGGTTAAAAATGGGCTTTGGTGGTGGTGGTGAAATTTTAAAACAATAACCAAATGGCATGAAAAGAGGCACAATCACCTCAATATGTACCATTACAACGTGATTGAACCTATCGTGTCTTTATTGGACCCTCAGTTTATCAAAATAACAATCAAACGATATTTAAGGTTAAAAATGGGCTTTAGGGGATGAAATTTTAAAACAACAACTAAATGGACCCAAAAGAGGCACGAGCACCTTAATATGGACCATTGCAACGTGTAAGTGCCGACCGTGTACTTATCGGATCCTCGTTTTATCAAAATAACTATTAAACGTAATTTAAGATTAACAGTGGGCTTTGGGGGTGAAATTTTAAAATACTAACCAAATGGCCCGAAAACAGGCATGTGCACGTTCATATCAACCATTGCAACTTGTGTGAACCGACTGTGTCCATATCAGACCCTCAGTTTATCAAAATCACATGTATACTCAATTTTAAGGTTAAAAATAAGGCTTTGGGTGGTGAAATTTTACAACAACCCAATGGCCTGAAAAGAGGTAAGAGCACCTCAATATGGATGATTGCAATGTGTGTGAACTGACCGTGTGTTTATCGGACCCTCGGTTTATCAAATGAAAACTAAACGCAATTTAAGGTTAAAAATGGAGCTTTGTGGGTTGTGAAATTTAAAAGAACAACCAAATGGACCGAAAAGAGGTGCGAGCATATTAGTATGAACCATTGCAACTTGTGTGAACCGACCGTGTCCTTATCGGACCCTGGATTTATCAAAATGACATGCATACTCAATTTTAAGGTTAAAAATAGGAATTTAGTAATGGTAAAAAAGTTCACCCGGAGATAGATTCAGCTTAGTTTCTGGTTTTATACAATTATGGTTAGATAAAACGATAAAATAAAAAGCTAAATGTAGAGTAGAAGGGATAAGAGATGAAGAAGAGGCGTATATATATAGACCATTTCAACGTGCGTGGGCCGACAGTTTCCTAATCGCACCCTCAGTTTATCAAAATAGCAATCAAAACTAATTAGAGGTAAAAAATGGGCTTCGGGGGGGGGGGGATTTTAAAACAACAACCAAATTGCTTTAAAAGAGGCACGAGCACCTCAATATAAACATTGCAACGTGTGAGAACTGACCATGTCCTTATTGGATCCTCGGTTTATCAAAATGATAATTAAAAGCAATTTTGAGGTTAAAAATGAGGCTTCGTGGGATGAAATTTTAAAAAAGCAACCAAATGGCCCAAAAAGATGCATGAGCACCTCAATATGAACCATTGTAAAGTATGTGAACCGATTGAGTCCTTAACGGATCCTCAGTCTATCAAAATAACAAGTATACTCAGTTTTAAGGTAAAAATAAGGCTTTGGGCGATGAAATTTTAAAACAACAACTGAATGGTTCAAAAGCAGGCCCGGGTACCTCAATATGGACCGTTGCAATGTGTGTGAACCGACCATGTCCTTATCGACCCTCGGTTTATCAAACTGACAATTAAACACAATTTAAGGTTAAAAAAGGGTTTTGTGGGTGAAATTTTAAAACAACAACCAAATGACCCGAAAAGAGGCACCAGCACCTAATATAGATCATTGCAATATGCGTGAACTGACCGTGTCCTTATCGGACCCTCATTTTCACAAAATGATAATTAAACGCAATTTAAGTTTAAAAATGGGCTTTGGGGTGCTATTTTAAAAAAGTAACCAAATGGACCGAAAAGAGGCACGAGCACCTTAATATGAACCATTGCAACTTGTGTGAACCGACTGTGTCCATATCGAACTCTCGGTTTATCAAAATCACATATAAACTCAATTTTAAGGTTAAAAATAAGGCTTTGGGGGGTGAAATTTTACAACAACCCAATGGCGTGAAAAGAGGCAAGAGCACCTCAACATGGATGATTGCAATGTGTGTGAACTGACTGTGTCTTTATCGGACCCTCAGTTTATCAAATGAAAAATAAACGCAATTTAAGGTTAAAAATGGAGCTTTGGGGGCAGTGAAATTTACAACAAAAACCAAATTGACCGAAAAGAGGTACGAGCACCTTAGTATGAACCATTGCAACTTGTGTGAACCGACCGTGTCCTTATCAGACCCTGGATTTATCAAAATGACACGCATACTCAATTTTAAGGTTAAAAATGAGATTTTAGTAATGGTAAAAAAGTTCACTCGGAGATAGATTCATCTTAGTTTCTGGTTTTGTACAATTATGGTGAGATAAGACAATAAAATAAAAAGCTAAATGTAGAGTAGAAGGGATAAGAGATGAAGAAGAGGCGTATATATATATAGACCATTTCAACGTGTGTGGACCGACAGTGTCCTAATCGTACCCTCAGTTTATCAAAATAACAATCAAAATTAATTAGAGGTAAAAAAATGGGCTTCGGGGGGGGGGGGGGGGGGGATTTTGAAACAACAACCAAATTGCTCAAAAAGAGGCACGAGCACGTCAATATAAACATTGCAACGTGTGAGAACTGACCTTGTCCTCATCGGATCCTAGGTTTATCAAAATGATAATTAAAAGTAATTTTAAGGTTAAAAATGAGGCTTCGTGGGATGAAATTTTAAAAAAGCAACCAACTGGCCCAAAAAATGCACGAGCACCTCAATATGAACCATTATAAAGTGTGAACAGACCCTCAGTTTATAAAAATGATAAGTATACTCAATCTTAAGGTTAAAAATAAAGCTTTGGGGGTGAAATTTTAAAACAACAACCAATTGGCCCGAAAAGAGGCCCAAGCACCTCAATATGGAGCATTGCAATGTGTGTGAACCGACCTTGTCCTTGTCGACCATCGGTTTATCAAAATGATAATTAAACGCAATTTAAGGTTAAAAAAGGGTTTTGTGGCCTGAAAAGTGGCACGAGCTCCACAATATGGACCATTGCAACGTGTAATAGCCGATCGCGGCCTTATCGGACCCTCATTTTATCAAAACGATGATTAAACAACATTTACGGTTAAAAATGGGCTTCGAGGGTGAAATTTTAAAGCAATAACCAAATGGCCCGAAAAGAGGCACGAGCACCTTAATATGAACCATTGCAACTTGTGTGAACTGATCGCGTCCTTAGCGAACCCTCAGTTTATAAAAATGACATGTATACTATATTTTAAGGATAAAATAAGGCTTTTGGGGGGTGAAATTTTACAATAGCAACCAAATGGCCCAAAAGGAGGCAAGAACACCTCAATATGGACCATTGCAATGTGTGTGAACCGACTGTGTCTTTATCGGACCCTCAGTTTATCATAATAAAAATTAAACGCAATTTAAGGTTAAAAATAGGGGTTTGGGGGGAGGATTGAAATTTTAAAACAACAACCAAATGGATGGAAAACAGGCAAGAGCACCCTAGTATGAACCATTGCAACCTGTGTGAACCGATCGTGTCCTTATCATACCCTCAGTTTATCAAAATGACACGTATACTCAATTTTAAGGTTAAAAATAAGGCTCTGGGGTGTGAAATTTTACAACAGCAACAAAATGGCCCGAAAAGAGGCACAAGCACCTCAATATGGACCATTGCACTGTGTATGAACTGAACGCGTCCTTATTAGACCCTTAGCTTATCAAAATAACAAGTATTCTTAATTTTAAGGTTAAAAATAAGGTTTTGGGGGTGAAATTTTACAAAACCAACCAATCGCCAGTATGGACCATTGCAATGTGGATGAACCAATCATGTTCTTATCGGACCCGCGGTGTATCAAAATGACAATTAAACGCAATTTTAAAGAGAAAATGGAGCTTTGGGGGTGAAATTTTAAAACAACAACCAAATGACCCGAAAAGAGGCACTGGTATGTCAATATAGACCATTGCAACATGTGTAAACCAGTCGTGTCCTTATTGGACCCACATTTATCAAAAGATAATTCAGCGTAATTTAAGGTTAAAAATGGGTTTTTTTTTTTTTTTTTGGGGGGGGGGGGGGGGGGTTAAGATAGCAACCAAATTACCCAAAAAGCTGCACGAGCACCTTAATATGGACCATTGCAACGTGTGTGAACCAATTGTGTCCTTATTGAACCCTCGGTTCATCAAAATGATAAGTAAACCTAATTTAAGTTTAAAAATGGGCTTTAGGGAGGTGGTGGCGGTGGTGAAATTTTAAAACAACAACCAAATTTCATGAAAAGAGGCACAATCACCTCAATATGTACCATTACAACATGATTGAACCTATCGTGTCTTTATTGGACCCTCACTTTATCAAAATAACAATCAAACGATATTTAAGGTTAAAAAGGGGCTTTAGGAGGTCAAATTTTGAAACAACAACTAAATGGACCGAAAAGAGGCACGAGTACCTTAATATGGACCATTGCAACGTGTAAGTGCCAACCGTTTACTTATCGGATCCTTGTTTTATCAAAATAACAATTAAACGTAATTTAAGATTAACATTGGGCTTTGGGGGTGAAATTTTAAAACCGTAACCAAATGGCCTGAAAAGAGGCATGTGCACGTTCATATCAACCATTGCAACTTGTGTGAACCGACTGTGTCCATATCAGACCCTCAGTTTATAAAAATCACACGTATACTCAATTTTAAGGTTAAGAATAAGGCTTTGGGGGTGAAATTTTACAACAACTCCCCAATGGCCTAAAAAGAGGCAAGAGTACCTGAACATGGATGATTGCAATGTGTGTGAACTGACTGTGTCTTTATCGGACCCTCGGTTTATCAAATGAAAAATAAATGCAATTTAAGGTTAAAAATGGAGTAAAATTTAAAACAACAACCAAATGGACCGAAAAGGGGTGCGAGCACCTTAGTATGAACCATTGCAACTTGTGTGAACCGACCGTGTCCTTATCGGACCCTGGATTTATAAAATCACACACATACTCAATTTTAAGGTTAAAAATAAGATTTTAGTAATGGTAAAAAAGTTCACCCAGAGATAGATTCAACTTAGTTTCTGGTTTTGTACAATTATGGTGAGATAAGACAATAAAATAAAAAGCTAAATGTGGAGTAGAAGGGATAAGAGATGAAGAAGAGGCGTATATATATAGACCATTTCAACGTCCGTGGACCGACAGTGTCCGAATCGCACCCTCAGTTTATCAAAATAACAATAAAAAGTAATTAGAGGTAAAAAATGGGCTTTGGGGGGGGGGGGGGGGGGATTTTAAAACAACAACCAAATTGCTCGAAAAGAGTCATGAGCACCTCAATATAAACATTGCAACGTGTGAGAACTGACCATGTGCTTATCGGATCCTTGGTTTATCAAATTGATAATTAAAAGCAATTTTAAGGTTAAAAATGAGGCTTCGTGGGATGAAATTTTAAAAAAGCAACCAAATGGCCCCAAAAGAAGCACGAGCACCTTAATATGAACCATTATAAAGCGTGTGAACCGACCGAGTCCTTAACGGACCCTCAGTCTATCAAAATTAGAAGTATACTCAGTTTTAAGGTTAAAAATAAGGCTTTGGGGGATGAAATTTTAAGACAACAATCGAATGGTTATAAAAGAGGCCCGAGTACCTCAATATGGACCATTGCAATGTGTGTGAACCGACCATGTCCTTATCGACCCTTGGTTTATCAAAATGACAATTAAATGCAATTTAAGGTTAAAAAAGGGTTTTGTGGGTGAAATTTTAAAACAACAACCAAATGACCCGAAAAGAGACACGGGCACCTTAATATAAACCATTGCAACGTGCGTGAACCGACTGTGTCCTTATCGGACTCTCGTTTTCTCAAAATTATAATTAAATGCAATTTAAAATAAAAAAAATGGGCTTTGGGGGTGCGATTTTAAAAAAGTAACCAAATGGACTGAAAAGAGGCACGAGCACCTTAATATGAACCATTGCTATTTTTGTGAGCCTACCATGTAAATATTGGGCCCTTAGTTTATCAATATCATACGTTTACTCAATTTTATGGTTAAAAATAAATCTTCGGGGGGTGAAATTTTACAACATTAACCAAATGGCCAGAAAAAAGGCAAGAGCAGCTCAATATGGACCATTGCAACATGTGTGAATCGACCTTGTCTTTATCGGACCCTCGCTTTATCAGAATAAAAATTAAATGCAATTTAAGGTTAAAAATGGGGCTTTGGGGCGTCAAATTTTAAAACAACAACCAAATGGATCGAAAAGAGGCAGGAGCACCTTAGTATGAACCATTGCAACTTGTGTGAACCAATCATGTCTTTATTGGACCCTTGATTTATCAAAATGACACGTATACTCAATTTTAAGGGTAAAAATAAGGCTTTGGGGGGTGAAATTTTATAAGAGCAACCAAATGCCCCGAAAAGTGGCACAAGCACCTCAATATGGACCATAACAACGTGTGTGAACCGAATGTGTCCTTATCGGACCCTCAGTTGATCAAAATAACAAGTATCTCAATTTTAAGGTTAAAATTAAGGCTTTGGGGGGTGATATTTGACAAAAGCAACCAAGTAGCCCGAAAAGATGGCACGAGCACCTCAATATGGACCATTGCAACGTGGGTGAACCAACCGTGTCCTTATCGAACCCGCGATTCATCGAAATGACAATTAAACGCAATTTTAAGGATAAAAATGGATCTTTTGGTGTAAAATTTCTAAAACAGTAACCAAATGACCCGAAAAGAGGCGCGAGCACCTCAATATTAATGATTGCAACATGCATAAACCGATCGTGTCTTTATCGGACCCTCGGTTTATCAAAATGACAATTAAACACAATGTAAGGCTAAAAATGGGCTTTTTTAGGGGGGGTGGAATTTTAAAACAACAACTAAATTGCCCGAAAAGAGGCACGAGCACCTTAATATGGACCATTGCAACGTGTGTGAACCAACTGTGTCCTTATTGGATCCTTGGTTCATCAAAATAACAAGTAGACCTAATTTAAGGAAAAAAAATTATCTTGGGGGGGGGGGGGGGGGGGGGGATGGAATTATAAAAGAACAACCAAATGGACTAAAAGAGGAACGATCATCTCAATATGAACCATTGCAATGTGATTGAACCAATCGTGTCTTTATTGGACCCTCAGTTTGTCAAAATAACAATCAAACGCAATTCAAGGTTAAGAATGGGCTTTTTTTTGGTTGGGGGGGGGGGGGGGGGAGGGGGGGAATTTTAAAACAATAACCTAATGGCCCGAAAAGAGGCACGAGCACCTTAATATGGACCATTGCACCGTGTGAGATCCGACCGTGTCCTTACCGGATCCTTCGTTTATCAAAATGACAATTAAAAGAAATTTTAAGGTTAAAAATGGGGGTGAAATTTTAAAAAAGTAACCAAATAGCCCAAAAAGATGCACGAGCACCTCAATATGAAACATTACAAAGTGTGAACGGACCCTCAGTTTATAAAAAAAAATAAGTATACTCAATCATAAGGTTAAAAATAAGGCTTTGGGGGTGAAATTTTAAAACAACAACCAAATGGACCGAAAAGAGGCCCGAGCACCTCAATATGGACCGTTGCAACGTGTGTGAACCGACCTTGTCCTTATCAACCCTCGGTTTATCAAAATGACAATTAAATGCAATTTACGGTTAAAAAAAGGATTCGGGAGTGAATTTTGAAACAACAACCAAATGGTCTGAAAAAGGGACATGAGCACCTCAATATAGACCATTGCAACGTGTGAGAGCCGACCGTGTCCTTATCGGATCCTTATTTTATCAAAATGACAATTAAAAGAGATTTAAGATTAAAAATGGACTTTGAGGTGAAATTTTGAAACAGTAATCAAATGGCCCGAAAAGAGGCATGAGCACCTTAATATAAACCCTTTCGACTTGTGTGAACCCGCTGTGTCTATATCGGACCCTCAATTTATAATAATCGCACATATAATCAATTTTAAGGTTAAAAATAAGGCTTTTGTGGGTGAAATTTTGCAACAACCACCAAATGGCCCGAAAAGAGGCAAGAACACCTCAATATGGACAATTGCAATATGTGTCAACTGAATGTATTTTTATCGGACCCTCGATTTATCAAAATAAAAAAATGCATGCAATTTAAGGTTAAAAATGGAGTTTTGGGGGAGCGAAATTTTAAAACAACAATCAAATGGATCGAAAAGTGACACGAGCACCTTATTGTGAACCATTGCAACTTGTGTGAACCACTGTTCAAAAAAACCCGCCTAGGCTTGAGGCTTGGGTGAAACGCCTCGCCTTAAGCTTTTTACGCCTTATTCTTGGCAAAACCCTTAAGGCGCACGTTTTTCTAAAAATAACAATGCTTTAGTGAAACGATATCGCCTTTTAAAGAATTATTTTACAAACCGGACCATTATCTCATCCAAAATAATCAAATAGTATTTTAATTTGCATATATTCAGACATATTTTTATGATATGTACAATTTTAGTATTTTAATAGCCTTCTTATGGTTAAATAATATTAAAATATATTAAAAAGGCCTAAACGCCTTTTTTACACCTAAGGCCCACCTAGGCTTCTAAGGCTTAAGGCTTGGCCTCCACACCTCGATCATGTCCCGCATTTTTTAGAACCTTGGTGAGAACCAACCGTGTCCTTATCAAACCCTCGATTTATCAAAATGACACGTATTCTTAATTTTAAGGTTAAAAAATAAGGTTTTAGTGATGGTAGAAAATTTCACCCGAAAATAGATTCAACTTAGTTTCTGGGCTTGTACAATTATGGTGAGATAAGACAGTAAAATAACAAGCTACATGTCAAGTAAAGGGGATAGGAGATCAAGAAGAGGCACATATATAAGTGGTTCGGCCTTGGCTTATATCCACTGTGCAAAAAGTAAATCATTTTCACTAACATTCTCATTTATAGATTTTAGGAAAAATCTCATTCGCTCCTTCCAATAGGAATAGTTTGACCAATCAAATAATGGAGGTCGGGAAACGAATGTACCATCTTTGTTGAAATCCACGCAGGAACCTAAAAACACCCTAAACCTATGATCAACTCAGAAAAATATAGCAACCTGCCCCGATACCCCTTGAAAGTGCTTGGATCGCTAATTTTTAGGTTATGTCAACTCCAAATTTTAATTAAACAATTACCAAGTGAGAAATATACCAATTTCAAAACAATTAAAATGGTGAAAATTAACTTGTGTAATCTTTACCCAATTTTATCTTGCCTATTAATTTACTAATTGAGCATGCAATATACAATTAATGTAAATTAAACAATAATCACATAATCAAACTACAACGCCGCGATGTACGAGAAAAAAACTACAATAGGAAAAACCTTGGATGAACTGGCCTAAGAAATTAATTATGATATGAGGAATTGCAAGGGACATGACATATGGTGTACACAATGACTTGACTCTGTCCATGATTGATACAGATCTTCGTTCCCATCTTGATCACATCTATCGCAGTCCAACCACAATGAACAACATAGTCTAACTATTCATCAGTGTCCACCGATACAGCAAAGGCATGTCACACCATAACACGGAGCTCCACCGTGAAGACAATTATCAAAATATGAAGAATATCTTCAATGGGGGCTCAAAACCATGAGATCTATCAATATATTATTACTATAATGCTTGGACATCAAAATGGGTGTTAAACATGTAAAAAAGGGTAAAAAAAGATATGATATGTGTTATGTACGAAACTCACCTTTAAAAGATGTATTTATAATGAAAAATAGACCTAGGGTTGAAAAATGTGAATTTTGAGAAAAATAAGTCGTTCTAATGAAAAAAGCATCTGGTTCAAACAAGATACCCATTCTTGTTCAAACAAGATACACGTCTAGTTAAAATGACATGCCCATTCTTGTTCGAACGAGCTTCTAATTAAAAAAATATAAAGTTATCATTCTTAGCTCGTTCCAACCAGATGAACCATCTCATTAGAACCAAAACTCACTCTGGTTAGAACCATATTTCCTAAAATTAAATTTTTAATCCTAACAATTCCAAATTAATTTAGGGAAAATCCAATTAAAATATTTCAACCTTTAAAAAATAAAATACACCCATTTAAATATTAAAAACATCAATATATTTATGCATTTTCGAGATCCTGGGATGAAGACGTGATATGACGGGAAAGAATTTTGCAACACTTTGCAACAGACGCTTCAAGTATTTAAAGTATATGTTTGAGGAACACACTCTCAAGTATTCCTAACCTATCACTCAAAAGTAGTTTTGTAATACAAAATAATGCAAATAATAAATTTGTAATGGACATTATAAATTTGTCCTTACAGAGTGTCGGGATTTTAGGCTCATAACGGGCTGCTGGGAATTGGATGCAGAGAGAGACGCGGGACCTTGAGGATCTCGAGGATATATTTTAGGATGGACAAAACTCTTGGGATGTCCATATTTTTTACTCGGTGGGGAAAAAGAGGGTGTCTGGATTTTAGGTTCTTCGCGAGCCAAAAATTTTCTAGATAATGGAAGTGGGGTTCGAGGTCCCAAAAAAATAATGATAGATTATTGTCAAGAGTTTTGAATTGGTACGAGAGATTCGACGTTAATTTGAGCGAAAACAACCTTCTTTTCTGATAGGTGGCTTCACACCGATCTGATGTGTACTGAAAATATTTGGATTTTACTCATTTTGCGAGCGTGGGAAGCTTTAGGGTTCATTTGATTCACAAATTTGTCATGACAAATAGGGGTGTCCACGGTCCGGTCCGGTCCGGGTTTAGCCATTATTATGGATCGGACCGAATTAATTGGTCCATGTTTATTAAGACCCGAAACCGGACATGATTAATCGGGTTCGATCCAAGTGTGTTTCGGTCCAAATAATGTTCGGGTTCGGTCCAATTCGGTTGGACATGGTTTGATTAAAAAAGCTGTGAAGAAAAGCTATGAAAAGCTGTGAAGAAAAGCTAGTCGGATTGTTAAGAAAAGCTGTGAAGAAAAGCTATGAAGAAAAGCTAAAAAAAAGATTTTGTGAATGTTTCTTTCAATATGAAGAAAAGATAAAAAAAAAAGGAAGAAAGATACCTGCCTGCGGATGATGAACGAATGAAGAAGATCCGGCATTCCGGCAATTCAGCAAGGAGCCAACACCTGCGAAGGGGCCAGCAATGGCGAATGGGGTCAGCAGCGGCGAATGGGGGTAGCAGCGGTTGTGCCGTTTCTTTGGAGAAGAGAGAGAGAGAGAGAGAGAGAGAAAACGAACGAGGGTGTATGAGGGTTTTTTGGTTTGAAAGAATTTGTGACCTAGTTGTTGTATATTTAACATGAATATTTTTATTATTTAATGTGTATATATTTAAACCGGTCCGGTCTTAGACCCACTTTTTAAAACCAAACCCAAGACCGACCCGAATACATTCGGTCCTTCATTTTTAAGACCGATTTTGGATCGAATTTTTAAAAACCCGGAAAAGTGGGTTCGGTTCGGTTCGGTTATTTCGGTCCATTCGGTTTGATGCACACCCCTAATGACAAATGTCAAATTAGTGGGCAAATATGATATTTGTCCACTTTTTTATCTGTCTGATAACAAAATTTCTTAACAATCCATTTGCCTATGTAAAACACTTCTAAGCATGAAAATTGGGCAAATTTTGCTTTACTATTTGAGAAAGAATTATTTGTTAAACAATTTGTCACTTCTTACAAGTGTTTTTTTTATATTTTTATGCTAAAATATTTTAAAAACTATTTTACAAAAACGTTTTAAATAAAAAACTGTTTTATAAATTATTTTAAAAACTGTTAAAAAAATGTTTTAAAAAAATATTTTTTAAAACTGTTTTATTAAAAAAAAAACTGTTTAAAATACTATTTTAAAAGGTTTAAAAACTGTTTTGAATAATTAAGAAAACTGTTTCGAATATTGTAAAAATTGTTTTATACAAATTTTGTAAAAAAACTTCTTTAAAAATTATTTTAAAAACTGTTTTAATAATGTTTTATAAAAACTGTTTTAAAACTGTTAAAAAACTATTTTAAAAACAATTTAAAAATGATTTTAAAAAAATGTTATATAAAATGGTTTTATTAAAAACTTGTTTTAAAACTATTAAAAACACTATTTT
Source organism: Sambucus nigra (assembly GCA_949130495.1). Taxonomy (NCBI): domain Eukaryota; kingdom Viridiplantae; phylum Streptophyta; class Magnoliopsida; order Dipsacales; family Adoxaceae; genus Sambucus; species Sambucus nigra. The sequence goes on along the minus strand of OX422222.1, from coordinate 467,702,038 downwards.
AAAAGGTTTAAACATTGTTTTGAATAATTTAAAAACTGTTTCGAATATTGTAAAAATTATTTTAAAAAAACTGTTTTATCAAAATTTATCAAAAAAACTGTTTTAGAAATGTTTTAAAAATGGTTTAAAAACTTTTTATAAAATATTTAAATAAACTAATTGGATTGACTTTAATTTCGCCTAATTGTTGTTTGATAGTTTCGTGTGAAAAAACTAGTTAAATTTAGCGATAAATTTTACCCATGAAAAATTTTGCCATCTCCACTTTTGCCCACTTTTGAATCAAACGGACCCTTAGAATATTTTTATAGGATAAAAATACTTATAGTGGGTGAATGGGTGCTTCTGAGGATGCATGAGGTTATTTTAGAGATTGGAGAGGAGATCAAGACCGAAATAATAAATAAATCTAAATTCTATATCCCTAAATTAATTGTTATGTTCTATGATTATAATATTTAATATTTATTTGAAATTCTATATTCTATTCTTTTCGATATTCATATTAATTATGAATAGCTAATTATGAGTAGTTAAGATTCCAATAGTTTATTGAATTCCTATCGCTGTAGAATTTCTGTTATGCGAGAGCTTATAAGTGAAGGCAAATTCATTCATCAAGGGATTGATTCAACCAGTGCTTTGGGAACTCAAAGGTATTGGAAAACTCAAAGTTCTAGTTACAAGTATTTGAGGGAAAATGAGATATACTTACCTTGTGTCTTTGAGAAGTAGATAGGCCAGGGCCTCGAGAAGGAATTCCATCTAGCTTGAAAACTCCGGTGACTTAAATGCCAAAGGTTTGAGTTCCTAGTGGAGGAAACATATGCATTTGCATGATTTAAGATGTTTGCAACATCGGAGGTGTAGCTAACCTAGTCCTCGCTCATGTCGTGGCTTGTGTGTGGTTGCCCTCTTTCATGATGATGATAGCTAGAGGGGGTTTAGTGTGTCCGTGTGTGTGTGTTCTCATATCTCCGTGGAGAAAGATTGCGAGGTAGAGCTACCATCCTATTTTACTAATCAGGTAAAACCATGGTCAATTTCATAAAATAAGGTGACATAAAACCAAATATCGGAGACATTGGGCTTAGGTTTAGGGACTAAGTTACCGAGAGGGAAGGTGTTAGGCAACCTCTCTGCCTTTTTGGTCTCTAAATGAATTTATATGCTTAAGGCATACCTCCGTAATTTCTTGCTTTATGTGTTTTCCAAATCATGAATATGTCTATTTAGTGTACAAAATACGCTACGATATGTGAAGTGTAGCTATATATATCATGTTATGTGAAGGTGTAGTGAAGTGAAGTGTAAAGGTGGCATGGAGAAGATATGCAAGGCATATGATAAAGAGATATTCAGAATATATAAATATATGGACAAGTATGTGGACTCGAGTCTTGAGGCTTAGCCTTGCAACACATATGATCTGGAAGGATCATATCCAATCGTAGTTTGGTGTAAAAAAGAGGGGTGAGTTTATCTCACTTGTATGACCGAGTCAGAGTTTGAGAGAATGTTTTTAAAAGGTTTTAGATTTTGGCCCAGGTATTTTGCTCCAATTTTCCTCTAATTGAAAAAAGTAGTAAAAAAGTGTAGTATATGATGTCCCAATCAATAAAGAGTGGTAAACTCTATCTTTGGGTTTTTGAATACATATAAGTTTATTTACTAACTAACTAAAAAGTTGATCTAGAATTAAACGACTTAAGTAACAGATTTTCAATAACTAGTGAAACTTAATTAATTGATAAAATGAGAATATAATTGAAATGTTAATTTCAACTCTTATAACTGATGAGAAACGTTAAGTAACGAATTAAGTACTGTGTGGGTTGTACGGGTGCAGAGACGTGATGATAGTCAGTTAGATACTTATGTCTAGTTAGCTTGAGTGGGATGCTTAGTGGAATAAGTATAAAACGTTAGGCGTGCACTATAGATGAGAGGTAAGGAAACTTAATAGAGTGTAAGTGAACATAACATGTGTAATAAATAACTAATTTTTCAACCGCGATAAATACTTGATAAATATTTTCCAACTGTTTTGAGTACTAACTCTTGCTGTAAAAATATTTTCAAAATCTTTTAGGTGTCCAGCCACAAGAACGTCGGGCTTGATATTCTGTTCCAAGGACATGCAGTTGCGACACATGTGGATGCTCGTAGGAGTTTGATTAGACGCGTCGATTTATCATTCCTAGTGTAGGAATCTATTCCCAGTTACAGATTTCAGTCGGGGCATGTTGCCAATTCATTTCAGACTTAGTATTTAGATTTTGTTTTATTTGGTTGATTTATTGTCTTGGGGATTTTAGCCAATGATTCCTTGAGCAAGACTTTATTTATATTACTTGGTGGTTTATAATATATTATCGCGTGAATGGTTTAATTTAGTCTTCACATATTTTTATAGTTGTCTGTTTAATGAAAGATAAAATTTGGCATCGGTTTAATTTGACATAGGTGATTAGTAATTAAAAAGTTTTTGACGGTGATGCTAAGAATGAACTAAATGAGAAACCAATTTTAATTTAATAAAGGACTGATGACCCTGTGTTTAAGTAGGCGAGGTCTCACAGATGGTATCAGAGCACCAGGTTCTAGTGTCCATAGGATCTATACGGTTTACTATGATTTCAATGTAGCGTTCTTTGATGTAGAGCCATATTATTAGGACTATTTATTGTGTCTTCACATGTTTGATATATCATGCTTCTGCTATTAAATTTTATATAGATCATAAACTCATACAATTCAATTGATTTCAAGATGTCATTTGAGAGAGAGCGACAGACTGGCACAATTGGAGAGTTTAAGGTTGGACAAGTACAATAGGTGCCTCATGCGCCAGAGGGGATGGTGACCATCATAGAGATGGCAAGTATTATTGCACAAGCAGTAACTACCGTATTATTACACTACCGAGATCATCGTATCCAGGTGATAGGAAATAAAAGAACAAGGGAACCTAGGCTTCAATCGGGACAACTGAGCCAGTAGTAAAAAGACTTAACTGGTCGTTGTTTTACTTGTAAGCAGGCAGGTCACCGAAAGAAAGATTGCTCACTACAAGGTGGAGTACCATGACAGGGAGTCCATCAGGACCCTCAACCGCAGTAGCAGCAAGTTTCTCAAGGCCGTCGGGTCCAAGGAAACTTGGGAGGAGGTCACCAGAGTCAGAGTTTCCAAGGCCCGCGTCAAGATCGGTCTCGACAGGGCCAGCAGGTCTAGAAACAGAGAAGGTTCTCAGGGAAATACTTTACATGTGACCAGCCCGGCCACAAGAGAAGAGGTTACCCACAACTGGAGCAGCAGGTGTAAGTACCTCCTACAGTACCAGCTCCACAACCAGAAGATGGATGTGCCTATAACATCCGATATACAGTCATGCCATGGGCGCCGCTGGCATCATCAGAGTTTAAAGTACGATATTTTAATTGTGTCCTTAAGTACATGGAAAATTTTGGGTGACTCAAGTACGTCACTTATAACGAGGGGAAAACCGCGGCGCAAGTGTATAAAGACATAAGTCGATCGATATGCTCAGCTCCCACCACTATTCAAAAACCTAAACTATGACTACATTCTTTTAAGGGAGTATAGTGGCGAGTCCGGTTATTAAATCCATAGAGAAATGTGCTAGAATTTAATCGGTTCAATATTTCAGGAATAAGAGTGCAAAAGATGATTTTAACAAAAAGGAAAAGATAATTAAAGGAAAAGATTATACTCAGCGAGTGTATTTAAACTTGATTAACAAAGAGGAATAAGAACTATAGGTTTCGACGGGTATCCCTCACCCCGAATTAATTAGTATAATTTGTTACATGGGTCAACGAGTGTATCAAGATTTCGTCTCGTTTCGACAGTTAATTAAATCAAGAGTTATCACACCCTAAATTTTTCATAAAAGCCTACTATGATTTTAGCGTCAACAAATACCCCAAAAATTACACACGAAGGTCGTAAACACAGAGCTACATGATATACCCCATTAAATCTCTCGAGATAAGAACTACACAATACCATCACCAAAGCAAAGCAACTAAATCAACCCTAGGTGAGTTCAATCCAACACAATCTAATTTAAATTAGCCACTACACATGATAAAATACCTAAATTAAAGCAACTACTTAAAAGAACGAGAGTCAGGGTCACATCCCTGCCATGGGCTAAACACGTGTAATTAAAATTTCGGTCCAAAAATATTTAATCGAGCATTTTTAGTTAAACATAAACATCACACATGAAGGGATTTTAACCCAAAAATGTGAGATTAAACAATCAATAAAAAATGGCCACACGCACCTTAAAATCGAACTATCTCTATATATACTAACGTTGCGTGACAAAGAAAGTTAAACGAATAATAAACCCAATTTAATATGCAGGGTTTCAGTTAAACACGATTTTCTCCAAAAACTAACTTTCGGAGACCGACGCCCATTAATGGTAGACACATGACCCAAACCCTATTTAACTACTCACTAGACATTGTTAAGATAAATAAACAACTAATAAATGAATCACAATAATTTAACTAAACATGGAAATTAAATACAAAGCAAATAAAGCAAGAAATAGACAAATGAGAGGAAGAGTAAAGGAAACTTGCATTAAATGGGTAAATACCCAAAGAAGAAAATGAAGGAGGGAAACCCCAACAATGAAATCCTCAAAATCTTTAACCTAGGTCTAAACTAAGATAAGGAACTAAAAATACTAAATATTTACAAAAATAAAGAAGTCTTTGTTTATATACTATATGGGAAATAAAAAGAAAACAAAAAGAAAGGAATGAAAAGAAAAAAAAGGAAAAAGAAAAATAAAAAAAGGAAAGGGGATAGCAAAAAATAATTCTCTATTTTAGGGTTTATTAGTCATTTTATTTCTTTTGTATTTTCTTTTTGTATTTTCTTATTTGTATTTTCCTTTATTTTTGTTTTGTATTTAGAGGTAAGGAGTAGTAATGGTCTTTTTGTAATTAGGGCCTTAGCTTGGAGCCTAAGCTACTCCTATCCTTTAAATACCCACTTGTAAGCCTCATTTGAGGTAGACATGAATTTTGAAATAGAAAAGAGTATTTATCTCTCTAAAGTGGTGAGTGAGATATTTTTAGGAGCCTTTTGACTCGTGGTTTACGTCAAAAACACTGCGGAAGTCAACGGAAATGAGTGAACTGATATAGGCATGGTCGTTATTAAAGGAAACAGTGTGATCAGTGTTGAAGCGCTGGGCCAGTTAGCAGAGCACAGTGATTGCAAAATAGTGTGATCATTGCGGAAGGGGTAAACATATTTGTAAAACATTTTTCATGGTTAACAATATGATCTGCTTCTATTATATACTATTTGATTGTGACTATGTTGAACTAGTCACTCTTATTTCATCCATTACTTTTCAGGTTTAAATTATTCCAGTTCTTGAACTAAAATTATATATGATCATTGCACACAAAAGTAATCTTAAATACATACTTATTTGTGGCTCTTTAAACACCAGCATCATTGCCCACAACAACAATCTTAGCATGTGTTTAAGGTTATCTCCATTTGACCCAATGGCCAATCTTGTACTTTCCCATCGAAAGGATTATATGTAGTCCCATTCATATTGAATGATTGAAAAACTTAGCCACTGCCATCTGATTAGTAGTCAACATACCTGTTTTATCATAACAAATCACAGTTATACACTGAAGATTCTCAACACAAGGCAATTTAAGAACGAGTGCATTCTTCTGAGCCATTTTGCATTGCCAAGAGACAAGTATGTAGTGATAACCTTCTTAACTAATTTAATTATCTTACTAACATTTTACGTGTGCCAGAATAGCCTTATTTGTCTGACTAACAACTTCACTCTCCCAGTCAATGACTCCTGCTCAACTCGAAACGTTGAGGTCAACAAAGGCAGTGACATACATTTCACCACCTTCATCACCATCATACGAAGACAGAAAAAAAAAGGATTCTCACTAGAGGGTCATTGAACTGATCCAATATCAAACTGAAAATCAGTTTTCCTTCGTGCTTCTTCTTCATTAGACAATCCATACTCTAAATTCGAGACTCCTCTTCACATTCTCAAACATCTTTCGCCCAAGATGCCAAAACTTGTTGATTCGATGACGCTTTGATGCCTATATTCTCCCTTTTCCCATAGTTCTGCGCTCCTTTACCCTTAAGACTCAGCAATCTGAGCCAAATCGACTAATGTATAAAGCCAGTCGGCAACGATTCACCTGAAATGATGAATTTCAATTCAACATATAAATCTCATGATTTGATTATTCTAAATCATACACGTAATATCGTAATCCTACGCTAATATGATAATTGATCACTAAAACAGCGTCCGATTATAATACCCATGCAAAATATGTATATATATATATGACAAATTTTGTGTGTGATACTCTGTATAAGACATAAATATATTTTCCTCTGATTTGATGAGGTTTTGATGACTAATGTCTATATTCCCATAATGAACAGAATAATAATAATAATAATAATAATAATAATAATAATAATAATAATAATAATAATAATAATAATAATAATAATAATAATAATAATAATAATAATAATAATAATAATTTAGCTAAAATGAAGAATTTCAACACATAAATCTCTGATTTTAGTATAAAAATTCATACACATAAAATTCGTAATCGTAAGTGTAAAATGATAAAAGAATGATCTCTAACTATTGAGTAAAACATCAACAAAACTATCATACATGCGCAAAATATCTATCTATCTTATACATATTCGCAATCCTAGGGAACATACAATAATTGAAAGTTCTAGAACTATCAGTAAAACATCAATAAAATGATTATATGGATTCAAATATGTATATATATTCGATACACCAATGTGAAATTTTAATTTTTTTATGGAGGTGTTAGGGAGACTAATTCCTAGCTGATGCATTTCAATATTTCATACAGATAAACTCTCAACATTTCACAGAAACAGTAAAAAAAATAATCTGAAATGATGAATTTCAATTGAAACACATAAATCTCATGATTTGATTATTCTAATTCATACACCATAAAAACCTTACTTCTTGGGCAAATACAATAACCTAATTCTGAAGCATCAGAGTGAAGCATTTTGTGAAAGTGTAAGTGAGGTTAATATAGAGCTAATGCATTTCATACAATAAATCTCAACGTGTGGTGTATTTTGGCTCTCCGGTGGCTTCCCGTTGGTTCACGGCTGTTTTGGGAGAAAAACAGATTTTTTCTTGATATTTACAAAATTGCCACTTTGAGGAAAATCTATAAATAGGAGCCTATTTTCTGTTTTTATGCAGTGCTGTTTTTTCCAGCAAGAGTGAACATTTTGTGAGTTTTTCAAAGAGAAAAGTGAGTGAGAGCTTCTTGTTTAAGACTAGTTCTTGTGCTTGGTTGTGAGTGACTTTCTTGGAGAGATAAAGAGTGTGAGTGTGTAACCTTGTGGTTCCTCCATTTATCAAAGAAAGAAGAAATCCTACCATTGTGGATGTAACCCTTGTTTGGGTGAACCACGTTATATTGTTGTCGTTTCTTTGCTTTGATTGCTTGTGTGTTCTTGTTATCCTACTTGTTGATTGTTGATTGGATTCCTTTTGAGTTTGCACACTTAGTTTTCATTAGGAACAAGGTCTTGGATGTTTTCCACACACCAAGTGTTTGGTAAAATTCCGAAGTGAGTTTTATGGTCTTGGTTGCTCAACATAGGACTGTTTTAGCGCAACAAGTGGTATCAGAGCTTTGGTTGCTTGGTTTGCTCGGTATTTTGGTTCGGCTTGAATCAATTTGAGTGATATTGGCATAAGTTCTAGAATTTGTTCCAAATGGCGGAAGAGGTGTCGCGTACTCTCGAATCAACTTCTACAAGCGGAGGCTCTAAGAAGTGGGATCCTAGTTATGGATCCGGGGGCTCAATGAAGTTTGAGATAAAACCTTTTGATGAGAAAATTAATTTTGGCTTGTGGCAAAGAAGGATGCGGGGTGTTCTTGTTCAACAACGGTTGGTTATAGCACTGTTGGGTATAGAGAAGCGTCCGGTGGATATGACCGAAGACGAATGGAGCGATATTGATCAAAGGGCGATTTCTTTAATTGAAATGTATATCACGGATGATGTGCTCAATCATGTGATATCGGAAACTACGGCTAAGGGCATGTGGGATCAATTGGAGGAGATTTATTTGGGCAAGTCTTTGTCAAATAAATTGTTTCTAAAGAAGATGCTCTTCAAGTTAGAAATGAAGGAGGGCGGTGATATGATGAAGCATATAAATATCTTCAATGCTTTGATCAACGATTTGAACCGGATTGATGTTCAATTTAGCGAGGAGGATCGAGCATTATTGTTGCTTGCTTCGTTGCCCGATTCATATGAGCACTTTGTCACCACACTTATGTTTGGGAAGACTACTCTCAAGTTCAATGATGTAATGCAGGACATCATTTCTCACGTGGCCATGAAGAAGAAAAATGGTAGCGGTGGAGGTAGTTCATCTTCTCAAGGTGAAGGCTTGGTAGCCAAGGTTGTTGGTGGTGGACGAAGAGGAAGGTCGAAGTCTCGAGGTGCAAATAACCGGGGCTTCCAAAGGTCTCAATCTCGAGACATTAGCACGGTTGAGTGTTTCAAGTGCCATAAAAAAGGTCACTTTAAACGGAATTGTCCGGAGTGGAAGAAAGATGATAAGAAAGGAGACGCTACTAAGGATGTGGCCGGTGTTGCTACTTTAGAGGAAGGCGAAGAGGTTCTTACTTGTTTTTCTGCCGATCACGTTGATGGTTGGATTCTAGATTCCGGATGTTCATACCACATGTGTCCGAACCGGGAATGGTTTGAGGATTACAAGTCCAATACCGGTGGTGAGATTCTCATGGGAAACAATGCTACGTGCAAAGTAGTGGGAATCGGGTCGGTGCACATAAAGATGTGGGATGGGGTTGTCCGAACCTTAAGTGAAGTGAGGCACGTTCCAGCACTTAAAAAGAACTTGATTTCCTTAGGCGCACTCGATTCAAAGGGGTGTGTGATTCAAGCCGAGGGTGGGGCTTTGAAGGTCAAAAGGGGATCGATGGTGATTTTACGCGGCACAAAGTTACCGAACAATCTTTATAGATTGAAGGGAAATACGGTAGTGGGTGGAGCGGCAGTCTCCACGGAGCCTGAAATCGACGAGCTACAATTGTGGCACATGAGACTTGGTCACATGAGCCAACGGGGCATGGAAGAACTTCATCGGCGAAAGTTGTTGAAAGGGGTGCACGGATGCAAGCTCGGTTTTTGCAAGTATTGTGTGATGGGGAAGCAAACTCAAGTGCAATTCACTATATCTACGAACAAGAGTAAAGGGACTCTTGACTATATTCATTCCGACGTGTGTGGGCCTTCGGATGTTGTTTCCATAGGCGGCTTTAGATACTTTGTGACTTTCATAGATGATTATTCACGAAAAGTGTGGGTCTACTACTTGAAGGAAAAATCGGAGGTTTTTGAGAAGTTTAAGGAGTGGAAAGCCATGGTGGAGAATCAAACGGGGAAGAAGATCAAGTATTTGAGGAGCGACAATGGGGGAGAGTATAGAGATGGTGGGTTTCTCAAGTATTGTAAAGATGCGGGCATCACAAGGCACTTTACCGTTAAGAAGACTCCACAACAAAATGGGGTGGCGGAGAGGATGAACCGCACCATTATGGAAAGGGCAAGGTGCATGAGGTTTCATGCCGGGTTACCGAAATCATTTTGGGCAGCGGCTCTTGATCACGCCGTGTATTTGGTGAATCGGTCACCAAATTCGACTCTTGGTTTGAAGTGTCCGGAGGAAGTATGGTCGGGGCACGAGGTCGACTACTCTAATTTGAGGGTGTTCGGATGTCCGGGGTACGCTCACATTCCTAGTGACGAGAGGACTAAAAATGACCCGAGAACTCGCCGGTGTATTTTCCTAGGCTATGGAAAAGGGGTAAAGGGGTTCAAGCTTTGGGATCCGTCTACGAGGAAGCTAGTTGTTAGCCGGGATGTGAGGTTTGATGAGACGTCCATGTTGAAGGCCAAGGAGTTCCTGGAAGTTGCCGATGACGGTGGTGTTAGAACCGTCGAGATTCCTTTGGTATTTCCGAGATCATCAACCACCGATAGTGATAGTGCATCTACTAGTGGTTCAAGTGATTCTCAATCGGGTAATGGCACGGTTGAGGTGGAGCCGAATGAGGATGATTTGGAAGAGGAATTGGTTGAGGTAGGGGACACTCAATGGGTGGAGCAAGTGCCATCCATAGCACGTGACCGAGAGCATAGGGAGATCAAGCCACCATCTAGGCTTGGTTGGGAAGAGGTCAATTACGCTCTCATTTCTAGTGAGGGTGATCCAACGACATACAAAGATGCCATTAATTGTGATGTCAAGGCGAGTTGGATGGGTGCTATGTCGGAAGAGATGGAAGCTCTGCGAAAGAACTCTGTGTGGGAGTTGGTTCCTAAACCCAAGGGGCGACACATTGTTGGCTCTAAGTGGGTGTATAGGAAGAAAGAGGCAATTAACAAAATAGAAGAACCGAAGTACAAGGCAAGGCTAGTAGCGAAGGGGTTTTCACAAAAGGAGGGGATTGACTATGATGAGATCTTCTCCCCGGTGGTGAGGCATACTTCGATACGGGTGTTGTTGGCAATGGTTGCTCAATTCGATATGGAATTGGAGCAAATGGATGTGAAAACGGCTTTTCTTCACGGTGATTTGAAGGAGCTAATTGACATGGTGCAACCGGAGGGGTTCAAGGAAGTGGGAAAGGAAGATCATGTGTGCCGGCTTAAGAAGTCATTGTATGGGCTTAAACAGTCGCCACGACAATGGTACCTACGGTTCGATACCTTCATGTTGCGGGTTGGTTACACGAGATGTGATCATGACCATTGTGCATATTTTCGGGTTCTTGATGATGGTTCGTTTGTTTTGTTAATGCTCTATGTGGATGACATGCTCATTGCGTGTCGGGACATGTCACAAATAATGGAGCTCAAGGTGGAATTGAGCCGGGAGTTTGACATGAAGGATCTTGGTGCGGCGCAAAAGATTCTTGGTATGGAGATTAGACGAGATAGAAAAGTTGGCAAGTTGTGTTTATCTCAAAAAAATTATATTTCGCATGTCATCGGGAAATTTGGCATGTTGGATGCCAAGGCCACTTCGACCCCGTTAGCTTCACATTTCACTTTGTCTGCAAAGCAATGTCCCTCTACGGATGATGAGTTAGAGGAAATGGCTTCAACGCCGTATGCTTGTGCTGTGGGGTGCCTTATGTATGCTATGGTTTGCACGAGGCCGGATATCGCCCAAGCCGTGGGTGTGGTTAGTAAGTACATGTCGAATCCGGGAAAAGAGCATTGGAAAGCGGTGAAATGGATTCTTCGGTATCTAAAGGGAACCAAGTCTATGGGCATTTTGTTTGAGCGGAAGAAAGGGGTCGAGTTTGTTGCGGGGTATGTGGATTCGGATTATGCGGCGGATCTTGATAAGCGGAGATCTACATCGGGGTATGTATTCACTATTGCTAGTGGGCCGGTATCTTGGAGATCCATGTTACAAGCGACAAGTGCTTTGTCTACCACGGAGGCGGAGTATATGGCACTTACGGAAGCATCAAAGGAGGCGGTTTGGTTAAAGAGTTTGGTGAGTGAATTGGGGATGAAGCAAGAGAGTGTTCGTCTTCATTGCGATAGTCAAAGTGCTATGCATTTGGCTAAGAATCAAGTGTATCATGCCCGCACAAAGCATATTGATGTACGGTATCATAGAGTTCGGGATTGGGTTAATTCCGGCGAGGTTTTGATTGAGAAGGTGCACACGGATGAGAATGCAGCAGATTTCCTCACCAAACCTGTGACTACAGAGAATTTTAGGCATTGCCTAAAGCTTCTAAATCTCACTTCTTGTTGAAGTTCGAGGAGAGGCTCCTCGGTTAGGTGGAGCCGCATTGAGCTTGGTAGATTTCGGGGTGATCTTCAAGCGGGTTCAATGGTTTTCATTCCGGATTTTTGGTTGGATCGTGCGGATCGCCAAGGTGGAGTTTGTGGTGTATTTTGGCTCTCCGGTGGGTTCCCGTTGGTTCACGGCTGTTTTGGGAGAAAAACAGATTTTTTCTTGATATTTACAAAATTGCCACTTTGAGGAAAATCTATAAATAGGAGCCTATTTTCTGTTTTTATGCAGTGCTGTTTTTTCCAGCAAGAGTGAACATTTTGTGAGTTTTTCAAAGAGAAAAGTGAGTGAGAGCTTCTTGTTTAAGACTAGTTCTTGTGCTTGGTTGTGAGTGACTTTCTTGGAGAGATAAAGAGTGTGAGTGTGTAACCTTGTGGTTCCTCCATTTATCAAAGAAAGAAGAAATCCTACCATTGTGGATGTAACCCTTGTTTGGGTGAACCACGTTATATTGTTGTCGTTTCTTTGCTTTGATTGCTTGTGTGTTCTTGTTATCCTACTTGTTGATTGTTGATTGGATTCGTTTTGAGTTTGCACACTTAGTTTTCATTAGGAACAAGGTCTTGGATGTTTTCCGCACACCAAGTGTTTGGTAAAATTCTGAAGTGAGTTTTATGGTCTTGGTTGCTCAACATAGGACTGTTTTAGCGCAACACAACGAACTCACAGAAATAGTAAAAAGAGCCACGATAATTCTCCTAAAATGATAATATTCAATTCATACTCATAAATATCACAATTTGATTATGCAAATTCACACAAGATAAAGATCATAATGCTAGCGAAAATACAATAACCAAAAGATTTATAACTGTCAGCAAAATTACAATACAGATGCAAAATGTGTATATATCTTAGATAGATCAATGTAAAATGTTTTCTAAAACTGTTAAAGAATTTAAACTTGATTGATTTTCTAATTGGCATATCCTATTTGAAACCAAGAAAAACATCAAATATTGTTGGAATAAAATTTTAATAATATTAGTTCTATAATCATTCATGGGCAGTTCCTTTTACCAGCTTTACAGTCCATGTAAGTCCATCTGACCAGTTCAATAGTACTGCATTTGAAGGGTCCCACAACCCAATCATTCATGCAAAACATTGGTAGTTTATTTGGCATTACCACCAGATCAAGGAAATTACTTATCTTATATTTGGATAATAGTTTCATTAGTGTTTCTCTCATATATTCAAATCTAACACTCTTAACAAATTTATGTGAATAAAATCGATAAACCACCCCAATCCAACCGTGAGCACTGCAATTTTAATGAACTAGCTTAACCAATTAAATGCACTGCCTACCGAACCTTAGAGGATAAATGACGAAATTTCTAAGTGGATGAGGAAACGGTTGATGTGACCTTAAAAAATTGGGAATTCAACCGGTTGAGAGTATTGATCCAACCACACATTCTGAGTGGAAAAGTAACAAATGCCAAGCAACTCAGCGTGGGGAAAGTGCTACTGAAATGAGGAACGAAAGAATCCAAAATGACTGTTCAATTTAAGCAACCATGGGGTGAGTCATTGGTCTGCCATTATTTCCTAATTCTTACTCAATGATTATGATGTTATGGAACTATTAGGGTGCCAGTAAAGATGAATTTAGAGCCAACAAGAAACCTATAAACTAGAAGTGTTGGTACTTTTAGAAACTCTTATCTTACTTAGGAAAATTGGGAACTATGTCATCGACTTTGGTTTTATGTCAACAATATCCCTCATACGACTTTCGATCATAGCCCTATAGCGATCTCCATGAGCGTTAGCTTCCTTCCCTATACTTTTGATAGACCATTTAGACTTCTTGCGTGCTGATTTCAGCACCCATCTGGTGAAAACTTACTGAATTTTTTGAATAACGAGGATAAAATGTTTTCAAACATAAATGTTTTACCAACAAAACTAAAACATGGAACAGGGAGATTTTTGGAAATATTTTCAAGAACAAAAGAAGACTTGTAGCTATGCTAAAGGCCATTTAAGTTTATCAGGAGTGCTGCTTCTCCCACAATTTAGACATTTTGGGAAAAGCCTTAGAAGATAATATCTCGATGTTCTGAAAAACTCTATTGTCTTCAGAATTCTAGAATTCAGTGCATTTCTGAAGGCGATAAGAGTACTAAATTCTTCTCACGTGTTCGCAATTAATAGAAGAATAAGAACAAAATTGATCGCCTTCATATCGACGGTGAGTGGACTAATAATCCTCTGGATACGGCTATCCATGTACAGGAGTACTTTAAATTTCTATTGTATGTTGCTGGTTGGATAATTCTATTAATGTGAACACAATGGTTGTTAACACATTGGTGCGTTTCTCCTCTCTGGATAACAACAATCTCCACATTTTTTCCATCAAACCTTGGAAGGGCCCGATCTCGATGGGATTCAGCTGTCCTTTAATATAAAATTCTGGGATAGGATAAATCCTAGTTTGGCTAGCTTTATCTACGGGTTCTTCATATCATTTTTCGTTTCTCACCAGCGCTAACACCATCCTTATTACTTTATACCAAAAAATTGATAACCATGTACAAATAAATCATTTTAGACCCCTTGTGATTTGTAATGTGCCCTGTAAAATCCTTGTTGAGGTTTTGGCCAATCGTCTTAGACCCATTCTAAATAATATGATTAGACCAGCCCAAGCGAGTTTCCTACGGATAATGTCATCATTACCCAGGGATTGTGCCTACAATATCATTGCTAAGATTTTGGTCAATCTTCTTAGACCTATTCCAAATAATGTGATTAGCCTAGCCTAAGCGAGTTTCCTACCAGGTAGATAAACTATGAAGATTGATCTTAAAAATCAATCTTAAGAAAGCTTATGAGCGACCAATTGAAACTTTCTTATGAGGGTGCTTAGGCGTTCGACCACAAAAAGAGTTGGGTGGCTTTAAATTTGAGAAAAAAGGCCTGTGGGGTGGAAATCTAAGTTGTTTTCTCTTGCAAGCACCCTCATTAGAGTTGTAACCTCTGTTATTACTTCCTACTTCGATCTATTTGCACTAAAAAAAGTAGTAATCAAACAAATTATCTAATTATCTAAAATAAAATGGTCAAATATGTTATAAAAACATTTGAACCATAGGTCAATAGTTATATATCCACATAAAGTCGTGTATTATAACTAATTCCAATGCTAGCAAAGTAACAATCAATATACGATTAGAACCCATTCTAAAGAAAATATTATTAATTTCAATTGGCTAGGTAAGTGGTTTAATTCTCCTCATTTATCACCATCTCCGGCTAGACCAAAAACTTCAACATCACTCCCTTAGTGTCATAAAGTGTTTGTGGAGTGTCACAGAAGTACCGACTTTTTAAATGGCAAATCAGTTTGACACGCCATATGGCGTGTCGAACACGTGCCAAGAACATGTCGGAGGAGTTTCGTACGAGTTTTATGCTTGCAAAAGTGTTCGACACGGGTACTTCACCTCCAATGAAGTGTCCGTGCTTCATAGGTCACAAGTCTCCAACCAAGTTTGGTCCAATTATGCACTTTTCCTTAACTATTGATACCCCCAAAAGAAAATTTATTTAGTTTATCGATAGCATTGTACATTTTTAGGAAGAAGGATAGTTTTTATGGAATATTATTAAAAAAATATCTATGTGTGTCCGGGTCCCCTCAGCGTGTTGTGTCGTCTTTTTTGGTCGTATTAGACACGAAAACTATGACTGTGTCCGTGCTTCATCGATTATGACTGAGACCAAACCTCTATGGGTTCAGGTCCTTAAACAGAAATATTCCATTTCATCTAAACCGAGAAAATGGCCTCACAAGTGGAATGCCTCCCCGGTATGGAAAGCTATTTTTAGCACCCGATATGTCCTCATTATTATTACAAAATGAGTAATTGGGAATGGGAACAAAGTGGACATTCATAAGGATTAGCGGTTGCAGGGATGCCCCAATTATGATGCTACTGAACTCGTACCCTTTTAATGAATCAAAGGTGAGCTCCATCTTAGATGCCTCCAAATAATTGGAACCTTTTTAAATTTCAACAACTCTTTAACCCTAATCCATTTATAATATCTCAAGTATGCCTCTTACTTGGATTGTGAATAATGAAGACAGACATACTTAGGATAGGAGCCCAAATGGTAAATTCTCCATTGGTAGCTGCTACAATACCATCACCCAACGCATGAAGTTGGTCTATTTTTTATGGCTTACTCTACATAGCAAACTTCTTACAAATGAATGGGGTCTTATGGACTCTACCACCTGTGATTTTCCTGGTATCTATTTGGACGAAATAGACAGATAAACCCAGGTATTTTTTCTTTAATAAATGATTGGATTAAATTTAAAATTTGTTAATTAAGGTACTATAAGTATCATGGTATATCTTTTGAGTACCTTTTCTCTTCGATTCTTTGGAATGTCTAGAAATTCAGATATAGATTTTGTTTTAAAAACCTAACATGCCAGTGAATGTTGTGGTAAAATGCAGTTAGGAGATGTCCAAGCCCAAGGACACTGGTCATTCCTTCAACCGGCATGATAATCATTCTCTTAAAATGAGCAACGACTAATTTCTGGGTGTTTTCCAAGTGCATGGGTTGTTAAAGTCTATACCAATGGCACTATTACGGGTCTCAGGAGCTTCGGATGCTTAGTCAGAAACAAGCACATATCGTGATTGAATATTTTCTATAAAAGCCTTCCACCCACCTATCTGCTAACCCACATAAACTCCCTCATGTGTATACCCCAGTAGCCCAAATAAACTCCCTCATGTGCATACCTCATAACTACCGGTAACTGTTTTTGTCTTTCTTATTGCCTTTATCTTTCTAAGCACACATGCACCCACCCCATAAACTTCACGAGCACAATTAACTCATCACACAGATCTCAGGTCACTGCACACACATACATGGTCGATTCAATCACCATCACTCCAAAATTAAACCAGATTAATTCTCATATTATCAAAATTACCACCCCACCTAAATATTATTTTGAAGACTAATAAAGATTTGTATACATTCAAAATATGCATTGAGAATGGGTAGCGATTTTACTATTGTAGTTTTATTTTGAAACTGGATGAAAAACTTGACATCATCTTGGGCAGTAACACTCTCTATATTAAGTACAGAGTGGTTAGGATAGCTGAACTGATTTTATGGTTGTTTGTGCGTATGGGGTCATTTTCTGTCCACTTTACATTATGTTTATATCAAGGAGTACAATGTGGTTCTTTCACCACGTTTGGTAGCTGCTTAGGTATAAAAGGTTCTTTGTATTTCTTTCGGTTGTTTCATGTGTTATAGTAGATGTAGTATTTACCTAGTCAATTTCAACAATGTTTACAACCAAAAAAGTACAAACTGACGTGGATGGACCTATATGTTTGTAGTCAATGATAATTGTATGTTTACAACAAGGGTTTAAAGCAAACTAGTACACTTTTCATCAAATTTTATTGAAATCTTTGGGTAAGAAAAAAGAGTGCTACTCTTGCCGTGCGGAGGATGTCGTTGGGTGAAAATTTACTAGAAATGGATTAGACCGATGGGCATACTAATTATCTATGGGGTAGATGATTTACATGAGTAAATTCCTATCTAGACGGGCGGATCCAGCTCTGGCCAAGGGGAATTGTGAATATTTTAATTTAGATTTAGTTTTACATTTCTGAATAATTTTTTTAAAATTTTTTTTATTCTGTTTAGATTATTGATTCTTTTCTTATATTTATAACATAACTTATTTTATTGCTGCTGAGAATTAAGTATTTACAAGTTTGGTATTTCTCAATAAATGATTTATTCCTCGTGGTGTTTTGCTTTCCTTTTTTAATTTTATCTTTAGTGTTGTTAGCATTTTTAATAACCAATCACAATTTATTAACATTTAAGAACAATATGTAGATTTAGCTCGTTTAAATATGTTGTTTAAAATAAGTTGAGGTGTAATAATTATTTGTTATTCTGACATATTTGGGTTGTATATATTCCATAAACGTGAAAATTTATATGGAAGCCTAAGTAATGAAATAATAAAATAATTCTTACTAAAATGTAACATTTATTTTTCCGATAATTTTAGAGAAATACTTCAAAATAAAGAAAAGTATAAATATTCCGCATCTGAAGTGCAAATCTTTCCCTCACTCATACTTCATTTTTTTTTGGTCAGATTCAACTGTGTTCCTCCCCCCTCGACTAAAATTCTAGATCTTCCACTGTATGTAAAGGCAACTGTAGGAAAACGTACAAGATTTTCATACCCAATCTTTAATTGAGGATTGTTTTCGAAAATCCTTTAACGGAGATTTTTATTCTTTTATTTGGGTAAAAACATATTTTTGAAGTATAATTTTGACAGTAGTCTATTAATTGCGGGCATTTTTAGTTTTTTATTGGATGATGCTTAATTAAATTTTACTTTGTAGTTTTAAGTTTCTTTAAAATCGGATCAGAAAAGCCTCAAATCGGCATTTTATATTTCTCGAAAGAATGTAACTTTATCGAGAAAAAAGGATTATTAGGAATTAAAATATAATTCAAACTTGTTATAATGATTTCGGGTTTTGGACTAGTAGGTACGGGTTGACGGTAGCTACTGAAATAATTAATTAAATTATTTAAATCCCTTCAGTTAATAAGAGATGTTAGGAATAATGGAAAATGGGAATAAAATGTGAATTATTAATTTATGGGATAAACCAGAAATATACTATATGTATGTATAGAATGAGTGCATGCCTATATTATGTTAATTGTGATATTATGTGTAATGTTATGCCTAGCTACTTTCTATCACGAGAGATTACACGTAGTGGGTAATTCTATCTTTGTGTGCCCGTTAGGGGGGATTTGGATTTGTGCCCCATAACATAGCACTTACGTTGTCATTACCTTAAGGGATGGTGGTGTATTAATGGTCATTTGGATACGTTAGGTATGGACACCATACTTATGGTGTTAAGAATTATGTTCGCCTCCATTATGTGTTTTCGTTTTATAGGTTGAGGTGTCACACCTAGCCTTAGTCCTTAATTTGGTACGTGAGGTACGTAAGGACTAGATAGCAAAGTATGCATGCATCGCGAGTTTGATCGTTTAGATGCCGTATTCATATATGTATATATTAGATAGTGTAATCTATGCATATACATACACTTGTGATAGTCTACTTTATTGTGTATTGTAAAAGTGATTATTGTGAATGTTTAAAATGTACTTTAAGTAAGTGAACCTAAGCGGTTAAAATAATGAGAATAAAATGATTAACAAAGTAAGATGATATTAACATATCGTATGGGAGATACAGATGAGTTGAGAGATTTATATAAATTAATAGGGATTAATTGAGTGGTCTATAGTTGGTTAGGTAGGTAGATTAACTAGGAAGGAATATTCGAGTACGTTATGTGTGCACATTAAGTGAGAGGTGAGGACTCATGTGAGAGTACGCATATCTAACATGGATATTTACATTACTCATAATACACCATTTTAAACACTTGTTAAATATTTTTAAAACGTTTTTGGGGCTCTAACCCGAATCAAATCTATTTTTGGAAAACCTTTTACGTGTCCAGCCACAGGTACACCAGGGCTTGGAGATTCATTCCAGAGTTGCTATGTTATGGATGTTCTAGAAGCTCGAGCTTAGACGTATCTATCATTCTTGTCATCTGGTTTATGGTTCAGTATTTCCATTCGAGCATGTTTGCTCATTGTCTAGACTTTACATTTGGTTTTTAGTATTACCTTTATACGAGCCAATTTGTCTCGATATTATACTTGGTTTGTATGAAGATTTGGATTTGGACGTGTTATCCGATTATTATTCTATTCAGTTTATTATTATCATTATTATTATGGTGGTTGTGTTATTCATTATTCCATTGTTTAATTATTATTATTACTTTTTGTTAATTAAAAATTGACATCGGCCTGATTAGGATATTTAGTGATTAAGAAAAAAATAAAAAATAAAAAAGTTTTTCGACAGTGATGCTAAGAATGGAATATTTATGAATCATGTTTAATTGAATAGTATACTGATCACCTAATATTTTAATTAGTGAGGTGTCACGGATGGTATCAGAACATCAGGTTCTACTATTTTTAGGATTCGTGCAGACTTGTTACGTTCCAACGTTGCGTCCTTTGTTTTGGAGCCATATTATTAGAAATGTTATGACCATATTACGTATTTACATCTTCAATTTTCGTGATAAAAATAAGTAGTAGATTTATGAAATTTTCTATCTTTTTAGATTCCTGCCAGATGTGCACCAAGGGCTGGGGCAGCACAGTCAAGGCTGCAGCAGGCTCAAGCACAGGAAAGTCTTACAGCTACAGACATTAACGCCACCGTTGCCCAGACGATAAATGAAACAATGAATGCGCATGCTCAGTAAGCACATCAGGCTCCATTTCAGCAACAGGCGGTGGCACCTGTCCAGGGACGGTAATTCCCAACTGCATAGGAGAGAGTTCGTGATACTTTTATGAAAAGCCACCCTCCGGAGTTTCAGGGGAGTTCTGACGTGGTAACAATTTTCCAATTAAAGAAAGTTATCAAGAGGCATTTACGTATATTCAAATGTACTGATACATAGAAGCAGATACTGGTTACCTTCAAGCTAGTAGGGGCAGCACTGCAATGGTGGGAATCAGTCACCACTATAAAGGAGCAAGATATTATGACTATCCAGGAGTTGTGGGTGCAGTTTGACCACATGTACTTTCCTCCCATCGATCATAATAAAATAAGGCAGAAATTTCTAGACATTTCCTAGGAAGGGAAAATCGTGGCAGAATACGAAGAGGAATTCACGCACTTAACCGACTTTATGACTGATGAATTTAATACAGAGGCTAAGAAATCGGAGCATTTTGTAAAAGGTTTGACTTAGGGAATTCAATAACATTTGTTGGGTAATCCAGCCTTGGTGATTTACTCAGATGTGGTCAATGCAACCCTATTGCATTGTGTTGATCATCGTTTACACGCGAAGGGGAACAAAGGGAGTGGTGAATCTAGCCAGCCGAGCAAGACTGGGGTAGTAACACTAATGGGAGTTCTCAGGATCAGTAAAAGTAAGGTTAACAGATTTCTCAGCCAGGGTATTACACTAAGCGACTTCGTTCTGGAGGACTCAGACCTAGATAGTATGGCTTCATAAATGGCCATTAGAGTTAAGGGAATGGTGGTAAGGGCCAACAGGGTCGAGGTCAGCAGGGCCAAAAAAGAGTTCAATTATATGGTAAGTTCTTTATTTGTGGCAAGTATGGCCACAAGTGTCAGGACTGTCCTGACAAGGATAAGTTTCCTCCACAGTAGGGTGTTCGTCCAGAACCTTAGAGGCCTATTTTTACCGCTTCCCTCCCAGCATCTGCGGCATTTCTAGTTTTATCTACCATTTTAGCAGCTCCACAGTAACAAGAACATCTTTAGTATGGGTTCGTGTATAATGTTCATCGAGCCACAGTCCCATTGGCAACACACGCGGTTGAGGTTATATTTCTTATTCATGGAACTATGGGGCGTATTTTATTTGACATTGGGCATCACATTCATTTATTGCTACTAGATTTATTTGGGACGCAGGGCTCTTATATACGGCCGATAGTACCATTACTTGTGTAGACTCGCCTTTGGGTAGTGGGCCACTTATTTACTTTATCTATCAGAATGTGAGTATAGAGATCAGTCGATTGATCTTACCTACCGATATGCTTGTGTGAGATATGTCAGAGTACGATGCCATTATTGGCATAAACTGGTTAGTATTATATAGAGTCATGATTGATTGTTTCAATTGGAGTATTATTTTTGCTATTCCGGACCAGGAGATGTTTCTAGTGGCAATGCCTCGCCCCGAGGGATGATCATCCACCCATTTATATTATATAGAGGAGGAAAGCTCTACGGGAGTTGTAATATCCCTTGATTCGATACTGGTAGTCTGTGAGTTCGCTGATGTATTTTAAGAAATTATAGGGTTATCGCCTAGTTAAGAGACTGATTTTGATATTGACTTAGCACCAAGCACTCAATCGATAGCTCGTGTGTTGTACAATATGGCTCCAGATGGGATGAGAGAGATTAAAAATCAAATTGAATAGCTTTTTGGGCAGGGTTTCATCCATAGGAATACGTCTCCTTGGGGTGCTCCCGTTCTATTTGTAAAGAAGAAGGATGGATCTCTTCGGTTGTGCATCGACTACGGGGAGTTGAATAAGGTCACAATACAGAATAAATATCCGTTTCCACGTATTTATGATTTGTTTGATCAACTTAGGGGAGTCGCCTACTTCTCTAAGGTCGATTTGAGATTCGGATATCATCAATTGCGCATTAGGGATCGGGATGTTTCTAAGACTGTATTTCTATCGCAATATGGATCTTATGAGTTTAGGGTTATGCCTTTCAGGCTAACCAATACTCCATAAGTTTTAATGGACTTGATGAACCGGGTATTCAGGGAATTTCTAGACCAACTTGCCATTGTCTACATTGATGATATTTTGGTTTACTCTTGGACAGAGGAGGATCATGTAAAACATTTACGTATAGTTCTGCAGACACTACGTGAACACCAGTTCTATGCAAAGTTTGAGAAATATAGGTTTTGACTTCAAGAGGTATAATTCTTGGGTCACATTTTCATTGATAAGGGAATAACAGTAGATCCGAGTAAGGTATTTACGGTGAGGGAGTGGGGACAACCCACGACACCGACCGAGGCTCGCAGTTTCTTAAAGTTAGTCGTTTATTACCATCGATTTATTTGAGGATTTTGGAAGATTAGGGGTTTGTTAACAAATCTGACACGCAAAGGGATGGGATGACTCTTCTTAGTTATCTTTTAACGAGCTAAAGGATAAATTGACTTCGGCACACGTACTTGCATTGCCCGGGTCAGGAGTAGAATATGTTGTATTTATTGATATAGCGTATGCTTCCCGCAAGCTTAAGCCTCGTGAGAACAATTATCATACGCATGACTTGGAGTTAGCAGCGGTTGTGTTTGCATTGTGGATATGGAGATATTATCTTCTAGGGGAGAAATTTCATATTTTCACAAATCATAAGTCATTGCAGTATTTTTTCACATAGAAAGATTTGAATATGCGACAACTTCGATGGCCTAAATTGTGAAAGACCAGTTTGAGATACAGTACTATCCGGGGAAGGTTACGTAGTGGCAAATGTGTTGAGTTTGAGGTCGATTGAAGATGTAGCTGAGTTGTGGAAGGTAAAATGGAAAGAGCTCGGACAGCAGGATTCAGTTGTTATATCCTTCATGTCTTCTATGACCATCACTCCCTATATTATTGCTAGAGTTGTGAAGGCTCAAGCAATCGACTCGTTCTGTCATGAGAAATTACATCAGTTTTTGGTTAAAGGAGTTAAATCTTATTATGGGGGATCAAATGGAGGTTTGCGCTTCAATAGTTGACTTATTATTCCTGAAGGTGAAAAGTTGCGCCATGCCTTAATGACAGAATCACATAGTTGACGCTTTACAGTGTATCCTAGAGGAGGTGAGATGTACCAGGATATGCGCCGATAATATTAGTGGAGAGGGATAAAAAGGGACATTGCCCTGTCAGTTGGTGAAGGTGGACCACGAGAAGCCAACCGAACTTTTACAGTCGCTAGAGATTTCTATTTGGAAATGGGAGAGCATTTTTATGGATTTTATAACTGGCTTATCCGCTTCTCAGTGATCACGATTACATATGGGTCATCATGGATCGGTTGACTAAAATAGCCGATTTTCTGCCAGTGAGGGCATATTATATGACATCGCAGTATGCTCAGTTGTTTATTGTCGAGATAGTGAGACTACACGGAGTTTCGATCGAGATCGTGTTCGACAGGGACAAATTTTTTGTGTCTCTCTTTTGTCAAAGTTTTCAGGAGACTATGGGTACGGAATTGCATTTGAGTACAGTCTATCATTCGCAGACGGACAAGCAGACCGAGTGGACCAATAGGATGCTGGAAGACATGTTAAGGATGTGTATCTTAGATTTTGGAGGAGGATGGAAACAATATCTTCCGGTGGTGGATTTTTCATATAACAACTCCTATCAGTTGACTATAGGCATGACACCTTTCGAAGCATTGTATGAGAGACCTTGTCATTCGTTTGATTGTTGGTTAGAGGTGGGGGACAACAAACTCCTCGGACCAGAGGTCATTCAAGAGACTTCTTCTAAGAATGAGTTGATCCGGAGTCGTATACGAATAGCTCAGGATAGACAGAAAAGTTATGTCGATGCTAATAAGACGTTTAATGAGTTCAACATGGGAGATCAGGCTTTGATTCGATTATCTCTTATGAAAGGGGTTATGATGTTCGGTTAGAAGGGGAAATTATTGCCAAGGTATGTTGGTCCATTTCATATAATTGAGAGGATTGGACCAGTGGCTTATAGAGTTCGGTTGTCGATCATTTACATTGTATTCATGATGTGTTTCATGTTTTCTCGTTGCGGAGATATAATCGAGATGGCTTGTCATCCAACCATATTTCACTTTGAGGAGATTGATCTACAACCAGATAGTTCTTATGAGGATAGGTCAGTTGCTATATTAGATCGTAGTGAGAGACGTTTGAGATCCAATGTAGTAGCCTTAGTTCGCATTCAGTGGGGTCATCATAATGCTGACGAGTCGACGTAGGAACACGATAATGATATGCATGAGAAATATCCAAAATTATTTTTTCCAGGTATTTTTCTTTTTGCTTTTTTTTATTTCGGGACTAAATCCAATTATTGGGGGGGGGGGGGGGTATGTAATACCCCGTATTTTTATCGATATTTAAATTGGGTTAATTAAATTTAAATTGGAAAATTTATTTGGAAAATAAATTAAAAATTAATTAGCGTGACTTGAGTTAATATTTAATATTATAAATTCAAATGTATATTACTGAGAGAATAAGTAATATAAATTATGCAATATGTTACAGTGTGTCTTAAGTGAGAAAAATGATAATTATTAATTACTTAGTCGAAACGCTTATTTGAGACATGTCGTGACTTAATATGAGCATTATGAAGTAAGTATAATATGTTGAATCCATATAGTCATTTAGACTGCGTAGAAGTGTCCGGAATGGTCTAAATAGTTAGAAAACTATATTTGGGCATATGTATAGGGTCTCGGGTCATTTCTTGGTTAACCCGGCAAGTGAAAAGTCAATTTTTGACCTTTGAATTTCCAACCCATGAAAAGATACATGATTAGATACTTTAAAACCAACTCTTTGGCTAATCAAATGGGGAATTGAAAAATCAAAGTGAGAGGAAACCAAAGGAGAGAAACTGTGAGAGCTTTTACAAGAAGTGAAGAGTTTCTCAAGGAGGTGAAGGGTCTTAGAGGAGGAGCAACACCTAGAGCGACCTTGCACCACCACCATACACCGCCGAAATTTTGAAAGAACGAGGAGGAGGAACTCACATCATCTTTTTCACAAAAAAAATAGAATCATCCTAAAAGGTAAGTTATTTAAACTTTCTTAATTATGAGTTTGTTGAAACACGTGCTAGATTATAGGATTTTTGGATAAAAACCCATGTTTAGGAAGTTTTGATTTGAGATAATATCATTTGGGATTATAGAACTCTTGATTAGGATTATATATTTTATTGATGATTTCAAAATGTGAGAAAAGCATGTGATTCAATTGGAGATTAAACTATCTAACTAGAAACGAAGTGAACTCATACGAATTCGAAAGTAAAACGCATGTGAACTCATTTTAGAAAATGACCAACATTGTATATTGATTTTAGGTATGTTTTAATCGAAAATTGCTAGTGTGCACCCGAGTTCATGTATAAAATCAGGTTCTGAACAACTTTGTAGTTTTAAGTTTCTTCAAAATTGGATCAGAAAAACCTCAAATCGACAATTTATATTTTTGGAAAGAGTGTAACTTTATCGAGAAAAAGGATTGTTGAGAATTAAAATATAATTCGGTCTTGTAGTAATGATTCTAGGTTTTGGACCAGTAGGTACAGGTTGAGGATAGCTAATGAAATAATTAATTAAGTTATTTAAATCCCTTCGGTTAATAAGAGGTGTTATGAATAATGGGAAATGGGAATAAAATGTGAATTATTAGTTTATGGGATAAACTTGAAATATACTCTATGTATGTAGAGGATGAGTGCATGCCTATATTATGTTGATTGTGATATTATGTGTAATGTCATACCTAGCTACTTGTTATCACAGGAGATTACATGTAGTGGGTAATCCTACTTTTATGTGCTCGTTAGGGAGGATTTGGATTTGTGCCCCATAACATAGTACTTATGTTGTAATTACCTTGAGAGGTGGTAGTGTATTAACGGTCATTTGGATATGTTAGGTATGGACGTCATCCTTATGGTGTTAAGAATTATGTTTACCTCCATTATTTGTTATCGTTTTATAAGTTGAGGTGTCACACTTAGCCTTAGTCCTTAATTTGGTACGTAGGGACTAGATAGCAAAGTATGCATGCATCGCGAGTTTGATCGTTTAGATGTCGTATTCATATATGTATATATTAGATAGTGTAATCTATTCATATACATAGACTTATGATATTTTACTCTATTGTGTGTTGTAGAAGTGACTATTATGAATGTTTAAAATGTACTTTAAGTATGTGAACCTAAACGGTTAAAATAATGAGAATAAAATGATTAAGAAAGTAAGATGATATTAACCTATCGTATGGGAGATACGGATGGGCTAAGAGATTTACATAAATTAATAAGGATTAATCGAGTGGTCTATAGTTGGTTAGGTGAGTAGCTTAACTAAGAAGGAATATTAGAGTACGTTAAGTGAGAGGTGATAACTCATGTGAGAGTACGCACATCTGACATGGATATTTACATTACTCATAATACAACATTTTAAACACTTGTTAAATATTTTTAAAACGTTTACAGGGCTCTGACCCGAATCAAATCTATTTTTGCAAAACCTTTTAGGTGTCCAGCCACTGGTACACCAGGGCTAGGAGATTCATTCCAGAGTTGACGTGTTGTAGTGTTGTGGATGATGCAGGACCTCGAGCTTAGACGTATTTATCGTTGTTTTCATCTAGTTTATGATTCAGTATTTCCATTCGAGTGTGTTTGCTCATTGTCTAGACTTTACATTTGGTTTTTAGTATTACCTTTGTACCAGCCGATTTGTCTCGGTATTGTACTTGGCTTGTATGAAGATTTGGATTTGGATGTGTTATCCGATTATTATACTATTCAGTTTATTGTGGTCATTATTATTATGGTGGTTGTGTTATCCATTATTCGGTTGTTTAATTATTGTGATCACCTAATATTTTAATTAGTGGGGTGTCACATAAAAGAGTTCCCCAAGAATAGTTTTTCACCTTTATCAACTTTTTTCATAACATGTGAATGCAATTTATCGAAACATATGTGGCGTGTCGCTCCAATATCGACCCACCACTCATTTAAATTCTCAAATTTGTTGACTTAGGAGACAACGACAGAAAGATTCTCCATTTCAGCAACCATTTGTGCAATGTTGACTTGATTTTACTTAGATTTGGAAGGTTCTCCTTTGTGTTTATGGCAATTTTGAGCACGGTAACTCGATTTCTTACAAAACAAACATTCACCCTTGATTTTCTAAAAATATTTTCCCTTAGGTCCAGTGGGGTTAAATCTCCTTTTATTCTTTTTGTGGGAATTGTATCGTTTTGTCTTTGATTCAGTTTCCTGCACAAAATGGGCTTTTTCCACCATAAAATTTCCACTTCTTTTCTTCTCACTATTTTTGTTGTCTTCTCTTATTCTCAACTGAACTCAAGTTTTACAATTTCATTTCTTTACGTTTGTGTTTCAAATAATTCTTAAAGTTTTTCCAATTATGAGGCAATTTTCTAATATTTTTTGCTACTTGAAATGACTCTCTTAAAGAATTCATGAAGAATTATTTGAATATATTAGACTTGACTAAAAACGGTCTTGGAATCCACCATTTTTTAAATCTAAGAATCTACCAACGATAAACTTTTTAAGTCAAGCATGTTGGATTTTGTATTTCTATCAAGGGTCTTCCAGAGTTCTTTTGTTGTTTTGATTAGACTATACACATTATATAGAGTATTGTCCAATCCGTTGACAATATAATTTTGACATAATAAGTTAGAATGTTTCCATGCATCAATTGCAACAACGGTTGTAGTGTCGGTATTATCTTTTAATTCTGGGACTTCTTCCAATAAGAACTTTACCAAATTTAATGTCGTTAAATATAACAATATTTGTTGTTCCCAACGATTGAATTATGTTCCATCAAACCTCTTCTATTTTTCATGATGGTTTGCAGGAGGATTAACATTTAACATGAATTTGACACACAAATAAATAGTAAGTGTCTTAAGTTTGTTGGAATGTATGAACATATTTAATAACAGAATTATTTAAAACTAGTATGTAAACTTGACAAAAATATTAAAACTATAGTTTTATTATCAATAATTCTAGTACATGAATGATATTACAGAGTTAGTGATTTGGAGTAATAACCAAAGAATTGTTGAAAACTTGAATGGATCGAGGCTACAATTGGACAGTATTCTCTTAAGACAACTACGCCCCTGCTACGGTACTCATGGTTCTATGGATGATTGCCTCATAGGGTACGACGTTCTTGCAACGTGAAAGTAATATTCCAATTAATGCTGCATACGAACCAATATTCTCTGATGACTCTCTTGTTTAATGCAATCTTGAGAACTATTTGAGGGACAAAATGAATGGAATAATTTTGTTGTTCTAAAGACTAAAATGCAAGGACAAAATGGAATTATATATAGGAGAGATTGTGTATATTCCGAACACATGCAAGTCTATTCATAATAACCACATGAATCGATTGACACAACTATTTAAACAAAAAATCGAACAGACACAACCCTTAAATAAGGCCTTAAGCCCAACTAAATAGCAAATATACTACTCATTTTTTTTCTATTCCTCCTATGTGGGACTATCCCACTTTACCCAACTAAACACTAGTTCACAGACTTCAAATGGGGTACTTTGAGGATAATTTCCCATTCACCTCTTAATGGTTTTGAACATGTGGATATACCACGTTAATCTCCTTTCGGAGAGGAACACGTTAGTATGTGGACCCGTACCAAAAAGGTGTGCGATTCCTACTTTTATTTAGGACAAAATTTAACTTAAAGTTATAAAAACCATTAATTTTCCAACAATTCCTTCCTTCAATCTTCATCTTCTTGGTTGACTTTTTGTTCATAGTTTTTTAATGGAGGAATGGGTGTTTGAAAGAGAGGTAAATAGCTCTAGGAGTTGTTATTAGGATTTAAAGTGTTGTAGCTTGTACAAATATAACTTTAGGAGACCCGTGATTGGGATGGCTCGCAAGAGACCCGTGATTTGGAATACCCACGACCACGGGATGTATGCTCACGATCGCGACCCAACATCGAGGATAAGGCCCCAAAATCCCACTGTTGCGATCCTCATCTTATTCCTATTTTATTGTTTATTTATTATATTAATACACACGATATTGATATTGTAAAATCATAGTCTTGCTCCCCAAAAAAAATTCCAATGACCCTTTTACCCTTAGGGTTCCTCCCTAAACCCTCGTATGATAACTCTATGAAACCTTAGCCCAGACAAGCTAGAAGACTGTATTAAATTGGTCATTTACTCATTCTAAGCCAAATTAAATCATTACACTACTAATCTAAGTTGCACAACTTCAAATAAGCATAAGTAATTACAATTCCACTTTTGATATCTTATGATTAAAAGCCCAAGTTCCATTTTAAATTCTAAATTCCATTTTACTATTTAATTTTCCATTTATTTAATTTCTAAAAAATAAGGGATGCTATATTAAGTTCATAGTAAACATTACTTACACATGCCTCTTTACAAATTTTCAAGGTTCACATTGATTTGTAGTTTATATGTAAAGACATGTCACTTGTACCACACTCAAGTGTGTATTTTAGTTGATAATCACAATCTATTTATAAAAACTAGCTACTATAGATAAACTCTACAAACTATCAAAGAGTAGCTCTCCACGGTGAATCTCTACAAACTCAAGAACCTATTAGTGTGGATATCTTTTGGATTTGACTTGTTAATAAATAATAAAATATGAAATGAGAAATATGTACTATAAAATTAGATATTCCAGGAACTTCTAGGATTGACATTAAAAAATTTATTCACAAGAATCGGTGATTCGTCATCTTTGAGAAAGAAATCAATATAAACTATATATATGCAACTATAGGGTTTATATCACCATACCTTTTACGGATCTTGTATGGGATCCACTAGACCAGATAAGGATGATGAAACACCACTGTAAATTCTTCTGTATATGAGTGAAACACCTTTGATCTTCTAGTGATTATCCACCAAAAGCAATCTAGATGAGTGGAAATTCTTGAAAATGATAGCTTGGTGAAATAAGAGAAGAATATTTTCTTTCTCCTCACCCAAAAATATTAAGAGTGTTTGTCTCACACTCTCTTGCCTATAAAAGTGTCAAATGAAACTTAAACCCCTTCCCTAGACCTATATATATAGGTACATGAAGTGGAATTGGGCCAAATATGGTTTTCAAAGGGTTATGAGCTTGGTACTTGAACTATGGACTATACCAGTGACCAAGGTAAATAATTAAATTGGCTTCCAATTAAAATATGGAAATCCCAGATTATCTACTGTAATTTATTTCCTCTTCTAATAACTGTAACTAATTCCACTAAATAATTACAATTTCCCTCTTGTTTAATTATCTCAAAATTACTCGTATATAAATTTGTTTGAAAATTTAGATAATAAATAATATAATTATGCGCGTTAAGTATTCAATACTAGCTTAGTGAAATTCAATTTGCCATAAATTAATTCTCATCAATGTGTTATTGTTCCTTGACTTCAAACTTAACTCATTTGATATTCTACCGATTAAATTCCACTAGCCAAGTTTATTGGTATAATAAAAATTTATAAGTTTATCAAGGTAGTATCCAATTTCAAAATATCTTTTGGACATAGACTCCTTGAGAATATGATCTCAGATATATTGACACATTGACTGCTCAACTCCTAAGGCTTATTAACCCAATATATTGAATCACACCCACCAACAAATCAAATCAAATAAATAATTGTGTTAATAATCTAGTTATCAAATCTAGAGGGATTAAAAATCTATGCACCATTTGCAAATGTGATGTTATGCAAGTCTACTATATTTATCACCTAAGTTCGAATCTCACCCTTGGTACAATTCCGTACATTTATGATGTATTGGTTTAATTTTTCTTGAACTATCAGACAAGTTCCCGAACCATCTAATAGGTTATTGTAGTCAAGACAAACTACTAAGATTGTACACGTAGCTTTACTAATAGGCTGTCAACTCCCTATGTAAATTATGAACTACAGAATCATAATAGAATTTAAATTATGGTATTATATGATCGAGCATAACCCAACTCACCAGAATTCCTACTAAGTATAAAATACCAAGATATATAATATATTTATAAAACAAATATAAGGCATACCCATAAACAAGATCCATATTTTAAGATGAGCTAAAATGATCCTTTATTAATAAACAATAAATGTCATAAAACATTATTTTAAGAATAAACCCCAGCATAAACATAATACTTGGATGGGCCAAGATTCAAACTTAGACGTCCCCCGTCTATTTATGTGCATCTCATATGTCGTCTTAGCCTCATCAAGGTTCTTAAAACTTCCCATAACAAAATCAATTACCCCTTCAAGCAAGGGCTTCCATTCGTCCTAAGAATTGAAAATTCTTTTTTTTAACCCTTAAACACTACAAAGTATTTTAGTGTAGACATCGTTTAATTACAATGGTAGGCATATCGTTTCATTCGAGATATATATTTGTATGAGGTCTTTATTTTTTTCCACAACATTATTGTGGCCATATGTTTATGTTGGTTTTTACATCACTATGCCTGAAAACTTTCAAAGATAAGACTCCATTATTCTTCTCTCATACCTTTCATTATTTGCCGCATTATTGTAGCCACGACGCCATATACAAGCCAAAACTAAGATGACCACATGGTTTTGTTATTTTTTACATCACAATGCCTGTAAAATTTGAGATATAAGACTCCATTACACACATGCCTTTCATTATTTGTAATATAGTGTGGACAAGTCATTACAGATAAAACTACATTAAGATAGCTATATGTCTATGTTGTTTTTTACAACACTACGCTTACAAAATTTCAGAGGGAAGACTCAAATATTTTGACCTTGTGCCTTTTATTATTTGTCACATTCCACATAATCATAGACAAGACAACCCCAAGATATTCATACAGCTTTACTTTTCTTATAACACTATGTCTACAAACTTTTAGAGACGAGGCTCCACCATTCAAACCTTCATGCCTTTCATTGTCTATGAACTATTATAGCTACATCTTTATAGACAAAACTATTGATTTTGATGCCCATACGACTCTACTTTTAGCACTATCTATGCAAATTCATTGAGATGAGCCTTCGCTTATTTGCAACACATTATACGCTTTGGCACATGCAACTCATTCCCCTTTATTTCTCAATACAAAGACGATAGATTTGACTCTAGATATTTAAACTCAACTTATGAAAACAATGAACCCTAAGTATGGTCAATAATTTAGAAGATAATTTAATTATTAACTATCAGAATTAACAAATGAGTTATATGACTAGCATACATAAATGGTCCATCACAATGATTTCAGGGCAGTGGCTAGCCGATATAGGAAAACAAACATATATGGACCTTATTAGAGATCTCTCGCAAAATTTTAACACCAATGGATCAAGATGCATAGATAATTAGATTTATATTACCTACAAGTTACCATTGCAGGATGTGGATAGGGAGGCATGAAATTCCAGGTCATAATTTTGGACGCAAAAATTGGAAATGTTTGTGCTAAGACATCCTAAGGTGCAGAAGAATTAGGGACAATGTGTTAATTGTTCATCGAATTCAAGTGTTACCTCTCCTTGCAATGGCGAGTGTAAGTCCCACTCCAATGATTTTAGTATTTTGTTCGTCTTTGTTGTTTTACTAGTGTAACACCCCGTATTTTTTGTGCATTTAATATTTAATTAATTCGGGAATTCTAAATTACTAGTGTGTTGTAATTTTAAATGAATTAATTATGGCAAAATATATTTAAATATTAATCGGGGAGTGAATGGTTAATATTTAGGGAAATTTATTTACTAAGTGAATAGTAATAATTTATTTACGTCATTTCGAGTATTAATGACGGGGTATGCACTTATCTCAACCAGGAGTCGGTATAAACTAAATTGGGTGGGGGATAAGTATTTTTATAAATTAATTCGGATGCCAATTCTGAGTGGACAGTTGAGTCTGGATGGGCCGAGATAGTCGAAAAAGTGTACCCGGGGGTAGTAAACGGGTCACGGGGCATTTTTAGACATAGCCGGGCCCACACGGGGGCATTTGGGTCACTTGGGTTTGGCCCATTAGGCAAAAAAGGAGATTTAGGGTTTGGAGAAATTAGGTGTGACAAACTAAGGTTGAATTTTGGAAAGTTTGTTCGAAATGGTTAAATATGGATATAGTGAACAAGTCCGGGAATGACGGTTGAGAAATACCGAGATATAAATTTTATTTAGGTAAAGGCTAAATAATTTAGAGTCGAGAATTGAGACTCGGGTGATGTTAATTCGGGCCACGAAAGTAAGTTCGGATATATTGGTTAGGGCGATACCAAAAGAAATTAATGTGTAAATTAATTAATAATTCGAGTTGGGCCACAAACTCATTTTAAATTGGAATAGGCTTGTGTTACAGACTTAGTATACAGTATAGCCGGGATATTTATATATATATATATGCGGGATGCGATAGTATATGTGTATATATATTGTGTATGCTTTAATATCAGTGATGGGTATTATTATTATATTCTCTAGTGCTATAGGGGGAGGTTGCACGTAGTGGATGAATCCCCTAGCTTGAGGAGTAGGGCGAGTATAATCCCAGGTCATAGCGTCCATTATATGGGTGAGGGGCATCTCACTTCCAGGGAAGGAATATGACCGCCTCCCATATTTATGTAATAACCAAGTTAGGGAGAAATTCTGACTTGGGGCAACTAGATCAGGTGAATAAACCTAGTGGGATAGCACTTTAGAGGAATTTTACCCGGTGAGACTTTACTCGGGAAAAAAATACTATTATTAAATGTTATATTGGTATGTGTGTGAATACTGTAATGTGACTGAGTATATAATTAGGTAAATAATTATATGCGGGTTATTTAATACAAAGCACGAGATGTATTATATGTATAACAGATGTGGAAGTTATATGAAACTAAAAAGAAAAATGATTTAATTAAGTTATTGATGATAATAACTTAAAAATCCTAATTAAGGTATACTCGGATAGAGTAGGGCATTTGCAAAGGGCTTTATAATTTATCTAGTCATAAGATGAAAAACTAGGTGAATTTATTTAAGGCGTTAGTAGTGAACATTATAGGAGGGGTGAGGATGTCCTCAATGGAGTGCGGCACTAACTAAAATATGGAGAGCATGCATATTTATTTATTACTGCAAGTTAATCATTTGTTAAATGTTTTTCAAATGTTTTTGGGTACTAACCCTTGCTATATAAATTTTTTAAAAACCTTTTAGGTGTCCAGCCACAGGGACGTCAGGCTTGACTCAATTCCAGGTATCCGTTGCTGCAGCACATGTGGATGTTGCGGGGTTTTTGATAGACGCCTCATTCTTTCATTCGTGTAGAGACTCTTTATTAGTTATTCGAGCATGTCGCTCACATTTCATTTATTAGTGTTAGATTTGTTGAAATTTATCTTCTTGTCTTTACTTGTTTTGGATATTTGGACCGATGGTTTATTCGGTTAGGTATTTTATTTGTGGATGGTTATTTCAGTTAACTGTGATTGTGTATTATTATATGTTCCGCATGAGTTTCATTTAATTAATTGAAAGATAAAAATTGGCACCAGTCTACTTTTCTCACTTAGGTGGTTAGTAATTAAAAAGACGACAGTGATGCTAAGAATGAACCAACTGAGAAACCTATTCTAACTTGATTTAGGTCTGATCACCCGGGATTAATTAGACGGGGTGTCACAACTAGAAACACTCTCTATTTATATCGATTTTCTCCTTTTTTCTAGTAAATAAATGAATTTAGTGCATAGGTTCTTATTGGTTGTTGAAATTCCAAGAAAAGTAATAGTTAAAAAAGTAACCAAATGTCGTTGTCCAGCATATTGACATTATTCTAATGTCGCTGTCTAAGACAACGATATTATCCTAATTTCAGTAATTTTTCTTGGATCTAGTCAACTAAAATATCTTTGGGCATTAGTGTCCCCTATCCCTTAATGTATGCCCGATTTTAGTAATGTATATAATTAAATTTATGAAGTATACATGATTTATTATTATTTTTGGCGAAAAATTCAAAATTTGTACATGGAATTAAAATGTACAAACTAATCTTTGTAATATATAAATGTTAAGCTTATGTATACCATCACTTATATAGTATACATTATGGAGTGAGAGACCTTAGATGTAAGTGGTTTAGAACAAAAAAAAAAATAAGAGCCAAAGAAAAATTTCAATGTTTGGTTATTTTGAGTTTTAACCCCACTTTTATGACCAACTTTTCAATAGATCCCCAATTTCTTAAAAATTTACAATTCACACCCATTATTTTAGCCCTCCATTTAAACTATTAGTCAAGAATAACATTTACTATTGACCATTTTTAATTATCACCCACTTTTATTATCAGTTTTACAATACGCTCTAAATTTTTTAATACTTGCAATACACCCTTCAACGTGGTAACTCTGCATTTTTTTAATTTAAAAGAAATTAATCGACATATATTAAAAATAATTTTAAAAGTTTTCAATAAAATAAATTAAAAGTCATAAAAGAGAAATTGTGGAATAAAATAAAAATTTTGAAATATCTAAAACGATTCTAATAAAAAAATAAGAATATTATAATTTCATATAAGAAAAATATATGTGAGAATAAAACAAAAAAAAAGTCAAAAAAATTAGAAAAATATAAATATTTTCAGAAAAAAAAATACAAAATTCATAATTCGCTAATATTAAAAAAAATTGGACTACTATAATTTTGAAAAAATATTAGAAAATATATTGTGAATGATGAATATTTGCAAATTGGAATCTTTTTAAAATATGTTGATTTAGATTTTTCTAATTTTTTTATGTTTCTATTAAAATTATTCCTTTTTTTCTTATTCCTTTAATTTTCAAGTTTTATTCTGACATATATATTTCTTATTTGAAATTTGACTAATTATATTTTTCAGTAGATGCCAATTAGGACTTTCTTGATATTTTTTTTTTATTTTTTTATTTTTTGGGCTTTCAAATGTTTTGATTAAGTTGTTTAAATAAAAAGAATATGAAGAGTTAACAAACTTGGGATAAATTAAAAATATTTTAAAAAGTTAGAATTTATGGATGTAACAACCCCTATTTTCTCACGTAGAGGCTGGTCAGGCACGATATACCGAAGATAGGTCTTGCTTGTCAATTAATATCATTCTTAACACAGATGCGAATATAAATAGTTTATGATTTAAGGCCCAAGTATGAAAAGTCACAAACGGACATATAATGAATGAGGAAACCCAAACCGCCAACAACAATATAAATATCCAACTAGAGTAACATAAATTTCCACCAACAAAAAATAAAAGGTTCGGGCTTATGCCCTTACAAAGTTCCAAATAAATAAATGACTAGATCTTGAAAGCACCAATGCTAGAACCAACTGAGCTGAAATCGGAGAGTAAGTAAAGATGCAAGACTCCTATGCACAATCCCGTTGTCCCTGTCTATGAGTACCTGTGGGAAAAACATTTAAATTTGGGTCAGAGCCCGAGGTGTGTAAGAATTAACTTGAATAATTTATGATTACAATAATACAATCACTGCACAATTAAATACCCCCCTTTCGTCACTCACTTGCGTATAACACCTCACCTCTCATCTAAGTGTGATGTTATCCGCACCCCAATACGTCCCAAATAATAAATTGTGACATCATCTCAATTATAGAAGGATTTCATTCCCAATTAATTAAATTAAATGTAATTCCTACATTTAAATTACCAACTTACATTAATTCTAGTCTCTTCAATATCAAGTATAAGGCATAAACATCTATTATGTGTTATAGGGTCAAGATAATATTTAATATCCATATCCTTAGACAATTTAATTGATTTTCATAGTATTCGGGAAATTAATAATATATGTCCTTCCATATAATTGACACACAAGGTCATCTAGAGTTGGTGTCTAATTCGTGCTCTATCGGCAAGTCCGGAAGAATCCTTACATCCTAAGCGGACACCATAAAACACACATAAGTTGGGGGCGGTCCCTATGCAGGACACCTGTATACGGCCCATACTAAGCGGTGATATAGGAAGGGTCAGCGCCACCCTACCCCTCGAGGGTGGAGCCTCTACGTAGTACCTATATGGCTTGCAATTCGTCAAGCCCACCTGTGCCGACGTGTGGTCTACGACCCGATCGAGAGAACCCCTAAGCCGATAGGATGGTCCACTGGTACGTCCACACACAAACATATAATAGTACATATTATTATCCCATATAATATGTAAAGGTAATTACTCAATAATTACCATAAAGTTTCAATCCAAAGTCCATACAATTTTTCCAACTATTAATAATTTATCCCCTAATAAATTATTAGATTCCATTCCAGAAATATAATTACTAAACCATTCAGTTTATTGTAATTAATAATAATTCAGATGTGGGTATAATATTACTCCATTGATTTATTAACCCACCATTAATTTCCCATACCTAATTCCAATAATTGTTCTTTATTCACCATAATCCACCCGGGTTACCCATCGTTGTTTTAAACTAAAAAAAAATCTCAGACTAAAGCCAGAAGGAACGAATTGTCAGCACTCCATCATGTCGCTCGAGCGGCTGCCACCCTTGTTCGTGGGACATTGCAAGTCGCTTGAATGAGGTCCCACCTCGTTTGAACGACTTTGCGTTGTGTTCCCTAAATCCCCCTTTTTCCATACCTGCTTTTTTTAAAAATTTCTAAACCCATAACATATTCACGAATCCCAGAAACAGTCATAAATGCCTATAAATTTCATCCAATACAGATTTATTTAGGGCCAATGAGTACAGTTGTGGTTTTTATAATAATGAAGCATTCTCCCAATTTCAACGTCACTTTATTTCGACAAGAGGATTATTTTACTAGGGATTTATAGCATGAATATCAGTCCTTTAATTAAAACAACCTTCTCTATGTTAATTATTTACTTAGTCCTCAAATAGTCATCATAACTTAAGGAAATCTATCATCAAAAGTTAGATTTTTCGATACCTAATTTTTGGGACTATTCCTACAAAATTTCATTCCTCTACATATGGGGATTCATCATCAAATCAACATTCTTATACCTAAATCCCAAAAATTTAAGAGAAGTAATAATATGCATCAAGAAATAAATTGTAGAACAAAAGTTATGCAAGAAATTATTGCCTTAAGATGGTAGAGGAGATCCCCTTTGATGTTCCTCTTTGGTTCCTCTTCAGTTCTAGCCTCTTTTTTCCCTCTCTTGGTATTTCGCTCAATATCTCCCGTAATTGCAACTTCTAGGTTTGTGGAATAAAGGTGCGGGAGTGGTTTACCCCCACTTAACCTCTAATCAGGAACCTAACCCCGAGTTAGATCCTAGGCCTAGATTTTGGACCCTCAAATGAGCCTGAATGCATTATTTAATTGGCCCAAAACTTTCCCAGCCGATATATTATTGACGCAATACCATTTTTAAAGGCTTAAACCATCTAGACGAGTCCATATGAGTCCTGAAATATGTTCTGAATTATTTATGCCAATAATAATCACTTTTAATTTGTGCCACACATAAATTTTGTATTTTCTTTTATTATATGCAAATATCATAATCATGCACATAAAAGGAGTCACACACAAGTATACTAACTAATAAATTTTCACTTGACATTTTCGAATGAAAATATTTATTTAGGTCCAATTTTTAGAATTAATTATTAATTTCAAAATTAATATTTCATCATTAATTATTTATAAGAAAAATCTGGGGTATTAAATTCTCCCCCTAATAACGGGATTCCGTCCTCGAAATCAAGAAAGTACGTACCTAGCTAGAAGAGTTTGGGATACTTTATGCGCATGTCGTCCTCCCTCTCCCAGGTCGACTCGTCCTCCCGGTGGTGCCCCCACTGCACCCGAACTAAATGAACAATCTTGAACCGCAGTCGGCGCTCCCGTCTATCCAAAATGGCTACCGGTCTCTCCTCATAAGTAACATATGTCTGGAACTCGATGTCATCTATATCAATGTGCTGGTACACCACCTCATCTCTAAGGAATCTCTGCAATGAAGATATATGAAACACATCGCGTATCCGATGCAAGTGATTCAGTAATCCTAACCGGTACGCTACGAGCCCAATCCTCTCCAAAATAGGAAATGGTCCCACGTATCGAGGAGCCAACTTCCCTTTCATCCCAAATCTCATCACCCCCTTTCATGGGAGACACTTTGATCAACACCTCGTCTCCAACATCAAAGTCTAAGTGTCTCCGGCCCGCATCCACATAGCTCTTCTGCCTATCTTGAACAATCTGTATCCTGGCCCGAATTATCTCTACCTTCTATGAGATGTCCTGAATGAAGTCTGGCCCAAGTATTTTGTTCTCCCCCACCTCTAACCAGGATGAGGGTGAATGACAAGGTCTCCCGTAGAGTGCATCAAATAGTGCCATCCCTATCGTGAATTGATAACTGTTGTTGTAGCCAAATTCCACGAATCGTAAATACTGCTCCCAGTTCCCCTTAAAATCCAAAATACAAATACGTAACTTATCCTCCAGCATAAGGTTCACTCTCTACATATGCCCATCAGTCTGAGGATGAAATGAAGTGCTCAGTCTCAACTCTACCTCCAAAACCTACTCGAAGCTCCTCCAAAAGTGGGACACAAACGTCATGTACCTGTCTGACACTATATTGAGCGGTACCCCATGCAGCTTAACAATCTCTGTAAGGAAGAGTCTAGCGTACTGCTCTGAGTTATAGTCTGTCCTGATCGGTAAGAAATGAGCCACCTTTTTCAATCGGTCGACAATCACCCATATCGAATCATGCCCTCTCTGCGAAGTAGGTAGCCCAGTAATAAAGTTCATAGACATGCTTTCCCATTTCCACACCGGGATCTCTAAAGGCTGCAGAGTACTTACGGGACGCTGATGATCCACCTTTACCAGCTGACAAGTAGCACATCTGGACACAAACTCAGCTATATCCCTCTTCATACCAGCCCACCAATACTGACGGCACATATCGTGGTACATCTTATACC
The DNA here is from genome assembly GCA_949130495.1 of Sambucus nigra. Classification (NCBI taxonomy): domain Eukaryota; kingdom Viridiplantae; phylum Streptophyta; class Magnoliopsida; order Dipsacales; family Adoxaceae; genus Sambucus; species Sambucus nigra. The sequence continues at coordinate 467,661,460 of OX422222.1, read as the reverse complement.
CATCGGGATGCACCATATATAGTGAACCATGAGCCTTCGACACGATGATTCGCCTCAACTCCTCATCATTTGGAACAACTAACCTCCCTTAAAACCTCAAATTGCCATCAGACCAAATATAAAAATGCTCCACCCCCTCGACTAACAACTATCTCACCCGCTCCTGACAAAGCTGATCCTTCGCTTGTGCCTTCACCACCCGAATAATGATCTCAAGGGTGATGGTGAGAACTGACATAAATGCTCGGGTCAACTCATCATCTCCACGAAATGACTTCCACTTCGCCTTCCACATTACTGCCAACTCCAAAAATGACTTACGGCTCAGCGCATCTTTTACGACATTCGCTTTCCCCGGGTGGTACTGAATATCGAACTGATAGTCCTTCACAAACTCGAGCCACCTTATTTGTCACATGTTCAACTCCCGTTGTGTGAACAAATACTGCAAGCACTTATGGTCTGTGTAAAGCATAAACTTCTCCCCCAGAAGGTAATGTCTCCACACTCGTAAGGCAAAAACCACGACTGTCAGCTCTAAGTCGTGGGTGGGGTAATTTCCCTCATGAGGCTTAGGCTTTCAGGAAGCATAAGCTATCGGCCTCTCCTCCTACATCAGAACCCCGCCAAGTCCCCTTAAGGACGTATCAGTATAAACTCTATAGTTAATCCCTGCCCGAGGTAATGCTAAAACTGGTGTTGTAGTCAATCTCGCCTTCAGCTCCTCAAACGCCTGCTGGCACATCTCATCCTAAACAAAAAGTATAGCCTTCCTCGTCAAATTCGTCAAGGGCCCGACTATCTTGGAGAACCTTGGATGAATCGACGGTAGTAACTGACCAATCCCAAGAAGCTGCGAACCTCGATGGGTGTAGTGGGCTGTCCCCACTCCATCACGACAAAAAGTCTCCCTCGGTCCACAGATATCCCCAGCTTAGACACAGTGTGACCCAAGAACTACACCTCTCTCAACCAAAACCCATACTTCTCAAACTTTACATACAACTGATGGTCCTAAAGCATCTGTAAGACCACCCGTAGATGCTCTACATGCTCCCAGTTTGAGAATATATCAAAATATCGTCTATGAATATGATAACAAATCGACCCAAAGAGTCCCTGAACACTCGGTTCATCAAATCCATAAATATAGTTGGGGCATTGGTTAGCCCGAATGGCATCACCAAGAACTCGTACGACCCATAACGAGTAAGGAAGGTTGTCTTTGAGACGTCCGGCTCCCGGACTCTCAACCGGTGGTACCCGACCTCAAATCAATCTTTGAAAAGAAAGCAGCACCCCTCAGCTGGTCAAATAAATAATCTATACGTGGCAGTGGGTATTTATTATGAACAGTGACTTTGTTCAACTCCCGGTAGTCGACACAAAGCCGTAAAGATTTGTCCCTTTTCTTAATGAATAACACTGGATCACCCCAAGGCGAAATACTCCTCTTAATAACCCCTGCCCTAATAACTGCTCAATCTACTCGTGTAGCTCCCTCATCTCGAACAGAGCCATACGATACGGAGTACGAGCAATAGGTCTCATGCCCAAATATAATTTGATCTCCCGACTAGATGGTAAACCTGGAATCTCCCCAAATACATCAGAAGAGTCACTCACTGCTAGGATGGAGTCTCGCATCACTGCAACCTCTGAAGAAGTATTCTCCTCGATGTAATATAAGTGCGTGCCTATCCCACCCCCGGGGTGCGGCATCGCAACTAGGTATATCTCTTGCCTCGAAAGGGCGAAGACGATGGACCTCCCACAACAATCCACACATACTCTATACGTGACTAGCCAGTCCATCCCCAAAATGACGTCGTACTCATGCATGTCAAGTACTAGTAAATCAGCAACAAAAGTAAGTCACCCCATCTCAATATCGGCAGCCCAACATACTCACCGTATGGGTGCCCCTCTACCCACTGGCGAGTCTGTATGCAAAATAATATCTGAAGCAAAGTCTATCATATCCGTCTCCCGTACAAACCCCGTGCTAACAAAAGAGCATGATGCCCCCGTATCAAAAAGTATACGACCTACATGACTGAAAATGGGGAACATACCCTCAATTGCTTGTGGAGGCCCAAGCCCATCTGATGTTGCGACATGGTAGACCCATCCATACTGTAACGACTATTGCCCCTGAGGTAGGACAGAGGGTGCTGGAGCGGCTGGTGCAGCGACTCCTTGAGCTGGAATAGGTGGGCATTGTCCCTGAGACACCTGTTGTCCTCTAAAACCTCCTTGCCCCTGGGCTGCCTAATCCCCTCGCGTGAAATACTTTGAAGAGTGATCCCTCTCACCACAAGTAAAGCAATTTCCCTGAAATGGTCCCCGTGGAAACTGTCGGCCCTGTTGGCCTCTATCTTGCTGGCCCTGATGGCCTTCAAACTACTGGCCCTGACTTACCCGACCCTAGCCCTGCCTCTGTTGGTCATTTGTATCCCTAAGCCTCTTATAACACTCGGCGAATGGGGTGCCCCTGTGCTACTGGGCCCCAGATCCACTACCCCCACTCGTCTTGCCTTACTAGCTAGACGATTCTCCTTCGTGTAGTTTATCCCCCTTAGTCTTCAGAAAGGCCCAGTGATCCTGGCAGTGGAGAAGTGAAGCATTAATCATCTGGTTATACGTCGAGAAGGCTGAATTTCCCAGAAGAGCCTTCTTAATATGCCAGACTGACCCCTTAATGAAATGATCCATCCTCATCTTCTCTGTATGAACATCCTCCTTTGTAAAATACGAGAGGGTGGTGAACTCCTCCTCGTACTCTGCAACAGTATGTCCCTCCTACTTCAGGTCCATAAATTTAATCCTCATCTCAGACTGTGACACCCCGACTAATTAAATACCGGGTAGCTACTCCTTTATTAAATTAATTCAAAATGCCAAGTTGGCTCAGTTAATAGCATCACTGTCGAAAACATTTTATTATTACTAACCACCTAGTATTTAAAAAGTAAGTTGCCAAATTTTAATTTAAGTCTGATTAACATGCAACAAGTGTAATGAAGAAATAAATAACACCATTCACCATACTGAAGTCAAACGAATAACCATCACAATAGAGTAAATAAAGTCTGGAGGAAAACTCCTCACTACAATCCCATAACAGAAATAAATAACCGAATACTGAAATAATACATGCTAAAGTCTGAAAACTAAAATGTAAAAGATGACTCTAAATAGAAAGGGGCAACATGCCCTACAACTGATAGATAGTGACTCTGGAATCCAAAAGATAGAAGCGTCTACAAGCAAATCCCTGTAGCTTCCACAACCAGCTACAGCTCGTCACCTGAATGAGAATCCTATGCTTGGTGTCCCTGTGGCTGGGCACCTAAAATGGTTTTACAAGAAAAAGATTTGAAAAGCAAACGGGTCAGAGCCCGAATGTAGAGTTATATTAAAAACCTGCAAGTGCTTTAAAAACATTTAAAACATTAAATGCAAAGTACATGGTAGGACGTGCACTCACATGATATTCTCACCTCTCGTCTAACTGTGCACTCCTAACGTAAGTACCCATCTAACGATACAAACCACTAGCTAAGTGCTATTCTATCTAGCTAGACTGCCATAGGTCCTACCCTTAATACTCGGTTCCATTACATTATAACGCTCGTAATTAAGTAGGGGTTTATCGTAAACTCAGATGCTCAATATGCAATATATATAACACTATCAGTTAACTCGTTATATTCTCGAAACAATACCGTAATTATATTCACAACATTAACATGAAGGTTCCCATTAATTAAGTGTATATTATTCACATCATAAATATACAGTACAAACACCCCGAGAACTAAGCTGTGGTGCACACATACTCTGCTATCCATCCCGGTACATCACGTACATAAGGATCACATATTCCGAATCTCTCAGGAATAGTTCAAAGATAACAACATCACAAATAATGGAGGCGAACACAGTCACATCACATAGGTCACGCACATACCTACGCTCCTACGATCAGCGGACTTATTAATATCCCAATAAGTCTTTCTATGACCTATGTTCATCAAGGTAACCAGTCTAGATCCGGGCAACACAAGGATTAGAGGGCCCTAAGCGAACGCAAACCTCCCATGATAGCAAGTATGGTAGGTATGTCATACACACAATTCATATACCAATACTAAGTAAACACACGTCTTAGTAATACCGTAGTTTAATCGTAGTACATATCGCATTCTCGTACTAACTTATAATATCTACACTTATATTATTCCGGTTCATCATCATACGCGCCATAATCTATTCTCACGTCGTAGTAGACACTCACGTCTCAACCCAAATGGTTCATTGAATTAAATCTCTCGTATATAAATTTACTCCTCGTAATAACCCAAAAGTCCCAAATCTATCCTTACATCATCAAAGGAAGGTTATCTATATCCTCGAACAAGTTTACGGGACTCCAAAAATCAAAACAGTCCAAAAAGGACCAAACTGTCAACTCGTTAGAAGTCTCGTTCGAACGAGACTGTTCGAACGAGATTCCTCTACCAACTCGTTAGAAGTCTCGTTCGAACGAGGTTGTTCGAACGAGGTCCCAGTTCGTTCGAACGAACTGTACCTTCTAACGATATCTCGTTCGAACAAAATCCATTCTCGTTAGCAGCGACTGGTCAACTCGTTAGAAGCTCGTTCGAACGAGTTCGTTCGAACGACCTGGGTAGGGGCTTCTAACGAGCTACCAGATTCGGCCCAGATTTTTCCCCAATTCGTTTTTCATCCATTTTAACACCTCAAATCTTCTAAACTAAGTCCCAACAATCGTTTAAGGGTCTATAATCAATACTAAACATATATAGTCACATCCTAACATGTTTTTAAGGGATCAATCCATCCTAACATCAATTAAATTTACAAATTTCTACCCTTTTTCCCAATATCTCAAGAACATGAACCCTAACTTTATATCATCATCAAATCCCAGAATTAAATTCATTTTAATTTCTCCTAATCACAGTTATTATGAGAGAAATCATCTACCTATCATTCTACATACAATTCTCTTCAAAATTTTCAAGTTCTAAACTCCAACTACATGGGTTTTCATTCAATCTTTCAAGAACAATCAAAATTCTTCAATTTCTAACATGGAAAAGACATTCTCTGAATTTAAATGGAATAAAGTCACTTGCCTTGATTGTCTCTGAGTTTGGTGTAGGTTTGGTAGAACTTTTCTGCAGAATTTCTTCTCTCCAAGCTTCCTCTCCAATGGTGGCTTAAGGTGGCTAGGGTTTTGATTTGGGAACTTAGAAAACTCTTCTAATAACCTACGTAGCCTTCTAGGTTAATATGGTTTGGTTAATGGGCTTAGTGGGTTAAATCCACATCAGATTAAAACTCTCAATTTTCGTCACTTTTAATTCCTAAAAATGTAAAATTACCAAAATACCCTTTAAGTTGCCGGTATGGCCTAAAAATACCCCGGGACCCAAACTATACCCCCGGCTAGTGTTTTCTGACTATCTCGACCCTTCCGGACGCGTCGGCGCACTCAAAACGACCATACAGTTTATAGATTTTAAATTCACTTTTATTATCAAAATATTACACCGTGACGCGGCGATCCCACGCGTCTCAACAAAATTTCTAAAATGCCGTATATAAATCTCACGACAACTTTTATAATACCAACTACATATATCAAAACATGTATGCACATAATCAAATACCAACTCGCATCTCGTTAGTATTTATAACCCGGATTAATTTCTAATTAATACGCATTTAATTAATTAATCCCAAAATAAATATAGCCAAAAGTACGGGGTATCCAGAATTAAATTCGTTTTAATTTCTCCTAATCACAGTTATTATGAGAGAAATCATCTACCTATCATTCTACATGCAATTCTCTTCAAAATTTTCAAGTTCTAAACTCCAACTACATGGGTTTTCATTCAATCTTTCAAGAACAAACAAAATTCTTCAATTTCTAACATGGAAAAGACATTCTCTGAATTTAAATGGAATAAAGTCACTTGCCTTGATTGTCTCTGAGTTTGGTGTAGGTTTGGTAGAACTTTTCTGCAGAATTTCTTCTCTCCAAGCTTCCTCTCCAATGGTGACTTAAGGTGGCTAGGGTTTTGATTTGGGAACTTAGAAAACTCTTCTAATAACCTACGTAGCCTTCTAGGTTAATATGGTTTGGTTAATGGGCTTAGTGGGTTAAATCCACATCAGATTAAAACTCCCAATTTTCGTCACTTTTAATTCCTAAAAATGTAAAATTACCAAAATATCCTTTAAGTTGCCGGTATGGCCTAAAAATACCCCGGGACCCAAACTATACCCCCGGCTAGTGTTTTCTGACTATCTCGACCCTTACGGACGCGTCGGCGCACTCAAAACGATCATACGGTTTATAGATTTTAAATTCACTTTTATTATCAAAATATTACACCGTGACGCGGCGGTCCCACGCGTCTCAACAAAATTTCTAAATTGCCGTATATAAATCTTACGACAACTTTTATAATACCAACTACATATATCAAAACATGTATGCAGATAATCAAATACCAACTCGCATCTCGTTAGTATTTATAACCCGGATTAATTTCCAATTAATACGCATTTAATTAATTAATCCCAAAATAAATATAGCCAAAAGTACGGGGTATTACATACTTCCCCCCTAATAACTGAATTTCGTCCCGAAATTCGAAACTAGAAAGTACCTGCTAAAAATAGCTCTGGATAACGTTCGTGCATCTCATCCTCGCGCTCCCATGTGGACTCCTCGACATTGTGATGTCGCCACTGAACACGCACTAACGGAACTATCTTTTACCGCAGTTTCCTCTCGCTTCGGTCCAAAATAGCAATCGGCCCCTCCTCGTAGGAGCTATCCGGCTGGAGATCGATGTCCTCCACAGCAATGTGAGAATGAGCCAAATTATCTCTAAGGTATTTCCTCAGCGAGGAAATATGGAATACATCGTGAATCCGATGCAAATGCTCCGGTAGCCCGAGTCTATACGCAACCGGTGCGATTCGCTCAATAATAGGGAACGGCCCCACATACCTCGGTGCCAACTTCCCTTTCTTCCCGAAACGCATAATCCCCTTCATAGGAGATACCCTGAGCAAAACCTGGTCCCCCACTTGGAACTCTCTGAAAAATCTCTTCGCATCAGCATAACTCTTCTGCTTGTCTTGAGCTACCCGAATGCGACTCCGAATCAACTCAATCCTTGCCGAAGTATCCTGAATCACTTCCGGCCCAAGCAGTTTGTTGTCCCCCACCTCTAACCAACATGCTGGGGAACGACAAGGCCTACCGTACAATGCCTCAAACGGAGCCATGCCAATAGTGAACTGATAGGAGTTGTTGTAAGCAAACTCCACCAGTGGAAGGTACTGCTCCCATCCACCCCCAAAGTCAATAATGCACATGCGTAGCATGTCCTCCAAAATTTGATTGGTGCGCTCTGTCTGCCCATCGGTTTGCGGATGATAAGCCGTACTCAACCGCAATTCCGTGCCCATGGCCTCCTGGAAACTCTCCCAAAACCTCAAAACAAATATCTTATCTCTGTCAGACACGATATTTAGGGGTACACCGTGAAGTCTCACAATCTCTGAAATGAAGAGCTGGGCATACTGTCCCGTAGTGTAGTCAGTCCTTATGGGTAAAAAGTGAGCGACCTTGGACAACCTGTCCACAATTACCCAAACGGAGTCGTGACCCCTCTGTGACGTAGGCAGCCCCGTAATAAAGTCCATGGATATGCTCTCCCACATCCACACCGGGACCTCCAATGGCTGTAGCAATCCTGCCGGTCTCTGATGATCCACTTTTACAAGCTGACAAGTGGCGCATTTCGAAACAAACTCAGCGATATCTCTCTTCATACCGCTCCACCAATACTGGCGTCTCATGTCTTGGTACATTTTGTCCCCTCCGGGATGTACCGCGAACCGTGAACCGTGCGACTCTGCCATCACATCGTGGCGCAATTCCTCCCCTTCCGGAACTACCAATCTCCCATTAAAGCGCAATCCCCCGTCTGAGCTAACGGTATAGGACTCGGCTCCCTCTGCTAGTAATCGAACTATCTGCGCTTGACAGAACGAGTCATTGGCCTGTGCCCGTACTACCTTCGTGATAATCTGCGGTGTAACGGTCATCACAGACATGAAATATCGGGCCACTGCATCCTGGTGTCCCAATTCCTTCCACTTAGCTTTCCACACCTCTGCCACCTCATCTGCTGGCTTACGGCTCAACGCGTCTGCTACCACGTTAGCCTTACCCGGGTGGTACTGGATGTCGAACTGGTAGTCTTTCACAAACTCAAGCCACCTACGTTGCCGCATATTCAACTCTTTCTGCGTGAACAGGTACTGTAGGGACTTGTGGTCCGTGAACAGTTGGAATTTCTCCCCCAAAAGATAGTACCTCCAAATCCGTAGGGCAAATACCACTGCTGCCAACTCCAAATCATGCGTGGGGTAATTCTTCTCATGAGGCTTAAGCTTACGGGAAGCATAAGCTATGGCCTGTCTCTCCTGCTGCAAAACACCTCATAGTCCTTGCAAAGACGCATCGGTGTAAACCAAATACTCAACTCCCGGTCTCGGCAATGCTAACACAGGTGCTGAGGTCAATTTGTCCTTCAATTCATCGAATGCCAACTGACAGGCATCACTCCAGATGTATGGCACACCCTTACGAGTAAGATGTGTCAAAGGACCTGCTATCTCCGAGAAGCCCCGAATAAACCTCTTGTAGTATCCTGCTAGACCCAAGAAACTACGAATCTCAGTCGGTGTCATGGGCTGTCCCCACTCCCTTACCGCTGATACTTTCCCCGGATCAACAGATATCCCCCGGTCGGAAATAATGTGACCCAAGAACTGGACTTCCTTCAGCCAAAACCCGCACTTCTCATATTTTGCATACAACTCGTTCTGACGGAGTGTCTGCAAAACCTGCCTCAAATGCCCGGCGTGCTCCTCTTCTGTCTGGGAGTAAACCAGAATATCATCAATGAAGACAATGACAAACTGGTCTAGGAAATCCCTGAACACTCTGTTCATCAAGTCCATAAACACTGCTGGAGCATTGGTCAAGCCGAAAGGCATAACCCGAAACTCGTAAGAACCATATCTCGACAAGAACGCAGTCTTCGAGACATCCTCCTCCCTGATACGCAACTGATGGTATCCCGATCTCAAGTCAATCTTCGAGAAGAAAGAATCTCCTCTCAACTGGTCGAATAAGTCATCGATTCGAGGCAACGGATACTTATTCCGTATCGTGACCTTATTCAACTCTCGGTAGTCCACACACAATCTCAGTGAACCGTCCCTCTTCTTCACAAACAGAACTGGAGCGCCCCAAGGTGAGGTACTCCTGCGAATAAAGCCCTGACCTAACAGCTGCTCTATCTGATCCCGTAACTCCCTCATCTCAGCTGGAGCCATACGGTACGGTGCGCGTGCTATAGGTCTCGTACCCGGTAGCAAATCTATAACAAAGTCTATCTCTCGACTGGGTGGTAAGCCTGGTATCTCCTGAAACACATCTGAATACTCCCCGACAACTGGGATAGAATCTAAAGGAATCACTACCTCCTTAGAGGTATCCTCCTCAATGTAATACAGATGAGCGGTCGATCCTCCCTCTGGGCGAGGCATCGCCACTACAAACATCTCTTGCCCCGGAATGGCAAAAACAATGCTCCCGCTGAAGCAATCAATCATGGCCCTATATGCTACGAGCCAATCCATACCGATAATCACATCGTGAACATGCATATCTAACACTAACATGTCTGCAGGTAATACCAAACCACCAATCTCTACCCCCACTCCCCGGCATATAAAGAAAATAAGTGACCCACTCCCCAATGGTGAGTCGACACACGTCACTATGCTCTCTGCCGTAGCTAATAATCCTAAAGCTTTCGCGAAGTGTGTAGCTATAAAATAGTGTGTAGCACCCGTATCAAATAACACCCGACCCATAGTGCCATGGATAGGAAACGTACCCTCAATCGCGGGCGGTGCCTGTGGAACTGCAGCCTGGTGGACGTTGTAGACACGTCCATACTGTAGCTGCCCCTGCTGAGCTGGGACTGCTGGAATGGGTGGTAATGCTGCCATCTGTGGCGGTGCGGGAAGAGCGGCGGGAAACATAGGCCTCTGTGGCTCCTGGCGAGCACCCTGCTGCTGTGGGGCCCTGCCCCTATCAGGACAATCCTGTCGCTTATGGCCAGTCTTGACACAAACAAAGCACTTCCCTGGGAAGTTCCCTCCTCTCTTCCCCTATTGTCCCCAGCCCTGGTGGCCGTTACCATTCCTCCCTTGGCCCTGCTGGCCCTGGTGAAACTGCTGCCCATTCTGTCCCTGTTGGCCCTGATGGCCGTTTGGACCCTGATGGCCCTGACGGAAACCTCCCTATCCCTGTCTGTAGTTCCCTGACCGGAACCTCTTATTATCCCCCTGCTGGGAGCCCTGCTCATTCTGTCTCTGCCCCTGACCAGATTATGCCCCGCTGGCACCATGTCCTCCAGTCCTGCCCTGATGGCTAGACTCTCCCGACCTTTTGCCCTCGGCCATATGAAAATGGTGGTCCTGGCAGTGTAACAATGCAGCGTTAACCACATCAGAATAAGTGGCCAACGATAGGTTCCCTAGCAGATGCTGACGGATCCTCCAATTCAACCCGTCGGTGAACTTCTCAATCTTCTTCTTCTCTGTTGGTATCTCGTCTGGAACGATGTTCAACAGATTAGTGAACTCGGCCTCATACTCGGCCACGGTCTTACCTTCCTGCTTTAGACTCATCAATCTCCTCCTCATTTCCGTATGAACAGCTGACGGAAAGTACTTGCGGTCGAACCGCACCCAGAACTCCTGAATCGTGAGAGTATCCCTCTCCTCCATGGTGGTAATAGACTCCCACCACTGTAGCGCAGATCCAACTAGCTTGAAAGTAGCTAGCACCTGCTTCTGGATGTCCGTGCACTCATACATCCTCAAGTGCCTCTGCATGTCCTTTCTCCACTGGCTCGAGACTACTACATCTGAGCTACCTGTAAACTCTGGCGGATGCGCTTTCTGAAAAGCGTCACGTACACGCTCCCAAGCAGACGGGAATGCATTAACCTGCACTGGCGCGGCAACCAGCGCCTGTGGTGGTGCCTGCTGAACAACGGCAATCGCGGCATTTACCGCTTGAGCTACTATAGCTGCAACCTCAGCGGCATTCATCATGCCCTGAACTGGAGCGGGCTGGGGTTCGGGTGTTGCATCCCTGGGAACTCGTCGTGCACGTCGTGGAGGAATCTGAAATAAGAACAAAGTCTATAAGTTCACGGTTATAAACTTAATATAGCTGAAGAACGAAGCATACACAAAAAGAGTACAACAGTCCTAAAATATAGGGCTCTATATCAAAGAAACGTCGCAAAAACATAATAGCCGTACAGATCCTAAAGGACACTAGAACCTGATGCTCTGATACCACCTGTGACACCCCGACTAATTAAATACCGGGTAGCTACTCCTTTATTAAATTAATTCAAAATGCCAAGTTGGCTCAGTTAATAGCATCACTGTCGAAAACATTTTATTATTACTAACCACCTAGTATTTAAAAAGTAAGTTGCCAAATTTTAATTTAAGTCTGATTAACATGCAACAAGTGTAATGAAGAAATAAATAACACCATTCACCATACTGAAGTAAAATGAATAACCATCACAATAGAGTAAATAAAGTCTGGAGGAAAACTCCTCACTACAATCCCATAACAGAAATAAATAACCGAATACTGAAATAATACATGCTAAAGTCTGAAAACTAAAATGTAAAAGATGACTCTAAATAGAAAGGGGCAACATGCCCTACAACTGATAGATAGTGACTCTGGAATCCAAAAGATAGAAGCGTCTACAAGAAAATCCCTGTAGCTTCCACAACCAGCTACAGCTCGTCACCTGAATGAGAATCCTATGCTTGGTGTCCCTGTGGCTGGGCACCTAAAATGGTTTTACAAGAAAAAGATTTGAAAAGCAAATGGGTCAGAGCCCGAATGTGGAGTTATATTAAAAACCTGCAAGTGCTTTAAAAACATTTAAAACATTAAATGCAAAGTACATGTTAGGACGTGCACTCACATGATATTCTCACCTCTCGTCTAACTGTGCACTCTTAACGTAAGTACCCATCTAACGATACAAACCACTAGCTAAGTGCTATTCTATCTAGCTAGACTGCCATAGGTCCTACCCTTAATACTCGGTTCCATTACATTATAACGCTCGTAATTAAGTAGGGGTTTATCGTAAACTCAGATGCTCAATATGCAATATATATAACACTATCAGTTAACTCGTTATATTCTCGAAACAATACCGTAATTATATTCACAACATTAACATGAAGGTTCCCATTAATTAAGTGTATATTATTCACATCATAAATATACAGTACAAACACCCCGAGAACTAAGCTGTGGTGCACACATACTCTGCTATCCATCCCGGTACATCACGTACATAAGGATCACATATTCCGAATCTCTCAGGAATAGTTCAAAGATAACAACATCACAAATAATGGATGCGAACACAGTCACATCACATAGGTCACGCACATACCTACGCTCCTACGATCAGCGGACTTATTAATATCCCAATAAGTCTTTCTATGACCTATGTTCATCAAGGTAACCAGTCTAGATCCGGGCAACACAAGGATTAGAGGGCCCTAAGCGAACGCAAACCTCCCGTGATAGCAAGTATGGTAGGTATGTCATACACACAATTCATATACCAATACTAAGTAAACACACGTCTTAGTAATACCGTAGTTTAATCGTAGTACATATCGCATTCTCGTACTAACTTATAATATCTACACTTATATTATTCCGGTTCATCATCATACGCGCCATAATCTATTCTCACGTCGTAGTAGACACTCACGTCTCAACCCAAATGGTTCATTGAATTAAATCTCTCGTATATAAATTTACTCCTCGTAATAACCCAAAAGTCCCAAATCTATCCATACATCATCAAAGGAAGGTTATCTATATCCTCGAACATGTTTACGGGACTCCAAAAATCAAAACAGTCCAAAAAGGACCATAGCTAGGGGAAAGTATTTCCCCTCAAACCTCTCCCAGAACTGATCAATTGTGAGGTTGTCCCTCTCCTCTACTGTCATAACTACCTCCCACCACTGAAGGGCGGTTCCCACCAATTTAAAGGAAGCTAACATTTACTTCTGGATTGACGTGCACTCCACCATCCGCAAGTGCTTCTCGATGTCCTTCTTTCAATGACTAGCAACTAGAATATCAGACCCTCTTGCAAACTCGAGAGGCTGGCCCTTAACAAAGGTCTCCCTCACTCGATCCCATGTGTAACTCGGTGCCAGCACTGGAATAGCCACCTGCTATGGTGGTGGCTGTTAAGGTGCCTGAGGTGACGGGCAATGCTGAAATACAACCGCCATTACCATAGATACTGCTTGTGACACTATAGTAGCTATGATAATACGTAAATATTGCGTATTTCATCGTCCGAACCGACGCATTTTAGCCCCCTCGGGTATCTTAATCCCTATATTTATGCTCGTTAACCAGACAACCATGGATTTCTACATTAATATGTTCCGCAGGGGTTAATTGAGCTTTTATAGGTATTTGGATGCTAAGTGTGAAGTTCGGACCCATTCGGCTTTATTTCCTTACGCGATCGCACGTTCAAGGGAATTTTAGTCTTTTCACATCTTGGGCACCTGGTCCAACATCCACGAAAGTTGTAGCCCTCCTCGCAAGCTTCGCGTGGCCGCGAAAGGTGCGCGATTTCGATTCAAAATGAAAAAGTTACTGCGATTTCAGCGGACGAGAAAGGCAAACATCCCAAAACAGCATGCACCTTGGCTGAGACCTACTTGATCAATCGATCGATCAAATCGATCCTTCGAGATAGTGGGCTGATTTATTCACCGTCGATCGATTGACGGTATGGGTCGATCGATCGATCCCCTATTTTTAGGAGATATTTTGCTTTTCTTTTCTTTCTTCTTTTCTTTTTTCCCACTTACTATAAATACCAAATTTTGAGTAAATATCATATATCTAGGTTTGGAATCATTTTTAGGTTAGAATAGCTTAGGGTTTGAGGGTTTTGGAGAGTTCTTCTTCAATTATTCTTGATTTGACACCCAATTGGGTTGAATATTGCACTATTCATCATCCTCTCCATTTTAATATAGTTGTATTTCCTTATTTCTTGCTTTCTAGTTTAATTTCCAAGCTTTCTAATTTAGGTTTACATGCTTTGATTACTTGCTTTCTAGGTAGATTTATCGCATTTTTATCATGCTTTCTAGCTAATTTAAATTAGGTTGTGCTTGAATGGAACTCACTCGAGTTGACGCGTTGCTTTGCTTTGGTGATGGTGTCCATGGGTCTATTTTGGGTGCGTTATCCTAGTTATTACACCTACGAGATTTGACGGGGCATATCATATATGTCCCGTGATTACGACCTTGCGTGCGTAATATTCGAAGCATTTGTTGACGCCAAAATCTTATTAGGATTTTATGCGGATTTAGGGGCGTGGCAACCCTTGATTCAATTAACTGTCGAAACGAGACGCATCCTAAATAACTCGTCGACCCATGTATCCATTTTATACAAATTAACTTGGGTGATGGATATTCGACGCAACTGTTGATGTAAAAAACTAGATTATATCTAATTAATCAATCACAGATAAAATGAAATAAATAAGACAAAGGATTTTTAAAGTGGTTCAGCCTTGTGAAAATGGCATACGTCCACTGTTTTGTATTGCTGACTGTTTGTCTTAAATCTTGATAATAGGGTTTACCAAGAAACTTAGAGTTCCCTTTTCATGAGGAGATTACAATGTATTTATAGCCTTGAGGCTGTACATATGAAAGGATAATGCGTTGTTATCTAGCAGCCATATACATTTGTACAATAATAATACGCATCTAATGCGTATTTATCTTTTGGTTTTCTTGATGTGTACGCCACGCGTGTTTGAGTTGCTCAGACCTCTTAAGTTACTCGGACCTCTTGAGTTGCTCGGACCTCTTGAGTAGCTCGGACCTTGTAACACCCCGTAATTTTGAGAATTTAATATTTAATTATTTTGGGAGTTATAAAAATACTTAAATTGGAGAAACTTAAATTCATGAGTTGGAGAATTTATTTAAGTGAGCCGAATTATTTATAATTGGCGACTTTTAAGTTTAATGGTTCGAAATCTCGTGTGTCGCAATTTGAGGACGAAATTTGGAAATGTCAAAAAGTATTTCGAATGGCAATTCCGAGTGCGCGGTTGCATTCGGATGGGTCGAGATAGTTAGAAAAGAGTACCCGGGGTGATAATTGGGTCTCGGGGTATTTTTGGGCATAGCCGGGCCCACACGGGGTGAGTTGGGCCATTTTAATTAGGCCCAGATGGCCAAAAACGGGATTAAGGGTTTTTAACCTAAATGGAGAAGTGTTAAACGACAGTAAACACAAATTCTAAGCCTAGGGCTTGAGAGGGAAATTGGGGGAAAGCAAATCAAGAGCCAATTGGGGATTATTGGAGCCGAATTAAGGGACTACACCAACGGATCAGACCTTACGAACAATTCAAGGCAAGTGGTTAACTTGTTGTAATGTGTAAATGGTGATATCCAATTCATATTTTAGTGATGTGTAAAATAAAATTCGTTTTGGGGATAAATGGGTACAAAATGGGGTTTTGTTAACGGAATGCTTGGCTGAGATTCAAAGTAAGAAATAGGTGTATTATATATCCCTAAGTAAAGATAAAATGAAATTTGAATATATTTGATGATTAACATGGAATCTTTATGAGTTCTTGGATGAAGAACATGAATCTTGAATGACTTAGGGTTTATTTGATGAACACAAGAGGTCAATCGGCCAGAATTTTTGACACAACTTTAAACGTATGTCATTTGAGTTGTAATTTGAATTAGAGTGTGAACCATAATGCCTGGAAAGGTATTGCTCTTAGCTATCCAATGAACTTGGAATCAGGTCAATCGGAGTTCTGTAGAGGGAGTAATTGATATTTTACTATAAGATGTTTGATGTGTCAACATAGTAATCTGCCAGAATTTTAACGTGACTTAAAACGTGTGCGATTTGAATGTTACTTCGAATTAGAGTGTGAACCATACATTACTGGAAAGGTATTTCTCTTAGATATCCAATGAACTTGGAATCATGTCAATCGGAGTTCTGTAGAGGGAGAAATTAAAATTTTACTAGAGGGTGTTTAATCTGCCAGAAAATTTGAGATTTTTCTTTTTAAGCCTTAAATGTCTAAAATTTTATCGGGGAAGTGTTTGGGATCTTGATGAAATATATTGATGGAATAATGATATGTAAGTAGGTCTATAATTGAGTGTTGGACTTTAATTTCGAGAGAGAGTTAAAGTGGTGATTCATAGGCTTGATTATGACGTACTCTAATTCGAAATGATAAGAAAATAATTACGGAAAAGCGTAAGCGAGCTTAAATTCGTTAGGTCAGTGGGTCAACAAGGGTAACTACTGAATTGATATAATAAGGGGTAACTAGGACCCTTAGAGTTGTGTAAATACTTGAATTAATACGAAAGTGAAATAAATTCGTAAAGCAAACAAGTACGGTGAATATTAGAGAGAAATATATTACGTACAAGTGTGAATAATTGGGTTGTGTAAATACCTACTGTTTTATAGGATTACTTGGGTTGTGAATGCCTATTGTGTGTTTCCTTGTGATAGGAACATAGACTCGGGAAATATTAAGTTATGGGCCAAGTGAGTGAATCCGGGGATACTAGTTGAGTGACACCAAGTTATTAAATTAATGGATGTGTTAATTAATGAAGATAAAGTCAGACTGTAGAGTCGGGGAGGTATTAAATTAATAAGTGCGCTAATTAATTTAATTAGAGTCAAACGATAGACTCGGGGAGGTATTAAATTAATAATTATGTTAATTAATTTAATTAGAGTCGAACGATAGACTCGGGGAGGTATTAAATTGATAGGTGTGTTAATTAATTGAATTAGAGTCGGACAATAGGCTCGGGGAGGTATTAAATTAATAGGTGTGTTAATTAATTTAATTAGAGTCGGACGATAGACTCGGGGAGGTATTAAATTAATGAGTGTGTTAATTAATTTAATTAGAGTCGGACCATAGACTCGGGGAAAGTATTATATTAATTGAGGTGTGAATTAATTATATTAGAGTCGGACCATAGACTTGGGAAGATGATAAATTATAAAGTGAGAAAATTAATTATGTTGAGTCGGGCCACAGACTCAAGAAATTACAGGCTAGTGTACGGGATTTTGAGTACACGGTAAAGTCGGGGTTTATATTATATATATACGGTGTAGTGATAATATATATATACGTGTATATATATTGTGTGTGATATTAAATATCAGTGACTAGATATTTATTCAATTTATATACTCTAATGCTATCAAGGGAGGTTGCGCGATGTGGGTGAATCCCCTAGCTTGAGGAGTAGGGCGAGTATATCCCCAGGTCATAGCGTTTGGTATATGAGTGAGGGATTTATCTCACTTTCAGGGAAGGAATATGACCGCCTCCACTACGTTTATAGTTTGGGCCAAGTTGGTGAGCGATTCCAACTTGGGGAATTAGATATTGTGAGCACACCTAGTGAGATAGCACTTTAGAGGGAATCATCCGGCGAGGGTATAATCGGAGGGATGGATATACGTATGTTATATGTGTGGATGTTTTAGTAAAGGTACGTATATAATGGTATTCAATATTTTATGCGGGTAATAATACGGTGTGGGATGTATTAACTTTATATAACTTGTGACACGGTTATATGCTACTATTTAAGAAGGAATTAATTAAGTTAATTGTGAGGTAACTTATAATTCAAGAATCATTATACTCGGGTTAGAGTAGTATGGCAAGGGGAGGTTATATCAGGACTAGTTGGACGGGGTAGTGCAACTAGGTGGGGGTCAAGGTAACCGTTAGGTGTGCACAATAGTGGAGGGGTGAGATTGTCCACAAGGGAGTGCGACACTAACATAAATATGAAGCACATTCATGCATTTTAAATTACTATAGTTAATTCACTTGCTAAATATTTTCAAAATATTTTGGGTTCTAACCCTTGCTATAAAACTATTTTTAAAACCTTTTAGGTGTCCAGCCACAGGGACGCCAGGATTGATATTCTATTCCAGGGACACGGAGCTGCAGCATATGTGGATGCTAGCAGGAGCTTGTATTAGACGTTTCGTTCTTTCATTCCTAGAGTAGGAATCATTTATCAGTTCAGTTTTCAGATTTTAATTCAGGTGTTGAATATTTGTATTGGACTATTTATTTGGTGGCCGATGGTTTATTCGGCATGTCGTCTTATTATTTGTTTAGTTCATTAAATTCAGTGGTGTGAATGGATTATATTTTTCCGCATGTACTGTTTGGTTTAATTAAAAGGTTAAAATTTGGCACCAGCTTTTGGAATACTAAGTGGTTAGTAAGTTTTAAAAAAAGTTTTTTGACAGTGATGCTAAGGATGATCCAACTGCTATTCCTGTTTTAATTTGGTATAGGACTGATCACCCGATATTTTATTAGGCAGGGTGTCACAGACCTCTTGAGTAGCTCGAACCATTTAGGTTGCTCGGCACGCTAAGTAGCTCGGAGCGCTTAAGTATACTGCTCGTCGAAAGTCTTCATATTTACCATGTAAGTTGACACGTATATTTATATGATTGGTCTGCAGATTAAATTTGGTATCAACAGAAGCCCCCAATGTTTCACAGTTCGAGGTTGAGGAGGAGCGTGGAGCATTTTGCTAGAAAGCTGCTCGGATTATCGGTTTTCATAAATTTTAAGAGAATACTTTAATTTCTATTCAGTGAACAGTATCAAGCTTCATAAATATTTTGAATTTCCACGATCACTTCGATATTTGTGCCCTTTTTCTCTTTTAGCCGCCGGTAATGCAAGCGTCTTTCCTGGTAATCATTGCATTTCTCTATTCCCGAGGTAAAGTATTTAAACGCGATAGAAATCCAGTCGTCTTCTACTTTTCAAATCTGTATCTCTGAACTCTTTATCTTTCTCTCTCTTTGTGCCTTAGATCCTTCCATCCTTCATTATCAACCGATTTCTCTTTCTTCTGTAAGATTTTCTTCCCTCTTCTCTATTTATTTTATTCGCCATGGTTTATCCTGTTGAGTCGTTGGATAAATTTCGGTCTGAGTTTTCAATCCCTTCATGGGTTATTTTGGAAGAACTTTTTGGTCCTTCTAATTTATTTTCTTTGGCAGAGGGACACTGGTTCCCAAGTCTTTTTGTAGCCGAGTATGGTTTTTCTTTCCCGCCCAATCCCCTGTGTTTGGAGTTTTGCTAATATTTCGATATTGTACCTGCAAGAGTAGCTCCAAATACATGAAGGGTAGTTAATGGCGTACATAGATTGAATCAACTTCATGGAACTCGTTTGGGAATTCCAAAAATTATGTATTGCTATAGATGGGTTACTAGCGACAGTACATTTTATTTAAAAACTAGATTTTTGAATAGAGCTTTAGTTGTCAATCTTTCCGATACCAATAAAGACTATTTTGATCACGGGATAGTGATGAAAAATTGACAACACCCCCCACTTGAGGGAAATTATGTGTACCAAGGTCCCAAGTGTCCACCTTATGGCAATGGGATAGGTTGTTTTTATTTTTATTTTTTGAAATCTTATTTTCTTTGTGTTTGATAAATTGTGTCACTGACATTAATTTTATTTGTTACAGTTGACAGTAAAAGGAAGCCCCCAAAGGAGATTGACGTTAACATAAAAGACTTAAAACATATCTGGGGTTTGCAACAATCTGTTGCTGGGGAACACATTAGGTCTACCTCTTATTTGCTGCAATACATAACTTCCAGCTCATCTTTCATTGCTCATCCTGTAGTGGTTGATCTTAATCAGATTCCAATTTTTGAAACCAGTGTAGAAGGTTCTTCTTCTGACTTGAGCATTCTTATTACTGATATCATGAAGAAGAGGAAAGCTCCTGTCTTTTTTGACAAGTCTGACTTTGCCACTGATGAGGCAAAGAAGAATAAACAAGATGTCCCAGATGAAGGGACAAAGAATACTGATGTACCCCCTTCTATTGCTGCCAAGGAGGCTGACAAGAAGCCTCATGTGCCTCCGAGTAAGACTGTTGTCACTTCACCTTCGAGTGAGACTGTTATCATTCCACCAACAGAGACAGCTCCTACTCCTATGAGGAGATTAAAAAGAAGTTCTTCTGAGAGACCTGATGAACCTATCTCTCAACCTTCAAATGTTGAAGTTAGTATTCTAGCTCTTATTTCTCCAAGCTCTGCTATGGGCTTGATAAAATCTTATACTATTCCAGAAGCCCAAGGTGTTGAAGACACCTTCTCTCGTGATAAACTTACTACATTGGCTGCTCAACACCTTAGTTAACTAAGTATCGTTAATCTGATTCTTTTATTTTATAGAACCATATTCATATATTGACTCAAAATTCTTCCTTTTTTCAGCTTGTGACTTGCTTCAATAGTATTTTGAAGAAGGATGAAGCCATCAGGGCTTCCAGCTCCTCGGGTGAGGTAGAAGAAGCTTTTGCTGGACTAACCCAGTCTTTGAAGGAATCTCGTCAAAAGTACGAGGAAGACAAAAAATCCTGGCAGAAACAGTTCAAGTCTGTTGAACTAGAAAGAGATCAAGTTGTGACTGCCTCCAAAGAGTTGGAGAATAAATTAAAGGAAACTACACAGAATAACATGGAGTTTAAGGTCAAGCTTAAATCTACTGAGGAGAATGTTGCCAAGCTTCAAGATGTTGAGCAACAGAAAACAGAGGCAGAAGAAAAGATGAAGTCTGCTGAAGAGCTTCTTAGGGAAAGGACCTCTTTGGAGAAAGCAAAAAGGAAAACTACAGTTAAAAAGTCTTTTAGTGCTGGTTGGGACAAGGGTTGAAATAAGAGTATGGCTATTATGACTTCTCAAATGGAGTATGTCAGTATTAAATATTTTAGGGATGGATGGGTAGCAGCTTTAAAGGAGTTGAAGGTTGTTGAAACTTTTGAGTTATTCTAAAAACATATTCATGGCCCTCCTCCCTCTCCTAGAGAAGAAGAAGAAGATATAGCTGCTTCAGATGAATCTTCTATGATGATAGGAGAGCAGGTCCCTGTTGTTGCTTCTGTTTAACCTTTCGAGAAAGTTAATCAAGTCAGCACATCTACCGAGCAGCTGCCATTGCTCTCCGAGCAACCAACCTCTTCATCCAAACCGTCCGAGGACGTCGAAGGAAATAAGGAGAATGTATAGAGTTGCTTGGGTCTTTTGTTTTGTTATTTTCTTGAATGTAACCTTGAACTATGTTTTCCTTTATCATGATGAATAAAATTCGAACTTCTGTTATTCGTCTTGAATCTCTCTCTTACTTGCACTGCTTTTGCTCCATTGTTAATTATGTTTTTTATCTTTTCTTTGCTAGTTTGTAGCCAGGATGGAACTCTTATCAGCTAATGATACAGAGTTAATGAAGAAGTGCAATGACTATTTTAAAGTTGGTCATGCCAACCTAATTGAGGCTCAAATTATTGATATCCTCGGATCAGATGCTTCTGAATGAGCCATTGATGCTTATGAGTACATGAAGTGCCTACTTAATTGTGCTGTAGCCAACAATGTGGCTTATTACGAAATGATCGAGGAACTTCAATAGCAATACAAGGAATCCACTATACTTTTGCATCAGAGTTATGAGAAAAAGTATCGACAATTGAGCGCTGATAAGGGGTATGACAAATACATTTCAGCCTATGAGAAGAAGGAAAATGTGCTAAAGCTTAAGATTGAAGAGCATAGACATATCGCTAAGCTGCTAGAGCGGGAGAATATCACTTTCTAAGAGGAAATAAAAGAGCTCAAATATGTTGCCTCCTCGTCTTCAGGAGCCTTGGTCGATGTTAATGATGATGGGTTTTCCTTTCTAGAAGTAGAAAATGCTAACTTACGGGATGAGTTAGAAACTTTGAAACGAACTGGAACTTTTACACCTGCTCGTGGCAGAGTAAGATCTTCTTCTCGGGGATGAGCAAGGGATGGTCGGGTCACCATTGAAGAAGCGAGAACTCAATCGGCTTTAGAGAATTAAGTCGTTCAGTTGATGAAAAAGAACCAGGACTTGGCCGAAATGTCTAAGAAGATTCTGAATTTCACCGAACAACTCTCTAATCAAAGTTTTGCTCTGGAAAATAAAGAAATTTTGGTGAAGAAACTCCACGAGATACTTGAGAGGTTAACTTATCAATTCCACAAGCAGCCATGGGAATTATGGATGGGTGGGTATAATGAAGCACTTTGTCATCTTGATGCTCGTTTGGAACAATCAACAACGAAGGGTATAAGCAGGGGTGGTTGAATGCTCTATATGTTCTAAAATTAGAGTAAGGTCATTTCTTGTGGGATTACTATGATCCTGGAGTTCTTAATTTACCTATGCCTCCTTTCAAGCTTGACCTTAGTAGGATTCCAGCCCGATCCATTCCTCGTGTTTTGATCTCTAAGTATCTTGATGATTATAGTCTTCACTCAAACTTTGAAATATCTCGCCCAGAGCACCTGATTGACCGTCCATCCATAATGAATGTCAGAATGTTGCGAGATCTAAACTTTATAAATTCCCCTTATGCCTTGGATGATCCTCCAGCTGGGGTAGACCCTGTGTCAAAAGCAGAGGGAAAGAAACCCATAGAATAGGATATGTTCATGTAATAAATCAACCTTCATATCATATGTAATTTACTTGATTTTAATGAAAAAAATATCATTGTTTCTTCGCAATAATTTGTAGAATGTTCCTGTTTGTTGGTTGGTGAATATGTATATATATATATATACCATTTGTTGTTTGATTATAGTGACTTGTCACTCTTTAGTCCTAAGCAATGGAATGATTTTCATCCCATGATTCTGCTTAGTTGTAGTAATCTCGTATGGATTACCTGGTTGCCTAGACAGTGGATGCCCCGGGAGGTAGTCTAGCTTCTTACCTAGTTTGGTACGAACCAATCGGAGTTGGTGGTAGGTGGTATTGAGTTGCCGACCAACCAGAGTTGGTGGTATTGAGTTGCCGACCAACCAGAGTTGGTGGTATTTAGTTGCCGACCAACCGGAGTTGGTGGTATTGAGTTGCCAACCAACCGGAGTTGGTGGTATTGAGTCACCGACCAACCAGAGTTGGTGGTATTGAGTTATCGACTAATCAGAGTTGGTGGTATTGAGTTGCCGACGGAGTTGGCGGTATTGAATTGCCGACCAATCAAAGTTGGTGGTATTGAGTCACCGACCAACCGGAGTTAGTGGTATTGAATTGCCGACCAACCGGAGTTAGTGGTATTGAGTCACCGACCAACCAGAGTTGGTGGTATTGAATTGCTGACCAATCGGAGTTGGTGGTATTGTTGCTCTGGACTTAAGTTTGTGTAGTGTGTAGCACTAATATTCCAAAAAATTTCAACAAAGAAAGAAATATGGTCGAAACATCACTTTATTCATATTGAAGAAATTGTATTACCTAGGAATTTCAATTACTAATAGTACTTACGCAGATGCTCTGCATTCCATGCATTTTTGAATTCTTCTCCCTCCAAAGTTTCAATTATGTATGTCCCTGGACGAACAACTTTGGTTACTCTGTAAGGTCCATGCCAGTTGGCCTCCAGTTTATTATATTTTTGGATCACTTTCTTCAGCACATAATCCCCTTCTTTCAAATCACACTTCTTCGCCCTTTTGTTGTAGAACAAAGTTATTCGTTGTTGATATGCTGCATTCCTGATTGCTACTTCCTCCTTAACTTCTTTGAGCATATCCAGGTCTAATCGCCTCATCAAGTCACTTACAGGAGAATTAAAATTAAGTACCCTATGTGTGGGTAGACCTAATTCAGCAGGAATGACAGCTTCACTACCAAATGTCAACATGTATGGAGACTCCCCAGTTACTGTTCGTGGTGTAGTGCGATAAGCCCACAATACAGAGTGTATCTCATTAATCCAATTTCCCTTTGCGTCATCCAGTCATTTTTTCAATCCATTCAGTAGGGTTCTATTCATCACTTCAGTTTTCCCATTGCTCTGAGGGTGGCCTGGCACGGAGTGGATCTTTAGTACATTGGATTGATGACAATACGTAGCGAAGTCCTCGTTGTCAAATTGTGTTCCATGGTTAGAAATAAATGCGTGTGGAAGACCATATCTGCAAATGATACTCTTCTAAATAAACTGATAGACTTTGTCATATGTCATGTCAGTAAGAGGCTCAGCTTCCACCCATTTAGTAAAGTAATCCACAGCAACCACAAGGTATTTGAATCTTCCTTTGGTCGTCGAAAGTGGTCCGATCAAGTCTATTCCCTACATGGAGAATGGACAAGGGGATGTGATGGGTGCTAACAATGCCTGGGGGGTTCTTCGGATGGAAGAGAAACGTTGGCATTTATCTCACTTCTTAGCGTAAGCTGCGCAGTCAGCTCTCATCGTTGGCCAGTAATACCCCTGTGTTGTTATTCTCTGCAAAAGCATCTGACCTGCTATATGGGCTCCATAGGACCCTTCATGAACCTCTTCAATCAAGTCATTCACTTCGGATGGATGGACACATCTCTGTAGTGTTGTTATAACGCTTATTCTATACAAAATACCACTCGTTAATACATAACGAGAAGCTTTAAACTTCAGTTTCTTGGCTGCGAGTTTATCAGTTGGTAAAATACCTTCTTCGATATAGGCCCTGATGGGGTCCATCCAAGATGGTCCCAAGTCGAGAGTAATGAAGTTCATCGTAGAATCTTTGTCGACCAACCAATATTTCAATTGGGATTATTCTTTGTAGCTCGGTGCGTGTTGCTGATGCCAGCCGAGCTAGGGCGTTAGCTCTTACATTCTCCAATCTCAGTATTCTGATTAATTGAACCGCAGAGAAGGTCAAGACAATCTCCATAGCCTTTGCATGATACTTGACTATTAGTTCTCCCTTTGCTTCATACAATCCGAGAATTTGATTTACGATTAACTGCGAATCACTGAATACCACAACCTGCTCTACCTTCATGGTTTTGGCTAAACTTAGACCTACGATCATAGCCTCATATTCAGCTTCGTTATTGGAGGATTTAAACTGAAAACGTAGAGAATATTCTATATCAATCTCATCAGGACTGTTTAAAATAATTCCTGCCCCACTGCCTGTGGCACACGAAGAGCCATCCACATATAGGTTCCATATAGGTACCTCAGTATCAAACTCTTGATCTGACAGAGTTCCTCGATGGAATAACTGATGCTTCCTTTTGTCTTCCTCTGACACTTCTCATTGATCGTTTATCATCTCATCTTATTCGTTCGCTATCAAAAATTGGTCAGATGTTATCTTCGATGACCCCGTAACTTCAACACGATGGTCTGTATTAAACTCCTGCTCTTCAGAAGTATCAGAGTGAGTAAAATCTACGATAAAATCTGCTACTGCCTGCCCCTTAAGTGACGATCTAAGCTTATAAACTATGTCATATTCACCATGTTCCACTGCCCAGTACATAAATCTTCCAGATTTCTCTAGTTTATGCAGAGCTTGTCTTAATGGCATATCAGTATACACCACTATAGTATAGGCTTAAAAGTATGGCCTCATCCTTCTGCTTGCTTCAATTAGTGCCAGTGCTAACTTCTCCAGTCTTGGATTTCTGATCTCTGCTCCTCGAAAGGCCATGCTGGTGTAATAGACTAGTTTCTGTACTCCATCCTCCATTCTTATCAACGTCGAGCTAACTGCATTCTCTGAAACTGTCAGATACAAGTATAGTCTTTCTCCTATCACTGGTCTAGATAACAACGGAGGTGTCCCCAGATATTTCTTCAGTTTTTGAAAGGCCTTCTCACATTCATCATTACACTCGAAAGTTTTTCGAAGTGTTTTGAAGAAAGGGAGGCATCTATCTGTTGCTCGTGACACAAATCTATTAAGTGCTATAACTCGCCCAGTGAGACTTTGTACCTCCTTTTTCGTAGCTGGAGATCTTAGCTCCAATAGGGCTTTGATCTTTTCTGGATTCGCCTCGATACCTCGTTGATTCATAATATATCTGAGAAACATACCTTCTCGTACTCCAAATATGAATTTGGTGGGATTCAACTTCATTTGATATTTCTCCAGTTGATCAAAGGTCTGATCCAGATTAACTAAATGATCCATAGCTTTCTTGCTCTTCGTCAGCATATCGTCAACATAAACCTCCATGTTATGACCGATTTTCTCGGCAAACACTTTATTCATCAGTCGTTGATATGTTGCACCTGCATTTTTAAGTCCTAAAGGCATAACATTATAGCAATAATTTCCTCTTGGGGTGATAAAAGAAGTACTTTCCCTGTCCTCAGGCTTCATTTTGATCTGGTTGTAACTAGAGTACGCATCCATGAAACTCAACAATTTATGCCCCGAGGTAGCATCCACAAGCTGATCGATTCGAGGTAAAGGAAAATGATCTTTTGGGCAGGCTTTATTTAGATCAGTGAAGTCTACACACATCCTCCACTTGTTGTTCTTCTTCTTTACCATCACCATTTTTGCTAGCCAGTCTTGATATTTGACATCTTCGATAAAAAGGGCTTTCTGAAGTTTCTCAACCTCTTCCTGTATAGCTTGGTTCTTTTCAGGACTGAATACTCTTATTCGCTGCTTCAGCGGCTTAGTTTCCATATTGACACTGAGCTCGTGACAGAGGAAACTCGGATCTATCCCTGGCATGTCTTCGTGACTCCAGGCAAAAGCTTGCTTTCTTTGCCTTAAGAATGCTACTAATTCCTGTTTTAGTGATATATCCAATGTTGCACCAATTAGGGTTGTTCGTTCTGGGTGTTCGTCGTCCAGAATGATATTTTCGGTAGCTTCCATGACCTGGCCCTTCACGAGCTGAGACTCGTCTCTAGGGTCTAATATTTCAATCTCTGCATCTTCTATTTCATCCACTTGGTATGTGGTAGTCTTATTCCTGGATTCTTCTAGTTCTTACTGTTCGGCAGATGAATAGAAGCATTCCCGAGCTACTTTATGATCGCCTTTCACAACTCCCACTCTGAAATTAGTTGGGAATTTTAAGCATTGATGTACAGTAGATGGTACTGCCTCGAACTTCTTCATACCTACCCTTCCCATTATGATGTTGTAAGCTGATTGGACATTTTTATCCATTACAAAAAAGCGTACTCTTTCTGTCCGACAAGCAGGCCATGTACCAATAAGCATATCCAACTTGATCGTCCCGAGTGGAAAAACCTTTTCTCCAGTAAAACCGAGGAGGGGCCTATGATATGGTTCCAACTGGGCTAACTTCAGATTTAAACTGTCAAAGCATGGGTAGAACATGATGTCTGCCGAGCTACCATTGTCTACCAGTACCCGTGAAATCACCACTTCCTTCATTCTCATCTTGATCACCACTGGGTCATCGTGAGGATATAGTACACCTGCCAGGTCGTTCTTAGAGAAATCGATGACCAATTTGTCCTTATTCATCTTCCTCGGGCAATCATCTTCAGCCAAGTTTATTCATTATATGTACGAGCAAGCTTGGGCCTCATTGAGGTAAGCTTTTCTCTCTGCAGTCAAATCTCCACATCGTGCATCTCCACCTGTAATGACATTACATTCAAATGACCCAAAATGGATTAAAAATACCTCACGTTTTGGCTGTCTGGGTCTTCTAGGGAGATCGGGATCATCTTCTGGATCATCTTTGTGATCTCTCTTCTTGTCTTCTTTTGCTCGGCGAGGAGACTTAGACCTTTGTCTTCCTCATTCGCTGGTCTTTCCACCATTCTGACGATCAACATACTTAGTCAATTTTCCTCGCCTGATGAGTGCTTCAATTTCATTCTGGAGAGCTATTCAGCGTTTGGTCGTGTGACAATGATCTCTGTGACATTCGTAATATTTGGACTTATCCCTTTTGTCAGGATCTGCCTTTATTTTCCCTGGCCAGGCTAACTCCTCGCTATTCTTGATCTCCTCCAGAATGTGATTTATATCTACCTTCAAGGGAGTATAATTTCCATACCTCCTCATTTGCTCCAGCGCTTGCTTACCTTTCGACTGCTTGTTGCCACCATTATTCTTCTAATCCTTCTTCTCGATCTTACCAGCTTCAACCTTAGTCTCCTTGGTGTCTGTATTCTTCTTCGCAGCCATGGCTTCCTCAACGTTCTTGATTTTGGCTGCTTTGTCCATCAATTCTGCCATGGTCCTAGGAGGATCCTAGGCTAGAGTATAATACAACTTATCGGGTAACAATCCACTCATTAGAGCAGTAATTACTGTTTTCTCCTCGTAATCTATTACCTCAAGTTTCTCGTCATTGAAATGAGTAATGTAGTCCCTGGTACTTGTAACACCCCGTATTTTCATGCATTAAATATTTAATTAATTCAGGAATTAAAATTACTTGTGAGTCGTAATTTTAATTGAATTAATTAGGGAAATATTTAATTAATTCGGGAATTGAAATTACTTGTGAGTCGTAATTTTAATTGAATTAATCAGGGAAATTTTATTTAAATATTAATCGGGAAGTGAATGGTTAATATTTAAGGAAAACTTATTTACTAAGTGAATAGTAATATTGTATTTACGTCATTTCGGATATTAATGACGGGATATGTACTTATTTTAGCCGGGAGTCGGTATAGACTAATTTGGGTGCGAAATAAGGACTTTTTAGAAATTAATTCGGATTCCAATTCTGAGTGTACGATTGAGTCCGGATGTGCCGAGATAGTCAGAAAAGTGTACCCGAGGGGAGTAAACGGGTCACGGAACATTTTTAGGCATAGTCCGGCCCACACAGGGGCACTTGGGTCACTTGGGCTTGGCCCATTAGGCAAAAAACGGGACTAAGGTTAATTAAACAAATAAAAGAAATAAAGGAACGACTGAATTAATTAGAGAAAGGACTTAGAGGGTTAGGAAACCTTAACAGCAGCCAAAGCCAAATTTGGGGATCACAGGAGAGCATAAAGGAGTCATCTTCAACCTTGAGCACTCGCGGTTCCAAATTTAGACTCTACGAACCTTAAGGCAAGTGGTTAACTTGCTGTAGCATGTAAAGTGTAATTCAATTCATATTCATGTGATGTGTATAATCAAAGAAATTCGTTTTGATTTTTAAAGGGGTATAAACATGGGGTTTTGTAAATCATGAATCTGTTTTATAAATGGATTTGAAGATCATATTTAATCTGGATTATGTATTTATATCTAGTAAGATGTGTAAACCGGATGATTTGGAGACGAATTTGGTGGAAAGAAATTGATGTTTAAATGGGTTAAAGACTGAATGTAAATTTACCCCAAATCTGTGAAAACAGTAGAGAAAGTGGAATTTTGATGTTGATGGACTTTATAGAGGTTTCATATAAGGTATTTGATGTTTATTGTCGATGGGAACGCTTAGTTTTCAGTGTAGAAGAAACTAGGGTTTGGAGGTGGGCGTCCATGGCTGAAACAGCCAACTCGAGGAAGACGAGGACCTGCTAGATCGATCGATCGAAGGGGGACCATCGATAGATCGATGGTCTAGAAATTTTGACAGTTCGCCCAGTTTTCCTTTATATATAGAAAATTTTAATTTAACATTTTTCCATGCCTTAAATTGGTGAGTAATTAATACATGGATTTAATATCTAATTAATAGTGAATAAAATTAATTAGAATTTGAAGGCGGCTTAGTGTGACATCATAATTTAAAATTTTGTTGGGTTTTGGAGAAATTAGGTGTGACACACTAAGGTTGAATTTTGGAAAGCTTGTTCGAAATGATTAAATATGGATATAGTGAACAAGTCCGGGAATAACGGTTGAGAAATACCGAGATATAAATTTTATTTAGGTAAAGGCTAAATAATTTAGAGTCGGGGATTGAGACTCGGGTGATGTTAATTCGGGCCACGAAAGTAAGTCCGGATATATTGGTTAGGGCGATACCAAAAGAAATTAATGTGAAAATTAATTAATAATTCGAGTTGGGCCACAAACTCATTATAAAATGGAATAGGCTTGTGTTACGGACTTAGTACACGGTATAGTCGGGATATATATATATATATATATATATATATATATATATATATATATATATATATATATATATATATACGGTGTGCGATAGTATATGTATATATATATACGGTGTGCGATAGTATATGTATACATATATGGGTGTGCTTTAATATCAGTGATAGATATTATTATTATTATATTCTCTAGTGCTATAGGGAGAGGTTGCGCGTAGTGGATGAATCCCCTAGCTTGAGGAGTAGGGCGAGTATAATCCCAGGTCATAGCGTCCGTTATATGGGTGAGGAGTATCTCACTTTCAGGGAAGGAATATGACCGCCTCTAATATTTATGTAACAACCAAGTTAGGGAGAAATTCTGATTTGGGATAACTAGGTCCGGTGAATATACCTAGTGGTATAGCACTTTAGAGGAATTTTACCCGGTGAGGCTTTACTCGGGGAAAATACTATTATTAAATGTTATATTAGTATGTTTGTGAATACTGTAATGTGACTGAATATATAATTAGGTAAATAATTATATATGGGCTAATTAATACAAAGCATGAGTTGTATTATATGTATGACAGATGTGGAAGTTATATGAAATTTAAAAGGGAAATGATTTAATTAAGTTAATGACGATAATAACTTAAAAATCATAATTAAGGTATACTCGGTTAGAGTAGGGTGTTTACAAAGGGCTTTATAATTTATCTAGTCATAAGATGAAAAACTAGGTGAATTTATTTAAGGCGTTAGTAATGCACATTAGAGGAGGGGTGAGGATGTCCTCAAGGGAGTGCGGCACTAACTAAAATATAAAGAGCATGCATATTTATTTATTACTGCAAGTTAATCATTTGTTAAATGTTTTTCAAATGTTTTTGGGTACTAACCCTTGCTATAAAAAATTTTAAAAACCTTTTAGGTGTCCAGCCACAGGGACGCCAGGCTTGACTCTGTTTCAGGAAATCCGTTGCTGCAGCATATGTGGATGTTGCGGGAGTTTTGATTGACGCCTCATTCTTTCATTCTAGTGTAGAGACTTCTATCAGTTATTTTGAGCATGTCGCTCACAGTTCATTTAGTTTCTGTCAGACTTGTTGATATTGATTACTTGTCTTTATTTTATATTTGTTGGATTTTTGGGCCGATGGTTTATTCGGTTAGTCATTTAATTGTGTATGGTTGTTTTAATTAATTGATATTAATTGTGTGATTTTATTTTTCGCATGAGTTTTCATTTAAGTTAATGAAAGATAAAACTTGGCACCGGTATAATTTTCTCACTTAGGTGGTTAGTAATTAAAAAGACGACAGTGATGCTAAGGATGATCCAACTGAGAAACCTGTTCTAACTTAATTTAGGACTGATCACCCGGGGTTAATTAGGCGGGGTGTCACAGATGGTACCAGAGCATCAGGTTCTAGTGTCCTTAGGATCTGTACGGCTTTCTACGTTTCAGCGTAGCACTCGGTTGGTATACAACCCTATTATTAGGACTGTTGATTCATTTTCCGCTTGTGAGATATCGTATTTCTGCTGTGTATATTATTGTGTAAATTATGTACTTATATGATTTAATCTATTTCAGATGCCACCGAGGAGACTGAGAGCGGAGAGGGCTGAGGCTAGGGATGAGGTCAGGGAGGCTCACCAGGAGCCACAGGTACCGCCACCCCCACCCCCACCCGAGTTGATTTCCACTACTCAGGTGGCAGTGATAGTGGCCCAGGCGGTCGAGACAACAATGCGAGCTATGGCAGCTCACTTTCCACAGCCCCAGGCACCGCCTCCAGTGGCACCAGCAGTTCAGGCTCCAGTGGGGCCACCATCTTGGCAGAGAGTTAGGGAGACCTTTCATAAGGGTCACCCACCTGAGTTTCGGGGTAGCACAGATGTAGTAGAGGCTTGTGACTGGAAGAATAACATTCAGCGCCATCTGCGCATGATGGAGTGTAACGAGGTACAAAAACAGATGCTTGCTACCTTTCGTCTGTCGGGGGTAGCCTTACAATGGTGGGAGTCAGTTACCACCGCCGAGGAGCGAGATTTGATAACAATAGCAGAGTTCTGGGTGCGGTTCGACCGCAAATACTTTCCACCAGCAGTAGAGACTGAGATGAGAAAGAAATTCAGTGATTTAGTTCAGGGTGACCGATCAGTGGCAGACTATGAGGAAGAGTTCACCCGATTGGCAAACTTTGTGCCAAATGAGGTGAGCGATGAGGAGCGGAAGAAATCGAGATTTATGGATGGCTTAGCCTGGCGGATCAGGCAACATTTGATTGGGAATCCGACGTTGGTGATGTATCCAGATGTCGTTAATGCCGCACTTGTACACTGCCAGGATCATCGCTTCCATGCGAAGGGGAGCAAGAGAGCAGGGGAGCCAAGCCAACAGGGCAAGGCAGTTACTAGTGGTGACACAAGTGGTGCTCAGCAGCAGATGGGAAGTCAGCAAGGGAATCAGGCTAAGAAGTTTAAGCCTGGTGGGTTCCGACCGGGAGGACAGGGGTTCAGGCAGGGGCAGCTGGACCCAAATCAGCAATAGGTTCTGCAGGGCCGTCAGGGCCAAGGGAACAATGGGGGAGGCTAACAGGGTCAGGGCCAGCCGCGCCAGGGACAACAGGGACAACGACAGGGGGATGGTCAGAGACGCTGTTTTGTCTGTGGCCAGCCAGGACATTTCAAGAGGGAGTGCCCACAGAGAGGCAGAGGTCAACAGCAGGAGGCCCAACAGGGGCAACAGGGGCAGATGCCGCCAGCAGCAGCACCCGCCCCATCGCAGCAAGGACAAATGCACTACGGGTGTGTGTATAAGGTCCGGGATGTTCCCAATCCCCCAGCGCAGCAAGCACCGCCAGCAGTTGAGGGTATGTTTCTCATTCATGGTTATGAGGGTAGTATTCTTTTTGATACGGGAGCATCACATTCATTCGTTTAGTTTAATTTTGCTAAACGGTCCGGACTACTAGAGACCGCGAGTAGTCTTCGAATGTGTGTAGAGTCGCCAGTAGGCAGCGGGGCTACAATTCACTTGATTTGTCAGGGTGTGGACATTTTGATTGGGAGACTTAGTTTAGCAGCGAACCTCTTAGTGTTAGATATGGAGGGGTACGATGTCATCTTAGGTATGGATTGGTTGGCAGGTTATCGGGAGACGGTGGATTGCTACGAGAGGACCATCGTGTTCTCCATTTTAGGGCAGGAGATGTTCTTAATAGTAATGCCGCTACTTGAGGGAGGGTCATGCACACACTTGTATTACATTGAGGAGGAAACCTCACAGGAGGTGGCTATTCCGTTGGACTCAATCCCAGTGGTGAGAGACTTTGAGGATGTGTTTCAGGAGATACTAGGGTTGCCACCTAGCAGGGAAATTAAATTTATAATCGATTTAGCCCCGGGGACGAGGCCAATTGCTCTGGCCCCATACCGTATAGCCCCTTCAGAGATGCGTGAGTTGAGAGAGAAGATTCATCAGCTTATGGGTCAAGGTTTTTTTCGGCGGATTACATCACCGTGGGGTGCACCGGTATTATTTATAAAGAAGCGAGATGGCTCACTACGGTTATGCGTGGACTATAGAGAGCTGAATAAGGCGACGATAAGGAATAAGTATCCGTTGCCTGGGATGGATGATCTATTTGACCAGTTGAGAGGGGCGTCTTACTTCTCTAAGGTCGACTTGAGGTCAGGGTATCATCAACAACGTATCTGAGAGGAGGATGTTCCTAAGACCGCTTTCCTGTCGCGGTATGGATCTTATGAGTTCAGGGTGATGCCATTCGAGCTCACCAATGCGCCAGCAGTGTTCATGGACCTCATGAACAGGGTTTTCAGGGAGTTTCTTGATCAGTTTATCATAGTGTTCATTGATGACATCCTGATCTACTCGCGCACCGACGAGGAGCACGCAGAGCATCTGCATATAATTTTACAGACATTGCGAGATCACCAGCTCTATGCCAAATTCGGTAAGTCTGGATTTTGGCTACGGGAGGTTCAGTTTCTTGGCCACGTGGTGTCAGACCGGGATATTACGGTGGATCCGAGTAAAGTATCGGCGGTGAGGGAGTGGGGGCAGCCCACGACACCGACTGAAGTGCGCAGTTTTTTGGGATTGGCCGGTTATTACAAGCGGTTCATCAAAGAATTCTCAAAGATTGCAGGCCCTTTGACGAATCTGACCCGGAAAGGGGTACGTTTCACTTGGAGTGATCTTTGTTAATTAGCTTTTGATGAGTTAAAGGACAAGTTGACATCTCCACCCATGCTTGCATTGCCGAAAGGAGGATTAGAGTATCGGGTTTACACTGACGCATCCTTACAGGGACTTGGGGGTGTGCTTCAGCAGGAGGAAAGGGCTATAGCTTATGCGTCAAGGAAGCTAAAGCCCCATGAGAGGAATTACCCCACTCACGATCTGGAGTTAGCAGCGATCGTTTTTGCTTTGAGGATATGGAGACATTATCTTCTGGGGGAGCAGTTCGCATCATTAACAGATCACAAATCATTTATGTATCTCTTCACTCAGAAGGATATGAATATGAGGCAGAGGCGATGGCTAGAATTCGTGAAAGACTACCAGTTTGATATTCAGTATCATCCTGGTTAGGCTAATGTGGTAGCAGATGCATTGATTCGGAGACTGACTGGGGAAATATCAGAAGTCTGGAAAGCGAAGTGGAGAGAACTTCGATATGAGGATGATGTAGCCAGGGCTTGTATGTCAGCATTACCCATCACACCTGAGATCATTATACGGGTTGTGAGGTCTCAGGCAGAGGATCAGACCTGCCGGGATAGGGTGAGCCAGTTGCTAGCTGAGGGAGAAGAGGGTTACTTGATCAGCTCGGAGGGAGGCTTACGCCTTAATGGGAGGTTGATTGTGCTAGAGGATGAGGAGTTGAGACACGCTGTTATGACAGAGTCTCATGGGTTGAGATTCGTGGTACATCCCGGTGGGGATAAGATGTATCAGGATATGAGGAGGCAGTATTGGTGGGCAAGAATGAAACGGGACATAGCAGAGTTTGTTTCAAAATGTGCCACGTGTCAGCTTGTGAAAGTTGACTATCAGAGACCATCAGGGATGCTACAGCCACTTGAAATCCCCATATGGAAGTGGGAGAGAATCTCCATGGACTTCATTACAGGGTTACCGACATCGCAGAAGGGTCACGATTCCATATGTGTCATTGTGGATCGATTGACCAAAGTGGCCCACTTCCTGCCGGTTCGCACAGACTTTGAGACAATGCGTTATGCGTAGCTATTCATAGCAGAGATTATTAAGCTGCACGGGGTACCGATAAATATTATGTCGGATAGGGACAAGATCTTTGTGGCCCACTTTTGACAGAGTTTTCAGGAGGCCATGGGCACGGAGTTACGTTTGAGTACAGCCTATCACCCACAGACTGACAGACAGACTGAGAGAGTCAATCAGATGCTGGAAGATACGCTCAGAATGTGCATATTAGACTTTGGGGGAGGTTGGGAGAAATATCTTCCTCTGGTAGAGTTTGCATATAACAACTCTTATCAATTCACGATCGGCATGGCACCATTCGAGGCACTATACGGGAGACCTTGTCGTTCACCTGCTTGTTGGTTAAAGGTGGGGGACAATAAAATATTGGGGTCGGAGATTGTTCAGGAGACATCTGCCAAGATAGAGCTTATCCGAGGGAGGATTCGGATAGCTCAGGATAGGCAGAAAAGTTACGCTGATGCTTCACGGATACATGTGGAGTTAGAGGTTGGGGATCAGGTATTGGTCCGGGTGTCCTCTATGAAAGGGGTGATGAGGTTCGGCAAGAAGGGTAAGTTGCACCAAGGTACGTGGGACCTTTCTCTATTATCGAGAGGGTGGGGCCTGTAGCCTACAGGCTGGGATTGCCGGAGCACCTTCAGCGGATACACGACGTGTTCCATGTAGCATCGCTGAAGAAATATCGTAGGAGCGAGAGGGCTTTCTGGCACATTCCACTCGAGGAAATTGATTTACATCCAGACGTCTCATATGAGGAGAGACTGATGGCTATTCTGGACTGTAGCGAGCGAAAGTTACGATCCAAGGTTGTTCCACTAGTTAGAGTACAGTGGGGTCATCACAACGTTGACGAGTCTACCTGGGAGCGAGAGGAGGATATGCGGGAACAATATCCAGAGCTTTTCATCACAGGAATGACCTAATTTCGGGGACGAAATTCCTTTGTAAGGGAGGGAGTATGTAACACCCCGTATTTTCATGCATTAAATATTTAATTAATTCGGGAATTGAAATTACTTGTGAGTCGTAATTTTAATTGAATTAATTAGGGAAATATTTAATTAATTCAGGATTTGAAATTACTTGTGAGTCGTAATTTTAATTGAATTAATTAGGGAAATTTTATTTAAATATTAATCGGGAAGTGAATGGTTAATATTTAAGGAAAACTTATTTACTAAGTGAATAGTAATATTGTATTTACGTCATTTCGGATGTTAATGAAGGGATATGTACTTATTTCAGTCGGGAGTCGGTACAGACTAATTTGGGTGTGAAATAAGGACTTTTTAGAAATTAATTCGGATGCTAATTCTGAGTGTACGGTTGAGTCCGGATGGACCGAGATAGTCGGAAAAGTGTACCCGAGGGTAGTAAACGGGTCACGGGACGTTTTTAGGCATAGCCGGGCCCACACGGGGGCATTTGAGTCACTTGGGCTTGGCCCATTAGGTAAAAAACGGGACTAAGGTTAATTAAACAAATAAAAGAAATAAGGGAACGGCTGAATTAATTAGAGAAAGGACTTAGAGGGTTAGGAAACCCTAACAGCAGCCAAAGCCAAATTTGGGGATCACATGAGAGCATAAAGGAGTCATCTTCAACCTTGAGCACTCGCGGTTCCAAATTCAGACTCTACGAACCTTAAGGCAAGTGGTTAACTTGTTGTAGCATGTAAAGTGTAATTCAATTCATATTCATGTGATGTGTGTAATAAAAGAATTTCGTTTTGAGTTTTAAAGGGGTATAAACATGGGGTTTTGTAAATCATGAATCTGATTTATAAATGGATTTGAAGATCATATATAATCAAGATTGTGTATTTATATCTGGTAAGATGTGTAAACCGGATGATTTAGAGACGAATTTGGTGGATAGAAATTGATGTTTAAATGGATTAAAGACTGAATGTAAATTTACCCCAAATCTGTGAAAACACTAGAGAAAGTGGAATTTTGATGTTGATGGACTTTATAGAGGTTTCATATAAGGTATTTGATGTTTATTGTCGATGGGAACGCTTAGTTTTCAGTGTAGAAGAAACTAGGGTTTGGAGGTGGGCGTCCATGGCTGAAGCAGCCAACTCGAGGAAGACGAGGACCTGCTCGATCGATCGATCGAAGGGGGACCATCGATCGATCGATGGTCCGGAAATTTTGACAGTTCGCCCAGTTTTCCTTTATATGTAGAAAAATTTAATCTAACATTTTTCCATGCCTTAAATTGGTGAGTAATTAATACATGGATTTAAAATCTAATTAATAGTGAATAAAATTAATTAGAATTTGAAGGCGTCTTAGTGTGACATCATAATTTAAAATTTTGTTGGGTTTTGGAGAAATTAGGTGTGACACACTAAGGTTGAATTTTGGAAAGTTTGTTCGAAAGGATTAAATATGGATATAGTGAAGAAGTCCGGGAATAACGGTTGAGAAATAACGAGATATAAATTTTATTTAGGTAAAGGATAAATAATTTAGAGTCGGGGATTGAGACTCGGGTGATGTTAATTCAGGCCACAAAAGTAAGTCCGGATATATTGGTTAGGGCGATACCAAAAGAAATTAATGTGAAAATTAATTAATAATTCGAGTTGGGCCACAAACTCATTATAAAATGGAATAGGCTTGTGTTACGGACTTAGTACACGGTATAACCGGGATATTTATTTATATATATATATATATATATATATATATATATATATATATATATATATATATATATATATATATATATATATATATGGGTGTGCTTTAATATTAGTGATAGATATTATTATTATTATATTCTCTAGTGCTATAGGGGGAGGTTGCGCGTAGTGGATGAATCCCCTAGCTTGAGGAGTAGGGCGAGTATAATCCCAGGTCATAGCGTCCGTTATATGGGTGAGGGGCATCTCACTTTCAGGGAAGGAATATGACCGCCTCTAATATTTATGTAACAACCAAGTTAGGGAGAAATTCTAACTTGGGGTAAGTAGGTCAGGTGAATATACCTAGTGGTATAGCACTTTAGAGGAATTTTACCCGGTGAGGCTTTACTCGGGGAAAATACTATTATTAAATGTTATATTAGTATGTTTGTGAATACTGTAATGTGACTGAGTATATAATTAGGTAAATAATTATATACGGGCTAATTAATACAAAGCATGAGTTGTATTATATGTATGACAGATGTGGAAGTTATATGAAATTTAAAAGGGAAATGATTTAATTAAGTTAATGACGATAATAACTTAAAAATCATAATTAAGGTATACTCGGTTAGAGTAGGGTGTTTGCAAAGGGCTTTATAATTTATCTAGTCATAAGATGAAAAACTAGGTGAATTTATTTAAGGCGTTAGTAGTGCACATTAGAGGAGGGGTGAGGATGTCCTCAAGGGAGTGCGACACTAACTAAAATATTGAGAGCATGCATATTCATTTATTACTGCAAGTTAATCATTTATTAAATATTTTTCAAATGTTTTTGGGTACTAACCCTTGCTATAAAAAAATTTAAAAACCTTTTAGGTGTCCAGCCACAGGGACGCCAGGCTTGACTCTGTTTCAGGAAATCTGTTGCTGCAGCATATGTGGATGTTGCGGGAGTTTTGACAGACGCCTCATTCTTTCATTCTAGTGTAGAGACTTTTATCAGTTATTTCGAGCATGTCGCTCACAGTTCATTTAGTTTCTGTCAGACTTGTTGATATTGATTACTTGTCTTTATTTTATATTTGTTGGATTTTTGGGCCGATGGTTTATTCGGTTAGTCTTTTAATTGTGTATGGTTGTTTTAATTAATTGAGATTAATTGTGTGATTTTATTTTCCGCATGAGTTTTCATTTAAGTTAATGAAAGATAAAACTTGGCACCGGTCTAATTTTCTCACTTAGGTGGTTAGTAATTAAAAAGACGACATTGATTCTAAGGATGATCCAACTGAGAAACCTGTTCTAACTTAATTTAGGATTGATCACCCGGGGTTAATTAGGCGGAGTGTCACAGTACTTTCTTCTGGCTTCTGTCTAACACTCAGTAAGTGTGCTACTCGTTTAACTGGTTTTGCGCCAAAACAGAAATTCCCTCTGAAAAGTTCTGCCAGTTGAAGGAAAGTCGCGATCTTTCCCCGAGGAAGGTTGTTGTACCATATCTGAGCTGACCTGGTAAGAGTTCCTGAAGACGCCCTGCATCTCATCTCATCTGGAACCGCATAGATATCGACAGCAGCTTGGTATTGTTCTATTTGGAGAACATGATCATTTTTTCCATCATATTTAGGTGTCACCACAGGAGCTTTGAATTTTGATGATGTGGTAAAGTCCAGAATTGCTTGTATGAACGGTGTCCCTTGTACAAAAGTCCTTTGTAGAGGATTATTGGCCTTAGACATTTCCCCTAATCGGTCCTCCAACCTTTGAATAGAACCCTTCCATGCATCATTTCCTACCTCGAGCCTATTTATTCGAGCGACTGATCGCGTTGAGTTTTCCTCTTGGGACCTTTCATTACGAGCTACTGGTCGTGATTGAGCAGAACCTTCCCTTAGATCGGCCAATCGTTGAGAGTTCCTTGACGCAGTCCTAGGAGGATTTTTATTCATTCTAGGGCCCAAACGATCAAAAGGAGAGAATCTAATCAACCTTTCCGGAGCACTAGTCCTCTCTAGAGTTAGAGAGACGTTTTGTTGAGAATTTGTAGCTCGTACCGATGAGGTCTGGCCAGGTTGATACGAAGGATCATCAGATCTCTCAGTACGATATGAGTCAGTACGTCTAGATTGAGAGATTTCTGGGAATAGCGTTCGTCTAGTTCTTGAAGGTGGCAGATGGGTACTCCCCTGGGTATTTCGTTGTCCTGAGTGAGCCGGTACTCCGCCTTGAACAGTTTGTATAAGTTGACGCATGGTTTCTTGAATGGTCGTTTGCCCTTGGGCTAAATTGGTCATTATGCCAGCCAGATCTTGAATATTTGGTGGAGTAGAGGGGTTTGGAGGGACCCCAGTGTTTCGATTATTGAATTCCGAGATCTCAGCCATAGATGATGAATTTGTTGGTAAAAAAAACTAAGTACAGTCGTTTCCCACAGACGGCGCCAATCTGTTGATGTAAAAACCTAGATTATATCTAATTAATCAATCACAGATCAAATGAAATAAATAAAACAAAGGATTTTTAAAGTGGTTCAGCCTTATGAAAAATGGCATACGTCCACTGTTTTGTATTGCTGACTGTTTGTCTTAAATCTTGATAATAGGGTTTACCAAGAAATTTTGAGTTCCCTTTTCATGAGGAGATTACAATGTATTTATAGCCTTGAGGCTGTACATATGAAAGGATAATGCGTTGTTATCTAGCAGCCATATACATCTGTTGATACCAAATTTAGTCTGCTGACATGGCCCAATTAAGTGGAGACACATGGCAATCTACGTGGCAATAAACACCTTGACTTCGAGGAACTCAATTTCCCCGACCAACTCAGATGCTCTGAGCAACAAGTGTTCTCCGAGGAATTTTACTGCACCGAGCAACTCATGGATACCGAGATACTTACGCGGTTCGAGCAGCTTAGGCGGTCCGAGATGCATCTCGATCAGAGCATTTATTATCAGACAATTAAGAGGATTAAATACGCATTAAATGCTGATTATTATCATACAGATGTATACGCTTATTGGGCAGCTATGTACAGCCCTATCACATGTACAGCCTCAAGGCTATAAATACATTGTATCATCCTCATTGTAAGGGGACCGGAATTTCTTGAGGTAGACCATACTTAGAGAATTCCCAAATAGTCAATAATAACACAAACAGTGGACGTAGGCCATTCGTTCAAGGCTAAACCACTTTAAAATCTCATGTCTTATTCATTTTTTTATCTGTGATTAAACAATTAGAGATAATCTAATTTTTTACATCAACAGATTGGCGCCGTCTGTGGGAAACGACTGTAATTTTTGTTTTTCACCAAAAATAATTCATCATCAATGGCTGACAATCCTGAATCCAACAATCGAAATGCTGGGAATCTCCCAAATCCATACGCTCCTCCAAATATCCAAGATCTGGCAGGAATCATGGCCAGTTTGGCTCAAGGCCAGACAACCATGCAGGAAACAATGCGACAATTCATACAAACTATCCAAGGTGGAACATCAACCTATTCAGGACAACGAAGTGGTCAAATAAATACCCATTTAATTTCTTCACTCATTAGGCAAAGGAATTCATATCGCACTGATAAATCTGAAGATTTTTCTTATCAACCGGGTCGAACTTCATCAGTACGAGCCACAGATACTGAACAACACATCACTTTCTCTCCGAAAAGGACCAGTGCACTGGAAAGATTGAGTAGGGTCTCTCCTTTTGATCGATTGGGCCCTAGGAAGAATAAAAGTCCTCCTAAGGCTGTGTCGAGAAACTTTCGATGACCATTTGATTTAAGAGAGGGTTCTGCCCAATCACAACCAGTTGCTCGACAAGATAGATCCCAAGAAGCCACATCCACGCGATCAGTTGCTCGAACCAACAGGATCGAGGAAGGAAATGATGCATGGAAAGGCTTTATTCAGAGGCTGGAAGATAGATTAGGGGAAATGGCCAAGGCCAAGAATCCTCTACAAAGAACTTTTGTCCAAGGAACACCTTTTGTCCAAACAATTGTGGATTTTCCCACACCATCAAAGTTCAAATCACCTGTTGTGACTCCTAAATATGATGGGAAAACCGATCCTGTCCTTCATAGGGGTGGACAAAAAAAAGACCGACCCGAATGGACCGATTGGACCAAACCGGACTGAACCGAAAATTAAGGCTATTTTGAAGCCGGTTCGAAAATCGGTTCACAAAAACTAAAAACCGATTAAATCGGTCCGGTCCGCGGTCCACTATATTAAAAGATCGATTTGGACCGGACCGGGCCTATTCCCATATATATATAATAAAAATAATGTGATTGTGTTTCTTATGTATAGTTTTTGAATTAATGTATATAACTTATGAATATAATTTGGAACATTTTATATATGTATAGACATTTTTTTATTTGGGTTAAAAAAAATCATGTAAATATCAATTGGAGTTTCGAGTATTATTTTTTTGTATATATATTTGTGAGGAAAAAAGATAAAAACATTCATAAAATGTACATATATATAAAATAGGGTTAGGACCGAATTTTACCCCGGACCGGACCGAAAAAACCCTGGACCGAATTAGTAGGTTAATCGAATTAATCGGTCCGGTCTCGGTCCAAAAAAATTGAGGACCGAATATTCGGTCCGGTCCAAAAAATAGGCAAAACCCGGACCGGACCGGACCGAACCGTGCCCACCCCTAGTCCTTCATATCGAGCAATACCAAGCTGTTGCCGACATTTATGCTGTGCCAGATGAGATGAGATGCAGGGAATTCTCGGGAACTCTTACAGGATCTGCTCAAATATGGTACAATAATCTTCCTCGGGGTAAGATTTAAACTTTCTTTCAACTGGCCGAGCTCTTCATTGGAAACTTCTGTTTTGGAGCAAAACCTGTCAAACGAGTAGCACACTTGTTAAGTGTTAGACAAAAGGCAGGGGAGAGCACTAGGGATTATATAACTCGTTTCAATAACAAGAAGCTCAAAGTTATTGATTACGAGGAAAAGACAACGATTACTGCCCTGATGAGTGGGTTGTTGCCCAACAAGTTATATTACACTTTGGCTAAAGATCCACCCAGAACCATGTCAAAATTGATGGCAAAAGCGGCCAAGATCATGAATGTCGAGGAAGCTATGGATGCAAAGAAGAATATGGATACCAAAGAAACCAATGTGGAGGGTGATAAGGCCAAAAAGAAGGAGCATAAGAACAATGGTGGTGACAAGCACTCAAAAACAAAACCATCATGGGAAGTATTGAAGAAATTTGAGAATTATACTCCTTTGAAGGTAGACATCAACCATGTTCTAGAAGAAATCAAGAACATCGAGGAGTTAAATTGTCAGTAAAAATTGAAGTCAGACCCTGACAAGAGGAATAAGGCCAAATATTGCGAGTTCCACAAGGATCATGGCCACATGACCAAAAATTGTATAGCTCTTCAAAATGAGATCGAGGCACTCATTAGACGAGGAAAACTGGCAAAGTATGTTGATCGCGGAAATGAAAGAAGAAACAACGACCGAGCAAGAGAGAGATCTAGATTTCCTCGTCGAGCAGAGGAGAACAAGAAAAGAGACCATGAAGATGATCTAGAAGACGACCCTGATCTTCCCAAAAGACCAAGGCAGCCAGAATGTGAGGTATTTTTAATACGTTTTGGATCCTTTGATTGTAATGTTATTACAGGTGGAGATGCAGGAGGTGGAGACCTTACTGCAGAAAGAAAATCTTACCTCAATGAGGCTCAAGCCTGTTTATATATCCAACGAATAAATTTGGCTGAAGATGATCGCCCGAGAAAGGTCAACAAAGAAAAACTGGTCATCGGTTTCTCAAAAAATAACCTCGCATGTGTGTTGTATCCTCATGATGATCCATTGGTGATCAAAATGAGAATTGAGGAAGTGATGATCTCGAGAGTACTGGTTGATAATGGTAGCTCGGCTGATATTATGTTCTACTCGTGCTTCGACAACCTAAATCTAAAGTTGTCTCAGTTGGAGCCTTATCATAGACCTCTCCTCAGTTTTGCTGGCGAGAAAGTTTTTCCACTTGGGACGATCAAGTTGGATATGTTTATTGGTACATGGCCTGCTTGTCGAACCGAAAGAATACGCTTCTTTGTGATGGATAAGAATGTTCAATCAGCCTACAATATCATCATGGGAAGGGTAGGATTGAAGAAGTTCGAAGCAGTACCATCTACGGTACATCAATGCCTAAAATTTCCAACCAATTTTGGAGTAGGAATTGTGAAGGGTGATAAAAAAATAGCTCGAGAATGCTACTATTCATCTGCCGAGCAGGAGGAACTGGAAAAATCTAGGAAAAAGACTACTACCTATCAGGTGGATGAGGGTGCAGAAATTGAAATATTGGATCCTAGACACGAGTCGCAACTCGTGAAAGGTCAGGTGGTAGAAGCTACTGAAAACATCATTCTGGACGACGAGCACCCTGAACGAACAACTCAGATAGGTTCGTCGTTAGATGCCTCATTAAAATACGAGTTGATAGTTTTCTTAAAAAGCAGAAAATAAACTTTTGCTTGGAGTCATGAAGATATGCCCGGAATAGACCCAAATTTCTTATGTCACGAGCTCAATGTGAATAAGGAGATCAAGCCAGTGAAGCAGAGAAGAAGAGTGTTCAGCCC
Source organism: Sambucus nigra (assembly GCA_949130495.1). Lineage (NCBI taxonomy): Eukaryota > Viridiplantae > Streptophyta > Magnoliopsida > Dipsacales > Adoxaceae > Sambucus > Sambucus nigra. The sequence goes on along the minus strand of OX422222.1, from coordinate 467,616,670 downwards.
CGAGAAGAATCAAGCTATACAGGAGGAGGTCGAGAAGCTCCAAAAAGCTTGCTTTATTGAAGATGTTAAGTATCCAGAGTGGTTAGCAAATGTGGTGATGGTGAAAAAGAAGAACAACAAATGGAGGATGTGTGTAGACTTCACCGACCTCAACAAGGCATGTCCAAAGGATCATTTTCCCTTGCCTCGAATTGATCAACTAGTGGATGCTACCTTGTGACACGAGCTACTGAGCTTCATGGATGCTTATTTTGGTTACAACCAGATTAAAATGAAACCTGAAGACAGGGAGAGTACTTATTTCATTACCCCTAGGGGAACTTATTGTTATAATGTTATGCCTTTTGGTTTGAAAAATGCAGGTGCGACATATCAGTGACTGATGAACAAGGTGTTTGCAGAACAAATCAGTTGCAATATGGAAGTCTATGTTGATGATATGCTGACAAAGAGCAAGAAAGCTGCTGACCATCTACTTGATTTAGGCCAGACCTTTGATCAATTAGATAAATATCAAATGAAGCTGAACCCGACCAAGTGCATATTTAGAGTACGAGAAGGCATGTTTCTCGGGTATATTGTCAATCAACGAGGCATTGAAGCAAACCCTGAAAAGATCAAAGCTTTATTAGGGCTGCGATCTCCAACGACGAAGAAGGAAGTACAAAGTCTTACAGGGCGAGTAGCAGCACTTAACATATTTGTATCACGAGCAACTGATAGATACCTCCCATTCTTCAAAACGCTCCGAAAGACTTTTGAATGGAATGAAGAATGCGAGAAAGCTTTTCAAGAATTGAAGAAATATTTGGGAGCACCTCCACTATTGTCCAGGCCAGTGATGGGAGAAAGATTGTATTTATATCTGGCAGTTTCAGAAAATGCAGTTAGCTCGGCATTAATAAGAGTAGAGGATGGAGTACAAAAACCAATTTATTACACTAGTAAGGCCTTCCGAGGAGCAGAGATCAGATATCCAAAGCTGGAAAAGTTGGCGCTGGCGCTGATCGAAGCAAGTAGAAGAATGAAGCCATATTTCCAGGCTCATACCATAGTCGTATATACCGATATGCCGTTGAGGCAAGCTCTTCATAAACCAGAAAAATCAGGGAGATTGATGTATTGGGAAATAGAACTCGGTGAATATGATATAATTTATGAGCCTAGATTGTCACTGAAAGGGAAATCAATAGCAGATTTTATAGCAGAGTTCACTTATCCTGATACCCCCGAGGAGCAAAAGTTGAGCATCGACCAACCTGTGGATGTTATAGGATCATCAAATTTAAACCCCGATTAACTTAAGCTTGTCGGAGAGCAAGAGGAGAAGGTCGACGAGCAGCGAGGTGTGGTAGAAATGGAGATAAAGGAGCAACAAATATTCCATCGAGGAATTTTGTCCAATAAAAAGTTTGAGGACGAAATACCTGTATGGAACCTATATGTGGAAGGCTCATCATGCACCTTGGGTAGTGGAGCTGGGATTGTATTGAAAAGTCCAGACGAGATCGATATAGAATATGCTCTGCGTTTTCAATTTCAAGCTTCTAATAACGAGGCCGAATATGAAGTGATGATTGTAGGTCTTAGTCTGGCAAAAATCATGAAGGCAGAGCAGGTAATCGTATGCAGCGACTCACAGTTGATTGTAAACCAAATGCTTGGTGTGTATACAGCAAAAGGAGAGTTGATGATTAAATACCATGCAAAGGCGATGAAATTGGTATCAAAATTTGTTACTGTTCAACTGGTCAGAATACCAAGAATGGAGAATGCAAGAGCAGACGCTTTAGCTCGATTAGCATTGGCTACGTGTACCGAGCTACGAAGAATAATCCCGATTGAAGTTCTAGCTGGTCGGAGCATAGAAGAAGATCTGGCGATGAATTTTATTACCCTTGATTTAGGGCCATCTTGGATGGATCCCATCAGGGCATATATTGAGGAGGGAGAATTACCGATTGACAAACTCGCAGCCAAGAAATTGAAGTTTAAAGCTGCTCGTTATGTACTAACTAATGGTATTCTATACAGACGAGGAATCATAGCTGGCTTGTAGAGGTGTGTACATCCAGCCGAGGTGAAGGATTTGATTGAAGAAGTCCATGAAGGGTCTTGTGGAGCCCATGTAGCAGGTCGGATACTTCTGCAAAGAATAATGACGCAAGGATACTACTGGCCAACGATGAGGGCTGATTGTATAGCCTATGCCAAGAAATGTGACAAGTGTCAGCGCTTCTCCTCCATCCGAAGAACTCCCCAAGCATTGTTGATACCCATTACTTCCCTTTGGCCATTTGCCATGTAGGGAATTGACTTGGTCGGGCCACTTCCAACAACTAGAGGAAGATTTAAATATCTCGTCGTTACAGTGGATTATTTTACTAAATGGGTAGAAGCCGAGCCTCTTGTCGATATGACATACGAAAAGGTGTACCAATTTATTTGGAAAAATATCATTTATAGATATGGTCTTCCCCATGCATTCATCACCGACCATGGAACACAATTTGACAACGAGGAGTTCGCTGCCTATTGTCATCAGTCAAATATCTTGAAGATCCACTCGGCACTAGGCCATCCCCAAAGCAATGGACAAACTGAAGTGACAAACATAACGTTGCTAAATGGTTTGAATAAAAGACTGAATGACGCGAAAGCAAACTGGATCAACGAGCTGCATTCTATGTTGTGGGCTTATCATACTACCCCTAGAGCAGCAACTGGAGAATCTCCATATATGCTGGCATTTGGAAGTGAAGCTGTTATACCTACCGAGTTGGGTCTTACAACACACAGAGTACTGAACTTCAACTCCCCTGTTAGCGACTTAATGAGAAGGTTAGATTTGGACATGCTCGAAGAAGTTAGAGAAGAAGCAGCTATCAGGAATGCTGCTTACCAGCAACGAACAACTTTGTTCTACAATAAGAGAGTGAAGAAGTGCGACCTGAAAGAAGGAGACTATGTGATAAAGAAAGTGATTCAAAAACACAATAAACTGGAAGCGAACTGGCATGGACCTTACCGAGTTACAGAAGTTGTTCGACCAGGAACCTACATAATAGAAACTTTAGAGGGGGAGGAGTTTAAGAATGCATGGAATGCAGAACACCTGCGCAAATATTATCAGTAATGTAAACTCTCATGTAATGCTGTTTCATCAGTAGGAATAAAATGTGAATATTCTACCCAATTCTCTCCTTTTATTGAAATTTTTTCGCGGAATACTAGTGTTACACACTGCTCAGCAAAATCCACCAACTCTGGTTGGTTGGGAATAAAAAATATTTCCCAAAAGTGCCAACTTCGGTTGGTTGGGAAGAAAATCCACCAACTCCGGTTGGTCGGGAATAAAAAATATTTCCCAAAAGTGCCAACTCCGGTTGGTTGGGAAGAAAATCCACCAACTCCAGTTGGCCAGGAATAAAAAATATTTCCCAAAAGTGCCAACTCCGGTTGGTTGGGAAGAAAATCCACCAACTTCGGTTGGTCGGGAATAAAAAATATTTCCCAAAAGTGCCAACTCCGATTGGTTGGGAAGAAAATCCACCAACTCCGATTGGTCGGGAATAAAAAATATTTCCCAAAAGTGCCAACTCCGGTTGGTTGGGAAGAAAATCCACCAACTCCGGTTGGTCGGGAATAAAAAATATTTTCCAGAAATACTAACTAAGGTTGGTCGTGAAGAAAAAAAATTTCTAAAAATCCACCAACTCAGGTTGGTCGGGAATAAGAAGCTGTCAACTATAGTTGGTCGGGAACATTTTCAGCTAATGGCTAAAAATTAAAAACTGAGCAAGCAAAATTTTTAATACTCGTAACATTACCACCAAGCTGGTCGAGAAACAAAATATCATCAATTTTGGTTAGTCGTCAAATGATTACCACAAATTCAGGATAGTCGATAATAAATTTTAACCAGCTTTAGTTGATCAGCAAGTCGACAATAAATTTTAACCAGCTTTAGTTGATCAGCAAATAACACAATGTTGTTATCTTTTAAACAGATATACATACACATATGTAAAGTGTTTTACAAAATATCTACAATACAATGGCAATCAAAATTGCAAAGAAAAATAGAAGTTTTTTTCATTAAATCCAAAACAAAGTACATTGAGAATAAAATACATAAAAATATTACACCAAGATTCCTATTCTATTGGTTTCTTCCCCTCTGCCTTTGAAACAGGTTCTTCACCAGCAGGAGGATCGTCTAAGGCATAAGGGGAGTTAATGAAATTAAGGTCTTTGAGCATCCTGATGTTCATCACAGATGGTCGATCAAGTAGGTGCTCGGGGCGAGATATCTCAACATTGGAATGGAGACTGTAATCGCCAAGATATTTGGAAATCAAACACTAAGAGATTGCCCGAGCAAGGATCCAGCTCATGTCGAGTTTGAATGGTGGTACTGGAAGGTCGAGCAACCCAAGATTATGGTAATCCCACAAGTAGTGACCCTGTTCCAATTGCAGTACACCCAAGGCATTCAGCCACCCTTGTTTGTAACCCTCATTATTCGCATTTTGGATCCGATCATCCAAATGGTAGAGAGCCTCATTGTAGCTAGCCATCCAGAATTCTCTGGGCTGCTTGTGGAATTGATAAGTCAACCTTTCCAGCTGCTCGTGAATATTTTTTATAAAGAGTTCTTTATTCTCCAAAGCAGACTTTTGAGCAAAGAGCTGCTCGTCCAGATTCATGATTTTCTTAGACATCTCGGCCAATGCCTGGTTCTTTGCCATTAATTGGAAGGCTTGGTTCTCGAGGGCCGATTGAGTTCTTTGTTCCTCGATAGGAATTCGAACAGCTCTTGCTCGTCCCGAGAAGCTCTTGCTCGTCCCCGAGTAGAGGTAGAGGGCCCAATCCTTTTCAAGGTTTCTAATTCATCCCGCAGGTTGGCATTTTCAACCTCCAAGAAAGAGAATCCCTCGTCGTTCACAGGGACCAAAGCGTTTGAGGTAGAAGCTGCAGATTTCAACTGAGATACCTCTCTTTGCAAATTATTATTTTCCTGCTCCAACAACTCAGCTATCTGTCTGTGCTCTTCGACCTCAGCCTTTAAAGTTCTCTCCCTCACATTGTAAGCAACGAACAACTTATCATATCCCTTATCAACACTGAGTTGTTGATACTTCTTCTCGTATCCCTCGTGCAAAAGGGCTGTAGATTCCTTATATTGTTGTTGAAGCTTTCAAGAGTGCCCTGGAGGTCTTCAATTATGTCATAATACGCTACATTGTTAGCCACTGCACGGTCGAGCAAGCACTTCAAATACTGGTAGGCTTCAACTGCTCGTTCTGAAGCATTTGGACCAAGTATATCAACGATTTGAGCATCAGTCAAATCTGCATGGCCAGCCTTGAAATATTCGTTGCACTGTTTCATTAATTTTGTATCATGAGCAGATAATAATTCCATCCTGGCCATAAACTAGTAAAAAGAAGAAAGAGCAAGAATCAATAAGGAACAAGAGGAAGAGAAACAACAGTATGAATAGGCAAAACTTCAAATTTTAAAAGAGAGGTACATAGTTCAGAATTATAATTGACAAAAATAAACGAAGAGAAAAAACCGAACAACTCTACACCTTCTCCTTTTCTCCCAAAACTTTCTCGGGAGGCTAGGACGAGGAGGTAGGTTGCTCGGATGGCACAAATGGTAGCTCGAGGGGTGTTGGAAGTTGCTCGGTTGAAATAATGGATGCTTGAAGTTGCTCGCGGGAAGACTGGACAACTGTGGGATGAGGAATTTGATCTCCCATCACCATGGAGGATTCCTCAGAGGCATCTTCGTCCTCTTCTTCTTCTTCAGGAGTTGGAGGGGGTCCAGGGATGTGTCGCTGAAACAGGTCAGAATTTTCATTAACCTTCATCTCTTGCAGAGCAGCGACCCAGCCATCCCTAAAGTATTTGTGGCTACCATATTCCACTTGTGACATCATGGCAGCCAGACCTTTATTCCACCCCTTATCCCAGCCAGCACTGAATGACCTTTTCACAGCTAACTTTCTTTTCACCTTCTCCGAGGAAATCTTCTCGGATAGAAGTTCCTCGGTAGCCTTTAACTTATTCTCCATTTCTTCCTTCTGACGACCTACTTCCCAAAGCTTGTTTAGCTCTTCCTCAGTAACCTTGAGCTTACCTTCAAGCTCCCTAGCATTTTGGAGTTTCCCCTCGAGCTCTTTATTATTCTCCTCCAAGTCTTTTATTTTCTTCTCCAACCCTTTGGAGACCTCAACAACCTGATCCTTCTCCTGTTCAATGAAATTAAGCTTCTTCTCCCAAGTAGCTTTATCATCATCATACTTCTGACGAGAATCCTTCAGAGACTACATCAGACGCACCAAAGCTTCCTCTACACCTGACGAGGAGCTTGAAGCTTTAATAGCTTCATCCTTCTTCAAAATTGTATTAAAACAGGTTACCAACTGTGAAAAGAAAATAATAGCAAGTCAGTGCACAGATATAGCAAGGGAAAAATGAAAGTTCAGGACAATAATACTTACAGAATCAATATTACGAGCAGCCAATGTGGTAACCATATCCCGAGAAAGATTTTCTTCAATACCTTGGATCTCGAGAATGATCCAAGACTTCACCGAGCTCATGGCAGAGCTCGGGGCAACAAAAGTGGGAACACCACTTCCAGTAGTCGGGGGCTGAGAGATGGATTCAACCAAATTGATCGAGGAGCTCTTCTTCATCCTCCTCAGAGGAGCATCGACGATCTCGACCAAGGAGGTAGTCTTAGTCGAGGATATGACTATAACCTCGCTTGGAGCAGCGACCTTGCTCGGAGCCACTAGGGGCTTCTTGACAACCTTCACAGGAGCATCCAGAGGAGGTGCATCGATTTTTCTTGTCCTTTCTTCTGGGACATCATGCTTGCTTTTCTTTGCCTCTCTAACAATAGAGGCAGATTTCTTGAAGAGGGCAGGAGCTCTTCTTTTCTTCATCCTTTCACTCAAAGGAATATGTGATTCAGGTGAAGAACTTGTAGAAGCTGGTATTGGTTCCACGTCGCTTATCAGCGGACGAGCAGTAAAAGACGAGGTGTAACTCTTATACTGCAGCAGATATGAAGCTGATCTGATATGCTCGTCAGCAACAGTCTGATGCAAATCCCAGATAAGTTTCAGATATTTTAAGTTAACTTATGTCTCTTTTGGAGATCTTCTTTTGCTGTCGACTGCAAATAAATGAAAATTAAAATATCAGTGACACATTTTATCAAACACAAAGGAAGCATAATTTCAAAAATAAAATAAAATAAAAACAACCTATCCCATTGCCATAGGGAGGGTATCTAGGACCCTGGTACGCATCATTTCCAGTTAGTGGAGGGTGTTGCCAATTTTTCATAACACCCCCGTGCTCGAAGTAGTCCCTATTGGCATCTGGGAGATTGACTACTAGAGCCCTATTTAAAAACCTAGTTTTTAATTAGAAAGTGTTGTCACCAAGAGTCCATCTATAACAAAACATAATTTTTGGAATTCTTATACGAGTTTCGTGAATCTGATTTAATCTATGAACTCCATTAACTATTCTCCATGTGTTGGGGGCTATTTTTGCAGGAATCACGTCAAAATATTGACAGAATTCCAGACACAAAGGGTTTGGGGGAAAAGAAAAGCCACATTCAGCCACAAAGAGGCTGGGGAACCAATGTCCCTCAGCCAAACGAAAATAATTTGAAGGTTCAAAAAGTTCTTCTAGAACAACCCATGAAGGAATAGAGAAATCAGAGCGAAACTTATCAAGCGACTCAACAAGGTAAACCATGGTGAATAAAGGAAATGAAAGAGAAGGAAGAAGATCTTACAGAAAAAGGATGGATCTGTTGACAACGAATGATGAAAGGGATGAACGCACAAGAGAGAGAGAAAATGGTAAACTCAAAGATACTGATTTGAAAAAGTAGAAGACGATATGATTTTCTACAACGCTTAAATACCTTACCTTGGGAAAAGGTAAAAATAATGATTATAAAGGGAGACGTTTACGCTACCGACGGCTAAAAGGACAAAAAGGGCGCGGAGATCGAAGCAGTTAAGAAAATTTGAAAAGTCTGATTCTATGAATTTGAAAAGAAAAAAATAAATGCAAATAAAACGTTCCTAAAATTCAGGATGACCATTTAATCCCGCCATATTCCGAGAAGAATGTTCCACACTCCTCAATCTCGAACTGTGAAACATTGGGGGCTTCTGTTGATACCAAATTTAGTCTGCTGACATGGCTCAATTAAGTGGATACACATGGCAATCTACGTGGAAATAACAAACACTTCTGAACAACACCTTGACTTCGAGGAACTCAATTTCCTCGACCAACTCAGATTCTCCGAGCAACAACTGTTCTTCGAGGAACTTTACTGCACCGAGCAACTCATGGATACCGAGATACTTAGGCATTCCGAGCAGTTTAGGCAGTCCGAGCTGCATCTCGATCAGAGCATTTATTATCAGACAATTAAGAGGATTAAATGCGCATTAAATGCTAATTATTATCATACAGATGTATACGCTTATTGGGAAGTTATGTACAGTCCTATCACATGTACAGTCTCAGGGCTATAAATACATTGTATCATCCTCATTGTAAGGGGACCGGAATTTCTTGAGGTAGACCATACTTAGAGAATTCCCAAATCGTCAATAATAACACAAACAGTGGACGTAGGCCATTCGTTCAAGGCTGAACCACTTTAAAATCTCTTGTCTTATTCATTTTTTTATCAATGATTAAACAATTAGAGATAATCTAATTTTTTACATCAACAATACACATCTAATGCGTAGTTATCTTTTGGTTTTCTTGATGTGTACGCCACGCGTGTTTGAGTTGCTTGGACCGCTTAAGTTGCTCGGACCTCTTGAGTTTCTCGGACCTCTTGAGTAGCTCAGACCATTTAGGTTGCTTGGCACGCTAAGTAGCTCAGTAGCTCGGAGCGCTTAAGTATACTGCTCGTCAAAAGTCTTCATATTTACCATGTAAGCTGACACGTATATTTATATGATTTGTCCATGTCAGCAGATTAAATTTGGTATCAACAGCAACCTATAGTTTTTACCGCTTTGTTAGTCTAGTTTCAATACACTCGCCTAGATTAATATTTCCCTTTTTCGCATCTTTTCCTTTTTAGTTTGTAATCACCTTTTATATTTTTATTTCGGAGTATTAGATCTTATAAATTATAGCAACTCGTCTCAGTGGATATTTTCGATACCAAGACTTGGCCGATACTCACGAGTTGAGTGTAGTCATAAGTTTAGGTTTTTGTATTGAGGAGGTGGACAGAAAACAACGATCAACATTTGACACGCGCTACTTTTCGCCCTCAATCAAAATGGCGCCGTTTTCGGGAATGAGTTTGATTTAGACTTTATTTGATTTAGTATTTCATAGTATTTTCTTTTTATTTGTATTATTTGCTAACCTTTTTGTAGGACTTCCACATTTGAGCACTTAGAAACGCTCGAATTTTTTCCGCGCGCACCTACCTTGTGGAATTCGCCACTTCGAGCCATTTTTGGGGTAAGCATGTCTTATTCCATTTCTTTCGGTAATCATTGTTATAATTCTCAAAATTATTGCAAACCTTTAACTTTCGGTCGATACTTAGAATCCCAAAGTATAACAAATTCAAATATGACTTTGGGCGAGTATAACGAAAGTCAAAACTTAGGTTATTGGAATTTTGATGATGATGATGATAATGATTTTGGGCCTTTACCTCCTTATAATAGGAATTTTGAAACGAATTTCAATAGTTTTCAAAATTCCTATAATAATGAGTTTTCGTTTAAGTCCGATGGTAATTTTCAAAGTTCCCATTTTCATGTATCCGCACCTCGACCTATGACATTTGGTGAGGGCTTGCGTATGTATGAGAATGAGAAAATTGAAAATCATTATCGGGAAGAAAATCGTTGTTGGGAACATGAGTTGAATTTATTATTTGAGTCCGACGACGATTTTGCTTCCGAGACTTTCGAAGTCGAGGAATGTTTTGAACCAAATGAGGTACTTGTGCCTACTTTGGAACAAACAATTCTACACTTCGCCCATTGCATAATAGATATTGAAAGCGAGGATGAAAATGATGTAATATCTATTTGCAATGAAATGATTTCTTCTTTGGCCCCCAAAGAAGAACATTTCATTGAAAATGATATTATTTCCTTCGAAAGTCAATCTTCATGCGATGATGATTCATCTCATGAGCTTGAATTTCTTTCATCCCCATTTTCATTCTCTATTATCACACTGTCATAAGTACCCGATGATTCAGTTTCAAACTTTAATATTTTAAACCTTTTTACCGATGAGGAGTACTTGCTCGAGTCGCCTTCCACGATCGCATCTTTGCCTTCGTGTGCGCCGCCTCCCATTCCAATTTCAAAATCATTGGGAGGATATTTGGCTTTTCTCGGTCCCCACTTGTTTTTGTCACCCGTTCAATCCAAACCCCCCATCGTCCCTCCAAAATTTTTAATTGGCGATGGTTCATTTCTTCTACCTTATACATGCCTTATGTTTTTCAAACGGAATTCATATTTTTCAGAAGGCATGCTTATATGTGAGGGTACACCGATTATCCTCCAAAGTTAAATCGTTCTTATGGTGGACCCTCAACTATTTAGACTTCTAGTGTACAGTTAGTGTGAAGCCTAAATAGTAGGTTGTATATAGTTAGCTTTCTTTCTTTTTATTTTTTCTTCTCTTTTTTATTTAGTCTAGTGTAATTAGTTAACTTTTCGTTATTTGTTTTTGCTATGCTCGGCACTAACTTGTTTTGTAGATTCTTTGGACTTGTTCTTATGGGTATTGCTCCAATTTTGGATAATATTGCTTTTTTCCTCTCTTAACTTGGTTCTTAATTCACATTGAGGACAATGTCAAGTTTTAAGTTAGGGGGTGTGGGATATTCTATCCATTTCTTTGTTAGTCCATGATTTTGCTCACGTGTTAGTTACTTAGTATGTTTTTCTTAGAAAATTGAAAATTTCAAAAAGATTTTCTTTCTTTTTTCTCCTTTTTTGGGAATTTTGCCTTTGTTTTCAATGATAAATTTCAATAATTGCCCGATCCAATAGACAGCCCAATGACGCATGTTCTCGATTTTAGAAGTTATTAGACTTTAGTCTCAATTATTGATATTATGAATAACTTCATGAATTAAACTTTAATCCCATGAGCACATGCACTTTTTTTGCGTTATTGATTTGGTTTAAGATTTTTATAATTCGGAAATCTTTTGTTGCATTGTATATACTTACACCGAGTAAGCTTTGTACCTTTCATCGTTTGTGAGTGTTATACACTATTCTTTTCTCATTGAAAACGTTGAATTCGTCGATAATCTCACTATTCTTTCATTTGATCATTCATTAATTGAGTTCATATTTGAAATGTGTTACTTGATCATGATTTTCATATATTATTTTGATTCGAGAATTGCGTAAACTTTGTGAAATGATCATAGGCCCTTTTTGTTATATCACCCATATTGACCTTGACCTCACCCTTATATGTTTACCCTCGTTAACCTCCTTTGAGCCTAAATATAGCCTTTCGTTTCATAACCCAAATCCCATAACCAACTCCGAATTGGAGTTATAAACCATACATACACTTTCCATACCTTTGTTTGGATTGTTACTTGGGATTGAATGATGTTATTATGATGTCGGTTGCAATGTAGGCATTTGAGAGTTTGATAAGTAAAGAAAAGAAAGATGAGAAAAAGTGAAGAAAAAGAGAAAGCAAAAAGCAAAAGAGAACAAAAGAAAAAAAATGAGAAAAAGAAGAAAAAGAAAAGAAAGAGAAAGTTATAAATGTTGTGTATATAGTCCAATAAGCTTTGATTACTCTCCAATTGATATATCTAATGCCTTTTTGGAACTTGTTTTCTAATTTTGATATTTCCCGCATTTTCCCATTATCCCGAGTTTTCATCCCGAACACTTTGAATCCGTACATACATTCCTTCGTTTCGCACCCTATCCTAGCCTACATTACAACCCTATACAAGTCCTATATGATCTTCGGTGCATGTAATTCAAAAGTCATAATAGTTGTGATAATCTGTGAAAATGCATTTCACCTCTTTAATGCGTGGTATCCTTTCATTAAGATTACATTTGTCATTTTATATATAGCGTTCTTCATTTGTGACATGTGTGCGGCCTAGTGTCCATTTACATTTACTCTTTATGCCCGTATGTTTTGTGTGTTACCTCCATGTTTCGAGTGAATTCACTTGATGAGTGTAATGCCCGTGAGGATTGAATGTATGCTTGCTTTAATGTTTATCCGGTTTATATAAGTTTTTCGACAAATCACACTTTGCATGTGTTCGCTCCCCTCCCACATTTTAAGGTTTCAATTCTTTTTATAATGTTAATGATTTGGACTTTTGTTTGAATTCATTCAATGTGCTAATAATGCGTATGAAATATTTTTCGCCATTGTTGGGCTTGTCGCATGTTGGTTTGGGCTTGTTTTGAGGAAACCATGTGATGTTTGTGGGTATCATTCCTAAAAACCCTCACGAGACGACACTCGTCCACTAGGGTGATCTAGGGGTTTAACGGCTTATTGCATACGCTAAAAGCAATCGAATCGCCCGCAAAAGTGGCCTTTTTCTTTTATACCATACTTTTGTACTATCTCCTGCTTTTGGTTTGCTTGTAGTTCTTGTTGCATCCTATTTCATTGCTAGGGACTAGCAATGTGTAAGTTAGGGGGTGTGATAATACACAAATATTGCGTATTTCATCCTCCGAACCGATGCATTTTAGCCCTCTCGGGTATCTTATTCCCTATATTTATGCTCGTTAACCAGATAACCTCGGATTTCTATGTTAACATGTTTTGCCGGGGTTAATTGAGCTTTTATAGGTATTTGGATGCTAAGTGTGAAGTTCAGACGCATTCGAGTCGATTTTCGTACGCGATCGCACGTTCAAGAGCATTTTAGTCTTTTTACAGCTTGGGCACCTGGTCCAACATACAAGAAATTGTATCCCTCCTCGTAAGCTTCGCGTGGCCGTGAACGGTGCGCGATTCTGATTCAGAACGAAGAAGTTATGGCGATTTCAGCGGACGAGAAAGTCAAACATCCCAAAACATCATGCAGCTTGGCTGAGACCTGCTTGATCGATCGTTCGATCCTTCGAGACAGTGGGCTGATTTATTCACCATCGATCGATCGACGGTTTGGGTCGATCGATTCATCCTCTATTTTTAGGAGATATTTTGCTTTTCTTTTCTTTCTTCTTTTCTTTTTCCCACTTATTATAAATACCAAATTTTGTGTAAATATCAGATATCAAGGTTTAGAATCATTTTTAGGTTAGAATAGCTTAGGGTTTGAGGGTTTTGGAGAGTTCTTCTTCAATTGTTCTTGGTTTGACAACAAATTGGGTTGAATGTTGCACTATTCATCATCCTCTCCATTTTAATATAGTTGTATTTCCTTATTTCTTGCTTTCTAGTTTAATTTCCAAGCTTTCTAATTTAGGTTTACATGCTTTGATTACTTGCTTTCTAGGTAGATTTACCGCGTTTTTATCATGCTTTCGAGCTAATTTAAATTAGGTTGTGCTTGCATGGAACTCACTCGAGTTGACGCGTTGCTTTGCTTTGGTGATGGTGTTCACGGGTCTATTTCAGGTGTGTTGTCCTAGTTATTGCGCCTAGGAGATTTGACAGGACGTATCATGTATGTCCCGTGCTTACGACCTTGCGTGCGCAATTTTTGGGGCATTTGTTGATGCCATTAGGCTTTTATGCGGATTTAGGTGCGTGACAACCCTTGGTTCAATTAACTGTCGAAACGAGACGTATCCTAAATAACTCGTCGATCCATGTATCCATTTTATACAAATTTACTCAGGTGAGGGATATTCAACGCAACCTATAGTTTTTACCGCTTTGTTAATCTAGTTTCAATACACTCGCCTAGGTTAATATTTCCCTTTTTCGCATCTTTTCCTTTTTAGTTTTTAATCACCTTTAACACTTTTATTTCGGAGTATTAGATCTTATAAATTCTAACAACTCATCTCGGTGAATATTTTCGATATCGAACTTGGCCGCTATACTCACCAATTGAGTGTAGTCATAAGTTTAGGTTTTTGTATTGAGGAGGTGAACAGAAAACAACGATCAGCGTTTGACACGTGCTACTTTTCGCCCTCGATCAGGCTATCTCAGTTGGGGTGATCAACAGTGGGGCATGTGGAGCCAGTGGTGGTTGTGGTGGCTCCGGGCGAGCCTCCTCCTCCCCAACTGGTGGGACTACTCTCTTGGGTCCGCCCCTACGTCCGTTTTCCATCTAAAAGCAAACAAGATTCAAATTAGTATTAATCATAAGAATACAATGAGTCTTAATTATAGGCTCTATATATCAAAGAACGCAATGCAACACGTAATGAGCGCAAACACAAATCCTAAGGACACTAGAACCGTGCTCTGATACCAATTGTAACAACCCCTATTTTCTCACGTAAAGGCTGGCCAGACACGATACGTCGAAGATAGGTCTTGCTTGTCAATTAATACCATTCTTAGCATAAATGCGAATATAAATAGTTTACGATTTAAGGCCAAAGTTTGAAAAGTCACAAACGCATATATAATGAATGAGTAAACCCAAACCGCCAGCAATAATATAAATATCCAACTAGAGTAACATAAATTTCCACCAACATAAAACAAAAGGTTTGGGCTTATGCCCTTACAAAGTTCCAAATAAATAAATAACTAGAGCTTAGAAGCACCAATGCTAGAACCTACTGAGCTAAAATCGTAGAGCAAGTAAAGCTGAAAGACTCTTATGCACAATCCCGTTGTCCCCGTCTATGAGCACCTGAGGGAAAAAATATTTAAATTTGGGTCAGAGCCCGAGGTGTGCAAGAATTAACTTGAATAATTTATGTTTACAATAATACAATCACTACACAATTAAATACCCCCGTTTCGTCACTCACTTGCGTATCACACCTCACCTTTCATCTAAGTGTGATGTTATCCGCACCCTAATACGTCCCAAATAATAAATTGTGACATCATCTCAATTATAAAAGGATTTCATTCCCAATTAATTAAATTAAATGTAATCCCTACATTTAAATTACCAACTTACATTAATTCTAGTCTCTTCAATATCAAGTATAAGGCATAAACATCTATTATGTGTTATAGGGTCAAGATAATATTTAATATCCATATCCTTAGACAATTTAATTGATTTTCATAGTATTCGGGAAATTAATAATATATGTCCTTCCATATAATTGACACACAAGGTCATCTAGAGTTGGTGTCTAATTCGTGCTCTATCGGCAAGTCCGGAAGAATCCTTACATCCTAAGCGGACACCATAAAACACACATAAGTTGGGGGCGGTCCCTATGCAGGACACCTGTATACGGCCCATACTAAGCGGTGATATAGGAAGGGTCAGCGCCACCCTACCCCTCGAGGGTGGAGCCTCTACGTAGTACCTATATGGCTTGCAATTCGTCAAGCCCACCTGTGCCGACGTGTGGTCTACGACCCGATCGAGAGAACCCCTAAGCCGATAGGATGGTCCACTGGTACGTCCACACACAAACATATAATAGTACATATTATTATCCCATATAATATGTAAAGGTAATTACTCAATAATTACCATAAAGTTTCAATCCAAAGTCCATACAATTTTTCCAACTATTAATAATTTATCCCCTAATAAATTATTAGATTCCATTCCAGAAATATAATTACTAAACCATCCAGTTTATTGTAATTAATAATAATTTAAATGTGGGTATAATATCACTCCATTGATTTATTAAACCACCATAATTTCCCATACCCAATTCGCATAATTGTTCTTTATTCACCATAATCCACCCTGGTTACCCATTGTTGTTTTAAACTAAAAAAAATCTGAGTCCAAAGCCAAAAGGAACGAATTGTCAGCACTCCATCATGTCGCTCGAGCGGCTTCCACCTCGTTCGCACGACATTGCAAGCCGCTCGAATGAGGTCCCACCCCGTTTGAACGACTTTGCGTCGTTTTCCCCAAATCTCCCTTTTTCCATATCTGCTTTTTCAAAAAATTTCTAAAGCCCATAACATATTCACGAATCCCAGAAACAGTCACAAATGCCTATAAATTTCGTCCAATACAGATATATTTAGGGCCAATGAGTACAGTTGGGGTTTTTATAATAATGAAGAATTCTCCCAATTTCAACGTCACTTTATTTCAATAAGAGGATTATTTTACTAGGGATTTATAACATGAATATTAGTCCTTTAATTAACACAACCTTCTCTATGTTAATTATTTACTTTGTCCTCAAATAATCATCATAACTTAAGGAAATT
Organism: Sambucus nigra; assembly: GCA_949130495.1. NCBI lineage: Eukaryota > Viridiplantae > Streptophyta > Magnoliopsida > Dipsacales > Adoxaceae > Sambucus > Sambucus nigra. The sequence goes on along the minus strand of OX422222.1, from coordinate 467,600,270 downwards.
TATCATCAAAAGTTAGATTTTTCGATACCTAATTTCTGGGACTATTTCTACAAAATTTCATTCCTCTACAGATGGGGATTCATCATCAAATCAACTTTCTTATACCTAAATCCCAGAAATTTAAGAGAAGTAATAATATGCATCAAGAAATAAATTGTAGAATATAAGTTATGTAAGAAATGATTGCCTTAAGATGGTAGAGGAGATCCCCTTTGATATTCGTCTTTGGTTCCTCTTCAGTTCTAGCCCCTTTTTTTTTCGCTCTTGGTATTTCTCTCAATATCTCCCGTAACTGCAACTTTTAGGTTTGTGGAATAAAGGCCGGGGGAGTGGGTTTCCCCTACTTAACCTTTAATCAGGAGCCTAATCTTGAGTTGGACCCTAAGCCCAACTTTTGGACCCCAAATGAGCTCGAATCCATTATTTAATTGGCCCAAAACTTTTTCAACCCATATATTATTAACCCAACCACTTTTAAAGGCTTAAACCATCTAAACGAGTCCATATGAGTCCCGAAATATGTTTCGAATTATTTATGCCAATAATAATCACTTTTAATTTGCATCGCACATAAATTATGTATTTTTTTTATTATATGCAAATATCATAATCATGCACATAAAAGGAGTCACACACAAGTATACTAAATAATAAATTTTCACTTGACTTTTTCGAATGAAAATATTTATTTAGGTCCAATTTTCAGAATTAATTATTTATTTCAAAAATAATGTTTCATCATTAATTATTTATAAGAAAAATACGGGGTATTACAATGGACTAACAGATATAAATTTCCCATTTGTCACACTAATGTCGAATATTAAACACAATCGAGATGTCAAATGAAAACACAGTTTATTAATCTTACGGGATTGGTTGAATGATTGATGACCCACGACTAAGGGCTTGCAATTTTAAGGTCATGAGTTCGATTGCATCACCAAACGTGAAATTATGAACACAAAACGAAGTGAGTAATCTATGTTATAAGAAACCTTGTACGAGGGGGAATAAATTAGTCTGAGGGACGACAAGCGAGCGGGGATGAAAACTTTCGACACATAAAATAAAATAAAAAATACGATTTATAAAAAATACAATTTATAGATTTTTTTTTCGATTTTCTGATTTCGACTTTTTTCGAAAAAAATCGGATCGAAAATCGGATTTTTTTTATAATCCGAATTTTCGATTTTTTCCAATCGAAATTCCCGAAATTTTTTTCGATCATAATTTTCGAAATATTTTCCGATTATAATTGCCGATTTAATTGCCAAAAATTAACATTTTTATAATAGCCCTTCTTTATTTTTCCTTCAACTTACAATAGCCCTTGAATTTTTACAATTTTGCCACAAGCTACAATAGCGCTGGAATTGTATTAAGGGACTTTGTAAACTTAAGGTCTATTGTAGTATGTATTCTGGAAATAGAACAACAAGCATTTCATTTATAATTTTACTCTATATTTTTTAATAAAGTTGTTGGCGCGGATCCACATCCATAAAACGTCAACCAATCACCGCATGCCACGTCAATCGATAATTTGAAAATAGGGACTAAAAATGGAAACCAAATGTTTGTTGTCCCATATTCATAATTGATATTATTTTACGTCCTAAAAATATATAAGGAGCAATTACTAGAAAGTCCCTCAAATATTTTTTAATACATATTTAGTCAAAACGTTTTTATTTTGTTCCAAAAAGTCTCTCAAATATCTATTTAACCAATATTCTCTTATTTTTAAAAATCCGCGCTAGCGGCATATTGAGGGACTTTTGAAACAAATAAAAATACTTGAACTAAACGTGTATTAAAAAATGTTCGAAAGAGTATTTTACGAGAGACAATTCGAGTTAGTCGTGTTATTTTCAGATCGCGTTGACTTTAATTGGAGTATAAGTTTTGAGTACTTTAAAATCTATACAAGCTAATCGTGAATTATTACCGTAACCTAGTTATCGTATAAAAAATTGCCAAACCCTCGACTATTTGATATAAACTATTGTATTAATCTCTCCAAAACTGAGGTTATACCCTTTCTTTTTCAGTTCACTTCGCCCTCTTTCAGTTCTCTCTTAAACAGCCGACCATCTTCCCAGCTCCCTCCCTCCCTCCGGCGACTATTTCAATCGACATCTTCGACCATCTTCAATCGACATCACCGCCGGCCGCCCTTTCGGTGAGATTTAATTTTCGTTTCGTTTTATAATTTTCGTTTCGTTTTATAATTTTCGTTTCGTTTAGTTTATCCGACCTTTCCTTAGATTGTATTACTTTTCGTTTTAGTTCATTTGTTTATATAAATTTTCGTTTAATCTGTTTATATCTGATATGAATGACTTTAGATCTGTTCGAACATGAGATTTAATTTTCGTTTTAGGTCTGTTCATCAGATCCGTCATAGGTGATTTCAGAGCCCCAAATCAACACCGATTAATTTAAGGGCAATTTACAATTAGGTTCCTTGTTAAATTATGATTAATTTAAGACCTTTCCTTGGATTGTATTAATTTTCGTTTTAGTTCCATCTGTTTATATACATTTTCGGTGGATTGTATTAATTTTCCTTGGATTGGGTTTAATTATGTACAGTGATGTTAACAATGTTAACAGTGTGTTAACATCACCGTACATAATCGCCCTTGGACGGTGCAACGAGTAAAGAAAATGCTCGTATGGATCCCCGCATCATCACTAAGTGGAGGTGATTGTGGATCCACAGAAGTCGATATCATGTATGGACATAGGCGGTGGAAACCCCCGCAAGCTCCGCTTGAGCATGGCAAAATGAATCTTTGGGTGTTTGGTTAGGGCTAATGGCTTTGTGGTAGGAAAAATGGGTATTAGGGGAAGAATGGGGGTTCTTTGTCAAACTAGGTATAATAGAAGAGTTAGGGTTAGGTTTGAAATTTTTAGATGGATTAGGAATTAGGGTTTCTTGGGTTTTAGGAACCATCGAAATAGGGTTTGGTTGGTGGATGACAATGGTGGAATCGAGGTAGGGCTGTTTTGGTGTTGAACAGGGGCCGAACTTTTTTTTTGTTCGGTAAAGGGCTGGTCCGGCGTGGGGGAATTTCGGCAGGGCGGGGTGGTGAACAGTGAAATGGGACGACGATCGGCAGAAGGGAGGTGGTTACGACGGCGCGGGGTGGGTTGAGGTGTTATTAGGGTTATGTTTTTAGTGGTTGCAATCGGGTGGTAGGGTGGGATTATTGATTTCTTGATTTTTTAGGATTAGGGTTTCATAATGATTTTTGATGGTGTTTTGTACTTCATCGGGTGAAACCAACCCGAGTCCCAATTGTCTACAAACATCCTTGATCCAAGAACAAACCTGACTCTGATACCAATTTGATGTAAATGAAGAGACGCGGAAGTGTAAAATTAATCTACACAACGACAATAACAACTAAAAGAAAAGTCATGGAAGTTTTTAGGTTCTCATTCTCAATTCTCAAAAGTGTTTACAAATTAGCCTCTTAAGGCTATTTATACTAAAGACTACACAGTAAAAAAAAAATAATAAAAATGTCGCCCACGTCCTTTGCTCCTGCATCACTCATGCCAAGTAAAATCATAAGTTATCATTCTACTAAATTAAATTACCTGAGTCAAAGAATGTTAATGAATTGTTGTGGCTTTTAAACCTTTACTATTTAATGAAATTGATGGCTTGATCTATTGTTGTTGGATCAAATGATAATGCGAAGATCTCTTTATCAAAACCACCATGTACCTTGTGAAACCCCCTATGATTAACTAATATACATACATATATCTAGGGACAGTCCGATGGAGCCAGGATTTCAAATTATCCGGGTCTAATATAAAGTTTCAAAAATTACAAAATATTTATAGTACATTTCTAGTAAATTACAAAATATCAATGGCCAATCAATTAATAGACAAATATAGATTTGTAGTACCTTCTTTTTCATTTGATAAGCATTTAAAACAAATATAATGCAATGTTAGAAGATAAAAATGAAAGATTGAGATAGAGAGAACAGGTGTCGAATTGAATGGTAAAGATGGAAGATGAAAAATAGGGTTTTGGGTTAAACCTAATGGTATAAGATAAGATAAGTTGACAGTGAAAGAATAGGAGAGAGAGGAGCCTGTAGAGCTGTCGGGGTGACACTTCATTGCGGCGGTGAGTGGTGACTGAAAAAGTTTCGAGGGAATAGAAATGGAAGTAGGGAAATACTACAATGTGATGATGAATATGGAAGTAGGGAAATACCACAATGTGATGATGATTCATCATCACATTGTGGTATTTCCTTACTTCCATCTTTATTATCCAATCCTTCCATTTCTATTCAATATCCGCCGCAGCATCCACAACCTCAACAAGGCCTTTGTAGCCGTCAGATTCCCTAGGCGCAACAACGACATGATTAGAGTGGCTCTTTGTCGCGGTGGTGAGTGGTGACTGAAAAAGTTTCGAGAGAATAGCAATGGAAGTAGGGAAATACCACAATGTGATGATGAATTATGCCACAATGTGATGGTGAATATGGAAGTATGGAAATACCATCACATTGTGGTATTTCCCTACTTTCATTTCTATTATCCAATCCTTCCATTTATATTCAATATCCGCCACAGCATCCACGACCTCAACAAGGTCTTTGTAGCCGTTAGATTCCCTAGGCGCGACATCGATAAGATTAGAGTGGCTCTTTAAGGCACAGACTCGTTGTTATGGATTGAGTACGACAAGATCAAGAGGCCCTTCGCATTTACATAAATATATCTAGGGACAATCAGATGGAGCTAGGATTTTATATTACCTTGGTCTAATATAAAGTTTCAAAAATTACAAAACATTTATAGTACATTTTTATTAAATTACAAAATATCAATGGCCAATCAATTAATAGACAAATATAGATTTGTAGTACCTTCTTTTTCATTTGATAAGCATTTATAACGGATATAATGCAATGTTAGAAGATAAAAATGAAAGATCCATAAAGAGAACATCTGTCGAATTGAATGGTAAAGATGGAAGATGAAAAATAGGATTTTGGGTTAAACCTAATGTTATAATATAAGGCAAGTTGATAGTGAAAGAATAGGAGAGAGAGGAACCTGTAGAGCTGTCGGGGTGGCACTCTGTCGCGGCGATGAGTGCTGACTGAAAAAGTTTCGAGAGAATAGAAATGGAAGTAGGGAAATACCACAATGTACTTCCATTTCAATTCTCCAATCCCTCCATTTGGCATGTGGTGGTGGACCCCACTTTCCTAGGGATTGTGAAGAGCCACTCAAATCTTGTCGCACCTAGGGAATTCGACGGCTACAAAGACCTTATTGAGGTGGTCCAGGTTGAGGTCGTGGATGCTGTAGCGGATATTGAATAGAAATGGAGGGATTGGAGAATAGAAATGGCAGTAGGGAAATATCACAATGTGGTGATGAACTATATTCATCAACACATTGTGGTATTTCCCTACTTCCATCACATTGTGGTATTTCTCTACTTCCATTTCTTTTCTTTCGAAATTTTTTTAGTCACCACTCACCGCCACGACAGAGTGCCTCCCCGATAGCTCTACATGGGAACCCAAAACCTTATTTTTCATCTCTCCTATTCTTTCACTGTCAACTTGTTTTATCTTATACCATTAGGTTTAACCTAAAACCCTATTTTTCATCTTCCATCTTTACCATTCAATTCGATACCTGTTCTCTCTATCTCAATCTTTCATTTTTATCATCTAACATTGCATTATATCCGTTATGTAGACTCATTTGGGTCATTCTTCGATTTTATGAGATTTGATTAGAGAGAGTTTGAGAGAGAATTATCTTTTCTTCTTCCCATTGATGTCATTTACGTCAATTGGTATCAGAGCCTAGTCGCTCCACCCGTTGTGTAAAAAAAAAAAAAATTCGTAAACAACGTCACGTGGGTCCAAGAAAGATGAACACCTCCGCATCAAACCCTCTCGAGCAAATCTTGAAAGTCATCAATCAAATGAAGGCCCAAATGGAAGAGATGAATGCGCGACTTCCTCCACCGGCAACCAACTCGCACCTCCCCCCCCCCCCCAAAAAAAAAACACCTCGAACCACCCACCGTTATTAACCCTTGCCCTAATTCAAGAAACCAAAACCCTAGCCCCCAAAACCCATCTAACCACGCTTCCGCAACCATTTCCACCCTTTCATCTAAAAAAAAATCCTAGCCCTAACCCCATTTATCTCCAAACCACCACCACCACAGCCTGCTGGCCAGACCACCCAAAAAAAACATCGACACATTCATTTCGACCCAAAGCAGCCCCCAAAACCCCAAACGCAGCAGGCCGGCCAGCCCCTACAGGCCTGCCCCACCGACACTCTTCCATCATCTGGCCTTGTTCAGGGTGAGGAAACCCTCAGCCAAAGTCAATCGCAGCCCCCATGTGGCCGGACCACCTTCAAGGTGGCCGGAATTCTTCAGAAAAGCACACTGGACATCCGGTACCAACAGAACTGTACCAGCAGCTGGTGAAGGCCCTGACGCAGTCGATCTGAGTCAGCAAGTCCCAATCAGTCCCTCCAACACTTGTCTGGCCTTGACCAGTGGTTCTGACCAATTTCCAAATTTGAAAAACTCCGGCCGACCACTGGTTTCCTTTACCACAGCAGATCTAATCCAGATCCACTCCAGCGATCAAGATCCGACAAAAAAAGGACCCTATCCAGTGGATAAAACCCTAGGGCAGCCCTGTCATCCCCTACTCCATGGTCGGATTCAAGAACCGGTGTTTCTTTACCAAGATCCACCCAAAATGTTCCGGAACCCTTCTCCCACAAAATCCATCAAATTTTAGCCCATTTTGACCCCATCCTCTCGAGAACAAATGCAAGAATTAGGGTTTTACGCCAAAACCTTGGTTTTTGATCCGGGTGGTAAATAATTTTTGATGATTGGCATGAGCGGCATGGGGAAGAAGATGAAGCCGCAAGAATTCAAGAAATTTCTTCCAATTTTCAGAAATTCAATTTTGACCCCTCAAGTTTTGTTTCTTCCGCAATTTTGGGACGTTTTTGCATTCAACCTCAATTTTTAAAGTTCGAGGACGAACTTTTTCGAAGGTGGGGAGAATGATGTGAATGAAGAGTTAAGGGGTTATTTTTAGTATTTTTAGGGTTTTATTGTATTTTTGTTATTTTTTAGTATTTATTGTATTTTTCTTTTTTGTTAGGATTTAGAAGAAAGAAGTTTAATTGGCTCTTAGGGACATAAATGTAATTAAATTCTTAGCTTAGAGGCCAAGCAACCTCCTTCCTATAAATATCCCCTATGTAGACTCATTTGGGTCATTCTTTCATTTTTTGAGATTTGAGTAGAGAGAGTTTGAGAGAGAATTATCTTTTCTTCTTCTCATTGACATTATTTACGTCAGTTACCCTTTTACTCTCCAATTACTTTTAAAAACCTCAATTCACACCCCCAACTTTTTGAAAATTCTGAATCAATCTCTAATCCAAAACCTTAATTTAACCCTAACTTTCCCGACACCTATTATCCTTACGATTTGATGTGGGATGAAGGTGGTGATGGACGTCTATATGAAATTTGTGCAGCGCAACCATCGTGATAATCCAAACTTGTGTTGGCGGTTAGGAACATACAAATGACTTTATATATGGGGAAATCAAGTCTAGAGTTACCAATCCAGCGCAATCTCCATTGGGTGGTACAGGGATTGCCACCGACTCTTGAGTTAGTGCCGCATGAAAAATCTTGAGATGGAGGCAATGCATGATGTTTGGGTGCGCAAGCGGGCAAGTCACTAGGATTGATATTCGATTACTTGTCCTCAGGTGTAACAACTTCACCAGCCCCGTCGTTACTGTGTAAGGCGATGATTGCGCCCACTACCCTATCACGCATATTGGTGATTCGCCCGAGGATGCAGAGGGACCTTAAGAGGATAATATGTTTCCACTTCGTCCCTTGTGGTTTCTTTCAATTTTCGAGGAGGATGAATGGATCTTGTACGTGATTCAGAGACTTGGAGGTTTTTTATATCTATCGACTTTTACCCCCTCCAAAGAAAGAGGAGGTTGGGTTATGTATACAAGACTTCTTTGATATTTTTTGTTGAGGTTGGTTGGGTGACTCACTCATTTTGGAGATATTATGTTTGGTGTACCCGACTAGCCCTGCATATGTGGCTCCATTTTGGGATGCGTTCGAGGACTGTTTGGACTATGAGCTAATCCTATGTAGTCAGCGAAGCCGATGTGGGAGAACCCTGAAATTATTAAAAAAAATGCCTATTACTTGTTTCACAATCCAGAATCCATATTTAGCTTATTTAAAATATAAGTTATATTGACGTTTTGGTAACGCTTTTATATCCTACTGATTTAAAAGTTGATGGTCTGACACTCGCACATGATAGATAGTATTTTGATACTATTTTTTAAATACATTTTTTTATCATAATTCTCAAGTAAAAGAATTAGCAGTACATTTCACTCCTGGAATAAAATCATGTGTTCATCTGCAATCATTATAACCATATGCATAGGAAATTCAAAGATCTAATTATCTAAAGTTTCCACCAAACATTCGGGCTCCTGTATGCATTAAATTGTAAGTTGGTGTAGGCAGTAATAATAATAAGTATAAACTTTCTGCTCCTTTGGTTTTTGTTTCAAGTTAAAGTGTAGTTAAGTCGAATATATTGCAAGTCACTTGGGGTTTTATTCACTCGTTTTTATTTTTTTGAACCTTTAAATTATTCTCATCTTGTGCTTGTGTATTGTGTGTTTGAAGTAGAGGGAAGATGGGTCGGAAAGCTGGTGGGCTGTATATAAATCCAAAGAAATTCGGGAGTCTATCAAAACCTTGCATGAAGGAAATGATAACTTTTCTCAACTGTTTGTCTCTTAACCATAGTAATGATGAAAAGTGTGTTAGGCATAAGGACCTTTTGAACACCTGCATGGATGCTCAGGTAATTAAACTTGGACTAGTTATGATTCAACCTGAATTATGATACTATTCAATTGATGTATTGATCTTTGTTTACCATTATTTGCAGAGTGGGAAAAGCAGAAAACCTTGGGGAAGCATTAATTATCACCTGCAGAGGCTCAATAGGGGGAGAAAGTAGTTTTAGCATTGTACCAGAAACTAAACTGTTCGACTTTGGTATCATCCTTCAGCTTTATTTGTTTGTGATGGCAGCAAATTGTGAGATAAATTACTGTAGTTTCCTCGTTTTTAAAATTTTTGAGCATATTCTTGGGTGCGGTAATGGATTTCGAGGTATTGGCTAAAGGCTTAATTAATCAATCATGTAATAAATCTGTGTCATGAATACTAATTACTATTCATGATTTCTGCCTGGCTAAGCCAAAACGTTCATGCTCCTGATGCAACATCATGTGGGGTCAATGTTTCAAATTTGTGGATGAATGAGAGCACTGCTATGCTACATTTTTATCAACCTTCTAGTTTTGATGTCTAACAACACCTTAGAATATTCCCCATCCTTGTGAAAACTGTTTTTCTCTCCTGTGTTCGTCTTTTCTCTCCTGTGATTGCATGTTTTGAAGAATAGATGGTTGGACACGAACTTTTTGATGGATGATGGTGCTTCGGGGTTTCATTAATTCAAGAAAGTTATTTTCTTCTCAGTATTTATGAACCAATTGTTTGATAGGAAGTTATTGATTGACACATTGGAATCAATGTATTTTCTCCATGTATAATACCCTACAGACACTATTACAAGAGTTGGAAAATGTTAATTCTTTTTATTTATAATGGTAAACATTCTAGATTAATATCACAAAAATGGTGAAATAGGGTCAATCAACATTGGCTCAAACTAAAGATTTAAATAAATAAAATTCATATGAAAAAGTAACGGGATCCAATTCTGAGATCGATTTGACAATTAAACTCTTAAAGAAATGCTCTAATCTGTCATTTCTCAACTAAATACAAAAGAAGACTTTCGAGAGTAACTTAGCCCTTTGATCGACAAGAAGAATCTAGGGTCCGTTTGATAGCACAAAAATTCCAAGGCAAATTTCCAAAAGTTGGAAAATTCTGGTATTTTTCAGCTTTTAGGCTGTTTGATAGCCTTAATTTGCCTGGAATTTGTTTTCTATGTACAACACCCCTTAAGCACAATTTACCACCCTAGGGTGGAATTCAATTCTTTGGGGGGGGGGGGGGGGGGGTCAGGTTTTTGTTTGCCACCTTTGGGTGACAAATCACTTGAAACCAATTTTTTTTATAACTCTATATATTTCATAAATATAAAAATATATATTGTTAATAAATATATAAATATATATATTTCGTATATTTTAATATATATTCGTATATTTTATATATTTTAGCACATATATGTATATTGCGTATATTTCGTATATTTATATATATTTCATATATTTATATATTTCGTACATTTATATAATTTATATAATTCATATATTTTAATATATATTTATATTTCGTATATTTCATATATTTCATATATTCCTTATATTTAATATATATTATTTACAAAATATATACATATATATTATGTATATGTATATTATATAAATATATTATATTCTGTATATATACATATATATAATATTCTGAATATATACATATATATAATATACGTATACAATATAATATGTCTGTATATATACATATATATAATATACATATACAATATAATATACACATATATAATATACATATACAATATGAATATATATACAGAATATTCTGTATATATATTCATATAATATACACATATATAATATACATATACAATATGAATATATATACAGAATATTCTGTATATATATTCATATTGTATATGTATATTATATATGTGTATATTATATTGTATATGTATATATACAGACATATTATATTGTATACGTATATTATATATATATGTATATATTCATAAATACATAATATATATGTATATATTCTGTAAATAATATATATTTAGTATATATATAATTTACATATATACAGAATATAATATTATGTATATATTCTGTAAATAATATATATTTAGTATATTCAGTATATAATATAATATATATTCATATATTCCGTAAATAATATATTATATTTTCATAGATTTTTTATATTTAATAGATTTTGTACATTTAATAATATAAAAATCTATTATATTTAATAATATAATAGATTTTTATATTATTAAATGTATAAAATCTATGAAAATATAACATTTTATTTACGAAATATATTCATATATTAAATATATTATTATATTATTATATTATTTGCGGAATATATATATTTCATAAATTATTATTAATTTCCGAAAAAATATACAATATATATGAATATTCCGAAAATTAATAATAATTTACGGAATGTATATATTCCGCAAATTATATTAATTTTCGGAATATATATATTCCGCAAATAATATAATATATATTCATATATTTTGTATATATGGAATATATATATTCCGCAAATAATATAATATATATTCATATATTTTGTATATTTAATAATATATATTTATTATATATATATATATTCCGTAAACAAACTTTCCACTTTTATATCTATTTTCCAGCTTTTGCGTTTGATAGAAAATGTGGAAAATTGATGATTTTCCAACTTGTATCAAACAGACACAAGTTGAAAAATATTCATTTGCCTTGGACCTGGAATCAAATGTCCTGGAATCATTTGCATTTTCCCAGTTTTCTATCAAACGGACCCTTAGAGTTTATCAAGTAGAAAGAGAATATGAAATGGTGTGTGATTTCATGAAAAAATTTGGTAACTTAAGGATGAAGAAACAAATGGCCAGGTGATAGTGCCATGCGGGGAAGTAATGATATTTGAAGTGGCAATCAATCTCGATGTCCAAGGTGCGTTCGTGAAAACATAGTTATGAGCAATTTGGACGACACTTTTATTATCAACGTACATAGAAGTAGGAGATGTAAGAGATCCACCCATGTCGGCAAGCAACCAACGAAGCCAAATTATCTTAGTAGTAGTAGATGCCATAACGCTGTACCCAATATCAGTAGAAAATCGGGAAATGACAACTTGCTTCTTGCTTTTCCATGATATAAGGGAGTCACCTAAGAACACAATAACCAGTTGTGGAATTGAGATTTGCGGGATTACTTGTCCAATCGACTTCAGAGTATGCACGCAGTTCTAGTGTAGATATTGAAGGAACCAATAGACTTTGATGGATGGTACCCCGTAGATATCGAAGAATGCGAAGAGCAACAACCCAATGCACCGTGGTGGGAGAGGACTAACGATGTGAACATCATGTGCAATATCGGGGTGAGTGATAGTAAGATAAACTAAACTTCAAACAATAGTGACATACAAAGTCGGGTTGGACAAGGGAACACCATATGAAGAAGTGTATCGAGCATTAAACTGTGGTCTCAACATTTCGAGTATTTGTGACATGAGCCCGGTGAATAATTTATGTTGTATACTTCGATTGGGAAAGTACATAGTCTTTGGCAGAGGAAGCTACCTCAATGCAAGGAAAGTAGCAAAAATGGTTTACATTCTTCATCTCAAACTAATGAGTTAACGAAGACTTTAATTGAGCGATCCCTTTCATATCATCACCAATGATAACTATATGATCGATATAAAAGAGTGGACGAACTGCACCAATAGAAACAAATAAGACAAACAATACAAAATCATGATCACCGGGGAGGAAATGAATTGAGCGAACCACGGTAGAAAACTTCTAAACTAGGCCCATGAAACTGTTTGAGACCATAGACGGCCTTTTGAAGCATGCAAACCTCTCTAGGCTCATGGAAAACACCAGGGTAGAGGCTCCATATAAATCTCCTCTTTAATGTTTCCATTTAAAGTCATTCTTAACATCCATTTGTGAGAGAGGCCATTAATAATGGAAGACACTGTGATTATGGTGCGAACGATGGTCATCTTTACAACTAGGGAAAAAGTCTCCTCATAATCCATTCCATACTGCTGAATGAACCCCTTTACAACCAATCGAGCCTTATATCTCTCAATGGATCTATCATACTTGGCCTTACTTTGACAGACCCAACGAGAACCAACAGTGCGCTTACCATGCGGGTGTTGCACTAAATCCTAGGTACAAGTATTTGTATGATGCAATGCAAAGAGTTGCTCAACCATAACTTGCTGCCAATGAGGGTTAAGAATGAACACCTTATAGTAGGTTGGCTCATGATGGCTATGAGTGGATGCAAGGAAAGATGTAAAATACAAATATAAAATAAATATGAATCGGGCCTTTGGATAGACTTTACAAATACGCTGAGATGATGGAAAAGGACCGAATCTGGAGTCACGGGAGGAGCTTGGTGGACCATACGGTAGGGTGAACCATTAGTATTTATAGGGGTTGTAAGGTCAAATGTATCTATTGGGTGAGGGTTATCATTATCCAGTGTAAGCGGGACATTGACATTTATAAGCGGGTGAGGGGATTGGACAAGAGACGGTAGAGTGGGAGTATGGGACGGAACCTCAAAATCATAAAATCAATATCGAGAAAAGGATCGATATTGAAGAGGTTGGACTTAGTCATATTATGATAACTAAATGAAATAGAAAAATAATGGATATGGCTCAAGAAACATGACATGAGGGGATACATTATGCGCAACATAATCAAAACAACAATAACCCTTTTACCCCTCATCATAACCAAGAAGGGAACAAATGGTGAATCATGGAGATTATTTAGTGTGCTCAATATGAGGTGAGAGGACAAATGATTTACAACCAAAAACTTTTAAATACGAGTAGTCAGGGGCTTGTCCATACATTTTCTCAAAGGGAGAAAGACTAAAGGTGAGAGACGTAGGAATTCTGTTATTCAAGTGGACAATAATGAAAGCTACTTCTCCCCAAAATATACTAGGAACACAAGCAGATAAGAGAAGATAACACGTGGTCTCAACAATGTATTAATGCTTCCTCTTAATAACCCTATTTTGTTGAGGAGCATCAGTTGACGAGAGCTAGTAGATTTTTTCATTTGAAGCAAGGTAAAAAATCTCCAAAAGTGTACTCACCAGCAAATTCACCTATAAAACACTTAATAGTGGTTCCATGTTGGGTTTTAACAAGTGCACAAAAAGCACTGAAGATGGAAAGAAAATCAGAGCGACGCTTCATAAGGTAAACCCAACAATAACATGTGGAATCATCAGTAAATGAATAATAGTACCAAGATCCCCATTTGGTATAAATGGGAGTGGGTGTATACACATTATAGTAAATTAAACCAAAGGTTTGCAATAAAAAAAGTGACTTTTGGTAAAAGTTTACAACCATTGCAATCTGAAATGTCATGAGTAGTCAAGGTCCCTAAAGCTTTAGTACAGGCCATGTATCTTAAACGAGGGGCGAATTCATGGCCAAGACGAGAGTACCTTAGGTAAAAGCTAGTTGAATATTTATTAACATGATATAAATCAACAATAAAGGATACACCATTTGGAACTCTCAACTTATCTAAAATGTACAATCCCTCCTCTTTATAAACCATCCCAATCAACTGGTGTGAGCAAAGGTCCCACACATAACAATAATTAGGATAAAAGTGAACATAGTATCGAGACTCACACAATGGAATTACAAAGATAAAATTCATAGTAAGTTTTTGAATATAACACACATTAGAGTGAAAAAAAAATTCTCAAACGTGATTAAGCTAACTTCGACCAAGGGCCTAAGAGTCCCATATGCGGTCGAAACCAGATAATATAGTGATTAATAAGATAACATGATAAATATAGAGTGATCATTTGTCATATGTGTCACGCAAGAATCAAACATTCATTGTGGGGGAGAAGTATAAAAATGGGTCAATTGAGACAAACCATAAAAAAGGTATATATGTCATTTGACAAGCCATTCTGATTTAGATGTTCACCATCTTCTTGCAACATATCACCAAATGCACTTGTTATATGTAATGTAACCTATATTCTTTCAAATACTCCAATAGTGAATAAGAATGAAAAACAAAGAACTGAAGAATCCAAGGCAAAAAAGGCAACAATGCTGGGGTATACTCTATGCTAACATATGTGATTTTTCTTTTTAAAAAAAATTACGACTCCTGGACACTTGCTCTAAGTTAGTTCCAAACCTAAAAGTTACTCAATATGTGAGAAATGTCAATTACATAAACAAAATGAGAAGTGACAAACAAAATAGATTCAACTCACCAAATTTGCGATAAATTTAAATTAAACCACCAAGACTACTCCATAAGGCTACTGAAGAAACACAAACTCTCAAAAACCCTAATCATAGTTAGAATTTTTCAAAATATTAGTGGGTATCAATTTTATGTAAATGGGTTTTAGTTTGGGTCTTCTTGTAGAGAGAGAACTTAAGGAAATGAGTGTAATTTCTAAAGTCCCACATTGAAGCTTTACACAAAAGAGAAAGGGTATATAACAAAAAAATAGAAAGACTACGTGTTTTAGAGTAAAAGAGGCTATGATATGGTGCTTCACGGTGATGAAAAACACCACCATCACGATACACGACGTGCGTTCACACGATGTGCGAAAGGGTGCTTTGATGACACTTGGCATTATTAGGTTCACAATTCACAGTGTTCTTAGTTTGATCAAACCATAAATTGTTTGTAACAATAGGTGACATTTCTGCGTTATATCCTGAAGGCGTACTCATGGTTCTTAAATTTGAAAGGGAGAAATATTGCCAAAATAAAACGTTCCTAGAATGTACCTTGTAGTAAATTGTATTCATATTTCTGTTTTCCTTTCATTAATTTCCAACTTTTTTAGTCAATATGACCTTTTGCTTCTGAATTGGGCATTACCTCACTCACGACAATAACTATTTGGCCCTGTTACACTATTGGACGGGGGGGGGGGGGGGGGGGGGGGGGGGATTTACATTGCTCCTTAGCTTTCTTCTTGGAGGAGTGGAATTCAGTTGAGAACACGGGTATCGCTATAGAAGTCAGTTGAAAGAGAACTCGAGAAGCATGAAAAAAGCCTCTCGTCATTCCCACTTTCTAGATCAGAACTCGAGAAGCATGAAAAAAGCCTTTAAAGTCTAACCAACAAGAAAGAGATGAAGAACTATATAACTCAAATAAGTGACGAGAGGAATCATGCGTTAAATGAAGCTAATGAAATGAAAGCTTTGCTCTTCTTTACCTTAGTTAGTCAGTCAATCCAGTTGAACTCACTCCTTGCTACATCTAATGCTTTAGAAGCACTGCCTGATGCTCCAGCCGAAAAAAGACAGGAGAATGGCAGAATAAATGGATCCTTTAAGAAGGCGTCTCTTTGCTAATGCTCAGTGAACTAGCTCCTACACAAGCTTAAGCAACCTTCCCTTCTTCCTTTATGCTTATCTTTCCTTAAGAAATGACACGGAGCGATAGAAGGAATAGACGAAGGCAGGAATTCGTGATTCAGAAAGAATAGCAAAAGGCGAGTGATAGGCGGCTCTATTGCTCTCCCTCCAACAATGGGTGACTAAAAGACTGTAAGGCTCTTGCATTTTCAGTGAAGCTCAGCAGCATATTTCGCACTTTCAATAGGGCTTGCATTGGGAGTGAATCATCTTGATTGAATATAATGAGCCTTACTAGTAAAGGGGCTCTACCCAAAGGTTCCGAATGCCCATTTGCGAAGCCATCTCCCCTATCCTTTAAATACTGATGGCTGATTGCATAAAGTTCCACCTTCCAAATCTCTCTCCACTAAACTGTCTTTCGGAAAGCTCAAAGAGGACTCTTCTGCGTTTTTAGTCCGGGTCTTCTTATAGGGAGATAACTTAAATAAATGTGTGTAAAGGAATGAATTTAGTATTTAAAGTTCCACATAAAAAAATTACACATAAGTGAAAGAGTATGTAACAAAAGGACACACAAATATTATTTGGCTTATAGTAAAATAGGTTATGGTATGGTGTTTCATGGTGGCGCGAAGCACCACAATCGCAACACACGATGTGCATTCGCATGACGTACCAAAGGGCGATTAAGATACTTAGGGAGCATTGAGCGATTTGATGACGCAATTGGAACTTCAGACGTATGCATCATCGCTCAGAGTGTTGGATCCTTAGTTTGTTAAAGTCAGTCAAGTTGACGATTGCGATGGAGAAATTTGATCAAAGGATGTTATAACCCAAGCGGGTTTATCTGAATCGCTGGATCACCTCGTGACGATTCGCAGAGGTTGCATCCATTCTCTTATAATGAGATGTTAAATCTGAAACATGAAATTGAAATAAATCCGAATAAACATGATCCAACAACTAATGAGTTGCATGCTTGGTTAGAGGTAGCTGTTCATGAATAGTCACTTAAATGGCTATACAAAGTTCCAAGCCCCTCTTTTGGACACCGAAAATTGTTCTAGTCTCATCTCTCTGTCATGTATACTTTGGCATTATTTGCTTCACATTTCAAAGTATTCTTGATTTGATTATATCTTATACGTGGGGTCAATTATTTTACTGGCATGTGCTCGGCCACATGCTCCCATGACTAATGAGGTCTTCTGGTCAAAGAAGAACTATTCAACTCTATCACTTGTAATGGCTCACTACGATCAAGGGATAAGTCCGAACTCCTATGGATATCTATTGTAATGCTCGATTTTTTTTATAAATAAATAAAAAAATCACATTATGAGAAATTATGGGCTTAATCATATTAGAATAATATTGTAATTAAAATTAGGAACAAAAATTCAAAAATGTCGTGTATCGCGCTACACGTATTAAATTGAGTTACAGATTTTAATGGGAATTAAATAAATTAATTAAAATATTTATAATTATTTATGTATTATAATATCATAAGGATAAAAGAAGGAAATTCAAATAATAATAATAATAATAAAAATAAAAATAAATGAGGTTTTCGTAAAAAACAAATGCTCAGAAAAAATTAAAAACATTCCAGTAAATGTAAAATTAAATTCTGAACAACTTTTCCTTCTTCAGTGATATTAATTTTTTTAAAACCCATTTAAGGGTGTTTTGATCTCTGAAGTATTCACCTACTTTCCTTTCTTTTGAGTTGTCAACTTTTTGAATAATTGAGGGGGCAAATGAAAAAACACCCATTCGAATTTTGACTTTGTTATCTGGCCTCCTACCCCATTATACTTAGTGGAACCATTATTGATTAATGGGGGATCATTAGGTTGGGTTTGGCGAGTTTAAAGAGGTGTGGGGTTGGGTGGGGGGTGGGTGGGTGGGGGGGAATGTGAGACTTTATCCTCATAAATCCTCTTCAAATCCTTTTAAATTTGGGCATCCCTTAAGCATTATTTTAGCTATTCTCTCCTTGATCAAAATCTGTAGCCAAAGTCCTATATACTCTCTCAATATATTAAGCTTGTAAGCCAACCATTCCAAGGCTATTAAGGGCGTTTAGTTGAAGAAGAAAGCTTGCAAGTAGCTTGGAAGTAGGAAGCTTATTTGGGTTTTCTTTCAATCTCTCCATCAAAGGAATTTATATCTTCAAGAGGTAGGAGTTTTACATTATTTTCAAGTCTAAAATCAGGCATGTTAGTTATATGCATACATATATATGATTTACATGACTACTTATGCTTATTACCACTATATATGAATGTAGGTTGATAAATTGTGATAAAAATGGTTAAAAGTTGAAGTTGAAATTAAATTAAAATTTTAGGCTATTTTAGAAAGTTATTCCTTATGAAAATTATGTTTAAACTATTTATTTCGTGTAAAATGTTAAGATGAACTTGATGAACAAATATTAGGATGCATATATGGGTTTTATGGGTGTAAATCCCTTTATTCATGGACAAAATCCATATGGTTATGAGAAATGGGTTTAGTAAATTGAATGTAAAATTAAACAAGCCTTGGAATATGAAATAATAATATTAGAAAAATCAACATATTAATCCCATAAAATGATGCTACTTTACGTGAAGAAAGCTTGAGAAGTTTTAAGTTTAAGGGACTAAAGTGAAAATAATAAAGTTTTAGGGTTAAAATATGAAATATAAGGATATTTATACATAAAATGAAAAGGATACAAAGTCTATAATAAAAGGTTATCAATTTTTGGAAATAAGTCTTGAAATGACAAAAGTGTAGTTTTTGGACAAAAAGTGTCATTTTATGAAAATCATGGATTTAATAGTAATATTTCCAAACTCGAATATTATTTTGGAAGTGTCACTCATATATTTGATGTTCTTGAAGTTTCATCTATTTATCGGGTCCATGTGGTTACATTTCAATTCATGGACCAAACCTACAAATGGTGAACGTCCTATCAGGCCAGTTTGAATGGAGCAGTCCGTTGGGAGGATTTCAAGAAGACATTTCCGGACTGATACTGCCCAGAAGCCTACCATGATGGAAAGAAGGACGAGTTTCGTAACTTGTTCCAAGGCAAGATGTCCGTCGATGAATATGTGGTAAAGTTTGAATCTTTGTCAGATTATGACAAGTATATAGCTGGTGATGAGAAAAAAATGACACGTTCTTTATAAAGGGTCTTAATTCGTCCACCCGAAGGCTCATAGTTGGATAAGACGTTCGTGGGTTCAGGGAAACGGTCAACAAAGCCATCAGGTTAGAGATATAGTTTAAGGATGCTAAATAAATAAAAGAGAAGAGAAGAGGATCTGATGGCGGAGAAAGCAATGCGGGAAAGAAACTTAGAGGTCATGGACCCAAAGGATTCTTTGCAAAACTAAATACGACAGTTGACAATGGTTCTTCCCATAATCAAGGTGCAGGGTCAGCACAACCAGGCAATGAATGTTTCATATGGGGGGCAACTAACCATTATAAGAGGTAATGTCCCCATAAACGCAACGGTTCTCAGCCCAATAATCAAGGTTATAGTTTCCAACCAATGAGGAATTCAAGGTTTAGTACACCTACCCAACATCTATAACAGTCTGGTGGATTTCAGTAGGGTGGGTATGATAATAATGGTTCACCTCCCAACGAGGGGTACGGTGGACATGGGAAGCCAAACCAGCAGGGGAGTCAGAACAACAAGTTTAACCAAGGCGTGCTTATGCCCTCACACAATCGGAGGCTCAAACAAACGCCACGGTTATGGAAGGCATGATTTTAATTTACCACACGTGGGTCCGAGCACGGTTTGATTCTGGTGCATCACATTCATTCATATCCAGTTATTTAGCTTGTCATTTGGGTCTTAAGGTTGACTGTTGGTGGAGGTATTTCTTTAAATCGTGTTTGCGATAATTGCATTATCATTGCGAGGGAGTATGTTCTTGAGTATAACTTAATTATCACGGACATGGAAGATTTTGAGGTAATCCATGGGATGGACTGGTTATCTTATTTCAATGCCACAATAGAACCTTATCGGCATAGTGTTTCAGTGTTATTGCCAGATGGATGCAGTCAAAGATTTAATACTGGGCAATTCACGGACCATCCGTGTAAATACACGAACATTCAGAAACAACGGAATTACTTCGGATGGATTTAGAGCCTCGTGGCATAAGACACCCCTGATCGTATGATCTTGGACTATCCAATTGTGAGGGAATTCCTGGATATGTTTCCGAGGATCTTCCAGGGTTACCACTACAAATGGAGATTGACTTTGCGATAGAGATACATTCATGTGTCTCACCCATATCTATTCCTCCACAAGGTTTGGCTCCAGCTGAACTAAATGAGCAGAAGGTCCAATTAGAGGATTTATTGTCCAAAGGCTTCATTAGACCAAGTGTGTCACCGTGGGGCGCACCGATTTTTTTCCAAGAAGAAGGACAATTCACTCAGACTCTTGACTACAGACAGTTGAATAAGGTCACAATTAAGAACAAATATCCAATGCCCAGTGATAGAGAGGGATTTTGCCGCGGCGCGAGAGTCACCTACACGCCGGTCGTTTTATATTCGGCTCACCAACTCAATACAAAAATCTAAACTATAACTACACTCTTTTAAGGGAGTACAGTGGTCAGTCCAGGTATTGAATCTAGAAAGAAATGTTGCTAGAATTTAATTGATTTAAATATTCCAGGAATAAAAGTGTAAAAGATAATTGTTAACAAAAATAAAAGGTAATCCTAGGCATGTGTACTTAAACTAAGATTAATAAAACTAATAAAAACTATAGGCTGTGACTAATATCCCTCACCCCGCTTTAAGGCGTATAAATGGTTACACGGGACTACAAATTTAGCAAGATTAAATCTCATTTCAACAGCTAATTAAGTCCAGAGTTGTCACCCCCTAAATTCGCATAAAATCCTAATATGATTTTGGCATCAACAAATATCCCGAAAATTATACACGCAAAGTCGTAAATACAGAGCATATATGATATACCCCATTAAATCTCCTAGGCGTAATAACAAGAACAACTTAACCCGTTGAAAGGCATAAAACTCATCACCAAATAAAAGAAACCCATTGAAACCAAGGTGAGTTTAATCAATCACAACCCAGTCTAAATTAGCTACAAAGCATGATAAAAAGCATGTAATTAAAGAAAGCAATAAAACTACACTACAAAGCAAGTAAATAACAAAGCAAGCAATAAATAAATACAAATATTGGAAGCTTGGATTAATGGATAAGATGATGAATAGTGTTCTTCCACAACCTATATGGGACAAACCCTAGGAGCGAGAAATTGGCACACTCAAAAACACCTCCAAACCCTAACCTCCTCTAACCCAACTAAGAGCAAAGAAAACTAATCTATATAATGTATATATTACAAAACAAACTAAAAAATGGTTTATATAGTAAGTGGAAACGAAACAAAAGGAAAAAGAAAAGAAATAAAACAAACCGCCCAAATCTGGGTATCATCGATCGATCGACCCATTCCCGTCGATCGATTGATCAGGTAAAACCTATTGTTCTGGTCTTAGGACAAATCTTCATTCACCGGTCGACCAGGGTCCCAAGGGCGGTCGATCGGTCCCCTGTTTTGAGCAACTCTTGGTCCATCATGAGGAGAGAAAAGTTCCAAAGCGGAATCGACTCTAACTCGATCATCCGAACTCCAAACGACTTGTCGTTTGTGGCCAAGCGAAGCTAAATCAACGAACTACACTTCAGTGGAATTTCCATGAGCCAGAGATGAAGTGTGAATTGAGTAAAATTTCCTTGAAGTTGACTCCGATGATAAAACTTCTCCGAAATGCAACCAATCCCCACTTTAAGTGTTCCAATACCTACAAAAACTCAATTAACCCCTTCAAAGCATGCATATATATATATATCCAAATCCGAGGTTTTTTGGTTAACGAGCATAAATTAAGGAACATAAAAGTGCTAGAATGCATAAAGATAAAGGGCGCAAATATACAATATTCGTGACGTATCACCTACAATTGGCGATCCGTTCAATCAATTATGAGGCACTAGTACATTTTCAATGATAGACCTTCGGTACGGTTATCATCAATTGCGGGTCAGAACTGAGGATATTCACAAGACAACATTTTGTACAAGATACAGACATTATGAGTTCTTGGTTATGCCGTTCGGGTTAACGAATGCACCTGCAACATTTATGGACATGATGAATCGAATTTACCGCCCATATCTAGATTGGTTTGTTGTGGTGTTCGTTGGCGACATCCTCAATTATTCAGCATCAAAAGTGGACCAAGAGGAGCATATACGAACGACTTTGCAAGTACTTCAAGAGATTAAGTTGTATGCAAAGTTCAGTAAATGCAAGTTCTTGACGAGAGAGGTCAAATTCTTGGCCATTTTATTTTAGAACATGGAATTTTAATGGATCTAGCTAAAGCTTAATGAGTGCTAAATTGGGAGCGACCAAAGACAGTCACCGAGATAAAGAGTTTCTTGTGTTTGTCCGGGTATTACAGGAGTTTCATCTAGGATTTCTATCAAATTGATTTACATCTCACTAGGTTAATACAAAAGTAGGTTCATTTTGATTGGACGAGTGTGAGTCAGCCGTTTAGGAATTAAAAGTATGACTGGCTATAGCACCGGTACTTATCCTCCCAGAATGAGGAAAAGGCTACTTCGTATACTATGATGCATCAAGGGCAGGTCTAGGAGAAGTATTGATGCAAGAGAAGAACGTAGTAGCTTATGTGTCAAGGCAGTTAAAAGTTCATGAAAATAAGTATCCAACTCATGACCTTGAGCTTGGAGCTGTTGTCTTTGCTCTCAAGATTTGGAGATATTACCTATATGGGGAACGGTTCGAGGTTTACTCAGGTCATAGAAGCCTAAAACATATTTTCACTCAAAAAGATCTAAATCTTAGGAAGATCCGATAGATAGAGCTCATAAAAATAATACGACTTTGGTCTCCACTACCACCTATGTAAGGCCAATGTTGTAGCCGACACATGAAGTAGGAAACCAGGAGTATCTTTAGCGGTAATGAAAAGCTATCATCATAAGATGAAAAAATACCTTAAAGTCTATGTATTGAAGGTTAAACGAGGAGAGCATAACTCCTACATCTATGGGATGGTGGCAAGACCAGTCATACAACAAAAGGTGCTTGATGAACAAGCTTACGATAGTGATTTGATGCATTTTCGGAGTTAAATTTTAGTAGGAGTACCAATCGAGGAATTATCGATTGATAAGGATAACAAATTTAGAATTGGAGGAAGATTGGTGGTTTCAAGTACTGAGGATCTTAGGGAAAAAGTCATGGGAGAAGCGCACTAGTCTCGTTTCAGCATCCACCTTGGCAGTACAAAGATGTACATATATTTATGCAGGGAGTACTGGTGGTAAGGAATGAAAAGGGATGTTGCTCTTTTTTTGGCAAGGTGTCTCACATGTCAAAAAGAAAAGGTTGAGTACAAGAAGTCAACATGTTTGTTGCAACCACTATCGGTAGTGGAAGTGGAAGCACCTAAAGATGGATTTTGTCATCGATTTGCCTAGGACTCAGGCAAGGCATGATGTAGCATGGGTTGTGGTTGATCAAGTCACCAAGTCAACACATTTCCTTCCTATTAAAGTCACAGATAATGTGGACAAGCTTGACAAATTCTACATCCGATAAATGATAAGGTTGAATGGTGCACCTTTATCCATTATTTTGGATAGAGATCCTAGTATTGTGTCTAAGTTTTGGAATAAACTGCAACAAGAGGTGGGAACGAATCTAAATCTTAGCACAGTCTATCATCCACAGACTTATGGAGAATTCGAGAGGACTATTCAGATACTCGAAACTATGTTGTGGGCATGCACTATAGACTTCCAGGGTAGTTGGGCACATCATCTACCATCAGCAGAGTTTGCCTACAACAATAGTTATCAGGCGAGTATTCAGATGGCACCATTTGAAGCCTTATATGGAAGACCTCGTCGTTCACCCGTTCGTCAGAAAGAAGTTGATGAAAAGCACATCTCAGGGTCCAAAGGAAACAATTGAGAAATTAAAGTCATATGAACTAGGCCTAAGACCGCTTAGAGCCGTCAGAAGAGCTAAGCTGATACTCATCGCTTCGACTTAGAGTTTGGAGTGGGTAATCATGTGTTCCTAAAGATAAAAGATACATCATGAGGTGAACGATTTGGAATAAAGGGTAAGTTAGCACCAAGGTAAATAGGACCACTTGAAATCTTAAAGAGGATTAGTCCAGTGTCGTATCATTTAGCACTGCTACCACAGTTATCTCAAGTGCACAATGTTTGTCATGTATCGATATTAAGAAAGTATATTCCAAATTCGTCACACCTTATCAATTGGAGTTAGTTAAACCTCTAGAACGATGTCTCATACGAGACTAGGCCAATGGGAATAGTGGACCACAAGTAGAAGATACTTTGCAAAAAGACAATTCCCCTTATCAAGGTTGTTTAGGATAACAATGGTATTGAGGGAGCGACTGGAGAATTCAAATCGACGATGAAAAGATCCCATCCCAAATTGTTTACTTAGAAATGTTTTATGTTTTGATTTCGGGGATGAAAATTCCCAAGGTGGGAGGGTTGTAACACCTGATTTTTTTAACAAATAAATGAAAAACCGTGTTATGAGAAATTATGGGCTTAATCGTATTAGAATAATCTTGTAATTAAAATTAAGGAGAAAAAACCAAAAATGTTGCGTACCGCATTACGCATGTTAAATTAAGTTACAGATTTTAATGGGGGTTAAATAAATTAATTAAAATAATTAAAACATTTATAATTATTTAGGTATTATAATATCATAAGGATAAAAGAAGAAAATTCAAATAATAATAATAATAATAATAATAATAATAATAATAATAATAATAATAATAATAATAATAACAACAACAACAAATGGAGTTTTCGTTAAAAAAGTGCTCTGAAAAAATTTAAAAATTCCAGTTAATGTAAAATTAAATTCTGAACAACTTTTTCTTCTCCGGCAACGATAAAAAAATTGTTTAAACCCATTTAAGGGTGTTTTGGTGTCCGAAGTAGTCACCTACTTTGCCTTCTTTTTAGTTGTCAACTTTTTGCATAATCGAGGGGGTAAACGAACAAACACTCATTCGAATTTCAACATTGTTATCTAGCCTCCTACCCCATTATACTTAGTGTAACCATTATTGATTAGTGTGGGGGTCATTAGGATGTGTTTGGAGAGTTTATAAGGGCGGAGAATGTGAGACTTTATCCGCACAAATCCTCTTCAAATCCTTTTGAATTTGAGCATCCCTTAGACATTATTTTAGCTCTTCTCTCCTTGCTCAAAATCAGTAGCCAAAGTCCTCTGTACTCTCTCCATATATCAAGCCTGTAAGACAACCATTCCACCATTTAATTAGCAAGGTTTAAGGAAGGTATTAATGGTGCTTATTTGAAGAAGAAATCTTCCAAGTAGCTTGGAAGTAGGAAGCTTATTTGGGTTTTCTTTAAACCTCACCATTAAAGGAATTTATATCTTCAAGAGGTAGGGGTTGTACAATATTTTCATGTCTAAAATCAAGCATGCTAGTTATATGTATACACATGTATGATTTACATGACTACTTATTATCATTATATATGAATACATGTTGATAAATATGTGATAAAAATAGTTAAAATTTGAAGTTGAAATTAAATTAAAATTTTAGAATGTTTAAGGAAGTTATTCCTTATGAGAACCATGTTTAAACTATTTATTCCTGTCAAATATTAAGATGAACTTGATGAAGAAATATTAGGATGCATATATGGGTTTTATGTGAATAAATCCCTTCATTCATGGACAAAATCACATATGGTTATGGGAAATGGGTTTACTATATTGAATGTACATTTATATAAACCTTGGAATATGAAATAATAATATTGAAAAAATCAGCATATTAATCACATAAAATGACGTTACTTTACGTGAAGAGAGTTTAAGAAGTTTAAAGTTTAAGGGACTAAAGTAAAAATAGTAAAGTATTGGGATTAAAATATGAAATATAATGATATTTATACATAAAATGACAATGATACAAAGTCTAAAATTAAAGGTTATCAATTTTTGAAAATAAGTCCTAAAATAACAAAAGTGTAGTTTTTAGGCAAAAAGTATCATAATAGTAATATTTGCAAGCTTGAATATTGATTTGGAAAGTTAGTTCTAAATGAAATAATCTGAATAAATAAATTGATAATAACAAATATAGAAGATGGAAAGTCAATAAATTAGGAATATAAGTCTTGGAATGATAAAATCGATATCTAGTAAAAAAAGTGGTATTTATGAAAAGTCGGACTTATGAGTAAAATTTTCAAACTAAAGGACTTTAGTTAAAAGAGTTGTATTTAATGTGGTGAAAATTCATATTTTAAAAAGTAAAAGTGAAAAGAATCATTTTTGGTAAAAAGTATAAAATGCAAATTTACGAGTGTGTCTGAATAGCAAAAAGTGTAATAAAGTGTGAAACTTAGAAATAAAGTGTGTCAAGATTTGTCTCATCCCGAGTATTTTCCCTCATTGACCGGTAAATATAAAATAAAGAAAAAATGTTTAAAAGTGAATCAGAAATAAAGAAAGGAAAAAGAGTTACAAAGATGTAACAAGTAAAAGACCCTCAGAGGTAACTGACAAATTTAAGAAGGGCCCGGAGCCCTAGGGTGAGGATATTTGCTTAGACCCCAAACAATTTATCAATGGAATATTCTGGCATGGTGGGAGTCGGTGAAAAGTCGTATAATACACATGGATTGGTACCCCAATTAATAAAGTAAAAATATGATTTTGAGAACGATGCTCATTAATGTAAATGTAAGTTTATGAAACAACTTGAAAAAAATTGAAAGTATGTTAATGGTTAAATTAAAAGATACGGATATTGTTAAAATAAAGAATTAAGTGTGAGTGAGATTATCACCTGGATTACCTGGTCAAAACATCAATTGCATATCACGTTGCCTTCTGTATGAGAACACTTAATCAAATGATGGATGATTTCATAATTGCTAAAAATATACTTTATATGTATAAATATTCTTTGTACATATTACTCTGCTAGTATTTCTCCTACTAGGGGGTACGCTCATTCCCCACCATTTTCCAAATCCCCTAGGTAATTCAGGGACAGTTAAAGGCAAGAAAACCGTGTGTGGCAAGGCAGAAATTGCGCACCAGTAGAGCTCTGTTTACTATCTATTTTAAGTATATGACTTAAATGGAATTGTTGTTTGGAGCTATTTGGAAGTATTTTTGATTTGTAATAGAACATGATGACATGGAGATGAAGTTGGCAAAATTACTTATTTTATGTGTTCTTATAAATTTTGTAAAGCTGGACATCATTTCATTAATTAGATTTATCAAACTTTACAACAAAAATGTAGATTCTAGATTTTATTTCAAAAGGAGGATTTTCTTAAAAGAAATTAAAGTATAAAAGGTTTTTCGCATTGACTCCCGAAAATGGGGTGTCACATCTATTAACGGGGTTTAAGACCCTCCTAAGCTACCTTATAAATGTAAACTTACCCCCATGAAAATGGGGCATGCATGTTTGTAACGTTGAACAATGCTACGACTCTGTCGACCCGAGTTCCTAATCAATAAAAAACAAAATCTACCACTCCATGGACATACACATGTTTTCGAGCCATGTACATCTTGTGTTGCGCATGTGACATCATTCTTATTTGAAATTATTATCATTCTTAGGCTTGTGTTCATTTAATATCACAACATGTAGGAATAAACCACCTATAATTGGCACCGTCCGTGGAAACGATCTAACGCTTCTTTGCCACTGGCCAATTTTCTATGACGTCTCACTCACCCAACCGAGATCACCAAAATCATTATGACTAGGATGGTCATCACTAAAAAATCCATGGAGATCAAGAGGGTCACCATTCGGATTACAAAAGTTATAACGACCACGAGGATCGTCATCCTTCTCCCTTGCCCCCAAGGGCCAAGTCATAAATTGGAGATAATTTCCAGTCACCTAATTCATGATATCACCCTCAGGAGGAGATAACATATGAATGCCAAGAGCCCCAAATATCTACCCAAATACCAAGGCATCGATAACTATGAGAATATCCTTCAAGAAGAGAGAGCTGCTACTAGGTATCAACAGGAGAAAAACATTGCACTTTAATGGCATCCGAACCTGTTGGAGAGGGAAGCACAAAGGGAGAAGCATAAACGTGGACATAAGTCGCGTAATCCTTATCATTAGGTAAGCAAAGGTCATAACCAAGGAAGGAGTATCCAACACTAGAGGGAATGATCTCCTCACAAGAAGTCACTAGGAAGGAGACCCCACTCCGATGAGCGGTGATGAGATAAAGATCTCTGTGATTTGATCAGGAGTGAAGTGGATAGACACCTTGCTCATACAGGAACACTTATCACTAAGGATATTTTTAGGAGAGACCTTATTAGTTGGATGAAATCTCTGTTTAGCCAAACTATTGAGGAGTTTGAGCCTCCTAAGAAGGTCGCTGCTCCACTATTTAAGATTTATGATAGGAAGATGAATCGTACTGACCGTGTTAGGAAATATCTCCAAGCCATGATATTGTGGAATAACAACAAAAGTTTAATGTACTGCATCTTTCCTTCCAGCCTTTGGTATATTGTTCAGAAGTGGTTGGAGAAGCTTCCACAAAAATTAATCAAGTATTTTAAGGAGCTCACCGAGGCCTTCACGTATCGGTTCATCACAAGTTACACCTATCCTAAAAGTATGTACTCATTTTTCATGCAAAAAAATAAGCCTCATGAAATGCTTCGGGAGTATGACAAAAGATATTGGTAAGCGTACAATGAAGTGAAGGATTGCACCGAGTAAGTTGTGGTGACCTCATTTATGGTTGGGTTACCGAGCAACTCAATGCTTCACCAATATCTCACCAAAAGAAAGGATATCACTATTGATGACCTCATGGAAAGAATAGAGAAGTATGAAAAAGTTAAAGATGCCGTAACTGCAGTCACCCTAGAAGGAGACTGATCAAAACAAACAAAAAATGGAGTTAAAGAAGGAGCGAGCAAGAAAGGAGGGAAAGTAGAAAGGGAATGAGAAAAAATATCCCGATAAGGTGTTTAAAGCCATCAATATAGTTTTCACCGATCCAATTTATAAGATACTTTACAAGATCAAAGGCTGACAATATTTTAAATGGTCTGAAAATATGCTAGGCAATCCAAAGAAGAGGAATACGACATTAAGATATGCATACCTCAAAGATCACGACCATAAGATCAATAATTTCAAGGCCTTGAAGTCTCTCATTGAGTAACTGGACCAAGTTAGCCTTGAGGAACTAGCCTAAGTCAGGCACCTCAACGAGTTTGTTAAAAATAAAGAGGGTCAGGCACAACCCGTGTGCGACCAAAGATCAGATAATGTGTTGGACAATAACATTGGCTATGAGTTTGTGTTAATCCATGTGGAATCAAACCCAAGCCAGATTAAGGAAAACGCTATTAGGATGGAAGTGAAAAAACTCACAGTG
Organism: Sambucus nigra; assembly: GCA_949130495.1. NCBI lineage: Eukaryota > Viridiplantae > Streptophyta > Magnoliopsida > Dipsacales > Adoxaceae > Sambucus > Sambucus nigra. Next base: position 467,570,299 of record OX422222.1, on the reverse strand, counting down.
GTAATGAAGTCATTCTAGATTGACCCAATCGGGCCCATTATGGGTAAACGCCGAAGACCAGAGGATATTGACTACTCTAAACACATAATGTTCACTGAGGAATATTTACTTGAAGTGAGGACTCCTCATCACGATGCCCTAGTAATCACTCCCAGAGTAAGCAACCGGGATGTGGATAAGATTCTAGTGGATCAAGGGACCTATTAAGAGGTTATGTACCTCAAGATATTTAACAAGCTCAACTTGTGACTAAAATATCCATAATAAGCGACTGTGCCTTTGGAGGAACGGTGATAATTCCCCTGGGGAAGGACATTTTTCCTTTACAAGCAGGAGGAATCTTCAGACTCATTGAGTCCCTTTTGGTGGACAAAAATATAATGCTATACTTGGTTGAGGGTGGCTTCATGCCATGAGGGAAGCACCTTCCACCTACCACCAGAAGATAAAGTGCGTCATCGATAAAGGAATAATGGAGATCAGGGGGAACCAAGCATTATATCGATAGTACTTCGTAGATGTCCGACCAAAGAAATCGAAGAAGAAAGAAAAAAGTTGTGGAACCAGTAAAGGGCTCTATGCCCTCCCAATAACAATTAAAGTTTGGGCGATCTGGTACTAAGGAACTAAGGGTTTCCTCTGCCGATCGGGTTATGGATCCCCTTCAAGATGTGGTCATTGACAAAGATCAACCTGAGAAAAAGTCATTTATCGAAATCACTCTCACTAGAGAAGAAAAGGATAAATTGTTTGCTTTCCTCAAAAGCAATCAAGATGTATTCATTTGGTAACCCTATGACATGTCGGGCATTGGCCCAGAGGTTATGTGTCATAAGCTTCATATGGACCCTTCATATCCACCTATGACCCAAAAGGCATGAAGAACCACCCCCAAGAAGGCAAGGGCAGTAGAGGAGGAGCTGACAAAGCTTTTAGAGGCACAAGCCATTAAAGAAGTTCAATTACCCAAGTGTCCATCAAACCATGTGGTGCTTAAAAAGAGCAACTACAAGTGGAGAGTATGCATAAATTTCACCGACCGGAATAAGGTTTGTCCCAAGGATAGTTTTCCTTTGCCCAAGATAGATTAACTGGTAGACACAATTGCAAACCACCAACGTATGAGCTTCCTTGATGCTACTCAGGGTACCACCAGATCCCACTATTCTGGTCTGACCAAGAGAAAACATTTTTCATCACCACGATTGGACTTTACTACTATAGAATGATGCCGTTCGAACTAAATAATGTTGGGGTAAACTACTAGAGGCTTGTTATAAAGATGTTAAGTAGAACTTGGGAGAGACAATGGAGATGTACATATATTACATGCTCGTGAACTGAAGAAGAAATATGTAAGGACATTTTTGTCCGTTATCAATTTATATGTCGTATACCGCTAGACCGTCGAATTAGTTCAAGATCTCATTTAATTAAAGACGGATCCGAATAATCAAGGTTCTTTAACAAACAACCTCCATAAGATTTACTTTAGTAAGGTTACGTTTTAGAGTACCTTAATAATGCACTTAGAGTATTGGGATTATTTTTCATAAAATATTTTCTAAGTGTTGGAGCGGAGATTTAAATATTTTTCATCAAAAATATAATTTTAGGAGTTTTTGAGGCGGCGCATTTAACGAGGAAAAGAAAAATAAAAAATGTTAAAAATCTCGTTCGACCAACATCGTATCTGGTTCTAATGACATTGTATTTGGTCCAAACGAGTTTTGTCGACTTAGTTTTTTCTATAAAAGCTCATTAGATGGTTTCATTTTCTTTAAGAAGTCCACAGTTTTTGAAAGATAGAAAACTGCGAAATTGCAGAATCCTTTTGGCTTATTCTTTTAGGATTTAACCCCTTTTTGTTTTCAATTCATAAAATCCTGATATCTTTATGTGAATTATTTTGGAACCCAAAGAACAACCGTGCTATTGTTCATCCTTTGTGGGATGATCTCTACAATCGAGATTTGCATGCTATTGTGGAGGGAGACTCTACGAAGATTCAAGACTGCGTGTCCTTGTGGTATGGCTGCGCGTGAACCACTGCAGATTTCTAGCCGATGCTTTGAAGGTTTGACGAAGACACCGTGCATTACAATTGTGAGCGATTATCAGGTTTTATGTAAGTCAATGGTCTTGTAAACTTGTCAAAGTTCTATAAATAAAAGGTTTTTCCCTTCGGGGATTTTTCCTGAATTATTGTGTCGCATGCTTACTTGATTTATTTTGATACGTAGTTGCATATTTTAGGGCTGAACTAAAATTGGTTTGAAATTAGGGAATTTTTGAAAACCACCAAGGCAATTAATAGTTTTGCATTCCCAAAATAATGTCACGTTGCCGACGCTACAAGGGCTTTTAAAGTCCTTTATTACTAAAAAATGAGGCTGAATGCGTCCAAGTGTTCTTTTGGGGTGCAGTCAAAGAAGTTCCTCGGATACCTTGACAGCTAGAAGGGGATTGAGGTAAATCCCAACTAGATTGAAGCAATAAGAAATGTTCAACCTCCAGCACCGTGTGTGAGTTTGCAATCGCTAAAAGTATGGAGCATGGTCAAAACACACAAAATAATTTAAATTTTAATCTTTTCAAATTATTATTTTTTTATTTAACCCAATAAACTTAGCATCAATTTTAAACCAATTGTTGTGTTAAAATAGATTAAAGAATTTTATATTTATCCTAAGGCATGCATCTAGGTGATAACAGGATAAATAGATCAACCTACACAACACTCCGATGTATATGGAAAATCCACAATGGAAAAAACTTGGATGACCCATCCACACAGATTCACTATGATAAGGAATTACAAAAGTTAACATATGACTTGAACGATGATTTAATGCACTTGTGAGCCTTAACGGATTTTTGATCTTCAACCTATCCTCCACAACGACACGCAAGATTCCACCCATGCAATTGCCACATTGTGTGAGTCCACACATGCCTCGGTGTCCACCGATAAGGCTTAATATAACTTTCTACGGATATGGAACATGGATGCACCGCTTCTTCAATGCAACACCATAAACGCGGAGTCCACCGTGTGTAAACAATAAACGATACAGAGTCCACCACATGAAATAAATACTCAACATAGATGAAGAATATAAACCTTTGTTGTTCCCACAAATAAGATCCAAAGGCATATATGCTAATGAAACTTTGATCTTAAACACTTGGGTATAAAACTAGGGTTTGGGAGACTTTGAATATGTATAGGAAATCATTTTTTCCAAAAACTCTCTTTAAAAACTGATGCCAAAATGCCTTTATATAGGAAACATAATTTTTGAGGCGGCTCAGATGTTGATGGTAGGATTTCTTTTGAACAATATTATATATCTCGTTCGAACCAAAACCAAACTCGTTCGAATGAATAACTCACATTGTTCGAACCAAATTATAACGAGCTTCAAATGATATTTGTTTTTCTAGCAGAGAAACCTCGTTCGATGTTCGTTTGAAGGTCGTTTGAAAGAACAACCATTCTCGTTCGGACGAAGACTACAAAGTACTTCGAACGATAAAAATATTTTTCTTTGAAAAACTTTTAAAACAACCCTAAAATATTTTTATAAAAATTAACACCCGATATTAGGTTCCAATGATCAAAATATATACACATTCATACCTGAGAGATCCTTGAAACATGAAGACAAAATTTGGCACGAAACACGATACGATGAATGCAATATCTGAAACTTTGCTGCTACATGTTTAAATAAACACACCATATTCTTGAAAGGTCAACACACTCAAGTACTAACCTATGACTCAAAGGCTTTATCCATACACGGAATAAGACAAAATGCATACAAATTAACTCTATCGAAAATTTGTCCTTACAAATATGCCCCATGGGATATTCTGGGATAAAACACAAAAATATAAATCTATGGCCCATGAAGCTTGTTTAAAAGACTCAATCCCCAACACTAAAAGGAAAAGGTGCAAACTTGACATACACATACTGTGAGTATCTTTGCATACTTGTAAATTTTGTGGAATTTTGCAAATCTACGCACTTAAACACACCTTCAAATGCAACTTGAATATATAACAATTTAAACTGCATAAAAATAAATCCTTCCCCTTTGTATAACAATCTCTACCTAAGTTAGGACGTCTCTCCCTACGACAAAAATATCCCCCGAACTATAAAGATTGGGATAGCATTCCTCTCCCTTTTTATTCAGGAATAGACAAAGAATAAAGGTGCATAATAAAACTATTTCTCCCCAATATAACCAAATCTCCCCCAAGATGAAACAATGGTAAGTAAATGGGAAAAATAAGTAAATCATGAAATGATGCAAAGTGTAATACACAACAACAAATAATTCGACAATACAAGCACAAGTAATCCAAACAATTACCACACAATACCAATTTTTAGTGCAAAATAAGATACCAACTTAAATACTAAAGAAATCGAAGGATACCAACGACATCAACAAAAGATATCAAGATGATCTTATAGCATACCAATGAAAAAAATTTGATTCAAGGATAAAGAACATAGCATACAAGGATTAAAAACAAATGCTATAAGATGTGAGTCTAGATTTGGGGAAGCACCGCGTTGAGCGTGTTTTAGACTTGAGCAACGTTTTTGCACCTACATATTCATCTCTTCACGAAATCAAAGACTGTGTAGTTCGAGGTCCTTACGATATACTGAAAAACTTGATTTTGGGTGATTTTAGTGTGTGTGTGTGGGGGGGTGGGGGGCAAAACCTGCTAGGCGCCTCCAAACGCCTATATATTGTGTAAAATATGTAAAACTCGTGATAAAACCATGAAAATTCGCTCGTCACCATCAAACTCATGACGGATCTCAAGAGGTCCGTGGCATCCACTAAAATGAGGGGAAACCCTCTTTTTATAGCCAAAATAGCTGAGTGGGGTTTAACACTTGTCAACTTTTCCGTGGAGCTAAATTTTCAATATTTATGGTTCCTCTTGTCATAATATATGTGGTGGTATCTCAAATAATTAATTTAAATCACTACTAGAGTATTGTCTAGTTTAATTCGTCAAACTCGCGGTATACACGGTATATTAAATCGTGCGTAATAATATCTCAACCTGTGTAGGGTCTGAATTGTAGTAAAACTTGATAAGTCATAAATCAATATATGATCAAATCCGTGGGGTTATTTACTAGAGCGTTGTTGGTTAATTTATTTAACCCCACTCTACATTTGCCCCCTCGTAGACATAGCTAGTGTTGATGCTTCGGCTGAGACATATCAATTGTGTGTACGAAATAACATTCACTATGTTTTAACTTTGTCTAAGCTATCATGTGATCACGTTTGATTTATACCAAGCGTATATGTGCATATAATTTTGAGGGCTATGATTTCCACCTCTATTTTTCATTTTGGAGGAGTATTTTGGGGGTTGCCCCCACTCCTTTAGTCAGTTTTGATATATTCGATCAACCTGTGGATCGTGGCTAATAATCTCATATCTTGTTTCAGTTTGATGATATACTTCTATCTTATATCTCACATTTTAGGCTTTGGTCTCATAGGTTATTTCCTAAGAACAACGTGATCATTCTTTTCATATGAATGAAAAATTATGAGTTGAGACGAAGAATAAGAAGGAAAATATAACTCCTTAACAATGAAAACCACTTGTTAAGGCTTTTTCATAAATTCACACCTACTAGGTGACTTTATTAATGAAAACACACTTGTTAACATTTTCACAAACTCCTCCCAAATATGGGACTTAACAATGAAAAACCACTTGTTGAGTTTTTTCATAAACTCCACCCAAATATGTGGCTTAATAATGAAAGCCTCTTGCTAAGAGTTTTCGCAAACTCCACCCATATATGTGACTTAACAATAAAAACCACTTGTTAATATTTTTCACAAACTCTACTGAAATATGTGTTTTTCGAAAACTCCACCCAAATATGTAACTTAAAAATGAAAATCACTTGTTAAGATTTTTTGCAAACTCTACCAAAATATGTGACTTAACAATGAAAACCACTTGTTGAGATGTTTCGCAAACTCTACCAAAATATGTGACTTAACAATGAAAATCACTTGTTAAGATTTTTCGCAAACTCCACCCAAATATGTGACTTAACAATAAAAATCACTTGTTAAGACTTTTCACAAACTCTACTCAAATATGTGTTTTTTGATAACTCCACCCAAATATGTGACTTAACAATGAAAACCACTCCTTAAGATTTTTTACAAACTCCATCAAAATAATAGATGACTTAATATATAAAAACCACTTGTTAGGATTTTTGCAAACTCTACCCAAATATGTGATTTAACAATGAAAACCACTTGCTAAGGTTTTTGCAAACTCCACAAAAAATAGGTGACTTAACAATGAAAACCACTTGTTAAGATTTTTTAAGCATCCTCAGTGTACCTAGTCGAGCAACTATAAAGGTGCTTTAGGTAAATCGAGGCTTTGAAGCGACAATAACCTACCTAGTCGAGCGACCATAAAGGTGCTTTAGGCAAACTGCGACTTAAGAATGCCCAATCTTACTTAGTCGAGCAATCATAAAGGTGATTTAAGTAAAACTGGAACTTTTTGAAGCGACAACAGTTTACCTAGTCGAGCAACCATAAAGGTGCTTTAAGTAAACTGCGGCTTAAGAATGCCCAATATTACTTAGTCGAGAAACCATAAAGGTGATTGTTGATACCAAATTAAGTCTGCTGATGTGGATCAATTATGTGGAAACACGTGTCAATCTACATGGCATTCACAAACATTTTTAAACAGCACCTTGACTCAGAGGAACTCAATCTCCCCGACCAACTCAGGCGCACCGAGCAACAAGTGTTCTCCGAATAACTTTACTGTACCGATCAACTCATGTATACCGAGCTACTTAGGCGGTCCGAGCTGCACCTTGTACAGAGCATTCATATCAGGATAATTAAAAGGATGACTGCGCATTAAATGCACAGTTATTATCATACAAATGTACACGCCTACTAGACAACTATGTATTATTATTTCACATATACGGCCTCAAGGCTATAAATACACTGTAACCTCCTCATTAGAAGGGGACTCGAAATTTCTTGCTAAACCTATTATCGAGAATTCTGCGCAACAGTCATCAATATAAAAACAGTGGACGTAGGCCATTCTTATAAGGCTGAACCACTTTAAAAATTCATTGTCTTATATTTATATATTCTTTTTTATCTGTGATTAAATAATTAGATCAAATCTAGTTTTTTACATCAACAGATTGGCGCCGTCTGTGGAAAACGACTGAAATTATCGTTTTTCACCAAAATAATTCATCACCAATGGATGATAATCCTGAATCTAGTAATCGAAATGATGGAAACCCCCAGATCCATCTGCTCCTCCAAATGTCCAAGATCTGGCTGGTATAATGGCTAATTTGGCTCAGGGCCAGACCGCCATGCAAGAAACCATGCGACAACTCATGCAAACTATCCATGGAGGAGCGCCAGCCCAATCAGGACAACGAAGTATTCAGAGAGATACCCGATTGCTTTCTTCGAGAAATAGACAACTGTTACTCCTAGAAGAATATCATTATAGATGCATCGATTCATATCGTACTGAGAGATCCAATGATCCTTCTTATCATCCTGGAAGGACTTCCTCGGTACGAGCTACAGACACTCAACAAAACATCACTCTATCTCCAGAAAGGACCAGTGCTCTTGAAAAATTGATTAGAGTTTCTCCCTTTGATCGTTTGGGTCCTAGGAGGAATAGAAGTCCCCCTAGGATAGTGTCGAGGAACTCTCAACGACCATATGAGTTAAAGGAAGGCTCTGCCCAATCACGATCAGCTGCTCATCGTGAAAAATCCCAAGAGGCAAATTCAACACGATCAGTTGCTCGGACCAATAGGCCCGAGGAAGGAAATGATGCATGGAAGGGATCTATCCAGAGGTTGGAAGACAGGTTAGGGGAAATAGCTAAGGCTAGGAATCCTTTACAAAGGACTTTTATCCGAGGAACACCATTCAAACAAGAAATTATATATTTCCCCACACCATCAAAATTCAAAGCCCCAGTAGTGACACCAAAATATGATGGAAAAACTGATCCTGTTCTCCATATAGAACAATACCAAGCAGCTGCTGATATATATGTTGTTCCAGACGAGATGCGATGCAGGGCATTTTCAGGAACTCTCACTGGATTTGTTCAAATATGGTACAACAATCTTTCTCGGGGGAAGATTGCAACTTTCTTTCAACTGGCTGAGATCTTTATTGGATACTTCTGTTTTGGAGTAAAACCAGTTAAACGAGTAGCACACTTGTTAAGTGTTAGACATAAGGCAGGTGAGAGCACAAGGGATTATATTACTCGTTTCAATAATGAGAAGCTTGAAGTTATTGATTACGAGGAGAAGACAACAATCACTGCTCTGATGAGTGGATTACTGCCAAATAAACCGTGTTACACTTTAGCCAAAGATCCGCCTACAACCATGGCAGAGCTAATGGAAAAAATAGCCAAAATTATGAACGCCGAGGAAGCTATGGCTGCAAAGAAAAATTTGGATACCAAAGAGACCATGGTTGAGGGTGATAAAATTGAGAAGAAAGAACAGAAGAACAATGGTGGTAACAAGCAGTCAAGAGCAAAGCAAGCATTGGAACAGATGAGAAAGTTTGGAAATTATACTCCTTTGAAGGTAGATATAAACCACGTTTTGGAAGAGATAAAGAACATCGAGGAGTTAAACTGGCCTAAAAAAATGAAGACAGATCCTGATAAGAGGGATAAGTCTAAATATTTTGAGTTCCATAAGGATCATGGTCATACGACTAAAAGCTGCATAGCTCTCCAGAATGAAATTGAAGAGCTCATCAGGCGGGGAAAATTGAACTAGTATGTGGATCGCTAAAATGGTGGAAGGAGCAATGATCGAGCAAGGAAAAGGTCTAAATCTCCTCGTCGAGTAAAAGAAGATAAGAAGAGAAATCATGAAGAAGATCGAGAAGATGACCCCGACCTCCCCAAAAGACCAAAATAGCCAGAACGTGAGGTATTTTCTATCCATTTTGGATCATTTGACTGCAATGTTATTACTGGTGGAGATGCATGAGGTGGAGACCTTACTGCAGAGAGGAAGGCTTACCTCAATGAGGCTCAAGCTCGTTCGTATATTTAACGGATAAATCTAGCTGAAGATGATCGCCCGAGGAAGGTGAACAAAGATAAATTGGTCATCGGTTTCTCTAAAAATGATCTCGCAGGTGTGCTATATCCTCATGATGACCCATTGGTGATCAAAATGAGGATGAAGGAAGTAGTGATTTCGTGAGTATTGGTGGATAATGGCAGCTAGGCAGATACTATGTTCTACCCATGTTTTGATAGTTTGAACCTAAAGCTATCCCAGTTGGAACCATATCATTGACCCCTCCTCGGTTTTACTGGCGAGAAAGTTTTTCCACTTGGGACGGTCAAGTTGGATATGTTCATTGGTACATGGCCTGCTTGTCGAACAGAAAGAGTGCGCTTTTTTTTAATGGATAAAAATGTCCAATCAGCTTACAATATCATCATGGGAAGGGTAGGCTTGAAAAAGTTCAAAGCAGTACCATCTACAGTACATCAATGTTTAAAATTTCCAACCAAATTTGGAGTAGGAATTGTTAAGGGTGACCAAAAAGTAGCTCGGGAATGCTACTATTCATCTATCGAGCAGAAAGAACTGGAAGAATCTAGGAAAAAGACTACTACCTATCAAGTGGATGAAGGTACAGAAGTTGAAACATTAGACCCCAGGGACGAGTCGCAGCTCGTGAAAGGCCAGGTGGTGGAAGTTACTGAAAATGTCATTCTGGACGACGAGCACCCGGAACGAACAACTCAAATAGGTTCGTCATTGGATGCCTCACTAAAATAGGTATTGATAGTCTTCCTAAAAAGCAGAAAACAAATTTTTGCATGGAGCCACGAGGACATGCCTGGGATAGACCCAAATTTCTTATGTCATGAGCTCAATGTGAATAAGGAAATTAAGCTGGTGAAGTAGAGAAGAAGAGTGTTCAGCCCCGAAAAGAACCAAGCTATACAAGAGGAAGTCGAGAAGCTACAGAAAGCTTGCTTTATTGAAGATGTCAAATATCCAGACTGGTTAGCAAATGTGGTGATGGTGAATAAGAAGAATAACAAATGGAGGATGTGTGTAGACTTCACCGACCTCAACAAAGCATGACCAAAGGATCATTTTCTATTGCCCCGAATCGATCAGCTGGTGGATGCTACCTCGGGACATGAATTGCTAAGCTTCATGGATGCTTATTCTGGTTACAACCAGATTAAAATGAAACCTGAAGACAGGGAGAGTACCTCTTTTATTACCCCTAGGGGAACTTATTGTTATAATGTTATGCCATTTGGATTGAAAAATGCAGGTGTAACATATCAACGACTGATGAACAAGGTGTTCGCAAAACAAATCAGTTACAACATGGAATTTTATGTTGACGATATGCTGACAAAAAACAAGAAAGCTGCTGATCATCTAATTGACTTAGGCCAGAACTTTAATCAACTAGATAAATATCAAATGAAGTTGAACCCTACCAAATGCATATTCGGAGTACGAGAAGGCATGTTCCTCAGGTATATTGTCAACCAACAAGGAATTGAAGTAAACCCTGAAAAGATCAAGGCTCTATTGGGACTACGATCTCCAACGACGAAGAAGGAAGTGCAAAGTTTTACAGGGCGAGTTGCGGCACTTAATAGATTTGTATCACGAGCAACTGATAGATGTCTCCTATTCTTCAAAACACTCCAAAAAACGTTTGAATGGAATGATGAATGCGAGAAGGCTTTTCAAGAATTGAAGAAATACCTGGGAGCACCTCCGTTGTTGTCCAGGCCAGTGATGGGAGAAATACTATACTTGTATCTAGCAGTTTCAAAAAACGCAGTGAGCTCGGCATTGATAAGAGTGGAAGATGGAGTGCAAAAGCCAATCTATTACACTAGTAAGGCCTTTCGAGGAGCAGAAATCAGATATCCAAGGCTAAAGAAGTTGGCATTAGCACTGATTAAAGCCAGTAGAAGGATGAGGCCATACTTTCACGCCCACACTATAGTGGTGTACACTGATATGCCGTTAAGGCAAGACCTGAACAAAGCGGAGAAATCAGGAAGATTGATGTACTGGGCAGTAGAACTTGGTGAGTATGACATAATTTATAAACCAAGATCCTCGCTTAAAGGCCAGGCTATGGAAGATTTTATCGCAGAGTTCACCTATCTAGATACCTCCGAAAAGCAAAAATTGAATACTGACCAGCCTGTGGATGTTACAGGATCATTAAATCTAAGTCCCGACCAACTTATGTCGGTAGACGAGCTAGAGAAGATGGTCAACGAGCAACATGAAGTGTTAGAAGAAGATGGAAGGAAGCATCAAATATTCCACCAAGGAGTTCTATCTGATCAAGAATTTGATAATGAATTACCTGTGTGGAATTTGTATGTAGATGGTTCTTCGTGTAATACAGGTAGTGGAGCAGGGATTGTTTTGAATAGCCCAGATGAGATAGATGTAGAATATGCTCTGCGCTTTTAATTTAAAGCTTCTAATAATGAAGCTGAATATGAAGCTATGTTTGTTGGTCTTAGTTTGGCAAAAACTATGAAGGCAGAGCAGGTCATCGTATTTAGTGACTCACAGTTGATTGTAAATCAAATGCTGGGAGTATATGTAGCCAAAGGAGAATTAATTATCAAGTATCATGTGAAAGCAATGGAGATGGTATCGAGCTTTAACGCAGTACAGTTGATTAAAATACCAAGATCAGAGAATGCAAGAGCAGATGCCTTAGCTCGGTTAGCCTCATCCACGCGCACCGAGATACAAAGAACAATCCCAATAGAAATCTTGGCTAGTCGGAGCATTGACAAAGATCTGACGATGAACATCATTGCCCTTGATTTAGGACCATCATGGATGGAACCTATCAGGGCCTATATTGAGGAGGGGGATTTACCAACTGATAAACTCGCAGCCAAGAAAATGAAGTTTAAAGCTGCTCGTTATGTATTGACTAATGGAGTTTTGTATAGACGAGGAATTATATCAGGTTTACAAAGATGTGTGCATCCCTCCGAGGTGAAAGAATTGATTGAAGAATCCCATGAAGGGTCCTATGGAGCCCATGTAGCAGGTCGGACGCTTTTGTAAAGAATAATGACGCAGGGATATTACTGGTCGACGATGAGGGCTGATTGTATAGCCTATGCCAAGAAATATGACAAATGTCAACGCTTCTCTTCTATCCGAAGAACTCCCTGTGACAACCTGCATTCCGAAATAAGGGGTGGCCAGCCCCATACCTCGACATAACGAAATCATGGATGGATATCATCCTCACCATCAATACAATAAAATAGGTATATGGGAAAACCACTCCATAAATCAGAAAGCAGGTTGTCAACATTTTTAGTTTAATAAAGATTTAAGAAATAAGTAAAACAACCCAAATCTGATAAAAGTGGAATTTCAAAGGAACATATATATAAATATCAAAACCGCATACAATAAAAGAACCGAATAATCTGTCGGTCCACAGTTACATTACAAGTGTTTCCACAATTCAATATTTTATATACTACATCCATTAACAAGTATAAAAGATGGGCCACTAGCCCGGATGAAAGACCCGATCGTCACTAGATTCCAAAAAAATGAGGGCGTCTAACAACATCCTGTAATAATCCGCAAGGTCATACAGCTCGTCAAAAGCTTAAGAGTGGAAAATCATAACGGGCGCCCTTGCGGAGGAGCACCTGAGCGGATACAACAACATGCACAACATGGAAAATGAACGGGTCCGGGCCTGATTTATATATGATTCCCAGAAGTGTCAGAAACATGATAGATATGGACAATGAATCGTAAATAATATGAAATGAGAATCTAACAACCTAATCATAAAATGTGATAATGCAATTATATAAGTTTCTAACAATTATGAAATTAGGCAAGAGAAATTAAATTAATTCTCATTTCTTCCCATATCTTATCATTTTCCATTCCTTAACAGGAATATAATTACCATCACATATCTTATGGCAATTTACATACCTCAAGTCCCGCTTGAGTTAGAAAGGTTATATTCATATACATATAACGTTTCTAAGACCGCCCCTCCGAGTTTCCCCACTGGGCGCGCCCCTAAATGACTATCATCTTCCAGGGCCTATCTATACAAGACAACCTGGGCACCTAACGCACGTCGAGAAGTGGCCATATGCCTGCGAGTGAGTCATAACCACACCCGAAATTACCTCACTAGTGCAGAAAAACATATATAAAACCCGCATATGGCCGAGGACTATAGTCAGCCTGCATTCAATAGTCAGGGGACATCACCTCATGCGCGAGCTTCCCTTATGATAGCATTTAGAGAGGTGTGTTTAAGTAATTTAACAATTACCAATTAATCCCATTTTCATTATCATGAATCCCATGTGTTTCATTTTACTTGAAACATTTATCTTTGAATACTTATTATTCAATTTCATCATATCATTAGGTCCCAAAGTATTTTCTAAACAATTTCTTGAATTCTCATAAGTCCCAAGGTTTTATATACCACCAAAGGGCTTATAACATCTCCTCATATGGGCTTAGAACACTAACTTTAACTAATTTCCCAAAAGAGAAGTGATACCTAAGCATCACTTTAAGTACCCCAAAATTAACCCCAAGTGATCCCACTCAACTAAAAGGTAACGACCAAACTCAACTAGGACTCTAAAATCCTAGTTTTACTTCATAAAAGAAGGGTCCTAGGTTATAATCCTAAAGAAAGGGGGTAAAATTTAAAAAGAAAAATAAAAGAAAATAGGCTTTCCGAATCGATTCGGACTAGCCGAATCGATTTGGGTTCTTAAAGGCGAATCGATTCGGACTAGCCGAATCGATTCGGTCAGGAAAAGTGAGATTCTGCATAAGGCCGAATCGATTCGGACGAACCGAACCGATTCGGATGACCCAGGCTTGGAAACTGTCTCCCAGCGAATCGATTCGGCCAGGCCAAATCGATTCAATTCTGCAGAATTTCCAAGTTTTGTTTATGGAGTCTTTGACTCCAAATTCTACCCAACTTCAACCCATTCAATTCCCTATCCTTTAATACTACCAATTGATCATAAATGCATCATCCAACCATAATTTTACCTCCAAACCATATCAATTTAACTTCCAAAGGTCTAAAGCCCATAAATCAAACAAAACCCTAACTTCCATAAACCATACATAACCATAACTATCAATGCAAATTACTCTACTTAAATCATAAAATAGCAAGTAGATAACTTGTCTCAAGATTGTAACTTCAGATTTGGTGAGGAATGTAGGCAAGATTAAATACTCAAGCTTCAATTCTCTCTTTCTCCCAAGGTTTCTTCTTCTTTTTCCTTCTCTAGGTTTTACCAATGTAATTAGGGGAATAGTGACTTAGTTTAAGACATGAATCGTGGCTTATATCCAAATTTCTAGCTTAAGTGATTTATACGCGGTAAAATAATACGCAACAACTCATATATGCTACAAATTAGTCAAAAGTGCCCGAAAACTAAAAATACAATATGGCACACAATTTGACTATCTCGAACCTCCCGGAACTATTGGCACCCTCCAAATTATCATTCGGAGATTTAATAATTCATTTTAGGTTCCGGTTTCATTTTAATCCAAATGTCATTTTTTAAAATCATATGACATTTCCAAACATAATATAACAAAATTCACCTCTACATACGGTAAATATATAACATCATTGTAGATATTAACTTTCTTTCTCAAATTAATACCTACTCCACATATCAACATCTTTATATCTAATCACTATATTTAGCAAATTAAATATAAAATAGGACCTCAAAAGCGAGGGTTGTTACATACTTCCCCCCTTATGAGAATTTTGTCCCCAAAATTCAAGCGTACCTTGTATAAAAAGATGCGGATACTTTTCCCGCATGTCATCCTCCCGTTCCCATGTAGATTCCTTGGCGTTATGGTGACTCCATTGAACCCTCACCAAGGGAAACACACGAGACCTCAATCTATGCTCCCCAGGCTCTAATATAGCAACCGGTTTTTCTTATATGAAACATCGGGTTGCAAATCAATATCCTCGAAAGGAATGTGCCAAAGCGCACCTTCACATCTCCTATAATTCTTTAGGGAGGAAACATGGAATACATCATGAATTTATTGTAATGGTTTCGGTAAAGCAAGTTGGTATGCCACTGGACCCACCCTTGCAATAATTGGAAATGGTCCAACGAAGCGCGGCGCAAGTTTCCCCTTCTTACCAAAACGCTTTATCCCTTTCATGGGCGACACTCGAACCAAAACTTGGTCCCCAATATCCAATTCCACGTGTTGTCGACCCTCATCGGCATAGATCTTTTGACGGTCTTGGGCTATCCGAATGCGATTTCGAATCAACTCAATTTTTGAGGAAGTATCTTGGATCATTTCAGGTCCAAGAAATTTATTATCACCCACTTCCAACCAACAAGTGGGTGATCTACACGGTCTCCCATACAAAGCTTCATAAGGTGCCATTCCAATTGTGAATTGGTATGAGTTGTTATAAGAAAACTCAACCAACAGGAGATATTGTTCCCAACCACCTTTGAAGTCAAGCATACACATGCGAAGCATATCCTCCAACATTTGATTTACCCTTTTAGTTTGGCCATCTGTTTGAGGATGGTATGAAGTGCTTAACCTCAATTCGGTCCCCATCGCTTCTTGGAAACTCCTCCAAAAGTGGGAAACGAAAATTTTGTCTCGGTCGGAAACTATATTCAAAGGCACCCCATGGAGTCTCACCACCTCCTTAATGAACAAGAGAGCATACCGAGAAGTATCAAAATCCGTCCGCATAGGTAGGAAGTGTTCCGAATTGGTCAAGCAGTCGATAATCACCCAAATAGAATCACATCGCTTTGTGATCTCAGCAAGCCCGTGATAAAATCCATCGATATGCTTTCCCATTTCCACACCGGGATCTCTAACGGTTGTAACAAACCTATCGGTTTCTGATGATCGATCTTGAACAGTTGGCAAGTAGTGCATTGGGACACAAATTCCAAAATATCCCTTTTTATACATGGCCACCAATACTGACGTCGCATGTCCTGATATATTTTGTCCCCACCAGGATGAACCGTGAACCTAGACCCATGAGATTCAGCCATCACTGCCCGTCGCAAATATCCTTCCTCCAGAACGATAAGTCTTCCATGGAAGCGTAATCCTCCCTCGGACAACAATCGACGGATGTGGTCTTGACACCCCTTATCCCTTCCTTGAGCTTCTACCACCCTTGCCACAATGGTAGGAGTAACGGTGATTACTGACATGAATGATCTCACCATCGCATCCTCCTGACTGAGTTCCTTCCATTTAGCTTTCCAAACCTCAGCTAATTCTCCATTAGGCTTCCTACTCAAGGCATCCGCTACCACGTTGGCCTTCCCCGGATGATAATGAATATCAAATTGATAATCTTTCACGAACTCTAACCATCGGCGCTGTCTCATATTCAAGTCCTTCTGTGAAAATAAATATTGCAACGATTTGTGGTCCGTGAAAAGACTAAACTTCTCTCCCAAGAGATAATGCCTCCATATCTTCAAGGAAAAAACAACTGCGGTTAGTTCTAAGTCATGCACCGGATAGTTTCTTTCATGGGGCTTCAACTTACGGGAAGCATAAGCGATAGCCCGTCTCTCTTGCTAAAGTACACCTCCTAATCCTTGAAGAGAAGCATCGCTAAAGACTAGATATTCCAATCCTGGTTTTCGCAATGCAAGGATCGGAGCCGAAGTCAATCTATCTTTAAGCTCATCAAATGCAGCTTGGCAGGAATCATCCCAAATAAATCTCACCCCTTTCCGGGTAAAGTTTGTCAAAGGGCTAGCTATTTTAGAGAAACCCTTGATGAATCGACGGTAATAACCCGCCAAACCCAGAAAACTGCGAACCTCGGTAGGTGTCGTGGGATGACCCCACTCCCTCACTGCATCTACCTTGCCTGGATCCATAGATACACCCTGGGACGTCACCACATGACCCAAAAACTATACTTCCTGCAACCAAAAGCCACACTTCTTGAACTTGGCATACAGTTGATGGTCCCGTAGTCTCTGTAGGACCAACCTCAAATGCATAGCATGATCAGACTCCGTTCGAGAATAGACTAAAATTTCATCGATGAACACAATAACAAATTGGTCTAGAAAATCCCGAAAGACCTTATTCATGAGATCCATAAATACAGCAGGGGCATTGGTTAATCCAAAGGGCATAACCAAAAATTCATAGGACCCGTACCTCGTAAGAAAAGCAGTCTTGGATACGTCCTCCTCTCGTATCCTCAATTGGTGATACCCCGTCCTCAAATCGATTTTGGAGAAGTACATCGCTCCTCGAAGTTGATCAAACAAGTAATCGATACGAGGTAAAGGGTATTTATTTCGGATGGTGACCTTATTCAATTCTCTATAGTCCACACATAACCGGAGAGAACCATCTATTTTCTTAACAAACAACACTGGAGAACCCCATGGCGATGTGCTACGCCGTATAAATCCCTGCTCCAATAACTTTTGAATTTGATCTCTTAGCTCCCTCATTTCAATAAGAGCCATTCGATATGGAGCCCTCGCAATAGGCCTCGTTCCCAGTGCTAAATCAATCACAAACTCAATCTCACGGCTAGGAGGCAAACCCGGTATTTCCCAAAAAACATCCTCAAAGTCTTTCACAACTGTAATGGAATCCAAGGAAACAACTACATCCCTAGAAGTCTCCTCGGCAATACAATACAAATAAGTACTAGTACTACCCTCTAAACGAGGTAAAACTACCAGGAACATCTCTTGTTCCGGAACGGCGAAGACTATACTCTTCCCGTAGCAATTTACAATAGCATGATATTTCATAAGCCAATCCATACCTAAAATCACGTCATACCCGACCATATCCAGGACGAGTAAATCGGCCTCAAAGCATAAATTACCGAGGGAGATTTCTATATTTTTACAAATAAAGAAGATGAGTGAACCATCACCCATAGAGGACTCCACACCAGTAAAAGTTCTTTCAGCAGATTTAATCAACTCGGTGGTCTGAGCAAAGCTCCTAGAAATGAAAGAATGCGTTGCACCGGTATCAAATAAAACACGACCCATATGTCCCTGAATAAGGAACTTACCCTCAATGGCTGGCGGTGCAGGCGAAGCTGGAGGAAGCATATCATCCTGAATATGGTAGACCCTACCATATTGTAACTGACCCTGTTGTGGAGGAGCAACTGGGTTAGGCACCTGTGGAGGGAACTGAACGTACGACTGCTGTGGAGCTCGAGGAAACTGTCCCCCAATCAACTGAGGACATTCCTTCTTATAGTGACCCGCTTTCCCGCATTGGAAACACTGACCTATCATATTCTCAGCATTTCAACCACGATTATTTTTAAACTGATTCACACCCTGGCCCTGCTGGCCCCTGCCTCCCTGACCACCACGGCCTGCTTGTTGTTGTGGGGCACCCTGACCATGCCTATTATTTTTGTTCCCCGAATTAAACCCACCAGAACGCTGCCTCTTAGACAAGTCCCCCTGTTGGGGATCCCTTTCTTTCTGTTTACTGCCCGAAGGTTGGGATGAGGGAAAGACTCCTCCTCTATCCCACTACCTCCCTGTCTTCCCACTTTCCCCACTACGGAGGTCTTCTTGCCACTTTTCAAAAATAGTCTATGCTCTTGGCAATGTAGTAGAGCTGCATTCATCACATCCCCAAAAGTTTGTAAAGCTGGATTACCCAGCAAGTGTTGCCGAATCCTCCAGTTCAACCCTCTCAAAAACTTCGAAACTTTCTTTTCTTTGGGAGTCACTTCATCCGGTACAAAACTTGCTAACCTCCCCTTGTACAAGGTCCTGCAACCTCCTTATCATCTCCCCTTGAATTGCGGGAGGAAAGTACTTATGATCAAATAAAACCCAGAATTCGAAGATCGACATTGTATCCCTCTGTTCTGGCATAGTCACCGACTCCCACCAGTGTAATGCGGCCCCAACCAATTTAAAAGTAGCAAGGACTTGTTTCCTGTCCTCACCACACTCCACCATACGTAGATGGCGTTGTATAACTTTCTTCCATTGATTTGCCTTTATAACATCCGAGATCCCATCAAATTTTGGGGGTTGACCCTTTAGAAAAGATTCCCTAGCTCTCTCCCACGGAGAAGATCCGGTAGGAACTTGGGCATCTGGCGCTCTCAGTTGAGCCTGTGGCGCTTGTTGGGCCACTGCTGTCATGGACGCATTAACGGCTTGAGCCACAATATTCGCCACATCCATGGCATTGAATGTTCCTTGTGGCGACGGAGGGGGACCAACATCCTCATCTAAGACCCTATTGCGTCTCGCCGGGCGACCTCTTTTAGGCGGCATCTGAGATGGAGAAACAATAGAGTTAGAATTTCACTTAAAACAATCTAGTTTTTCAGAAAATCGTAAGCATAAGTAACAAAGCAGTCCTAACATTATGCTCTATGTCAAAGAACGCTATGGTAGAACGTAACAAGTCCACAAAGATCCAAAAGACTCTAAAACCTGATGCTCTGATACCATCTATGACAACCCGCATTCCTAAATAAGGGGTGGCCAGCCCGATACCTCGACATAACGGAATCATGGATGGATATCATCCTCAGCATCAATATAATAAAATAGGTATACGGGAAAACCACTCCATAAATCAGAAAGCAGGTTGTCAACATTTTTAGTTTAATAAAGATTTAAGAAATAAGTTGAACAACCCAAATCTGATAAAAGTGGAATTTCAAAGGAACATATATATAAATATCAAAACCGCATACAATAAAAGAACCGAATAACCTGTCAGTCCACAGTTACATTACAAGTGTTTCCACAATTCAATATTTTATATACTACATCCATTAACAAGTATAAAAGATGGGCCACTAGCCCGGATGAAAGACCCGATCATCACTAGATTCCAAAAAAATGAGGGTGTCTAATAACATCCTGTAATAATCTGCAAGGTCATACAGCTCGTCAAAAGCATAAGAGTGGAAAATCATAACGGGCGCCCTTGCGGAGGAGCACCTGAGCAGATACAACAACATGCACAACATGGAAAATGAACGGGTCAGAGCCCGATTTATATATGATTCCCAGAAGAGTCAGAAACATGATAGATATGGACAATGAATCGTAAATAATATGAAATGAGAATCTAACAACCTAATCATAAAATGTGATAATGCAATTATATAAGTTTCTAACAATTATGAAATTAGGCAAGAGAAATTAAATTAATTCTCATTTCTGCCGATATCTTATCATTTTCCATTCCTTAACAGGAATATAATTACCATCACATATCTTATGGAAATTTACATACCTCAAGTCCCACTTGAGTTAGAAAGGTTATATTCATATACATATAACGTTTCTAAGACCGCCCCTCCGAGCTTCCCCACTGGGCGCGCCCCTAATTGACTATCATCTTCCAGGGCCTATCTATACAAGACAACCTGGGCACCTAATGCACGTCGGGAAGTGGCCATATGCCTGCGAGTGAGTCATAACCACACCCGGAATTACCTCACTAGCGCAGAAAAACATAAACAAAACCCGCATGTGGTCGAGGAATATAGTCAGCCTGCATTCAATAGTCAGGGGACATCACCTCATGCGCGAGCTTCCCTTATGATAGCATTTAGAGAGGTGTGTTTAAGTAATTTAACAATTACCAATTAATCCAATTTTCATTATCATGAATCCCATGTGTTTCATTTTACTTGAAACATTAATCTTTGAATACTTATTATTCAATTTCATCATATCATTAGGTCCCAAAGTATTTTCTAAAAAATTTCTCAAATTCTCATAAGTCCCAAGATTTTATATACCACTAAAGGGCTTCTAACATCTCCTCATATGGGCTTAGAACACTAACTTTAACTAATTTCCCAAAAGAGAAGTGATACCTAAGCATCACTTTAAGTACCCCAGAATTAACCCCAAGTGATCCCACTCAACTATAGGGTAACGACCAAACTCAACTAGGACTCTAAAATCCTAGTTTTACTTCATAAAAGAAGGGTCCTAGGTCATAATCCTAAAGAAAGGGGGTAAAATTTGAAAAGAAAAATAAAGGAAAATAGGCTTTCCGAATCGATTTGGGTTCTTAAAGGAGAATCGATTCGGACTGGCCGAATCGATTCGGTCAGGAAAAGTGAGATTCTGCATAAGGCTGAATCGATTCGGACGAACCGAACCGATTCGGACGACCCAGGCTTGGAAACTGTGCAATTGACAATTTGAGGTGATGAACATAACGCTGCTGAATGGTTTGAAAAAATGACTGGACGATGCAAAGACAAATTGGATTACCGAGCTACATTCTGTGCTGTGGGCTTATCGTACTACACCACAAGCAGTAACATGAGAATCTCCATACATGCTGGCATTTGGAAGCGAAGTTGTAATACCTTCCGAGTTGGGTCTCCCCACTCACAGGGTGTTGAATTTCAATTATCCTATCAGTGACTTGATGAGAAGATTAGATTTGGATATGCTCGAGGAAGTTAGAGAAGAAGAAGTAATCAGGAATGCTGCATACCAACAACGAACAGCTCTGTTCTACAACAAGAGGGTAAAGAAATGTGATTTGAAAGAAGGAGACTATGTGCTGAAGAAAGTAATTCAAAAGCACAACAAATTGGAAGCTAACTGGCATGGACCCTACAGAGTAATAGAGGTTGTTCATCCAGGAACTTACAGGATCGAAACCTTGGAAGGAGAAGAATTTAAGAATGCATGGAATGCAGAACATCTACGCAAATATTATCAGTAGTAGCAGTTTCTATGTAATGGAGTTTTCTTCAGTATGAATAAAGTGTTGAAATATTTTTCCGATTATCTCCTTTTGATGAAATTTTTTCGGAGTATTAGTGCTACACACTATGCATCAAGTTCAGAATAAAACCCCACCAACTACGGTTGGTCGGTCTACCAACTACGGTTGGTCGATAAATAAAATCCCACCAACTATGGTTGGTCGGTCTACCAACTATGGTTGGTCAATAAATAAAACCCCACCAACTACGGTTGGTCGGTCTACCAACTACTGTTGGTCAATAAATAAAATCCCACCAACTACGGTTGGTCGGTCTACTAACTACGATTGGTCGATAAATAAAATTCCCTAACTACGGTTGGTAGGGAAATAAAAGTTCACCAACTCCGGTTGGTCGGAAACAAAAATCTTAATAAACTCTAGTTGGTCGGTAAGCCAATCATCTCCAGTTGTTTAAATAAAACAGGATCATGAGATAAAGGATGTTTTATCACATAAAGATCAAAGATTGATAAATCACGGCAGTGAAATAAGCATATATATATATATATATATATATATTTTTACCAACCAACAAGCAAAAACATTCTACAAATTATTTAGAATAAAATGAAATGACAAAAGGAAAATTTTCATTCATATTAAGTAGAATGACAAATGATATGAGAAATGTATTTCATTACCAAAACTTTTCATTCAAATCGAAAAGGATTACATATGCTGTGGAAAGTATAAATCATTACATAAAAATCCTATTCTATTGGTTTTTTCCCTTCTGCCTTTGAAACAGGCTCTACTCCAGCAGGAGGATCATCTAAGGCGTAAGGAGAATTTATGAAGTTCAGGTCTCTAAGCATCCTGACATTCATTACTGATGGCCGAGCAAGTAAGTGCTCTGGGCGAGATATCTCAAAATTAAAATGAAGACTGTAGTCGCCAAGATACTTTGAGATCAGGCACTGAGGAATTACCCGAGCAGGAATCCAACTCATGTCAAGCTTAAATGGAGGCACTGGAAACTCGAGTAGTCCAGGGTCATAGTAATCCCAGAGATAATGGCCCTGCTCCAACATTAACACCCCCAGACCATTCATCCATCCTTGCTTGTAACCCTCGTTATTTGAATTCTGGATTCGATCATCGAGGTGATAAAGGGCTTCATTATACACAGCCATCCAAAACTCTCTGGGCTGTTTGTGAAACTGATAGGTCAGCCTTTCCAGCTGCTCGTGAAGATTCTTCACCAGATTTGTTTTATTCCCCAAGGCAGAACTTTGTGCAGAAAGTTGCTCGTCGAGGTTTAGAATCTTCTTGGACATCTCTGCTAATGCTTGATTCTTCGCCATCAACTGGAAGGCCTGATTCTCCAAGGCTGATTGAGTTCTTTTCTCTTCACTTGAAATACGAGCAGCTCTTACTCGTCCACGAGCAGATGTAGAAGGTCCAATTCTCTTTAAAGTCTCCAATTCGTCTCTCAAATTGGCATTTTCAACCTCCAAGAAAGAGAAACCTTCGTCATTGATAGGGACCAAGGCTCTCGAGGTAGATGCTGCAGATTTCAGTTGGGATATCTCTCATCGCAAGTTATTGTTATCCTGCTCCAGCAGTTTCGCGATCTGCCTATGCTCTTCAACCTCGGTCTTCAAAGTCCTCTCCTTAATATCATAAGCAGCGATGAGCTTATCATATCCCTTGTCAGCATTTAGTTGCTGATACTTTTTCTCATACCGCTGATGCAAAAGGGCAGAGGACTCCTTATACTGCTTTTGAAGGTCTGCGATAATTCCTTGAAGATCCTCGATCATCTCATAATAAGCCACATTATTGCTAACAACTCGGTTGAGCAAATACTTCAGATATTAATAGGCTTCGACTTCTTGTTCAGAAGGATTTGGACAAAGGATGTCAACAATTTGAGCTTCATTCAAGTCAGTATGGCCAACCTTGAAGTAGTCATTGCATTTTTTCATCAGTTCAGTATCGTGGGTTGATAAGAGCTCCATTCTAGCCATAAACTAGTAAAGAAAAGAGATAAAAAGAATCAATAAAGATGCAAACAGAGCAAGTAGAAGAAAAAGTCAATATGAATAGCCAAAAGTTCAAATTTTATTATATCACAAAAGAGAAGTACATAGCCCAGAATTACATTTCCCAAAAAAGAAAAAAGAAAGGTCCGAACAACTCTACACCTTCTCCTTGCTTCCTAAGACTTTCTCGGGAGGCTTGGACGAAGAGGTAGGTTGCTCGGGGGGCATAAAAATTTTCTCGAAAGATATTGGCAGTTGCTCGGCTATTGGTGGACTGGAGTTGCTCGTAGAAAGTTTGAACGACTAGAACAGGAGGAATCTGATCTCCATTCACCAAGGAGGATTCCTTGAGGCAGCTTCGTCCTCTTCTTCTTCTCCAGGAGAGGGAGGAGGACCATGAACATGACGCTAAAATAATTCAGAAATCTCAGAGACCTTTAGCTCCTGTAGAGCTGTAACCCATCCATCCCTGAAGTACTTGAGGCTAGCAAAATCCAGCTGAGAGGACATGGCAGCTAGGCCTTTGTTTCAACCTTTGTCCCAGCCAGCGCTAAAGGACTTTTTAACATCAAGCTTTCTCTTTGCCTTCTCCGTGGAAAGCCTCCCAGTAAGAAGTTCCTCGGCTGCCTTCAAATTCCCTTCTACCTCTACCTTCTGACGATCAGCTTCACGAAGTCTACCAAGTTCCTCTTCAGCAGTTTTGATCTTGGTCTCAATCTCTCCAGCATTCTTGAGCTTTTCTTCAAGCTCTTCATTTTTCTTCTTAAACTCTTTCATTTTCCTCTCCAACTCCTGAGAGGCCTCCACACCTTTTTCTCTCTCTTGCTCGAAGGACTTTAGTTACTTCTCCCAAGCAACCTTATCGTCTTTATATTTCTGACGAGAGTCCTTTAAGGACTGAGTCAGACATACAAAATCTTCCTCCACACCTCCCGAGGAGCTCGAAGCTTTAAGAGCTTCATCCTTTTTCAAAATAGTATTGAAACATGTTACCAACTGATAAGAAAAATAACTTTGAGTCAGTACAAGAATAGAGCATTAAAAAATGAAAGTTTAGATTAGTAATACTTACTGAGGCAATAAGTTGAGCTGCCAAGGTGGTAACCCTATCCCGAGAAAGAGTGTCTTTAAGACCTTGGATTTCTGGGATAATCCAAGACTTCACAGAGCCCATGGCAGAGCTCGGAGCAACAAAAGTGGGAACACCACTTCCAGCAGTTAAAGGCTGAGAGATAGGTTCAGCCAGTTTATCCGAGGAACTTTTCTTTAACCTCCTCGTAGGAGCAGGAACATTCTCAACCAAGGATGTTGTCTTGGTCGATGATATAATGATGACCTTGCTTGGAGGAGAAACAGCTACAACCTTGCTCGGAGCCACAGGGGGCTTCTCAGCAACTTTCTTAGCAGCAGCTGGAGCGGGTGCATCAGCTTTTCTTGTCCCTTCCTCTGGGACATCCTGCTTATTTCTCTTTGCCTCCGCATTGGTAGAGTCTGATTTATCAAAGTACGAGGGAGCTTTTCGTCTCTTCATTCTGATACCGAGGGGAATATTTGATTCAGGAGAGGAACCTTCAGAAGATGGTACTGGTTCGATGTCACCTACCACTTGACGAGCAGTAAAGGATGAAGTATAGCTCCTATACTGTAGCAAATAAGAAGCATACCTAATATGCTCGTCAGCAATAGACTGGTGCAAACTCCAGATAAGTTTCAAGTGCCTTAAATTGACATCAGTTTCTTTTGGGATTTTTTCTTGTTATCGACTGTAATTAAACCAAAGTTAAAATGTCAATGATGCATTTTATCAAACACAAAGAAAGTACTATCTCAAAAATAAAATAAAAATAAAAACAACCTATCCCATTGCCACAGGGAGGGCATCTGGGACCTTGATACACATTATTTCTATTTAATGGAGCATGTTGCCAATTTTTCATAACAACCCCATGCTCGAAGTAATCCCTGTTGGCATTTGGGATATTGACAACTAAAGCTCTATTTAAAAACCTAGTTTTTAAATAAAAAGTACTATCGCTGACAACCCATCTATAACAAAACATAATTTCTGGAATTCCTAAATAGGTTCCATGAATTTGATTTAACTTATGAACTCTATTAACTATTCTCCAAGTGTTTGACGCTATTTTTGCAGGAACAACATAAAAAAACTGACAGAACTCCAAACATAAAGGATTTGGAGGAAAAGAAAAGCCAAACTCGACCACAAAGAGACTGGGGAACCAATGTCCCTCAGCCAGACGAAAATAGTCAGAAGGTTCAGAAAGTTCCTCCAAAGTGACCCATGAAGGAATAGAAAAATCAGAGCGAAACTTATCAAGCGACTCAACAAGGTAAACCATGATGAACAAAGAAAATAGAAGATAAGGAAGAAGATCTTACAGGAAAAGGGTGAATCAGTGGACAACGAACAATGGAAGAAATGAACGCACAATATAGAGAAGAAGTGAAAAAGTTCTAAGATGCAGATTTGAAAAAGTAAAAGATGATCGAGTTTTCTGAAGCATTTAAATACTTTACCTCTGGAATAGAGAAAAACAATGATTACCAAGATGGACGATTGCGTATTTGACGGCTAAAAGGAAGAAAATGGCATGAAATTGTTCTAGAAACCATACAAACCGAAAATCTAAGCAGCAGAATGTTCCATACTTTTCTTCAACATCAAACTATGAAACATTGGGGGCTTCTGTTGATACCAAATTAAGTCTGCTGACGTGGATCAATTATGTGGAAACACGTGTCAATCTACATGGCATTAACAAACATTTTTAACAACACCTTGACTCCGAGGAACTCAAACTCCCCGACCAACTCAAGCGCTCCGAGCAACAAGTGTTCTCCGAGGAACTTTACTGTACCGATCAACTCATGTATACCGAGCTACTTAGGTGGTCCGAGTAGCTTAGGCGGTCCGAGCTGCACCTCGTACAGAGCATTCATATCAGGATCATTAAAAGGATGACTGCGCATTAAATGCGCAGTTATTTTCATACAGATGTACACGCCTACTGGACAACTATGTATTATTCTTTCACATGTATGGCCTCAAGGCTATAAATACATTGTAACCTCCTCATTAGCGGGGGACTCGGAATTTCTTGGTAAACCTATTATCGAGAATTCTGCGCAACAGTCATCAATACAAAAACAGTGGACGTAGGCCATTCTTACAAGGCTGAACCACTTTAAAAATTCATTATCTTATATTTATATATTCTTTTTTATCTGTGATTAAATAATTAGATCAATTCTAGTTTTTTACATCAACAGTGATTTAAGTACAACTAGGACTTTTTGAAGTGAGAACAATTTATCTTGTTGAGTAACCATAAATGTGCTTTAGGCAAGCTGCGGCTTAAGAATGCCCAATGTCACTTAGTCGAGCAACTATAAAGGTGCTTTAAGTAAAACAAGTACTGCCATATAGGTTGAGCTTTCTCACAACTATAATGCATCACTTTTGTCAACTTACCACAATATCAGCAAGGTTTATCGAATCTTTAATGCACCACTTTGGGCGACTTACCACAAAATCGGTAAGGTTTCTTGAATCTATAATGCACCGCTTTGGGCGACTTACCACAATATCGCTAATATTTTTCGAAGCTATAATGCACCTCTTTGGGCGACTTACCACAAAATCGATAAGGTTTCTCGAAACTATAATGCACCGCTTTAGGCGACTTACCACAATATTGATAGGGTTTGTATGCAAACTCTTTATCAATGCTCCAGGTTTTTAGGGAAATTTGCTTGCCCCCTATAACTTCGCTGAAAATAATGGCATGTAGTCAGTGCTATATGTGAGCCAATCGATGGCTATGCTGAACAAGTCTGGAATCTGTTTTGGTGATGCCTCGATAATGATGGCTATTTTGAGACCACGTCTGAGCACGCTTATCATTGGGGCTCCTATACAACTAAATATTGCATCATACAAAAAAAATACCTTTTCCCCTCTTTACTTTGTTTTTTCTTTTATCTCAAGACAAATAAAAGTAAAGAAAAACTCATACGTTGCAACACCATATAAATAAAATTAAATACATTTCACTGTGTAATATCCCCAAAAATTAAAAAAGAAAAAATAATCTCTTGAGTGTTTGGCTTTGACATCTGTAAGTCCTGATGTAATTGCTCGAGCTTGATTTGCTCATGTGCGTTCAATATCTGTAAGGATAAAAAATCATGTCTGATTCTAGAACAAAAACCCTTAGTAACTTGTGAGGCATATTATAATGCCATATATAATCATGTGGGGTGTATCTTTACCTCTTTATTTTATTTTATGTCAATATAATAAAATAAACTATAAATCATGCGTCAAAGAATCGGAGAACATATTGTTCTGTACAGTTTCATAATGCCAGTTTGTTATGATACAATATGCAATTCATAAGTTTTCAATCTCATTTTTATAGCATAATGATAGAGTGCAGATATATCATGTGGTGAACTATTAATCTCATGCCCCCATTATTTTTTTTACCAACGCTGAGAAAACTCATAAGTGGTTTATTAATTCGTATATAGAATAATTCAACCAATAAGCATGTTGAGTCACCTTAAAGTGAATAATAAATATCAAATTTGAATTTCATGTAATTAATATCACCATGTCAATAAATCATATTTAAGAATGACCATGGAGGAGGTTCCTCCAAGCAACCATGACTGACGCAGCTCGAGGTACCACGAATGAGGCTGCTCGAGGTACCATGAGTGAGGCTACTTGAGTAGGTACCACGAACGAGGCTACTCGAGGTACCATAACTGAGGCTTCTCGAGGAGGTACCCCGGAGGCTGCTCGAGGTGGTACCTCGGATGAGGATGCTCGAGGCAGTACCCCCAAGGCTACTTGAGGAGGTACCTAATTTGAGCAAATTGCTAAGTTTAAAAAAATATTATTTTTGCCAAGGTTGCTCGAAGGCATTATTTTAACAAAGTTGCTTGAGTATGCACTTACTAATTCTTTAAATGGTCTTTCTCAAGACAATATAAAATAGTTTACAAAACTTTAAGGCTTATGTGATTTCTCAGTGGCAAAATTTAAGCAACGTGGTGCCTCGCACGAAAATTTAAGCAATTAGGTGCGTCGGCAAAATGTGGTGCCTCGGGCAAAAATTAGAACAATAATATGGCTAAAAGATAGAAGGTGCTCAAATCCAAACTTTCATTCATTTGAGTTTAAACCTTTAAGGGGATTTTTCCACGTCAATAAATAAATATTTTGTGTGAGCCCGGGTAATAACCTCCGATGTGCACAAAAAGCAAATGCCAAAAATTTATGCTCGAATTATATAATTTTTATAATAGTGGCATTTATTTTATGCTGACATATTAAAACTTATATCAGTTGAAAACTTTAAAAGCGAATAATCCCAGGATTACTTGAGCACATGCTCGTACTGAATCTTTTAAATAGTTTCACTTAAGACAAAAAAAAAAAAAAATAATCATGTGATTTCGGAAGGAGTACCTGACTTTCTCCAAATTTATTTTATCAATTACGACAAAAAAAATATTTTGGAGCTAAAATATGATAAAGTACAATATGAATGTGTTATCTCGAAATATGATAAAATATCACATGATTTTAACCTCATGAACAATTTTATGAATAAACTTAGGAGGTGGCTCAGACGCATTTTCCATTTTATTAAATTCAACCCAACATTTCCTTTAAAAGGGTTGCCTTTAAAAATGAGGTATCTCATAAAAAGTTCTTATTTACTTTTTAACCCGACTTATTTTATATTTTACTTAATGGGTTATGCTGGTCAACCCGAACACGACACGATAATAAATAAGTCGGGTTAGTGTTTGCTCATCTGACACGATTAGTTAAATGGGTCGGGTTAAGGTTGACTAATACTTGATACGAACCCGACATGACACGACCCGAACACGACACGACGGACACGAATTGCCACCCTTATTTTAGAGTGGCAGTCTAAAGTGCCTAAGAGGGTTATACACATGCAAGGTCAAAATATTGAGCAATTCTACATGTCCCGTTACACTTCAAATTTTCCCAAAATATTATATGAATACCGACGCACTGCATAGTCTGGCTGGCAGTATTGTATGGCTAATGTTTTCGTTACATTTAAGTCATTAGAATAATATTTTCAAGTACCTTTTTTATAGCTGGAGAAACGCGAATATCATAAAATAAGTCTTTATAATATTTTGTGTGGCTCAAGGTTATCATGAAATCAATTGTCTTAACCGAAAAAGTTATAATTTGAGAAGAAAAAATCTATTTGCGCTGAGACATATGGATTGAGATTTTTACATAGGGCTAAAAGACAAAAAATAAAGGAAGAATTATTTGTCTAATTAATTTTTTTAATAAAAATAAAAATTTTGTATTTTTAATAAAAATGTTTTTTTTAAACTGTTTTTAAAAAGACTGTTTTTAACTTTTTATAACTGTTTTAAATTTTTTATTTTTTTTTTAATGACATGGGTCCGTGCCAGTGGAACTAACCAATCGCGATAATAATGTTGATTTGCGTCAGTGACACTAATCAAACATGTTGATGATGTGGGTATGCGCCAGTGGCACTAACCAAACGCTATGATGATGTGGGTCCGCGTCAGCGGCACTAACCAATCGCGATGATATTATGGGTCCGCGCCAACGGCACTAACCAATCTCGATGATGATGTAGGTCCGCGCCAGCTTTTAAAAAATAAATTTTCAGATTTTTAATTAAAAAATGCAAATTTTCATATGTTTTTATCTTTTTGTAGATGTTTAAAAAAACATTACACTATTTGTTTTTAAAATGACTTTTATTTAAAATATGTATTTTAAATACAAGTCATTTAAAAAAATTTGTGTAATGTTTTTTCATACTTTTATTAAAAACAGATTTTTTTTAATATTAATAGAAAAATAATTTTTTATATAAAAAGCAAAGGAATAAGAAACTTATAAGGGGAAAACAAAATGAAAGATGCAATTACCAAAAAAGAGGGAAAGAAGCTCAATGACACCTCACTATGTACATCCTCGGTACTAATATTCTCTGTGCAAATAGAAAGGCTCATTTGAGAATGACCTCTCAAATTATGTGGTCAATAATGAGGCTTCATAATTTCTTAAGACTTTACATCACGTGTCCCTTTTATTTTTAATTTCATTTACTTGAATATTAATACACTTCATTTGAAAATAAATGTTAGCAAATTTCAAATGCATCTTAAACAAACATGATTCATAACAGAAAATGATATTTTGGAATATCCAATATCACAAATGAGATAATGTAAGCATAATACTTCTCTTTGTAGACAATGTTCCATTTTCACCGAGATTTTTGTATGCGCACGAGGCATTACACAATCGGAATCATGAATACCTCTCCAACGGAGTCGATGTGAGTCCAGATTTGGGGAAACATCGCATTGAGCGGGTTTTAGACTTGAGTAACGTTATTGCGCCTACATATCCGTCTCTTCACGAAATCAAAGTTTGCGTAGTTCGAGGTCCGTATGATACGCCAAAAAACTCAATTTTGGGTGGTTTTGGTGCGCGAGGTGTGCCAAAATCGACCAGCCGCCTCCAAACGCCCATATATATATATGTGTAAAATATGTAAAGCTCATGATAAAACCATGAAAATTCTCTCATCACCATCAAACCCGTGACGGAGCTCAAGAGGTTCGTGGTGGAGGAGGGTTAGATTTCCTCTCCTTAAGTTGCCCCCAAGACCATCATCCACTTAAATGAGTGGAAACCCTAGCCATGGTTGACTATCTTAAAAGGACATTTTTGTCTTTAGTAGAAAAAACATTTTGAATATCAAACCACAATTGTCATCTTTGATTCGAATGGTAACTAACATTTTATCAAAACTTTCGAACTAGAATCCAAATCAAATTTGACATTACTTAAGTCTCTCAATCACTCCTCTAACTCCACAATCCTAAACTCGAGAAAATGGCGTGACTCATCAAAAAATAGGGAATACTTCTTCAAAATCTCCATTAATCGCCGAAGGCGATCTCTCTCTCCCTCAACGTACTCTAACTTCTCTCGAAGAGTCTTCTCACGTTCCCTAAGATCATCAATTGATTTACTTTCATCATTACCTATGAAGTGTTCTTTTAACTTAACTTCCAACTTTAAGTTAGGCTCTTTCAATTTGATTGTTTCCATCTTAAAATTGGGGAAGACAACTTGAAATTCACTCTCCTCCTTATCTTCTTCTTCTCCACTATCTCCATCATCACTCACTTGGGATTCACAAAAAATGTCCCCGGAATTGTCATGCTCAAAATTATATTCCTTGAAAGATTTTTCTTCAATGCTCTCATGATTAGACATGAATGCGGTGTAGTTGCGCTCAATGGGGGAGTCAGGTTCCTCTTCTGGTTCACTATCACTAAGGGTGGCATTATATGCACTCAATTTGTTTCCCTCCTTCCTTATCTTAGTGGGACACTTTGTTGACCCATGGCCATAACCCTCACACCCAAAACATTTACTGACTCATCCCTCTTAAAATTATCATTACAATTTTTTAAAAATTGATTGGCCTTGCTATACTTATTTATCTCAAACTTCTTTACATCTTTCGATTGTTTTTCAAACTTGAGAAATTTTCTAAACTTCTTTGCAAACATGTCCTTATCGTCAGAATCAATGTCAGACTCATCACCTGAAACTCGTGTTTTCTCCTCCTAGATTTTCAAAGTAATGCTCTTATCATTTTTCATATTTTTGAAAGAAAAATACGTCAAGCTCATATATTTGAAGATCACCCACAAGCCTTTTAACTCTCATAGAGTGTAAAGTATCCAATGAATCCAAAACAGTCACTTGTGAATTGAATCTTTCAAGAAATGCCCTTAAGATTTTCTTGACTACTCGAGTTTTGGGTATTCTTTCTCACGATTTAAACGACACGTTCACAATATCAGACAGTCTAGTATAAAACTCATCTAAGGATTTTATATCTTCCATCCTAATGGTTTCAAACTGAGTGGTGAGGTTTTGCAGTATTGAATCCCTAATAACACTAGTACCTTCATGGGTGAGTTAGAGTACGTCCTAAGCCTCTTTAAACGTGTAACATGTCTTAATACGATGAAACTCCTCCGGTGTGACGACACAAAACAAAGCATTCAGACCCTAGAGTTATAATTACATAACTTATGCTCGTCCTCACTCCATGCTCTTACGGGTTTAGGATTCTATAATCACCTATTAAGGATGTGGGCAGGGACCAACCCTTAACACCGTTTTCCATACCTGCTCATTTATCATCGTAAGTGTTAGTTTCATACGCGTCTTGCAATATGTGTAATTAGACCCATAAAACATAGCTGGTCTAAAAAATGTTTGACCCTCCATTTAAAACTCCCGGATTCAAGCCTAAGTAACTAATATGCTCCCGCATTGATACCAATTTGAAGTCACTAAAAGTACGGAGGATGGTCAAAACACACAAACCAATTTAAATTTTAATCTTTTCAAATTAAACACTTTTGTTAACCCAATAAACTTAGAATCGATTTTAAACTGATTATTGTGTTAAAATAGATTATCCAATTTTATCTTTATCCTAAAGCATGCATCTAGGTAATATAAGGATAAAATAAATCAATCCACATAACATGCCGATATACTTGGAAAACCCACAACGAGAAAAACCTCGGACAACCTAGACATAAATTCATTACGATAAGGAATTATAAAAGTCTATAGATGACTTAAACAATGACGCGACGCCCTCACATGCCTTGACACATATTCGAAATTCAACCTATCCTCCATAACAACACACCGGAGTCCATTCACATAACTACCAGAGAGTGTGAGTCAACGCACGTCTCGGTGTCCACCGATAACGGTCAACAACCATCTACGGATATGGAACATGGACACACCGCTTCTTCACCACAACACCACAAGCACGTATTTCACCGTGTGTAAACATCAGACGATACGGGGTCCACCACACGAAATGAATACTCAGCATATATGAAGAATATAAACCTTTTTGGTGTCCAAAAACAATATTTTTAAAGAATATATGATAATGAAATTGGATCTTAAACACTTGAGTGTAAAACTATGGATTGGGAGACTTTGGGTATATATAGGAAATCATGCTTGCCAAAAACTCTCATTAGAAACTAATGCCAAGGCCTCTTTATGCATAAAACTTATTTTTCGAGGTGACACAAATTTTGAGGACTCCTTTGAATAAAAATAGGAGTTCATTCGAACGAAACTGTATATCTCGTTCGAACCAAAACCAAACTCGTTCGAACCAACTTCTAACGAGCTTTAAATAATATTTTTTTCTACTAACAGAGATACCTCGTCCGATGTTCGTTTGAAGATTGTTTGAAAGAATAGTCATTCTTATTAAAAAAAAGACTACGAAGTCATTCGAATGACAAAATATTTTTGTTTGAAAAACTTTTAAAACAACTTTTTATAAAAACTAACACCGAGTATAAAGTTCCAAGGTTCAAAATATTTACACATTCATACCTGATAGATCCTCAAAACATAAAGATGAAACATAACACAAAGCACTCCATGATGAATGTAATCTCTGAAACTTTGTCGCTACATCTTCGAACAAACATGTCATAGGCTTGAAAATTCAACACACTCAAGTCCTAACATATGACTCAAAGGTTTTGTCCAAACAGGGAATAAGACAAAATACATACAAATTAACTATATAAAAAATTTGTCCTTAGAGAGGTGTAGAAGTTGATCGTCATGCTAGACACTCTCAATAGGTTCATATCAAGATCCTCAAGAAGGTGTCGAACTTTCTTTCAAATATTGAGGAAGGAAAGGAAAGAGATATGCAATGAATAATGCACCCACGAACCAGAGGATGTGAAGAATTATTTGAGCCAACCACCATTGTTGACAATCCCCGATGAAGAGCTAGAGGATGTGAAGAATTATTTATTTGTCAAGATTTAATTCAGAATTATGTTTCAATATTTATACTTTTATCTTTTTACATTATTCAAAATGGCAGGGAATGAATGTTTAATAAAGAAGATTTTTAGTCAAATGGATTGTGTTTGTTAGATTATTTATCACCCAGATGTTTATCTTCTTTAAAATGTATTAATTTAAAATTGACTGGTTGATCCACCTGCAACCACCACTTGTTCCCCGACTAGGGACTCTTCTTTAAAATGTCTTCTTTTAGATTGATTGGTTGGTCGACTAATGACCGACCATAAACTAAATTATTTTATTTATTTAATAAAAAATACAAGATTGCTCACGTTAGTATGGTACCATTTTCATCCACCTTATTCTACACCCTCAATCTCCGTGTAGCCTTGAGCGACCAACCTATCCTTATTACGAACTATGGTACCATTTTCTTCCACCTTATTCTTAAAAATACACTTGGTACCTATCACGTTAGTATCCCTAGGTCGGGGGACCAACTCCCAGACATCATTCTTTCTAAATTAAAATAACTCTTCTTTTATGGCAGAAATCCAATGCTCATCCTTGAGTGCTTCTTTCACATACTTGGGATTGATTAGTGATGTGTAGCACAAATAGCTAATAACATTTTTGAGTTGAGCATGAGTCTTGGCACCTAGTGTAGGACCTAAAGTATAGAATAAGGGTCATGACTATTTCAAACCCAAGATAGTGTCACCCCTAAAACAGGAACAGAGTCCACCGTGGTGGCATGTGGAAGGATGGGATCGTTATTGGGGGTGCATCATCCACACACTATGGTCTAGGAGAAACAAATGATGGTGTCACATCATCTCTAATCATGATGTTTATTGACTCCATAACCTTAGAGCTAGCTAAATTATAAACTCGATAAGCCCTACTCATCGAAGAAGATCCTAAAAATATCCCTTCGTCGCTCTGGGAGTTGAACTTTCCTAAGGGATCTCTATCTCACAAGATGTAGCATGTACTCCTAAAGTCACAAAAATATGATAGGTTGGGCTTCTTCTTTACCCACAACTCGTAAGGTGTGTGAAGTGTGTGCGGACGAAGATATACCCTATGACATACAATGCTCATTGCCTCTGCCCAAAAATGTCTAGGCATGCTTCTCTGAAGAAGCATGAATCTAGCCATTTCTTGTAGCGTCTTATTCATCCTCTCAATAATACCATTTTATTATGAAGTACGAGTGGTCGGAAACTCATGTTTTATGCCCACTCCATCATAATAGGTATCCACTTTATCTTCTTTAAATTTAGTGATGTTGTCACTACGCATCCGATTAATAGTGACACCGTGTTGGTTTTTTAGGACACGACACTTGGTTGTAAGGAACTTAGTCACATCAAACTTTGCTCTAAGGAATCTTATGATATAATATCTAGAAAAGTCATTGACCATCATGAGAATGTATCTATTACCACTTAAGCTCTCCGAGCAGGACCCATAAGATCCATGTGAATCAACTCCAAAATGCCAGAGGTGGTAATGGTATTCAACTTAGAATGGGGACTTCTAATTTGTTTGCATTATTGGCAAGATCCACGAACCGAGGATGTTGGTTTCCCAAGCGATGCTAAGCCACGAACTGGGTCCTTTTTCATTAATCTCTCAAGATCTCTAAAGTTCACGTGACCTATACGTTGATGCTAACTGTCCATAATGGAGACCGTGGCATTGTTGCACACAAAGGAGGACTTGGGCACAATCCCGTAACAATTATCTTCCGTCCTGACACCGTATAGTAAAAGTTTACCGGATTGATCATAAACATTGAATTCAGACCGATTAAACTTCACCATAAAGTTTGCGTCGCACAGCTAGCTTATGATAATCAAGTTCGCTTTCAACCCTTTCAAGTACAACACATAATCTAGCTTAGGAAATTCGAGTATTTCAACACTGCCACGTCCTAAAATGCTAGATTTGCTCCCATATCTAAAGGTTATTTTACCTTCCTTGTGATCCTTAAGGTAGGTAAAAAATGATACGCCACCTCTCATGTGCCTAGAATACCCACTATCAAAATACCATCAAGAGGTGTTTCGTGCCTTGAGAGAAGAATAAACAACAAGGTCTTTGTTGTCGTGCTTAGGTACCCAAGTGGCGGCAATCTTTTATTTGACCTTATCATTATTGACTCTAGTCGGAGTGTTGGAAGCATTGTCAAATGGCAAAGACATCCGTTGAAATTCTTCCATCAAACTATGCAAAGTCGTGACTAGAAATTCAACTTGCTCTCTAAGACTAGAAAAGTTGCTTAAGTGGTGTACGAGAGTATGTTTACGCCTTGTTCTACCTAATTTATAATAAAACTCTCTGAGCTCTTATTTTGCAAAAAGTGCAAACATAAACATGTTTGGGTCTATTTCAGTTTTCTTTTCTAGGTTGAACTCTTCTAGGTTGGTTAGACCGTCTAGGTGGGTTAGGACGAGGGCCACAAGGATCTAACATAAACTCGGGAACTGGCTCGGGTGCGGCATGGGAAGTGGATGCACTGTTATAACCTAATCCTTGCCTCTCGATGTTACCTAATGTGGGGTTGAGGAACATCTTATCTAACTTCTTCGATGTATCCTTGATAGTTAACTTGACCTCCCAGGCACATTCGATATCTTTCTCGAGTTAGGATACAAGGGCTGAAAGTTTCTCACGAGTCTCCACGGATGCTTAGAGATCTCTCCTAAGACTAGCCACCTTGTTGGTTAAGTCCTTATTCTCTCTCTCTCTCTCTACCAAACAAACTATCTCTTACAAAGATTCTCTCGCCGAGGTCTCACTCTCCATCGCCTCTCTCAACTCTTTCTCTAGCGCTAAAACTCTCACGGATAAACCTTTGTTTTGTTTCTTAAAGGACTCAGCATAAAGATCGGCGTAGGCACGTTAAACTCTCACTTTCCTCGGAATGACTAGACTTACTGTCGAGTGGTTCATGTTTATAGATTCCTCATTACCGTGAGGTGAACTAGATGTACTAACATGAATAGCCATGGATGCGGTGAAGTTACATCCATGTGGTGATTCATCCCCTGAACTCACTGACTTGACCTCGCTATCATTCATCATGACATTTAAGGCAACTTTGCCTTTCCCTCGATGTTTCAACCTAGTCGGATACTCATGAGCTTTGTAACCCTTTATATCACACTCGTAACATCTCTCTTCATCTTTCTTTGGGAAATATTTCTTTTTCAAATTTTTTCTTGCCCATTTTATATCTTTTATCTTTCTCAGGACCTTTCTTATCTTGGATGTATTTTTGTTTTTAGGTTTGAGAAATTTCTTGAATTTTTTAGCAAAAAGGGCCAAATCATTTAAATCAAAGTAGTACTCAGAATCGACCGACGCTTCCTCTCTTTTTAGATTGAACTTTAAGTGAAATTACCTTATCCTTAGGTTTTACTATTTTAGGGAACATATTTATCTCGTATGTTTGAAGATCTCATACAAGTTCTTCTAACCTAAGAGTGTTTAGGATCCCTAATGCATTAAGTACGATAACCTTAGGAATAAAGCGGGCGGGAAAAAATCTCAAAATATTCTTTACTTCAATTGTCTTGGGGATTTTCTCACCTAAATTGAAACTCGAGTTAACTATGTCGAACAATCTCGTGTAAAACTTGTCAAAGGATTCTGGTTCAAGCATTGTGATTGTTTTAAATTGCGTGGTGAAATTCTGCAGCTTATAAGCTTTAACAAAATTGGTACCCTCGTGTATGAGATGGAGGGTGTCCTAAGTTTCTTTATACGTGGTGCGCGTCATAATGCGACAAAACTCATTAGGAGTTACGGCTCTAGATATGGCACTCAAACTGCGAGAATTAAAGTTGAAACATTTAAAGTCATCCTCTATCCTCCGAAAGATAGGTTTAGGGCCAACGACATTGTCAACAATAATAGTGGGCGGTGTCCACCCTCTTTCACAGAGCAACCAAACGCATTCATCAATTGAATTAAGAGTAGACCTCATTCTAGATTTCTTGTATACAGAGGTGTTACCATAAAAAACGGACACTCAATTATACAAATTTTTAATTAAAATCCTCCCTTTTTCAAAATCAATAATTTAAAAAAAAATTGATATCAAAATTTTGTTGTAGAAAAAATCACACAATATTTTTGTGTAACCAGCTCTGATACCAATTTGAGAGTGTGCATGATCTTAGTGGGTAAACTTATATAATTAAATGCCTCCAAACACAAATCCAAATTATTACAAAATTTTAATCTTTGATTAATTTAGGTTTGCATGAGATAATCGTTCCAAACACAAAAAATAAACGACGCATGCAAGGACAAACATATATTAGGAAAATCCCTTTTCAGAGCAAAATATTTATTTATGCAATTTAGATAGTTTTACAAGGAAACTTACTTACAAAGCTCTCTGAAGAAAATCACTCAGATCCAGAGCAACCCACAGGTGGCTGTCCACCCTTAGTATCTATTGATGAGCCTTTTTAAGCATTGATCCCTTCGGCTTCACAAGGTTAGCAGTAAATATCTCTCTCCACTAGTCTAGGCCAGATATTAAACTATTTAGGGTTTCAAAAGGATTAACAAGTATATTAGTGAGGTTTCTTTGTGAATTAAAAAGGTGTTTTTACCTAAAAGAAACGAGGACTTTTGCAATAGGTATGTAGATTTTATTTTGTCAAAAGTCTCTCCTAAAATCTTTTCAAAATAGGTATTTGTAAGTCGTACATAAATTTCGAGGCGGCGAATTCCGTTCGAACGAAAGCTGGACTTATTCGAACGAGAATGTCATCTCGTTTAAACAAAAAATGAGTTCGTTCAAACGAGACTACCTATCTAGTTAAAACAAGCTTCGAACACATGCAAATAGTACGCCCTCGTTAGATTCAAGTTAGACGTAGAGATCAAACGATGCTTTAAACGACTTTGACATATCGTTCGAATAAGAATGCCTTCTCGTTTGAACGAGGTCAACGAAGTTTGAATTTTTGTTAATAAAAATTCCCCTCAATTTTTATAAAAAATCTCCCTAATATAAATGTAAACAAATTTAAAATCCTAAACGATTTATGCCTTCATAATGTGAAGAAGACTTGAACTTTGGAGATGTTGGAGATTCGGTTCATCATGTTGGCAAGTCTTCGATTTGTAATGGGATACGCTAAATGTGCCACGGCGGAAAATAAAAAAATACTTAGCCTAAGATAAACTATTTGCCCATGTAATAAGGTTTGATGTGATGACATCATCTAAAAGTAAGACCAAAGACCACATAACATAAGGGAAATAATTTTTTTAAAATTTCCATTATTACTCAAAAATCATTACAAGGAAACTAGAATCATGGATATTTTTTTTAACAAAAATGATTACAAAAAGGTCACTTGTGTGACGAGGGAAATTTAGGCTTGGAAGATCCAGTTTTAGTGGTCAAATGATCCAACCCAGGTAGTCTAACGGTATCAGCCAAGTCTCTAATTCTTGATGGCCCTCTTGAAGTCACCCTGTTGACTAAGGGTCGAGGTTGGTGGAGTTCATCATCCCCATTAAGCGTATGGTGCCCAAATACTGCCTCATCAAAGTGATTGGAATGGCATCCAATAGGATCCATGAGGC
Organism: Sambucus nigra; assembly: GCA_949130495.1. NCBI lineage: Eukaryota > Viridiplantae > Streptophyta > Magnoliopsida > Dipsacales > Adoxaceae > Sambucus > Sambucus nigra. The sequence goes on along the minus strand of OX422222.1, from coordinate 467,529,729 downwards.
ATCAAACCTATACGGGGGATCCTAATAACTAGGACAGCTAGGGTCATACCAATACCACAATTTGAAATCATTTGTCACCTTCGCAACATCTAAGGCATTAAGCCATTAATTTTTATAGGGAACATTATGAGCATCGGTTAAATAAGTATCATAATTAAGAAGAGCCTCATTATAGACATAATTCCACACTTGGTGAGTTTCCTTGTGGAATTAAATCTGAGACGATCAAGTTTCTCAGATAGACTTTTAATGACCACCTCCTTATCATGTAAAAACGTTTGGGTCTTCTCCAGCTCTTCTTTTAGCAGAACAATCTCCTTTCAAGAAAAAAAGCTCCCTCTCCATCTTGCTTATTTAGTAAAGAATTCTTATCTCTTCTAATCTCATTTATCAGGTCCGTATTTTCCTTTTTGAGAAGAACAATGACCTCCCTCACTCCCAATAGGTTGGGATGCCACATATATGTCTTTTTAGCATATATATACTTAATATTGGACAACTTACGGTTAAGTCCTCCAGATCTAGATAGCTAGGCCATATATATGTCAAACTTAGCCCTCAAGTTGGCTAATGCTTAGTTGTTATTGGCTTGGTTGACATAAATCATTTCATGATAAGCGACCTTGGTCGCCACATCTTGGTGGAAAAGATGGTGTAGTTTTGAATAGGCTTCTCTTACTTGCGAGCATGCATCAGAACCAATATATCATTGAGGTCTCCATCCTCATTGATATCATCACAATTGGAAATGAGAACTCTCACACACCTCTCTTCAAAGTTGTGATGGGTAGCGACTATTGCTGCGTGTCTTACATTAAACTAAAAATTGCAAGGATAAGTGGTTGGTCATTCTCGCTCAGCAGAAGGAAAATTGATGGAATATTACAAGACAACGAACAAATGAAATTGAGTTAAACTTAAAATTCATTAACAAGAAGTTATTGGGGAAAACCCCTACATCACAAACTAGAAGCAAGCAAAAATAAATTCAACATATCCTAACTATAAGTGGAGCTCGTAGTGTTTATCTCTCCCAACTTTGTGTTCTCGGCATCCTGAATAACAACAATGTCTTCGAGCTGGTTGACACCATCCTTTAACTTTTCAGCATCTTGACGAGAACCCACCTGATTCAGTTAACTGGCACCACCATAGGCCTCCTTAACACCAATGTTAACGACCTCAACATTGACATACTACCGAACAATCTCTCCTCCTCCTCATCATTGTCATCTGTAAGGACACAAATTTCCATTTGAGTCCTTTGTAGTTTTGGCTCAATTTTGGACAAAAACATTTGAGTCATAGGATAGTGTTCAGGATAGTGTTCTTGTGTATCCTTCAAGCCTATGACACGTTAAAGTCGAAGACGTTGCAGCTGTGCTTTTCAAGAGAACATCATTGCTGAGTTTTAGTGCCTCGTTTCACGCCATCAACTTCATATTTAAAGTATCCAAAGGTATGAATGATTTTATATATTTGTAGGAGACTTGGAATAATTTTATTGGGTGTAATGTTTATTTAAAATAAAGTTTTGTGGGCTTAAAATTGAAAAAATGAACATTCTGGGATTTCATTCGAAATTGTCGTTCGAACGAGTTTGCCAACTAATTTTCCCTTTTAGCCACTGGAACATCGTTAGATGGTCGTTCGAATGAGATTTTCGGCGGGAAAATTCTTTGACAGTTTTTTGCAGTTTTCTCCATCTTTCCACTATCTTTTGCCAGTTTTAGTAAGTGCGGGAACCAACTTTTGTAAGATAAATTTTTCATCTTCTACAACCTCTAAGAGAGAATTTTGAGACCTTAATTCCACTATGAAAAAGTTCAAGTTTTGAGTGTTTATTTTTCAAGAAAACCATTCTTAAACACTTTTATTTACACCCATATTTGTTTATTCCAAGTACCACATATCTATACATACACACACACACACACACACACACACACACACACACACACACACATATATATATATATATATGTATCTTGCTTGGAGTGTTTGGCACCGGGTTCTACTCTACCGAATTGAAGAGTTCGTTTGGGTTTACTTCTACATCCCATAAAGAATAAGTTCATTGTTTTGCTGCGGCGTACTCACACGGTGAAAGGCATTGTGCCAGGGTTGACGGTTGTCCAAAAGCTTCATTGGTGGATTCCAAGGTTTCGGTGGATTCCCAGATTATCGACTAAGCATAGGTTGGTACAAGAAGACGGTTCAGGGGGCTTGAAGGGAGTCGAGTCAAGTTGAGTAAGTCATTTGTCTTGTACTTGTAAAATTCCATACTTAGTGGACTTAAGGCTAGGGCCGTCCGAGGTTTTTTTCCGTTGTGGGTTTTTCCTCGTACATCGGCGCGTAGTGTGATATTGTTTATTATCTTGCTTAAATCACTTAAAATGCATGCTTAGGTTAACAAGTTAAAATTGGTTTATTTATCACATGTATTTAATTTGATGCTATAATTTAATTTGGGTGAAATTTAAGTTGATTTAATTCAAGTCGGTAATTTATATTTGCTAAAAATTTGGTTTGGCCTAATTTGGTAATATTGAAAATATTGTGTAGGCAAATTTTAGGACTTGTATTAAATTATTTTTGAGCATAAAGTAAATTTCTCATAGTTAACTTCAAGTGTTATTTTTGTTTGTGAAAAAATCCATATATTGGTTTGTGTGAATTTTGTGTGTGTGTGTGTGCGTGTTCACCATAATTCACTTATTTGTGTTTAATCTAATTTTTCATCTTTTTAAGAAAATAAAATCAAATAAAATTTGAAAAGTTAATTTGTTGCGTTGAACCATCTTTATTCTGCATTTAAAAGGAAATTAAAGTGAACAATTTTAAAATTGGGGGCCTCGTGCTCCAACAAGTGGTATCAAAGCCGAAGCGCTAATTTATTGCTTTACGGACCTTTTTAAATATTTGTGGTTAAAAATAGGATTTTTTCCATTTTCAAAATTTCCTATTTTCGATGGTTTCAACTACGCGTATTGGAAAGCGCATATGAAATCGGCACTAAAGTCTATCGATGAGAGGGTTTGGTTGTCAGTTATTAACGGATGGTCCCCACCCACATATTTGGTAGAAAATGAGCGTGTTCCCAAACCCGCAGATAGATGGAGTGAGAATGAATTTAAACTTAAAAATTTTAATTCCCGAGGTTTAAATGCCTTGTTTAGCGCGGTTACACCGGATGAATTCCGACGTATCATGACGTGTGAAACCGCTAAGAAAGCTTGGGATATCTTACAAATCACTCACGAGGGAACTAGTGTTGTTAAAGCTTATAAACTCCAAAACCTCACCACTCAATTTGAAACCATCGAAATGTATGAAAAAGAAACATTCGATGAGTTTTAAGCTAGACTCTCTGATATAGTAAATTCTTCATTTAATTTAGGAGAGAAAATACCTGACAACTGAGTTGTAAAGAAAATTCTTAGGTCCCTACATGATAGGTTTATCCCTAAGGTGACTGTGTTAAATTCTCTACCCACCTTACACTCCACTACACCAAAACTGGCGATTGGTCACGGCCAAAATCCCTGACCAAAACTGTGGGTCGCGGACTTTGGCCGTGACCATTTCTGGCGTGACCATTTTCGTGGGTCGCGGCCCAAGTCCGTGACCAAAAAATGGTCACGGCCAAGAGGGGTCACGGCAGATGGTGGCGGACTTTGGCCGTGACCCATGCCGTGATGGGTCGCGGCCCTTATCCGTGACCCACAACAGTGACAAATTGGTCGCGGCCAAAGTCCGCGACCCACGTCCGTGATAAAAAAAATTAAAAACAAAATTGGTCGCGGCCCTTATCCGTGACCCACAACCGTGACAAATTGGTCGCGGACAAAGTCCGTGACCCACGTGCGTGACAAAAAAAATTAAAAAAAATTGGTCGCGGCCCTAGTCCGCGACCCATAACCGTGACAAAAATAAAAAAAATGGTGCTAAGAATATATCAATATCATCACCATTGCTTTTAGTGTGAACTCTTCACCCTTATGAGAATCGAACGCCGTCACGCCTTTATCCCACAACTCTTTAAGTTCTTCGATTAATGGTGCTAAGAATATATCAATATCATCACTGGGAGCCTTCGGTCCGGGTATCAACAAAGATAACAATGTGAACTCCTTTCTCATGCATAACGTCGGAGGAAGACTTAAAGGCGCCATAAGAACTGGCCAATAACTCTGACTAGTACTTAAATTACCGAAAGGGTTAAACCATTCGGTTGAGATTGCAAGACGAACATTGCGCGGTTCCTTTGCAAATTCATGGTGTTGTGCATTTGAAATTTTCCAGATGAGTGAATCAACCGGATGACGCATCAAATTCCCACCCACCTCGCATCGAGCATGCCATGTCATGGCCTCCGCTATCCACGGTACAGTAAAAAAATGTTTTAACCATGGCCCAAGTGGAAAATACTTCAAAACCTTTTGTGGGACTTGCGAGCACTTGCGATTTTTTTCATGTTTGTCATTTCCATTCTCACAAACCATATATCTAGGCTCACTGCATACAGGACATTCATCCTTCTCTTCGTGCTCATTTCGGTACAATATGCAATCATACTTGCAAGCATGAATAGATTTGTATTTCAAACCTAAACCCTTCAAACTCTTCTTCATGGTAGGATAATTGTCTGGTAACATGTTCTCTTTTGGGAGAATTTCTTTAACCCACTTAAGAATTCCGGTTATGCTGTTTCCAGACAAACCAAATTGACTCTTCAAATTATGCAAACCAATCATTGCATATAATACCGAGTGATCTTCATCGCAATCTTTATACAACGGTCTAGTCGCATCGGCTTTCAACCGTATGTATTCCGGGTTCTGCATGAGATGGTGAACCTCGTTGTGGTGTCACATCGGCACTTGGTACCCTAGGGTTGTTTCCTCTCGACATTATCTACAAAAATTAAAAAATATAAGTGAGTAAATAATAATAATAATATGAAATTATAACTAATTAATCAAGTTTAATTAGTTTTATATATATAGATAGATAGATACCTTTTCAAAGTAAGACTTTAGAATAAGTTCAATGTGTCTGATCTCCATCCATTCGGTATTAGTTTTTAAGAACCTATGAATTTTTGCACGTGGCCAACTAGAAGGAAGGGTATCTATGATTGATGTGTAGATGTCAGTGACATGAACTCGGAATCCCCTATTTCTCAACTTGTTGGCAAGATTCAATTTTACGTGCATGTGGCTCGAGACATCACAGTCTATGTCAATGCTCTCTGTACGCAGTTGTATCCATAACGGGTGGATTTTTTTTTCCGCCTTCTCCAACAACATAACCAAGGTCAGGGCTATGTCGGGATTATGTGTATGAAATATATTTTGTATAACGTCATCCCAGTTTTCTGGTAGAGAAAATAGAATACGATCGAACAAGTAATCTTGCTGGATATCAAATCCATGATTTATAAGGTAGTTAAATTGTTCGATCTTTTTATTTCCGTACCTATAAATAGGAGTACCCTCTATATGACGCACGCTAATAAAAGAGTTATGTGTGCGGTCTAATTGCAACCTGTCCCACTCTTGTTGACAGTATTTATCACCGTGCCTCATTTTTCCTGAGAAAAGTATACGAGGGCATGAATACGAGTCCTACTATTAAGGTTTAGGTTTGAAAGTTATGAGAGTTTAAACATACATATACACATAAACAAGACAAGCATATGTGATATACTTTTTCATAGGCAAATCAAGAGCACACCCACCAAATTTAATAACATATACATTTATCGACACTAGTATCAATTCAATAAATTCAACATAGTATCCAACAACCAAGCCAACAATATCTCACTATAGTAATGTGTACACGTGTTTGCGACTCATATGTAAAAAAAAATCATTTAATTATATTTCTCAAAATAAAAATACACACGCATATTTTGATTAAAAAAATACACACATATACAATCTAGGGTTTATTGACATAATCTATACATACACACACATACAAGCTAGGGTTTATTGACATAATCTATACATACACACACATACTATTTAAGGTTTACTAAACCCTAATATTTTTTTGACATAAATCTATACATACACATACATACAATCTATACATACACACACATACACACATACAAACATAAATCTACACATACATACACAAAAATTAGGGCTTTAGTTAGAAATCACGAAATCCAACTGAATCAATACATACCAACTGAAATCGATTAGCCAATTGCAAATCCAACTGAAATCCAAATGCAAATCCAATAGAAATCCAACCGAAATCGCAGGAGCTTGAAATCGCGAAAACCCTAACAGCAACGAAGTTGGACGTAATAAATGAGAAGCTGGGAATATTTCTTTTTAAGACTAGACTATGGTCACGGCCTAGAGCCCTGACCCGATGTGCGCAACCCATTAATGAGCATGATTTCTGGCGATTTCGACCTGGTCACGGCCAAGAGCCGTGACCCATTAATGACTTCGACAATGACGTTTCCAAACTGGTCACGACCAACAGCCATGACCCATGCGCGCGACCCATCACTTTCTTGCAGAACAATGGGGATTTATATATGGTCACGGCTATGGGCCGTGACCCATAATGCGTGACCCTTTTCCAACAACCTTGGTGTTTGAATGATGTATGGTCACGACCCATAGTCGTGACCCTTAATGTGCGTGCTTTCTACTTCGTCGCGCCCTTAGTCACGGCCCAAGTCCGTGACCCATCCGCGACCAGTTTAGAGGGATTTTTGGCGCCAAACTGGTCACGACCTGGTCACGGATTTGGGCCGTGACCGACCCGCGACCAGTTTGGAGGGAATTTTGGCACCAAACTGGTCACGACCTGGTCAGGGACTCGGGCCGTGACCCTCTATGGTCAGGGATTTAGTCCGTGACCATTTCCAAAGCATGGATAATTTAATGTGGTAATAAAATTGGTCACGCCAAATATTGAATGGGTCACGGCCTAAGTCCACGACCAGATGGTCGCGGACTTAGGCCGTGACCCACTTGGCGTGACCATTCGCAGGATTTGGTGTAGTGCTCTACCAAACTTGAGGAACTAGTAGGTGATTTGTAAACCTACGAACTAGATATGTTCCCCTCCAAAACTAAAAAGAAATTTGATAAGGGCATTACTTTGAAAGACCGAAAGGAGAAAAAACAAGTTGTGGTTGATGAGAGTGATAGTGACTCGGAAGATATGGCTATGTTTTCTAGGAAGTTTCATAAATTTCTTAAATTTAGCAATGATAAATTTAAAAATGATTTTAAGAAATTTGAAAAATCTAAGCATGACAAAGCCGAAAAGATCCCTAAAACTCCAAATGAAAACCTTAATAGGGACGAGTCTAATAGGTGTTATGGTTATGAGGGTTATGGCCATAGGGCTTTTGAATGCCCCACTAAACTAAGGAAGAGGGTAAACAACTAGTTTCATATAATGCTACCCTTAGTGATAGTGATAAGGATTGGGGAAGAAATGATATTTATTCCTATTATTATCGTATCTTAGTTTGGGCGATTTATCTTAGGGGGAGATGTGTTTCTAAGTATGTCATTTATGTGATAAAGGAGAGAATTAATTTAGGAGGAGTATTTAGTTTAATTGCATTTTTTATATTCCCTATGCGTTTAATGTTTTGCTTAAGTGTGCATGAATTATTCTAGCGGAAACTTTCATCGGAAAAGATAGTCATTCTTGGGTTTTGAGTCAAGTTTGTATTATTTATTTTGGGTGGGATTTTTTGAGTCTAGTTGAGCATGACGACCCTTTAGGATTTTGTTTTAGTTTTTGTCCCGAAATAGCCAAAGGGGGGGATTTGTAAGGACACAAATTTCCATTTTAGTCCTTTCTAGTTTTAGCTCAATTCTGAAAAAAAATATTTGAGTAATAGGATAGTGTTCTTGTGTATCCATTAAGCCTATAACACGTTAAAGTTGAAGACGTTGCGGCTGTGCTTTTCAAGAGAACCTCATTGCCGAGTTTCAGTGCCTCGTTTCACGTCATCAACTTCATATTTCAAGTCTCCAAAGGTATGAATGCTTTTATATATTTGTAGGAGACTTGGAATAATTTTATTGGGTGTAATGTTTATTTAAAATAAAGTTTTTTGGGCTTAAAATTGAAAAATGAACATTCTGGGATTTCGTTCGAAATTGTCATTTGAACGAGTTTGTCGTTCGAACGAGAATTGCGTTCGAACGAGTTTGCCAACGACTTTTCCCTTTTTGCCACTCGAACATCGTTAGATGGTCGTTCGAATGAGAATCTCGTTCGAACGAGATTTTCGGCGGGAAAATTCTTTGACAGTTTTTGGCAATTTTCTCCATCGTCCCACTACTTTTGTTCCCACTATCTTTTTCTAGTTTTAATAAGTGCGGGAACCAACTTTTTAAAAATAACTTTTTCATCTTCTACAACCTCTAAGAGAGAATTTTGAGTCCTTAATTCCACTATGAAAAATTTCAAATTTTGAGTGTTTATATTTCAAGAAAATCATTCTTAAACACTTTTGTTTACACCCATATTTGTTTATTCCAAGTACCACACACACACACACACACACACACACACACACACACATATATATATATATATATATATATATATATATATATATATGTTGCCCAGATTATACTCAAGAGGGGGGGGGGGGTGAATTGAGTTTTTACAAACTTTTAGACAAATTAAAATTTCAGAAAAATATTTAATTTAAAATACTTTGACAATTTTTAGATTAATAAAACTATAAAGAATAAATCCAACAATATCAAATAAATGCAACCAATTAATTTAAACAACTAGAAATGCAGATTTTAACACACTAGGAATATTAAATTAATTTTCGTAATTAATATTAAGTGATATTCTAAAATTAATTATTTAATTCAAAAATAATTATTTTAACCTTTAAATTAATTAAGTCAAATTTTAGAATTAATTTATTTGCAAGATAGTGTGCTGAAAATATTAACTCAAGCAAGCATGTGCAAATAAATAAATAAAAGTGCGGAAAATAAATGACACCGAAATTTAACGTGGTTCGGCCAAATCCCGGCCTACGTTCACGCGCCTAGAGCCCCCGTCTCCTTTGCGCTTCACTAAACCTGATCCACTTGCGGGTAGGATCAAACCACCGTGTATAACCGCTTGCAAGCTAACTCCGAGGTTCAAACCCCGTGGCCCACTTGCGGGTAGGAACCAATTACCGGTACAAACCGAAGCTTCAACAAAGCTTCACAACAAATCTGAATTTTTGTAGTACAAGGTACAATAATGAAACTCCTTAAAATACAATTTATAATCTGAGTTTATCCTTCTTTAATGAGACTTCAATAAATGATGTTGAAGTAGGCACAAGTCTTCTTCTTCAATGATTGAGCAGATAACAAGATTAATTGCTCTCTTGAATGTGTAGCTGGGTAGTAAAATAAAATGCTCTGAATAATATTTCAAGTCTTGATCATATTCTCATTCAAGTGTTTATCTTCAATGCAGCTCTTCAAAGCTTTAAATGTGTCTTCCAAAAACTAGCTGTTAGACACATGCATTTTGAGCATTACATGCTCCTAATTTTGCTGAGATGAAGTAACTGAAAATAATCTTCAAATCTGATATGCAAATCTTCATTTTTATCTTCTCCATAAAAATATAGCTGTTGTAACATAAGAATGGTAATCTAAAAATATGTGTGATTGAAAGTAGCTTGGTAGATGACCCATATATTTTCTGTAGAAAGAATGTTAATCCAAGAGATTAAATACAAATTTGATATGTAAATGTAAATTTTTAGTAGTCCGAAATAAAGTGGAATGAATAATCTCATATATTGCATTGTATAAAAGACAGGAGTGTTTCACATAGAGAGATAATAGAGGTCTGATAGTGTAAGTTATTTCAAATGTCCAATGGTCTGACCTATCAAAGAAATATCAGATATCACAATGATAATATAAACAGGGTACAAAGAAATCTTTTGGAGAAAAGGTACACATGCCGTCAGTCAGTAAAAATGAATATCAAGCAATAGGTAAGAATAAAACTTTAAAGAACCTAAGATTTAAAGTCTGTACAGAAAATGATAAGGTGGTATCAGGTAATGGTAATCAACTGATAGGTTGGTCGAAAATAAATCTAATAGCAATTGAAAAGCTATTTGGTTATATTTAGATACAATCTCTCAAAGACCGCTAGGGCTTAATGTATCTAGTACAAAAGTTGTTAGGAGGTACCTAAGGCTATGAAAGTTTATACGGCCAAATCTAATTAATGGTAATTGACAATAACCAAATATCCAATGGGTATAATTTCTAAAACTGAAAGCTATAGGTCCTTAGGTAAAAAATCTAGGTCAAGTAGGAACTAAAGTCGACGAAACTGAAAATTGTTTTAGTTAGATCAATGATCACTTGCGACAACCGAGGTTTTTAAGGAAAACTTTCAAACAGGTATTAGTATTGCCTTAAAGTAGTAGGATTCATGAGGCTAAAAAAAATCGTGCAAAGGCGTTTAAAAAAAAACATCAACTTCTAACTAGGTGTTATCGCATGTTTACTGTGCAAAACAGTAGGCTTAAAAACTGATTATGAAAGATATTGATGTCCGAAGCAGCTACACGCATGGGAAAGCTGACCAGGTCAGCTAATAAAAAAAATTAAAATTTGATAAGAAATCACAGGGCCCAAGAAAAGGTATTTGATATGATTTATAATATAGCAACCCTATGTTCTGCTAAAGGCAGTTCGGATTGGACAAAAAGATGGAAGCCAAAACAGATAATGACTTGAAGTGTCCAAAGGTTTTAATATGTGTTGGCACAAGGAAATTTGTACTAATATAAACCTATTAACTAATTACTAGCGAGAAAATACATATGATATGCGTGGGAACCGAGAATGGCTTGACATGACTACAATATCAAAATGTGTAAGTAATAGTATACTGACCGAAATTTCCATGACTGTGATGTATGAAGTATAAGACCACAATCTATTTCAATGGGTAGGCTATATAAAAAAAACTAAACAGAAGTTGCCTTATACATATATGGTCATTTTGTTTCTAGTTTAATATAAAATTTATTAAAAGAACAACTCATCATTTTTCTTATGTGACTTAAAGACCTGTTACTTTTATATAATATAGTTAGAAGCTTGAATAAACAAAGCCATATATATGTATAAAGATGGAAAACTTATTTAACTAATTTGTTCGCAAAAAAAAGTTATATATAAAAAGATGTTCAAAAAGTACAACCAAGTAATAGTATGACTAACTAAAATAAATTTCCACATATGCACCTCAAGCTAGGCATAAAAATAAAATCCAATCACTTTAATAAAATCAGAAATATTAACATGTAAAACAACAAATATGAATGGTCAAATAAATAATGAGCTATCATTTTATGGGAAAAATATTTTTTTGGAATCATCAAAATCAATATATTACATTAATCTAAAATGTACATTAATTAAACTAATTTAATTAATTAGGGATAAATAACATTTTCGTTAACAATCTCCCCCTTTTTGATGATGAAAAACAATGATTCACACTAATCTATAAAATGATATATTAAGAACAATTAGTGAATCATAAATATTTCTCCCCCTTTGACATTATCAAAAAGATATTTCAATATAAATTGAGTGTCATCGGGGAAAGGTGCGAAGCTCCCCATATCAAAAATAATTCGTGCATGGGATATAATCATAAATTACAAAGGGCATAAAATTTTCGATACACACGTGTCGTTGTATATATTTATCATAAATATTCATAGCATGTATTTGAATTTTCGGATAGTCATGAATATCATCAAATAGTACATAAGTCACCAAAATGATAAATAATGAATGATACCAATTGTTGTAGTCACACACTAACCGTGCGTTGCACAATGGTTCCTCGGAACAACTTTTTACGCATAAATAAAAATCATAACTCAATGTTCTCAAATAATTAAGCACATAACACGAGATATATAAGAGATATATCAATTAGCCCAATCATCTTTCTCAATAATAAAATTTCAGCGTATAAATTTTGAATAGGCGCATATCAATTGATGTGTAAATCCTCATGATAGAATAAACTTTTAAGCGCACAACATGAAACATTTCATAACTCGATGTTTTCAAATAATTTGGAATAAAGCGCACATGAGTTAGAAGATAGCGGCATAAATATAATGATAAAAAATTTCCTATTTTGTTCATGCTTTGCCGTTTTCAAGATACGAGCATAAATTCTTGGAATGATCAATAATATTGCAAAAAAAATATAAATTTCATGATCAAGCTATTTTTCAATGAAAAATTTCCAATAAACATTTATCTCCCCCTAAGGGATATCAATGAAGTCATATATGCATATAACAAATATGGTGCATCTATTTCATGAGATAAAATATTATTAAAAATTGACATCATAAAATCATTTTTAATGAGTCTCACAAATGATACCAATAGTTGATCATGTGATTTCTCAATTCAAACATACATAACACAAATGTTACTATCTTCCAAAAAAAATATTCATTATGAATGTCACAAATATTCAAATGATGGCACTAATCATGTAGTGTGCAATAAAACTAACTCATAGAGATTAACGTGTTCATATCATCAAAATCAATGAGTGAATGTTACAACATCAGTATATAGCACATATGACTAGTAAATTTTTTAAAATGACATTTTCGTTTCAAATTAATATTCAATAAAATCATGAATTAATTTATTATTCACAAAAAAAATAAGTCAAGATGTCACAAAAAAATATGAATTTTTTTATCTTAAAAGATTGATCATCAATATCAAGTGCATGTTCATTCAACACAAAGACATCAAAAATAATAAATGTACAACTTTACATGTGAAGACTAAATTATCAACAAGATCATATGATATAACAAATATTCTATGCATGGAAATATATCATAAAATAAATCATCAACAAATATATGATTTTAAATTCATGAATGGTGTTCCTTACCACCTTACCACCTTACCAATACCAATGATATTTTCATGAAGATTTCTCCAAGTGTGGCATTTTCAACATTAGGCAATGATACTTTGAGGTTTGTAATGATACCAATTCATGTGCCTTGAAAATCAGCATTCCATCTCAAAATGCAACCTACACAACTTTAAAGATTTTCTCTTTTCCATCCAAGAATGTGTTAGGTCCATAAAGCAATATTGATAAATAAATGTAACTAATCATGAAGCATGGACTTATTAAATCAATGTCAATTTTATCACGTATAAGAATAAAGTTTTCATTAATCCATATACAAAGAAATTTATCATCCATAGTATTTTTTGACTTAATAAAAATATTCACATTTTCAACCATTTGAGATTAATATGAAATAAATCAAATTATAAATCATTAATCACAACAAAAATATTTTCAAGTACTGAATGGTGTCTATTTCAAATAACCATATAGACATGACAATAATCACATAAAAAAATTAGATTATTAATCATTAATAAGCATATAAGATATGAAGACAATATATCACAATATTCAACAATAAAAAATAATACTAATTTTTTTTTGAAAAAAAATTGTGTTCATGTGTCAATATCGGTTTTGCACCAAAAAACTTTATCTTTTGGAACCCAATATGTGTGGGGTTGATAAGGGTTAACATACATAGTTGTTTCCTTTGGAATCCAAGCTAATTTTGTATTCTTATACTTCCTTCTTCTAAAATGACAAAATTTGGAATAGTGTGTATGTCTACCACAATATGTGCATAAGGAGTTAGGATGACTAGATGAGGCTACTTTTTTAAATACACTAGAATAACTTTTTTTCTCATTTTGTTCATCATATCCTATACCATTATTATTAAAACGAATTCTTGGATTTTCTACAATTTTATAAAAATATTTGTTTCCTTTGGAATCCAAGCTAATTTTGTATTCTTATACTTCCTTCTTCTAAAATGACAAAATTTGGAATAGTGTGTATGTCTACCACAATATGTGCATAAGGAGTTAGGATGACTAGATGAGGCTACTTTTTTAAATACACTAGAATAACTTTTTTTCTCATTTTGTTCATCATATCCTATACCATTATTATTAAAACGAATTCTTTGATTTTCTACAATTTTATAAAAATATTTGTTTCCTTTAGTAAAGGTATCTAAAGATTTCTTTAAATAATCAATCTCTCTTTTTAACTCACTATTTTCGCATTCAAGAGGGGTAGTGACAATAACAGATTTTTCCTTTTTCAAAGACTTAATTTCTTTATTTAAGGATTCATTTTCTAATTTTAAATCATCAAAATCATTTGACATAGAATCATGGTTAGTTGAAAGTAATGAACGAGACTTCTTAAGATCAATATATTTCTTTTTAAGTTCTTCAAAACTTTCACATAATTCATCAAAAACATTTTGTAATACCTCATAGTCATCAACAATATCATCATCACTATCATTAGAGTTAGGATTAGAGAACACCTCCTCATTATCATTTGCCATGAGACAAGTAGCATTTGTCTCCTCACTGCTTGATTCATCAATATTAGCATATAAGCAAGGATTGAATTCTTCCTTTAAAATAAAGCGTGAAATGCAAGGTTGAGTATGTGTCCATTTTCTTCTCACCTAATGAAACAATAAGTAACTACAAGACATCAAACATTTTAGCATACAAATAATAAAAATGTAGAGTGCATCATTTAAAATAAATACAGAAAAGTTTGTCATGATCTTTAACTCTATGATTGTTAAATCAAAATAAATAAGAAGAGCACCAGCTCTGATACCAATTTTTGCCCAGATTATACTCGAGAGGGGGGGGGGGGGGGGGGGGGGTGAATTGAGTTTTTACAAACTTTTAGACAAATTAAAATTTTAGAAAAATATTTAATTTATAATACTTTGATAATTTTTAGATTAATAAAACTATAAAGAATAAATCCAACAATATCAAATAAATGCAACCAATTAATTTAAACAACTAGAAATGCAGATTTTAACACACTAGGAATATTAAATTAATTTTCGTATTTAATATTAAGTGATATTCTAAAATTAATTATTTAATTCAAAAATAATTATTTTAACTTTAAAATTAATTAAGTCAAATTTCAGAATTAATTTATTTGCAAGATAGTGTGCTGAAAATATTTACTCAAGCAAGCATGTGCAAATAAATAAATAAAAGTGCGGAAAATAAATGACACCGAAATTTAACCTGGTTCGGCCAAATCCCGGCCTACGTCCACGCGCCTAGAGCCCCCGTCTCCTTTGTGCTTCACTAAACCTGATCCACTTGCGGGTAGAATCAAACCACCGCCTACAACCGTTTGCAAGCTAACTCCGAGCTTCAAACCCCATGGCCCACTTGCGGGTAAGAACCAATTACCGGTACAAACCGAAGCTTCAACAAAGCTTCACAACAAATCTGAATTTTTGTAGTACAAGGTATAATAATGAAACTCCTTAAAATACAATTTATAATCTGAGTTTCTCCTTCTTTAATGAGACTTCAATAAATGATGTTGAAGTAGGCACAAGTCTTCTTCTTCTATGATTGAGCAGATAACAAGATTAATTGCTCTCTTGAATGTGTAGCTGAGTAGTAAAATAAAATGCTCTGAATAATATTTAAAGTCTTGATCATATTCTCATTCAAGTGTTTATCTTCAATGCAGCTCTTCAAAGCTTTAAATGTGTCTTCCAAAAACTAGCTATTAGACACATGCATTTTGAGCATTAAATGCTCCTGATTTTGCTGAGATGAAGTAGCTGAAAATAATCTTCAAATCTGATATGCAAATCTTCATTTTTATCTTCTCCATAAAAATATAACTGTTGTAACGTAAGAATGGTAATCTTAAAATATGTGTGATTGAAAGTAGCTTAGTAGATGACCCATATATTTTCTGTAGAAAGAATGTTAGTCCAAGAGATAAAATACAAATCTAATATGTAAATGTAAAGTGTTAGTAGTCCGAAATAAAGTGGAATGAATAATCTCATATATTGCATTGTATAAAAGACAGGAGTGTTTCACATAGAGAGATAATAGAGGTCTGATAGTGTAAGTTATTTCAAATGTCCAATGGTCTGACCTATCAAAGAAATATCAGATATCATAATGATAATATAAACAGGGTACAAAGAAATCTTTTGGAGAAAAGGTACACATGCAGTCAGTCAGTAAAAATGAATATCAAGCAATAGGAAGAATAAAACTTTAAAGAACCTAAGATTTAAAGTCTGTACAGAAAATGACAAGGTGGTAGCAGGTAATGGTAATCAACTGACAGGTTGGTCGAAAATAAATCTAATAGCAATTGAAAACCTATTTGGTTATATTTAGATACAATCTCTCAAAGACAGCTAAGGCTTAATGTAGCTAGTACAAAAGTTGGTAGGAGGTACCTAAGGCTATGCAAGTTTATACGGCCAAATCTAATTAATGGTAACTGACAATAACCAAATATCCAATGGGTATAATTTCTAAAACCGAAAGCTATAGGTCCTTAGGTCAAAAATCTCGGTCAAGTAGGAACTAATGTCGACGAAACTGAAATTTGTTTAGTTAGCTCAATGATCAAACAAACATAAAAAAAAGAGAGCTTACCATGTCAGCGCTTGCGGCAACCGAGGTTTTTAAGGAAAACTTTCAAACAGGTATTAGTACTGCCCTAAAGTAGTAGGATTCATGCGGCTAAAAAAAATCGTTCAAAGACGTTTAAAAAAAAACATCAACTTCTAAGTAGGTGTTATCGCATGTTTACTGTGCAAAACAGTAGGCTCAAAAACTGATTATGAAAGATATTGATGTCCGAAGCAGCTACACGCGTGGGAAAGCTGACCAGGTCAGCTAATAAAAAAAATTAAAATTTGATAAGAAATCGCAGGGCCCAAGAAAAAGTATTCAATATGATTTATAATATAGCAACCCTATGTTCTGCCAAAGGCAGTTCGGATTGGACAAAAAAATGGAAGCCAAAACAGATAATGACTTGAAGTGTCCAAAGGTTTTAATATGCATTGGCACAAGGAAATTTGTACTGATATAAACCTATTAACTAATTATTAGCGGACGAAATGACAAGAAAATACATATGATACGCGTGGGAACCGAGAATGGATTGACATGACTGCAATATCAAAATGTGTAAGTAATAGTATACTGACCGAAATTTCCATGACTGTGATGTATGAAGTATAAGACCACAATCTATTTTAATGCGTAGGCTATATACAAAAAACTGAACAGAAGTTGCTGTAACAACCCGCCTAATAAGATACCGGGCGATCACTCCAATATTAAATTAAAACAGGAGTCACAAATGGATCATCCTTAACATCACTGTCAAAAATCCATTTAATTACCAATATCCTATTAGGTGGCCGTTAAAAACTTTTATCTAACTACTCTTTTTAGCGCACAAATTAAAACATTCACAATTAAGTGCGTAATTAACTGAAATGGAAATGAAAGGAACAAAAATAACCGAACACTCGGTCCAAATATACAACCATATCGAATGCTGTACAAAAAGAATAAATAAATGCAATTGGGCCATTGGCTCGAGTGTTTATACAATAACTCTTATCTAGAGTACAAGGAAAGAAATTTCTACCGATAACCTACAAGCATCCACAGCTGCTGCAGCAGACGTCTGACTCGAAAGAGTTTCCATCCAGGCGTCCCTGTGTCTGGACACCTATATATATGTATAGTAGAGAGAAAGAAAGGAGAGTAGACAAACGGGTCAGGGCCCGAATGTTTAGAAAATATTTTGCAAGTGCATAAATGCTTTATTTTTAGAAAAATAGTTTTATCTCATATTTAAATTGGTATCGCACTCTCATGAGATACCCCTCACCTCTCCTCTAACAGTGCACACCTAGCGCATCCCTTTAAACCTCCTAGTCAAGCTACCCTGCTAAACTAATCGAATACCCAACCACTATCTAACCTAGATAGTCAAACAGATGTACTAAGGGCTAACTTCACTTTAATCTCGACGCTATGCCATGTTCGTGCTTGGGGTGTCTCGCGAAGCGAAATCCAAATAAGGAACCCCCCCGACACACTACTATGCAGCAAGGTCGATCTTTGAGATCCGCCAGTCCCTCAGTACAGAAAGATATATATAATATATATACCATAAACATTTAATGATATAAGAGAACTAAGGATTAAACTTCTCCCCAGTCTCAACACAGTGCCATATTCGTGCGTGGGGTGTCTCGCGAAGCGAAATCCAAACAAGGAACCCCCCCGATACACTACTATGCGGCACGGTCGATCGTCGGGATTCATTAGACCCTCGGCACCCAATTTATACATATACATACATCTACAATATACTTCCGGATAATATAAATATCTCCCGGACTGAGGATTACTTGATATATAAGGTATTTATAAATACTTATCCTTTTCATTTCAAAAACTTCCATTTCCCTTCTCATATCCAGGAAATGTATTTACAAAAGCCAATTCATTAACATGAATTGCTTTAACAAACCATATACTTTTTGAAAGCCAATTTTTATTAACATAAAAAGCTTTTCCTTCATCAATTATCCCATTTCCCTTTTTATACTCAGGATATGTATTCAAAGACATTTTCATTATCATAAAAATGCTTTGATCAAAACATATGCTTCAACATCCCTTCTTCCATTCAGGAAGTGTTACCGAAGCCAATTTATATATAACCCATTTCCCTTCCTATATCCAGGAAATGTAATTAAAGCAAATCCATTATTATGAACTGATTTAATATAAACGCGTTCTAAGACCGCCCGTCCGGATTTCTCCACTGTGCGCGCCCCTAAATGGCCATCATCTTCCAGGGCCTCCAAGACAACCTGGGATCCTATAACGAAAGACGTCGGGAAGCGACCATGTGCCTGCGGGATAGTCAAGACCACACCCGGAATCTCCTAACCAGCGCAGAAAATATAACAACAAATGCTCACATGGCCTATAGTACTGTATCCACCCTGCATCATTAGCCAGGGGGCTTCACCATACGAACGCAACTTCCCTTATGATAGCGATTTAGAGAGGTGTGTAATCCATATTTTATTAATTATGAAAAACATTTATTTTTCCATTTTGAAAATATTCATTTATATTTTCAAAATCATTTCCATCATCATATATATATACCTAAAACACACAGTATATACATATCCTATATTTTCTTCCTAGAATATATATAACCGACCTTAGTGGCCTATAGCATCTAGCGATGACTAAATATCCCAAAGATTCCCTCAAGGAATCGTAATCATGCTTTCATGGTTGCATGATTCTAAATCCAAAGTATTTCTTACTTTAATAATCACTATATACTTCAATCCTATTCTAAGGATTTTATTGGATATCTCCAATGATACTATTCTCCTCTAAGTGAAGTATATATACATATATATATATATATATATATATACCCCCAAATTATCCTAATTGGTAATTCAACTCCCCATACTCTTAAAGGGAGAAAACTAGAAATTCTGACCTAAGCGAATCGATTCGCCCCTTTAGCGAATCGATTCGGGTGGGCGAATCGATTCGGTTCCCAATCCGAATCGATTCGGAACGTATTCTGCAAACAGGTCTGTAAATGGCGAATCGATTCGGTCTGTACCCGAATCGATTCGGCCCATTGCAGAGACCCAATTCCCCTTAGGCGAATCGATTCAGCGTGTACCCGAATCGATTCGGCCTGTTCGAGGGTCACAATTTGGGCGATTTCTCAAACTCCAAAATACCCAAAAATCAATCCAAATTCATTTTCATGGTTTCTACTCTATACCAAAAATCATCCCAAACATCTACACAATAATTTCTAGCCTTTATTTTTCCAATTCCCGATTTGATTTCCGAGTTGGTACTTTCAACCCGGAGCTGTCATCTTGTAAAAATCATATCAAATCGTAAAAAATTCAGAAAAATACGCAGTCGGCGCCCACGCGACCGTATCGAAAATATCTACAACTTTCGTGTTTTTGCCGAAAGATAAATCAATTATCTGCTTGGCCGAAAATGACACCAAAGGCTATGGGTTCACTATTCATTATCTTCCCCAAACTCCCAAACTCCATTTTTCTCCATTTTTGTTGTTTCTAACCTTATCCAACAACTCAACAAACATCTAATCTATGTTTTACAACTAACACATCAATTATTTTGGGGTATTAAATCATTTCTCTTAGTTTTAAACCCTAAAACCATAAAAACCCCAACTTAACATTTCAACCCATTTTTATACTCCATTAACATGGTTTTCACACTAAATATCATTAAGAGTTTACACTACATCAATATGTAAACTCATAATCAACTTTTACCCAATTTATTTTAAGGGTTCTAACCCTAAAATCATATTTATACCAAATGTGATATGAGATTAATGCACAAAAGTAAATAAAGCAAGTAAACACTTGCCTCGTGGATGAAATCCGACGACCTCGAGTCGAATCCGGCGGAGTTTGGCCCGAATCTCCCTTTTTCTCTCCACTTTCTTCCTTCCTCTCTCTTTTCTCTCTTCTATTTTCTTTTCTTTCCCTTTCTCTCTCTTTATAAAGAAAGAAAAAGGGTTTAAACCCTTAAAACCCAAAAACGACTCGTTTACCCAATTACGAGTTACTTTTACCTCTAAAAATATCCGAAACTCATTTTCGACAATCGGACACTCTTTTTCGACTATCTCGGACATTCCGAGAATTATGGCGCAGTCGAAATTCCCATCCGAGGTATTTGACCGCAAATCACTATTCCAACCCAAAATAAATAAATGCGGGTTTTCTACTCAAAATCTTACCTCTTTTGTCGCAATACTCCACGGCGACATATAATTAAATTATTTCGACCTATATAGTCCCAAAATAATTTATAACATCCTTCGAAAATTATTAGACCCTCGAAAATCCCAGAAATCACTATTTCGAGAAATTCTCCAAATTGCCAATTTATTCAATTAGGGAATTTAATTGTCTCTAAAAAGGACGGGTTGTTACACTCCCCCCCTTACAATGGAATTTGGTCCTCGAAATTCAGATGCGACCAACACCACCAATCTTAGGATCACTCCAAATCCTAATACCTCAAGGGAAACGATACTAACCCAACGGTTCCCGACCATATGCTACACGACTATCACGATCACAAAGTGACTCTTATACGTTACATAATACCCATCCTCTAAAATGCCTCTTGGCATGGATTTCAATCTTGTATACTACTCCCATCTTAGCTAGGCGGTACATCAAACTTCCTTACCAAGGTGCCCATACACCTTTCTAACTTGTGCATATCAGCACAAACGTTACGAACGTCTGACACGCATCACTCTCTCCCAATAAGGATCTCCTTTCCTTGGTGTAATACTCACCTATGGGTCCTCCGAACCCGCGCATTTCAATACTCCTAACCTCGGCGCTGCTAATACTAGCGAACCTATATCCTAAAAATGCTACGATCTAAGCGTTACCCTACCTACACGAAACTAATATAATCCTAAGTATGTCCTTAGTGCCCAAGGCCTCTCTCAACTCCCGACAATTGCTTGGTTTCATGCGTGGGACGTCTCGCCAAGGCAAAATCCAAACAAGGAACCCTCCCGTTACACTACTCCCTCGCGTAGTCGGTCATCGAGATATAACGACCCAAGGCACAGAAACGGGACGTCCTAAATCCTACCAGGCTAGCCTACGAACGCATGCCTACTATCTTATCCTTCCGCCCATACAGAAGGAAACCTAACTAATCAAGTGCCCACTTTCTATAGAAAGTGTCACGAACATAATACCCAAAATTGTATCTCCTCAAAATTTGCCTTTTCATTAAGGCTGGTTATATTCCTCAACCCAATTTCTCCAAATTTGCCTTCTTATTAAGGTAGGGATATCATCCTCAAATCAAATTCTCTAAGTCCCACTCCACCCAACTACTTGTGGTGAGAGGACCAATTTAGTGCTTTTCCATAGCACAATATCTCCATAAGTATATCAACATCATGTGGCTCACAGCCTATAGTGGTTCATCCACACTATAAGACCTTTCCACAAAATCAACCTCCTTGCATCCCATAACAACTCCCCACTCCCGACGCCGTTAAGAGTCATGTGTGGAGTGTCTCGCAAAGCGAAATCCAAACAAGGAACCCCTCCACACATTAACCCTTGACTTCGTTGGTTGTGGAGTTCCATTATTTCAACATGCAACCGGGATAACCCTATCCCCTAATCCAACAAAAAGGTGATCTGAACTCCTATCTCTAACTAAGAGTCATACCACCCTGCGCTCGCACTTATTTAGTCCTTGCGCAAACAATAATGAGCTAAATCTTACTGCTCAACAACGATTCTGTGGGCCTTAAATTATATCTATAAGGTTGCCACATATACCATCCAAAATAAGGAAGCCTCTGCTCATCGAGGTTCCATAAATCCATAATAACAAAGGTGTACTCAACCTGTATCAAGGTGAGACACCACAATAACAACCTGTTCCCTCCAGGAACTGCGGACACGATAGACTTGCCATCGTTAGCCTGCTATCGCTCCGTTACACCATATACCGTATACGTATATATATACAAAATATAATCACCCGCCTCTATGGCAAATGAAGGGAAATAAAATTCCGCTATTGCGGAAAACACATAGTCATACATTAAAATGTTATCGAGACCGCCACAACTCAAAATACACACACGAGTCTAGGGCTAACTAATACCGCGACTTTATCTAGTCACGCCAAATACTCACACCATATACCTCTGCTGAACCTTAGGCGAATAATTCCCAAAGCTGCATTCTTCTCATCCTGCTGATTCATGGGGACTCACGGTTAGAACTATCCGTAAGATCCCTTTCTAATCCTTATCTCCAAGGGGAAATCCAACTTTAGTACCACACTCTATTACGGCGGCACTATGGTACTCGTAACTACTATGCTTTAGTAGTCATTGAGATAATTCTTAACAATTACCATAGAGAGAGTGACCTCTACTAAGGTACTCATCCCAACCTTCTACCAGCTGCACCAGCTAAGCCTCACCTCCTGCTGCCATCCAATCTCCGCACACGATTCTCAAACGAGCGCGCAAAAGATTTCTATAATCTTCTAATATGGCAGGAGAACGAAATCTCACAATAGAAATCAACAATCCTAGTCCTGAGGCTCTATAACAAATGAGAGCAACGCTGAAAGCGTAGTACGTCCGCACAGATTCCTAAGGACACTAGAACCTGATGCTCTGATACCATCTGTAACAACCCGCCTAATAAGATACCGGGCGATCACTCCAATATTAAATTAAAACATGAGTCACAAATGGATCATCCTTAACATCACTGTCGAAAATCCATTTAATTACTAATATCCTATTAGGTGGCCGTTAAAAACTTTTATCTAACTACTCTTTTTAGCGCACAAATTAAAACATTCACAAATAAGTGCGTAATTAACTGAAATGGAAATGAAAGGAACTAAAATAACCGAACACTCGGTCCAAATATACAACCATATCGAATGCTGTACAGAAAGAATAAATAAATGCAATTGGGCCATTGGCTCGAGTGTTTATACAATAACTCCTATCTAGAGTACAAGGAAAGAAACGTCTACCGATAACCTGCAAGCATCCACAGCTGCTGCAGCAGACGTCTGACTCGAAAGAGTTTCCATCCAGGCGTCCCTGTGTCTGGACACCTATATATATGTATAGTAGAGAGAAAGAAAGGAGAGTAGACAAACGGGTTAGGGCCCGAATGTTTAGAAAATATTTTGCAAGTGCATAAATGCTTTATTTTTAGAAAAATAGTTTTATCTCATATTTAAATTGGTATCGCACTCTCATGAGATACCCCTCACCTCTCCTCTAACAGTGCACACCTAACGCATCCCTTTAAACCTCCTAGTCAAGCTACCCTGCTAAACTAATCGAATACCCAACCACTATCTAACCTAGATAGTCAAACAGATGTACTAAGGGCTAACTTCACTTTAATCTCGACGCTATGCCATGTTCGTGCGTGGGGTGTCTCGCGAAGCGAAATCCAAACAAGGAACCCCCCCGACACACTACTATGCAGCAAGGTCGATCTTTGAGATCCGCCAGTCCCTCAGTACAGAAAGATATATATAATATATACACCATAAACATTTAATTATATAAGAGAACTAAGGATTAAACTTCTCCCCAGTCTCAACACAGTGCCATATTCGTGCGTGGGGTGTCTCGCGAAGCGAAATCCAAACAAGGAACCCCCCCGATACACTACTATGCGGCACGGTCGATCGTCGGGATTCATTAGACCCTCGGCACCCAATTTATACATATACATACATCTACAATATACTTCCGGATAATATAAATATCTCCCGGACTGAGGATTACTTGATATATAAGGTATTTATAAATACTTATCCTTTTCATTTCAAAAACTTCCATTTCCCTTCTCATATCCAGGAAATGTATTTATAAAAGCCAATTCATTAACATGAATTGCTTTAACAAACCATATACTTTTTGAAAGCCAATTTTTATTAACATAAAAAGCTTTTCCTTTATCAATTATCCCATTTCCCTTTTAATACTCAGGATATGTATTCAAAGACATTTTCATTATCATAAAAATGCTTTGATCAAAACATATGCTTCCACATCCCTTCTTCCATCCGGGAAGTGTTACCGAAGCCAATTTATATATAACCCATTTCCCTTCCTATATCCAGGAAATGTAATTAAAGCAAATCCATTATTATGAACTGCTTTAATATAAACGCGCTCTAAGACCGCCCGTCCGGATTTCTCCACTGTGCGCGCCCCTAAATGGCTATCATCTTCCAAGGCCTCCAAGACAACCTGGGATCCTATAACGAAAGACGTCGGGAAGCGACCATGTGCCTGCGGGATAGTCAAGACCACACCCGGAATCTCCTAACCAGCGCAGAAAATATAACAACAAACGCTCACATGGCCTATAGGACTATATCCACCCTGCATCATTAGCCAGGGGGCTTCACCATACGAACGCAACTTCCCTTATGATAGCGATTTAGAGAGGTGTGTAATCCATATTTTATTAATTATGAAAAACATTTATTTTTCCATTTTGAAAATATTCATTTATATTTTCAAAATCATTTCTATCATCATATATATATACCTAAAACACACAGTATATACATATCCTATATTTTCTTCCTAGAATATATATAACCGGCCTTAGTGGCCTATAGCATCTAGCGATGACTAAATATCCCAAAGATTCCCTCCAGGAATCGTAATCATGCTTTCATGGTTGCATGATTCTAAATCCAAAGTATTTCTTACTTTAATAATCACTATATACTTCAATCCTATTCTAAGGATTTTATTGGATATCTCCAATGATACTATTCTCCTCTAAGTGAAGTATATATATATATATATATATATATATATATATATATATATATATATATATATATATATATATATATATATACCCCAAAATTATCCTAATTGGTAATTCAACTCCCCATACTCTTAAAGGGAGAAAACTAGAAATTCTGACCTAAGCGAATCGATTCGCCCCTTTAGCGAATCGATTCGGGTGGGCGAATCGATTCGGTTCCCAATCCGAATCGATTCGGAAAGTATTCTGCAAACAGGTCTGTAAATGGCGAATCGATTCGGTCTGTACCCGAATCGATTCGGCCCATTGCAGAGACCCAATTCCCCTTAGGCGAATCGATTCGGCCTGTACCCGAATCGATTCGGCCTGTTCGAGGGTCACAGTTTGGGCGATTTCTCAAACTCCAAAATACCCAAAAATCAATCCAAATTCATTTTCATGGTTTCTACTCTATACCAAAAATCATCCCAAACATCTACACAATAATTTCTAGCCTTTATTTTTCCAATTCCCGATTTGATTTCCGAGTTGGTACTTTCAACCCGGAGCTGTCATCTTGTAAAAATCATATTAAATCGTAAAAAATTCAGAAAAATACGCGGTCGGCGCCCACGCGACCGTATCGAAAATATCTACAACTTTCGTGTTTTTGCTGAAAGATAAATCAATTATCTGCTTGGCCGAAAATGACCCCAAAGGCTACGGGTTCACTTTTCATTATCTTCCCCAAACTCCCAAACTCCATTTTTCTCCATTTTTGTTGTTTCTAACCTTATCCAACAACTCAACAAACATCTAATCTATGTTTTACAACTAACACATCAATTATTTTGGGGTATTAAATCATTTCTCTTAGTTTTAAACCCTAAAACCATAAAAACCCCAACTTAACATTTCAACCCATTTTTATACTCCATTAACATGGTTTTCACACTAAATATCATTAAGAGTTTACACTACATCAATATGTAAACTCATAATCAACTTTTACCCAATTTATTTTAAGGGTTCTAACCCTAAAATCATATTTATACCAAATGTGATATGAGATTAATGCACAAAAGTAAATAAAGCAAGTAAACACTTGCCTCGTGGATGAAATCCGACGACCTCGAGTCGAATCCGGCGGAGTTTGGCCCGAATCTCCCTTTTTCTCTCCACTTTCTTCCTTCCTCTCTCTTTTCTCTCTTCTCTTTTCTTTTCTTTCCCTTTCTCTCTCTTTATAAAGAAAGAAAAAGGGTTTAAACCCTTAAAACCCAAAAACGACTCGTTTACCCAATTACGAGTTACTTTTACCTCTAAAAATATCCGAAACTCATTTTCGACAATCGGACACTCTTTTTCGACTATCTCGGACATTCCGAGAATTATGGCGCAGTCGAAATTCCCATCCGAGGTATTTGACCGCAAATCACTATTCCAACCCAAAATAAATAAATGCGGGTTTTCTACTCAAAATCTTACCTCTTTTGTCGCAATACTCCACGGCGACATATAATTAAATTATTTCGACCTATATAGTCCCAAAATAATTTATAACATCCTTCGAAAATTATTAGACCCTCGAAAATCCCAGAAATCACTATTTCGAGAAATTCTCCAAATTGCCAATTTATTCAATTAGGGAATTTAATTGTCTCTAAAAAGGACGGGTTGTTACAGTTGCCTTATACATATATGGTCATTTTGTTTCTATTTTAATATAAAATTTATTTATAGAACAACTCATCATTTTTCTTATGTGACTTAGAGACCTGTTACTTTTATATAAGATAGCTAGAAGCTTGAATAAACAAAGCCATATATATGTATAAAGATGGGAAAACTTATTTAACTAATTTGTCCGTAAAAAAAAGTTATATATAAAAAGATGTACAAAAAGTACAACCAAGTAAATAGTATGACTAACTAAAATAAATTTCCACATATGCACCTCAAGCTAGGCATAAAAATAAAATCCAATCACTTTAATAAAATCAGAAATATTAACATGTAAAACAACAAATATGAATGGTCAAATAAATAATGATCTATCATTTTATGGGAACAATATTTGTTTGGAATCATCAAAATCAATATATTACATTAATCTAAAATGTACATTAATTAAACTAATTTAATTAATTAGGGATAAATAACATTTTCGTTAACAATATATATATATATATCTTGCTTGGAGTGTTTGGCATCGGGTTCTACTCTACTGAATTGGAGAGTTCATTTGGGTTTACGTCTACATCCCATAAAGAAGAAGTTCATTATTTTGCTGCGGCGTACTCACATGGTGAAAGGTATTATGCGAGGGTTGACGGTTTTCCAAAAGCTTTATTGGTAGATTCTAAGGTTCCGATGGATTTCGGGATTGTCGACTAAGCAGAGGTTGGTACAAGAAGACGCATTAGGGGCTTGAAGGGAGTCGAGTCAAGTTGAGTAAGTCATTTGTCTTGTACTTATAAAATTTCGTACTTAGTGGGCTTAAGGCTAGGGTCGTCCGAGGTTTTTTCCCGTTGTGGGTTTTTCCTCGTACATCGGCGCGTAGTGTGATATTGTTTATTATCTTGCTTAAATCACTGAGAATGCATGATTAGGTTAACAAGATAAAATTGGTTTATTGATCACACGTATTTAATTTGGTACTATAATTTAATTTGGGTGAAACTTAAGTTGATTTAATTCAAGTCGGTAATTTATATTTGCTAAAAATTTGGTTTGGCCTAATTTGGTAATATTGAAAATATTGTGTAGGAAAATTTTAGGACTTGTGTTATATTAATTTTGAGCTGAAAGTAATTTTCTCATAGTTAACTTCAAGCGTTATTTTTGTTTGTAAGAAAATCCATATATTGGTTTGTGTGAATTTTTTGTGTGTGTATATTCACCATAATTCACTTATTTGTGTTTAATTTAATTTTTCATCTTTTTAAGAAAAAAAATCAAATAAATTTAAAAAACTAATTTGTTGCGTTGAACCATCTTTATTTCGCATTTAAAAGGAAATTAAAGTGAAAGATTTTAAAATCGGGGGCCTCGTGCTCCAACATCATCATCGATTAGAAGAGGGGACCAATACCATTCACCTTGAACAACTTAAAATCCTCAAGAACTCCAACCTTGAAAAGGGCTTCATCCCAATAATTATTAAAGAGTAACTTCCATAGGTATTCAATTTACAAATGAGAATTGACAAAGGCCTTATCCCATCCACGAGTGAAGGCATCATATTTGGCCTATGTAAATCCATCCATCTCCTCCTGAGCTCTGACCCTTGCCTCCTCAACATTGGTTTGGTATTATCAACCTCAACTTAGGACTTCTTAGCATTGCCCTTATCCTTATTAGTAGCATCAACCAGGTCGGTAGACTCATTGATCATCACGTTAAGGTTGACATTAACAGTCTCTGACCCCTGGACCTTCTGGTCAAACTTCTCTGCCTTAGCGACCTCATCTTGACATGTTCCACCATCCAATCTTGACTCAGACTGATAAAAGTTTCCATGTTAGAAGGAAGGCATGCTAACATAATCAAGTCATGATCCAAGTTGGAGCAACCAACAACAGAGGTGACAACAACTTTGCCCTTATAAGCAACAATCTTACCCATAAACACAGGAGGGGGATGGTGAGCCTTGTCCTTCTTAATTTTCTTAGAAAGGGGATCCACTTCCTTGGTTGTGGAGTACTCAATCACCAATCGTTGGTCGAGCAGGCTATTTTATTTCTAGTTAAGTGATCAGGGGGAGACCTTCTCCCATATTAGAAAAGATCAGATCCATCACTTTTCTCTTTGGTTTCATGGAAGATAGAGAAAGTTCAATAGTGGGGATGAGCAAAAGATATAGTTATTCAAAGGAAGATGTTGTCCCCTCACCAGAACCCTCAGAGGTGGAGGCCTATGGATCATTTAAGTCTACCGAAATAGTTGGAGTTTGGTCGACTAGCCTCGCAACAAAGGAGGCGGTTGAACTTATGTAACCACGGAGAAAAATAACCAACATATGTTGATCCTTTTACCCATTACTTTGCTTCAAAGGCCATACCTTTTGGAGATAGATGAAGTTAAAATATCTATCCCGTGGAAGTCTCCTCTTCTCTTTGGCTGTCAAGAAACAAAGAGGAAATAATTAACAACAAGACAAATGAGACAAAAAGAGAATAAAAGGCAGAAACATGAGCACGACCTAAATTATTCTTTTCTTTTCCATAGGGAACCTTGGCCCAATATATTTTGTGCCCTTAGGATGCGGGATGTGTTTCTATTCCTTCACAATAATGCCATGATCCCAGTATTCTTTGTTAGAATCAAATAGGTTTACTACTAGGGATCGATTAGCCACCCTATTTTTCAGATGATAAATGTTTTCATTGGACGATACCCATTGATAATAGTACATGATATTAATGATGCCCAGATTGTCCCAATACAATTCATTAATTCTATGAACCCCATTAACAATCTTCCAAATATTAGGAGCAACCTGGGTCGGGACCCCATCTAAGTGTTGACAGAATTCAAGAAAACGTTTATTAGGGAAAAAGTCATCCCATATCAATAATAAAAATTGAGGGCAACCAATGATCCTCATCAAGTTTATAAAGTTCACAGGGACCATTAACCAACTCTATAGTGACCCACTAGGGGATATGGTCAAGTATATATATATATATATATATATATATATATATATATATATATATATGTGTGTGTGTGTGTGTGTGTGTGTGTGTGTGTGTGTGTGTGTGGTGTGTGTTCATTGATTACATGCACCATTATTGAAAAATAAAGACAAATAAGAGAAACAACTAAAGAAAAGAGATTCATAAATATAGAAAAATGAGAGAGATGAAGATAGAAGTGCTTACAAAGAAACTAAAGAAGTGAGGACTCTTCTATAAATTTTCCAATTTTGAAATGAAATGGAAAGAGTGGGAACTGATTTTGTGGTGAAAAATAGTCGCACGGCTCCCGAAAGTGATGATTGTGTGCACATCAACCAACACAATAGTGTGCACTTACCGAAGCGATGGTTGCGTTCCCCCAACGCTAAGTCATAATGATAAATTATGAGTGTTACCCTGGGGCACTATATAGGTGAAGATTTTTCAATTCCTTGGGTAATTACTATATTTCCCTCTGATCAATTACAATATTTACAGAAATCTCAAACGATTATAGACCTTCGAGCAATAGAGGAATCATGTTATACCGGAAGAAAAAGAGGTCTTATCCAACATCAACAACTGACCCTTGAACTTCGGGGGCAATTGTGGGGTCAATTATTTTACTCACATGTCCTCGGCCACGTGCACCCGTGATTATTGAAGTCTTCCGATAAAAGAAGAATTGTTCTACTCTATCACTCGTAATACTTGACTACGATCAAATGATAGGTCTGGACTCTTAGAGATAGCTATTAATAAGGCTTAGGACTTTACACGTACATGTTTTCAAATAACGTCTAAATTATGGGTCCTTTAGATTGTTCTCTATCCCTTTATTTTCATATCCCCTAGCCATCTTCCGGATCCTCCTCTTGATCTCCCTACGTATTTATAAAAAGGAGAATAATGTTTTGAGCCCCAAAAAAATTCCCCAAATCCTCTCCCAAACAACATTAAGTGTTGTACCTTATGGTATGGGTCTCGCAAGGGCACAACTTTAATGTTATTTGGGAAGGATTTGGGGGATTTGTTTAGGACTCATAACACTACTCTAAAATGGAATGTCCACTTAGTGTGGAACTACCTCTCTCTCTCTCTCTCTCTCTCACACACACACACACACACACACACACACACACACACACACACACACACACACACACACATACACACACACGTGCGCACACATGCACACACACAACATCTTACATAACTTCTATACATGTATTTTTTTTCGTAATAGTCTAGAATATAAACGGTTTCAGTTTTGAGTTTAACATCATGTGGTTTTTATACTCAGCTGAAGGAGTATCACGGGTTAACAATTTTGGCCTGAAATTTTCGTTCCTCTATCTCTCGTGTTGTGTCGTGTTATATTCCATCTCCGTATAGTTTTTCCTTTATTTTCTCTGACCGTTCTATTATGAATATGTAACATGGACGGTTGGTCTATGCATTATACTATTGGTTGTTATTAATAAAAAAATTGATGTTTCCTATCAAAATGAAGGGGCGGCTTCAATATGTGACCATATTGAAGTGGGGACATTTCTCATAATCTATGCATTGTATCCACAGTAATAACAACAGTAGCGATAATTGGTGTCAATTTTATAAAATACCGCAAATGCACGGGCTATTATAGAATAGCGAGTGTAAGTACGGGTTGAACCCACGAGGCTTTGTCAATTTTAATTTTTAAAAGAATTGCAACTATCCAACTAGATAAAATGGAATAAGGAATATGTACTAAACTAAATAAAAGCAACTATGATAAATGAGAGTAATGCAAGAGATTTGTAAATAATTAGGATTCGAGGTCCATTTATCACGTAACTAATATTGCACACTAATTTAATGTTGTCATTCCCTTTTTATAACTCAAATTAAACCGACTCTCGCCGTGTTTAATTCGGAAAATATGACGATTTTGTTCAAAATATTTTTAACGTCTCTACTAGACAGCTGAAATCCCTATTCCCTTACAAAATACAAGTTTTAAAATTTGCAAATGTATTTAAGCATGGACTATCAAAACAATCAAAGTGCATGCATAATCCATAAAAAATTACTATTTTTAAATCTCAAAACATGATTTGACAAAACAATTTTGAAGGTTCTAAAACACACTCTCGTGAAAATGAATACCGAATCTTTAATAACAATTAAAACAAGTAGGGAATAGCCAATCAATCAAATTAACATGACAATATTAGGTAACTGTGATAAACTTCACCCTAATCCGAATACAATAATCAAGCTATCATAATGAAAGAGAAATTGCAAGAAGAAGAAGAGATTTTCATTAATAAATAAAACTTACAATAATTCTCTCACAATAATCTTCAATCCTCTAAAAAGTTGGCCCTCAAATTGACTACAATATCTTAAAATTACTGTGACACCCCGCCTAATTAAATACCGGGCGATCACTCCTTTATTAAATTAAATCAAGGTTAACAGTTGGTTCGTTCTCAGCATCACTGTCGATAAAAATAAATTTTCCAATTTAACACCCTAAATAATTAAGCTAAGTGTCAAAAACATTTTTCATACAAACTTTCCAAATTTTAATTAGATAAAAAGATTTATTTATTAAAAACAACATTTCTACAATCAAGAATCACACTACGATAAACCAAATAGTATAATACATTCACCAATCGAATGTCAACATATGAAACTAGAATCACACACCCATAAAGAATAAATCACCAAGAACAATACTGGAAATAACTGAAATATAAATGTCCCAACAACAAATGAAATAATGGAAAGGGCGACACATGCCCAATAAATGAGAATGCTAGAATGGAGTCAATAAAGGAAGCCGTCTACGCAAGTGACCTGCAACTCCCACCTAAGCTGCAGCACGTTCCTCTCAAAGGATCCTAAGCAAGACGCCCCTGTGGCTGGGCACCTGAAATATATACATATATATACAAGAGAGAGAGAGAGAGAAAAAGAAACGGGTCAGAGCCCGAAAGTGTGTTTGATTTAAAATACGTTTAGCAAGTATTTAAATTGATACAGGCCAATGCAATAACGTATTAGAGCGTCGCTCTCTTGAGAAATACTCACCTCTCTTCTAATGTGCACACCTATCGCACTAACCTTCCCATTGGTTTGTTCTTAACAATATATCGCACTTGACTTGCTAAAAGATTTACTTAACTTAGGTTACTCGTAAGGTTTACAATTCAACGATTCAATTCTAAAAAGAATATTCCAATTAGTAACCAAAGTTTTTCCATTTTTAACTTTATAAAATCCATAAGTTTCCCAGTGACATATTATTTTTACTCAAAATAAGTATACATAATTTAGTCCAGGATTATTCCTCACATACTACGTTACAACAATAGTTTAAATTCCTCAATCCAGATATATATATATATATATAAATTACTCGTATAGTTTATATATATCTATCTACTGACAACACCAACATATAAACTATGGTGTAGGTATATTCTTCTTTCTCAAAACAAGTATTTATAATTCTCAGTAAACAACCATGTCCTACATATCAAATCACGGTAGGTAGTTCCAAATTTCAGAATTTCATATATATATTAACTACTCGCATAATATATATAATAACAGCACCCCCAACTAGATTATGGTGCGGGCATACTCTACTATCCAAAGCCCCATATCACTCATATTAAGGGGAATACATTCGGAATCACTCTCGAAATGTATTAACATACATACACAAACAATATTGAGGCGAAGAATAGATTCCAAGTCTCTAAGAGGGTAGCACATACCGGCGTCTCTTAGGACCGTCTGAACTATCACATCGATAGCCTGTACCAAGGACATCTATCTTCTAGGGTACAAGTCAATATCCCCCATAAAGGTCCCATCGAGATAAGACTTGTCCCAGCGCGGAAACCTCAGGGATAGCAAGTAGCGTGGGTATGATTTTCACATGCATATAATATATGTACACACAATCATATAAATATACCACTTTATTGAATTAATATAGGTTCTTCTCATCACCCGTAATTATCACATTTAACCTTAATTTCACATTATTACGATTACGTATAAGGCTTCGTCTCTAACCTTAACTCGAAGGGTTTTCTCCCAAATTACGTGACACTAGTGGATTCTATCCATCCAATTAACAAATTCAGTAAGTAAACTTCTATTCACTACCGTAGGTATTCTTCGTAACCCCTCACTTGAAATACGGAGTTTGTCATTCCTTCGTTAATTATCCCTAAAACACATTTATCGTCTCATAATAAAGTCCTCAACACTTATTCATATGTCCTACTGATCTCCCCTATATCCCAAAACATTTTATTTGTAATGCCCAAGAATTATTCCATGATAAATTAATTCAACTAATTAAACAAGGGGAAATAAGGGGCTGCCAGGAAGGGTCGATCGATCGACTACAGGGGATCGATCGATCTAACCTTCGATCGATCGACTCTCTAGGGTCGATCGATCGATCAAGCAGGTCTGCGAAAATTCTACAGAAGTGCAGTTACGGGTTTTACCAAAATTCTTCATCCAAATTCACGTTTTCCAACCCTAATCGTCCCAAAACTTCTACTACAAACATTATAACATATTACCAGATGTTTTTAACGTTAAGCATGCGTATATCCATAATTAAACATGATTAAACAACCCAAAATCTCATCTAATCATCAAGAACCCTAAGTTTTCTTAACTTTTGTTCTAATCAGTTTTCTCCAGAATTTCCTGCTACATAATCATCAAAATTTTCGTGGGTTAATCATCTACATCATATAAGGTTTCCAGCATATGGTTTTAATGACTTCTATATGCAAATTCCTAACAAAAACTGGGGTTTTCTTCCATAGATTATACTCCTAATCATTCCTAACTAATATGAGTATTGCATCAACGAAAATACGCAGGTTAAACACTTGCCTGGGATTTCGGAGGTCTGGTTTCCTGCTGATAATGGTGTGGTTGCGTTCTCCTCCTCGCGATCTACGCGTTGGTGGTGACGGTGGTGTAAATGGTGGTGTTTTGGCCCTTGAACCTCCTTGAAAGGTCTCTCCTCTCTTCTCTAATGGCCGTTCTAAGATTTTGAAGGTTCTAACCCTAAAAGGCTAACCTAACAAGTTGATAAAGGCTGCTAAAATTCGTGGGTTTAATTACCCTATTTTGTAAAATTACTAAAATGCCCTCCCGGGTCACTAATTAGGCCCAAAAACAACCCGGGACCCAAACTAAACTCCCGGGTACACTTTTCTGACTATCTCGACCCTTTCGGACGCGTTGGCGTACTCAAAACGACCATACGAACAACTTATAAAATATTCACTTTTATATATTAATAATTAGTCCCGACGCGACACGGGCGCGTTCCGACTAAAATTCTCAAAATAGTCATTTCGTTCACTCGGACATTTAATATAACCGATATCATATATTACTATGCTCATAAGTAATATTTAACAATTTTATATAATTACTAACTCACGTCACGTTAATAATTATAACATAATTAATTTCCGGATTTTTATTAAATAATTCACTCACATTAATTTTAATAAGACCCCCAAATTAATATAGCATAAAAATACGGGGTATTACATAATTCCCCCCTAATAACGGAATTTCATCCCGAAATTCGGAAAATAAGGCATACCTGATAAGAACAAATCTGGATATCTCTCGCGCATATCTGCCTCACGCTCCCAAGTGGATTCCTCCACATTATGGTGTTCCCACTGGACCCGCACAAGTGGAACTATCTTCGTCCTCAATCTCCTCTCACTATAGTCTAGGATAGCCACCGGTCTCTCCTCGTAAGAGCTATCAGGCTGTAAATCGATCTCATCTATCGCGATGCGAGTATGGGCCTTATCATCTCGAAGGTATCGTCTCAACGACGAGATGTGAAATACATCGTGAATGCGATGTAGATGTTCTGGCAGTCCCAATCTATATGCAATTGGCCCAATCCTCTCAATGATGGGGAATGGTCCCACGTACCTCAGAGCCAACTTTCCCTTCTTCCCGAACCTCATCACTCCTTTCATAGGAGACACACGCAGTAATACTTGGTCCCCCACGTTAAACTCCCTGAAGGACCGTTTCGCATCGGCGTAGCTCTTCTGTCTGTCCTGGGCTACTCGAATGCGACTCCTGATCATTTCAATCCTCGCAGAGGTCTC
This sequence comes from Sambucus nigra, assembly GCA_949130495.1. NCBI lineage: Eukaryota > Viridiplantae > Streptophyta > Magnoliopsida > Dipsacales > Adoxaceae > Sambucus > Sambucus nigra. The sequence continues at coordinate 467,493,469 of OX422222.1, read as the reverse complement.
CTGAATTACCTCTGGTCCTAGCAACTTGTTATCCCCCACCTCAAGCCAACAAGTTGAGGAACGACAAGGCCTGCCATACAAAGCCTCAAATGGAGCCATACCAATCGTGAACTGATAAGAGTTATTATAAGCAAACTCTACTAGTCGAAGGTGTGGCTCCCAACCTCCTCCAAAATCGAGAACACACATGCGTAGCATATCCTCTAACATCTGATTAGTACGCTCTGTCTGCCCATCTGTCTGTGGGTGATAAGCTGAACTCAATCGCAACTCAGTACCCATAGCCTCCTGAAAGATTTCCCAAAAACGCGACACGAAAATCTTATCTCTATCTGACACAATATTCAGGGGCACCCCGTGTAATCTGACAATCTCAGCGATGAACAACTGAGCATACTGACCCGTGGTATAATCTGTCCACACCGGCAGAAAATGAGCCACCTTGGTCAAACGGTCTACAATCACCCAGATAGAATCTTGGCCCCTCTGTGATGTAGGCAAACCTGTAATGAAGTCCATGGAAATACTCTCCCACTTCCACGCGGGTACTTCCAAGGGCTGAAGAAATCCCGACAGTTTCTGGTGGTCCACCTTAACCAGCTGACAGGTAGAACATTTAGACACAAATTCAGCAATGTCCTTCTTCATCCCACTCCACCAGTATTGTCGCCTCATGTCCTGATACATCTTGTCGCCTCCCGAATGTACTGCAAATCGAGACCCATGAGAATGAGACATCACTTCATGACGTAACTCTGCTCCTTCTGGAACCACCAATCTACCATTAAACCGTAAACCTCCATCAGAACTAACAGAATAGGACTCAGCACCCTCGGCTATGAGTCGCACAATCTGCTCCTGGCAAAACGGGTCTGTGGTCTGCGCCTGTATCACCCTTGTAACAATTTCGGGTGTGACTGACATGACGGATATGAACGAACGGGCTACAGCGTCCTGGTGACCCAATTCCTTCCACTTTGCTTTCCAAACGTCGGCTACATCGTCTATCGGTCTACGGCTCAATGCATCAGCAACTACATTGGCTTTCCCCCGATGGTACTGTATGTCAAACTGGTAGTCTTTCACAAACTCTAACCTTCAAATTCTCAATGCAAAGACGACCGCTGCTAACTCCAGGTCGTGGGTGGGGTAATTCTTCTCATGCGGCTTAAGCTTGCGGGAAGGAAAATCTATAGCCCTCTCCTCCTGCTGGAGTACTCCTCCAAGTCCTCGTAAAGACGCATCGGTGTAAACCAGGTACTCCACACCCGGTTTTGGTAATGCAAGGACTGGCGCTGAAGTCATCTTGTCTTTCAGCTCGTCGAAAGCCAATTGACAAGCGTCATCTCAAACATATGGCACTCCCTTGCGAGTCAGATTCGTCAATGGACCCGCTATTTTGGAGAATCCCCGAATGAATCTCCTGTAGTATCCGGCTAACCCCAAGAAACTACGCACTTCCGTCGGTGTCGTTGGCTGTCCCCACTCCCTCACCGCTGACACTTTGCTCGGGTCAACCACTATCCCCTGCTCAGAAACAACATGGCCCAAGAATTGTACCTCTCGCAACCAGAATCCACACTTCTCGTACTTAGCATACAACTGATGCTCTCGTAGAGTCTGAAGAACCTGCCTCAAGAGCTCGGCTTGTTCCTCCTTGGAGTGTGAATATATCAAGATATCATCTATGGGGACGATGACGAACTGATCCAAGAACTCTCTGAATATTCGGTTCATCAAGTCCATGAAAACGGATGGGGCATTTGTGAGTCCGAACGGCGTCACCCTGAACTCATAGGACCTATATCTTGACAAGAAGACAGCCTTTGAAACATCCTGCTCTCTAATCCGTAACTGATGGTACCTCGACCTCAGATCTATCTTCGAAAAGAAAGTTGCTCCTCTCAACTGGTCGAACAGATCATCGATTCGAGGTAACGGATACTTATTCCGTATTGTGACCCTGTTCAACTCCCGGTAGTCCACACACAATCTCAGTGAACCATCTCTCTTCTTTACAAACAAGACTGGAGCGCCCCAAGGTGAGGTGCTCCTACGAATGAAGCCCTGACCTAATAGCTGCTCTATCTGATCTCGTAGCTCTCGCATCTCTGCCGAAGCCATACGGTATGGTGTGCGTGCTATAGGTCTCGTATCTAGCACTAAATCTAGAACAAAGTCTATCTTTCGACTGGGGTTAGGCCTGGTATTTCCTGAAACACATCGGGATACTTCCTGACAACAGGGATCGAATCTAAGGGAATTACAACCTCCTTAGAGGTATCCTCCTCTATGTAATACAATTGAGCGGTCGAACCTCCCTCTGGGCGAGGCATCGCCACTACAAACATCTCTTGCCCCGGAATGGCAAAAACAATGCTCCCACCGAAGCAATCAGTCATGGCTCTATAAGCTGCGAGCCAATCCATACCAATAATTACATCATGCTCGTGCATGTCTAAGACTAACATGTCTGCAGGTATTACCAAGCTACCAATCTCTACCCCCACTCCCCGGCATATATATAAAAATAAGTGACTCACTCCCCAGCGGTGAGTCGACATACGTCACGGTGCTCTCTGCTGTGGCTAACAATCCTAAGGACTTCGCAAAATATATAGCTATACAAAAAAAAAAAATGCGTTGCCCCAGTAAAAATAGAATGTCCCAAAGTTCTATGGATAGAAAACATACCCCAAATCGAGGGTGGTGCCTGTGGGGCTGCTGCCTGGTGGACATTAAAGGTATGTCTGTACTGTAACTGCCCCTGTTGCACTGGTGTTACTGAAAAGGTTGGTAGGTCTGGTACCTAAACTGGTGCTGGGAGAGAGACTGGAAAAAGTGGCCCTTGCGGCTTCTTACGGCCACATTGTTGTCGTGAGGCCCTAACACCCTCTGGGCAATCTTGGCGTTTATGGCCATGCGTGCCACACACAAAACATTTTCCTCTGAAGTTACTCCCCCTCTGACCCTTCTGTTGTTGGGGTCGGCCTTGCTGACTTGGGGCTTTATTCCCCTTTCGAAACTGCTTCTTTTTACCATGTTGTTGACTAGAATTTACCCTGTCTTGGGTAGTTCGCTGTCGAAATTTTGGAGTCTTCGCACATTTGTCAGCTTTGGTCACACGCATTGGGCTAACCTCTCTAGGCCTTTTGCCTTCTCTAATTTGCATGTTGCGTTCTTGGTATTGTAAAACTGCAGTGGTGACTGCTTGTGCTACGATGCCTGCTAACTCGACGGTTGATATTCTGTCTGGGAACACCTGAGGTGTGAGTCGATTTTGCTCGTCGGCTCCCTCAACCGTTTTAGCTAGTTCTTCTCGACGGTCCGTCTGAAAATTTAAATGAATTTGGATGAGTTCATCATTCAAATAAACAAATCGCAGAAGCACGAATTCCCAATGCATAGAGATGAACACTACATTCCTAGTATTAGGGCTCTATATCAAAGAAAACAACGCTGAAAGCATAATAAGCCGTACAGATCCTAAAGGACACTAGAACCTGGCTCTGATACCACCTGTGACACCCCGCCTAATTAAATACCGGGCGATCACTCCTTTATTAAATTAAATCAAGGTTAACAGTTGGTTCGTTCTCAGCATCACTGTCGATAAAAATAAATTTTCCAATTTAACACCCTAAATAATTAAGCTAAGTGTCAAAAACATTTTTCATACAAACTTTCCAAATTTTAATTAGATAAAAAGATTTATTTATTAAAAACAACATTTCTACAATCAAGAATCACACTACGATAAACCAAATAGTATAATACATTCACCAATCGAATGTCAACATATGAAACTAGAATCACACACCCATAAAGAATAAATCACCAAGAACAATACTGGAAATAACCGAAATATAAATGTCCCAACAACAAATGAAATAATGGAAAGGGCGACACATGCCCAATAAATGAGAATGCTAGAATGGAGTCAATAAAGGAAGCCGTCTACGCAAGTGACCTGCAACTCCCACCTAAGCTGCAGCACGTTCCTCTCAAAGGATCCTAAGCAAGACGCCCCTGTGGCTGGGCACCTGAAATATATACATATATATACAAGAGAGAGAGAGAGAAAAAGAAACGGGCCAGAGCCCGAAAGTGTGTTTGATTTAAAATACGTTTAGCAAGTATTTAAATTGATACAGGCCAATGCAATAACGTATTAGAGCGTCGCTCTCTTCTAATGTGCACACCTATCGCACTAACCTTCCCATTGGTTTGTTCTTAACAATATATCACACTTGACTTTCTAAAAGATTTACTTAACTTAGGTTACTCGTAAGGTTTACAATTCAACGATTCAATTCTAAAAAGAATATTCCAATTAGTAACCAAAGTTTTTCCATTTTTAACTTTATAAAATCCATAAGTTTCCCAGTGACATATTATTTTTACTCAAAATAAGTATACATAATTTAGTCCAGGATTATTCCTCACATACTACGTTACAACAATAGTTTAAATTCCTCAATCCAGATATATATATATAAATTACTCGTATAGTTTATATATATCTATCTACTGATAACACCAACATATAAACTATGGTGTAGGTATATTCTTCTTTCTCAAAATAAGTATTTATAATTCTCAGTAAACAACCATGTCCTACATATCAAATCACGGTAGGTAGTTCCAAATTTCAGAATTTCATATATATATTAACTACTCGCATAATATATATAATAACAGCACCCCCAACTAGATTATGGTGCGGGCATACTCTACTATCCAAAGCCCCATATCACTCATATTAAGGGGAATACATTCGGAATCACTCTCGAAATGTATTAACATACATACACAAACAATATTGAGGCGAAGAATAGATTCCAAGTCTCTAAGAGGGTAGCACATACCGGCGTCTCTTAGGACCGTCTGAACTATCACATCGATAGCCTGTACCAAGGACATCTATCTTCTAGGGTACAAGTCAATATCCCCCATAAAGGTCCCATAGAGATAAGACTTGTCCCAGCGCGGAAACCTCAGGGATAGCAAGTAGCGTGGGTATGATTTTCACATGCATATAATATATGTACACACAATCATATAAATATACCACTTTATTGAATTAATATAGGTTCTTCTCATCACCCGTAATTATCACATTTAACCTTAATTTCACATTATTACGATTACGTATAAGGCTTCGTCTCTAACCTTAACTCGAAGGGTTTTCTCCCAAATTACGTGACACTAGTGGATTCTATCCATCCAAGTAACAAATTCAGTAAGTAAACTTCTATTCACTACCGTAGGTATTCTTCGTAACCCCTCACTTGAAATACGGAGTTTGTCATTCCTTCGTTAATTATCCCTAAAACACATTTATCGTCTCATAATAAAGTCCTCAACACTTATTCATATGTCCTACTGGTCTCCCCTATATCCCAAAACATTTTATTTATAATGCCCAAGAATTATTCCACGATAAATTAATTCAACTAATTAAACAAGGGGAAATAAGGGGCTGCCAGGAAGGGTCGATCGATCGACTACTGGGGCTCGATCGATCTAACCTTTGATCGATCGACTGTCTAGGGTCGATCGATCGATCAAGCAGGTCTGCGAAAATTCTACAGAAGTGCAGTTACGGGTTTTACCAAAATTCTTCATCCAAATTCACGTTTTCCAACCCAAATCGTCCCAAAACTTCTACTACAAACATTATAACATATTACCAGATGTTTCTAACGTTAAGCATGCGTATATCCATCATTAAACATGATTAAACAACCCAAAATCTCATCTAATCATCAAGAACCCTAAGTTTTCTTAACTTTTGTTCTAATCAGTTTTCTCCAGAATTTCCTGCTACATAATCATCAAAATTTTCGTGGGTTAATCATCTACATCATATAAGGTTTCCAGCATATGGTTTTAATGACTTCTATATGCAAATTCCTAACAAAAATTGGGGTTTTCTTCCATAGATTATACTCCTAATCATTCCTAACTAATATGAGTATTGCATCAACGAAAATACGCATGTTAAACACTTGCCTGGGATTTCAGAGGTCTGGTTTCCTGCTGATAATGATGTGGTTACGTTCTCCTCCTCGCGATCTACGCGTTGGTGGTGACGATGGTGTAAATGGTGGTGTTTTGGCCCTTGAACCTCCTTGAAAGGTCTCTCCTCTCTTCTCTAATGGCCGTTCTAAGATTTTGCAGGTTCTAACCCTAAAAGGCTAACCTAACCAGTTGATAAAGGCTGCTAAAATTCTGTAACAACCCGCCTAATAAGATACCCGGCGATCACTCCAATATTAAATTAAAACAGGAGTTTCAAATGGATCATTCTTAGCATCACTGTCGAAAATCCAATTAATTACTAATATCCTATTAGGTGGCCGTTAAAAACTTTTATCTAACTACTCTTTTTTAGCGCACAAATTAAAACATTCACAATTAAATGCGTAATGAACTGAAATGGAAAAGAAAGGAACTAAAATAACCGAACACTCGGTCCAAATAATACAACCATATCGAATGCTGTACTGAAAGAATAAATAAATGCAATTGAGCCATTGGCTCGAGTGTTTATACAATATCTCCTATCTAGAGTACAAGGAAAGAAACGTCTACCGATAACCTGCAAGCATCCACAGCTGCTGCAGCAGACGTCTGACTCGAAAGAGTTTCCATCCAGGCGTCCCTGTGTCTGGACACCTATATATATACAGTATAGAGAAAGAAAGGAGAGTAGACAAACGGGTCAGGGCCCGAATGTTTAGAAAATATTTTGCAAGTGCATAAATGCTTTATTTTTAGAAAAATAGTTTCATCTCATATTTAAATTTGGTATCGCACTCCCATGAGATACCCCTCACCTCTCCGCTAATAGTGCACTCCTAGCGCATCTATCTAGAACATTCTAGTCAAGCTACCCTGCTAAACTAGTCTAATACCCAACCACTATCTAACCTAGATAGTCAAATAGATGTACTAAGGGCTAACTTCACTTTAATCTCGACGCTATGCCATGTTCGTGCGTGGGGTGTCTCGCGAAGCGAAATCCAAACAAGGAACCCCCCCGATACACTACTATGCAGCAAGGTCGATCTTTGAGATCCGCCAGTCCCTCAGTACAGAAAGATATATAATATATATACCATAAACATTTAATAATATTAGAGCACTAAGGATTAAACTTCTCCCCAGTCTCAACACAGTGCCATATTCGTGCGTGGGGTGTCTCGCGAAGCGAAATCCAAACAAGGAACCCCCCCGATACACTACTATGCGGCACGGTCGATCGTCGGGATTCATTAGACCCTCGACACCCAATTTATACATATACATATATTTACAATATACTGCCGGGTAATATAATTATCACCCGGACTGAGGCTTTCCAAATCAATTGTATCTTTATAATACACGTCCGGATCTATCTCCCGGACTGAGGTGTATTCTATACACAAAGTATTTATAAATACTGATCCTTTTTATTTCAAAACTTCCATTTCCCTTCTCATATCCAGGAAATGTATTTATAAAAGCCAATTCATTATCATGAATTGCTTTAACAAACCATATACTTTTTGAAAGCCAATTTTATTAACATAAAAAGCTTTTCCTTTATCAATTATCCCATTTCCCTTTTTATATTCAGGAAATGTATTCAAAGACATTTTCATTATCATAAAAATGCTTTGATCAAAACATATGCTTCCATATCCCTTCTTCCATCCGGGAAGTGTTACCGAAGCCCATTTATATATAACCCATTTCCCTTCCTATATCCAGGAAATGTAATTAAAGCAAATCCATTATTATGAACTGCTTTAATAAAAACGCATTCTAAGACCGCCCGTCCGGATTTCTCCACTGTGCGCGCCCCTAAATGGCTATCATCTTCCAGGGCCTCCAAGACAACCTGGGATCCTATATCGAAATACGTCGGGAAGCGACCATGTGCCTGCGGGATAGTCAAGACCACACCCGGAATCTCCTAACCAGCGCAGAAAATATAACAACAAACGCTCACATGGCCTATAGGACTATATCCACCCTGCATCATTAGCCAGGGGGCTTCACCATACGAACGCAACTTCCCTTATGATAGCGATTTAGAGAGGTGTGTAATCCATATTTTATTAATTATGAAAAACATTTCTCTTTCCATTTTGAAAATATTCATTTATATATTTTCAAAATCATTTCCATCATCATATATATATATATATACCTAAAACACACAGTATATACATATCCTATATATTCTTCCTAGAATATATATATAAACGGCCTTAGTGGCCTATAGCATCTAACGATGATAATAATCCCAAAGATTCCCTCCGAGAATCATAATCATGCATTGATAGTTGCATGATTCTAAATCCAAAGTATTTCTTACTTTGTTCAATACTAATTACCTCAATCATCTCTTAAAGGTTTATTTATCCTCAAAACTCTTATTTAGGAATCCCCATAAAAATCCCAAATGGTAATTCAACTCCCCATACTCTTAAAGGGAGAAAACTTAGAAATTCTGACCTAAGCGAATCGATTCGCCCCTTTAGCGAATCGATTCGGGTGAGCGAATCGATTCGGTTCCCAATCCGAATCGATTCGGAAAGTATTCTGCAAACAGGTCTGTAAATGGCGAATCGATTCGGTCTGTACCCGAATCGATTCGGCCCATTGCAGAAACCCAATTCCTCTTAGTCGAATCGATTCGGCCTGTACCCGAATCGATTCGGCCTGTTCGAGGGTCACAGTTTGGGCGATTTCTCAAACTCCAAAATACCCAAAAATCAATCCAAATTCATTTCCGGGGTTTCTAAACTACCCCAAAAATTATCCCGAACATCTACGACATTAATTCTAGCCGTAATTTTTCCAATTCCCGATTTGATTTCCAAGTTGGTACTTTCAACCCGGAGCTGTCATCTTGTAAAAATCATATCAAATCGTAGAAAATTCAGAAAAATACGCGGTCGGTGCCCACGCGACCGTATCGAAAAGATCTACAACTTTCGTGTTTTGGCCGAAAGCTAAATCACTTCTTTTCCTGGCCAAAAATGCCCCCAAAGGTGACGGGTTACTATTCATCATCACCTCCGAGGAGATTTCCGCCATTAAAGCTTCTCCCAAGCTTTTGTCGCCTCACCCAACGTCCTACAACCTCAACCAACTACAACTACACATATATTAAGGGTTCTAAACATCCTAGAACCCCAAACCACCAATTAATTTGGATTAAAACCTAAGTTCCACAAATTGAAATATTATTTGGGGTTTAATTGTTTTAACTCCCAAAAACCCGTTTTATCCACGATAACCCACCCCAAAACCATTTGGGTTTGTTTATACCAAACTACGGTGTGAGATATTTATGCAAAAAGATAAATAAAGCAAGTAAACACTTGCCTCGTGGATAAAATCCGACGACCTCGAGTCGAATCCGGCGGAGTTTGGCCCGAACCTCCATCTCTCCCCTCTTTTCTCCTTCCTCTCTCTCTTCTCTCTCTTTTCTTTCTTTCTTTCTTCTCTTCTTTCCCTCTCTCCCTCTTTATATAAGAGAAAAGGGTTTTAAACCCTTAAAACCCAAAAACGACTCGTTTACCCAATTACGAGTTACTTTTACCTCTAAAATTACCCGAAACTCATTTTCGTCCATCGGACACTCTTTTCCGACTATCTCGGACATTCTGAGAATTATGGCGCAGTCGAAATTCCCATCCGGGGTACTTGACCGCAAATCACTATTCCAACCCAAAATAAATAAATGCGGGTTTTCCTATTAAAAATCTTACCTCGTGTCGCTTTTCTCCACGACGACATATAATTAAAATATTTCGACCTATATAGTCCCAAAAATAATCACAACATCCTTCGAAAATCATTCAATCCTCGAAAATCCCAGAAATCACTATTTCGAGAAATTCTCCAAATTGCCAATTTATTCAATTAGGGAATTTAATTGTCTCCAAAAAGAACGGGTTGTTACACTCTCCCCCTTACAACGGAATTTCGTCCTCGAAATTCAGATGTAGCCTACACCCTCTAACTAGGATTACTACAAATCCTAAAACCTCAAGGAAAGAGATACTAACCTAATGGTTCCGAACCATACACTATGCGGCTACCGCAATCATAAAGTAACGCTAATACGTCACTCAATATCCATCCTCTAAAATGCCTCTTGGCATGGATTTCAATCTTGTGTACTACTCCCATCTTAGCTAGGCGGTACATCAAACTACCTTACCAAGGTGCCCATACACCTTTCTAACTTGTGCATATCAGCACAAACATTACGAACGTCTGACACGCATCACTCTCTCCCAGTAAGGGTCTCCTTTCCTCGGTGTAATACTCATCTATGGGTCCTCCGAACCCGCGCATTTCAATATTCCTAACCTCGGCGCTGCTAATACTAGTGAACCTATATCCTAAAAATGCTACGATCTATGCGTTACCCTACCTATTCGAAACTAATATAGTCCTAAGTATGTCCCTAGTGCCCAAGGCCTCTCTCAACTCCCGACAATTGCTTGGTTTCATGCGTGGGACGTCTCGCCAAGGCGAAATCCAAATAAGGAACCCTCCCGTTACACTACTCCCTCGCGTAGTCGGTCATCGAGATATAACGACCCAAGGCACAGAAGCGGGACGTCCTAAATCCTACTAGGCTAGCCTATGAACGCATTCCTACTATCTTATCCTTCTGCCCATACAGAAGGAAACCTAACTAATCAAGTGCCCACTTTCTATAGAAAGTGTCACGAATATAATACCCAAAATGTAGCTCCTCAAAACTTGCCTTTTCATTAAGGCCTAACTATTGTCCTCAATTAAATTTCTCTAAGTCCAACCTTACCCACCCATTTGTGGCGAAGGAATCATTTTAGTGCTTTTCCATAGCACAATTTTCCATAAGTATTTTAACATTATGTGGCTTATAGTCTATAGTGGTTCATCCACACTATAAGACCGTTCCACAAGATCAACATCCGTGCATCCCATAACAGCTCCCCACTCCCGACGCTGTTAAGAGTCATGTGTGAAGTGTCTCGCAAAGCGAAATCCAAACAAGGAACCCCTCCACACATTAACCCTTGACTTCGTTGGTTATGGAGTTCTGTCATTTAAATATGCAACTGGGATATCCCTATCCCCTAATCCAACAAAAAGGTGATCTGAACTCCTATCTCTAACTAAGAGTCATACCACCCTGCGCTCACACTCATTCCTAAGTCCTTGCGCAAGCTAATACTGAGCTAAACCTTACCGCTCAACAACGATTCTGTGGGCCTTAAATTATATCTATAAGGTTGCCACATATACCATCCAAAATAAGGAAGCCTCTGCTCATCGAGGTTCCATAAGTCCAATATAACAAAGGTGTACTCAACCTGTATAAAGGTGAGACACCACAATAACAATATGTTCCCTCCAGGAATTGCGGACACGATAGACTTGCCATCATTAGCCTGCTATCGCTCCGTTACACCATATACCGTATACGTATATATATAAAATATAATCACCCGCCTCTATGGCGAACGAAGAAAAATAGAATTCCGCTATCGCGGAAAAACACATAAACACACATGATATTATGTTATCGTGACCGCCATAACTCAAATTACACACACGAGTCTAGGGCTAACTAATACCGCGACTGTATCTAGTCACTCCAAATATACATCCTTCTCATTCCGGCTAAATCATGGGGACTCACGATTAAAACTATCCGCAAGGTCCCTTTCGAACCCTCAATTTCAATGAGGAATTCGACTTTAGTACCACTCTCTACCTTAGCGGTACTGCGGTAATCCTTACTACCATTATTTAGTAGTCGCCGCCAAAATCCTTAACAATTATCATAAGGAGAGTGACCTCTATTAGGGTCCTCATCCCAACCTTCTACCAGCAGCTCCAGCTAAGCCTCACCTCCTGCTACCATTCAAGCTCCGCACACGATTCTCAAACGAGCGTGTAAAAGATTTCTATAATCTCATAATATGGCAGGAGAACGAAATCTCGCAATAGAAATCAACAATCCTATTCCTGAGGCTCTATACAAATCGAGAGCAACGCTGAAAGCGTAGTACGTTCGCACAGATTCCTAAAGACACTAGAACCTGATGCTCTGATACCATCTGTAACAACCCGCCTAATAAGATACCGGGCGATCACTCCAATATTAAATTAAAACAGGAGTTTCAAATGGATCATTCTTAGCATCACTGTCGAAAATCCAATTAATTACTAATATCCTATTAGGTGGTCGTTAAAAACTTTTATCTAACTACTCTTTTTTAGCGCACAAATTAAAACATTCACAATTAAATGCGTAATGAACTGAAATGGAAAAGAAAGGAACTAAAATAACCGAACACTCGGTCCAAATAATACAACCATATCGAATGCTGTACTGAAAGAATAAATAAATGCAATTGAGCCATTGGCTCGAGTGTTTATACAATATCTCCTATCTAGAGTACAAGGAAAGAAACGTCTACCGATAACCTGCAAGCATCCACAGCTACTGCAGCAGACGTCTGACTCGAAAGAGTTTCCATCCAGGCGTCCCTGTGTCTGGACACCTATATATATACAGTATAGAGAAAGAAAGGAGAGTAGACAAACGGGTCAGGGCCCGAATGTTTAGAAAATATTTTGCAAGTGCATAAATGCTTTATTTTTAGAAAAATAGTTTCATCTCATATTTAAATTTGGTATCGCACTCCCATGAGATACCCCTCACCTCTCCGCTAATAGTGCACTCCTAGCGCATCTATCTAGAACATTCTAGTCAAGCTACCCTGCTAAACTAGTCTAATACCCAACCACTATCTAACCTAGATAGTCAAATAGATGTACTAAGGGCTAACTTCACTTTAATCTCGACGCTATGCCATGTTCGTGCGTGGGGTGTCTCGCGAAGCGAAATCCAAACAAGGAACCCCCCCGATACACTACTATGCAGCAAGGTCGATCTTTGAGATCCGCCAGTCCCTCAGTAAAGAAAGATATATAATATATATACCATAAACATTTAATAATATTAGAGCACTAAGGATTAAACTTCTCCCCAGTCTCAACACAGTGCCATATTCGTGCGTGGGGTGTCTCGCGAAGCGAAATCCAAACAAGGAACCCCCCCGATACACTACTATGCGGCACGGTCGATCGTCGGGATTCATTAGACCCTCGGCACCCAATTTATACATATACATATATTTACAATATACTGCCGGGTAATATAATTATCACCCGGACTGAGGCTTTCCAAATCAATTGTATCTTTATAATACACGTCCGGATCTATCTCCCGGACTGAGGTGTATTCTATACACAAAGTATTTATAAATACTGATCCTTTTTATTTCAAAACTTCCATTTCCCTTCTCATATCCAGGAAATGTATTTATAAAAGCCAATTCATTATCATGAATTGCTTTAACAAACCATATACTTTTTGAAAGCCAATTTTATTAACATAAAAAGCTTTTCCTTTATCAATTATCCCATTTCCCTTTTTATATTCAGGAAATGTATTCAAAGACATTTTCATTATCATAAAAATGCTTTGATCAAAACATATGCTTCCACATCCCTTCTTCCATCCGGGAAGTGTTACCGAAGCCCATTTATATATAACCCATTTCCCTTCCTATATCCAGGAAATGTAATTAAAGCAAATCCATTATTATGAACTGCTTTAATAAAAACGCATTCTAAGACCGCCCGTCCGGATTTCTCCACTGTGCGCGCCCCTAAATGGCTATCATCTTCCAGGGCCTCCAAGACAACCTGGGATCCTATATCGAAATACGTCGGGAAGCGACCATGTGCCTGCGGGATAGTCAAGACCACACCCGGAATCTCCTAACCAGCGCAGAAAATATAACAACAAACGCTCACATGGCCTATAGGACTATATCCACCCTGCATCATTAGCCAGGGGGCTTCACCATACGAACGCAACTTCCCTTATGATAGCGATTTAGAGAGGTGTGTAATCCATATTTTATTAATTATGAAAAACATTTCTCTTTCCATTTTGAAAATATTCATTTATATATTTTCAAAATCATTTCCATCATCATATATATATATATATACCTAAAACACACAGTATATACATATCCTATATATTCTTCCTAGAATATATATATAAACGGCCTTAGTGGCCTATAGCATCTAACGATGATAATAATCCCAAAGATTCCCTCCGAGAATCATAATCATGCATTGATAGTTGCATGATTCTAAATCCAAAGTATTTCTTACTTTGTTCAATACTAATTACCTCAATCATCTCTTAAAGGTTTATTTATCCTCAAAACTCTTATTTAGGAATCCCCATAAAAATCCCAAATGGTAATTCAACTCCCCATACTCTTAAAGGGAGAAAACTTAGAAATTCTGACCTAAGCGAATCGATTCGCCCCTTTAGCGAATCGATTCGGGTGAGCGAATCGATTCGGTTCCCAATCCGAATCGATTCGGAAAGTATTCTGCAAACAGTTCTGTAAATGGCGAATCGATTCAGTCTGTACCCGAATCGATTCGGCCCATTGCAGAAACCCAATTCCTCTTAGGCGAATCGATTCGGCCTGTTCGAGGGTCACAGTTTGGGCGATTTCTCAAACTCCAAAATACCCAAAAATCAATCCAAATTCATTTCCGGGGTTTCTAAACTACCCCAAAAATTATCCTGAACATCTACGACATTAATTCTAGCCGTAATTTTTCCAATTCCCGATTTGATTTCCGAGTTGGTACTTTCAACCCGGAGCTGTCATCTTGTAAAAATCATATCAAATCGTAGAAAATTCAGAAAAATACGCGGTCGGCGCCCACGCGACCGTATTGAAAAGATCTACAACTTTCGTGTTTTGGCCGAAAGCTAAATCACTTCTTTTCCTGGCCAAAAATGCCCGCAAAGGTGACGGGTTACTATTCATCGTCACCTCCGAGGAGATTTCCGCCATTAAAGCTTCTCCCAAACTTTTGTCGCCTCACCCAACGTCCTACAACCTCAACCAACTACAACTACACATATATTAAGGGTTCTAAACATCCTAGAACCCCAAACCACCAATTAATTTGGATTAAAACCTAAGTTCCACAAATTGAAATATTATTTGGGGTTTAATTGTTTTAACTCCCAAAAACCCGTTTTATCCACGATAACCCACCCCAAAACCATTTGGGGTTTGTTTATACCAAACTACGGTATGAGATATTTATGCAAAAAGATAAATAAAGCAAGTAAACACTTGCCTCGTGGATAAAATCCGACGACCTCGAGTCGAATCCGGCGGAGTTTGGCCCGAACCTCCATCTCTCCCCTCTTTTCTCCTTCCTCTCTCTCTTCTCTCTCTTTTCTTTCTTTCTTTCTTCTCTTCTTTCCCTCTCTCCCTCTTTATATAAGAGAAAAGGGTTTTAAACCCTTAAAACCCCAAAACGACTCGTTTACCCAATTACGAGTTACTTTTACCTCTAAAATTACCCGAAACTCATTTTCGTCCATCGGACACTCTTTTTCGACTATCTCGGACATTCTGAGAATTATGGCGCAGTCGAAATTCCCATCCGAGGTACTTGACCGCAAATCACTATTCCAACCCAAAATAAATAAATGCGGGTTTTCCCATTAAAAATCTTACCTCGTGTCGCTTTTCTCCACGACGACATATAATTAAAATATTTCGACCTATATAGTCCCAAAAATAATCACAACATCCTTCGAAAATCATTCAATCCTCGAAAATCCCAGAAATCACTATTTCGAGAAATTCTCCAAATTGCCAATTTATTCAATTAGGGAATTTAATTGTCTCCAAAAAGAACGGGTTGTTACAAATTCGTGGGTTTAATTACCCTATTTTGTAAAATTACTAAAATGCCCTCCCGGGTCACTAATTAGGCCCAAAAACACCCCGGGACCCAAACTAAACTCCCGGATACACTTTTCTGACTATCTCGACCCTTTCGGACGCGTTGGCGCACTCAAAACGACCATACGAACAACTTATAAAATATTCACTTTTATATATTAATAATTAGTCCCGACGCGACACGGGCGCGTCCCGACTAAAATGCTCAAAATAGTCATTTCGTTCACTCGGACATTTAATATAACCAATATCATATATTACTATGCTCGTAAGTAATATTTAACAATTTTATATAATTACTAACTCACGTCACGTTAATAATTATAACATAATTAATTTCCGGATTTTTATTAAATAATTCACTCACATTAATTTTAATAAAACCCCCAAATTAATATAGCATAAAAATACGGGGTATTACAATTACTCTACAAATCTCTCATTGTTCTACACACGAAATAATGAGCCAAAGGGTCCTATTTATAGGCTTAGGGTGAGGCTTTAGGGTTTTGGTGGAACTCTTCAATTTACACCTCTTTAATGTCCCCCCACTCGAAAAGTCTTCTTTTTTCTTGCTGAACACGCATGTCAAATTTCGTCCAATTCGGAGAATAAGAATTCCCGAGTTTTTTACGATTTCACAAAGCATTTTTTTGAACGAGCGTAAAATTCAGCTTTTTCGCGCCTTTTTCAAGTTGATCATCAATTTGCACAAAATTCCATCATTACCTGCAAAAATTTCACTAGGCAACTTTTTTCACAAATTAGCACAAGAATATTATAAAATTATAGAAGCACCCATTTTTGACTTAAAATTGCCATTTTAACTGTGAATTCAATCATTCTTGCATTTTTTCCCTTTTTAATAAAATGATCCTAAGAACTTATTAAATAAAACAAAATGGGACTAACAAGGTATAAATTCGGGTATAAAATATACAAAATAATGCACTCATCAATAATAACAATACCGAGGCACGAAACTTCACATCTTGAATTTCAATGACTTGTGAAATTCAATTCCTTTGTTTCAGACTTTTGACAACCCAATCATTCTCACAAGAAAAAAAACAAAATATCAAAATTTTCATAATGCTAACAAAACAAATTGGGAATTTCAACATAGTTTCACTCCTTATCATCATTTATGGTGGAGACCTATTTAGACCATGTAAAATAGTAGGTTCCTTCCTAATTGTTCATGGTTCATGGTAGTCTTTTGAACTCTCAATTAATATAAGAACATGTAATTTATAAAAGGTTTAACCGCAAGAGATTGATCCATAGTGATGACTAACATGGACTCCTATCGTAATGGAAGTGTGAATTTCACGAAATAAGAAAATATTTGAACTTTTGCTATTGTATTTTAATAGGCAAATATTTCATTTGAAATTTTGAACAATAAAATATTTTTTAGATAAATGATATTTTTAGGTTAAAAAAATTTCACAACATTACAATGGCTACATTACCGAATACAAACAAAACACAATAAAATAAGCAATCTTATTTTTTACTTAACAGTAGAACAACCCAAATGAAATAATACCCGACATGAAATATTTTTTTTACCCAACGCTGACACGATCCAAGTAAAACTCAATAAGAAATTTTATTTCTTGACTTAACCCGAACCAAATAAAATAAGACACATAATATTTTTTTTACCTTACTCGAATTAACTAAAATTAATTTGAAATCTTATTTTTTTTACCTAATAAGAACCAAGGAAAAATGACACATAATATTTTTTCCCTCACCCTAACACAAACTAACTAAAAATCGATATGAAATCTTATTTTTTTTATTACCTAACATGAACTAAGGAAAACAGGACTTGGGACTTGTTTAGTTAACAAGAACCTAATAATATGTGGCATAACATGAAATCGTAATTTTCTACCTAATACGAATATGAGCCAATTGTAACACAAAATGATACAATTTTTTTATCTAGCTCGAACACGATCTAAATAAAAAACTATAAATCCCTATAGTGTGTGCTTAGACAAGAATGGTATTGAAAACAAAGAGTGTATTTTAAAAATTTTCAATTTTAAATATTAAAACTTTTTAAACAACTTAAGATCCAATTAAACTTGTTCACCAAATTAAATCGTTTTGTTGTGAAAAACCTATTTACCCAATTTTATCTTTTTAACCTAAGACATGCATCTAGGTAATAAACAGATAAAACAAATAAATCTAACACAACACGTCGATGTACTAGGAAAATCACAAAGGAAAAAATCTTGGACGACCCATCCAAACAGATCACTATGACAAGATTTTACAAAAAAAAAATAGTGGACTTACTCAACGACTCGTCTCCCTCATAAGCCTTGATGCTCTTCTATCTTCAACTGCTCCTCTACAGTGCAATGCAAAAGATCACCTACACAAGGCGTCAATACGCACGAGTCCACGTACACATCGATATCCACCTATGAGGCTCAATAACCATCTGCACAGCATACAATGCGTGCGCAGTTCACCGCACAAAACTTGTTCTCTCAAGATAAAGAGAAACAAACTTTGGTTCCCAAACTTAAGATCTCAAAGCATATGAATAATAAATCTTGGATCCTTTAAATGTAATGGGTGAAACTAGGCTTTTGGAACATTGGTAAAAATATATGAAAACGCTTTTTGCCAAAAGTTCTTATGAATTCTGAGTCTAGCACACTTATAAATAGTAAAACATAAGTTTCGAGATGGTGCGAACTCGTTCAAATGAAAACTAAGGTCATTCGAATGAGATTAAATTTTCGGTCTAATGACACACCAGTTCGTTCGAATGAAGAAGATTTATCGTTTGACTGTTCTTCTAACGAGGGTGGAACTATTAAATAGACGGGCCTCGTTAAATGTACGTTAGATGGTCGTTCCAATGAGATTCTAATGTTGTTTTAATGAGACCAACTTCATTTGAATGAAAACTTAATTTCGTTCTAAAGAGGTGAAGATATCGTTCGAATAAGATTAGAATCCAAAAATATTTTTCTTTAAAAAACATTTTAAACATAGTTCCAAACAATTTTGATTAAAAACAAAATCCATAAAAATTATTCAAGTACCATATTCAAAATGCATCCATCTCTTATGAGATTCGGTAAATATGAAGACAAACTTGGCATAACAAACGACACGAAGTATATCGACTTTGAAGCTTGGCCGATATGTCTTCGTCAAATATACCATAGGCTTTCGAGATCGACAATACAAAGTGTAACCTATGGCTGAAATGTGTTATTTGGAATTAAGCCAAATACAAACAAATTGACTCGATTGAAATTTTGTCCTTACAAATTTCGCCCTATGGCTATTTTAGAACAAAATTAAAACAAAAACCTTATGGGCCGTCAAGCTCTCTAAAAAGACTCAATCCCCAACCTCAAAAGGAGAAAGAGTACAGACGCTGGACAGACACAAACGTTGAGTAGCTTTTCTTGCTTGATAACTTTAGCACATGTTGCAAACCTGTAAACTTAAACACACCTTCAAATACAAAGAGAATATAACAAGTATAAATCCGCATAAGAATAAACACCTCAACCCAGGTAAGATGTCTCTCCTTTAGATAAAGATATCCTAATCATGCAAGAAAAAAAATACCGTTTCTCCCCCTTTGTTTAAGAATAAACAAAGCTAGATAGCATAAAATTATTTCTTCCCAAAAATCAAATCTCGCCCTAAATGTGTGAACATATGATACCAATAGGAGATAGAAGAAGGTTTAATATCGTGAAAAGGGTAACAAACACACAACATGGCAATCTCAAGCACAAATAATCCAAAATATGACCAAACAATATCAATATCAATGCAAAAGATAACAATAAGAATAACCAATGAAGAATGATACCAATTACATCATGTACGTGCCAATTAAAATTTAAAGATAAAACACGTGGTAAACATTGACTAAATGCAAATTGCAAAGACTCAAATAAAAAATGATACCAAATATATATAGGATCCGACTATTCCCACTCCCCAATTCTTCCCCCGCTCCATTTTAATATTCAAAGACCCATTAAATCCATTAACTCTTTTTCATTCATCTCAAATTCACATTTATATCCAAAATTAATATTCACTTTCTTATTCCAACTAAAACAAATATTTTATTACTTAATAAAGAAGTTTTATTTATACTAAATTTTTTTTGAATATATAAAATATTTATTTTGAAAATTATTTTAAATAAATATAAAATAAATTTTGTATAAAAAATGTTTTAACTTTATAAAACCATTTTAAAAAGTAAAATAAATTATTTTCACTATTAAAAAGTAATAACTGTTGCTGTTGTATAAATTATTTAAATAATTTAAATAATTTAAAATATATGCAAATAAAAACTATTTTATTATAAAAAAATTGTTTATAGTAAAAACTGCTTTTATTTTTATTTTTTGTATAAAAAGTGTCTTAACTTTTATATAATATACAAACTGCTTTTTACAAAGGAAAATTGTTTTAGCTTTTAAAAATCCAAATTATGTGTAAAAAACTATACATTTTACTTAAAATTGCGTTATGAAAAAATGAACACTCATTTCCATAAATATAAATTAAACAATAGAAAAAATGTTCAAATAATTTTTTTACAAAAGAGTTATTAAAATAAAATTTACAGTTTTTATATATAAAAGACGCATTTTTAATTGCGAAAGCAATTTACATAAAAAACTGCCTTTTATATTATATAGAACATTATTTTAATTTTCATAAATAGTTTTTTAAAATAACAATTAATTTTTTTTAGTGTGAAAATAGTTTGGTTTTTTACTTTTTAAAATGATTATATAAATTTAAAAAAATTATACAATATTTTTTTAAAGAAACAATCTTCTAAAATAAATATTTTTATAATGAAAATAGTTTATTTATTTTAGGCACATGTTTAAGCTTGGTATAATATTGGAGGTATATTTATTTTATTTTTTAAAAAAGGAAATGTATAAAATAAAATAGTTTTAAAAACAAATCTTTTGTAAAAAAATATAAAAAAACACTTTTTCAAATAGATAACGCAGTTTATTTTTGTAAGGACTATTTTTTAAATATTTTTTTTTACGTTTTATAAATAGTTTTTTAATTAAAAAATATGTAATTTTTTTAAAACAGCCGAAGTGTTTTTTTAAAATAGTTATAAAAGTTTAAAAATATATTTTTTTAATTTTTCATACGGTTTCTTATTAAAAAAAGTTTTTTGTTTACAAAATACAAAATTTTAATTACTATCAATTGTTTTAGTTGGAGGTAAAAAAGTGGGCAAGGGTAAGGGCATAAATGTCAGTTCATGTTTAAATGGAGTGGGGGAGGAATTTTCATTCCATATATATATATATATATATACATGCAACATATACCAATGAAATACATGGACATATATATAGGTAAAAATGACCATAAAACAAGACACAACTATATAAGCTTTACACACTAGCATAGTATTGATGTGTCGAAACATGTGGAATGGAATGAATGGGCATAAACTAGATACAAATGAATTATAACACAAACACTCAAATATGTTCAAGAGTCATATTTGACCACAAAACTTTATCAAACTAAGATTTAGCCTCAAATGGCAAGACAAAGTGAGCTCTATGAACAAACAAGCACAATGCACACAAGCCTAGATATTGATTATTTTACAAATAAATAACGTCGTGACAAAATAAGCATAACTAGGATTAATTGTGCAAACTCATTGATCTTCAACTATAACACCCTCAAACGACAAACAATTAACATATTTCTTTTCACTCAATTCTTTTGAAGATATCATTTTTTAAAATCAAACAAACTAAACTATGTTGGCCCTGGATTTATTTTTTATTTTTATTACCGTTAAATCTTTTCAATAGGCTCTTACCAACGACGACTGTCCCACAAAGGAGAATTTCTCCTTTAGTAACCCTTTCCCGTGCACCCTTATATATTCAATAATTTTAACCAATTTGACGCCCATTCTTATATGCATAAATCTCTTATAGTCACAAAATATGTAGATGAAAACATTGATGGGAGAACATCTCACAAAGCTCAAATATAACACGTGAAGTTAACATTCAAAAAGATCATGCATGTGTGCAGAGGCATATAGAAAGAGAATCCATTAAGCGAATCATGTTCGAAGCAACTCCATGCAAGCACGAGCGAGAATAATCTATGCATTAATAATCATAACCAAATGTCCTAGTCACATGGAAAGCATGGAATGTAATTTGATTCAAACACACCAATATGGCACAAAAAATGTGTAAAACTAAAAAACACAAAAATAAAAAATCTTTTTGAGTTTTTCTAAAATATTTCAAAAGAAAATACCAACTTTGAAAACAAACTTACTCAAAAGAAAAACAAAATATTTTTATAATTTTCAACATGTCTCAATAAAAGAAAAATCAAAATACAAAAAGACTCAAAACAACATACAACTAGCAAACATAGTATAACATGAAGCACAAAAGCTAGTGTATGTAAACATGAAAACACAATCAACCATTTTTTTTAAAGAAGAGGGACAATACCTCCACACATATTATTAATAAAAAAAATGGAGAGAAAGCCTCTCCATTGGTTCTTACATGAACTAATGAAAATTTTCAAAACCTCCCAAGGTGTTTCTATTCTTAGACTTTCTAGGAAAGTTTTTAAGATCATAGAAAAACCTCCTAAATTTACCTTCCCTACCACATGAGTGTAAGTGTAAACATGGTGAGGGGTGTTACCTAAGGGTTGACCTTTCCTAACGTTCCTAGTTGACACACTCAAACACATGGTCTTGGCTTGGGTAACGAAAACATTATGATAATTTAAGCCAATTACTCCCCTTTCATCTTCGATTTGGACGGTGCCTAACATCTTATTCAACTTTTTCGACTTAGGTTCAAAATCAAATTTGACCATACCCAAATCTCTTAATCTCTCCTCTATCTCAACTATCCTCGACTCGAGTAAATTCATACTCTTTAAACTCAAGAAGCTATTTCTTTATTACCTCCATCAAACCATGAAGGCTATATCTCTCACCCTCAACATACTCTAGCTTCTTTTAAAGAGTCCACACACATGTCCTAAGATCCTCAATCAAAACATTCTCATCATTCATAACGACACATTCTTTTAACCTAGCTTCCGACTTCAAGTTAGCCTTCTTCACCTTCAAAGTTTCCACAAACAACCCACAAAAGGCTACTTAGAATTCACTCTCCTCCTCCTCCTCCTCCTCCTCCACACTCTCATCTCCACTCACACGACCATCATTTACTTGGAATACCAAAATAATGGCCTCGAAAATGTCATGCAAGTAAATATTTTCATTGGAAGATTTCTCATCCGAGCTCGTATCAGTAGCCATGAACGAAGTAAAATTGTGCTGAATGGGGGAATCGGGTCCTTTTTCGGAATCATTATCATTAAGGGTGGAATTATATGCAATCTACATGACATGAAAAACTTTTTATCAAGCACGACACGAAATTGTACGTGGATTAAGTTAATTGATACATTAACGGGGTTTTTAACGAATAATATGACACTCCATTTTTGTGGGGTTATGTTTAAAATATCAATGTTCCGAGGGTTATGTTAAAATACGACATTATCACAAGGGGGTTAAGTAAAAAAACCAAAATAATTTAACATAAATACTAATGTTTTTGAATAATTTCATTCCACTGAAGCATAACTCAATATTTTTGTACAATAAATTTATATATTCCAAAAAATTTATATCACAATAACATAATCGGAACATTTATAAAATAAACCGACATCATGAAGTCCTAATTTTTTAACATTCCAGATTAGATTTTCAATTTTCCAACTGAGCTTTTTCACAAATATTTTGAAAAAAATATTTTCTCTAATATCATATATTCAATAACAACTCAAGTTTATGCGCATGAGGAATTAAGGAAACCCCAAGTAAAGCCTTACCATTATGATGAATATCTCCTATTTTGAACCCAATTTTGTATTTTTATGCGCTTTCTTTATTGTAAATTCCACCATACAATATTCGATCCCAAATTTAGAGCACAATTTTAATGTGAGTAACACATGCAACACACGTGTGCACTTACTAGTTAGTGTAAATGTATAATTATGATGCTCCTCTTGATTATTAATTAATTTGAATTTTTTACATGGACATTTACATTAAATGCCAAATGATTACAAATTTAACGTTTTGTTTTGTTGGAATGAGAGTATAACAGATTCGTTGTCTCAGGACAAAGATGGTGAATGAACCCGAAAAAGATAAATGGTTGGCCCTCCTCAACATTAATTGGTTTTATATGCGATGGCAGTATAAGATTTGATCAGTGGTAGCAAAGCAGTTGATAACAATTTTGGCTCTATTTCATGTCATTTGTTGTGGGATTGTGTTGGAATGAGAGTATAAATACCTTGCTCCAGAAAGATGTTGAGTGAGCACGTAAAATATTAACAGTTTTGATTCATTATGATATTTAGGGATGATTACTGCATATTCTCGTCATCTTTATTACGTGATATTTATTGATGATTACACTTGATGTACTTAGGTGTATCTCCTAAAAAGAAAATTTATAGTCCTCCCCTTGTTTGTTCAATTTCTTCAAATTAATAAAATTAAGTTTAAGGCAGTGGTTAGTAATATCTGATCCGATAATGGACACAAGTTTATTTCTAATAAGTTTTGCTTTCAACTTAATCAAAAAGGGATCTGACATCAATTCACTTTTCCATATACTATCGAATAAAATGGTGTGGCATAATTCAGAAGTCCCCCTAATGAGGATTGTTCAATGCTTGTTGAGTAGTATGACGGTGCCTAAATCCTTTTGCCCTATGGTTGTCCCTATCGTCGCCTTTATAAAAAATCGTAAAGCATGTCAAGTTTTAGGTGGAAAGGCACCTCTCAGTGCCTTCAATCAAGTATCAATTTATTCCACACTCTTTCTCATTTGCTTGGGTCTACTTGTTTTATTCTTGATTGTGGTCCCTCTCAGAAGAAACATGATGGTAAGGTGTGCATTTTTGTGGGTTAATCCTCGATGTCTAAGGGGTATGATCCGGTATTAAAACATATGTAGCACTCTCTTGATGTTACTTTTCATGAGGATGTCCCTTTCTACTAGGGGTTATGTACTTTGCAAGATCCTGCCTCCCAATCTCTCGAGGATTTTCCCGTCTCACCGTCTCTCGAGAGTGGGACTTCATCATTTGTGTGACCTGTACTTTTATTTGATGAGACTAACCCACGTACACTTTTATTACACCCTGTAGGTGTACTCTTATCGCACTCGGTTGCCTTTACCTCTTTTCTCCGAACTTGGGTACTCATACTTTACCACCCCTCACTTCTGATATTTATTCCAATTATCATTCTCGTATATGAGTCCCCCCCCCCCCCACATTAGGATTCTATTGGTTATTACAATCATCATATTTCCCAATATCTTTCCTATGATAGTATTTTAACTCCATGTTGAGTTTTTCTAAGCCGGTTTGAATCCGTCTCCGAGGCTTTCTAGAATTCTAAATGGGTAGAGGAAATGAAATTGGAAATTAATGATTTGCACCAAAATGATATGTGGGAAATTTTTCTCCTACCTCCCCGGGAAAATACTGTTGGATGTAAAGTGGTATTCTTCATGAAATATCTAGACAATGGCTTTATTGATCGCTATAAGGCACGATTGGTGATTATAGGATTAACGCAAGTTCCGAGGAAGAAGTTTGGTGTTGCATTTACCCATTTGGCTAAGCTTACTTCTCTATGATTATTGATTTCTCCCACGGCTTCTTATTCTTGTCCTCCACATTAGGTGTACGTCAATAATGCATAAATACATGACGATTTCTCCTAGATCATCTATATAGACTCTCGTAAGGATTTTTGAGTTGAGGGGGCCGAGAAAGTGCGCAGTCTTTGAAAGTTGATTTATGGACTTATGCAATTACCTTGAGTATTGTTCAACAAATTCAGTACCATGGTTATATCCGTGGGGTTCACTCGATGCCATTCCGATCATATGTGTCTTATTCATTGTCAACTCATAGATGTATTATTTTTTTATTTATATTGATGATATTATTATTATAGATGATGATGCCGATGGGATTGGATGAGTGAAGAGGGATATTGGGAAGGTATTTTATGTGAATGACTTGGTTTACTCCATTCTTTAAATGGTATTGAGGTGAATTGGTCATGGCGTGGTTTTTTTTTTTATTGCAACGGAAGTACACTTTGGATATTCTTCAAGATACTAGGATTCTAGGTTGTTGTTGGACTTCTACATCTTTGAACCCTAAACTAAATCTCTCGATCAACACAGGTGATATGATTAACGGTCCTTTAGTTTATTGTAAATCTATTAGTCACCTCATTTCCTTGACCAACACGATGTCGGATTTGACATTTTCTAAGAGCATTGTTAGCCAATTTATGCATTCTTCACACACCACAATATTGGAATCTATACACTACATTTTGAGATACCTCAGTTATGTATAGGATTTGAGATGTTTTATGCATTGGGAAGTCAAATAGACCTATTGTGTTGTGTTGTATTGATGAAAGACCATTACAGTTTAAGGTAGATGATCAACTTCATGTACTTTATAAGGTTTTCACTTCATTTCACGAAAAAGGAAAAAACATGTTATAGTTCATGATCTTCAACCAAGGTTGATGACCGTACGATGGCTCAGGGTAAATATCATAGCTTTAATCAATCTAGGGGAGTTGAATTTTATGAAAAAAGAATCATTAGATTTATTTTCCAATAATAAGTTCGTTAACATACTTGCATTTGATTCCATGATTCATGAGATGGCAAAGTACGTGGAGGTTATAGATACCTCAAATTTTGATAATGCACAATCTTCAAATGTTACGTGCGACAAACCTTCACAACATATAGAGCAAAGTTCCAACAAAGTTATGCAGACTGGCCCAAAAAGCTTACTTTTTTCTACCGTCTGTGTATATTTTTAGGGAACTCATGCAATACTAAAGACCTTTCCATAACTTTCCCTTTTTCATCTGGTCACTTCATAAGAAAGCTACACCTTATCTATGTATCCCCACAAGCTTCTCTTGTAATTTCGAGTTTATATATATGTGGGTTTAGACTTTATCTTGAAAAAGAACACTAGAAGTGTGAAGTACGATTTTTTATGAATATTTTATATTTTCAAAATTCATGCTTATGCATACTTGCCACACAATTCATTTTTAAGAGAGATATTTTTTACAAAGATAAAAACTTCTTGTGAAGTAAAAAAATATTTTGAAGTAATTTATATTTAAAAAAAATCCTTTTAACCCTTGAACAAATCAATTTATAAGTTGCTCTTGAGTTATTTTTACGATTTAGTTATTTAAAAAATTTATTATGAGACTTATGAGTTAGCCATATTTTAAATACTTTCACTTTGGGTTTCTCACACACTGATAAAGTTGTACTACACTCATTTGGAGGCTTATCAACCTTGTTCCAAGATTTGGAACACAATGTTTTACATCCACTTTAAAAGAAAGATTTTGAGACTTGGTGACCAAAACATGGTGGTTGTGAAGCGTGCTCCAGCAGTTGACGCTATCTTGTGGTGGATGATATGGTGTGAAAGCTCATTAGGAGGAAGTTATACATCAAGGTTATAAGATATATTTCCCCTTTGTAAGTCCCACCACTGTTCATTTGTCATTCTATAGGCCGAAAGTTTTTTCCGTTTTGACTTTTTTCTTGTAGGAGGTGTTGGGCTATAAAGTTTAACTTTACGCACTTAGATTAAGTCACCTAACATTTGAGATAATTTTTTTAATCTACTCTGTACATATTTTGTCACATGAACCTTAGGCATCATCTTTATAACCCTTTGTAGACATCATATTCTTCTCCATAATAATACCGTGGGAGTATGGCATAATCTGTCAAACCTCCCAATCCCAAATAAAAGCCTAAAGCCGTAGTTGCAGTAAGGGTGACCTAAATAAGAGCAAAATAAATCCCCCAAATCCCGTGGAAGCCCAAAAATAATCATCTAAAACCACCTAAACCTTCCCAAAGTATGCCTACAACAAAAACACGCCCCCATAACTAACCATCATGGGATGCATTATGCCATAATCGATCATTCTTGTCAGAGGACCTATTAGTCACGAACCCGACCAATTTGCTTGTAAAAGGAGCCCTATACTAGTTTTGCACATAATAACTCTGCCTCTTAAATGCTTCCTTTATGTTTTTACACTTTTTGTCTATATAAATGCTTCAAAACTCTTTTTTTCCTTCTAAACCCCTCTCAATCCAAGTTCTAAAACCATAACCCAAAGTTCTAACCTTTTCCCATATAAACTCAAAAGGACCAAAAAACATTTTTTCTTTCCTTTGTTCTAAGAAGGTACTTTCCTTTAAAGAAACCTTATATATACATTCCAAAGAGTTGATTTCAAGATAAAATGCTATTGAAATGGAAAGGTGCATGTGTAACATCGGAGGTACACTTCTTTTAAATCCTTTATTTTGAATTCTGAACCTAAAAAGGGTAGTGTTGTGTTACAACACCACCCAAATCTTCTTCTTCTTCTTCTTCTTCTTCTTCTTCTTCTTCTTCTTCTTCTTCTTCTTCTTCTTCTTCTTCTTCTTCTTCTTCTTCTTCTTCTTCTTCTTCTTCTTTTCTCTAAAGATAATGTCCGAACTATGTTGAGTTTAATCATGCCTACAGTGAATGCATAGGCGTGTTAGAGAGACACGATCTCTAAAACTCAAGTCAGATCTTGTACATATTTACATGATTGTACTCATTATTTACATAAAAACCTAAAACATCACATAAAATGATTCAAAACCATGCAATACTTTTATATAGGTTAGAGGATCACAAGATCTAGGGATTCTACCTATTATTTTGTCCTTAATGTTTGAAGTCTCGACATTCTCTCTTCATTAAAGTGATTTTATGAGTGAACTCGTCTCATTTAAGTCATTTCATGAACACAAACTATTTACATCTTCATGTTAGGTATTGTTTCACTATAAAACCCCTTGAAGGATCGAAGATAGTATAGATCTTTTACATCGATCCTTCATAAAAGCTAGAATCCCCCTGGTCTTCTATGAAATATGTGGACTTTGAATCGTTCTATGCAAGTATATACACTACACCATATTATGCGAATGGTCACGACCAAAGTCCCTGACCAGGACCATGGGTCATGGCCAAGGGCTGTGACCATTTCGAGCATTACCATTTTCGTTGGTCATGGTCCAAATCCCTAACTAAACCTAGGGTCACGGACGTAAGAGGTCACGACAGGTGGTCACAAACTAAAGCTGTGACTCATACCTCCAGATGTTCATGGCCTTCGGCTATTACCCAACTTTTTAATATATTGGAATGGTCACGGTGCTGGTCACGGCCCAAGGCCATGACCCATCCTTCGAAATATGAAAATGGTCACGGATCTAGTCACGGCTCAAGGTCGTGACCCACACTTTGACATTACCAAAATAGTCATGACCGTAGGTCGTGGCCCTGTTTATAGGTGACAAAAAAAATAGAGATGGTCACGGACTCTGGCCATGACCATTTTTAACTATAATAAAAAAATTTAGGCAGAATTTCCTCTATTTTCTAGACATTCTAAAATCTACGTAATGAAAACCCCGCACGACCATAATGCTAAAGAATAAATTATAAAAGCCCGTGTGGTCATGGGATCCAGTTTGAGAGCGTGACGATATTCTCAAATTATCACTGTGCTCTCAAATCGGGGGTGCCATAACAAACTGGGGTTAGTTCGTATGTGTTACATTAGTCCAGTGGGAGTAGTTGGCGCCTCTCACAGGGCTGTTTGGGGGGTGTTTTGGGGTTTTGTCTTCTAAAGCCATGTTTTTAAGCCTAAGTGTAGATATTCTCAAATTATCATCGTGCTCTCAAATGCTGTTATTTCCTGCGAGATGCATTGGTCCTGTACGAGGTGATCGCGCCTCTCACGGGGCCGTTTGGGGTTTTTTCAGGTTTTCTCCCTCTAACGGCATGTTTTCAAGACTAAGTGTAGATATTCTAAAAATATCATTTTGTTCTCAAACTGGGGGTCCCGTTACCATGCGGTCAGTTCGTACGAGTTACATTGGTCCCGTGCGAGGTGTTAATGCTGCTCAGGCCATTTGGGGGTTGTTTTAAGGTTTCGCCCTCTAACGCCATATTTTTAAGCCTAAGTGTAGATATTATCAAATTATCGCCGTGTTCTCAAACTGGGAGTCCCATGACCACGCGGTCAGATCCTGTGAGCTACATTGGTCCTGTGCGAGGTGATCGCCCCTCTCACGAGGCCATTTGGGGGGGTGCTTTGGATTTTTGCCCTCTAACGGCACATTTTTAAGCCTAAGTGTAGATATTCTCAAATTATCATTGTGCTCTCAAATCGAGGATCCCATGACCACACGGTTAGTTCATACGAGTTACAATGGTCCCGTGCAAGGTGTTGGCACCACTCACGGGGCCGTTTGGGGGGTGTTTTGGGGTTTCTCCCTTTAACGCCATGTTTTCAAGCCTTAGTGTAGATATTATCAAATTATCTCCGTGCTCTCAAACCAGGGGTCCTATGACCACGCGGTCAGTTCGTACAAGTTACATTGGTCCCGTGCGAGGTGTTGGCACCTTTCATGGGGCCGTTTGGGGTTGCTTTGGATTTTCGCCCTCTAACGCCATGTTTTCAAGCCTAAGTCTTGATATTCTCAAATTATCGTCTTTCTCTCACACTGGGGGTCCCGTGACCACGCGGTTAGTTCGTACAAGTTACATTGGTCACATGCGAGGTGTTGGCACCTCCCACGGGGCTGTTTGGGGGGTGTTTTAGGTTTTCGCCCTCTAACACCATGTTTTCAAGCCTAAGTGTATATATTCTCAAATTATCGTCATTCTCTTAAACCAAGTGTCACGTGACCACGCGGTCAGTTCGTATGAATTACATTGGTCCCATGCAAGGTGTTACAGCCGCTCACGGGGCTGTTTGGGGGGTATTTTGGGGGTTTTCCCTCTAACGCTATGTTTTCAATCCTAAGTGTAGATATTCTCAAATTATCACTTTGCTCACAAACCGGGGGTCCCACAACTACGTGGCCAGTTCATACAAGTTACATTGGTCCCGTGCGAGGTGTTGGCACCTTTCACGGAGTCATTTAGGGGGTGCTTTGGGTTTTCGCCTTCTAATGCCATGTTTTCAATCCTAAGTGTTGATATTATTAAATTATCGTCGGGCTCTCAAATCGGGGGTCTCGTGACCACGCGGTCAGTTTGTACGAGTTACATTGGTCCCGAGCGAGGTATTCGTGCCTCTCACATGACCATTTGGGGGGTGTTTTATTTTTTTCCCTCTAACGCCATGTTTTCAAGCCTAAATGTAGATATTCTCAAATTATCGTCATATTATTAAACTAGGGGTCCCGTGACCACGCATTTAGTTCCTGCAAGTTACATTGGTCCCGTACGAGGTGTCGGCACCGCTCACGGGGCCATTTGGGGGGGGGGGGTGCTTTGGGTTTTTTCCCCTCTAAAGGCATGTTTGGCCAGAAAGTCCGCCTTTTCTGGCCTTTACCAATTGCAGTTTGTTGTAGATCTCATTGAAATTGTTCTGGAAAGGAGCCCCGAATAATATGATGCATTTTCTAGTTTGGAATTTGATAGAGTATTCCAAATACGAATCCTCTGATTACGAGGAGTGTGGCCTTCATCAAGAACCACCAATCCATGACACTCCAATAGTATTTTCCCCTGGTCTTTCTGCCACGAATACACATTCGTCACGCGTACAACTTATTTACTTGCACACCTTTTCTTTTGGAGAATCTTAAGATATATATATCTTAATTTCTAGATTTCTCAAAATTGTTGAGGTTATGAATCGGGTATTTCCAAATTTCCATTTTTTGACGAAAAAATGAAAAGTTAAATTCCCATTTCATAACTTCAACAATCATGATAAATCTAGAAATGAAAATATAGATCTTAAGCTTCTCCAAGAGAAAAGGTGTGCGAGTAAAGAAATTGTATGTGTGACAAAGGTGTATTTGTGGCAGAAAGACCAAAGCATCCTGGGATTAAACTATAATTTGTATAAGAAACTTACCGAAGATAAAATCACGGGGAAAGAACACTCAAAGAAAGGGAAAATGAGTGTTGTAAATGAGAAAAATTAAAAATGGGGGAAAATACTATTGGAGTGTCCTGGATTGGTGGATGTTGATGAAGGCCACACTACCCATAATGTGAGGAGTTGTATTTGGAATACTCTATCAAATTCCAAACAAGAAATGCATCATATTATCCGGGACTCCTTTCCAAAATAATTTCAATGAGCAATACAACACATCGGATTTGGCAAGGCTAGAAAGGCAGATTTTCTTGACAAACATGCCTTTTGAGGGTGAAAACCCAAAGCACCCCCCAAACGGCCTCGTGAGAACTGTAAACACCTCCCATGGAACCAATGTAACTCGCAGGAACTGACCGTGTGGTCACGTGACTCCCAATTTGAGAATATGGTGATAATTTTAAAATATATAGAATTAGGCTTAAAAATATATCGTTAAAGAGGGAAAAATTAAAACACCCTTCAAACGGCCATATGAGAAGTCGGAAGAACTAACAGCGTGGTCACGGGACTCCCGATTTGAGAATATGATGATGATTTGAAAATATATAGAATTAGGCTTAAAAAAGTGCTGTTGGAGGGCGAAAACCCAAAGCACCTCCCAGACGGACCCATGAGAGGTGTTGGTGCGAGGTGTTGTCTCCTCTTACGGGGCCGTTTGGGGGGTGTTTCAGGGTTTTTACCCCTAACAACATGTTTTTAAGCCTAAGTCTAGATATTTTGAAATTAACGTCATGTTCTTAAACCGAGGGTCCCATGATTATCCAATAGCCAAAAACCAACAACACTCCAACAACCAATAATTATCCCGTACTCCTTCTAATATACTATCCAATAATAAATCAATAACCAATAATTATCCAACAGCTAAACCAAACAAAATCAATAATTATCCCGTACGCCTTCTATCATCTAAAATATTTAAAAGATAATGCATGTCAATTACATAACTACTTCAATTAAAGTAAAGAGTACCTGATTCCTGCGATCCAAGAAGGCCATTAAATAGCGTCTTCTGAATCTGTGACTAGACCAAATTGATCCTGTAGCTCCCAACATATTCTTTTACATGCATATTTATTTATTAGTTTCTTTAATAAAGTTTTCATAAAATCAAGCTAATTTAACTTAATTTTATGAACACCGCATTAATGAAACTGATCAACAAATGTATATGTACATGAACATGTGGAAATTGAGCTGGGTCAATTTGATCCAATCACAAACTCAAATGACTCTAGGTTTAAACAGGGCGTCTTGTTAAAGTAACTAAACATTCTACTGAACAAAACATATTATCAAAAGTTAACTTACATAAATCATATTAAAAATTCGTAAAAGTAATTAAACATTCATACATCAAAGTAAAGCGCTAATACAATGTCAATATCATAATAAATACAAATAAGATTGACAAGGATAACATAGTATTTTGATACTCAATCTTCCTTTAAATAAACTAAAAGATCTTTCAAATTAGGGTTGTCATCAAGAGGTGACTGGAACTCTTTTGGAGCCTTTAATGCATCCACATGAGTAGTTATACCCTTTGGTGCATGCACAACAATAGACCAATTGCCATTATTTATGCAATTTGAGTAGAATACATTCTTTACATTCTGAAAGGCATAAATAAAAGGCTCGTCAACTATGCGATCTTTACTCTTCAGCTTTGATAAATCTACCATAATAAGTTTGGAGCCAGTATCAACTTTGCAAGCATTCGTTGTATCCTCCATCTTTGCCCAATCATAATAGA
Organism: Sambucus nigra; assembly: GCA_949130495.1. Taxonomy (NCBI): domain Eukaryota; kingdom Viridiplantae; phylum Streptophyta; class Magnoliopsida; order Dipsacales; family Adoxaceae; genus Sambucus; species Sambucus nigra. The sequence continues at coordinate 467,459,661 of OX422222.1, read as the reverse complement.
ATACGGTTTATATGAAATCTAAGTAATCAAGTTCTAGGATTTGTTGGATTATCCCATAATAGGTTAGCACTGTATTCTTTGGATTTTTACCGCTTTGCTAGCGATATAGGTGGTCAAGGTAGAAATTGATATTCCACTATTTTGCGTCAAAATCTTTTCCTCATATGGATATGAAATGAAATCAAAACCGTTTGGTGCACAATTTCTTAAACTCTTTAGCATGAAAACTAGGCCCTTTTGCTAGGCATGTAAGCCTGGAAGAGACATCATCTCTTTTAGAAGTTGAATTTATTAATGAATTTGTATTAGGGAATGTTATTATCACACAATAAGATGTGAAATTTACCTATTTTGACACCCATGCCCTAAAACCAGTTGTCATGCAATTTCTCTTTTGATTGTGGGCTTTTTAGTTCTTCTACTTCATACGAGTAAATTATAGAGTTTAGATCATAAAATATAAAATGCATATAATCAAAGAAGGAGAATTCAGTAGATACTCACTCTCTCTAGTCTTCGACTTCATCTTGCGATTCGAAGACAAAGCGAGTTGCTTGCTCGTTTTGTATATTTATGAGTTTCACCTCTTTAGGGTTCCCAAATGGTAATTCGTCCTCAAACTCATTAGGTTCCTCGATCACTCCTCCTCCACGAGGATTGAACCTCTTGTCCTGGCATATATTCCCTAACGTTTAATGATGATTCCATGGTTACATATTCTTCAACAATTGACCTTCCAATATATAGTGTATTCTTTACGTAATCTTGGAAGGTTTTCATCAAGCTCTCAAAAGGATACTGTTGGAACACGAGGCCCCCAATTTTTAAATCTTTACTACAAATAGTAATTTCCTTTTAAAGATGCGAAAGCGAGATGATTCAATTAAACAAATTAACTAATTTTATTTTCTTTTCAAATTAAAATTAAACAAAAACACAAAATGAAATTGAATTAATTAACAAATGAATTTTTCACTTTAACATATTAACTCATCTCAAGTCCTAGAAATTTGCCTAAAACATATTTTCAACATAACCAAATTAGGCCAAACCAATTTTATCAAATTAAGTGATGACTTGAATTAAATTAATATAAAAATTACCCAAATTAATTTAGCACCAAATTAAGTAAGTAGTGATTTAAACCAAATTTTATCTTTTTTCCTAAGCATGCGTTCTAGGTGATTTTGCAAAAGATAAAATAAACAAAGAACCACTACGCTGCAATGTACGAGAAAAAAGCCATAACGGGAAAAAACCTCGGAAGGCCCTAGCCACAAATTCACTAAGTATGGTTTTACAAATACGAGACACGAAAGACTTACAACACTCAACTTGACTCCGTCCAAGCCTCGACGCTTCTTCTTGTACACACCTCTTCCTAGCGAATAACCACAGAGCTCCACCGCGGTCTCGGAATCTACCGATCGAATTTTTTTGGTCACCGCCACCCGAACAAGGAGACTTTCTCCAAGTGGGTAAGTCAATGCAAATGAACTTCTTCTTTGTGGGATTTAGAAGCAAAACCTAACTTCTCTTCAATTCTGTAGAGAAAAACCCGGTGCCAGACACTCCAAGCAATGATATATATTGAAACATGGAATAAACAATATGGGTGAACACAAGTGTTTAAAAGATTTTTCTTGAAGAAATGAACACTAAAAACATGAACTTTTTCTTGGAAAAATTGAACTCACAAAACTCTCTTTAGGAGATGGAATAATATGAAAAAGTTGATTCAAAATAGTTGATTCCCGCACTACATAAGTCAGTCAAAAGTTGGTGGGGAAAAGTAGCGGGAAAAACTGTCAAAAACTACCATTTAATTTCCCGCCAAAAATCTTGTTCGAACGACCCTTCTAACGAAGTTCCAATGGCCTGATGGGAAATCTCGTTGCCAAACCCGTTAGAACGACATTCTCATTTGAACAAACCAACTCGTTTGAACGACAATATTGAACAAAGTTCCAGAGGCAAGATCGTTGGCAAACCTCGTTCGAACGAAAAACTCGTTGGAACGATAATTTCAAACGAAAATCGAGAAAGATTAAAAATTCGATTTTATCCCAGAAACTTTATTTTAAAGTTTTAAAGAAACCTTATGAAAATAAATGACAGTTTGAACAAAACTTACACCCAATACTAAATGTTCCAAGCTCATATATAAATATGTAATGCATTCATACCTTTGGAGTAAGTGGAACACATGTTGATGACGTAGAAACGTGGCACAATAAACTCGGAATTTGATGAAGCTTTATAATCTTAGCCGCTACGTCTTTAACTTAAGTATGTCATAGGCTTAAAGGATGGTCAAGTATTCTATCCTATGACTCAAACGTTTTTGTCCGTAATTGAGCCAAAACAACAAAGGACTCAATTGGAAATTTGTGTCCTTACAAATCTCCCCCTTTGGCTATTCCGGGACCAAAACCAACAAAAATCCTGAAGGGCCGTCAAGCTCTACTAGACTGATAAAAATGTCCCACCCAAAATAAAAAACAATAGCCTGACTCAAGCAACCCAAGGATCAATATCTTTGCCGACGATGAAAGTTTCCACTTAGAAGAATTCCTGTACACTTAAGCAAACTATCAAACGCATAGGGAATATGAAGAATATTAAATGCATAAAATAAATACTTCCCTAAATTAATTCTCCCCTTTATAAACTATGATCAACCTAAGAAGATAGCGACTCCCCCTAAGTTAAATCTCCCAAACTAAGATACAATTACAATAGGATTATATACCATTTCTCCCCCTATCATTCTCCCCCTTTTTGTTCAGGAATAGACAAAGGATAAAAGAACTAAATAAAAAAAATAATGCATAAGAAGATAGGAACATGAAAGTACATGGGCAACAATATCATAACTAATCCATACAAATATTAATGAATACCAACATTTATGCGAAAAACAAATGATACCAATTTGACAAATAAGATTCTAAGCATGTAATATCAAATAATGGACGCAACAAGATAGATACCAATTATGAATTAAAGCATAGATGGACTAGAAAGCAAGGCAAAGATCAAATAAAAATATCATATATATACATACTCTAGATATACTAAGGATACACACACACACATATATATATAGATATAAACATAGACATGACACAAAATACAATAAGTCTTTCACACTCGTATGGAAAATATGTATCATATGGAAACGTAAGTGTTGGGGTGTGAACGAGTAACAATGAAATTTAGACCCAATCACTTAAAACATGTTCACGGAGTTCTCAATTGATTGCAAACTTCATTACATTTGAATAAAACCTCATGTGACAATATAAATTGAACTCAATGAACAAACATACACAATGCATACAAGCCTAGACTTTTGATGATTCTACAAACCAATAGAGTCATGACATTGAAAGTACAACTAGGATAAACGGACATTGTGCAAACCGTTGATATACCATCCAATCTCCCTCAATAAGCATATATTAATTTTGAATGAATATATCAATTAAACATAGGCCTTGGCAAATTTTTTTCTTTTTAATGCCATTATTCTTTTAGGCCTTTGGACCACGTATTTCTTTTAGGTCCAAACAAACGGTGGCTTACTATTCACAAAGGATAATAAATCCTTTCGGAGCCCTTCCCCGTGCACATTTATACATATTATTTTTATATCTCATAAAGCTCACGTGCAACGGATTTTGACATGCACTAGTCCTCTTAGGTCACACAACATGTAGATGACAAGATTGGTAGGAGAACACCTCACAAAGCTCAAATATACATATGAAGTTAAAATTTCAAGTGAGCTCGTGCATGTGTGAATTCATGCATATAAAAATAGAATCCATTATATCAACACAAAATCCAACTACTCCATGTAAGCATGGTGAAGAGCATAATAAGGATTAGCAATCTAAACCAAAAGTTCTCACCACATGGAAGCGAAAAGAAGGGATTCTAACACAAGTGTATGCCACATAGAGTGTGTCAAACTAAAATAACACAAAAAAAAATCTTTTTGAGTTTTTTGACAATTTTTAACCAAAAATAAAAATATTTACTCAAAAGACACACAAAAATCATTTGTATTTTTCATTAATCTTATATTACTAAAAAGTAAAACACAAATGATACACAAAATCTTTTTGTATTTTTCATTTAATGCAAACATAAATGAAGGAAATATAATACAAAAGATAAAAAAAAATCATTATTCTAGCATGAGATTAAGCATGGAGCATAGAATAGAACATGATTAAAACAAGCATACAATTAGCATGATGATATATCATGAGACACAAAAGCTAAAGTATGCAAATAAACTAACACATTCAACCTTTAGATTTTGCGAGGGAGGAAGCATGTGAAAGTAAATGAGAATCAAATACCCTATCTTCTAAAGCTACCAAGTCGAATCTCCTAACCCAAACTAATGATGAATGACGATCTCGGGGCGTAGGAATCTTGGCTACCTTGGTTGCCTTACGCTGGGATTTTCTAGGACCTTGTTTAAGATCAAAACAAAATTTCCTAAGATGACCTTTTAGACCACAATGTGCACAAGTAAAAACATGTCGAAAATTGGTACCTAAGGATTGATCTCTAAATTCTTTCCTAGGTGATTCTCCTAAAACATAGGTTTTGGCTTTATGAGTTGATTCATTACAAGTATCGAAGCCTAAACCACAAGTGTCATTTTTAATTTGGACCATTCCTAATATTTTATCTAATTTCTCCGAACGACACTCCAAATCAAATTTGACTTTACTAGAGTCTTTTAATTTATTTTGTAATTCTAACACGTTAGACCTTCAAATGCGAGAAGCTCATTTTTCAAGGATTCCATTAAACCCTTAAGGAAATCTCTCTCGCCTTCTAAATATTCAATCTCACGAAGAGCTTTCTCATGTGTCCTAAGGTCTTTAACCAACACAATCATCAACGACCTTGACACGCTCTCTTAAACTAGATTCTAACTTCAAATTAGTTATTTTTAATTTAATAAATTCTTTATACAGTTCTTGAAAAGCATTTTGAAGTTCACTCACATCAACCTCATTTTCACTTTCACTCTCTCTTTCTTCTCCACTCTCACTACCATAAAAAATAAGGGAATCATAAACTTTGACTTTGGAAGTGTCATGTGTTAAAATTTCATCAATAGAAGAATTCTCACTATCACTCACATGACTAGCCATAAAAGCCACAATGTTGGGCTTAGTGGAGGAATCGGGTCCCTCTTCATTATCACTATCACTAAGGGTTGCATTAAAAGAAATTGGTTGCTTACCCTCTCTCCTTAGTTTAGTGGGACACTCTTTTGCCCTATGGTCATAACCTTCACAACCATAACACCTATTTGACTCGTACCTATTTAAATTTTCATTAATAGTTTTAGGGATCTTCTCGGCTTTGTCATGCGTAGATTTTTCAAATTTCTTTAAATCATTTTTAAATTTATCTTTGTTCAATTTATGAAATTTTCGAAACTTTCTAGCAAACATAGCCATATTTTCTGAGTCACTATCACTTTCAGTCTCTACTAATTGTTTTTCCTCCTTTCGGGCTTTCAAAGCAACGCCCTTATCTATTTTCGTTTCAGTTTTAGAGGGAAACATGTCTAGTTCATAGGTTTGTAAGTCACCTACGAGCTTTTCTTTTTTCGTAGAGGCTAAAGTGGGTAAAGAATTTAACACGGTCACTTTTGGAATAAATCTATCGGGTAGGGACCTTAAAATTTTCTTTACAACTCTGTTGTCGGGTATTTTCTCTCCCAAATTAAAAGATGAATTAACAATATCGAAAAGTCTAGCATAAAATTCATTAAAAAAATTTTTTTCGTTCATTTTGATGGTTTCAAATTGAGTGGCGAGATTTTGGAGTTTCGAAGCTTTAACAACACTAGTTCCTTCATGAGTGAGTTGTAAAACATCCCAATATTCTTTAGCGATTTCATACATCATAATGCGTCGGAATTCATCCGGTGCGACAGCGTAAACAAGGCATTTAAACCTCGGGAATTAAAGTTAGCAAGTTTAAATTTGTTTTCGCTCCATCTATTCACGGGTTTTGGAACACGCTCATTATCTACTAAATGAGTAGGTGGAGACAACCCGTTAACAACAGATAACCAAACTATCTCGTCGATAGATTTTTGTGCCGATTTCATCCGCGCTTTCCAATACGCGTAATTAGAACCATCGAAAATAGGAAATTTTTAAAATGGGGAAAATTCCATTTTAACTACAAATATTTAAAGGATCTTAAACGCAATAATTTAGCGATCCTGATCTGATACCACTTGTTGGAACACGAGGCCCCCAATTTTTAGATCTTATTACCAAAAATTAATTTCAATCTCCTTTTAATGAGATGCGAAAGCGAGAGATTGTTCAATTAAACAAATTAACTAATTTTATTTTCTTTTCAAATTAAAATTAAACAAAAACACAAAGTGAAATTGAATTAATTAACAAATGAATTTTTCACTTTAACATATTAACTCATCTCAAGTCCTAGAAATTTGCCTCAAACATATTTTCAATATAACCAAATTAGGCCAAACCAATTTTATCAAATTAAGTGATGACTAGAATTAAATTAACATAAACATTACCCAAATTAATTTAGCACCAAATTAAGTAAGTAGTGATTTAAACCAAATTTTATCTTTTTACCTAAGCATGCGTTCTAAGTGATTTTGCAAAAGATAAAAAAAATAAAGAACCACTACGCTGCGATGTACGAGAAAAAACCCACAACGGGAAAAAACCTCGGACGTCCCTAGCCACAAATTCACTAAGTATGGTTTTACAAATACAAGACACGAAAGACTTACAACACTCGACTTGACTCCGTCCAAGCCTCGAAGCTTCTTCTTGTACGCACCTCTTCCTAGCGAATAACCACGGAGCTCCACCGCGGTCTCGGAATCCACCAATCAGACTTTTTCGATCACCGCCACCCGAACAAGGAGCCTTTCTCCAAGTGGGTAAGTCAATGCAAGCGAACTTCTTCTTTGTGGGATTTAGAAGCAAACCCAAACTTCTCTTCAATTCGGTAGAGAAAAACCTGGTGCCAGACACTCCAAGCAATGATATATGTATATTGAAACTTGGAATAAACAATATGGGTGAACACAAGTGTTTAAAAGATTTTTCTTGAAGAAATTAACACTAAAAACATGAACTTTTCTTTGGAAAAATTGAACTCACAAAACTCTCTCTAGGAGATGGAATAATATGAAAAAGTTGATTCAAAATAGTTGATTCCCGCACTACATAAGTCAGTCAAAAGTTAGTGGGGAAAAGTAGTGGAAAAAACTATCCAAAACTGCCATTTAATTTCCCGCCAAAAATCTCGTTCGAACGACTCTTCTAACGAAGTTCCAGTGGCCTGATGGGAAATCTTGTTGCCAAACTCGTTCGAACGACATTCTTGTTTGAACAAACCAACTCGTTCGAATGACAATATCGAACTAAGTTCCAAAGGTAAGATCGTTGGCAAACCTCGTTCGAACGAAATTCTCGTTCGAACAAAAAACTCGTTCGAACGATAATTTCGAACGAAAATCCAGAAAGCTTAAAAATTCGATTTTAGCCTGGAGACTTTATTTTAAAGTTTAAACAAACCTTCTGAAAATAAACGACAGTTTAAACAAAACTTACACCCAATACTAAATGTTCCAAGCTCATATATAAATATGTAATGCATTCATACCTTAGGAGTAAAAGGAACACATGTTGATGACGTAGAAACGAGGCACAATAAACTCGGCATTTGATGAAGCTTTATAATCTTAGCCGCTACGTCTTCAACTCAAGTATGTCATAGGCTTGAAGGATGGCCAAGTATTCTAGCCTATGACTCAAACGTTTTTGTCTGTAATTGAGCCAAAACAACAAAGGACTCAATTGAAAATTTGTGTCCTTATAGATACATCCAATGATACCTAACAACGTAAGCAAGGTCATCACTTCATCGGGATTATGTAGGCGAAATATATATTTTAAAGCTTTATCCCACTATTCTGGTAGGGAAAATAGAATACGATTGAACAAGTACTCTTACTGGAGATGAACTTCACGATTTACAAGGTAGTTAAGTTGTTCGATCTTTTTATTATCATACCAATAAACTGGAGAACCCACTGAAAGAGGCTCATTAATGAAAGAGGTACGAGTGCAGTCCAATTGCAACCTTTCCCACTCTTGTTGCCATTTATTATCACCATGAATCATTTTTCCTGAGAAAAATGATCGAGGGCGTGAATATGGTTCCTATAAATAATGTATCTAATGAATCATTAACTAGTCAGGTTAGTTTGATTTAGGTTTTTAATAATCACTACCCCTCTCTTCGCCAAGTGCAATTTTAAGTTAGGGAAATTTACAAATAGGTTAGTTCGATCTTCCTAATATATAGAATGTGTGTAATTTAATTTAGGGCAATTTCTAATATATACAATGTGTGTGATTCGATCTTCCAAATATATACAATTTAGGGCAATTTACAATTAGGTTAGTTTGATTTAAGTTAGTTTGTTCTTCCTAATATATACAATGTTTGTGTATACCTACTTTCGTATTAATTTTAATTTTTACCCAAATAATTATATATACTTACTTTTTCATTTTTTTTTAAAAAAATTGTCTCTTACACACACACACACAGAACACCATACATACACACAAACACAATATACACACATACATGCACTATACACATGCACATATATAGTATACACACATACATACATAATATACACACACATACTCGTATACACACATACATACACAAACATATACACATAATACACATACACATTAACGTATACACACATATATACACACTTATACATACATACATACATACATATACATAGAAATACACACACACAAAAATACACACATATATACAACTGCACAAATACTCGAATACAAAAAATTAGGGTTTAAGGGTTACCTTTGAGATTGAGATTGAAATGTTAGGGTTTGGAAATCATCGAAATCGTCGGAGAGAGGGAAAGTTGAAGGGTTTGGAAATGTTTGAGGGAAATATGAAAATTGGTTTTGGGTTATTAGTAAAAAGACATGGTCATGGCCCTGAGTCGTGACCATATTCCATGACCTCTTTAAAATTTAACATGTCAGCTTGGAAACAAGACCATCATCACGACCCAAATCCGTGACTAATAAATTGGCATAGTCACGACGACCGTGACCAGGACAATGTGTATTTTGTTTTATGGTCACGGACTTGGACTGTGACCATATCCTCGACCATCTTGGAGAGAACTTTGGCGCGAATTTGGCGCCATAATGGTCACGTATGTGTCACGATTGTGGTTCGTGACCCATAGTGGTCACGGCCAAAGTCTGTGACCACCTTCAAGAGGATCCATGACCATAGTAGGTCATGGAATTAGTCATGGCAATATTTGACGTGGTCACGGTTCTCGATCATGACCAGCTGGTCACGGATCTGGGTCGTGACCCCCAAGTTGTGACCACGCGCAGGATTTTGTGTAGTGGTTGTCTCGCTTGTATATATATATGTATATATATATATTTATATATATATAATAAAGTAGGAAACTTATGTATGTCATAAGTTTGATTGATGATGTCATCAATATGCATTTTTTCCAACACTACCTCTTTTGCCCTCACTACTTTGATTTCCCCCCACTTTTTTTACTTACCAAATTTATACTTCAATTCAAAATTGGGGGTAATTTGGTAAAACCCATTTAATCAACTTGATCAGACTCTCTCACATCTCACACAAAGAAAATGTTCATCTCATTCTCTACTTTCTTTCATGCTCTCATAACCAACCCCCAAAAAATCACTACCCCGCTCTCCTATCCACCGCTCCCTCCTCACCTGACCCTCCTCCTCTTCGTCGCACTGCTACTCCTCCTAACCACCCCCTCCTCATCTCTCTTACACACACTCCTCATCTTTCTCTTTGGATTCACACACGACAACTGTAATTTTGGGTGGGTTTTCCATGCTTTGGGTACACCCACGACGGCTATAATTTTTTCCCACCGTCTTCATATTTGCCATATTCATCAAATGAGGATTTTTTGGGCTTCTGTTTGTGGTTTACATATTTTTGGGGCTGTAATTTTTTATGGGTTTTCCATGTACGGCTATAATTTTTGGGGATTCTATCTTTTTGTCCGAACTCCACCAAAATGGAGAGAGAAACCATCCATGAAAGCCCCACTGAGGTACTAAAAAAATCATTTCTTTCGATTTTTTTAATTTATATGTAGATGTGGGAAGATGTTATATAGAACCCATCCCTGACCCAAGTTATATTTTTTGATTTTTCAGATCTCTGTTTGATTTTTTTTCCTTTTTCTGTGTGTTTCAAATTTAGTTAATGTAATGTTTTTTCCTTTAATACAACTGTTAGATATATCTCTTAGATCTCACAACATACGATTTTTGCCTGTGATTTATCTGCAGAACATAAGGTATAATCTTCTTCTATGTATCTCAGTTACTTTTTTCTCTCACTTTCTCTCAAAAATCCTCAATTCACAGTTTCATCGACCCAGGTGGAATACATTCTCAGATTGTTTTTTTCTTATTGGGGTTTTATAAAGTTTTTATAACAGTTGGTTGTGGAGTAATGTTTTGTTTTTATCCTTTTAGGACCTTTTCTTTCATGCTTTTTTTTATTTTATGACTTATCTATCTCTTAATACTTGAAGTTGCAGCGGAGTTCACACTCAAATTGGGAGGAATAGTATTGTTGGTGAACTTATTGAAGTTGCAGGGGATTTCACACTCAAGCTTTTAGATACATAACTGAATGTGTTTATAGTAGTTTGTTTAATGTAAATTTTGTTCTTGCACACCTTGCTCAGTATGGAAATTTTGTTTATAGTGGTATTTGTTCTCATTTTTCTAATGATGGGTTAAACATGGAAGTGTTAAATCATTTTTCGTATTTAGGTCTTGAATGAAATCATTTTTTCCCCATTAATTCTCTTCAATTAGATGGCTAATAATTTTTTGTTCTCGGAGGTTTTGTTGGTTTCGTGGCTTTGCAAAGTCGGGTATTCTTCGTGGATTTCGCGATGTTTCATTTGTACACATTCTCACAATGTAGGGCTTCATTGACTAATTTTCATGTGAAAACAGAGTGTCACTATTTTTTAGTTAGCCAGTAGCTGCTGATAATCCTTCGGACCAGTTCCATTTATTTCAACTTTGAAAATAACTTCACGAACACAATAGTTAATAGTATTTATGTTCATCGTATATGCTTTTGTTTATTGTTCGTTTTGTCGATTGTTATGAATTTGGATTGCAAGTTAGATTCATCTTTTGCTCATAGGAATGAGTTATCACTGTTAGTTTCATTACGTGAATTTCATCATGCAATTAGAGTGCGAGACCACAGTAAAACTTCTCAAATGAATTTCATTATGTTATTTTTTATACTTTATGGTTAAATTATAGTATTTTAAGTTTTTCTTTATTGATTTATGAATTGTTATAGGTTTGGATGATTGATGTTAGTTGGTTCAGTAAATGGGCATTCATTTCATCAAAATATTATTGAACATCTTGGCAGGTGGTCGTTCGGAAGTTGCTCAACAGATGTCATATATGGTAGGTGGTCGTTCAGAACATCAAAATATTGTTGAGCATTGAAAATGTATGTATCTCACGTTATTGTAAATTATTACACGGTCACGCTGTAGCCAAACGTTTATCAGTGGGTGACTCCATATAAGCTTGCTCAATTCTTTCTAAGCAAATTACATTTAGCTGGACAACTCATTTGAGATAAGCTCAAAAACTAAACAAACTAAACAATATTTTGTTTTACATAGGGATGCGTCGTGACATATCGATTGCAAAAGTCTATTACGAGGACACCAAGAGATTTATTGATGAAGTTATGTTATGCAAACATGAAAATTGCTCGGAAAGAGGATTTCGTGCTCTGATTGGAGGTAAATTGAGGTATAGTTTTGTATACATTCTTGGGCTAGTAGTGATATGGTTGAGTTGTAGTGTACATGCCATAAACCAAATTAGGCATCATCAATAGAGACCCTTTTTTGTTATTGCGGTAGAAGAGAAGAGAAGAGAAGAGAAGAGAGAATGTGGTGGTTGTGGTTCCTTAGTAGGAAAAATGGGAATTGTGGGTTTTCAGGTTGGTCAACAGCTAAAGAGGTTACTCAATGAATTGATGGGACTGCTCTACATGCGTTCTTGCATTATGTGGGTCCCATGTAGTTATGGGGGTCAAAAATACTTATGCCATAGACAGGGTAAAAGAAGAAGTAATGAAAGAAATTCCAACAACAAAAATAGATGCCATGGAGTTGAATCTCAGTTGAATTGCATCGGTGATAAATTTTGCAGCAAACTTCACTTCTCGAGGCCTTCCTCTGAATCTCCTCACTAACAATACAGGAGTTATGGCCACCCCATTCACCCTATCCAAAGGAAACATAGAGCTATAATTCATAAAAAAATCATGTTGGTCATTTTCTTTTAACAAATCTATTATTGGAGACTGAAGAAAACAACATATGAGAGTAGCAAAGAAGGCAGAATTGTGAATGTCTTATCACGATGCCACCAGTTTTTATAATCTTAAGGGATTCACTTCAACAAAATAAATGATCAATCGAATTACAACAGTATATCTGCATATGGCCAGTCAAATCTTACCAATGCTCTGCATGCTAATGAACTTACAAGGCGTTTGAAGGAAGATGGGGTGAAGATAACTGCAAATTCAGTTCATCGCCGCCAATCTATTTTGTTATCATCCCTTTTTAGTGGTCTCATCGATATTCTTGGTAAATATGTGATGAAAAATGTGGAGCAGGGGGCAACAACATGTTATGTGGCTGTGCACCCACAAGTTAAAGGGAAGAGTGGCTAATATTTTTACTGATTGTGACTTAGGTGAACCGAGTTCACAAGCTAAAGATACTGAACTAGAAAAACAATTTTGGGATTTGAGTTTAACTTTTTTTAGTAATGATTCCTAATTTTTGTAAAGAATTTTTTATATGGATAAAAAAAAGGGGTTGCGTGTGTTGCCCATGTCTATTTGTGTGTGAGACATATTGAAATGGTTTTGTGTTAGACAATTTTTTTTTTGTGTAAGACAAATTCAGATGTTTTCTCCTTCATCATACCTCAAGTTCTCAGCCTTGAGCCTAATATTGAGTTTTTTTATATTTGACCCGTAAAATAATTCAGGAGTCGTCTACGTATTATCGATGTAGTGTGTATTCTTTGATTATGTTCTATTTGAGATTTGATTATATTGTGTAGTATGTATATCTAAACTATTTGTGTGCCGTGATAGTTTTTATATCTAAACTATTTTAAAGTTGCAGGTAATAGTCTAATGGCTTCAAAACTCCTTAAAGCTCTACCGAATGTTCGACTCAGCTCATCTCCAACCCCGTCGCCATACGGTAAAGCCTTCCGTAAAACTGCCAAGAGTGATCTCTCAAATTTCAGACCTTACTAATCTAATCAAATTCAAATAGGGTGATAGAGTTAAGTCAAGAAGTTTTGTACCAATTCAATATCACAGGTGTTCAAATGTCATCTTCGATTAGGAGGCATGTTCAATAGGAGATTCCATCACCAGGGAGAATGAGGCTTAGTATCTCAGCTTATCAAAATAATCAGTTTCATATGCGATGAGGGGCTGTTTTAAGGGATGATCAAGGGATATTTGTATGGGCTTTGTCAAATTACCAAGCTACTGGATCATTAGTGTAAACTCGAGTAAAATTAATCGAATAAGGATTTAATTACTGCACTGTCAAGAATTTTAAAAACATTGATTTGGAGACGGATTCAAATGTAATGGTCGATATTCTTTCTTGCTCTTTTAACATTCCATGGAGGTTTAGTTCAAGGATCAAAGATATCTAAGACAATATCAAGAAAAATCAGATTCTCCTCAGTTGCTGCTCAAAAGAAAGGAATAAGGTTGATGTTCTTTTATCTTCTTATGGAGCTAATTCCAAAAATTCTTCATCTTTTACAAGCATAGAAGATCTACCTAGATTCATTAAAGTGGCTATTTTTCTAGATTCATCTAAAATTCCTATCATCAAGAATAACTCATGTAGTTTTTTCTCTTTAACGTATTGCCTCCTAGAGAGGGCTTTTCTCTCTAATTATCAATAAATTCTTATTTCTGTTAAAAGAAAAAAGATTTTTTTTATCATAATAGTGTGTGTTCCCTTACAAATTTAACATAAAATCAAGTTAAAATAAGAAGTTCGAAATTGTTACATAATCTTCACTAAATTTAATATAACTTTTCTGCCCTTGATTATTTATTTTTTTCACATTTTTCGTTGTCATTGGATTTTGGCTCAAGCTACCACTGACATGTGCTCTCTCTATCCATGTATATGGGATTTCACTGAATGTTAGTATTAAGACATAGAAAGCGTGCATTAAGTGGATTTTACTACGAATTGATACAATACATCTAATACACATATTACTAACCTTCAGTCTGTGCATCTTTATCCTATATATTGTTAAAGGAGAACATTGTATGGTCGTGTTTGTACTCTTTTCTAATTAGTTCATTATTATTTTATTTGATTTTATGTTTTTTGGTATAGTGGTTAATCTAACTAATGGGCAAGTGCTTTAATGATATGAGAAAGTGGAAAATAATTATATATATATGTTTTGAGTGTGTATTATCATGTGAGTCCAAGATTTGTCTTAATGTGAGCATTGATTCTAGATTTCTCAATAAGTTATCCTTTTCATTAATGTTTATTTGTTGCGAACTAAGTACGACGTATGATTCTGTCAACGATGTACACTTTCGAAAACTATCGACGTGCCTTCAGGCACGGCGAAAATTTTCAAAATACGTAATCGCGAAACGACAAAATTTTTGAAAGTACGTAATCACAAAACGGAAAAATATTGTTCCGCAACAAAAGATATATAAAAAACAAACTAATAATATTATTTCCCAATTTTGTTGTACCAGTCATTGACATTGACATCATGTATCCATCGACGATTGAATTACCACTTACATAAACTTTAATAACCATCTTGATTTTTGACTTGTCATTCTCAATAATGTTTTTCTTAGATATCAAGTCATTGTACTCATCTCCTGCTTTCTCAAACATAGACACACATTTTTTGTTCACCCTTTTCTTGAGGCCTAAATGTTCAGCCTGAAGCTTTTCAAATTCGTCCCTTGACTTGCGGGGATCCCGTGATTCAAAATCATAATCAGAGCCACTTTCTTCAAACAGTTTTTTCTCAGATGTGATCCATGCATTCTTCTCAACTAATTTTTCAACCCTCGATGAACAATTTTTCTTCTCCATCTCAATCCGCTTCACCTTATTTTCCATTTTTTCCTCTCAAGATTTTTGTCACTGATTTTATGTTGATGTTTTTGTTGCTCCTTCAGAATGCAAATTATTTGCGTGTCACATTCTTTCAACTTTGAGAGGATTGTGTTGAGTTTAGATTCCGCCTGATTATGATCATTTCTTGTGGAAGCAACCTTGGCCTTGTGTGCATCCACTTCTGAAGTGATATTGTCAATCTGATTCTTCAAAGAAAATGACTGACTTTCCAATGATGCATGTTCACATTAATATCAAAACTTCAGCCGTCCAATACACACATCAAAACTTATGTTCGTGATACATATTTATGACACGGTTTGCTACACACAATCGTTTATACAACGCAAAAACTGAAATGAAACTAATAGACAATTTTTTTTTAAATAATAGTGTAAATTCTTTTTTCTAGTCAATGCAAAATTCCCCTAAATGGCAACTAACCTAACTACAGTGCCATTAGAAGGAACCAGCTATCATATAGTTATCCACTTCTTCACCTGCAAAACAAAAAAGGGAAAAATGAATCAACACTCATAATTTAAATAATTCAAATAAGAAAAGTGGACACTAAAGGGAATAAAAGATAACTTACAACTTAAAACAAAATGTATGTTGCACTAAAGAGTTAATCAAATTAATCAAATTAACAACAAAAAAAGACCAATAAATTATGACATCATATTCTCATGTATGAATCTCAATTTATTATAACGTTTGCACAATTCCGCACAATAAAAAAAAAATGCACGACTTGCAGCAGAATCTACACCACCATTAACTCTCAATCCCCACCCCTTCTGAGTGTATTCTCACTAATTTGCATAAACATATTAGCTATGAAGCTTATAAACTCGTATAGGGAAAAGGAATGAAAGTTGCACATTTTGAATTTGAAACAATCGGAGTAATTTTGAAAAAATAAATAAATAAAGAAGAGAGATTTTCAAAATTTCTGATCAGCATATGAGAAAATTAAATCAGAAAGGAACAACATTAGGAAAGCAAGATCAAAATTAAAATTTTTGAAATTCATAAACTGTATACAGTAGAACTACCTGTAGTGACCATGACCTATAGCTTATGTATGAAATTGGGTAGCGCCAGAATGGCTTGGGAAGATCAGGCAGTAACCGGAAGAGCCCAACAATCATCATCATGATTCCCTGCATGTAATAGTTTTGATTACGACTACGATGACCATATGGCTATAAACTTATGAAACGAAGAAAAAAAACATGTCATCCTAAGCATACATAAGGGAAAGGAGATGTCCCCATCCTACAAACATATATACTAAGGGATGGAAATAGAAGTAAGCATAATGCGCAAAATTCACTCGAGAGATGAAAATGAACTAAAAATTCTCAAAATTCGTGATCTAAAAAAGAACAATTTTTTTTTAAATCATTAGAAAGTTGAGTTTAGACACAACAACAATAGTTTAGACACAACAACAATTAGTTCAGGGTAGCTTCTTGCAGAAATTGCATAGCTCAGGTTTTATACATAAGGGAAAGGAGATGTCCCCATCCTACAAACATATATACTAAGGGATGGAAATAGAAGTAAGCTTAATGCGCAAAATTCACTCGAGAGATGAAAATGAACTAAAAATTCTCAAAATTTGTGATCTAAAAAGGAACAATTTTTTTTAAAAATCATTAGAAAGTTGAGTTTAGACACAACAACAATAGTTTAGACACAACAACAATTAGTTCAGGGTAGCTTCTTGCAGAAATTGCATAGCTCAAGTTTTATACATAAGGGAAAGGAGATGTCCCCATCCTACAAACATATATACTAAGGGATGGAAATAGAAGTAAGCTTAATGCGCAAAATTCACTCGAGAGATGAAAATGAACTAAAAATTCTCAAAATTCGTGATCTAAAAAGGAACAATTTTTTTTAAAAATCATTAGAAAGTTGAGTTTAGACACAACAACAATTAGTTCAGGGTAGCTTCTTGCAGAAATTGCATAGCTCAAGTTTTATTTTTTTATTTACACTTTGCCCATCTATGTATATGTGCGCCCATGGGGGTTCATGTATTATGTTCACTTACCTGTACATGCGAATTCTCAGGATCTGCTTCATCGATCACATATGCCGCATGATCACCGTCTGGGCCAGAACAGGGTATAAGCATCTATGAAATCTGGTCCAGCTTTAACAACACATCATCATGCCAGATCAGTCCGGATCAGTCCGTGAACCCACGTGGCATGTGTTCCAGGTGTTCCACGTGGCAGGTGTTCCACAGGGCAGGTGTTCCACAGGGCAGGTGTTCCAGGTGTTTGGCAGGTGTTCTAGGTGTTTAACGAATCAGTTCGGATCTATCTTACCGGCAGCTAAACCAACCGATGAGTATTCACATCTTGATAAGGGAGCAGGCAAAAGTCCAAATACTGTTCGTGTGGGGAAAAGCAGACCCTGCTGTTCGTGTGGGGAAAAGTCCAAATACTATTCTAAGCATTCGCTCCAAGAATCTGTATTCAGTAGATAAAATTTCGAAGAACACTTCATCAACTAAAAAGGTAACAATAATCTTCGAAATCTAAAGAAAACTTCATCAGCTTTGAAATCCAAAGAAAACTTCATCAATTTTTTAAAGTATTGAAGTACAAAGTCAAAATGAAGTAAAGCTAATTCAGCTAAAACCCCTAAATAAAATGACTAAATAAATGGAAGATCCCAAAAGTTTCTCATAGAGCATCAGTTATACAATGCTAATTGTTGTAGCAGATTTTGATACACGTATATGTTGAGAAATCGATGCTGGAACCAAGAATCAAAACTATGAACCTGAGCTTCTACCTTGTAGGAATGAAAATGTAAGGTTAATCAAATTACTGTTACCCCAAAACATAATTTCAAGTTCCGTTCAAACTGAGAAGACAATTATATTAAATGGAAACCTACAACATGCGATGAGAATTTTACGAAGGCAAAACCACGGTTCTGTTTCTTTTTACCAGTAGG
Organism: Sambucus nigra; assembly: GCA_949130495.1. NCBI lineage: Eukaryota > Viridiplantae > Streptophyta > Magnoliopsida > Dipsacales > Adoxaceae > Sambucus > Sambucus nigra. The sequence goes on along the minus strand of OX422222.1, from coordinate 467,441,288 downwards.
GCTTTCTACACTTTTAGTGTTTGCCGCAAGATCAATAGATATAACATTTGGAAAAACCAATAAAGCTAAAAACCTATCAGATATGTCACATTCATATAACTTATATAATTTCATCAAAGCAGATAAAGGCTTACCTAGCGCAGAATTTTTTCAAATTCCTCAGCACCCCAACCTGAAAGTCAAAAAAATTGAGATAGATGGATGCACAAAGGTACAATAAAGTCCAAGCATGTACATTAACTGAGAACGCGTGTAATATCGATTTAAATTAAATTCGCAAGTTTCCAAGAACCCTTATTTAATTAGCGTCTACTTTTAAGCCAAATAAAATCAACCCTTAAACATGCATCTAAATCAACCCATCAAATATAAAGCATGCGACACAAAGTTAAGGAAAAATCCCCAAAGGGCAAAACCTTTTATTTCTAGAACTTTAAAGAATTTACAAGACCATTGACTTACATACAACCTGATAATCGCACACAAGTGTAATGCACGGTGTCTTCGGTAAACCTTCAAAGCAACGGCTAGAAACAATGTGACACAGAAATACCCGCAGGTGTCGGTTTCTATGTCGACGGCTGGAAGTTTTCCTTTCCAGGAGGGCAGCAATGAAGAAGAGAACGGCTTCTCCACAAGGGTTGAACAAACTAAAGTTGTGTTCTTGGGTTACCAAAAAGATTCACAAAGGATTGGCAATTGTGTGAATCAAAACATGAGTCTTGGGACTCAAAAATATGAAGACTAGAGTAATTTGGACTCTAAAAAACGTCTTCTAAAGTCTTGCAAAACAACTCCACCGAAGTTGGTATTTATAGGAAAAAAGATGAAGAGTCCCATGTTCTTAAAACTCTAAAATTCTATCCAGCGTACAAAAAAAAATAGCATTCTTTAAGGAATTTTCGCTATCTTCAAAAGGTCATAACTCCTTCACCGTAGCTCGGATTGAGGAGCCGTTTTTTCCAGTATCTTCAATGCGGCGAGCTCTTCAACTTTGGAGTTGACCAGAACTCCAAACTATGGATGTGAAATTACGAAAATGCCCTTGAACTCTCCTATCGTGCCTTTTTTCACTGTTTTGACTTCCCTTGCGTACCACTTGCATTAAGTCCCTAAAATATTGGACCATGAAGTCGTTGAGGCAGATGTGGGACATATTAATGGAGATGTTGAATGCTTGATTCCCGAAATTCGGATTGAGGCCGTCAAGTGACATCTTGAGGTGACGTGCCAAATGTAGCGGCGTACGACATACACAAATGAAACATGTTGGACATGAGAAAAATGTCCTTACTAATATCCCCCTATGTCTATGCCGGTACATACATAAAAAATCCGAATTATCAAATACGAAATTGCCTATACAAATCTATCCTCCCATGAACCCAAAACTGGAAAAGGTACAAATGAATAGTCTTCATCGTTTGTTCTTCAAATCTTCAGGAATCTCAAATCTTTTCTCATCAGGGTGTGCAATTCAGAGATCATCAATGTAGTACCTACACACATGAGATAAAGAAAAATACCAAGTGACGTATTGAGTTTGAAATGAGATAAACATAGATACCAATATATGATAAGCATAAGTCAAATCTCAAAAACTCCCCCAAAATTCAAACTCCCCCAAAATAAGATAATTCTTTCTCCTCCTTTTTATGATGTCCCCAAATAGACAAATGAGAAGAATGAATCAAATAATCAAAATCGGGGTGTCACGGTATACAAAAAATACACAAACTATTTTTGATTTTTTTTTTTCAAATTTTTATACAAAAAAATAGATACCATTTAAAAAAAAAATGTAAAACATGATACAAAAATCACACCATGGATTTAGACTCAAACAATCAAGTCATGGAAATGGAATGAATGGGTGTGAACACATTCGATAGGTAAATCAACTCAATCAATCATATGTGCACGATGCATATGTGTACCCCTAACGAATGAACATCAAAAGTATCCTTAGGTGTAAAAAAAATTTGTTGAATTTAGATGACATCGTCTTATGCAAATCAACAAATCAAAGTCAAAATGATTTCCACACCAATAACGTCCAAAACTATGTAGCGCATTTTCAAGCAATTCAAGGACGTGCAAACCCGTTTTAAATTCTCCAACCAAACTCCCTCAAATATATTATCTTTTAGAGGTAATCTAAATTCTCAAACTTTGGAGAATTGGTGCAAAAACCTAAATGGCCCATAATTGGCATGAATTTCTTTTTATTCCCTTTCAATTTTTTCGGGCTCTTTTAAACCTCTTTGGACCCCGAATAATAAAATACCTCCATTTTTTAGGTCCAATTTAACGGTGGCTTTTGAGCAAAGGATAGATAATTACCTTTCGCAGCCCCTCCCCGTTTTCAAACAAAGCACACAAACTCACAAAATGGTTTTTATATGCACAATATCCTTATCAAAATTTATCGCGCTTGGTTCGTTTTAAGGACATGATTGAAGTGAAAACACCCAACCAACATGTGATAAGACAAGCACAATAATCAAACAAATTCGTGCATGTGTGCAATAATGGAAATATGAGTCAAACAAGTAGGAAGTAACACTTAATTACATCTTAATGACTCCAAACATTATAAAGCACATGGATGAATTGACCTATTGTCTCAAAACACTATCAAATAGTCACATGAAAAAATGGAATGATGTTGTGACTCGGTTATCCAAAGTGTTCATCCATAAACGGTGCAACAAAAAAATTCTTTTTGTATTTTTCAAAATTTTTCAAAAAAATATATACAAAAAGTACATGTCACAACGCTAGCAAAAATATATCAAAAAGCATAACTAGCGTATGACAAACATGCAAACACAATCATCTATATGATATGGCAAGAGAAGAATCATGTGCAAGCAAACGTGAATCAACTTGTCTAAAATCTAGTTCCTCCAAAAGTGATTTCTTAACCCAAATGGATGAAACACGTCGACAAGGGGTTTTGGGAACCAACAAAATACTAGACTTCGAATTCCTAGGACCTCTACCAAGATCAAAACAAAATCGCCTAAGGTGACCATTCCTACCACAATATGAGCATGTGTAAACGGGTGGGATGACACCGAAAGTGTGATCTTTTCTAGCGTCCTTGGAATTAGTTGACCCTCTAAAATAAATAATGGTTTTGGCTTTAGCATTAGAAGCATGAGAACATGATGAGCCATTACCATCACTATCAAACCTACTTGAGTCTGTTAAATTATTTTTTAACTTCAAAATTTTTGACTCGAGCAAAGAATTAGACTCTTCCAAATTAAGGGACGCCTTCTTCAAATTATCAATTAAACTTAACAGTTTATCACGCTCCCCCTCAATTAAAACAAACTTATTCGTAAGAGTCTTTTCGCGTGCCGTAAAATCATCGATTAATTTTTTATCCTCGACGGCACAAACGGGAACCCTAGAATTTTTTAAGTCCTCCAATTCCTTCTCTAAAACTAGGACTCTCTCATCACTCTTCTTTTTGGCAATTTTTAAAGAATCAAAATCAGTACACAAATTACCAAAGTGCTCACGACAAATATCTCTTTGAGTTTGAAACTCTTGCAAATATTCAATCTTACTTTTAAAGAGAGAATTTTCTTTTTCCAAAACTTTAATTCTTTTGCAAAGTTTCAAATTCAAACTTTTTAATTTTTCAGCACGGTCGTGAAATTTTTCAAAAATAGCCTCCTCATTAAATGGGCGTTCCATTGAAAAATTGCGAATTTTTACACAACTGTTTTTTCAAAAAAAAAATCAATATCACACAATTTTGCGGAAAAAGGAATACGCGATAAATTAGCGCAACCCGCTCTGATACCAATTTGACGACGTGAGAAGTCAAATTGTATAAAAAAAATAAATCCTTGAAAAATCAAGATCACGCGATAAATTAGCGTAACCCGCTTTGATACCAATTTGAAAACGTGAGTAGACAAATTGTATCAGAAAGTAAATCCTCGAAAAAAAATCAGGATCACACGATAAATTAGCGTAACCCGCTCTGATACCAATTTGAGAACGCGTGTAATATCGATTTAAATTAAATTCGCATGTTTCCAAGAACCCTTATTTAATTAGCGTCTACTTTTAAGCCAAAGAAAATCAACCCTTAAACATGCATCTAAATCAACCCATCAAATATAAAGCATGCGACACAAAGTTAAGGAAAAATCCCCGAAGGGCAAAACCTTTTATTTCTAGAACTTTAAAGAATTTACAAGACCATTGACTTACATACAACCTGACAATCGCCCACAAGTGTAATGCACGGTGACACGACTCATAATGTGTCTCTAAAGTGTGTACTCTCTAGGCTCAAGTGCAAGCCTGTCGTTCAAGTAATAATCCGACAAGTCGGGTATCGATCCTCAGGGAAAATGGACAACAAGAGTTGTGACGACGGGATAAGACAGAAGAATCCTAACGTTGACTCTAAGAAGAAAGAAAAAGATTTGATTTTGGGAATGATTAAGCTAAATGCAATTATGTAGTTATGAAAATGTGCAATTACACTAAATTACCTAAAATGTGAATGAAAATTTGATTTGAACTTTTAAATGAGATGATGGAAAAAATAGGACGGGAATACAATCCCCCAACCCTAGTGTACTGCAGTTATAATACTAATCGTAAATTTATCTAATTAATTTGACCCAGTCTTTAGTACTCCCAAGCATTACGTATACGAGGTTCAAGCCCGCGTAATACTTAATCAAAGGATGAGTAAATCGGTATCACGATAGTGACACTCGAATCATATTCTCAATCATCCCGGTTACCCAGAGGCAAACGAGATATTTAGACCTACAATTGTTGTGTTCCTACGCAATACGGTCACAATTAATCACTAAATTCAGAGGATTAATTTTATACGTGCAATTACCACATCAGGTTGGGTTCATGTAACCCGACCTTGGAAATCTAGCCGGACATACCGAAAGTGATGAAAACAGATTTCAATGTGCAGAAAACCATGATTAATCTAAGGCAAACTCATACAATGATGTAAAAGAGAATTGAAAAGATGAGATACTCACTAATTTTTTTACCACAGCAGTCAATCAATTAACTAGAAGTACTCACAATCGGAATCAAAGCTTCAGTCTTGAATTAAAATGAATAAAGTTGCTAAACTAGGGTTTGTGGAAGAAAAGGAGAGATTAAACTAACTCCCCACGTTCTTGCCTTCTTTACAATGAAAATAATTCGGGTTTTTATACCCTACATGAAATTACAAGAAGTTGAGTATAAATCGGAGTCTTTAGAGGAGAATCAGAAAATGAAATCTCGATGGGCCGACTGGTCCGGCCCTTAGGCGGATCGGTCTGCTTCTAAAGCGGATCGGTTCTTTTATTTTTCAGGCGGACCGGTCCGGGGGCGGATCGGTTCATTTAATTTTTGCCTTCTTCGGTTTGCCTTCGGTTCGCAGTTCTCTGGATTTGTGTACATCGGTCCGGGTCTTAGGCGGACCGGTCCGCCTATTTGACTTTTCCTTCAAACTTTGACTACCCATATCTTTTGCTCCGGGTATCCGATTGAGGTGCCGTTTCTTCCTAGGTGCTTATGAAGATGATACCTTCAACTTATCTTTAGGTAACTCATCCGGATTATGGGTAGGAATGACTCTTTTGCCCTTTTGACTTTTCTTGTTGACTTTCTCTATTCTTCCGGTTTCCTTCTTCCATTTCTTGACATTAGACACCTATAATATCATAACAAAATACTAGAAACTCGGTGTACTTGTTAGGATAAGTCAGTAGCAAGATTATGAGATAAAGTCAATCCAATTACGTTGTTCGAGGTGATTAAAGTACCAAAATTAAGGGATAAATTAGGAAGAATTTATGCCTAATCAAACCCCCCTAACTTAGAACTTTGCGCGTCCCGAGCAATGTAAAAGAATTATAGCAAGGCTCAACTCTTGAAAAACATTTTATTGGGATAAAATACCTCTTTAGCGGGCACGCGATTGCATTTAGCGTATGCAACAAGCCTTTAAACCCCTAGGTTACCCTAGTGGGACGAGTTGTGTCTCGTGAGGGTTTGCAGAGAATATACCCACAAAATTCGACTCAAAGAACTTCAAAATAACCAAAAATTGTATAATTCAAACTCTTCTAGAAAATAGTCATCATTAAGTCATGTTTAGAAGTCTCAAACTGTAGTGCGTGTGTGCGAAGCCAGAAATATAACCGCCGATTTCCACCGATTAATCATTACGTTACTTATCCGAAAATTCATTTTGATTTCAAATTCTCACGGGAAGCTCTCTCAAACGAACCACTCAGAATATGGCTTTTCTCTCGGTATGCGTGATATAAAGAGTAAATATAATGGACGCAAAATCACGCATACAATTAGAAAGACGGAAATTTCATGGTGAAAGGATCTCATCAACGGATTACGGTTTTAAAAACGGGAACATTGCCTCTTATTCGCGCACTTAATCTCCTTTATTATCTTTTGGTGTATTAGCTCTCTACGCGGTAACCAATTCTACACTTTAGACTGGGTTAGGACTTTTTTGGGTTAAAGGTGTATTGGGTAAAATGAAAATGGTAGGGAAGGTTGGAATTGGAAAAGTTATTTATGATGTCCGTTGGTGCTTTTTCTGGGCTATTGCTCATTTTTACTTCTTTTTCTCTATTTTTTCTGTTTTTCACTTCTTTTCTTTTCTCACTATTTTTGTTGAGCATATTTATTTTTTTCTCTTGCCCCTTTTTATGCACTCTTCGGACTCAAATTCTGGGATTTTCAACTTTCACAATTCCGGGCCATTTTGGGTTTTTCGGGTTGTCAAACGAAAGGAAAAATTATTCGGCTCAATTTGGGTTGCAAAGGGTAATTTTTCGCTACTTTTTCTTGCCAATATTTTTGGGTGACAAACGAGGGCCTACTTCATTGTCCAAAATGCCAATTGTGTTACCATATGTGTTTCGAGGTGAATTTAATTTAGAGACTAATTTGGCACGTTTTTCAAGGCAATATTGCACACATTTTTCAAAACCGATCAAAATGAAAGAATTAAGATCCTTGACAACTTATTACGCGCTAAAAAGAACTTTGAGTTAACAATTAACTCAGATTGATTTAAAATCTCGCAAAACGTGATAGGCTCGAATCTCACCGGGTTTGTTAATCTCCACATTTATTCGTTAAGTCGTCAATTTTTGCACAATTTCCATCTCTGGTCAATTTCGGCTTTGTGTATGTTGACTTTTTACACTTTGAGACTTCAATTTGACTTTTAATGATATTTTTGAAAAATTTGAATCCCAACTTTTATTTATTTTGAACAAAAATATTTTTGGATTTATCGTACTTTTATGATTTTTTTTGAAATTTTGGGCATTCTTGAAAATTTGTGAAGTTTTAGAAATATGCACTTGTGACCCCCCCTAACTTAGACTTTTGCATTGTCCTCAAGCAAAAAGGACTAAAATCTAAATAAGGCAAAATAAGAAGTGCAATAATTAAAACAAACAAATATAGAAAATGCAACTTTTTATATCATAAGACTGTGGTACAAACAGGAATACAGCATATGTGTGACATGAGAAGGAATACATCAAAACAGTCCATAACCAACAAAACATCACGGGGAAGGGAAATGGGATGAGCTGGGCGCGTCGGGGCCATAGGGGTCATGAAAATGTGATGGGAGTGGCTCATTAGTGTCCCCTAGGCGTCGGTAGATATCCGCTTGCATTCGAGACGCCCGACTTTGATCTCGACGGTAGTCGATCATAAAGGTCTCGAATCGGTTCTCAAGGGTGGACAACCGGGTCGAGATATCGGTACCCGCCCACTCAAAGTCCGGGTCGTCCTCCTCGTCCGCCGACTCGTCGTCGGTGCCGACGTCACCCATCTCAACGTCCGCTTCGGCGGCCTCCTCCCCCGCGCCCTCTCCCGAGGCGGCCTCTTCTTCGCTATCATGACCCCGCCGTGCCCGGATTATGGCTAGATGTTTGGCACTCTTAGTGCGAGTGTCCTGTCCAAAGGGACCGGGAATCCGGGTGCGGTCGAGCGGGGCCTCAATGCCGGCGTCTTGGAGGATAGACGTGATCAAACGGGCATAGGGCAAAGGGGCGACACCCTTCTCATCCAAAGAGGCGGCGATGATGTCGGCATACAATGTGCAGGCCAAATGGATGGAAGTTTGGGGATCGAAGAGATGATAGGTCAAGGTGGCTTGCCGAGGCCTCATGGCGGAATCGTTGGACGTTTGAAGAATGCTGGCACACACAATTTGGAAAGTGAGGCGCGCCTTTTCGTTGAGTTGTCCAACAGCGACGGTTTGACCCGCCCAAGCCACGTTTGGAGCAATGCGTTCCATGATGACGTCCTTAGCGACCGGAGGAACGTTCCTTGGATATGTGAAGTCTTGGGGGTCCAGAACACCAAAGGTGGCCAATTTGGCCGTGAGGATGGCTAAGGAAAAAGGAACGACCGTCCCATCGACGTAAGCTTGGGCCTCATATTGGCCCGTCCGCACGAGTGTGCCATAGAATAACCGGACCTCGGAAGCCCACACGGCTTCATGGGGTTCGTTGAGGAAACGACACCACCCCTGGGCCATGAATAGGGCCGTGACAGAATTGGGCAGCGCGTTCCATTGAACCGCGCGCTCCATATGGAGTTTGCGGCTTGTCCCGAAGAAGTGGGTGCACCATCGCTCCTTTTGGCGGGAGCGGAACTCTTTGCCCCCGTAGGGTAGGATGTCGGTGGACGCGTATTTTGTGGGGGCAACACGGGGGGCCATGGGGACAGAGAGGATGGAACTCAAAAAAATCTGGAGAGGGAGAGGAGAGGAGTTGTGTTTGAGGTGTGAAGAGAAGGGGAGGGGTAGGGCTGAATTTATAGTGGAAGGGAAGGGATTTGGAGGGAAAAGGTGTATGGGGATGTGGGAAACCGAATTGGAGGGAAGTATGGCAATTGGGGGGGAAGGGGGGTGAATGGGAGGAAAGGATTAAATGAATCTGCAGAAGGCGGACCGATCTGGGCCAGGGGCGGACCGGTCCGGGTCTTTAATTTCCAGAAAATTCGACAGGCGGACCGATCCGTTTTAAAATTAAAGGAACCGGTCCGGTGGCGTACCGGTCCGCCCTTAAATTAAAGGAACCGGTCCGGCCTGGGGATTTTAGGCTGGAATTTCCTCGAAACTGGATTTCAACCTCTCTTCCTCGAAATATTGCACTTTTAAAACGCGCTCCTCACCAATTATAGACTAAGGACCTCTCAACATCACCGGTCACCCGAGTTGACCCAATTCCCGAACATGCACATGCTAAACCCGAATGTACTAAAATCCTAACGACACTCACTAACGCACACGACACACACGACTCTCGCGACATACACGACTCTCACCCCATACGCATCGGGGGTGCGACGACCTAACTGAAACCGTTCACTCTACCCCGTAAATGGGGTCCGACAACCAAACGGTGTCGACTTCCTCCCCGCACGCCTCAAGATATGGCTTTAGGCGTTGTCCATTCACTTTGAATGTATTTCCCCCTTTTAAATCTTCTAATTCGACAGCTCCGTGGGGGAAAACATTCTTGACAACAAACGGGCCAGATCATCGCGACCGCAACTTGCCCGGAAAGAGATGAAGCCGAGAGTTATAGAGAAGAACTTTTTGCCCGGGAAGAAACTCTTTACGTCGAATGATGCTATCGTGAGTGAGTTTCATCCTTTCTTTGGCAATTTTGGCATTCTCATACGCATCATTGCGTATCTCCTCTAACTCATTTATTTGAAGCTTGCGAGCTTCACCGGCTTTATCCATGGCATAATTGAGCTCCTTAATTTCCCAATACGCTTTATGTTCTAACTCCACGGGGAGATGGCAAGGCTTGCCATACACAAAGCGGAAAGGGGACATGCCAAGCTGATTTTTGTATGCGGTGCGATAGGCCCATAGCGAATCGTTCAGTCTAAGTGACCAATCTTTCCGGTTAGGATTGACGGTCTTCTCGAGAATGTTCTTGATCTCACGATTCGCTAGTTCGGCCTGCCCATTTGTTTGTGGGTGATACGTCGTTCCAACCTTGTGAACGACGTGATACTTTCTCATAAGCTTCCCGAATGTAAAATTGCAAAAGTGCTTGCCATTATCACTAATTATCGCTTTCGGAGCACCGAAGCGGGAAAGTATGTGTTCCTGTAGGAACTTTATCACCACCTTGTTGTCATTTGTTTTGGTAGCTATAGATTCTACCCATTTAGAAACGTAATCTACCGCAACAAGGATGTATAGGAAACCAAAGGACGGGGGAAAGGGACCCATGAAGTCGATACCCCAACAGTCGAAGATCTCAATGATGAGTATGGGAGTAAGAGGCATCATGCCTCGTCGAGTAATGGCTCCCATCCGTTGGCACCTATTGCAAGATTTGCAAGCATTGTTCACATCCCGGAATAATGTGGGCCAATATAGACCGCATTGCAGAATTTTAGCGGCCGTCTTTTTCGTGGAAAAGTGGCCTCCACACGCTTCCGAATGACAAAACTGGATGACTTTTGGGATCTCGTCATCCGGTACGCATCGTCGGATGATTTAGTCGGCGCAATATTTAAACAAGAATGGATCATCGTAGAAGAACATGCGCGACCAAGTAAGAAACCTCTTCTTATCTTGCGGTGTCCAGTCGGGAGGGACGGCTCCCGTGACAAGGTAGTTCACTATATCCGCAAACCAAGGTAAAGAAGAGGTAGCAAGAAGTTGCTCATCCGGAAAGTATTCGTCTATGGGAATGGGATCACTAGGTACGTCGAACGAAAGCCGTGATAGATGGTCGGCAACGACATTTTCTACTCCTTTCTTATCTTTAATGGAGAGATTGAACTCTTGTAGGAGTAGGATCCACGTTACGAGGCGCGGCTTGGCGTCTTTCTTAGCGAGTAGATATTTCAACGCCGCGTGGTCGGTGAAGACAATTATAGGAGAACCAATGAGATATGATCTGAACTTATCAAGGGCAAAGACTACCGCTAGAAACTCCTTCTCCATGGTAGAGTAGTTGAGTTGAGGTCCGGTAAGGGTCCGGCTAGCGTAGTAGATGACATGAGCTTGTTTATCTTTACGTTGGCCCAAAACGGCCCCAATCGCGTAATCGCTTGCATCACCCATAAGTTCGAATGGTAGGGACCAATCCGGAACTTGCATGATGGGAGCGGACACGAGCATGTTCTTTAATTTGTCAAAGGAGCTTTGGCATGCCTCGGTCCACTCAAACGAGTTGTCCTTCATGAGAAGGTTGCTTAAGGGTCTAGCGATAGCGCTAAAGTCCTTAATGAACCTTCGATAAAACCCGGCGTGACCCAAGAATGAGCGCACGTCTTTAAGCGATCTCGGTGGGGGAAGGTCAGCTATGACATCTATCTTAGCCCTATCCACCTCTATTCCTTTAGATGATACTATGTGGCCAAGAATTATTCCTTCAGTGACCATGAAATGGCCTTTCTCCCAATTCAGCACTAAGTTCTTCTCCACACACCGAGCAAGTACTTGTTCCAATTTTTCTAGACAAAGATCGAAAGAGGTGCCAAAAACGCTGAAATCGTCCATGAACACCTCAAGTCCTCTTTCGACCATGTCACTAAATAAGCTCAACATGCACCTTTGAAAGGTCGCGGGTGCATTACACAAGCTGAATGGCATACGTTTGTAGGCAAACGTACCAAAAGGGCAAGTGAAGGTTGTCTTCTCTTGGTCAAGTACATCTACCTCAATTTGGTTATATCCGGAATAACCATCAAGGAAGCAATAATAAGGGTGGCCCGCTACTCTTTCAAGCATTTGATCAATGAATGGTAAGGGGAAATGGTCTTTTCTTGTTCCCACATTGAGTTTCCGGTAATCAATGCACACACGCCAACCGGTGGTGGTGCGTTGGGGAACAAGCTCTCCCTTAGCATTCTCAATCACAGTCATATCTGACTTCTTTGGGACGACTTGAATAGGGCTCACCCATTTGCTATCTGAGATTGGGTAGATAATCCCGGCATCCAATAGTTTAATGATCTGGGTTCTCACAACTTCTTTCATGTTGGGGTTCAGTCTTCTTTGCATTTCTCTAGAGGGCTTGACATCCTCTTCGAGGTGAATCTTGTGAGTGCAAATCAGAGGACTTATCCCCTTCAAATCAGTTATACACCAACCAAAAGCACCTTGGTGCTTCCTCAGAATTCTCAACAATTTTCCCTCCTGCCCTTCATCTAGGCTAGTGGAGATAACAACAGGGAATGTCTCATCCTCTCCTAGGTATGCATATTTGATATGGGAGGGGAGTTTCTTTAATTCGAGGGTTGGAAATTTTTCACTGGAGGGAGCCATGTGTGTATCCCGTAGTGGTAACTCCTCGAATTTAGAAACCCAATTCACATCTCTCGCGTCCTCGTCCGACGCTCTCTCATCAAGTAACTCTCTTAACTCCTCAATCTCCCTCTCGTACTCAGTATACGTCCTCTCACTCTCAGTGCTCGAAACCAGACAGGATCCTAAGGCATCGCCATAACAATTCTCCTCAAAGTACTCCTCTACTATCTCATCTATGAGACTCACCGCGTGAATATCATCTTCCTCTCCCGTATGTTGGGCTATGTTGAAGATGTTGGTCTCTAATGTCATATTCCCAAAAGTGAGCTTCATTCGCCCATTCCTTGTGTTAATAATAGCGTTAGCTGTCACTAAAAATGGGCGCCCGAGAATGATGGGAACATGATTGGTCGAGGTTAAGGAAGGCTCCGTGTCCCAAATGACAAAGTCTACCGGGAAGTAGAAAGTGTCAACTTGAACGATCACATCCTCTACTACACCTCGTGGGACCTTCACAGTTCGATCCGCTAATTGGAGAGTGATTCTTGTGGGCTTGAGGTCGCCCAAATCGAGTTGCCTATAGATGGAGTAAGGGAGGATATTGACACTTGCTCCCAAGTCAAGTAAGGCTTTTTCAATTTTGTTCTCTCCAATGATGCAGGAAATGGTGGGTGCACCGGGATCTTTGAATTTAGGAGGGAGCTCATTGAGTAGGATGGAGCTCACGTTCTGTGCTAGGAAGACATTCTTCTTTACTTTCATCTTCCTTTTTACCGTCAACAAATCTTTGATGACTTTTGCATAAGCTGGAATTTATTTAATGGCATCGAGGAATGGTAAATTCAGCTTTACCTGCTTTAGTATTTCTAGCACGTCATCACGTGGGTTTCCTTTCTGGGAAGGAATCAACCTTTGAGGAAACGGTGCCGCGGAGGGTGGTTTCACTACTACCTCGGGCTCACTAGTGTCATCTTTATCACTCTCATTCGAGGGGACATCTTCGGCCTCTTTCGTGCCGGGCGAAATCACCTTGTCTTTGGTTGTGTTGTGTGGGGGAGGTGATAAATCAACGACTCTCCCACTACGAAGAGTGGTCACAGCTTGACATTGCTCCTGATGATCAGTAGAAATGGAGCTAACACTAGTTTGACCTTGGGGAGGTCTTTGGCCCTGGGCAGGAAACTTGCCCTTCTCTTGAACGCTCAACGAGGATTGAATCCTTGACAGATTTGCATTTATTTCACTGAACAAGCGATCATATTTAGCATTGGTAGCAGTCTGGTTAGTGATGAATTGATTCATCGTATCCTCGAGAGTTCTCCGCGGTGGCGGGATATATGATCCTTGAGGTGATGGTGCTTGCACATGACCTTGCATGTGTGGAGCTTGTTGGTAGTGTGGTGGTGGAGGAGGGGCAACATGTGAAGGAGGGTTCATCGCAGCATGTTGTTGCCCATAGCTAAAACCAGGGTGGTTTTTCCATGAAGGGTTGTAAGCATTTCCGTGCGGGGCACCGAAATTACCCCTAAATCCTCCTATACCACTAACTTGCTCCTGAAGCATTACTTTGTAGGCGGGTATAGTCGGGCATTCCTCAGTTGAATGTCCCGCCTCACAAATCGCACACACCTTCCCGACGGGGTTTGGGATTGATTCAGATGATCCTCTTCCATACATCTCACGTAGGTCTCACAATCCTTTCTCAACTACGTCCAATCGAATGCCCGATATAGAATTATGTTCTACGTGGAATAGGCCGGACGCCGAAGGAGTGGTGGTCGCTTGACAATTTCGATTTTGAGCGTTAGGATCAGCAATATCCCAGGATTGGGTAGTCTCGGCGACATACCTCAGGTGAAGCTCAGCATCTTGGGCGTCTAGGTCGACAAACGGACCACTTCCCATGGTTTCAATGAGTTGCTTTGAGTTAAGGTTCAGCCCATTATAGAGGAAAGATATGAGTTGCAGTGTATCAAATCCATGATGGGGGCATGAAGCAACTAATTCATTGAAACGCTCATAACATCGATGGAATGGCTCATTTTCTGCTTGTCTGAATGCTTGAATTTGAGCCTTTATGGAGATTGTTCGATGTGGTGGGAAGAATTTCTTGAGAAATCTGGATTGTAACTCATTCGAGGATGGAATTGAGCTTGGAGGTAAAGACCATAGCCAGGTCTTAGCTTTATCCTTGAGTGCGAAGGGGAAGAGTTTGAGGCGGATCACCTCTTGTGTGCAAGTTTGATCATTGAGAGTCGCGCACACTTCCTCAAATTCCCGGATATGGAGATATGGCTTTTCAGATTCCATCCCGTGATACTCGGGGAGCATCTGGATCATCCCATTTTTGAAACGAAATTGCCCAGCATTATACGGGAATACAATGCATCCCGGAGTAACAGTGCGCTCGGGATATAAGATGTCTCTCAACGGGCGGTACGGGGCCTCTTCCTCACCGGTGGCTACACTACCGTGTTGTGACACATTTCCCTCTCGTAACGACTCGGTGCCCTCACTCGGTCTACTCGAAGCGTGCTCTGACGTGTGTCCTAAGAAGGTAAACAGAGTGTTATCTGAGATTGAGTGTGACGGTGTGGGAGGTGGAACCCAGAACTGTGGAACCTTAGGAGTGTGAATGCTATCGGGGTCGTACTCTCCTATCGGGTTTTTGTGAATGCGGGTTGGGGTATTATTGGGAGTTGGAGTGAGCTCAGAATTTTGCATTAACGGCTTAAGAGAGATGATTGATGAATCTTTTTGTGCTTTATGAATTTTTTTTTTATGTTTTTGGATTTTTGGAAATTTTTGGTCAAAGTTTTGGATTAACTCGATCTAATCCTAAGTCTACCTAGTTCCCCGGCAACGGCGCCAAAAACTTGACACGACTCAGAATGTGTCTCTAAAGTGTGTACTCTCTAGGCTCAAGTGCAAGCCTATCGTTCAAGTAATAATCCAACAAGTCGGGTATCGATCCTCAGGGAAAATGGACAACAAGAGTTATGACGACGGGATAAGACAGAAGAATCCTAACGTTGACTCTAAGAAGAAAGAAAAAGATTTGATTTTGGGAATGATTAAGCTAAATGCAATTATGTAGTTATGAAAATGTGCAATTACACTAAATTACCTAAAATGTGAATGAAAATTTGATTTGAACTTTTAAATGAGATGATGGAAAAAATAGGACGGGAATACAATCCCCCAACCCTAGTGTACTGCAGTTATAATACTAATCGTAAATTTATCTAATTAATTTGACCCAGTCTTTAGTACTCCCAAGCATTACGTATACGAGGTTCAAGCCCGCGTCATACTTAATCAAAGGATGAGTAAATCGGTATCACGATAGTGACACTCGAATCATATTCTCAATCATCCCGGTTACCCAGAGGCAAACGAGATATTTAGACCTACAATTGTTGTGTTCCTACACAATACGGTCATAATTAATCACTAAATTCATAGGATTAATTTTATACGTGCAATTACCACATCAGGTTGGGTTCATGTAACCCGACCTTGGAAATCTAGCCGGACATACCGAAAGTGATGAAAACAGATTTCAATGTGCAGAAAACCATGATTAATCTAAGGCAAACTCGTACAATGATGTAAAAGAGAATTGAAAAGATGAGATACTCACTAATTTTTTTACCACAGCAGTCAATCAATTAACTAGAAGTACTCACAATCGGAATCAAAGCTTCAGTCTTGAATTAAAATAATAAAGTTGCTAAACTAGGGTTTGTGGAAGAAAAGGAGAGATTAAACTAACTCCCCACGTTCTTGCCTTCTTTACAATGAAAATAATTCGGGTTTTTATACCCTACATGAAATTACAAGAAGTTGAGTATAAATCGGAGTCTTTAGAGGAGAATCAGAAAACAAAATCTCGATGGGCGGACCGGTCCGGCCCTTAGGCGGATCGGTCTGCTTCTAAAGCGGATCGGTTCTTTTATTTTTCAGGCGGACCGGTCCGGGGGCGGATCGGTTCTTTTAATTTTTTCCTTCTTCGGTTTGCCTTCGGTTCGCAGTTCTCTGGATTTGTGTACATCGGTCCGGTCCGGGTCTTAGGCGGACCGGTCCGCCTATTTGACTTTTCCTTCAAACTTTGACTGCCCATATCTTTTGCTCCGGGTATCCTATTGAGGTGCCGTTTCTTCCTAGGTGCTTGTGAGGATGATACCTTCAACTTCTCTTTAGGTACGTCATCCGGATTCTGGGTAGGAATGACTCTTTTGCCCTTTTGACTTTTCTTGTTGACTTTCTCTATTCTTCCGGTTTCCTTCTTCCATTTCTTGACATTAGACACTTGTAAAATCATAACGAAATACCAAAAACTCGGTGTACTTGTTAGGATAAGTCAGTAGCAAGATTATGAGATAAAGTCAATCCAATTACGTTGTTCGAGGTGATTAAAGTACCGAAATTAAGGGATAAATTAGGAAGAATTTATGCCTAATCACACGGTGTCTTCGGTAAACCTTCAAAGCAACGGCTACAAACAGTGTGACACAGAAATACCCGCAGGTGTCGGTTCCTATGTCGGCGGTTGGAAGTTTCCCTTTCCAGGAGGGCAGCAATGAAGAAGAGAACGGCTTCTCCACAAGGGTTGAACAAACCAAAGTTGTGTTCTTGGGTTACCAAAAAGATTCACAAAGGATTGGCAATTGTGTGAATCAAAACATGAGTCTTGGGACTCAAAAATATGAAGACTAGAGTAATTTGGACTCTAAAAAACGTCTTCTAAAGTCTTGTAAAACAACTCCCCCGAAGTTGGTATTTATAGGAAAAAAGATGAAGAGTCCCATGTTCTTAAAACTCTAAAATTCTATCCAGCGTACAAAAAAAACAGCATTCTTTAAGGAATTTTCACTATCTTCAAAAGGTCATAACTCCTTCACCGTAGCTCGGATTGAGGTGCCGTTTTTTCCAGTATCTTCGTTGTGGTGAGATCTTCAACTTTCCAGTTGACCAGAACTCCAAAATATGGATGTGAAATTACGAAAATACCCTTGAACTCTCCTATCGTGCCTTTTTCCACTATTTTGACTTCCCTTGCGTACCACTTGCATTAAGTCCCTAAAATATTGGACCGTGAAGTCGTTGAGGTAGATGTGGGACATATTAATGGAGATGTTGAATGCTTGATTCCCGGAATTCGGATTGAGGCCGTCAAGTGACATCTTGAGGTGACGTGCCAAATGTAGCGGCGTACGACATACACAAATGAAACATGTTGGACATGAGAAAAATGTCCTTACATTAACAATAAGAAAAGCCTTGCGTATTATGAAAACATAAGGAATTGTTTTAGAAGAAAAGGTTTCACATGAAAATTTAGTTTTTGAATCCTGTTCTAAATGAAGTTAATAAAATGATAGATGGGGGAAAAAGATTTTTCTTGTTAGGGAATAGCTTACCTATCTTAATTGAAGTTACCTAATTTGCAAAACTTCTTGAAAAAATAATGAGCATTTAAGTAACAAACATGTTAATATTTTTAATTGGCATGCCAAATTTCAAATCAATTTGAGTTACATCATCAAAACAGTGACCAAATACTAAATCAATTGAGAACATGAAAGCAGTGGCCAAATACTAAAATAATTAACATTAAAACTATAAGCATTTTTCACAGGTTATATTCTACATATATCTTGATCAATTGCATTGAGTATTAAATAAAATTTAGGCAAATTTCATGAGAAATAAATATCATAGTCTATCTTCTGCATTAGGATCTATGACTATGCAGATGATTGAAATTTGCATTGATTTAGCAGATCAATATATTGAAGATGGCATATTGAATTTCAACTTAGTAGCAGGAGCAGTTGTATTGACAGCTATAAATAACATAACAGGTCGATGGGACTAAGAACATAAGGCAAAATACTATTTTCAGAATACAGTGTATGTTTTCAATATGAAAATTTTCACCTTAAATGGCAAATTAATTGAATGTGCAGTACTCAAACACTGGTGACAACAGGGGGTGAAAAAAACAACACTGTATTTCATTCCAAACATAAGAAAAAATGGGAGTTGAACCAAACCGTTTAAAACACGTTAAGAACACGAACTTGACTTTTGAACCCACACTTGTTGCTGCAATGACATGATTTATTGTCAATGAGAATCACTTGCGATGAAACGATCTTTCTTTTTAAATGTATAGTGAAACATGTATGGTGAAACAACATAAAAGGGATTGCAAAATTGACTATGAAACCTGTTGTCGAGGCAGTTGCATTTGAATCTTGTCCATCACTCCCATGAGTATCATTGGTTTGAGGGTTGCAGCTCCGTCCTGACTTCCAACTCCAAAAATCAATGTTGTAAATCAACGCCGAAAAAATCGATGCTGTAAATAATCATTAGTCCCAATGGTTCTCAGTTATAAACAACAAAGATGAAGAATTTTTTTAAAAATCAGCTTCTGAAAAAAAAAAACATACCACAAAATTATAAAATTTACCATGTATTAGACATAATTAAAGGGACACTACTGGCTTCAACTGTATTGATGCCTCTCTTTACAAATAACTCTCCCATAGGATCAACCCCAAATCTTGGTGCTAGGTTGTTGATTACAACACCTATAATAAAACACTTCTTGAAGATATGATACAAACCACCCCTAAAAATCCTGGAAAAAAAGAAGATAATTACTTACCCAAACAACACATCAAAAAGTCAAAATGAACACTGTGAATATGACCAAAACAAATCACGTCAATTACACTTTTACCTTCAAATCTGTCAAATGTAAATAAAAACTGTTAATTCAAGTATCAACGGTCAATTTAGGCTCATTTTAAATCCCACACAATATGATCTGCATAAGGATTAAAATAATTCTTTCACGGATTAATAAAATTCTGTCACGTGATTAGTAGATTCATATATCACATTCCAATAATATATGTGCAACATAGATTTAAACAAACAAAAAAACTATTTAAATACTGCACCTAGTGTGTCCTTTAACCCAGTGTGGCGATGAATAAGATGGCACTGAAACATAAACATGTGAGTGAGAAATTCAAGTCAGTGCAACATATGCTTCTAAAATTTATGCACACACGGGGTAAAATAAAGTGTGGGGCCACAAAATTTGTATATACTGCATTAGTTAAAATTGCAAAATGTAATCGATGGGATTGAAATGCAAGGAGATATGAAACTCAAATTTCATATTTAAAGGAACGATAAAATCTTCATCAATCATCCCTATTTCGTTTTAAGGTCATATATGTTCCTTTTAATATATATATTATTAAAAAATCACACCATAGAGGGGAATGGAGTTTGATAATAAAATTACTCATATAAAGTAGCACTAAACATGAAAGACAAATAACTTATAAAGTGATGTAAATCAATTAGATTGACAAATTTGGAATAGAAAAGGATTCAAATGATCCTCAAATACCTCTCTTTCTGAAACGCATTTTAGATTCCACAATTAATACATATGATTAATAAGAAAAGTGAATCGAGGAATCAGGAGTACACTAAAAAAGAACTTCTTGAAATTTGGTAAAAGTAAATACTTACATAGCCTCTCCATACAAAATGTATTATGATTTTGGAATGTCTCCCATATCTGAAATATGGATTAATAACCCAAGTCTAGTAAAAATATAATCTATATAATCAAATCATCACACCCTAAATCCAAAAAACTACCATATTTAAAACCCCATTAGTATGTATAAGACCAAAACGAACATTTAATTTACACAATGCTTCAATATATTTGACTTTTATAAATCTGAAACCAAATAAAGTTACCAAAGAAATAGCCAATTAATATACTCTGCAATATTTACTAAAAGCCCTAATTTTAGACCCCGAACATTGGAACTGACCTATTTTTGAAACCCTTGAGTTTGAATCTGGTACCTGCAAAATCAAATCAAATCAAAACCAAAAACCTTACAATCGATATAGAAAAACTAATTAATGGTTTAAAAATGGGAAATCCATATGTTAATCCATCATAGATCCATAACTACCATAAAACCCCAAAATGCCACAAATCTACAAATAAAGAATGTCCTAAAAACCTTGTATAAAAGTAGATCCCCTAATATCTAAAGAGTAAGAGCAATAATACCTAAAACCCCAAAAATTTGTGGGGAAAAACATTCCAGAAACCTTAAAATTTGCTCGAGAAAAAAATGCCAGAAACCTTAATATTCCTAAATTCCATAGCAAAGCCAAAGACCTCAAAAATTAGTATGATAACCATATTCTTGTACCTTCTTCGTGACTTGTGGATGCTAGTAGATTGTTAAAGAGGGTTTGCGTGACGAAAAAGGGTTTGAGAGAGAATGGAGTGGATAGTCAAGTGAAAGGATCGAGTGATGATATGGTGTGTGTCTGGGTGTGGTTACCGAGTTAGGAAGTAGGAGAGAGGTGATGCAAAAAATTTGGGCGGGATATTGAATTGAGGGGATCAATCTTAGCCGTTTATTTCAAGGGGAGGATCCTAGCCTTTATTGTGCTTTTACATTTTTTCCAATTCAAAATCCATCCTATCTTATTATATATATATATATATATATATCCTTTGTATATATTATTTGCACACATGCATCCAACATTATACATAACATTTTAATTACATACTAACTATTTTCATTATATTATTTATTTTCAAACTATAACATACTAATATAAATACTTTATATCTACATTTGAGACTGAAAGAGAGGATTGGGTGCCTAATACCTTCCCAATTTGTAACCTGATTCTCGAACCTTTGACCTTTCACTTAAACTTGTAAATCATTTGTCTTCAATATATCTCTATAGAGGATTATCCCTTCTTTAGTCTATTTTATGGAAAATATAGTGGCGACTCCATTCCTTTCAAAAGAGAATGAGTCAGTGACCACGCACCTCCACTAAAGACCCCTTTCTACACATGATCACGAATGGGAGGGAGCGAGAGAGGTACGCTGCCTAGAGTCCGAGTTCTCATAGTGGCGACTCCGTTGGAGATAATTTTTTATTAAGTAGGTTGAACTCAATTTAATATTGATCTATATTTATTTTAATATTTCCTGTACATTCATGTATATTGTGTTCTCAACTATTCGTTCTTTTTGTAGGAACCTTACTAAGTAGAAAATACTTATATTGCATGCTCCTGTAGAGATAAGATTACACATTAGGCAACCCTTGAACTTTATTTATGATATGTATGCCAAGATACATAATGATTTCAAGTGAAAATGGATATTTCCCCCAAAATAAAGACTTTCTAAAAGTTGCACACTACATCACTTCAAAAAATATGTATATCACTACATACCTCATAATATTCAAAATTCTAGCAACATGATTCTTGTCTAAACAATGTGGGTTCCTAGCAATAAAGTCTTATCTTCTTGGCCTGTAACCTTGGTATATATAGATTGGTATGTTCTCGGTGAACATAACTCACATACGTCGAGTATATCGAGTCATATCTTCCCCTTACTATCTTCACGAGGTATATCTGGAGGCTTGATTCACATACATTCAGGTATATCAAAATACCCCTCTCACATGTATTGCTAAGGTATATCACGAGGGTTATAGACAAAGAAGGGAACCTTCAGCATTGTTGAAAGCCGTATATAACCTCATGTAGTCGAATATTAGGATATATACAAAAAAATGAAATAAACCAAGATATTATCCACACGATGACATATCATTAAAGGCTTCTATATCACCAAGAAAGTTTCCAAGAATAGGAAGGTACTTGAGGACTTGAAAACATACACTAAATTTTCACAACTCCTAACCAGGGCCTATGAGAAAAATGAGGAGTACTATAGGAAATTGATCATTATATGAAATTTCCCAACAAACAACCCTGCTTTTTTGAACTCATGTTTATTCTTCCCAAAATAGTACATAAACAAAATATTAATTCCACATTTCCCGTAACATCACATTTATCGTCTTGGAAAAGGGATGAAAGTTGCATCTATCCAAATCCCACATCATAATTCTTGCCAACATGAAAAATGATGAAGGAATATCACTAGATCACATTCTGGCTAGACTAACTTCCTTTAAAAGTGAAATATTAACTTTGGGTTAAGAAAAAATATATCTTTGCAATCGATGGGAGATACTAAGGGACGGTGATCGAATCTACGCCCTACGAATACCATACCCCCTCTAGCAAAGATACATGTAACTAATAACCCTTTAGTTGCGACTATCGAAAGCACTACTGTAGCAGATGTAATTGAGGTTCTAGCGGATATTAAACTCCTTAGAATGGAGTTCCAAACATTCAAACATAATTTCCAACAACTTCGATTGTGATACGTTGACCCAAATGTTGTCTCTTTTATTCATATGGTCGTAATCGTGAGAAATTAAGTAAAGAAAAATATTGGTTATAGAGCTCTATCCTTTCCATCAATTTAAGTTCGTGCCTCTTTTAAGATTTTGGAAATTGTTGGGCAAATTTACGAAAAATTTAGTAACTTAGGGATTCAAATGAGAATTAGGTCATTAAAGCGAAATTCCCATCTCGTTCGAACGAGAACCATTATCGTTCGAACGACCCTAACAAAATCATATATGTCATTTTTGTTGTCTAATTGTGAGCCTTGGATCAAATTTTGACGTCAGCCCTTGGAGCCTGATGTTCCACATGAGTCAGATAGCTTAGGCTATATGTTTCATGGGTTGTTGTTTATATATATTAGAGAGAGAGGCATGGGATAAGAAATCGCCACTGCCATTTACTTAAACTCTCTCAAGAGTTCACAGTTTCCTCTCCCCCTCAGAAATCATCTTACAGCATTTTCTTTAAGTGTAGTGACTACACTCACATCATAAAATACTCATTTCCCCCATTGTTGAGTTAGGGCTACGAAATATGGAGATTATTGTTGGGTATTTTTAAGAAGATGAATATGAGGGTTCGTGGAGTTGAAAAGGGTTCTGATGGAGCTTTCTTGGAAGCAAACTTGGTGGAGATAGATAACCCTTTAAGGCTACCTTAGGAGGTGGAGGTTGTCATCTTCCTTGATCTTTCATGCCTTCCATTATCAAAGTTTCATTTGTGTTGGGGAAAAATCTAGTTAGATTAAAGACTCTATTTTGTGCATTTATAATCTTGTTGTGTTAAGTGTTAAGAGTAAGATTATTATGAACATGATGATGTATTTTTAGTAAAAAGAAATAACAAATATTTATATGGAATAAAAATGTGAGGAAATATGATTTTGTTAAAGATAAATGAAGAAATCATATTTTAAAGTTTCTTCATAAATGAAGAACTAATATTTTAAAGTTTATTGATGAATGAAGAACTCGTATTTTAAAGTTTCTTGAAATAAAGAGTGGATTTCATGAGAATGGTGTATTTTATAGAAGTTTGATGTTAAATATTTTATGGAATAAAATATTTGAAATGATGTTGATCTTGCTAAAATGTTTATAAAATAAACATTCCTAAGCTTCTTGCAAAAATGGAGATTTTTATGAAAAATGGACATTTGTTGAGTTTAAAAAAATTAAAAATGTCTTTATACCATAAAAAGCATGTTTGTTGCAAATGGTATAAATTTCTAGAATGAAAAGTATGTTTAATCCATTTAGTAGGATTTTAGGATTTAAAGTCCACTTTATCGTGCATATAATAAACTTGTAGTATTTTGATAATAAATATATGAACAAGTTTTTAAAGAAAGTCTTGTTGGGTTTAAATACGAAATAAGACAAAATGGAAATTTTAGTCTTCAAAGTGTGTGGAAAAAGATATTGAAAGTATGAACAAAGTAAGGTTGTAAGACTACATGTGTGAATAAGAGGAAATGGTAGTTTATAATAACAAGTAGCCTTAAAATGTAGTTAGATTTCCTTGAAAAAGAATGTGAAGAAATATGTGAGTTTAATATGTAAAAAATGCTATTTTTATGTATTAAAGGTATCAAAGTGTCAAGTGTGAAAGTTGGGAAAAAGTGTGATGTTGAACAAGTATTAAAATGGCTAAAATCATTTTAAATATTAAGTTGGAAACTTAATAATCATTTTGGGAAATAACACTTGTTGAAAGATTAAATTGCAAGTTTTGGAAAAAAGGGTAAATTGGTAACTTTACTTAAAGAAGAACATTTTTATGAACTAAAAATGTAAATAAATGGTGTTACACTATTGTGGATGAAATTTTCACAAGTCTTTAAGATGTAAACGATTTTGGTGTAATATCAACGTGAATATATAAAGGATAAGAGATGGCTAATTCAAAATTTATCATGAATTGGGGTGAAACCCCGCGTTTGGCTTTGACCAAGTAAAAGTAAGGAAGTAGAATAATGTAGACATTTGGAAAATGTTAAAATACATTAAAAGGGAACTCGAATGACACCGGAATAAGCAAGAAGGGCCCAGAACCCTAGGGTGAAAAGCCCAAAACCATTGGCTAGAGTATATGGTGCATAGCCGACGGTGTGGAACTCGTTAAAGTATGCGATATTGGGAGATTCTAAGAAAAGATAAAGGAATAAGGAACATGTTAAGAAATTGGTTATCTGGTGGAATGTGTTAATACAACCTAACATGAATGAATTAATAAATGTTCCAGTAAAGGTCAAATGGATAAGTAAATGTGACATTGATTAATGTCTATGAGGTAAGAGAGAAAAAGATAAAGTAAGTGGATAAATGGGTGATTAAGCATCCTAAGTGGTTCAACCTGTGATTTAACACAAGAATGTGTTGAAAATGGTTTTCACAAGTTTGAGTATTTTCTTACACTGTGTCGCGTGGGTTGATGGGGTGATTTCCTATGAAAATACTTATAAAGACTAATTAAAGTAAAAAAGGGGTAATTTCGATAAAGAAGCAGTTGTCGAATAATTCAAGTAGCGTTTTTGAATATTTAACTGTGTGTGTTAAATAAAGGGATGAATGTTAAATGAGAAAATGAAGTCTTTTCAGGAATTAAGGTAAATTAATTTGGATAAATAAGGTTTTTAGAAAGTAAAACTATTTCATGCTTTAAGTATATGTATATGTACGTTTATATGTGTACAAGGTAGTTACATGTGCATGTAGGTATAACGTGTTAGATTATTTTTTCTACCGTTCGATTTTTTACTGCATTTCTATATTTCTCACTGAGCATTGGTTCACACCCTCTCTTTGTTACGAAAAGTTAGGAGTGGTTTTATATTTTAAGGGCATTATACAGGTAAGTACTTTCTTTATTTTATGTTAGTAACTCTATGTGCTTGGAATTCAGGGTGTTCCCTATGGGTCACTCATGTAGTTTATTTTGAAATTGGAATCGTGTGCTAAATAATTAAAATATTAATTAAAATAAAACTAGACTAGCAACATTATATAGGTTGTTTCATTGCACTTCACAACTAATGCTCGGGTCGAACCAGGTCGACTATGGGTAACCCATAAATTTGGGTCAGGGAGTTACAAATGGTATAAGAGCTCTAGGTTCAAGGTTCCTTTAGAGAGTGACGTGGTGAGGACGGTAGCGGATCTTTCAACATCGGTGTTGGTTTAGGCTGATCACACTAGTTTGGTGATTATTTTAGTTCGTATCCTATAAGGGGAAGTCAAAGAGGTTAGCACGACTAGTAAGTTACTGCCAAGTGTCATACCATCATGTTAGTTGTTATTAATTTCTTCCGCGCTCCTGATTAAGTATGTTAATAATTTGTGGGTGTCCGAGCAAGCCAATAATGGTGATACCATGGTTTTTAGTGTGAGGTGTTTTGTTCTAGCCATTAATGATGTAGAATCTTTTGAAATGATGATAGAGTGAGATGACACCCATTGGGAAGATAGCACAAATCGTGTATAGTCAACTATAGATGTCGTAGTTGGAGTGTTGTAACTCAATTAAGGTTATTGTGATTTCAAATTGCATATAGCCTTAGGTGCAACATTTATGAGATTGGCAATATCGATGATAGGAGTAGGAAAATTTGATCCTTGGGTAATAACGAGATTCATGGGTAATTCTATGAACATGTAAATTAGTGTGGGGTCAAAGCTTGAGGACAAGTCGGTCTTAGTTGATAAGATGTTATCCTTGTGAGTAAGGGCTATAGTGATTGTTGGCCGATGACTGTATCTTACAAGTTATGATGAGAGTACGGTCCATGTGTGGCAAGGGGTCACATGAGTGACAACGATGAGTCGTAGTGACAAGGGAGTAAACCTTATATATCCCTTCAGGGTAGTGGTCGGAAGAATGATGCAGCATTTGATGAATAGAATTATTAGCGACACCGGTGGTGTAAACTTAGAGATGTACTAGTTATACACCGTGCCCTATATCCTACCAAAATCCTTCTTAGTGTTAGATTGAGATTCAAGTGAGTAGCGCATAGTGTTAGCTGTAGTAAGAAGGTCTTCGGATTATCCGTGGGATGAAAGGTCAACTTTTCATGACGCCTTTGGGTGTTCGAAGGTTATGACCTACCATGTTAGAAAATCATAGATTGGTATTTTGGTGAATGGATAAAGATCAATGAAACAGGTAGGGAGAAGTATTAGAACATAGTCTCTTGTAGAGATATTATCTCGTAAAGTTTTGTCCAGTCTTGATGACAGTTGTGTAGGTATATTTGGGGACTTTAGGGAACTAATTGAGTTCGATCCTCTAGGATGTGGCATGTTTGGTGATAGGATGTGAAGAAATGGGTGATGATCTTGGGTTACCGAATAAGTTCAAAGGATTCGCTTCATATAGACATTCTTAAGGATGAATGTATATAGGTGGTGCAACCTTCTAGGATAGGGTTAGGGATTTAAGATTTAGTGTGATGCTCGTTATCTTGAGGGGACCCATGTAGTAGGGGCCATAATGGATTTTGATAAATACCAGTAGTACACTAGAGATATGGGCCATAGATGATGTGACTTAGGCCTCGCGTATAGAAAATATGGTGAGGTGTTGAAGCATGATTGTATCGACGTTAGTCGATGGTATATGTTAGAATGGCATTGGTAGAGAAACGTAGAAACCTTGGTTCATGTGTTAGACTTGTACGAGTTTAGGGGTGTATGTATGGGTAATTATTATCACACTAGGATGTAATGACGGGTGACTGCCTATCATAAAGAGTCAATTGAATTGAGTTTTAGTATAGGCAACAAAAATTGCATGACGATGATAGTTGCGATGAGGTAAGTGTGTCACTGAAATGGGTATTACCTAAAAAGGAGTCGGGGTATGACTGTAGTACGATAGAGTAATATAGAATTATGGATGTGTTAGGTTGATGACATCAACCTTAATGAGATAGATAAGGTCGGTGTTGATAAGGGCATCGACATTCAGCGACATCGTATCCTTATAAACTTAATTAGTAATCCTTAACCTCAAGCATTGACTTCCCACGAAATGTTAGGTTCATGTGTTGTTCCCTTCTCAAAGAAATGAGTAGGTTGAGGGGGGGTTCGTCCTAAGCCAGGATATATGGCTATGTTAGGATCCGATGAGTGGTTCAAGGGGGAGACGTGATCTTCGAATAGGTGGCATCGACTCGCTTTTCATAAACCATTATGGTTATGCGGGGTTCCCTTTAAATCATTATTATCCTTTCCAATTCCGGTGTGTCTCTTTTGGTTACGATGATGGGAAATTCTATTCCCACGAGTAGGATATTCTAGACATATACCACGATATGGTACGGTGCAATTTAGCCTAATAGTGTGTGGTGGGATCTGGCTTGGTCCATACATCTCGGTAACTGGGTGCGTTCGTGTCTAAAAGTTTTTCCGCTATTACACTAAGTACCATGTGTGGGTGATCGCGCTTTTGGATGCATGATTGCTCTTAGTATTCGTTTCTCCTAGGATGACAAACTAAGGTTTGGCTGGAACGACCATTAGAGGCTATGGTTATAGGGAGTAGGATGATGACTTTTGGGACATCGTAGAATGTTACGACTCAGGGAATTATATCACTAAAAAGGTGGTGCTCGCTATGAGTAGATTATGTATACTCGGGTATGCGTTCACTAGTTAGATGAATAAAATGACCCTAAGTTCATTAAGAATCCTAAATAGGGAATTAGTCAGGTGGTTGGGTTGTGATGTAATAATGTATTTCCCCTTGATAAGAGAGATAAGAATTTGTGATGAATATCAAAATTAAGCAAGGTCACGTTGTTGAATGATTCGAACATATGTGAACAAGAAAAGTGTGTTATCCTAAGGATTTAGTAACTGATGATGAATTAGCTATTGATTATGTTGCAGTTTACTCCAGGGCGAGTATCGATCATGAGAGAGTGTTGCCGGTAAGGGAACCATTATTCTTTATGTATTAGGAAGGGTAATCTTAGGGATCGACTAAGTATGGTCATTGAACAAGAGGAGACTAGAGTACTGTTAGGTGACTTTGAAGACTAGCTTAAGGGCGAGCATTAGATCATGTTGTATGAGGAAACTTTTGGTGGTAAACTTGTGAATGAATGTATGTTGTTGTCTTAGCATTCTAGGGCCTGAGGACGTAGTCTTAGCAAATTTTGGTGAATTATAGTAGAAATTATGGAGTTCTTAGGCTTGAGGATGGTACGAATCGAGAATTTTGGGGATAAAATTTCCCAAGGAGGGAAGTTTGTGATACCCCAACCCAAATGTTGTATCTCTTGTTCGTGCAATCGCAATCGCGGGAAATGAAGTAAAGAAAATTATTGGTTATAGAGCTTTATCCTTTCAATCAATTTAATTTGGTGCCTCTTTAAAGATTTTGGAAGTTGTTGGGAAAATTTATGAAAAATCTAGAAACTTAGGACTTCAAGCGATAATTTGGTCATTCAATTAATATTCTCATATCATTCGAACGAGAACCATTATTGTTTGAACGATAACCTTTTATCATTCAAACAATGCTCACAAAATCGTATCTGCCATTTTTGCTGTCTAATTATGAGCCATGGATTAAACTTTACCGTCAACTCTTGGTGCCTGACGATCCACATGAGTCAAATGGCTTAGGTTATATGTTTCATAGGTTGTTGGTTATATATATTAGAGAGAGATGTGTGGGATAATAAATCACCGCTGCCATCTCCTTAAACACTCTCAAGAGTTTACAATTTCCTCTCCCCCTCCGAAATCGTCTTCCAACATTTTTTTTAAGTGTAGTGACTACACTCACACCATAAAATACTCATTTCCCACATTATTGAGTTAGGGATACGAAATATGGAGATGATTGCTAGGGTTTTTTAAGAAGATTAATATGAGTGTTCATGGAGTTGAAAAGGTTTTGATGGAGCTTTCTTGGAGGAAAACTTAGTGGAGCTAAACAACCCCTTTAAGGCTACCTTAGAGGTTGGGGGTTGTCATCTTCCTTGATCTTTCATGTCTTCCATTATTAAAGTTTCGCTTAAGGTGGTGAAAAATCTACTATTAGATTAAAGACTTTATTTTGTGCATTTATAGTATTGTTTATGTTAAATAAGAGTAAGATTGTTATGAACATAATGATGGATTTCTAGTAAAAAGAAATAAAAAACATTTTTATGGAATAAAAATGTGAGGAAATATGATTTTGTTAAAGATAAATGAAGAAATCATATTTCAAAGTTTCTTGATAAATGAAGAACTCATATTTTAAAGTTTCTTGATAAATGAAGAAATCGTATTTTAAAGTTTCTTAAATAAAGAGTGAATTTTATGAGAACGGTGTATTTTCATGTATTAAAGGTCTCAAAGTGTTAAGTGTGAAATTTGGGAGAAAGTGTGAAGTTGAACAAGTTTTAAAATGGCTAAAAGCGTTTTAAATATTAAGTTGGAAAATTAATAATCATTTTTGGAAATAACACTTATTAAAAGATTAAATTGCGAGTTTTGGAAAAGGGTAAATTGGTAACTTTACTTAAAGCAGATCATATTTATGATATAAAAATGTAAATAAATGGTGTTACACTATTTTGGATGAAATTTGCGTAAGTCCTTAAGATGTAAATGATTTTGGTGTAATATCAATGTGAGTATATAAAGGACAAGAGTTGGCTAATTCAAAGTGTATCACGAGTTGGGGAAAAACCTTGGGTTTGGCTTCGAGAGGGAAAATGTAAGGAAGTGGAATAATGTAGACATTAGTAAAGTGTTAAAATACATTAAAAGGGAACTAGGATGACATCGGGATAACAAAGAAGGTCCAGGAGCCCTAGGGTGAAAAGCCCAAAACCACTGACCAGAGTATATGGTGCCCATAGCCGATTGTGTGGAGCTCGTTAAAGTATGCAGTATTGGAAGATTCTGAGGAAAGATAAATGAATAAGGACCATGTCAAGAAATGGGTTATTTGGTGGAATGCGTTAATATAACCTAACTTGAGGAAGTCATTATGGTCTAGGGTTGTGGACACACCTTTTCTTGGGGAGCACTATAGTGGTTTTTATCCATATATGATATATGAAGCCGAAATTGGAGTGACATCTATCGATAATTCATGAAATAATACAAATACAATAATGAGGTAGAAATCATTTATCGAGACTTGAAGATGATGAAATAGGAAATTAATGAGCACTTGGTCACCTTCATTGCCCGTTGGAGGAATAAAGTTACTCAAATGGTGAATCGACTTTCAAATGACGAATAAGTGGCCATCGTAAAGAAGAATTTAATCCAACAATATTTAGATCAGTTAAAGACAATACATATCCAACTTTAAAGATCTGATGGACGTACAGGCCCAACTTCAGAATAACCTCATGTATCAACCTCCCAAATTTGAGAAGGACAATGAGAGAAATATTCCTCCTTTCCTAACCAGAAGAGCTGTCAAGACAAATACAACTATTGTTTATGCCATTCATGCTCCTTCATCTATGCCTATACCATGGAGTATAAAAAGAATCCATCCATCATTCCATCCTCTATAAGCTCCCATAGGTACAATATACCAATAAGGGTATTTTAAATCCCAAAGCTCCCAAACCTCTACCTAATCCCCTACTGGAAGGCTTCCACCGCGATATGTACTCCAAATATTTGTTGATTTATGAAGTAACCAAACCCTAGATTATGTTTATGAGAGATTAAGTTATAAAAGAGGAAGAAGATAGAAGATATAGAAGAGATAAATCTAATGTGGAAGGAGGAGAAAAAATGCAATGAATTAAGTCATCCATTCTCCCATCTCATTTTGTATATAGCATAAGGCTTCACTAATTACAGATAGGTACCCTACAAAATAAAAGTAATATAAATAAGCTTCCAAATAAGCCAATGTCAATACTTCCCCTCAAGCCAGTGCAAAAGATATTTATGACGCCGAGCTTGACTAACATATACTACAAAGTAGTCCTGTTCACATCCTTAGTTAACACATCATCTACTTATTCACCCGTGCTTCCATATAGAGTACAAATCACTCCAAGAAGAATCTCTTCCTTAACGAAATGTCAATAAACTTCCACGTGCTTTGTTCTATCATATTGAACTGGACTGTGAGCAATACTAATGCCAGTTTTGCTATCACAACACAAATTTGTTGGCTCACGAATGGGGTGACCCAACTTGGATAACATATTTATTAAACATAATAACTCAAAAATTCCATATGTCATAGATCTAAATTCATCCTATGAACTAGAGCTTGCTACTACAGGTTGTTTCTTACTATGCCAAGAAATAAGATTACCCCCAACAAATATATAATATCCTCAAGTGGGTCTCCGGTCTGTCATGGACCCTGCCCAATATGCATCTGTATATGTTTTAACACGTAATTGACTGTGCCGACCAAATACATCCCTTTACTAGGGGAACCCTTAATGTAATGAAGAATGTGATGTGTGACCTCAAGGTGAGACGTATGTGGAACAAGCATAAACTGACTAACCATGCATACAACATGTACAATTTATGGATGCATAAAATAAAGGTATATTAGTCTCCCAACCAAACACTAGAACCTCCCAAAATTATATAATAACTCACCATCCGTATCCTTGAATGAATGATTTTTCTCAATAGGAGTATCAGAAGGTCTAGCTCAAAGTTCCCCATTTCAGTCAACATATCTAATATATACTTCCGTTGTGAAATGAACACTACTTCCTTAAATTTACACACTTTGACGCCAAGAAAGTATCACAATAATCCAAAGTCTTTAAGCTTAAACTCTATCATAAAAAAAGACTTCATCCACTGTATCTCTTCTAGATCATCTCTAGTAACAACAATATCATCAATATACATAATGAGGCTATGATCCTGGTACCTGTTAATGAAAAGGGTATGGTATGCCTGACTCTGTATGTACCCTACACTTTTTATAGTAGATCTAAATCTTTCAATCCATGCACGTGGCAATTATTTCAACCCATACAAGGCATTGTTTAGTTTGCACACTAAATCCTGATTATCACCAAACTTGAATCCTAGAGGCATCATCATGTACACATCTTCCTCCAAATCACTATAAAGGAAGGCATTATTTACATCCAACTGGTGTAATGGTCAAGACAAATTTACTATCAATGATATGAGAACTCATATGGAATTCATCTTAGCAACATGAGTAAAGGTCTCACGATAATCAATCTCATATTTCTGGGTGAATCCCTTTGCAACTAATCTAGCTAATATCTTTTAATGTTTCCATCAACCCGGTATTTTATTATATAAATCCACTTTCAACCTGTTGGTTTATTACCTTTTGGTAATGGACTAACTTACCATGTCCAATTCTTCTCAAGGGATTCCATTTTCTTAAGAATAACTTTCTTCCATTGAGTTTTCTTTAAAGCATTTGAAAGGTTAGAAGGAATAGAAACATGTGATACGGAGGAAGTGAAAGCATGATATGTTGGATATAAGACATTATAGGACACAAATTGAGATATAGGATATATTGTACAATCAAGGACACCCTTATGTAGGGAAATATGAATATTAAAATAAATATCAAGTGAGGGATTTCCAAAATCACGAGAGACTTCTTGGTCCTGGGGTGAGACAATGGTTTCTTTTGCTTTTCTTGTATGCACAAGAATGTCCCTTTGTTTATGTTGCACTTCATTAGTATTAATAGTACCACGCTTAGGCATAAACTCCCATGAGTAAAAATCGACAATGGAAGAGGACATTCATCTCTAGAGAAGGAAGGGTATGGATTCTCTACACTAAGTCGAGTCTCGCCCTGTATAGAATCCTGAGTAGTAGAAAAAGTAACCATCTCAAATAATGTCACATCTATTGATACAAAATGAATACAATTGATAAGGTTATAACAACGATACCCTGAACTGCTTTAGGGTCCATTTTATCCGTCCGATGATGAATATGAACATAATAGACACAACCAAATACTTTAGGAGGAATGATAAACAATGGAGAATTATAATGAAGGATAGATACGTGAGTTTTATATCCTAAAATCTTATAAGGCATGCGATTGATAAGATACGTAGAGGTTAGGGTGGCATCAACCCAAAACGTTTTAGGTACTCCCATACCTATGAGAAGAGAATGACTCATTTTTATAATATGATGATATTTTCAATCAGTTACACCATTTTTATGGCATATCTTGATGAAAAATCCCATTATCAGTGAAAATGAGTCAGTACCACCAGACATGAACTCCCCTCCATTTTTAGAGAGAAGAATTTTTAGAAAGCAATCAAATTGTGTACATACCATTTTGTGAAAGGTCTTGAAAATTTAGTGCACCTCACTTTTATTGTCCAAAAGACAAAGCCAAGTAGAATGGCTGAAATGATAAAAAAACAGCACATAATGTCGAAAACCAAGTAAGGAAGTTGTATATTCAGGACCCCAAACATTGAAATGAACAAGCTGTAAAGGAGCTATAGTGGCATTAAAATTGATAGGATAAGGAACATAAAATTATTTTGCGTGTACACAAGGTTCACAATTGAATCCAAAAGTTTCAACATAAGAAAACTATGGTAACACATATGCTTCAAAAAAGTAATATGAATATGAGTTTATTACGCCATTGCATTAACAGGTCTTTATACACACTACTATACCTAATATTACGTTAATTTTCAACATGATAAGAAAGGGGCTTGACATTCAATAAGTACAAGCCATTATCTTCAGGTCCACTCCTAATCGTCTCCCTCGAGTCCAGGTCTTGAAAAACACAATGATAGGGAAGGAATGTCACGCTATAATTCATGTTTTTTATAATATGAATATTAGAGAGAAGATTACTAGCTATGTTTCAAAAATGAAGGACGAACACAAGGGTAACATAGGGGGAGGCTAAAATAGTGCCTTTTCTCATATCAGAGAAAAAATCCCATCAGCCACCCTAATCTTATCCCCACCCGAAAATACATTATAAGAAGAAAAACCAGAGGCAATACCATACTTATGATCGGTGGTTCCTGAATTAATAATTCAAGATAGCGCACCAGAATTTATGGAAACATGGTGTGCCGAAGGATAGGTACATATCTGAGCAAAGTTAGAGGCAAAGGGTGTTTCGAAAGGGTGGTGTGGGTCAAGTTGAGATATCCCATCTTTAAGACAAGACATTTCATGGTGAAGGGAATTGGTATCTTGCACAAATGTATTTCTAGGAGGCTCATTCGCATTAGTGTGAGCCACATGTGACCCCCTATATAGATATGGTGGGTAGGGTGCCCTCTTAACTGAAGGAGGTTGTTGCCTAACATTAGCTCCTGGATTTTCTTAAAAATTACAATAGTTTAATGAGTGTGATAAATCCAACCACATTGGTTACAACACAAGTGACTTTTATCATCTTGCTTCCACTACACCAAAAAGGCTAAATTGGCACCCTTTAGACGGCTAGCCTTGTCACGGTTATTGACCGTGACAAAACAACACGCGTTTTTTATCACGGTCAATGACCATGACAAGGCCGTGACAAAGTCTTGTCACGGTCAATGATCGTGACAAATACTTATAATATTGTCACGATCAAGGACCGTGACACGTCCATGACAATTTGTTGAGTAAAAAAACCCTACGCTTTCTTTTTTGCCACTATTTTTTGGTTTTACCTCTCTCTCTCTCTAAGAGATTTCCATCTCTCTCTCTCTCTCTCTCTCTCTCTCTCTCTCTCTCTCTCTAAGGTATGTTTTTTTCCTTTATTTATCTTTCATTTCTATATGTGTGTGTATGTGTGTATATATGTGTGTGTGGTGGGGGGATGGGGCAGGGGGTGGTGGGCTTGGGGTGGGGTGTGTGTGCACGTGTGTGGTGGGGGGAGGGACCGGGGGGCTGGGTGGGGGGCGGGAGTGGTGGTGTGTGTGTGTATGTGTAGTGGGGTGAGGGGGGCAGGGGGTGGGGTGTATGTGTGTGTGTGTGTGTAGGTGTGTGTGTGTCTTCAGGTGTGTGCGTGTGTGGCGGGGGAGGGGGCAGGGGGTGTGGTGGTGGTGGTGGTGGTGTGTGTGGTGGGGCAATCTCAACAATTGTATAGCTTTAATTAATAAATTGTATAGCTTTAATTGTAACTTTAATTGTATAGTTTTATATGAAAGTAAATTAATAGTTAGAGCCCATTTCATATGAAAGTAGGATTACCCCTCATTGTAAATTAGTAAATTAATAATTGTATACTTTAATTGTTAGTTTTATTGATGAAATGAATTAATTGAGTAGATGAATTAGAAGGAGTACGAGATACACATTTGTTGTTGACATTGCTGTTAGATTATAGTGGATCGATGTTGGATTGGTTAGTTTTAAAAGTGGCATGACCACTGGATTATTGTCCATACAGGGGTGGGATTTTTCAACTTTTTTTGAAAATTACTTTGTATATCGAACAATATATATATAGTATGATAATTAAATGAAACATACCTAAAATTACATATAATGTGCATAGATACTAGCCTTCTAGTTCTTATGCGTACGCATTCAATAGCCCTTAGACCCGTTCGAGAGTCATTACCCCTGTAATGAGATCTCTCGAATTGTCCCGTTTGGATAGTTTGGGACTGCATAGTTTCTGTATAATATTCTTAGTGGCTTAAAGTTGTTACTTTTGGAGGAAGTTCTGCAGACGTATCCTAATATTCTCTGGGTACATACTAGATTGACAAGTGTGACATTTATTTGAATTGATCAATTGAAATAACACTCACACTTGCCAATCTACGTCGTGTACTTGGAGAACTATGGGGATATGCTGCCGAATTTTTTTCAAATCGTAACAATGTGCATGAGCTGTTAAGTATATTACAGAAAAATGCGGTCTTGAATGGGATAGGACCACTCACCCTTTAGAGGAGATGGAGGAAATATAAATTTCTATTATAAATTGAATTTGAATATAAATAAGACATAATTAAATGAAACATACTATAAATCTAAGTTTTGTTTACACTAATCCATGAATATACACTTCGTACCTTTAATAGGTGATTAGTTGTGGTAGTTGTGATGGGATATCCGAAATACAAAGAGTGGATGGGTGAGACAAATAGAATGGGGGATGTGTTTCGCAGAGGTGCTAACGAATTTGTGAAATATGCAAAGAGATGTCATAATGATGAAGAGTTTTCGTGTCCATGTGCTAGGTGTAAGAATGGTAAGGTGTTTGAGTGAAAAACAGTTGAACTACATTTGTTAAGATCGGGTATGAAAGATAGTTACCGATTTTGGAGTTTTCACGGTGAATTGAAAGTTCCTTTTGTCCCCAACCAACCTTCCCAACAACCTTCAACAAGTAGGATAGATGTAGAAGGGGACGACGTAGATCATAATATGCTAGAGGATTTAGTTGATGATGCGTACGAAGTTTTTGAAGAAGAAGAGAATGAGGTTACTGATGATGTAAAAGGTTCAAGTGCTCGTGAAGATATCACGATAAAACTTGACGATGACTACCAAAGTTTAAAATTTAAGGCGACCCAACCGTTATACTCTGGTTGTGAGAAAGATCAAACAACTTTACATGCCATGGTTGGTTTGCACAATTTGAATACGCAATACGGTTTGTCTGGTAATAGCGTGACAGGAATTCTGAAATGGGTGAAGGGCTTATTACCTAAGGAGAATACACTTCCAAATAACTATCCTGTTATGATGAACAGTTTGAAAGGTTTAGGAATGAAGTATAAATCGATTCATGCTTGTGTGTATGACTGCATACTATACCAAAAGGAGTATGAAAATCTCGATCGTTGTCCAGTATGCGATGAACCTAGATATGTCCAATCTACTAGTAAGGAAGACACAAGCTCAAAAGTGCCTAAAAAAGTATTGAAATATTTTCCCGTTGGGCCCAGATTAAAGAGATTTTTCATAATACCATGGATAGCGAAGGCAATGACTTGGCAGGCTAGGGAAGAAGTAGGGGGTAATATCATGCGTCATCCTATTGATTCTACTACCTGGAGGAGGATGAATTATGAGTATCCCAATTTTGCTCGAGAATAATGCAACATTCATCTGGCTATATCAACAGATGGTTTCAATCCATTTGGAAATCTGAGCATCAATCAGAGTGTATGGACAGTGATCCTAGCCCCACTCAACCTCCCTCCTTCACAGTATATGAGACCTGAATTTTCGATGATGGATTTGTTGATACCTGGGCCAAAGTCACCAAGTGATGACAATGACGTCTACCTGGATCCTTTGGTATAAGAATTAAATGAGTTGTGGGAAGAGGGTGTGCAATCATTTGAGTCTTTTAGAAAATAAGATTTTACGCTGAAAGCTATGTTAATGTGGGCAATTCATGATTTTCCAACTTATGGGACATTATCCGATTGTGTAGTACATGGTTATTTGGGGTGTCCTATTTGTGGAGAGGAGACTGAATCTCTTCGTCTATCCTTTAGCTCAAAAAATCTATACCATTGACACATGAGGTTTTTACCCCCGGCTCATAGTTTCAGATTTGAGAAAGGTTCCAATTTTTTATTGGGCAGGGTTGAACATAGGCTACTGCCGAGATAACTATCGGGTTCAGAAATTGAAAGTAAATCTTCTGAATGTGACCTTAATATGCCCGGTAAGAATCTCAAACTTAAGAATGTCAAGCATAAGAAGACCCCAACTGGGAATGAAACTGAGACAAGAAAGGCATGGTCTAGGAGGTCAATTTTATTTGACTTGGCTTATTAGAAGAATAACCCAGTGCACCATGTATTGGATGTGATGCATGCAGAGAAGAACTTCACTGAACATATTGTGGGCACTTACCTTAGGGGGAATCATTCGAAGGATGAAGAAAATGCATGAAAATACCTTAAATCGTTTAAACTTAAGCCACAACTATGGTTGAAGGAAGATAGTATGGGAAGGACAATAATTCTCCCGGGCGTGTTTACTTTGACGAGTGGAGAAATGAAGGTGCTTTTAGACACAATATATAATTTGAAGGCCCCATCTACTTTTTGTCGAACTTGCAAAGGATTGTGAATTATGCTACTCATGATTTACATAAGTGTAAGTCCCACGATTGACATGTGATCATGCAATTGGCTCCTCTATTGTTTAAGAACTGTTTCTCCAAGCACAAGGATTTGCAGAGGGCTATTATGAAAATTAGTATTACCTTCTCACTCTTGTGTGAGAAGGTAGTCAATTGAGAACACATAGTGGCCTCAAAATTGGCGGTGACCGAAGCGATTTGTGTGTTGGAGAAGTACTTTCCCCCAGCATTCTTTGACATAAGTGTTCACTTGTTTATACACCTATGCGACAAGGCACTTCTTTGTGGTCCAGTTAGATATTGGTGGATGTATCCGTTTGAAAGACTGATGAAAGTTTTTAAAGATTACGTCAAGAATACGCGATACATTGCAGGATCAATTACAGAGGAATACATAACCGTGGAGTCATCAATATATACTCGGGAATATAGGCCTGACTCGACTAGCGTTGATGACACTGATGATTTCGTCGATGATGGTGGTCATGTGATGGGAAAACGAGTGAAATTAACGAGTTTACAACATGGACAAGTAGTCGTTATCCATTTGACACACATGAAGATGTCGAATAATGGAAAAAGTAAGTTTCGATTATTATAATGTTTAACATTATTTTATATTATTTTATACATGATTAATTTTGTAATATGCAGAAAATATGAAGCCCGTGAGAACAATAAAATACAAAAAACAATGGTACAATCAGACATAGAATTTAGGCTGTAGTTAACACAAGAGGTAATTATAATGAAAATGGTTTTTATATAACGTTACATTACACACAAATTTTACAATTAATATAATTAATTTATCTATATTCTCAGCTCTTAAAGACGGGTGATGCGACATCAAGGCTTGCTCATCTAGCCACTGGACCCTTGTTCGTGGCACAAGAGTACAAAAAGTATCGATTGAACGGTTACATTTTCTGCGCTAAAGTGTATGAGGAAAGTACAAATGTACAGAACTCGGGCATTTCATATAAGGCTCTTACTTTCTTTCGAGCGAGCGCAAAAAATAAAAACCTCATGTGCACTAAGTGCTTCAAACCAGAGAAATGCAACATGCAAATTGTTACACTGGTTGGGTATAGGAAAAGAGGTGGCTGATGGACATATCGAATCTACAGATTTAAAGTCAATAGTGCACCATCAAATGGTTGGACCTGATTGTTATAAAGTGTGGATTATTCAAATATTGTTCCAAAAGCTCTGGTGGTTCGATACTCAGATGAGTTTGCTACACTTGATGATGCAAAAGGAAGTACCATTGCATGGCCATACCGATACGTTAAGTTTTACTAATTATGTAAGTCACATAACATGTATTTTCTTAGAAATTATAATCCTTTTAATAATATTTTTAAGCTAGGTTGTGCGGGCCAATGAATATTTATGTTGATGAAAATATGCTCATTTGTGCTCTAATCGATGTAAGTGATTATTGGTGGTTTGGTAGTGTAAATGCCTTAAAGGCCGTATGTGATACTGATTCAAATCAACTCACAAAATTCCAATCACAAACTTATTTCATTAGAGTCAATTTATTAATCAAATCAATTCATCCCACAAACTCAAATATCTACGTGCGTGCATGTGTCAAACCAACATAAATAAGATATGTGACACATAATTCAAGAAAAAATCCCCGAAGGGAATTTTTTTTATTTCACTATAATTTGTAAATCACAATTTACATGGATTACAATGAAATCTGCAGTAAGATTACCTTAGCAACCCTACATAGACACACAGTCTAGAATCGGCATATCAACCGCAGCTAACCAATAAGGACATGCAACCCTATATCAACAATGAATCCACATGCAACGAATCCACACGAACCACAAATCGAAATCAGCAAGAGAACACCCACAAGCACTCCCCAAAGACACGCAGCCTTAAACCGTAGAGATCTCCTCCACAAAGATGAATAATAAAAAAGTTTTATTCCTGGGTTCCAAAAAGATTCACAAACGTATATGGGAATTTTGGTGAATCAAAACTGAGTTTTTAGGACTAAAAAATATGAAGACTTGATGTAATTTTTCCCTAAAAAAGGTCTCTTAAAGTCTTAAACAAATACACCACTGAAATAGTTATATATAGGAGTTTAGAAAATTTGAGGCGCGATAAATTTTTATCAAGTCCGGACCGGTTCATTTTTTATCATAATCGGATCGGTCTGGTCAGACAGTATTCTCTGTATAAAAATGTCAGCCAGATCGGTCCGGTTTCCTTCTTAAACGGATATGTTCGGTCTGTAAAAAATATTTCTTCCTTAACTTGCCTCATTTTTATAAAAACATTTTAGTAAAAAAATTCCCAATAGTAAAATGAAACTTTAAAAAACTTAAAACCCAACCTTACCAACGTTATTTTGTCGAGGCTTTGTTGAAGATTTCTTGACACTCGGATCCATCTTGATGCGTTTATGCTCTTGAACATTCCATCGATGGTTGTAGCGGTATACGATATACACATGTAAGCGGACATGAGAAAAATGTCCTTACAGGTAGTAGCTTTTGTTGTTGTTGAGTTGAATTTTAATGTTAAAATAGGTTGAATTTAAATAATAAACAAAGGAAACTCTGCAAAAAAAATTAAAAGTAACAAATGATTTAAAAATAATTAACACAATGATATGTGGATTACCCTAGTTAAATATATTACTACTTTTACATGCTATATAATAATATCATTATGCCGAAAAATTAGATATTAGACTAAATTATGTTTATTTTTTCTTCCATATGTCCAGTTACCATTTGGTTCAACGTGGATTTCAATTGTTGAACACGTTTATGGATTTTTGGAGGATGAATTGCTTTTGGCTTTTGGGAGGATGGAATATTTTTTTGGGATGATGCAGCTTGAAGACTACTTTGAGAGGCATTATGTTTAGAACTTCTTTTAAGTTGTTTGACTTTGTTTCGAATATGTGGTTAGAGATCAATATGTTATTTATGGATATGACCTTATGTTTTAAGACTTTGTTTTAGATATTATTATTATGAATGGAACATACTTTCAATTATTTCCATAGCTTTAAAATGTCTAATGTAATGAACTGTGATATAATTTATGAAAGATGTTGAATAATAAAAAACTATTTAAAATAAAATAAAATAAGTTTCACGGCACAATATAAGTGTCATAGAAAAAAATTTGCACGACACCTATATGCATGTCGTAGAAAGTACTTACAACAAAACCTATCATTTGTCGTGAAAAGGTATGGACGACATTTGAAAGGTGTCGTGAAAAGGGGTGGACTTTCTGCGACCCCCTCTCAACGACACCAAAACTGTGTCGTAAAAACCCATTCATGACACCTTTAGGTGTATCGTAGAACGTATTTACAACACCTACAAGTAGTTATGAAAAGGTTGACGACATTTGTCAGATGTCGTCAAAAGTGCTAGACTTTCCACTCCCCCTCTCAACGACACAAATCCGATAGCTAGGCTTTCGTTAGGGACCCACGTTGGTTATACCCAAATCCGATAGCTAGGCTTTCTAGGGTAATGGGGTATGTAGTGATATGCATATGTTATGCAGTAAATAAGTGTGCATATTTTGGAAAGCTCTTTAGTTTTTGGCCAAGATCCATTTTCACTTGATATTATTATGTATCTTAGCACACATATCACAAAAAGATTGAAGTGACACCTAGGGTGTAATCTAATCCCTACGCAAGCATGCAATACTAGTGTTTTCCTACCTAGTCGAGTATCTAAAAAAGAATAAGAATATATATTACAATATAGAATATACATGAATACTATGCTAAAATGAATAAAAATCTACATTATATTGAGTTAAAAGCATTTAATAAAAAAATCCCTGCAAAGTCATCTATGTGAGAACCGCAACATGAGGCGACATGCCTCTCTTTTGCCCCGCACGTACATGAGCATCCCCTTTTGGGATAAAATATGAAGTACAAGGGTAATTGGGGGTGATTAATGGTCATTTCCTCTTTCTCTTTTAAAATAATGGATTCTCCATCCTATTTTACACAATATAAACAAAAGAATGGGTAGGCGTCCATATAGACCTAGTGAAGGCAAGTAATTTACGTGTTTAACCAGAGAGTAAAGTGTCCTAATAATGGGTTATAGATTGGGAAGGTGTTATGTACCTGAATGTAGATGTAAAACATTTATCTCAGCATGTCACAGTGTATAAAGAAATAATAAAATGAAAAAAATAGTTTGTAAATAGAATATGTTATGCAATATAGGATGTGTGGATAGATAATATAGACAAAGGGTAACTATATACAAAGTACAACTTCTTCACTTAGATGACAATATAAGTTACCTATGCACTTGCACGAAGTGATTCAAAGTTAACGCAGTTCATGTTGAGACAAGATGGATTTTAAATCTTATAGAGGCTCGATGTAAGAGATCTTGATTTTAATTGATCTTTCAAGGTGTTTTTATAGTGAAATAAAATTGTATCTGGAGATGTAAATGATTTATTTTTCATGAAATAACTTAAACGAGGTTGAGTCACTCATAAAGTCACTTTAATAATGAAAGTCTAACGAAAATTCCAACATTAAAAACAAAATAATAGGTCAAATCCACGGATCTAGTGATCCTTTAATCTATGTGGAAGTATTATTGGTTTTGAAGCTTTTTGTTCTTCTTTTTGGACATAGTGAGAATAAAGATAAAGATAGATGAATATGTTCAAGATCTAACTTGAATTTTAGAGATCGAGTTTCTCTAATATGCTTACGTATCCACCGCGGGTTGAATCAAAGCTAACATAGTTGACATGACCTATAGAGAAAAGTAATGAACAAATGAAAGAAAAGATTAAGAAAATATGAGTTGAGGTGGTGTTGCAGCACAACATAACCCTTTCTATGTTAAGACTTAAAAATAATAGAGTAAGAAGAAATGTACATGTCATATTACATGTGCACCTTTTCATTTCGGCATCGTTCCATCTTGAAATTAACCTTTTTTTTGGAGTAGATCTAAGTTTACTTGTGAAGCAAAGTACCCTTTTGAACGAAAAAAGGAAGAATGAGATATATGATAGATCTTTTGCCTTCTTTTTAGGTTTGATTGAGAAGAAGAAATTGTGATTTTAGATCTTGGTTTGGAAGGGGTTTTGAAGGTAAAATGAGGCAGATAATAGGATTTTTTTGCAGAGAAATCACTTATGGTCAGAAAATCAACATTTAAGAGCCGAAGTTATTTCTTACTGAATTGGTCGCTAAGATCACCTTTTGTAAGAAAATTTCCTCGGGTGCAGGATCGATCGACCATGTACACTATAC
Organism: Sambucus nigra; assembly: GCA_949130495.1. Classification (NCBI taxonomy): domain Eukaryota; kingdom Viridiplantae; phylum Streptophyta; class Magnoliopsida; order Dipsacales; family Adoxaceae; genus Sambucus; species Sambucus nigra. The sequence goes on along the minus strand of OX422222.1, from coordinate 467,397,246 downwards.
ATTCGGATCGATCGGCTATGGACACATATTTTTATATTTGAGTTTATTTCAGGGCCAGTTTGGGTCTTTAGTAAAGTATTATTTTGGTTACCTTTATCCGTCTAAAATTAAGAGCCTTTTTGAAATTGACGTATTTTAAGAATACCCTAATAAATCGTCAAAATCAAGATTTAGTTACTATCTTTTAATTTGGTTCAATGATATAGTCTTTAAGTAGAAAGGAAAGCGAACTCTTAATTTGAGACATGCCAAAAATATACACGACTCTTAATTTGAGATGGATGGAGTATATCATAATCACAATTTTGTTTTATACTAGTAGGTACATGCGTGCATTGTACGTGTGACCAATGTTTGAAGTTACTTGTTGAATGGTATGTAATACATGAATCTCAAAATGACATGAAAATATTTTAGTATAAATGAAATTTGGTAGGAATAAATGTGTAAATATGTTGCATATGTGTCAAATGTAGTGTATTACAGTTCGAAATGCTAAGAAAGTGAAAGATTTGCATGTTAAAACATGTTGCATGTGTGTCCAAGATGTTGTATTTACTATTCAAAATGCAATGGAATTGAAAGATATCATTTCACCAGTATATATGAGTCAATATTGGAATAATAAAATCTTTACATACATAAAAAATAAACCACTTAGCAAACCAATTTAACTACCAACCACAAGTCGTGGTTATTTTTTGTTGAAAAAAGGTGGTGCTAGAAGCATCCAAGAATTTCTAGCTAGGAGTGTAATGATACTTATAAATATAGTGAATCATATCTAAATATTATATACGTGATGTTAGGCACAAATTCTATGGTTTCCCTTAGCATAACAATTGGAAAATGATGTGTTTATTAAAAAGAATTGTAACAAATAATAACTTGTAATTATTTACATGAATGCTTTATAATGGTTCATCGTGGCTCATTTTATTTACAAGAAGTTCTTCAATAAAACAATAAATTAATACATGTGGAATGACTTTTTTCCTCTGGTATTGTAGTTAGATGTCATTAAAACAACTTCACCTGAATGATTGAATGCAATAAATTATAAATGGTAAATTTAATTAAAAGATAAAAAATAAAAAATAAAAATAAAGAATGAGTTCCACAAATAAAATGAGACATAATTGGTGTCAACCAAATAATTTACTTAAGTTGCTAAATATATACATAATTAAATATTTTTTATGTGTTCAAAAATATCATCTTTTGATCTCTCCCACCTCTTAAAGTCCAAGTGACACCAAATGAGAAAATTATCTCTCTTAATTATACATCTATGTGTCTGGGAGGACCTCAGGAGTCCTCATTTATAGAGATTGGCTTGTGTATTCTTTAACTTATCTGAAACCCATTTTTCTTTGACTTTTCCCAACGAATCTTCTTCAAGCACCTATTTTCCTTTATTTTTGACATTTTTCTCAGATGGAATGCGATTTAGGATTCAGTCATTATACAATCTTCAGGTTGAGTGAGATGATCGACTTCTATGGACTCCTAATAAAGGGTGAGAAATTTATCCAATATTTCATCAAAATTTAGAGTAAAAAGATAACATTATCTTCTCAAAGAGGGGACACAGCCAGGTTATCAAAGTGGAATATAAGGTCTTCTTCGGATGATTGTTCGGTTGTTGAATCATTTCGAGATGACCACGCATAAGAGTCTTGGTTGTATTCTATTTCAAATTATTCTCCCCACCCAGTATGGATGATTTTTCTACTCCGAGGTCCCCTTATGTATCATGTGACTTGTTGAGCTTGATTATACATTACCTCCTAATGTTCAACGAGGTTCTCATGCTTGTGAATAAAGTCTAATAAAAGGACATCTAAATTTTCTCAGGCCAATAGGAACATCAATCGATACAAGCTAACCTCCAAAGGGTCTCCACTAGTGGATTTCGAAGCTCCAAGCATCTGAACTATAATATCCATATGTGTTGGTATGGGACCCATATGATCTAGATGTCTATTGACTAGGCTTACAAGGATTGGTTGTACTGCTCCTCCTGTTGAGCTGATGGGCTTAATAAAGAGATATGGGTATTCGGATCCACATTCCGTAACAATGACATTCACCCCAAGTTGTGGTTGAGTAAAGGATTATTGATGACATTAGGATTTAGCTTGGTGTGCACAATAATCTTTCCTGGGCCTGAGAGTGCGTATTGCGTACCGAAATGGATATCCATCAAAAATTATTTTTGCGCACCTAAAATAATATGATAAAAAAAATTTACCCAAATTTAATCGACCGACTTTAAGTTTATCTTGTTTAAATATGTGGATGAGAAAAAATGCATAATACGTAAATAAGAGCATTACAACATATGTATGAGGAAAAAACCCACCAACGGGGAAAAAATTGGGCCAAACTAAGGGGTACAAGCGAGAGGATGATTTTGATATACTCGATTGTACGTGAACCAGGAATCCCTCTATACCATATGGGGAGAGTACGTTGGAGAGCTAACTCGATATACTCATGGTAAGTGATTGATGTTTATCGAGAACATACCACTCTATATACGTCAAGAGTACGAGACCAAGAAGAGTGGAAGATGTCATTAAGGACCCGCATTGGGTATACTTAAATATTGTAGCTAGGCCTCCTAGAGTAATACAGTATCTAGTGATATAGCAGTGAAGTAGTGGGAGTATTTTGGAAAGTCTGTTAATTTTTATCAAAAGCCATTTTATTTTGAGATTATTACTTATCCTAGCATACATATCACAAACAAGGTTCAAGGGGCATCTAGGGGTGTAATCTTATCCCTATGGGAGAATGAAATACTAATGTTTTTCTACCTAGTCGGGTATCTGAAAAAGAATAAGAATATATAGTACATAATAGAATATACAAGAATGTACATGAATAACATAGTAAAATAAATACATATCTACATTAAACTGAGCTTATTCCATTTAATAAAAAATGTCTCCAGTGGAGTTGTCTAATTGATAACCCAAATACGAGGTGACGCACCCCATTCCCTCCCCCGCATGAGTATGTGCATCCCTCTTTGGGAGAAAATATGAAAGACATGGGTCATTGGGAAAAAATATGAAACCCAAATATGAGGATGGTCTACGCCTCTGTAATACCCCATAATTTTGAGGACTTTATTTATGAATATTGCATAATATTTTGATAATATTATTATTTTAGTGATTGGGATATTGATATTATTTTATTTTTATTTGAAATGAATCGAATATTTAAATTCAAATACTTTTGGACATTTTGTAATGGTTTAAATATGTAAAGTTAACAATTTTGAATTAAAGGGCAATATAGTAATATGCGTTAGCTTAGGATCCAAGCTAGAGTTTGAGAGGGGGGCTATACAAGGAATATTATGGGTAATTATAAGGAAAAGGAGATAAAAAATAGAGGCCAAAAAAGAAATCAAAAGAGGCAAAAACGAGTGGAATGAGAAGAGCTAATTTGGAGTGTTTAGATCTTCTTTTTAAGTGCATTCGGATGAGATATGAGAAAAAACTCAAAACATATATCTAAATCAATTTTTCGTGTAGAATCCAAATCTGAACTTGGATTGGTGATTTGAATAATTCTTGGATCTGATTTTTTAGAGTTTTTAAAACAGGTCTACAATGGGGGATTTCGACTCGCTTGAGGTAGTTTCGTTCTCCCGTGGTTAATTCAGTGTGCTACACTTATTCAACCTTGATTGTATATTTATATCCATGCCATGTATTACATTTGTATGTATTGTATGCTAGTATATAATATTCGTTCTTCCCCCATCTTGTGTGTACTATTTTCATGCCGTGTAGTTTGGGTAATGAAACTAGTTGATTTTACGAGCATGTTGGGTTGTAGAAATTGAGTAGAAAACATGTAAACTTGATTTATGGGAATTCAATCTGAAATTTATTTTAATTGGGGAAATGATATCATGATGATTATTATTGGAGAATGCATAGACATTTCTCAGCCAAACCACCCGTTGGACGGGGTGTGCTGTCAGTTGCGATTTTGTTTATGATCCAAAGACTAGGCGATGGACTCTGGTTGACGAGTATGCCAATTTTTATTATGGCGGTGATCCTGTTTATGATGGGTCGTGTGCCCAAGTTATGTTATTTATTTTTGGGGGGCCATTGGATTGTTCCGAGGATAATTAACAGGATAGTGGACGGTAGTCCATACCGTACTGTGGGAAGTGCGACTTAAATTTTGATATTGGGTCTTGGGTTGTGTAGTGCCGCGGTGAGATCATAGGTGATGATTATATTATTGGGGTGTTAGTTTGAGCGTTCATATTGCATACACTCTTCTATATGATGCACGCACACGGGTATGTGTAGTTACACTTAATGTATTTATACGAGCTACTAAGTTTCCCACTCACCCCCCATAGTTTGTTAAATTTTAGGTTTGGTGCAAGATGATATTTATGGCATCGTTGAGATTGGGAGCGTCGTTAGAGTCTCTATATTTTTATTTTCAAGATAAAATGTACTGCACTGTTTATTGTAAATTGTTTTGTAAATGGACATTTGAGATTTAATAAAATTGAGACATTCTATTCATTTTATTATGTATTTATGTTTTCGCAAATTTATTATCAATCTAAATGGTATTGTTTTATAATTTTTTTTCTAATTTATCAATATTTTTTAGTAACACCTCTCGGGGTGTTACAGCCTCTTTCTCTTTGAAAAGAATGGAGTCGCCATTCTATTTTATAAAAAATAAACGGAAGAAAGGGTATGCCTCTGTAGACACCTAGTGAAGTCATGTAATCTACGTGTTTAACTAGAGTGTCAAAGGTCCAAATAATGATTTATAGATTGAGAAGGTTTTAGGTACCTGCTCCGCCCGTTTGGTTTCAAATATAGATGTGAAACATTTATATCAACATGTGATAGTGTAAAAATAAAAAATAAGATGTAAATAGTTTGGCTGTAAATGGAATGTGTAGTGTAGTATGGGATGTTTGAATTGATATAATATAGAAAAATGATAAATATATAGAAAGTCAAACTTTTTCACTCAGATGATAGTCCGAGTGATCCTATGTACTTGCACTTATCGATTAGAAGTCCACATAGTTCATGTTAAGACAAGTGGAATTTTACCTCTTATAGAGGCTCGATGTAAGAGATATAGATTTTCTTTGATGTTTCAAGGTGTTTTTAGAGTAAAATAAGAATGTATATGAAGATGAAAATGATTTATGTTCATGAAATAACTTGAACAAGATAAAGTCACTCATAATGTCACTTAGATGATGAAAGACCAACGAAACTTTCAACATTAACAACAAAATAATTGGTCAAACTCCAAATCTAGTGATCCTCTGACCTATGTGGAAGTATTTAGTGGTTTTGAATCTTTTTTATTTTGTTTTTTTGGAGACTGTGAGAATGAAGGAAAAAAGAAATGAAGGCAATCAAGATCTTGAGTTTTAGAGAACGAGTTTCTCTAATACACTTACGTATCCACCATATGTGGAATCAAAGTCAACGTAGTTCGAACATGAACTTTAGAGAAACTTCATGCCGAAATAAGAAAAAATATTAAGAAAATACTAATTGGGGTTGTGTTGCAGCATAACACCACCCTTTCTATGTCAAGACTACAAAATAAAAGAGCTAATGTTACACATGAACCTTTTGTAATACCCCGTATTTTTATGCTATATTTAATTTGTGGATTTATTAAATTTAATGTGATGATTTATTTAATAAAAATCCGGAAATTAATTATGTTATAATTATTAACGTGACTAGAGTTAGTAATTATGGGAAACTTGTTGAATATTACTAATGAGCATAGTAATATATTATATTGGTTATATTGAATGTCATAAGTGAATTAAATGACTATTTTGGAAATTTAAGTCGGGACGTGCCCGTGTCACGTCGGGACTAATTATGTTAATTAAAAAGTGAATATTTTATAAGTTGTCCGTATGGTCGTTTTGAGTGCGCCAACGCGTCCGTAAGGGTCGAGATAGTCAGAAAAGTGTACCGGGGGTTTAGTTTGGGTCTCAGGATGTTTTTAGGCCTAATTAGTGACCCGGGAGGGCATTTTGGTCATTTTACAAAATAGGGTAATTAAACCCACGAATTTCAACCATCCTTAGCAGCCATTTAAGTCAGCCTTTTAGGGTTAGAACATTCAGAACCCTAGAACGACCATTGGAGAAGAGAGGAGAGAGCTCTCAAGGTGATTCAAGGCCCAAAACACCACCGATTGCACCGCCGTCACCACCAACGAGTAGATCGCGAGGAGGAGAACGCAACCACACCAATATCAGCAGGAAACCAGACCTCTGAAATCCTAGGCAAGTGTTTAACTTGCGTATTTTCATTGGTGCAATATTCATATTAGTGTAGGAATGATTAAGAGTATAATCCATGGAAGAAAACCCCAATTTTGATAGGGATTTGCATGTAGAAATCATTATAACCATATTCTGGAAATATTATGTGAAGTAGATGATTAACCCATGAATTTGTAATGATTTGTTAGAAGGAAATTCTGGAGAAAACTGATTAGAACAAAAGTTAAGAAAACTTTAGGGTTCTTGATGATTAGATGAAATTTTAGGTTGTTTAACCATGTTTAATGATGTATACACGCATGCTGAACATTGAAGATATCTGGAATTATGTTAGAATGTTAGCAATAGACTTTTTGGGTCGATTAGTGTTGGAAAATATGAGTTTTGATGAAGAACTTTAATCAATCCTGTCACTGCAATTTCTGCAGAATTTTTGCCCAGACCTGCTTGATCGATCGATCGAGCATAGAGCTTCGATCGATCGAAGGTTCGATCGATCGAGCCCCAAGCTTCGATCGATCGACCCCTCCTGGCAGACTCCTATTTCTCTTGTTTATTTAGTTAAATTAATTTATCGTGGAATAACCCTTGGGCATTCTAAATAAAATGATTTGGGAGATATTGAGGACCAGTAGGGTATATGGATAAATGTTAGAACCTTTAATCTTCAACGAGAATGGTAATTATGGGATATTTACTTTAGGTTGGTAGATTTATGAAATTTAAGGGTGAGGTGCGTAAGAGAGTTACGTTGGAATCAAATAAAGTCACTTACTGAATTTCAGATTTGTGAGGATATAACCCATGAGTATTAGGTAATAAGTGAGAAAACCCTTCGAGTTAAGGTTAGGAATAAAACCTTATACGTAATTCTATAATTGTGGAATTAAGGATAAACGGTATAATTACGGGTGATGGGAAGAACCTATATTAATATGAGATTGGTATATTAATATGATTGTGTGTACATATATTATATACATGTGAAAATCATACCCACGCTACTTGCTATCCCTGAGGTTTCCGCGCTGGGACAAGTCTTATCTCGATGGGACCTTTATGGGGGATATTGACTTGTACCCTAGAAGATAGATGTCCTTGGTACAGGCTATCGATGTGATAGTTCAGACGGTCCTAAGAGACGCCGGTATGTGCTACCCTCTTAGAGACTTGGAATCTTTGCTTTGCCTCAATATTGTTTGTGTATTTATGTTAATACAATTCGAGAGTGATTCCGAATGTATTCCCCTTTATGTGAGTGATATGGGGCTTTGGATAGTGAAAGTATGCACGCACCATAGTTTTATTCGGGGTACAGTTATATATATATTATACGAGTAATTAATATATATATATATATATATATATATATATATATATATATATATGAGATTATGTCATTTGAAACTATCTACTGAAATTTGATAAGTATAACATAGTTGTGGACTCTTGTTATTAAATACTTGTTTTGAAAAAGTATAATATGTCACGGTAAAACTTTAGGTTTTTTTTTATAAAGTTAAAATGGAGGACCTTGGTTACTGTTTGGAACATTCTTTTAAATAAAGTCGTAAATTGTAAATCTTGCGGGTAATCTAAGTTAAGTTAAAGCTTTTGGAAAGACGAGTATGTTAGATGTTAAAACAAACTGTTGGGAAGATTAGTGCGTTAGGTGTGCACATTAGAAGAGAGGTGAGTATTTCTCAAGAGAGAGACGAACTAATATGTTGTTGCATTGGCCTGTATCAATTTAAATACTTGCTTAACGTATTTTAAAATCAAACACACTTTCGGGCCCTGACCCGTTTCTTTTTCTCTCTCTCTCTTGTGTATATATATGTATATTTTCAGGTGCCCAGCCACAGGGGCGTATTGCTTAGGATCCTTTGAGAAGAACGAGCTGCAGCTTAGGTGGGAGTTGCAGGTCACTTGGGTAGACGGCTTCTGTTATTGACTCCACTCCTATTACTCTCATTTATTGGGCACGTGTCGCCCTTTTCATCATTTCATTTATTGTTGGGATTTTTATATTTCAGTTATTCCAGTATTGTTTTAAGGGATTTATTCAGGATGGTTTATGATTTTTAGTTTTATTATGTTGACATTCGATTGACGAATGTATGGTTTTATTTTAGTTCATCGTGGTGTGATTCTATATCGTAGAAATGTTGTTTTGTGTAAATAAATCTTTTCTTTAATTAAAATTTGGAAGTTTGTATGAAAAATGTTTTTGACACTTAGCTTAATTATTTAGGGTGTTAAATTGGAAAATTATTTTTATCGACAGTGATGCTGAGAATGAACCAACTGTTTACCTTGATTTAATTTAATAAAGGAGTGATCGCCCGGTATTTAATTAGGCGGGGTGTCACAGGTGGTATCAGAGCATCAGGTTCTAGTGTCCATAGGATCTGTACGGCTTATTTCGCTTTCAGCTTAACGTTATTTCTATAGAGCCCTATTTTTAGGACTGTTGTATTCTTGCTTTTACGTTTAAGTCTTCAGCTATTCGAGATTTGTTGATAACTGTCGACTAATAAACTTGTTCACGTTTCAGATGCCTCCGAGACGTGCTCCGAAAGATAGGCGTGCCCAAGCCGAGCAGCCAGCAGCTCCGGCACCAGGCACAATGAATGGGAATGAAGTAGCCGCTATTGTCGCTCAGGCGGTGAATGCCGCGATAGCGGTGATTCAGCAGGCTCCACCCCAGGTTCAGGCGGTGGCACCAGTACCAGCACAGCTTCCATCTGCATGGGAGAGGGTTCGGGATGCTTTTCAGAAAGCGCATCCCCCTGAGTTTTCTGGTAGCTCCGATATTGTTACTGTCAACCAATGGAAGAAAGACATCCAGCGGCATCTTCGCATGTATGAGTGCACCGAGGTACAAAAGCAGTTATTGGCTTCTTTTAAGCTGGTGGGAGCCGCATTACAGTGGTGGGAGTCCACTACTACTTTGGAGGAGAGGGACATGATCCCTATTCAGTTGTTCTGGGAGCGGTTTGACCGCAAGTATTTTCCACCCGCAGTGCAGACTGAGATGAGGCGGAAATTACTAAATCTGAAGCAGGAGAACCTTACTGTAGCTGAGTATGAGGAGGAGTTCACGAGACTTCTCACTATTGTGCCGGATGAGGCACCCACTGAGGGTAAGAAGATTTTTCTGTTCGTCGACGGGTTAGCTTGGAGGATCCGTCAGCACCTTATTGGAAATCTATCCCTGAGTACTTTCACTGACGTACTCAATGCAGCGTTACTACATTGCCAGGATCACCGCTTCCATCTTCAGGGAAGCAAGAGAGCAGGAGAGTCCAGCCAGCAGGGCAGGACCGGAGGTAATGGTGCCGGTGGGGCACCAACTCATGGACAGACTCGTCAGCACGAGCAGAGTTCCCATCAGGGGGACCCTGCTAAGCGATTCCGTTCAGGTGATTCTAGGCAGGGATTCGGAGGATTCAGGCAGGCCCATCAGGGTCAGCCTAATCAGCAGGGCCAGCAGGGCCAACACTGACCGCAGGGACAGCAGCAGGGCCAGCAAGGCCAACAACGTGCACATCAGGGCCAACAGGGCCAGTGGCGTGGAGGTAACGGCCAGCAGGGCCGTGGACAGCAGGGTCAGAGGGGCGGTAATTTCAAAGGCAGATGCTTTGGGTGCGACAAACATGGCCATAGGCGCCAGGATTGCCCAGAGGGTGATAGGGCCCCACAGCAGCAGGGACGCCGTAATGAGCCGCAGAGACCACTCTTTCCACCATCCCTTCCAGCTCCAGCCCAGGTGCCAGCCCTACCAGCCATTCCAGCAGCTCCAGTGCAGCAGGGGCAATTACAGTATGGACGTGTCTATAACGTCCACCAGGCAGCAGCTCCACAGGCACCACCCGCGATTGAGGGTATGTTTCCTATCCATGGTACTATGGGTAAAGTTTTGTTTGATACGGGGGCAACGCATTGTTTTATAGCTACGCATTTTGCGAAGTCCTTAGGGTTGTTAGCCACAGCAGAGAGCACCGTGACGTGTGTCGACTCACCACTGGGAAGTGGGTCACTTATATTCTTTATATGCCGGGGAGTAGGGGTAGAGATTGGTAGCTTGGTATTGCCTGCAGACATGCTAGTTTTAGACATGCACGAGCATGATGTGATTATTGGTATGGATTGGCTTGCATCTTATAGAGCCATGATTAATTGCTTCGGTGGGAGCATTGTTTTTGCCATTCCGGGGCAAGAGATGTTTGTAGTGGCGATGCCTCACCCAGAGGGAGGTTTGACCGCTCATTTATATTACATTGAGGAGGATACCTCTAAGGAGGTTGTGATTCCTTTGGATTCGATCCCAGTTGTTAGGGAGTATTCTGATTTGTTTCAGGAGATACCAGGCCTACCGCCCAGTCGTGAGATAAACTTCGTTATAGATTTATTGCCGGATACGAGACCTATAGCACGAGCACCGTACCGTATAGCTCCGGCAGAGATGCGAGAGCTACGAGATCAGATAGAGCAGCTATTAGGTCAGGGCTTCATTCGTAGGAGTACCTCACCTTGGGGCGCTCCAGTCTTATTTGTAAAGAAGAGAGATGGTTCACTGAGATTGTGTGTGGACTACCGGGAGTTGAACAAGGTCACGATACGGAATAAGTATCCGTTGCCTCGAATCGATGATCTATTCGACCAGTTGAGGGGAGCAACTTTCTTTTCGAAGATAGATCTGAGGTCGGGGTACCATCAGTTACGGATTAGAGAGCAGGATGTTTCAAAGACTGCCTTCTTGTCGAGATATGGGTCCTATGAGTTCAGGGTGATGCCGTTCGGACTCACAAATGACCCAGCAGTTTTCATGGACTTGATGAACCGAGTATTCAGAGATTTCTTGGATCAGTTTGTCATTGTCTTCATAGATGATATCTTGATATATTCACACTCCGAGGAGGAGCATGCCGAGCACTTGAGGCAGGTTCTTCAGACTCTACGAGAGCATCAGTTGTATGCTAAGTACGAGAAGTGTGGATTCTGGTTGCGAGAGGTATAATTCTTGGGCCATGTTGTTTTTGAGAAGGGGATAGCGGTTGACCCGAGCAAAGTGTCATCGGTGAGGGAGTGGGGACAGCCCACGACACCGACGGAAGTGCGTAGTTTCTTGGGGTTAGCCGGATACTACAGGAGATTCATTCGGGGATTCTCCAAAATAGCGGGTCCATTGACGAATCTGACTCGCAAGGGAGTGCCATATGTTTGGGATGACGCTTGTCAATTGGCTTTCGACGAGCTGAAAGACAAGCTGACTTCAGCGCCAGTCCTTGCATTACCAAAGCTGGGTGTAGAGTACCTTGTTTACACCGATGCGTCCTTACGGGGACTTGGGGGAGTACTTCAGCAAGAGGAGAAGGCTATAGCTTTTGCTTCCCGCAAGCTTAAGCCGCATGAGAAGAATTACCCCACCCACGACCTGGAGTTAGCAGCGGTCGTCTTTGCATTGAGAATTTGGAGGCACTATTTATTGGGCGAGAAATTCCGTTTGTTCACAGACCATAAGTCACTGCAGTACCTGTTCACTCAGCGAGAGCTGAATATGCGTCAGCACAGATGGTTAGAGTTTGTGAAAGATTACCAGTTCGATATACAGTATCATCCGGGGAAAGCCAACGTAGTTGCTGATGCGTTGAGCCGTAGACCGGTTGACGATGTAGCGGATATCTGGAAAGCAAAGTGGAAGGAGTTGGGTCACCAGGATGCAGTAGCACGTTCTTTCATATCCGTGATGACAGTCACACCCGAGATTGTTATGAGGGTCATACAGGCACAGACCACAGACCCGTTTTGTCAGGAGCAGATTGTGCGACTTCTAGCCGAGGGTGCTGAGTCCTATTCTGTTAGTTCTGATGGAGGGTTGCGGTTTAATGGGAGATTAGTGATTCCGAAAGGAGCGGAGCTACGTCATGAAGTGATGACTCATTCTCATGGGTCCCGATTTGCAGTACATCCGGGAGGCGATAAGATGTACCAGGACATGAGACGACAGTACTGGTGGAGTGGGATGAAGAAGGACATCGCTGAATTTGTGTCCAAGTGTTCTACTTGCCAGCTAGTGAAGGTGGACCACCAGAAATCGTCAGGATTACTTCAGCCGTTGGAAGTACCCGCGTGGAAGTGGGAAAGTATTTCCATGGATTTCATTACCGGGTTGCCTACATCACAGCGGGGCCACGATTCTATCTGGATGATTGTAGACCATTTGACCAAGGTGGCTCATTTTCTGCCAGTGAGGACAGATTATACCACGGGTCAGTATGCCCAGTTGTTCGTCGCTGAGATTGTCAGATTACATGGGGTGCCCCTGAATATTGTGTCAGATAGAGACAAGATTTTTGTGTCACGTTTCTGGGAAAGCTTTCAGGAGGCTATGGGTACAGAGTTGATACTGAGTTCAGCTTACCACCCACAGACAGATGGACAGACAGAGCGTACTAATCAGATGTTGGAAGATATGCTACGCATGTGTGTTCTCGATTTCGGAGGAGGTTGGGAGCCACACCTTCCACTGGTAGAGTTTTCTTATAATAACTCTTATCAGTTTACGATTGTCATGGCTCCATTTGAGGCTTTGTATGGCAGGCCTTGTCGTTCTCCAACTTGTTGGCTCGAGGTGGGGGACAATAAGTTATTAGGACCAGAAGTGATTCAGGAGACCTCCGCGAGGATTGAGATAATCAGGAGTCGTATTCGGGTAGCCCAAGACAGGCAGAAGAGCTACGCCGATGCGAAATGGTTCTTCCGGGAGTTTAATGTGGGAGATCAAGTGCTGTTGCGTGTATCTCCTATGAAAGGAGTGATGAGGTTCCGGAAGATGGGGAAGTTGGCTCCGAGGTACGTAGGACCATTTCCCATCATCGAGATGATTGGGCCGGTAGCATACACGTTGGGATTGCCAGAACATTTACATCGCATCCACGATGTATTCCACATCTCGTCGCTGAGACGATATCTTCGGGATGATATGGCCCATACTCACATTGCGATAGATGAGATTGACTTACAGTCGGATAGCTCTTACGAGGAGAGACCAGTGGCTATTCTAGACTATAGTGAGAGGAGATTGAGGTCGAAGATAGTTCCACTTGTGCGGGTCCAGTGGGAACACCATAATGTGGAGGAATCCACTTGGGAGCGTGAGGCAGATATGCGCGAGAGATATCCAGAGTTGTTTTTACCAGGTATGCCTTATTTTCCGAATTTCGGGACAAAATTCCGTTATTAGGGGGGAAGTATGTAATACCCCGTATTTTTATGCTATATTTAATTTGGGGATTTATTAAATTTAATGTGATGATTTATTTAATAAAAATCCGGAAATTAATTATGTTATAATTATTAACGTGACTAGAGTTAGTAATTATGGGAAACTTGTTGAATATTACTAATGAGCATAGTAATATATTATATTGGTTATATTGAATGTCATAAGTGAATTAAATGACTATTTCGGAAATTTAAGTCGGGACGTTCCCGTGTCACGTCGGGACTAATTATGTTAATTAAAAAGTGAATATTTTATAAGTTGTTCGTATGGTCATTTTGAGTGCGCCAACACGTCCGGAAGGGTCGAGATAGTCAGAAAAGTGTACCCGGGGGTTTAGTTTGGGTCTCGGGATGTTTTTAGGCCTAATTAGTGACCCAGGAGGGCATTTTGGTCATTTTACAAAATAGGGTAATTAAACCCACGAATTTCAGCCATCCTTAGCAGCCATTTAAGTCAGCCTTTTAGGGTTAGAACATTCAGAACCATAGAACGGCCATTGGAGAAGAGAGGAGAGAGCTCTCAAGGTGATTTAAGGCCCAAAACACCACCGATTGCACCGCCGTCACCACCAACGCGTAGATCGTGAGGAGGAGAACGCAACCACACCAATATCAGCAGGAAACCAGACCTCTGAAATCCCAGGCAAGTGTTTAACTTGCGTATTTTCGTTGGTGCAATATTCATATTAGTGTAGGAATGATTAGGAGTATAATCCATGGAAGAAAACCCCAATTTTGATAGGGATTTGCATGTAGAAATCATTATAACCATATTCTGGAAATATTATGTGAAGTAGATGATTAACCCATGAATTTGTAATGATTTGTTAGAAGGAAATTCTGGAGAAAACTGATTAGAACAAAAGTTAAGAAAACTTTAGGGTTCTTGATGATTAGATGAAATTTTAGGTTGTTTAACCATGTTTAATGATGTATACACGCATGCTGAACATTGAAGATATCTGGAATTATGTTAGAATGTTAGCAATAGACTTTTTGGGTCGATTAGTGTTGGAAAATATGAGTTTTGATGAAGAACTTTAATCAATCCTGTCACTGCAATTTCTGCAGAATTTTTGCCCAGACCTGCTTGATCGATCGATCGAGCATAGAGCTTCGATCGATCGAAGGTTCGATCGATCGAGCCCCAAGCTTCGATCGATCGACCCCTCCTGGCAGACTCCTATTTCTCTTGTTTATTTAGTTAAATTAATTTATCGTGGAATAACCCTTGGGCATTCTAAATAAAATGATTTGGGAGATATTGAGGACCAGTAGGGTATATGGATAAATGTTAGAACCTTTAATCTTCAACGAGAATGGTAATTATGGGATATTTACTTTAGGTTGGTAGATTTATGAAATTTAAGGGTGAGGTGCGTAAGAGAGTTACGTTGGAATCAAATAAAGTCACTTACTGAATTTCAGATTTGTGAGGATATAACCCATGAGTATTAGGTAATAAGTGAGAAAACCCTTCGAGTTAAGGTTAGGAATAAAACCTTATACGTAATTCTATAATTGTGGAATTAAGGATAAACGGTATAATTACGGGTGATGGGAAGAACCTATATTAATATGAGATTGGTATATTTATATGATTGTGTGTACATATATTATATACATGTGAAAATCATACCCACGCTACTTGCTATCCCTGAGGTTTCCGCGCTGGGACAAGTCTTATCTCGATGGGACCTTTATGGGGGATATTGACTTGTACTCTAGAAGATAGATGTCCTTGGTACAGGCTATCGATGTGATAGTTCAGACGGTCCTAAGAGATGCCGGTATGTTCTACCCTCTTAGAGACTTGGAATCTATGCTTTGCCTCAATATTGTCTGTGTATTTATGTTAATACAATTCGAGAGTGATTCCTAATGTATTCCCCTTTATGTGAGTGATATGGGGCTTTGGATAGTGAAAGTATGCACGCACCATAGTTTTATTCGGGGTGCTGTTATATATATATTATACGAGTAATTAATATATATATATATGAGATTATGTCATTTGAAACTATCTACTGAAATTTGATAAGTAGAACATAGTTGTGGACTCTTGTTATTAAATACTTGTTTTGAAAAAGTATAATATGTCACGGTAAAACTTTAGTTTTTTTTTTATAAAGTTAAAATGGAGGACCTTGGTTACTGTTTGGAACATTCTTTTAAATAAAGTCGTAAATTGTAAATCTTGCGGGTAATCTAAGTTAAGTTAAAGCTTTTGGAAAGACGAGTATGTTAGATGTTAAAACAAACCGTTGGGAAGATTAGTGCGTTAGGTGTGCACATTAGAAGAGAGGTGAGTATTTCTCAAGAGAGAGACGAACTAATATGTTGTTGCATTGGCCTGTATCAATTTAAATACTTGCTTAACGTATTTTAAAATCAAACACACTTTCGGGCCCTGACCCGTTTCTTTTTCTCTCTCTCTCTCGTGTATATATATGTATATTTTCAGGTGCCCAGCCACAGGGGCGTATTGCTTAGGATCCTTTGAGAAGAACGAGCTGCAGCTTAGGTGGGAGTTGCAGGTCACTTGAGTAGACGGCTTCTGTTATTGACTCCACTCCTATTACTCTCATTTATTGGGCACGTGTCTCCCTTTTCATCATTTCATTTATTGTTGGGATTTTTATATTTCAGTTATTCCAGTATTGTTTTACGGGATTTATTCAGGATGGTTTATGATTTTTAGTTTTATTATGTTGACATTCGATTGACGAATGTATGGTTTTATTTTAGTTCATCGTGGTGTGATTCTATATCGTAGAAATGTTGTTTTGTGTAAATAAATCTTTTCTTTAATTAAAATTTGGAAGTTTGTATGAAAAATGTTTTTGACACTTAGCTTAATTATTTAGGGTGTTAAATTGGAAAATTATTTTTATCGACAGTGATGCTGAGAATGAACCAACTGTTTACCTTGATTTAATTTAATAAAGGAGTGATCGCCCGGTATTTAATTAGGCGGGGTGTCACACCTTTTCATTTCATCCTCGTTCCGTCTTGAAATTAATCTTTTTTGGAGTTGATTTAAGTTTACTTTTAAATTAAAGTACCTTTTTGAAAGGGAAAAAAAGGAAAAGAGGAGATAAGAGAGATCTTTTCGCTTATTTTGAGTTTGAGTGAGAAGAAGAAAAATTAGGACTTTGGTTTTTCACTCTAGATCTTAGTTTGAAAGGGGTTTTAAAGGTGAAATGAGTGAGTTTGTCCGATTTTTTTTGGAGAGAAATCACTTGTGGTTAGAAAGGAAACATTTAAGAGGCGAAGTTATTACTAACTGAACTAGTTGGTGAGAGCCCTTTCTATAAGAAAAATGTATGGGGTGCAAACCGATCTACCATGTACACTAGAGCCGATCAACCATGGATACATATTTTTATATTCATTTTTATTATGGGGCTAGTTTGGGTCTTTAGTAAAGTATTATTTGGTTTACCTTCATCCATCTCAAATTAAGAGCTTTTTTCGAAATTAATGTATTTTAAGAATATATGAATTAATCGCCAAGATCAAAACCTAGTTACTATATTTGAATTGGGTTCATTGATATACTCTTAACGTAGAAAGTGGACTCATAGTTTGAGACATGCCAGAAAAATACATCACTATTAATTCAGGACAGATGGAGTATATCATAATCATAATTTTGTGTTACAATATAAGGTACACACGTATGTTGCACGTGTGACCATTGCTTCAAGTTACTTGTGGAATGGTATGTAATACATGAATCTCAAAATGACATGATTTTTTTAATGTAAATGAAATAGGGTAGCAATAAATGGGTAAACATGTTGCATGTGTGTCAAATGTAGTACATTAAAGTTCAAAAATGCAAGTAAATGAAAGATGTTATGTTAAAACATGTTGCATGTGTGTCAAATATACCTTATTTTCTATTCAAAATGCGATGCAATTGAAAGATATGATTTCACCAATATATATGAGTCAGTCTTGGAACAATAAATTTAAGAGTGCGAACAAACTAATGGATTAACTTATTAAATTAAATTCCCCAATACACAAATACAAATTTTAATAAATTTTACACTTTAATTAATTACAGTTTGCATGCGAGTTATATTTAAATTCCAATTTGCAATTTCAGGTCAAACCCGTAAAAACACACAAGATGAGGAAAAATACCTTTATAGGGTAAAACCTATATTTAGCAGTATTAGAGGTTTATGAATACAGACGAATTACAAAACACTTAGCTAAACTAAGCTAGACGCATAGAACTTCAGAAACTCCAATATATACGACCTAGCTCCAGAGTCGTCCACATGTAGCAGTCTACCCTCGGTATCCACCAATTTAACCATCTTCCTTCTTCAGTAGTGAAACATCATTCCACAATCACAGCAGCACATAAAAGTCTCCACAAAGTGATTTAAGCACTAATCCTTATTTGATTGATAAAAGTGATCTTAAATAGTTCCTGGGGGTGAGGAATATGATTATGAGGAGTTTTGATCATAAAAGAGAACTCAAAAATATGTTCTTGGCATTCAAAAAGAGTTTTTAGAATATGTGATCTCATAAGTATGAAGGTCTCCTATGAGTTTTGGGAAACATATCGATCTCATAAGTCTGAAGATCTCCTACGAGTTCTTCTAACCTAAATGTATCTAATATTCCCAAAGAATTCAAAACAGTGACTTTAAGGATAAAACGGGGTGGCAAGGATCTCAAAATTTTCTTAACAACTCTCATTTCAGGAACTTTATCACCCAAATTAAAACTAGAATTAACTATGTTCGATAAATGGGCATAAAACTCATTGAAAGACTCTAACTCTATTATGGTATTGGTCTCAAATTGGGTAGTTATATTTTGAAGCTTAGATGTTTATACAACGTTGGTACCCTCGTGTGTGAGCTAGAAGGTATCCCATGCTTCTTTAGATGTGGTGCACATCATAATGAAGCAAAAATCATCAAGGGTGATGCCTCCAGAAATAGATCTCTAGCCACGAGAGTTATACCATTTAAATTCATCCTCAGTTTATGAAGAAACAAGTTTAGAACTTTCGAAATTATCGATAGTCACAATGGGTGGTGACCAACCTTTTTCACAAACCAACTAGACACGTTCATCTATTGCTTTTAAAGCAGACCTCATCCTAGTTTTCCAATAAGCATAATTAATGGGCATTCGATTGTATCCATTAAATTTCGGCCTTTTAAAGATCAACAATTTCTCAAAAACAAATTGATATCAATTTTTTTGTGAAAAAGGGTATCACGATATTTTAGTGTAATCGACTCTAACACCAATTTGAGAGCCACACGAACTAATGGATTAATTTATTTAATTAAATGCCCCAATACACAAATATAAATTTTAATCAAAATTTAACCTTTAAGTAATTATGGTTTTGTGACACCCCACTTATTAAAATAATGGGTGGTCAACCCTCTGCTAAAAGAACACATGAATCTCAAAAGGCTCATTCTTAGCATCACTTACGTAGAGATAAGAATATAATTAACTGCTCAAAAATTCAAAATAGAGAGGATGACAAAAATCTCAATTATATAACATATATACATCCATTATCAACATTTACATACATTAACATGTTTACAGGTAATAATAACTGCATAAAAGAGATAACCGAATAAGATGTCGGTTAACAGATCATACAAAAATAATAAATGTTCGAAATGTTGAGCATATACAACAATACAAAACTTGGGCAATACACGCCCAATTTAACATTACCGATCCTTAACTAGATTAGCGAAAATAAGAGGCGACTATCTAAAAAAATCCTGCAACATTCCACCGATGTTGTAGCTCCAAAGACCCTAGATTGGAATCTCAACCTTGGCGTCCCTGTGGTGGGACACCTAAAATGCATAACATATAAAAAGAAAAGAAAAGAGAGATACGGATCAACGTCCGGTTTTGAAAATATTTTAGCAAGTGAATTAAAATGCATAATAATTTATGAATGCGAATTTCTATAATTAAGTTGGTGCCGCCCTCACTTGAGACTCATTCTCACCCCTCATCTACAGCGCGCACCTAACATGTGCATTTTAAATCTTAGGTGAGCTACCCGACTCATCTACGAATACCCAAACTCATGCTTATGCATTAACCCACAATCGCATATCTAAATCATACCAACATAACCATTTTTTATATCATTCTCAATGAACATTTATCAATTTATTACTAATAACTTCCACTAGTTATGAGCATATTGATTAACACATTAATCATTAAAGTCTCTATAATATTACTCTCCTTATCATACATGATTTATCAGTTCACATCAAGTACACATACATATCACTCATTATATGTATACTAACCATCCCGTAGAGCATTAGCTCACTTTTCTCTAAGTGCTACTATCTTCCAGGGGATACGCACAACATCCCAGGTACCAACCATTAGACTCTCACACCAACTTGGTTAAACAAAAACAAACGTATGGGAAGCAACCATAGTTCTTCACCTAAAAATGAGACGAATCATACCCAAGACATCTCACCCATGATAAAAGTCACACTAAATAAATACTGGACGCTATGACCTGGGAACTATACTCACCCCACATGCACTAGCCAGGGGATTAACCCACACCATACAACCTCCCATAATAGAGCTAGAGGGGTATGTTCCACATAATATATCATACACACCAGATATATATACACACACACACATATATTTAACATTACTCAATCTCTCACTTAAACTTAAATAATCAATCGCACATTTGATTTATCTACAATTTTAGTATCACTCAGGACACATGACTTTCCTCAAATATCCTGTATCCAATATCTTAAATGAGGAACCGAAGTATAAATCTCACTAATATACCTCCATAATCGTCCCGATGTCTCCCTGCCATCATATAGTGTTAATATCCCGCATTTTACATCATAAACATTAATATCACTCCATATTGAAGGGTTCTCAATCACTAAACCCAATTATAAAGAAGAGTTAGAAATATGTGGCATGCGAACCGAACCGATTTTTTCCAAAAATGAAGCTCCAAATCTGATTCGTAGCTACGGATTTACTTGGTCGGGGAGTCTCACGATTTTCCTTTCTCTTTCTCTTCTTTGTCGCGTTTCTCTCAAGCGGGTCTCTCATATAATGAGATTGGCTAAATCTCTCTCTCTCCTAATAACTCATATATCTATTTATCCCATCTTTAAATGATAATATATACATAAAATGACTCGTATACCCTTAACCCAGTCCAACTAGCCAAAAGACCCCGAAATCCAAATACAACCCCCGGGCACTCATTGTGACTATCTCGACCCATCTGGCTCAATCGTGAACTCTAAATTGTCGTCCGAGCTACCGATAATAAAAATCCTATCCCAACATCATATAATTTACACATCCATTATCCGATTGAGAAATAAATAATTCCCACCGCTTATACTTACACACGACGAAAAAAACATACCGCATGATTCTATTTACTTTATCACACTAGTAAATATACAATTCACATAAATATGAACTCTTCTACACAATTTAATATTTATTCTAAAGTCCCATTTTAAATTCTTAATTATATTTAATTACACACCCACACTAGGTAATTTAATACTGAAAATAAATACTTAAAAGTATGGGCTATTACATACTTCCCCCCTTACAGAGGAATTTCATCCTCAAAATTAAAGCGTACCTGGTAAAAAGACGTAAGGATAACTGTCTCGCATATCATCCACTCGTTCCCATGTCGACTCATCGGCGTTATGGTGCCTCCACTGGACTCGAACCAAGGGCACTACCTTAGATCGTAACTTATGCTCACTATGGTCTAAAATGGCAACTAGTTGCTCCTCATATGAGATATCAGGTTGCACATCAATTTCGTCCAGCGAAATATGGTAATAACCTCTCTCACTTATTATATTCTTCTTTAACGACGAAACATGGAATACATCATGAATTCTCTATAAATGTTCCGACAAAGCGAGCCTATATGCCACAGACCCTATCCTCTCAATAATTGTAAAAGTCCCTACATATCTTGGCGCAAGTTTGCCTCTCCTTCCAAATCTCATCACACCTTTTATAGGGGATACATTTAACAACACTTGGCCCCCCCACTTCTAGTTGCACATGCCTACGATCAGCATCGACATAGCTTTTCTGTCGATCTTGTGAAATATTTATGCGATTTTAAATAAGCTCAATTTTAGCAAAAATGTCTTAGATTATCTCAGGTCCAAGAAATTTATTATCCCGCACTTCCAACCACCAAGCGAGCGAATGACATGGGCGACCATATAATGCCTCGTAAGATGCCATACCTATAGTGAATTGGTAAGAGTTATTATAAGAAAATTCTAGTAATGGAAGGAATTGCTCCCAACCTCCTCTAAAATCAAGTATACACATTCTGAGTGTATCTTCCAACATTTCATTAGCCCGCTCAGTCTGTCCATCAGTTTGCGGGTGATATGTCATACTCAAGCATAACTCAGTCCCCATTGCTTCCTGAAAACTTTACAAAAAAATGGGACATAAAGATCTTATCACGACCAGACACAATATTAATTAGCACTCCATGCAACCTTACTATCTCGGTGATAAAAAGCTAGGCATATTGTGCCGTCATAAAATAGGTCCTTACTGGTAAAAAGTGTGCCGACTTGGTCAAACGATCTATGATAACCCAAATGGAATCATGACATCTCTGCGACATCAGTAATCCCATGATAAAATCAATTGATATAATTTTCCATTTTCGTAACAGAATTTCTAACGGCCGTAAGATTCCAGTAGGCCGCTTGTGATCCACTTTCACTAACTGGGAAGTGGAACATTTGGAAATAAACTCATCTATGTCTATTTTTATGCCATTCCACCAGTACTCTGTACGCATATCCTGGTACATTTTGTCTCCACTTGGATGCACCGCAAATTTGGACCCATGGGAATCTGACATAATAACATGCTTTAAGTCCCCATCATCCGGGACTACTAGCCTCCCATTGAAGCGTAATCCACCCTCAGAATTGATAGAGTAGGATTCCTCTCCTCTAGTCAATAATTGCTGCACCTTGTCATTGCAATCTTTATCCATGGCTTGTGCTTTCACCACCCGCATCACAATCTCGAGTGTGACAGTCAACACTGCCATGCATGCTCTAGCAACTGCATCATCCTGACGAAGTTCATTCCACTTAGCTTTCCACACTTTTGCTAACTATCTTATAGGTCATCAATTCAATGCATCGGATACCACATTAGCTTTCCCTAGGTGGTATTGGATATCAAATTGATAATCTTTTAGGAAATCCAACCACCTACGCTGTCTCATATTGAGATCCTTCTACGTGAATAAGTACTGCAGTGATTTATGATCCTTGAAAAGACTAAACTTTTCTCGCAGGAGGTAATGCCTCCACATTCTCAAGGCAAAGACTACCGCAGCTAGCTCCAAATCAAATGTGGGATAATTTCGCTCGTGGGGCTTGAGTTTGCGAGATGCATATGCGATAGCCCTGTCCTCTTGTTGTAATACACCCCGAGGCCCTGGATGGATGCTTCGGTAAATACTAAGTACTCAACTCCCTCTTTAGGAAATGCGAGTACGGGTGCTGAAGTCAATATATCCTTTAGCTCATCAAATGCTAACTGACAGTAATCATCCCACACGAACTGCACTCCCTTTCGAGTTTAACTCATCAAAGGGCCTGCAATCTTCGAAAAGCTCTTAATAAAACGGCAATAATACCCCGCCAATCCTAAGAAACTACGGACTTATGTCGGTGTCGTGGGCTAACCCCACTCCCTCACCGCTGTAACTTTGCTCAATTCCACAGAAATGCCCTTTTCTAACAACATATGACCCAAAAAATGCACTTCTAGCAACCAAAATCCACATTTCTCAAACTTGGCGTACAATTGATGGTCCCATAATGTTTGCAGAACCAAACACAAATGCTCAATATGTTCTCCCTTCGTCTGAGAATAAACCAGAATATCATCAATGAACATAATTACAAACTGGTCCAAAAAGTCCCGAAAGACCAAGTTCAATAGATCCGTGAACACTACAGGGGCATTGGTTAACCCAAATGGCATAACAAAAAACTCATAAGATCCATAATGGGTCAAGAATGCAGTTTTAGAGACATCCTTCACTCTAATACATAGCTGGTGATACCCCGATCTCAGATCTATCTTTGAGAAGTACGCAACCCCTCTCAATTGATCAAATAAATTATCAATACGAGGTAGCGGGTATTTATTTCGCATTGTGACCTTATTCATCTCTCGGTAATCCACACACAATCGAAGATAATCCTCCATTTTATTTACAAATAATACGGGGCCACCCCATTGTGACGTGATCCTACGAATAAAACCCTGTCCCAGTAGCTGCTGAATTTGGTCTCACAACTCTCACATCTCTAAAGGAGCCATACGGTATGGAGCTCGCGCAACCGACCTAGTCCAGGGCACTAAATCAATAACGAACTCGATCTCTCGACTCTGCGGTAAGCCTAGTATTTCCTGAAAATCATCCGCAAACTCCCTAACTACTAGAATTGAGTCTAAGGAAAGAACTACTTCCTATGAGGTCTCCTCCTCGATATAATACAAATGGGTACTCGAGCGTCCCTCTAGAAGAGGCATGTCTACTAAAAACATTTCCTGGCCCAGAATAGAAAATATAATTGATCTTCGAAAACAATCCAGCATTGCCCGATATTGTGACAACCAGTCCATACCCAAAATAACATCATACCCAATCCTATCTAACACAAGTAAGTCAGACCCTTGACTTAATTTCCTGACATCTATCTCCACCCCTCTATATATGGAGTGGATAAACTCCCCATTACCCAAGGGAGAATCTACACACATTAGAAAACTATCGGCTGACTCTAACAATCCCATCGTACGTGCAAAATGAACAACTACGAATGAATGTGATGCTCCCGTATAAAATAATACCCGTCCCATATGCCCATAGACAGGGAGCATACCATCAACGGCTGGTGGATGTTGCTGCATCTGCGATAATAACGCATTTTGGACGTTATATACTCGCCCAAACAGCATATGTCCTTACTGGGGTGGGACGACTGGGGCGGGTGCTGGAGGTGGTAAAGGTGCTAATGGCGCCTGCTCTACCGACTGGGATACTGGTACATGTACCCCGTTCTTCTATGGGAAATTTGACTTCCTATGACCTGCCTTCCCACATAGAAAACAACGACCCACAAAATTTTCCAACCTCTGACCCTATTGGCCGTCTTGAAACTTACATTACCTCTAACCCTGGAAACCTCTACCCTATTGGTGTCCCCCATTATGCCCTCAGCCTGTTTGGCCTTAAGGAACATTGTGCTATTGTTGGGGCCCTTGATAGTTTTGCCTAAATCCACTATCATCGAATCTAAAACCTCTGGAACGCTGTCTCTTAGCTAAATCCCTCGGATGAAAATCCCGTTCTTTCTAACGATTACTCTATTACTGAGGTTGCTGTGATCCACCAGCACCATTTCCTCTCGACCTACTCGACTGGACAGAATCCCCAAGTTTCTTACTCTACTTTAGATGAAGACGATGATCCTTACAATGCAATAATGTAACATTCATCACAGCTGAAAATGTTAGCAACATCGGATTACCTAACAAGTTCTGCGGAATTCTCCAATTTAATCCACCCAAAAACTTTGATATTCTATTCTCCTCAGTATTTACCTCGTCAGGCATAAAATTTTCCAATTGGGTAAATTCTTCTTCATATTCTACCACCAACCGATCCCCTTGAGTCACATCTAACAGATTCCTTCTCATTTCCATCTGAACTGCAGGAGGAAAGTATAGACGATCAAATAAAACCCAAAACTCCGATATGGGCATTGTGTCCCTCTGCTCCGAAGTAGTAACCAACTCCCACCATTGGAGAGTCGCACCAACTAACTTGAAGGTGGCAAGTATTTTCTTTTGAACATTACTACATTCAACCATGCGAAGGTGACATTAAATATCCTCGTTCCACTAACTCGCCACTATCACATCAACTATACCCTAAAATTTTGGAGGGTTCCCTTTTTATAAGGCTTACCGAACTCTTTCCCACGCAGATGGCCCTGTGTGGGTTTGAACTACTAACCACTGCTGAGCCTGAGAAAATTATTGTGCCATAGTGGTCATGGTTACATTGACTGCTTGATACACTATATTGGCAACTTATGCTATAGTCATAGTCCCTTGAGGCAATTGGGGCTCCGGATCCTCTGCCCCCTATTTGCTTTAGTTGAACGACCTCTTTTCGGCGGCATCTGAAATAAGAGCAAACTAAATCAGACTACCGTTAATGCAATTTATCATCGCTGAAGATCGTAAATATGCAATGAACACAACAGTCCTAATAGTAGGGCTCTATATAAAAAATGCTACGGCAGAGCGTAGAAAGTCCATACAGATCCTAAGGACACTAGAACTTGATGCTCTGATACCATGTGTGACACCCCGCTTATTAAAATAACGGGTGGCCAAACCTCTATTAAAATAACACAGGAATCTCAAATGGCTCATTCCTAGCATCAATGACGTAGAGATAAGAATATAACTAACCACTCAAAAATTCAAAATAGAGCGAATGCCAAAAATCTCAATTATTTAACACATATACATCCATTATCAGCATTTACATACATTAACATGTTTATAGGTAATAATAACTGCATAAAAGAAATAACCGAATAAGATGTCGGTTAATAGATCATCAAAAATAATAAATGTTAGAAATGTTGAGCATATAAAACAATACGAAACTTGGGCAATACATGCCCGATTTAACATTACCGATCCTTAACTAGATTAACGAAAATAAGAGGCGACTATCTCAAAAATCCTGCAACATTCCACCAATGTTGTAGCTCCAAAGACCCTGGATTGGAATCTTAACCTTGGCATCTGTAATGCCCCGTATATTTATTGATTTTTATTACGGGATTAATTAAATTAAATGATAATTAATTGGAAATTAATCTGGATATAAATACTAGCGAGATCTGAGTTGGTATTTGATTATGATGCGTACATATGGAAATATATGAATATTGAAAATATTTAAATTGTCACGAGATAGAAATACGACAATTTGGGAAATTTAGTTAGGACACGCGTGTCAGTCGCGTCAGAAATGTAATTATTTGAATTAAAAAGTGAATTTTATTTTTATCAACCGAATGGTCATTTTGAGTGCGCCAACGTGTCCGAAAGGGTCGAAATAGTCAGAAAACACTAACCGGGGGTTTAGTTTGGGTCCCGGGGAATTTTTGGGCCATACCGGCAACCTAGAGGGGTATTTTGGTAATTTTAAAAATATGGGAATCAAAACCTACGAATTTTGGGAGTTAATTATATATTATCTAGGAACCCACTAAGCCTATTATCAGCATTAAGTGAGTTAGAGGGCTACGGGAGTTAAAAGAGAGTTTGAAGAGTTCCAAAAAGAAACCTCCAACCACCATCTTCAACTTTGGGAGAAAATCTGTAGAGAAAGGAGAGAATCAACCTTCATTCACCAACATCAATTCTGAAGAACAATCTAAGGCAAGTGATTTGATATTTTTAACGCATTGAATATTTCTTCCATGTTTAGTGTAGGAATTTTTCTTATCTTGCAAGTTTTGAAGAAAACCAATGAAATTGTTGAAGAAACTTTGAATTTGGGTTAGGATTTGTATGTAGAATGATAATGGACTGATTTAATATTCGAAGATTTGTATATGATGATTTAAAAAATGGATTTTTGATGAGTAATTGGGCATAATAAAAATTATGGGTTCATGTTCATAGGGTTTGGGGAATATTTTGAGATTTACATTAATTCCATGCTGATTTGTAAGATTTGACCCCTAAAATATGTTAAGAGATGATCTAGGGTGGTTAGAAATGGTTTATATACGTTAAAACATAAATTGGATGGACTTAGGGTGGATTTAGAGAAGATAAAAATTGAGAAAAACGGACTTGGGAATTTCTGGGCTAAAACTGCCATCTCGTTAGAAGACCTGCCCAGGTCATTCGAACGACCTCGTTCGAACTAACTTCTAACGAGATGACAGTATGACTTCTAATGAGTTGACATTTTGTTCGAAGCCTTTCATTCTAACGAAACTCATTCGAACGACCTCGTTCGAATGAGACTTCTAACGAGTTGGCAGAATGGCCTTTTTGGCCTGAATTTAATTCTAGTATCTCGTAGACTTATTTAAATGGTATAATAACCTTCCCTTATTAACTCGTGGGTATACTTGGGAGATTGGGGTACATTGAAGAGTGAAACTTAGAATCGTGTAGTAAACCGGATGACATTTGTGGATTGGGAAGCGAGTACCTAATTACGACGTGAGAAGAGTGAATAACTTAATTACATATAAACCGGGGACTTGTGAGTTGTAAAACACTAAATGTTGGTACAAGAACGAGAAGTATGCCACTAATAAAATATTGTGATATCTAAGATGTGCGAATGCTTAGTATATTTAGTTATCTGTGTATAACATACCTGCCGTACTTGCTATCATGGGAGGTCGGCGTTCGATCAGGTCCATCTAATCTTTGTGTGCGTACGGGGGGATTTAGATTGGTACCTCGAGGACATAGGTCAAAGAAGGACTTATTGAGAAGTTAATAAGTCTGTTGATCATGGGAGCGTAGGTATGTGCGTGACCCATGTGATGTGAACTATGTTCGCCTCCATTGTTTGTGATTGTTGTTTAATGAAACGATTCCTGAGAGATTCGGAATACGTGGTCCTTATGTACGTGATGTACCGGGATTGGATAGCAGAGTATGTGTGCACCGCAGCTTAGCCTCGGAGTGCCAGTATTGTATATTTATGATGAGAATAATATACTGTTAATTGAAATGAATTGTCTTGAATAATTATGAGTATAAATAATAGCAACGGTTTGTAAAGTGAAAATGAAAGATCTCTCGTAATTAGTAGTACTAATATGGGAAACTGTGTAGCAAGGCATAACACTCTGAAATAGAAGATGTTGGGAATTTAAGTTGGATATCATATAGTAATGTTAGATTTTGTAACGGACTAGTTAGATATGGAAATAACTAGAATGGGTACGAGTACGATAGGAGTGCATAATTAGTTGAGAGGTGAGGAACTCATATGAGTGCACACACTATCATGTACTTTATATTCACTGTTTAATGATATTAAACACTTGGAAATTTTTAAATTCTTTTCACAATCGGGCTCTGACCCGTTTACTTTCAAATCTATTTTTGTAAAAACCTTTTAGGTGCCCAGCCACAAGGACACCATGCATAGGAGTTCTATTCAAATGACGTGCTGTAGCGGCTGCGGAAGTTACAGGACCTTGACAGTAGACGCCTCCATTTCCGATCTTGTCTCCATTATCAGTTTTTATCATTTGTTGGACATGTAGCCCATTCCTTTTAGAGACATCTTACTTATTCAGTTATTTCAGACTTTGGGTTGTAATTAATTTTAGTGATGCAGACTTGCATTTATTTATTTCGGTATTCGGATTGTTGTGAGGAGTTTTCCTCCAGACTCATTATTATTGGATGGTTATTCTATTGTGACTATGTTGTGTTGGTTATGTTAATTTTCATAATTCATTTATTGCATGTTAATCGGATTTAATTAAAATGGACAACTCACTTTTTAAATAATAGGTGGTTAGTAATTGTTAAAACGTTTGCGACAATGATGCTATGAACTGAGCCAACTTGGCATTTTGTATTAATTTAATAAAGGAGTAGCTACCCGGTATTTAATTAGGCGGGGTGTCACAGCGTCCCTGTGGTGGGATACCTGAAATGCATAGCATATAAAAAGAAAAGAAAAGATAGATATGGGTCAGCGCCCAGTTTTGAAAATATTTTAGCAAGTGAATTAAAATGCATAATAATTTATGAATGCGAAATTCCATAATTAAGTTGGTGCCGCCCTCACTTGAGACTCATTCTCTCCCCTCATCTATAACGCGCACCTAACGTATGCATTTTAAATCTTAGTTGGGCTACCCGACTCATCTACGAATACCCAAACTCATGCTTACGCATTAACCCACAATCGCATATCTAAATCATACCAACATAACCATTTTTAATATCATTCTCAATGATCATATATCAATTTATTACACATAACTTCCACTAGTTGTGAGCATAGTGATTTACAAATTAATAATTAAATCTTGTATAATATTACTCTCCTTATCATGATATACCAGTTCACATCAAGTACACATACATATCACTCATTATATGTATACTAACCATCCCTCAGAGCATTAGATCACTAGATTCAGTCTCTAAGTGCTACCATCTTCCAGGGGATACGCACACCATCCGGGGTACCAACCGTTGGACTCTCACACCGACTTAGTAAAACAAAAACACACATATGGGAAGCGGCCATAGTTCCTCACCTGAAAGCGAGACGAATCATACCCAAGACATCTCACCCATGATAAAAGTCACACTGAATAAATATTGGACGCTATGAACTGGGGACTATACTCTCCCCGTATTCACTAGCCAGGGGATTCACCCAAATCATGCAACTTCCCATGAAAGAACTAGAGGGGTATGTTCCACATAATATATCATACACACCAGATATATATATATACACACATATATTTAACATTACTTAATCTCTTACTTAAACTTAAATAATCAATCCACATTTGATTTATCTACAATTTTAATATCACTCAGGACACATGACTTCTCTCAACTAGCCCATATCCAATATCTTAAATGAGGAACCGAAGTATAAATCTCACTAATATACCTAATTTAGTATAAATTATTTCGAAATTATCCCCTAATTTAGTATCTTTTAGCACCTCGAATAATGAAATTCATCTTGATTTATCTCATTTATACGCTACTAACCTTTTTACATAGTATCTCGAGTTTTGTGCCTTTTTCATGATATTTACAGGTACTTATTACTAAGTAAAGAGAGAAAAAAGCCGAAGCCGAAGAATGAATCAAGGAAGAAAATGCAAAAGGGCATTTTCGTAACTTTGCAGCCATATTTCGGAGGTGGGGACAACTGGAAAGTTGAAGATCTCGAGTCTACAAGTGTGTAGGAAGAAACGGCGTCCAATTCTGAGCTACGGTGAAATAATTATGATCATTTGAAGATGAGAGAAGTCAAGAAAAAGTTCGAAAGGAAGTTCAAGGACGATCTTGACCTATTTAAAATAAAGGATCTCGATCGGTTGTCAACAAAAATGTTCTGAATGAAAAACAAGGCCGATCCGAACCTTTTAAAAATAATGGATCCAGACCGCCTAGCCACAAAATCTCTGAATGGAAAACATGACCGATCCGGACCTTTTAAAAATAAAGGATCCGGACTGCCCTTTCGCTGATGCCTCACTCAATTAAGGGACCGATCCGGACCGCCCACTCCCGCCGATCCAGGCCGCTTTGGATTTTCTCAGAATTTCTTTTTCTTTCTTGGAGTTTTATGTGGCTCAATCTCTTGTAAATTCCGGGATTATTTATTCAGAGTTGTTACACAATATTAGGAGTTTGAAAATTAAGTTATTATTGTTAGTTTTTAGAGAGAGAAAGCTCTCTCAGGTGGATGGAAAAAAACCCTAGTTTGAAGATTGATTGCAAGCTCCAGAGTTGATTTCCAGATTTATTCAAGTGCAAGTAAATTCATTTCATTGCTTTGATTTCCTCCTTATTGAGTTAATTAATTCTTTATTCTTAGTTGCATTTTAAAAAATTAAAAATTGATCTTGTTTATCTCTTCTATAGAAATCATGGTTCCTGTTGGTTCTAGAATTAATGCTTCTATTCATATAATCATGTCCGGCTACATTCTTAAGGGTTGGGGTGCATGAACCCCATCCGATGTAATTCATCATGATAGGAAATAAATTTTTGAATTAAAATCTTAAAGGAATCGTGTTGCATAACTATTACAACTGTCGTAGGACTTTTTATCTCATTTGCCCTAGGTAACCGGGATGCTTAAGAATGTGGCGCGCGTGTTAGTTAATGTGACACCGCTTTATTCTTGCCTTTGATTTCGTATGATGTAGGCTACATTCCTTCATATACGTAATGCTTAGGATTAATAAAGACCGAATTCACTTAAAACTCTAATTCTGAAATCAAGTATCCTATGAGGTCAATTACTAGGGTGTGGGGGATTGTAACCTGGCCTATTGTTCTCAATTGTAGTTAAGTCTTTTATAAACTTGCCATACGTTCTTAGGTTAGTTAGCGTAGTTGCATTTTATCAATATTTATTTTAGTTAGTTGTTAATTTAAATCTGCATTTAGTTCATAGTTAATCTCCCATTCAAAGCATCTTTCCATTTCCTTTAGAGTCAAATTAGGATTCTTCGTCTTTCCAAATGTCGTCATAATTTTCTTGTCCTATTTCCCGTAGGATCGATACCCGACTTATCGAGATTATTACTTGAGCGGAAAGCTTGCACTTGAGCCTAGATATCATGCACTTTAGAACACATTTATGGTCGCGTCAAGTTTTTGGCCCCGTTACCAGGGAATTAGGTAGACGTTAGGTTAGATCGAGTTAATCCATAACTTTGACCAAAAATAAAAAAATAAAACATTTCTCAAAAGCCTTTTAATGCAAAATCCATCTCGAACTCCTCAAGCTACTCCTACGCATGTTAACGAAAACGCCTAAAGTCGAGTATAACCTAGACAACCCACGCACTCCTGTTATTCCGCAATTTGGGTCCCACCTCGTACACATCCAAACTCAATAGCAAGCTACCCATTTGGTTATAATTTAGGTTACACTCCTAGTGCACCGAGTTAGGATGCCGACTCATTAAGTGAGAGATCCGTGTCACAACACGAAAGCGTAGTCGTGGGTGAGGGAGAGGCACCTTATCGACCCTTGAGAGAATTCATGTACCCTGAGAGGTCAGTCACTCCGGGATACATTCTACTCTCCTATAATGCAGGGAAATTCCTTTTTAGGAACAAGATGATTCAAATCCTCCCTACTTATCATGGAATGGATTCGGAGAAGCCATATCTCCACATTAGGGAGTTTGAAGAGGCATGTGAGACGTTCAATGATAAAGTATGCACAATAGATGTGATCTGCCTTAAGCTTTTCCCATTTTCTCTCAAGGATAAAGCTAAGACTTGGCTATGGTCTTTACCCCCCAATTCGATTACATCATGAAACGAGTTACAACCTAAGTTTCTCAAGAAGTTATTCCCTCCACATCGAACCAAGGATTAAATCCAAATTTTTTGACAATTATAAAATGAGCGATTTGATCAATGCTTCGAGCATTTCTACGAGTTAGTTACCTCATGCCCTCATCATGGACTAGATAAACTCCAAATCATTTCCTGCTTCCATAATGGGTTGAACATCAATTCTAAACAACTTGTTGAAACAATGTGTGATATCCCTTTTGTCGACTTAGACGCTAACGATGTTGAGATCCAATTGAGGTATGTCATCAATACCACTGAAGCATGGGACACATCTGACACTAGTACTCAGCCTCGAACCCGCCAAGAGGCCACCACCTCATCGGCGTCCGGTCTATACCATGTAAACAGGGATACCATAAAAGACCATAGAATCGAGCAGATTGAGAAAGGTTTGAAAGAGTTACTCATTGCACATGTGAGAGAACCAGTTGGCCCTATCCACACCCCCATTGAGAAGGTATGTGCTATTTGTGAGTTGGGACATTCAACAGAGGAATGTCTGATGATTCCTGCTTACAAAGTTATTCTTAATGAGCAGGTGAGTAGTGTAAGAGAATTTAAGGGTAATTTTGATGCCCCGCATGGAAATTCCTATAACCCTTCATGGAAAAACCACCCAGGTTTTAGCTATGGGCAACCGCAAGCAGCGATGAATCCTATATCACAAGTTGCCCCTCCTCCACCTCCACATTATCAACAAGCACCGCCTATGCAAGGACATGGGCAAGTACCACCCCCGCCGGCTCCGTATATATCTCCACCGATATCGAGGATACAATACACCAATTCATAAACTCCAAAATGAAACTAATACTAGATATGAGCACATATTTACCGACATCAATGCGAACATCTCGAAGTTGCAATCATCGTTGAGTATTCAAGAGAAGGGTAAGTTTCCTGCCCAGGGCCACAGACCTCCCCAAGGTCAAAATAGTGTTAAATCTACTTCCACAGAACATCAAGAGCAATGTTAAGCTATCACCACTCTACGTAGTGGGAGAGTTGTTGATTTATCACCTCCCCCACACGACACGCCAAAAGATAAGAAGATTTCGTCCTGCACGAAGGAGGATGAAGATGTCCCCTTGAAAGAAAGTGATAATGAAGACGCTAGGAAGCCCGAGTTAGTAGTGAAGCCACCCACCACAACGCCATTTCCTCAATGATTGGTTCCTTCCCCAAAAAGAAACCCCCGTGATGATGTTCTAGAAGTCCAAAAGCAAGTGAAGTTAAATTTACCTTTCCTCGATGCCATCAAGCAAATCCCAACTTACGCAAAAGTCATAATAGACTTATTGACGGTAAAGAGGAGGATGAAGGTAAAGAAGAACGTATTTCTAGCACAAAATGTGAGCTTCGTTCTACTCAATGATCTCCCACCTAAGTTCAAGGATCCAGGTGCACCTACCATTTCCTGCATCATCGGAGAGAATCGCATTGAAAAAGCCTTAATTGATTTGGGGGCAAACGTCAATATCCTCCCCTACTCCATTTATAGGTAACTTAATTTGGGTGACCTCAAGCCTACAAAGATCACTCTTCAACTAGTGGATCGAACTCTGAAGATACAAAGAGGTAGTGTCGAGGACGTGATATTCCAAGTTGACACTTCCTACTTCTCAGTAGATTTTTTCATTTGGGACACGCAACCATCCTTCACCTTGAGTAATCATGTTCCCATTATTCTTGGGCGCCCATTCTTAGCTATGGCTAATGCACTGACTAATACTCGAAATGGGTAGATGCAACTCACTTTCGGGAACATGACTTTAGATACTAACATCTTCAATATAGCCCAACAAGTGGGGAAAGAAGATGATCTTTACGCGGTGAGCCTTATTGACGAGATCGTAAAGGAGCACATAGAGGGAAATTTTTGTGGAGATGCGCTAGAATCTTGCCTTGTATCAAGCAATGGGAGTGAGGGAGCGTACACTGACTTTGAGAAGGAAATAAAGGAGTTGAGAGAGATACTTGATGAGAGAGCATCGGACGAGGACATGAGAGATATAAGTTGAGTTTCTAGATTCGAGGAGCTACCGCCGAGGGAATCACGCATGGTTCCCTCTAGTGAAAAATTCCTTCCCCTCTAACTAAATAAACTACCCTCCAACATTAAACATGCTTATCTAGGAGAGGATGAGACATTTCCTGTTGTTGTCTCCTCTAACCTAGACGAAGAGAAAGAGGGTAAATTATTGAAAATTTTGAGGAAGCACCAAAGTTTTTTTGGTTGGTTCATTGATGATTTGAAGGTGATAAGTCCTTTAATTTGTACCCATAAAATCCACCTCGAGGAGTATGTGAAGCCCTCGAGAGAAATGCAAAGAAGGTTGAACCCTACCATGAAAGAGGTGGTGAGGGAAGAAATCATTAAACTGTTGGATGTCAGGATTATCTACCCAATATCTGATAGCAAGTGGGTGAGTCCCATACAAGTTATCCCGAAGTAGTCGGGTATGACCTTGATTGAAAATGCTAAGGGTGAGCTAGTTCCCCAACGTACCACAACTGGGTGGCGTGTTTGCATTGACTACTAAAAACTCAATACGGGAACTAGGAAAGACCATTTCCCCTTGCCATTTATTGATCAGATGCTAGAGCGAGTAGCGGGACACCCTTATTATTGGTTCTTAGATGGTTATTCCGGATATAACCAAATCGAGGTAGATGTGCTTGACCAGGAAAAGACAACTTTCACTTGTCCCTTTGGTAAGTTTGCTTACAAATGTATGCCATTCGGATTATGTAATGCACCCACGACCTTTCAAAGGTGCATGCTAAGTTTCTTTAGCTACATGATTGAGAGAGGACTTGAAGTGTTCATGGATGATTTTATCATTTTTGGCACCTCTTTCGATCTTTGTTTAGCGAATCTTGAGATGGTACTTGCTCGTTGTGTGGTAAAGAACTTGGTGCTGAATTGGGGAAAATGCCATTTTATGGTCATTGACGGAATAGTTCTTGGCCACATTGTCTCATCCAAAGGAATCGAAGTTGATAGAGCTAAAATAGATGTCATAGCTGAACTACCCCCATCGAAATCACTAAAAGACGTGCATTCCTTCTTAGCCCACGCATGGTTTTATAGAAGGTTCATTAAGGACTTTAGCGCCATCGCTAGACCCTTAAGCAACCTCCTTATGAAGGACACCCCATTCGAGTGGAATGAAGAACTCCAATGTGATTTTGAAAAATTGAAAATCATGCTTGTTTCTGCTCCCATCATGAAAGCTCCGAATTGGTCCTTGCCATTCGAGCTTATGTGTGATGCAAGTGACTTCGCGATAGGGATTGTTTTGGGTCAAAGGAAAGACAAAAAGGCTCATGTCATCTACTACGATAGCCGGACTTTAACCAAACCACAACTCAATTACTCCACCACGGAGAAAGAATTGCTAGCGGTCGTATTTGCTCAAGACAAATTTTGTTCCTACCTTATCGGTTCACCCATTACTTATTTCACCGACAACGTGGAACTTAAATACCTACTTGCAAAGAAATATGCAAAGTCGTACCTCATAAGGTGGATCCTAATCTTACAAGAGTTTAATCTTTCCAGTAAAGACAATAAAGGAGTAGAAAACGTCGTTGCTGATCACTTATCCTGACTTTCGTTCAACGTACCTAGAGATCATATACCCATAGACGAATATTTCCCGGATGAATAGCTTTTTGCCACCTCGTCTATCCTTGGTTCCCTCCCGAGTGGATACCACAAGAGAATAAGAGGTTCATTACTTGGTCGAGCATGTTTTTCTATGACGTTCTATTCCTTTTCAAATATTGTGTAGACCAAATCATTCGACGGTGTATACCGGATGATGAAATACCCAAAGTCATTCAATTCTATCATTCGAAAGCATATGGAGGCCATTTCTCGATGAAAAAGACGGTCGCTGAAATCCTCCAAAGCGGCCTTTACTGCCCACAATGTTCCGGGATGTGAGGAATAATTGCAAATCATGCAATAGGTGTCAACGGATGGGGGCTATTACCCAAGGAGACATGATGCCATTAACCCCCATACTCATTATTGAGATTTTTGACTGGTGGGGTATTGACTTCATAGGTATTTTTCCCCCATCTTTTGGTTACCTATACATCCTTGTTGCGGTAGACTACATTTCCAAATGGGTGGATGCTATAGCTACCAAGACAAATGATAACAAGCTGGTGATACGTTTCTTGCAGGAACACAAACTTTCTCACTTCCGTGCTCCGAAAGCGATAATTAGTGTTAATGGCATGCATTTTTGTAACAGGCCATTTGAGAAGCTTATGAGAAAATATGGCATCGTTCACAATGTTGGAAAGACCTATCACCCACAAACGAACGGGGTGGCCAAGTTGGCGAATCAAGAAATCAAGAACATCCTTGAAAATACCGTCGATCCTAACCGAAAAGATTGGTCACTTCGATTTAATGATTCACTATGGGCCTATCGTACTGCTTACAAAAACCCACTCGGAATGTCCCTGTTCCGCTTTGTGTATGTCAAGCCTTGCCATCTTCCCGTAGAATTAGAACACAAAGCGTATTGGGCTATTAAGAGGGTGAACTATGACATAGATAAAGCCGGTGAAGCTCGCAAGCTTCGGTTAAATGAGTCAGAGGAGGTACACAATGATGCGTATGAGAATGCTAAAATATCCAAGGAAAGGATGAAAACCGCCCACGATAAGATTATTCGACAAAAGGAGTTTCTTCCCGGGCAAAAAGTGTTCCTCTATAACTCTAGACTGCATCATTTCTTGGGTAAGATGCGATCTCGATGGATTGGGCCATTCGTTGTAAAGAACTTATTCCCCCACGGAGCTATGGAATTGGAAGATCAAAAAGGGGGAATTACGTTCAAAGTTAATGGACAACGCCTAAAGCCATATTTAGAGGAGTGCTTAGAGGATGTCGACACCATTTCGTTATCGGACCCCGTGTACGGGGTTGAGTGAGCTGCAATTGAGAGATCGTCCCACCCCCGACGCGTATGGGGTGACTCTTGTGTATAGTAGAATTGCATCGGCTAGGATAGGTAGATTAGGTTAAGTTAATAGGTGTAGGTCACACTAGGTAGGTTTGGAAGCACACCGCATTATGATAATGCCTAGGGATACAAAACTAGGATTGAGAGAAATCAGGTTCATCTTGAGTGGATATCACTTGGGAGATCCTTAAGAGTATGATAAAGGAGTACAAAATTACAACACAAGGGAAATATGCTTCAAATTAAGCACAGGTACGGACCCTGGGCTACCGGTCTAGATCACTTTCGAGGGAAGAATAAAATAATAAAGCGACGGTTCGGACCTCCCTTGGGCAATCGGTCCAGATCTCCCTCTAGTTTTCTTCGACAGTCCCTAGGTGCAACCCTCTTCCCCCCAATCCCCCATTTTCCTCCATTCCATTTTTCCCCATCAATCATCTCCCAAATTCATTCCCCCTTTCCCTCCATTCCCTTTCCCTCCAATTCTAACCTTTCCCCCCAATACCCACCTTTAAATACACCCCCTCTCACCTCATCTCTTCCCCACTATCTCTTCTAATATCTCCTCCTTATACTCTAAATTTCTCCTTCCCACACACCATTCCTCCCATGGCAGACCAAGCCCGGCCCCAAAAATATAACTCTGTCGAGTTTATCAACAATAATCCCGACTACCGCTCCTATCAAGAGCAATGGTCGTGCAAGCAGTTTTTCGGGCCATCTCGCAAGCTCCAAATTGAATGAGCGGTGCTTTGGCAAGAGTTACCAAATTCCATCACCAACCTTTTTTCCCCAAAGGGTTGGTGCCGCTATCTAAACGAGCCTCACAACGCCGTTTGGGCATCCGCTGTCCGTGAGTTTTATGGCACCCTTGTCCACACCAATGACTTTGTCGCCGAGCCATGTGTGGACGGCCAACGCATTCCCTTTTCCGTAGAGACCCTTACCGAGAAGCTTTCCAAAAAGGGTGTCCCAAATCCAACCAACTACACCTACCCCAACGCTCTCTCCCCCTCGACAAAGTTGTTTACATCCAACGTATAGCGCTCGGTGAGGTTTGGGCTTCGGGAGTTTTTAGGGTCGACCGGATGAGCAAAAAGGCACGTTTAACATTTCAAATTGTGTGCGCCAACATATTGCAAAACTCCAATGATTTTGGCATGAGACCCCGGCAAGTTACTCTCGTTTATCATCTCTTTGACCGCTCCTCCTCCATAAATTTGGCACACATAATTTACTATCCCACCCACCAGTTCCCTTCACCTCCCAATCGCTTTTGGACAGGCCACCCACAACAAGAGCGAGTGGCAAAAAGAGATTTTACGTTCCTGGCAAGATGAGGTTTCCGATGATGATGATGATAGCAGCACTGAGGAGGAGGAGGATGTGGTGATGGGAGAAGAGGAAGACGAGTACGACAGTGAGGCGGATGCTGATTTTGAACCTTTGAATGCCGAGCTTACGAACCGTATTTCGATGTTGGAAGTCAAATTGGACAATTTCATGACTGGCTACCAACACGGCACAAGAATGTCAAACTGGCTCTAAGCTAATATGTACCAGCAGATCATGGGTGCGCCGCCTCCGAGTTATTTCTATGATCCCTATGGCCCCAACGCCCCCGGATCCTCGAACCAGCCCCCCTTTTAGTTTGTTTGTCTTTGGGATGCTTGGGACTTGTTTCTCTTTCCTTATTTCCACAGTTTTGTAAGCTTGTTACATATTTTTAATGGAAATGGGATTGCTATCTATGTGTGTCTTGTGATTTATTTTAATGTTTTGCAGTTGGGTACTTTGTTCATTGGTTGTTATCCTCTCCTTAATTTAGGTTTTAGTCCTTTTTGCCTCGAGACGTTGCAAAAGCCTAAGTTAGGGGGGTACGCTTGCGCTTTTACATTTCACAAAGTCCAAAATGCCCAAAAAAAAAAATGAGAAAATTATAAGAAAATTTCCAAAAAAAATTGAAAATTTTTGAAAAAGCCAAAAATATTTTTATTCAAAATAAATAAAAATTAGAATTTAAATTTTTCAAAAATATCACCGAAATTTTATTTAAAGTCTCAAATTTGTAAAAATTCAAACGCATAAAGCCAAAATTGACTAAAGATGGAAATTGAGCGTGAGTTGTCATTAATGAATAAGTGTGGAGATTATTAGCCCAGTGAGATGTCGAGCCTATCCTCTTTTTTGAGTTTTTAAAATCAATCCATGTTAATGACTAACTCAAAGTTCATTTTAACGGTTAAAATAAGTCGTCAGAGATCTCAATTCGTTAACTTCGATCGGTTATGGGAAACAGAATATTGTCTTAAAAAATGCGCTAAATAAATCTCTAAATTTAATTCCCCTTAAGACGCATATGGTAACGCAATTAGTAAGTTGGGCAATGAAGTACGCCCTCGTTTGTCACCCAAAAATATTAGCCAGAAAAAGTCATGAAAAGTACCCTTTTTCCAACCTAATTTGAGCCGAATAAAACTTTTCCTTTTCGTTTGATAACCCGAAACACCAAATTAGCTAGGAATTGTGAAAATAAAAAAAAAAAATCAGAAATTTAGTCCAAAAAGGTGCAGTAAAAAGGGGGAAAGAAAAATAGAAGAATGCGCAATAAAAATAATAAGAAAAACAAAAAAATTGTAAAAATAGAAAAAGAAGAGAAAATGAGCAAAAGCTCGAAAAAAGCACTAATGGACATCATAATGACATTTTCCAATTCAAAAGTTTCCCAACCATTTCCATGTTACCCAATACACCTTAAACCCGAAAAAGTCTTAATCGAGCCCGAATTGCAAAATTGGTTACCGCGTGGAGATTTAAGGCATAAAAGATAATAAAAGAGATTAAATGTGTGAATTATAGATAATGTTTTCGATTTCTCCATAATCGTACTTTAATGACGAGATCCTTCCCACCCTAAATAGTTCGTCTTTCATAATGGTGAGCGTGAGCTTGTGTTCCATTACATTTACTCTTATAAATCACGCATACCCAGAGAATGAGCCACAGTCCGAGTGCTTTGTTTGTGAGAGCATCCTGTGAGCATTTGAATCAAAACGAATTTTCGGAAAGTAACGGAATGATCAATCGGTGGAAATCTGCAGTTTAATTTTTGGCTTCGCACACACACACGGCAAATTGAGACTTATAAATACAAATTTAGGGTGACTATTTTTCAGAAAGTTTAAATCAAATAATTTTTAAGTATTTTGAAATTCTTTGAGTCAAAACGAATTTTGTGGGCATATTCACTGCAAACCCTTACGAGACACAACTCGTCCTACTAAGGTAACCTAGAGGTTTAAAGGCTTGTTGCATACGCTAAATGCAATCGCTCGCTCGCGAAAGTGGTATTCTATCCGAATAAAACGAGTTTCAAGAGTTGAGCCGTAGTTGAATTCTTTAACATTGCTCGAGACACGCAAAGTTTTAAGTTAGGGGGGTTTGATTAGGCATAAATTCTTTTGAAATTATCCCATAATTTAGTATCTTTTAGCACCCCGAGTAATGTAATTCATCTTGATTTATCTCATTTATAAGCTACTAACCTTTCTACGTAGTATCTCGAGTTTTGTGCCTTTTTCACGATATTTACAGGTATTTATTACTAAGTAAAGAGAGGAAAAAGCCAAAGCAGAAGAATGAATCGAGGAAGAAAAGTGAAAAGGGCATTTTCGTAACTTCGCAGCCATATTCTGGAGGTGGGGCCAACTAGAAAGTTGAAGATCTCGAGTCTGCAAGTGTGTAGGAAGAAACGACATCCAATTCCTAGCTGCGGTAAAGGAGTTATGATCATTTGAAGATGAGAGAAGTCAAGAAAAATAAAGGATCCGGACAGGGTGTCAACAAAAAGGTTCTGAATGAAAAACAAGGTCGATCCGAACATTTTAAAAATAAAGGATCCAGACCGCCTAGCAACAAAATCTCTGAATGGAACACAGGACCGATCCAAACCTTTTAAAAATAAAGTATCCGAACCTCCCTTGCGCAGATGCCTGACTTAATTAAGGGACCAATCCGGACCGCCAGTCCCGTCGATCCGAACCGCTTTGAATTTTCTCAGAATCTCTTTTCCTTTCTTAGAGTTTTATGTGGTTCAATCTCTTATAAATTTTGGGAATATTTATTCAA
The DNA here is from genome assembly GCA_949130495.1 of Sambucus nigra. NCBI lineage: Eukaryota > Viridiplantae > Streptophyta > Magnoliopsida > Dipsacales > Adoxaceae > Sambucus > Sambucus nigra. Next base: position 467,355,240 of record OX422222.1, on the reverse strand, counting down.
AGTTGTTACACAATATTAGGGGTTCGAATAATTAAGTTTTTATTATTAGTTTTTAGAGAGAGAAAGTTCTCACAGGTGGACGGAAAAAACCCTAGTTTGAAGATTAATTGCAAGCTCCTCATTTGATTTCCAGATTTATTAAAGTGCAAGTAAATTCATTTCATTGCTTTTATTTCCTCCTTATTTAGTTAATTAATTCTTGATTCTCAGTTGCATTTTTAAAAATTAAAAATTGATCTTGTTCATCTCTTCTATAGGAATCGTCGTTCATATTAGTTCTAAAATTAATGCTTCTATTCATCTAATCATGTCCGGCTAAATTCTTAAGGGTTGGGATGCATGAATCCCATCCGATGTAATTCATCATGATAGGAAATAAATTTTTGAATTAAAATCTTAAAGGAATCATGTTGCATAACTATTGCAACCATCGTAGGACTTTTGATCTCGTTTGCCCTAGGTAATCGGGATGCTTAAGAGTGCGTCGCGAGTGTTAGTTAATGTGACACCGCTTTATTGTTGACTTTGATTTCGTATGATGCAGGCTACGTTCCTTCATATACGTAATGCTTAGGATTAATAAAGACCGGATTCACTTAAAACTCTAATTCTAAAATCAAGTGTCCTATGAGGTGAATTACTAGGGTGTGGGGGATTGTTACCCAACCTATTGTTCTTAATTGTAGTTAAGTCTTTTATACACTTTCCATCCGTTCTTAGGTTAGTTAGCGTAGTTTCATTTCATCAACATTTATTTTAGTTAGTTTTTAGTTTAAATATGCATTTAGTTCATAGTTAATCTCCCATTCAAAGCATCTTTTCGTTTCTTTTAGAGTCAAATTAGGATTCTCCGTCTTTCCAAACGTCGTCACGATTTTCTCGTCCTATTTTCCTGAGGATTGATACCCGACTCACCGGAATTATTACTTGAGCGACAGGCTTGCACTTGAGCCTAGATAGCACGCACTTTAGAACACATTTGTGGTCGCGTCATTGCCCTTAGCATCGCATTTGAAAATTAAAAAAAAATCATAACAAAGAAAAAAATGTTATTATTTACGTGAATGATTTGTAATGGTTCATCGTGGCTAATATTATTTACAAGAAGTTCTTCAGTCAAACAATAAATCGTTACACGTGGTATGTTATTTTCCCTCTAGAATGCATTTAGATGTAGTTAAAATAACTTCACCTGAAAAATTGAATGCAAGAAATTATAAATGGTCAAATTTAGTTAAAAAATTAAAAAAATTAAAAATTAGAAAATGGGCTCGTTTGGTTCTGTATTCAGAAAATTCGATTTAAACGTTGTTTTTAAATACAGTTTTAAAATTCAGTTTTTTGTGTTTATAATTATTGGTGTGCGTTTGGTAAACTTGTTTTTAAATACAACTTTTTGAAAATTTGACAAAATTGGCAAACATATATATTTATATTATACATATATGTGTGTGTGTGTGTGTGTGTGTGTGTGTATATATATATATATACACACACACACACACACACATACATAAAACTTTCATACATACATGAATGCATACATATATACATACATCCATGCATACATACATTCATCATAAATTATATACATGTACATTTAATATCATGTATTTTTATATACATGTACATGTACAGAATGCATACATATATACATACATCCATGCATACATACATTCATCATAAATTATATACATGTACATTTAATATCATGTATTTTTATGTACATATACATATACATATACATATATATATATATATATATATATATATATATATATATATATATATATATATATATATATATATATATATATATATATATATATATATATATATATATATATATATATATGTATGTATATGTGTATGTATATTTTAATACATTTGTACTATATGTATATTTTACATCATTCCATACATTAATAATACATGTATAAAACTATATATAAGTATCATGTATCTATTGATAATATTATTTAACTTTATATTATTCCATCCGTAATTTTGTTTACATGTACATATATATTTTTTATTTATAAGAATTACACACATATTAATGTATTATGTATGTATATTATATATTAAGGTATAAATGCATTAAAATATTAAGAATGAATAATTCTGAGTTGAAAAATAAAAAACAGAAGTTATAAAACACCCTCAATCTGTTTTCTGAAAAACTTGATTATCACACATAAATATTATAATTCAGTGTTTAAAAACAGGTTGCTAAACGCAGATTTTTATCAGAATTGTATTTAAACACAGAAAACAGAATTATAATTGCAAACCAAACAAAGCGTTGAAAAATCCTTTTTATATATAAGCTATTTTTTTATATTTAAAAATGTTATGCAACTTAAAAAAGAGTTTTAGTGTTTTTTTATATAACTGTTTTATACATAAAAATGTTTAAAAAACATAAAAAATTGTTTATAAATTTTTTTATTATATAAAGTGTCTTATATAAAAAAGCAGTGACAAAAATCTATTTTTATATATAAACTGTTTTTCATATATATAACGTTAAAAAAATCCCTTTATATATATAAACCGTTTTTTTAACTTTTTTACATATAAAAATGTTAAAAAGCTTAAAAAACATTTTTGATGTTTTTTCTATAAAAGGTATTTTTTTTATAAACTTTTTTCTAAAATACTTTCATATAAAAAATATTATTGTAAATGAAAAAGTTTTCTAAATGGAAATTGTTTTAAATGTTTTTAATAAATAAAACATCTTAAGACACTTTTTAATACATGAGAACGGTTTTTGGGTTCAATGGAAAAAACAAAAATTAAAAAAAAAAATTCTATAAATAATATTTTCTATGATGCTTTTATTTATACGTAAAACAAAACTGTTTTTTTTTAGAAATTTTATAACATTTTGATATGTAAAGAAAATATTATATATAAAAAAAGATTTATTTTTAACATTTAATTTTTTGATTCATGCCAGCTATACAGTGTGAGTTAGTTGGATGTAATATCATAAAATCGTTGGTTTCGATAGTATCATTTCCAGTATTTTCAGTTGAAGGGGTCCATCACGACTGAGTCAATGGAGATATCATTTGGAAGTCTTTTATGGCCATCACGGCAGTTGCAACTACGCACCGAGGAAATAATTACACCCACGCACAGATGAAATAATTGGCGAAGTCATTCTCTGTATTTAAAGACGTTCCCCTTTGTTACAAAGAATCATAATCAGAATTATGTGCTCTTACAAATGGGAAACTTAGTGTGGGTTTATCCCTTCATCTTGGTGTTGTTGGTCATCCTTTCATGTGATCAATTAGTTTATTCCATGCCATCATTTCCACCCTATAATCATTCGTGCCCTTATGAGTAAAGCCTTGCATTGCTTCAATTCAAGCAAATGTTTACCATAGAAAGTTTTGCTTCTTATGGGTGCGACAAGTCCAGTGGCCAACCGAAGACGATGTCTTGGAAGATGGATACGGATTGCTGCACATGGGACGGAGTCACATGCGATGGGCTGACGGGTCACGTGATTGAGCTCGACGTGAGTTGCGGCCATCTTGTGGGAAATATCCCTTCCAACACCACCACCCTCTTCCACCTTTCTCACCTCAAGAGACTCAACCTTGCTCACAATGATTTCCAATCCTCTTGGATCTCGCATGAATTTTTGGGCCAGTTAGCTACCACTTTGACACATCTCAACCTCTCTAACTCTAGATTTTCGGGTCAGATTTCCTCAGAAATCTCCCATATGTCCAAATTGGTTTCGCTTGATCTGTCTGGCTATTTTCCAGACATCCAAGTCGAAAGCCACAATTTCAAAATGCTCCTTAAAAACTTAACCCAGTTGAGACAACTTTCTCTTTCGTGGATTAACATCTCTTCAACTCTTCCCTTGAATTTATCTTCTTCTCTAACATCTCTCTCTCTCTTTCATACTGGACTGTACGGGAAAATACCAAATACAATTTTCAATCTACCCATCTTGCTAACAGTCGACTTATCGATCAACCTTGGTCTCACTGGTCCATTTCCAGAGGTTAATGTGAGTAGTCCTCGCAGGCGGTTGGATCTTTCATCCACGAGTTTACATGGTGAATTACCAAATTCAATTGGCTATATGAAGTCCTTAGAGCAACTGAGTTTGTCTCATTGTGAATTCTATGGATCCATTTCGAGATCGCTCGGAAACCTTACACAGTTGACTCACTTGCTCATCAGTGCAAACAATTTTAGTGGAATGCCGTTCCACTCAATCGCCAACCTAACACAACTCTTTTCATTAGGCCTATCACGTAATTCACTGACTGGCCCCCTTCCCTCCAATATAAATGGGTTTCACAGACTAGGTATTTTCGATTTCAGTGAGAACTCATTCAGCGGGACACTACCTTCTTGGTTGTTTGATCTTCCATCATTGACGGACTTGTATCTCTACTCCAATCGGTTCACTGGAAAAATTCCTGAGATCCGATCAAATTCACTGGTGAATATTTTTTGGAGTGACAATAACCTACATGGACCCATTCCATAATCGTTTTCAAAACTTGTGAACCTTACTTTTCTATTTCTCAGTTTATCTGGGAACAATTTTTCTGATACTACGGAGCTGAACATGTTTTTAAATCTCAAAAACCTTCAGGCTTTTGATATTTCTTGCAATGGAATATCTGTGATTTCCACCGATACCAAGATCAATGTAACATTTCCACACCTTCGGTATTTGAGGTTGGTGTCTTGCAAGATGAAGGAGTTCCCATATTTGTTTAAAGATAGTCCCAATCTCCACACAGTAGACCTATCCGACAACCAAATTCACGACCAACTCTCTAATTGGCCACTGTCCACGTGGGCTTATCCATTATATGAACTTAACCTTCGGTCCAATTTGTTACAAGGACCACTCCCATCTTCCATCTGCAACTTTAGCTCTCTTTCTGTACTTGACTTGTCTAATAATAGGTTCACTGGCACAATCCCGCAATGCTTGGGAAACTTCAGCTATAGTCTTTTGGTGTTAGATTTACGGAAGAACGGATTTTGTGGTACCATTCCAGCAACACTGTGTGCAAAATTTAGCAGTTTGCGGACTCTTAATTTGCATCAAAATCAATTAGAAGGAATTCTACCGCGATTTTTGGCCAACTGTGAAGATTTAGAGGTTCTTGATCTTGGAAATAATCAGATAAATGATGCATTCCCACATTGGTTAGGAACTCTTCCACGACTGCAGCTCCTTGTCTTGAGATATAATAGGTTCCATGGCCCCATAAACAACACTGCCAAGACTAAACTTCCTTTTCCTAAGCTGAGAATGATTGATATTTCTAACAATCAATTTGTTGGCTTCCTTCCATCAAAATATTTTAGATATTTCAAAGCCATGATGAATGTGCAGGAAACTAAAATAGAACAGAAGTACATGAGGAGGAGTTACTCTAGTTATTATGACGAAGTAACTGTGGCTGTGAAAGGATTAGAGTTTGATATGGTTAGAATTCTAACTATATTCACAACCATTGATCTATCTAGCAACAAATTCGAAGGCGAGATTCCCAATTTCATCGGAAATCTCAATTCACTCCGAGTGCTCAACTTATCCCATAACAACCTTGCAGGTCATGTCCCATCAACATTGGGAAATATTTCTGTGCTCGAATCATTAGACGTCTCCTCAAACCAACTCGTTGGAGAGATTCCTCAACAACTAACATCTCTAACATTTCTTGAATTTTTGAATCTTTCAAAAAATCATCTTGTGGGACCCATACCTCAAGGCAATCAGTTCAATACATTTGAAAATGATTCGTACATTGGGAACTCAGCATTGTGTGGGTCTCCGTTGTCAAAAAAATGTGGAGATGATGAGAAAACACAATCACCAATATTCCAACAAAAAGAAGATTCAAATTTTGCGAGTGGATTCACGTGGGAGGTTGTTCTGATGGGTTATGGTTGTGGCACTATATTAGGATTGGTTATGGGTCTCCTCATGTTCTTGACAGGAAAACCAAAATGGTTTACCGAAATTATTGGAAACGTTCAACATAAGAAGGTAAAGAGGCCAATAAAAAGAGGTCAGAGGCGTCAAGGGAGAAGAAATTAGCAATCTATTTGGCAAGTGAGGCATATGATTTGAAATGATGTGTTGTATCAATGTACTATAAGGTTATGTGTTTAAGTCATCAATAAAATTAGTGAATTTTATGTTTTTACATTTTTTATCGAGTAGTAAGTTACACATTTATCATATATAGTAAGGATGTTTGGCCTTTTGCCACACGGATGCACCTCACATGCTATATAGGAAGTGGCACTCCTGCATTTGATACTCATTGTAATAGTTTTGAACTCTGAACTTGTGACTTTTGCTTCTAGAAGGAATTGAATAAAAAATGAGTACAGGAAAATAAAATATTTTTAAATAAAAGAGAAAAGGTTGGGACTTGTAGCAATCCCCTGAGTTTTGTATTACCAAATTGTGATGAAAACTCGACAGTGTTTGGCGACTTAAGGATGTTAATGCCCAATTTAGATAGATAACCTCAAAAGGAGGATTAGTAAAAATTGAAAATTCTAGACATGAGATTGAAAGAAATATAGCTAAACAATAATTTTTATTAAAAAAGAACATCTATGTGATCTTCCTTTCTCAGATTAGATTACAAAATAACATCAATTCATCCACCACAAGCAGGAAGTAACAATGAATATTTTTTGCCCTGGAAAAAGTAACCAAGAAGTCTCCATTCGTTTAGATCTATATTAACAAAGACTAAGAGGAATTTCTGATTATTATATTTTTTAGCACTGAAGTGATGTAAGACTGGTTATTTTCTTATTGTGAAACTTTTCAATGAAGTTCACTCTGGGTCAATTCAAAGTTTTCTACCTTTTTTTTTGTTCATTATCTGGAATAGAAGTCAATGGTAATTAAAAAGTTTTCATGAAACTATTGATTGAATGCAATATATTTTTTCTAGAGTTTAATTAAAAATTTATGATACTAAAGGTTCGAATCTACACTTCAAATTTATGCCCACGGAATTTGTCGAGGACTTGTCTTATTATCTACTTAGTTCGATCTGTTGATAGACCCACTCCAAATAAGTCAGAGGGACCTTTAAAAGAGAAATCGAATGAGATTAGCTTATAGAGGAATCTATGTGTTCCTCATTCAAGAGTTATGCATCAAATGTAAAAGGAAAGTTACTAATGGGGTGTGTGATTTTTTCTGAAATTATAATGATTATGTATAAATAGATATTAATTTTTTTTAAAACTTTAGTCATAAGTTATTTATCAGTCGATTAGATATCTTGTTTAAATCATCTATATTTATAGGTAAACAATTTTGTTTAACACACTATCTCCCATTCAGACATGGATTAGGTAAAAATGAGATGCCTGCTATGTAGGACACACACTAGTTGTTATTTTTAGTTTTGTTCTGAATTTGTAACATAATAGCTTTAGTTGGTCAAAAATATATTTATGTATTTGCTTCTTGAACTTCAGTTTAACAATTATAGCTTAGACTCACACAGTGAGCATGAGACTTTAATTAAAATCTTCTGTTTGAGTTGGTCTTGTTCTTCCTTTATATGCAGCATGTATATTTAAAATCATTCCCTCGTATTCTTTCAACTGCACTATTAGAATCTCTCTGGCGAGAATTGGCTCTAAGCATAGGCGAGGTCTAAGCGGCTAAGGGCACCGGATTTTAAATAGCCCCAAAAGTTTGAAAACAAAATACTCCATCCGTTTCAAATTAAGAGCCTTGTCCAAATTGACGTCTTTTAATAATACACGAATCAATCATCCAGATAAAAAATTAGTTACTATCTTTAAATTTGGTTGGAGGAGCTTGTGCCGCTGGATGAAAACTCCCGTTGTTGTCTCACACTATCAGGATTTCTCAAATTAAGATGAATACGAATCGCATAGTGGTTGGGACACTTTGTGGTTTTGATCAGTTTATGAAGTTGGTGATTGACAACATTGTGGAAGTCAACGGAAATGAGAGAACTGATATAGGCATGGTGGTGAGTCTCTGCTCTAACTCTTTATTCTCCATCTTCCATCATATTGAAACCCATCATTTGACTTTCTGACTAGCTTAGCCTTTACAATTTGAATGTCACTTTTCTCTTGCTGGTTATTAGAGAAACAGTGTGGTCACTATTGAAACACTCGAGCCAGTTAGCAGAGCCTAGTTATTGCAAATCTTTATTGGTAAGCTTTAATTGTTTTAAATATGAACCTTTTTATATTTTGAACAATAGAGGTTGACGTAAGGGGGAAACGCATTTGTATAACATTTTTCATGGTTAATCATATGCTCTGCTTCTTCGATATACTATTTGACTCTATTGAACTAGTCACTCTTGTTTCATCCATTACTTTTCAGGCTTGAATTATTCCAGTTCTTGAGCTAAAACTTTATATGATCATGCATATATTTAAAGTTGGATTGGTTTCTTTGAAAACTCAAACGATAAGATAATAAAAGGGATATGAGTGGGGGTTGAACTTATATATATATATATATATATATATATATATATATATATATATATATATATATATATATATATATATATATATATATATGATGTTGGGTTAATTGTACAATTGATGCGTTGCCAATCTTCGTACTCACTGGAGCTATATAATAGAACTTTGGTTATTACCCCCCCCCCCCTCCCCCACTCTCTGCATACTTCATCTATTAGGGATTATGTAGCATGTAGGGATCAATCAATGTAATAGTTTATTTCATCTATGTATACGTAGGTACTCCAAACACCAGCCCCAACCTGGAAACATGTCTTGACTGGGAAGCCACAACCCTTCCCCCAAATTTTAAAATTGCATTTGAGCTCCCAAATGAAATTCCCAAAACAGACCCTCTTGTTCCCCACACTTCTTTCAGGCAGCCCACTAAATCTGGTTATGGGTAATTTTTTTTGTGATATGGACTATGATAAGAAGCTTGAGGATGAGTGCATGGAGTTTGAGGAGTACTACTGTGAGGCTCCAACGAAAACTCCGAAGCTTGAACAATGGGAAATGGATCGTTCTTATTGGTATGACGAGGTAATGGGATATCAGTATGGAGTCATCACATCTGCTCGTTAAGGGGATCATGCTTGATTGTTGGATGCTGTTGTCCAAACTCTGTTCATCCACCACTACTTTCACTAGTTGCCTTCCCTTGGGATAGCCGTGCGTGACCCTTATTACTGATGCTGCCTCCCTGTCGCCTACTCTTTTGTTTGTCTACCCAACGTCCCGATTGTGATGGTTGATGACGATTTCACCGACTACCTTATTGGAGTGCGGATTCTTTCGACATCTTTGATGAGGATTGTTCAGTTACTCGTACTAGCTTCCGAGATGGGTAGTCATAATGTGTTAGTGCGACTTCTTGCCACTATTTGAGACACGGGATTAAATTCACATGACCATCCTTTTGAGCATGGGTATCTGGACCTGATTTTGGATGCATTTGATCATCCCTATTTTATACTTTGTTGAAAAAGTTCTGTTTATTTGAATTTGGGTGGTACTAAAATCAACAAAAAAGAGGAGAAGAAATAAAAGAGCTTAGTTAAGCTGCTTAAGGGGGAGGGGAGAACATTTTTCATGGTTAACCATATGCTCTGCTATTTACTATTTGATTTCATGGTTAGAACTCTATACGAACATTCCACACATCAGCAATTTTAGCGACATACTGATTCGCGGTTTTTTCAACACCAGCATCATTGCACACAGCAGAAATCTTAGCAGGTGTTTTATCAGAACAAATCAAAGTTATACAGCCATGAAGAAGATGTGTATCAAACATCTAATATGGATGTCTTAAAAAATTAAAAAAACGGACAAAAAGTAAAAACAAATATTCTGTATCATATAAAAAAATTTAGGCATTAATTTTGAGTAATGGACAGATAATCCGTGTCATTAATTTGTTACATTAAAAAATGAAGAACTCAGACTAAGATAGAAATTACACAAATAAATTTCCACATGTCCTACAAATTACAAATAGATGAAAGGGAAATGTAATAAAAAACGGAAATAAGCAATCAAATATGTGCCCTAATCACTTTAAATTACCAAATCGTGTATTATTAAGAATGCACTACTTTTATAACACATTTAGAAAGAGAACTTCAAATATAAACAGTATAGGCAACTTAATCAGATCAACCTACTATTATTCAAACAAATATATATTAAAGAGTTCTCGTGCTCTCAATTAGAGTTCTCTTACAACCATCATTATACAAATGAGAACAAAAATGAAATGCAGAGGAAGTTTAAATACCGCTTCCTTTTATATAATTAAAAAGACAGATGAATTTAAAAAAAATTATAAGCCTCTTGCATCCATTTGGTTGTTAAGAAAATAGAGGAAAAAAACGAAAGAAAAACAAAGCCCACAACTACACTAAAGACGATGGTCAGATTCACGAACATGTAAATTTATGCTCAACATTGTTGTGGACGTCTACAGGGAAAAAACATCCAAATGCATTATGAAATTTCTTAGTTTATGGTTGGTGACTTAGATCTGTAAGGAAAAAGTGCATTCTTCTGACCTATTTTACGTGTGCCAAGCATGTAGTGATAAATGCAGGAAACCCTTCAGGAATGGCAGGTACTGCCAATGTCACTGCAACTCAAACCGGAACTTGAAATTCCTTTGTCATCCATCAACATAAGACGGGAAGTATTTCACATTATTAAGATAAAGCACAACACAAATCAAACCAATTAGAGCAGTAAGAACTTCCCCAAATTCATTCAACTTCTTTTTCAATGGTGTATCTTCCTAATTCATAAACACCTCTTGAATCTTGAAATGCACTTTCCCTATCTGCGTATTCATACTCGTCTGAGTAACTAAACTAACACAGTTCCCATTCACAACCTTGGTTCCTTCTAAAGCCTTAGTTGTCTTACTAACAGCTTAACTCTCCCCAGTCAATGTCTCATGCTCAACTCAAAGTGTTGAGTTAAACAAAAACGGCTCAACAAAAGCGGTGATCTGCATTTCACCACTTCATCACCATCATACCAAGGCAAAACAAACGATACCACTGCCCCAACAAGTAGGATTCTCACTAGAGTGATCAGACTGAAAATCAACTGTCCTTCGTTCTTCTCCACTTCATCAATAATCCATACTCTCGATCCGAAACTCCGCTTCGCATTTTCGATCATCTTTTGCCCAAGCCGCCAAAACTTGTTGATTCGATGAAAGTTTGATGCTTAAGTCTTCCCTCTTCCCATAGTTTTGTTCTCCTTTACTCATTTGAAAATTCGATGAAAATCTGAGCCAAATCGACAAATTACAAAACCAGTCGGTGACGATTCACCTGGAATGATGAATTTCAATTCAACATATAAATCTCATGATTTGATTATTCTAAATCATACACATGATATCCTAATCCTATGCTAATATGATAATTGGTCACTATAACATCATCAGATTATTATACACACGCAAAATATGTCTATATATGACACAAATTTTGTGTGTGTTACTGTGTATAAGACAAATATATTTTGCTCTGATTTGGCGAGGTTTTGATGACATGTCTCTTTTCCCATAGTTTTAAGCTCCTTTACATAAAACTCAACAAGCTGATCCAAAACAATGAATTTGACAAATAGATTAATAATAATAATAATAATAATAATAATAATAATAATAATAATAATAATAATAATAATAATAATAATAATAATAATAATAATAATAATAATATTAATAATAATAATAATTTAACTAGAGTGATGAATTTCAACACATAAATCCTGTGATTTGATTTGTAAATATATAAATATAAAATAGGCAATCGTAAGTGTAAAATGATAACAAAAAGACCTTGAACTATTGAGTAAAACATCAACAAAATTATCATACATGCGCAAAATATGTATCTATGTTATACAGATTCATAGTCCTAGAGAACATACAATAACCGAAAGATCTATAACTATCAGTAAAACATCCATAAAACTATTATTTGAATTCAAATATGTATATATCTTAGATGCACCAATGAGAAGCCTAAGTTGTTTTGCGGAAATCTTAGAGAGACTAATTCTTAGCTGAAGCATTTCAATTTTTCATACAGTTAAAATCTCAAAGATTTCACAGAGACAGTGAGAAAAACAACCTGAAATGATGAATTTCAACTGGAACACATAAATCTCATGATTTGATTATGAAAATTCATACCCCATAAAATTCCTAGTGCTAGGGCAAATACAATAACTTAAAAATCTAAACTATCAAGATATGTACATATCTTAGATACATCAGTGAAGCATTTTGTAAAATGGCAAGTGTGGCTAATTCTAAGCTCGTGCATTTCAATATTTCATGAAATAAATCTCAACGAACTCACAGAAACAGTACAAAAAAAGATGATAATTCACCTGAAATGATAATATTCAATTCTAACTCATAAATCTCACAATTTGATTATGCAAATTCATACAACCTAAAGATCTAAAACTATCAGCAAAATTATCATACAGATGCAAAATATGTATATATCTTAGATACATCAATGTGAAACATTTTGTAAGTGTTAAAGAACTTGAACACTTTTATTTGACGAATGGTCTCTTCAAATGGATTATGCTTTTGGGGCTGTTCAATGTACCCTCCGCTTTTATACGTGGGATGACTAGAATTCTAAGACCATTCAGAGAAGTTTGTTGTGGTTTATTTCGATAAAATACTGATGCGATGCAGATCATAGAGAGAATTTAACACAGGTCCTCGAAATTCTGAAGAAGTACCTGTTAATGGTCGACACCCTATCTATTATGGGGAATATGGTGTCCGTCGACTGGGGTGCAGATGAGGAGAAGGTGAAGGCTCTCATGGAATGGATTACGCCAACGTCAGTCATAGATTCGAATTTTCGATGTGTTGGTCGGGTTTTATAGGCAGTTTATTGAGGTTCTAGCATTGATTATGTGTTAGGTTCCTCTCCTGATTTCAGATAGACTGATAAGGCTGAGGAACCATTCCACCAAGACTCGAATGACTAGGCTCCCTTTTGGCTTTACCCACTTTCTTGAGTTTTCTTGCGATGCTTTCAAGATGGTGATTGGCTTGTCTTGAGTAATAACAACCAACCTATAGTGTGTAGTGTCCTTTAGCCAGAACGTCCTGCCCTTATCTGATCTACATAAGAAATGGAGTTTTACGCGCGGTGGTGTGGACTGATAAGCACTGGCATTGATTCCAATCTGTGACACCGATAGTTTATGATTAGATTAGATCATCAGGTGTTCCATTTTATGAATATGAGTAGCCAGAAGAAGATCCCAGTGGCCCCGCTTCCTATAACAGTTTACTTCACCTACAATCAAAGAGGGCGCGATAACCTAGTTGCGGATGCTCTGGGGAAGTTATCGAGGAGAAGTCATTTATGAGTTTGATGAGCTGTATAATAGAGTTAAACACTTCAGACCCCGTGTCCAGCCTAATTATAGAGGAGCCTCAACAGCACAACAGGGTTTTTCAACCATACCTACTCCAGAATGGGTTTTTGTTACATTTCGGGGGGCTAGCGAGTCATTCGGGAGTTGCACACACTTTGGCTGTACTACGTAAGCTATAATTTTGTCCAACCATGAGTAGAGAGAGAGAGAGAGAGAGAGAGACTTTCATTATGATGTGTTGTGTGTGCCAAATTGCTAAGGGGAAGCAGCACACTACTGTCCCGGAGAGGACCTAAAGTCAGGGGCGGACGCTGAAGTTTGTATCAAGGTGGCCAAAATGAAATACAAACATTTTACATATAAATTAAGGTGGGAAACATGTCATATTGTTCAAAATTTTCCTTAGTTTATTTAAAATTTTCACATTTCCTATTACTCGTCTTGAAAATGCTTGAAACTTAAGGTGGGCAATTGCCCACCATCCCATGCACATGAATCCGCCCCTGCCTAAGGTGATGCGTCGATGAAATTTATTGCGGGGCCTCCAAGGACGTCCGTCACAACTCCATGAGGACGTATGTACACGTTCTCAAATATGGCTCACTTCATTCCTTGTAGTCGGATGTTGGATGGTTCACATATGGTCACATTGTATTTCGGAAAAATTGTGTACATACACGGTATACCCAGTAATATCACCAACAGAGAGTTCAATTAATGGGTTATTTTTTGCATACTCCCTAGAATCTATATGGCGTCGGTTACAATTTTCAATGACTTTAAACCGACAGATGATCAGATCAAGGTAGTTAATCACAGTGTGGATGATTATCCCCACAAGCATAATCCATTTAATTGATTTTATAATATGCATATCCTGTTTAAAAGCCAGAAAAACATCAAATAATTTCAGTGTAAAATTTTGACAATATAAGTTTCATAATCATACATGGGAAATGGGCAGTTCCTTTTTAGCAGGTTTACCGTCCATCTGACCAGTTCAATGGTACTGCATTTGAAGGGTCCCACAATCCAATCATTCATGCAAAGCATTGGTAGTTTATTTGGCATTACCACCAGATCAAGGAAGTTAATTCTCTTATATTTGGATAATAGTTTCATTAGAGTTGCTCTCATCTATTCAAAGCTAACATTCTTAACAAATTTATGTGACTGATTTAAGGGTATTCTCCATGTTATATATAAATAGGAACTTTGTATGAACTTGTAAACGATGGCATTTATTACTCACTTGTACATGGCAAGAAAACAGGAGTGAACAATGAGGGAGAGCTGGTGTAAGATACTAATGGTAAGAGTGTTTGTAGTATTGGGCTTAGTGTTCTGTACTCTTTGTAGTATTGGGCTTAGTGTTCTGTACTCTTTGTAGTATTGGGCTTACTAGTGAATACTCTGCCTCATTGTGGAGGTAGGCCTAGTTAATGGTTATCGGTATTACGCAATGACTACTGTTTTGTTATTTTGTTCTGTTTTTTTTCTATGAATTGCTCTCCTCAATGCCCTTATCTGTTGTGTACAACTATATGCAAGGAGTCGGTGTCTTTATGCTTTTCTTTCTTTGAAATTAATAAAAACAATGGTCAATAATTATACAAGTAAACATACACATGCATGCACATACTATTTCTACATATCTCTGTTTCAACTGTTTGAATGTTAAAATTATGTTATCTTTGAAATGTCTTAGTCCCTCACTGTTTCTCTATGTTTTTCTTCACAGCTTTATGAAACAAAGCTTCTTCATGAATCAACATTCGACATTTCCCTTCATTTCATGGGGGTGAGCTACTTTGAATTTATTATTATTCTCAAAGTAGTGACATTTTTCTTTCTTTATTGTTGATTTTAATTTTACTATGCCCACATTAAACACTCATTTGGTTAATTTTATGGTTGAATATGAGTGGATCTCACATGTGGTTTCAAAATGTTTAGAATTCTTAGTTTATGTTTAAAACTCTAGCTAAGGAAATAAGGAAATCTCACATTGTTTACACAAATTTTAGGTTGAAAAATGGGGCGTTGTGGGGTGAAATATTAAAACAACAAACAAATGCCCCAAAAAGAGGCACTAGCGCCTCAATATGGACCATTTCAATGTGTGTGAATTGACCATGTCCTTATCGGACACTCGGTTTATCAAAATGACAATTAAACTCAATTTTATGGTTAAAAACGGGTTTGGGGGTGAAATTTATAACAACACCAAATGGCCCGAAAAAAGGCACGAGCACCTCAATATGGACCATTGCAACGTGCGAGAAACAACCGTGTCCTTGTCGGATCCTCGGTTTACCAAAATGACAATTAAACGCAATTTTAAGGTTAAAAATTGACTTTTTTTTGGGGGGGGGGGGGGGGGGAATGAAATCTTAAAATAGAAACTAAATGGCTCGAAAAGAAGAACGATCACCTCAATATGCACCATTGCAAAGTGTGTGAACTGACCGTGTCCTTATCGGACCCTCAACTTATCGAAATAACATATATACTCAATTTTAAGGTTAAAAAAATAAGGTTTTGGGGGTGAAAATTTAAAATAGCAACAAAATGGCCCGAAAAGAGGCACGGGCACCTCAATATTGACCATTGCGATGTGTGTGAACCGAACATGTCCTTTTCGGATCCCCGATTTCTCAAAATGACAATTAAATGCAATTTAAAGTTAAAATGGGCTCTGGGGGGTGAAATTTTACAAAAGCAACCAAATGGCCCCAAAAGAGGCACGAAAACCTCCATATGGACCATTGAAATGTGTCCTTATCGGACTCTTGGTTTATAAATATGATAATTAAATGCAATTTGAGGCTAAAAATGGGGATTTGAGGGTGAAATTTTAAAACAACAACCAAATGTCTTGAAAAGAAGTATGAGCACCTGAATATGAACCATTGCAACATGTATGAACCCACGTGTCTTTATTGGGCCCTTTGTTTATCAAAATAAAATAAGGCTTTGGGGGTTGAAATTTTAAAACAGCATCTAAATGGCCTGAAAAGAGGCACGACCACCTCAATATGGACCATTTCAATGTGCATTAACCGACTGTGTCCTTATCGAACCCTCGGTTTATCAAAAAGTCTATTAAACGCAATTTAAGGTTAAAAATGGGTTGGTGAAATTTTAAAACGACACCCAAATGGCCCGAAAAGAAAAGAGGCACGAGCACGTCAATATGAGCCATTGTAACTTGTGTGAACTGACCGTGTCATTTTGATAGACGGAGACAACTTTTTGGAACTCATTTTTTTCTAATATTAAAAAAAAAACTTTACATAGGAAAAAAATTATTCATTGTGTACCTTGAAAACTAGTTAAGCCTAGAAGCAATGTCATTTAGCAATGAGTCCTGCTCATATTAGCTTTGTAAGTAAAAATCTTCAATTTGGTAAGTTTGTTTCTAGTTAGATTTTATTGTTGCCATTTTCTGCCTGTTGTGCAATATTCTTGTAATCGATATGTAAACTGGTAAGCATTATTTTGCAGTTAAGTTAAATGCGAATCGCATGGTGGTTGGAACAGTTCGTGGTTTTGATCAGTTTATGAATTTGGTGATTGAAAACACTGTGGAAGTCAATGGAAATGAGTGGACTGATATAGTCATGGTGGTTATTAGAGGAAACAGTGTGGTCACTGTTGAAGCGTTTGGGCCAGTTAGCTGAGCACAGTGATTGCAAATCTATGTTGGTACGCATTAATTGTTTTGAATAGGAACCTTTTTATATATTGAACAATAGAGGTTAAAGGAAGGGGGAAACACAATTGTAAAACATCATTAATGGTTAACAATATGATCTGCTTCTGCTACCATTTGATTTTGACTATGTTGAACTAGTCACACATGTTTCATCCATTACTTTTTAGGCTTGAATTATTCCAGTTCTTGAACTAAAATTATATATGATCATTGAACACAACAACAATCTTATCAACATACTTATTCGCTGCTCTTTCAACACTAGCATCATTGCCCACAACAGCAATCTTACCAAATGTTTGAAGGTTAGCATCCATTTGACCCAATGGCCAATCTTGTACTTTCCCATCGAAAGGATTATATGTAGTCCATTCCATCTGATTGGTTGTCAACATACCTATTTTATGAGAACAAATCACATTTGTACAGCCAAGAGTCTCAACACATGGCAATTTGAAAACAAGTGCATTCTTCTAAGCCATTTTGCGTTGCCAAGAGCCAAACACGTTGTGATAACATTCTTAACTAATTTAGTTGTCTTATTAAAATTTTACGTGTGCCAGAACAGCCTTATTTGTCTGACTAACAGCTTCACTCTCCCCAGTCAATGACTCCTGCTGAACTAGAAGTGTTGAGCTAAACAAAGGTGGTGATCTGCATTTCACCACCTTCATCACCATCATACCAAGCCAGAACAAAGGATTCTCGCTAGATGTCATTAAACTGATCAAATATCAGACTAACAATCGACTGTCCTTCGTGCTTCTCCACTTCACTAGATAATCCATACTCTCGATCCGAAACTGTGCTTCGCATTCTCTACCATCTTTCGCCCAAGCCACCATAACGTGTTGATTCGATGACGATTTGATTACTAAGTTCTCCTTCTTCCCATAGTTTTGCGCTCATTTACCCATAAGACTCAGCAATCTGAGCCAAATCGACAAATGTACAAAATCAGTCGGCGATGATTCACCCGGAATGATGAATTTCAATTCAACATTTAAATCTCATGATTTGGTTATGCTAAAACATACACATAATATCATAACCCTACGCTAAAATGATAATTGATCACTAAAACTCCATCAGATTATTATACACACGCAAAATATGTATGTGTATATATATATATACAGTCAGGATCTCCGACGGGTCTAAATGACGGGTTTTGCTACCGTCCAAAAGTCTTGGGACCACTTATACCTTTTGTCTTATTCTGTGGTTTTTCTAATACAAATTTCTACCCCAAGGATTTCTAAGGTCTTTTAAGCTTATTTTAACGCCTAATTAATCTGGGAGTCTAAGAGTAGAAGTCTTAGGACTATTACTACTTCTTAAACTTTCTCCGTCACTATCGTACTGGAATTCTGAATAGCGAGGATTGTTTATATAAACAGTTTCTTCTGGGATTCTAGAAATTGCAAGCGGTTTTGCAGGGAAATATTCTAATCTTAAATACCTTATTCGGTACCGTGGGTTTATTAGTCTAGTTTCTTTATATATTTGATTAACAATATCAATTATATCGTCTTCTATAAATTTATCTAATTCGCTATCTCCGTAGGATGACAAAAATCTTCTATATGTTCTAGGGGCGGCTGTTTCTACGTTCTTAATGAGGGGTCGGATTCCTCCAGCTCTAATTAAAGTAGCCTTTATTTCAGCTAATCTTTTACGTCTAACAAATTTTAATACGTCTATACTGTCTTCAAGTATTCTAGTGTATTCTAGATATTTTTCAGGTCTGGATAATTCTTCTGCAAATTCTTCAGTTCTTAATTTTTGTCTAAAGAGATCACGGATTCCTGTTCTAATTATTTCTATTCTAGGTACTTCTCTTCCTAGCCATTCAATAATTTGGTCTATGTATTTAAACGTTCCACCTGCGTATGTTAAAGCAGATTCTATAAGTTCTTTGTCTTTAGGGTCTGTAAGAGTCCAGTCTTGAATTTCTCTAGTTAAGTCTAAATTTATTTGATTAACAAAATCTAAAAAGTCTTTTGTGATTTGTAAGCTCATATAAGATTTTTCTTGAGGAAATAATATGTGAAAGAAATAGTTAAGGGTTTGGTTCGAGTTATACCTTTCTTCTGGTCTGCAATATCTTTATCTTCTTCCCTTTGTCTCTTCAGTCTTGCTATTATTTTTCTCCAGTCTCGATCTCCTACAACTCTCCCTTTATGTGTCGCACCTCAATCCACTACTTTGGCGGTTGACCCGTTTCCTGCCTGTACGCCTTCACGCCTAACGCCCACCTGGCTAACGGCTCACGGCTAATCGGCACCTGACGGCGGTTCACCAGTATAACACCTTGTGTGCTACACCAGAGGTTCCACACAATAGTCCTCTATGAACAGAAAGTTGGAGACAGTTTGGAAAAAAAATAACAACTTAACATAAGAGATTTCTGGAAAAGGAAATATTTTTATTGCATAGCATAAGTAATTACAACTCTCCCCTCTCCCCTAACTATGAGAGGTTTACTCCCTCATATACATATCATTTATTACAAGCATCTAGCTATCACTCACTCTCTCTCTCTCTAACAACTGATATCTAAAACATAAATGAACGCTCCCTTTTATAGATCAAGGGCACTACAAAATGACTGGAAACCGGCAATCAAAAGTGATCCGGTTGAAAGCATAATTTATTAAAGTAGCATAGTCTTGGGAATATTTATCAACTGGGTCTACAGCTTTGGACGTCTTTTGATAATGGGGGGACCCTTCTTTTTATTGAAAAGGAAAGGCCAGCTGGATAGGCGTGCATGCGTCTTGTCGTCTTTATGATAATGCAGGAGCACTAAAGTCTTCGTCTTTTCTGGTGGTCCTTGTGGGGTAAGGTCTAGGCAAATGATTCTTCTGTCTTTAATAATTCATCTACCACCGATGGGCTCTTCTTTGTCGTGTCTGTGTCTTCCTTGTCTTGGTTTGAGAGGGTATTATTGAAAAATTCGTCAATAAGGCCCACAGTTCTGAGGCTGGCTGGTAAAGCTATCTCCACCATATCTTTGGATTCCTTCTTGAGCCTTCCATTGAATGGCTCATCCGCTTGGATTATTAAGTCTTCTTTGTGGTAGGCAGTGTACCACCTGTCTTCTCCTGTTAATAACTCCATGATCTCAATTGTCTCCATGGCTTGAGAGATCTGGATCTTGGACTTATCAATAATTAAATCTTTAGTCTCGTCTTCTAAGAGGATCTCAACATCTTTAAAAGTATAATTAGAAAATCTAACAAGTCTAAATCCTTCCACTCTCATTCCTCCACAGGAACATGGAGAAATCTGATAGATTCTAGCAAATAAAGGAAGGAAATCTTCTACCTTTCTAACATACTCATGGACTATCTTTCCAAGAGAAACAGAGTCTTCTATAGTCTCAATTCTGATGAGTCCAATGAACCCATAGTCTGCTAGGGTAATATGGGCAATTTCTGCCTTCCCAGCAAGATAAATCTTTGGGACTTCTTTGAAGAAGCCTTTCATTATTAAGGCATCTCCAATGGTCTCAGATAATAACATATTGAAATGTTCAATAATGCTATTAGATTCTTTTAAATAGTCTTCAGTTAATGGAAGATTATTATGACCAAATGGTATAACAATCTTAGTCTTAAAAGTCTTTTTCTGATAACAAAAATTATCAGTGGGTCTAGCTTTGGAGGATTCTCCAAGAGTCTGAGCATAAGTCTGATTATGAGGTCTAGGTACAGTATTACCACTAAGCTGGGTAACTGTGAGTCTTTGGGTCCTCATAAATCTGGCAATAGCTACCAAATTTTGTTTGAACTCAATCCAAAGTCTATTCTTCACGTTCCACCATATGGCATCTACAAGAGTATTTTCGTCTTCTGAGAATTCTCGTCTAAATTTGATCAAGTCTGGATATCTTTGATCGGGTCTATATTGGGGGAAATATATCTTCCCAATGAGTCTATTTTGAGAAATAATCTCTTGTCTTGATTTTCCAGGAGGAACTAAGATATCATCAAAGTTCTCTAGGATTGGTCTTTCTTGAGAGTCTTGAATATGAGTCTGTCTTTGCGTTACACCAACATTTGGTCTTACGCGTCTAAGATAGTCTGCAACATCTTCTTTGTTTAGTCTATTTGTTCCAGAGGAACTCATGTCTTTTAAGTCTTCTGTTTGCAACATAAAGCATGAAATTATATTAGTGTTAGCAAACATAGGTTCTCGTGATATAATGTCTGGAATGGTATTTTTACTTCCCTTAATATGAATAACAGAGAAGCCATAACCATTAAGCAATTGCTTCCATCTAATAAGTCTATTAGTCCTTGATTTGGATAAATCTAAGTCTCTGAATTTTACTGCATAAGAAGAGTCTGTATAAACAGTAAAATGTTTGGGTCTAAGAAACAACATGTATTTTTCTATTGCCCTTACTATTGCTAAAACTTCCTTTTCATGGGCAGTGTATCTTGTTTCTGGGTCTGTGAAAGTTCCAGAACTATGTCTACATAATTTCTTCTTTTTCGTCTGATGATCAATGGCAAAGTATACTGCTCCCCATTGCTTATCAGAGGCATCTGTTTCTACTATAAACTGATCTTCTGCATTAGGCAGCTCAAGTAAAGGAATGTTCTTGACTGCATCTTTAATTTGTCTTATAACTTCAAAATCATCTTTAGTCCAATAAAAGGGATTAGTTTTGTCTGTTCCTTTTAATTTGGATGTTAAGCTTTGTCTTTTTGAAGCAAGGTCTTTAATAAAGTCTGCAGCACAATTAAGCAATCCTAAAAATGATTGTAATTGTTTTCTATCTTTGAGTTGGTCTGGAAACTCAAGAATCTTTTTAGTTATGTGTTCTGCCAAGGATAATTTTCCTTTATTAATATGCATTCCCACAAAGTCTATCTCAGTCTGAAATAGTTGCATTTTCCTTTCGAAAATGACAATACCATGTTTATCTAATTCTAAAATAATCTTTTTAAGGTGGTCTACATGCTCTATCTCAGTCTTACTTGCTACAAGAATATCATCTATGTAAACAAGGCAAAATTCTGAATAAGGTCTAAATATGTTATCCATTCTTCTTTGGAAAACTTGAGGAGCATTCAAGTATCCAAATGGCATGACTAGCCATTCGTATTTTCCTTGGGGCACACTAAAGGCTGTCCAAGTAATACTGTCTGGATGCATCTTAATTTGCCAGAAGCCTGATTTGCAATCAAACTTACTGAATATTATTCTATCTTCGATTAAATTAATCAAATTATTCTTGTCTGGTATCTTATAAGAATCAAATTCACAATTCTTATTTAATTGTCTATAATCTATAACCATGCGTCTTTTTCCTCTTTTACGTTCAGATTCATTTTGAACATAGAAGGCCAAACTATTATGTCTACTTTTACTTTCTCTAATAATGCCTAACTTAAGCATTTCGTCTATGTCTTTCTTAAATTCTTCCCTATCTTCTTGTGAGTATCCTTTCTTATAGGTTCCACCATTAATAGTGGCGTCTGGGTTAATAGGGATGATCTCACAATAGCTTTGGTCTTTATCCCACTTAGCGATGGGATTTTCTCCTAAGGTAGGCTTAGCTAGTTGCCTAATCTTTTCTTTTTCTACTTCTATATCCATTTTCTTCTGTTTAGATATGGCTTGAATTTGTAATAAGGTCTGCTGGGCTTGATCTAAAATGTCTTGTTGTATAAGCGCTATTTGCTTATAACACTTTAGGTCTGGACACTTACACTCTTTTTGTAAGGGTTTAGTAATATCTAGGGCTTCTTGTTGGGTTGTAGGTCTAGGTCCACCATGCTCAGCTGAAGAACTCTGATGTTTTATGGGTCTATAATTGGGTTTGACCTGCATAAGGTCAAAGGCACTCTTATGATCCATTAGAGGAGCTTTAATATTAAATTCCTCTTGGTCACTAATTAATATCTTATCGTTATACTAAGTATAAGGATGATATTTACTAATAAAGTCTTGTCCTAAAATAAGGTTTCCTGTGAAACTAGGACGAGGGTCCATTATCCAAAACCGATGATTAACGATTTTGTTAGTCTGATTTCCTAATTTAAAATAAATAGGAATAGTCTGGAAATATAAGGTAAATGGATCTCCATTAGCCACTTTACCATAGATTTCTTGAGTACTTTCTAAAAAGTAGTCTTCAGGGAAGGCATTAGCCTTACAAATACTCTGAGAGCACCCTGTATCTATAAAGGCTGAAAGTCTTTTAGGATAGTCTTTATGTTGAACAAATAATTCTACAAAACAAGCATGTGGTTTAGTAGAAATTCCTAAATTATTCTTTTCTAAAATAGATATTCCTTTCTGGGGTTTATCTATAAACTCTAAGGGTATTTGGTCTTCTGAACTATCATCAGAATGGTATTCGTCTAAGTCATAGGAAATTCCTTTTCCTTTGAAGTCTTCATTTTCTTGCTATCTTTTAGCTATATTCTTATCAATGTCTTGATAGTATGTTTTAATATCTAAGTCTATTTGAGCGTCATACTGGCTAGTATAAATTGCTCTAAATCTAGTTCTCCAACAGTCTTCATGATAGTGTAGTTGACAAACAATACAAACCATAAATAATTCTGTTTGTATAGTCTCAAAACATTCTACACATCTAAAGTCTTTCTTGCAACATTTCATCTCAAACATGCAATAATGTCTTTCATCAAAGTAACATCTAGGTATATAGGTTAGTAGCTCTGGATTACTAACAGTCCATCTTTTTTTCAAAAAGGGGCTTAATATACACTTATACCAAGCGTCTTCAAAGTCTACATATTCATTATCTAGATCGTCTTGATCAGTTTGTATCATATATAAGTCTAGGGTATCCTGAGAGTCTTCATATTCATCACTATAGTCTTCTGAATCACTGTCTGTGTAAACACTATAGATACTAGTGTTATCATCATCTTCTATGTCTGATATTTCTATAGCATATAGGATATCTAATTCTTCTTGATCTGCATAGTCTAATATTGTATTAATAATCTTAATACGTTCTTTATCTTTCTTATTAGGGCAGTCTTTAGCAAAGTGTCCTTCTTTGCCGCAAGTCCAACACTCTTTGGTGGCAGTCTTAGATTGAGCTACGTCTTTTTCCTTCCTGTAATTAGGAACCTTCTTATACTTACTAGTATTCTTCTTAAAGTATCTTCTTTGATTAAATCTATTTTTCTTAGTCTTAGGATTCTTTTCCCTAAAAGTAGTAGATTGTCTAAATTTGTATTTGTTTGGAAATCCTAAAGGTCTAGTCTTAAACTTCCTATGTTTCCATTCTACCTTCTTTTTGAATTTCTTAGATTCACTTCCACATCCCCATTAGATTGGAGCGATATCTCTTTCATCTTTGATTGGAGGGATCTGCTTGAAAGTTTCTTCTATCAACTTTCCTTGAGTTATATCACGTCTCTTTGATATGATATAGTCTTTGGCAAAATTGATTCTTTCACCAAGGGAGTTATTCTTAACTCCAGATACTCCTGGCCAATTCCTATATTCATTAATTAGGATTTGTCCTATGGCTGGTATCTTTCTAAAGTATTCATCTTTTAAAGTCTCTCCAAATTCTTTAATTTGGTAATATAGCTATTCATAATTATTGCTATATTCATTTATCTTATCTAACTTGCAAATGCTAAGGAGGGATAACTTAGTTTTTGCTAGGTCTTGTTCATTGATCTGATCTAGATGTCCTGCTCCAATGAATTCTGCAGTGAACAATTGAATATATTCTTCAATTGATCGTTCTTCTAGGTTTTACTTTATTTTCTCAATCTTAGCTTAGGAGTCTTCATCTGTAGCCTTTCTTAAACTATCTAAGTAGTCTTTTGCAATACCTCTAATGGATTGCTCAGCGTACTGCTTACATGAACTTGCATCCCATTGTTCATTAGATGCAAAACACATGTTCATCTGATTACGCCATTCGTCTAAGGATTTCTTCCTATCTTGCACATTGTCTAGGTTGAGGTATATACCTACTGGATTTATGGCTTGGCTTGCCATAGTCTTGACGGGAGTGAAACTCTTGTCATTAGTTGGGAAGTCTTTTATATAATCAGGTTTAGTCTTTACTACGGTGCTAGAGTATATAGAAATATTTATTCCTATAGGTTTACTAAAAAGTCTAGGAGCATCTTCTAGCCTACTACTACTTCCTATCTCTTGTTTACTAGGTTCTACTTGTGTAGCTGGCATTAGTCTTTGTTCTCCTTCTTCTATTAGTCTTAAGTTTCTAAGAAGCTCTTTAGTGTTCTTAGATTCTTTTAATTTTAATATGCGGTCTTGGGCTATCATATTAAATCTTTCTCTTTCTTGAAACCTAACAGAATGACTTTTCTTAAGGTTATCTTTAAATGTTTTCATATCCAATTCTGAGGGTTCATGTCCAAAGTTTTGGATCCTAGCTTTTTCTTTAACTAAGTCTTTTTGTTCAAATGATCTTCTAGGTCTAATTATTGGAGCTTGTCTAAGTAAACTAGCACTAGTCTTACTACTACATTCTCCTTCTGAAGGATCATTGATTATGGCTTCTCCCATATTCCTAAATCTAATTTCTTCGGTCTGGATATTCTTATTGACAATTTTAGGGGGACCAAACTGGATGGTAACATTTCCAGTGACGTCGTCTTGATTAATAAACAAGGGTTTATTCTGTATAGTCTTAGTTTCTTGAAATTCTGAAAATTGCCAGAGAGTCTTAGCTTTCTCTTTCATAGGTCCAGTATTCCTAATACTGTAAGTATGATTATAGTCTGATACATTGGTTCTAACTAAGATTTCTTCATTAAGTCTACCCCTAGGAATTCCCGATTGCATTCCTTCATAAGGAAATTGGGAGAACTTCACATAGCTTTGAAATTCTATGTTTATATTAGCGTCTGGAATAATATAGTCTTCATAACCACTAGCATATAAGATTAACTTAAAATGCTTGGCTGTGTCTACGGTTACTGTAAATGCCGGGATGACATTAAAGTATCCTATGTTGTCTGACATTTCTAATTGGGCTATTCCAATAAGACTTTTCTCAAAGTCTTTCCATCTTTTGTCTACTAAACATCATAATATGTTAATATTATTCTGAGGTCTATGTAATCCTTGGATTCTTGCTTGAAAGAGTCCAAAGGTTAGGAATTGGAACTTCCTATCAGTTCCTCTAGATCTAAGCCATTCTGAGTCAAATACTTGGAGCTCAGTATAGGATTTGTCTAACACATGATTTCTACAATGGTAGGTCATGTTATAATTGGGAGTCTTAGGAGTGGCACCTTCCTTAAACAAGTCTATATATCTAACGGCTGGAAGTTGTCCATTATGGATGGAATCTTCCACGATCTTCCAGTCCACTTCACCCCACTATTTCCATTGGAGGGGATTGGCGAAATTTCTTTCTTTCCACCATGTCCTAACATTGGAGGATGAGTCCTTAAGTCTTTGGAGCATATGATTACTCTGTCCAATATTTGGGATAGAGCTGGCTACCTTGCTAGACTTATCTAATCCGTCATTTATGACTCGTCTACCTATGGTATTCCTTTCTCTAGTTTCTATGGGAGGAGATTCTTTAAACTTACAGGTGGTTACCTGTTTTTGTTCAAGTCTTTTTTCAATTCTATCTAAGAAGTCTGAATAATCCCTTTGTCTTTTTATTTGGTTAAGGATTTCTTCTTTAAAATTCTTATTTTCTTTTCTAGTCTTTTCAAAAGTTTCTTCACTATGTCTAGCTAGAGAATTAACAATGGTTTTACCAACGTTAGTGATATAGTCTTTTACTTCATTATCTTTTTCTAATTGTTGCATAGTTCTAACTTCTATGGCTTTTACAGTCTTTTCAATTTTATCTAACCTAGTTAGAATAAAAGGAGAGTCTATTTCTGCTTGGGATGGTTTATTATATACGGATTTAATTTCGTTTATAATTTCACCGTATTTTTCTTCTACTTGGGCCATGTCTAGTCTAAGTTCATTAATAATACTATCCATTTTAGATAGATTATGTCTTTCCATATTATTAAGGTAATTTGCTAAATTCTGTTGGAATTTAACAAAGTCTGTGTAGAAGGTAGTTAATCC
Organism: Sambucus nigra; assembly: GCA_949130495.1. Classification (NCBI taxonomy): domain Eukaryota; kingdom Viridiplantae; phylum Streptophyta; class Magnoliopsida; order Dipsacales; family Adoxaceae; genus Sambucus; species Sambucus nigra. Next base: position 467,327,966 of record OX422222.1, on the reverse strand, counting down.
TTCTGTTTTAGCTTTTAAGTCTAAATGCAAGTCTTTAACAAAGATACTATTATAGTCTTGGGTAGCTGCTATAGATGTAGAAATTAAATTTAATCTTTCAAGTATAAGTCTAGTTGCCTTAGCTGCGTTGGCAATCTCATTTTCATTTATCTTGTAATAAAGTCTATCATCGTTTATCTTTTCTAAAATTCTTTGATAGAATTCGGATAAGGTCTGAATGGAGAGGTCTTTTGATACTTCATTCCAGTCTGATCTAACTATCTCCATTAGGAAGATAACTATTAAGTTTAGGGATAAGCTCAGCTTGTTCTTTAGTAAGTTTAATTAACTCACTGTCTTGATTTTTAATTAAAGTCTTAATTTCTAGAATGTCTTTGTTAAGGACTTCTATATGATTAGTCTTGATATTTATATCTTGTAACACGTGTACTAAGTCTATTGGGATTTGATTATCTATGTCTAATAATCTTTTAGAGATATTTTTAATCTCTGTTTCTAAGGTATGAGTGTCTTTTATTAATTGTCTTAATATAAGCAGTATACACTTATTTTGGTCTATTATGCTATTAATAGCACTAGCAGTAACTTGTCTACTGTCTGCGTGTTTGGATGGGATATGTTCAATATGTGAACAACCGTCTATGTGTGTGGTTAAACAACCTTCTAAGTCTAAATCAGTTATGGGTATAGGTTGGTAGTCTGGGTTGTTTCCAAAAATATCTTGGTAAATGCGAGGGATAAATCCCAAGGGCATTAAAGTCTTTTAATCGTATGTCTAAAAGGAACGTCTTATGGCTCTGATACCAGAATTGGTTTTTGGTCGGAATTTGGTGGGATTTTAATTACTTAAAAGTCTGATACTAATATTGGGTCTTGAATTATAATTCTTTAAAGGTGTAGTCTTTAAAGGGGTTTTTATAAGATAAGTGGGGACCATAAGGGAGTATGATAATGTTGACTTTAGTATCATACGGGGACCATTTGTTGGGAAAAGGACAAAAGTCCGTTGATAGGTCCGTTAAATGAGTCCGCTCTAGATCCTAATTATATATATATATATATATATATATATATATGACACAAATTTTGTGTATGTTATTGTGTCTCAACTCAACTCAACTCAACAAAGACTTTTTCCAATTATTTGGGGTCGGCTACATAAATCCTATTTTTTCATTCCGTTCTGTCCAGTGCAATATCTTCGGTTAAACCACATGACATCATGTCCTTTTTTATAATATCCCACCAAGTCAATTTAGGCCTACCTCTACCCCTTGTGTTACCATCAATACTAACTAACTCATTCTTCCTTACAGGAGCATCCATTGGTCTACGCTTGACGTGTCCAAACCATCTTAGTCGATTTTCTCTCAATTTATCCTATATAGGAGCTAGTTTTACCGTTTCACGAATTTGTTCATTTTTAATTTTATCCTTTCGAGTTTTACCACAAATTCATCTACCATTCGCATCTCCGCCACACTCATTTTCTGCACATTTTGTTTCTTAGTTGCCCAACACTCTGTCCCATATAACATGGCGGGTCTAATGGCCGTCCTATAAAATTCACCTTTTAACTTCAAAGGTATACGCTTATCACACAAAACGCCGGTAGCACTTCTCCACTTAACACAGCCTGCTCTAATCCTATGAGTAACATCATCACTAATATCTCCATCTTTTTGGATAATCGATCCTAAATAACGAAAATGATCATTTCTAGGTATCTCTTGACCCTCCAATTTTACCACATCTCCATTTGTCCTCCTATTACTACTAAAATTTCACTCCACATATTCTGTTTTAGTTATGCTTATTCTAAATCCTCTTGTTTCTAAAGTTTCTCTCCACAATTCCAACCTAGCATTAATCACCGTCTTAGTCTCATCCACTAAAACAATATCATCTGAAAATAGCATACACCATGGCACCTCATCTTGTATATGTCCAGTCAACTCATCCATAATAAGAGCCAAGAGATAAGGACTTGATGCTGAACCTTGGTATAGACCTAGCATAATTGAAAATTCACTACTTTCTGCGGCTGATGTTCTTACTGTAGTCATCGCACTATCATACATATCCTTGATCACATCAATAAATCTGTGAGTCACTCGTTTTTTATGTAGAACCCATCATATTATATCTATGGGTATCCTATCATACGCCTTCTCCAAATCTATAAAAACCATATGAAGATCCTTCTTTTTCTCCCTATACCCCTCCATTAATCTCCTCAATAAATCGATTGCTTCCATTGTTGACCTCCCAAGCATAAACCCAAATTTATTCTCAGATACTGTTTTCTTTAATCTCAATCTATATTCAATCACTCTCTCCCAAAGTTTCATTGTATGACTCATTAACTTAATACCACGATAATTTAAACGACTTTGTATGTCCCCTTTATTTTTATAAATAGGTACTAAAACACTTTTTCTCCATTCATCGGGCATCCTATTAGTCATTAAAATTCTATTAAATAATTTTGTAAGACATGATACTCCATCCTCCCCTAAGCACTTCCAAACCTTAATAGGGATACCATCTGGTCCTAAAGCCTTCCCTGTTTTCATCTTTTTTATAGCAATCCTGACCCGTGTTGTCCTAATTCTACGAAAAAATATATTTTCTCGAGTCTCCCTAAGTTCCTCTATATTTAATCTACTCCCATTATCTCCATTTAATAACCTCTCGAAGTTGTTTTTCCATCTCTCCATAATTTCATCGTCTTTGACTAGGACTCTCGAATCATCACTTTTGATATACTTAACATTATTAAAATCTTTTGTTTTCCTGTCCCTAAGTTTAGCAAGCTTATAAATACTTTTTTCCCTTCTTGTGTACCTAATTTTGTATAAAGATCATCATACGCTTTTAACTTAGCATCTCTTACTACTTTCTTAACTTCCTTTTTAGCCCATTTATATTTCTCAAAATTTTCTTCATTTCTCTTTGTTTGCCATGTTTTAAAGCACTCTCTTTTAATTTTTACTATATTTTGTACTTCTTCATTCCACCACCAAGTTTCTTTAGACTATGGCCCCTTGCCTTTTGGTTCTCTAAGAATTTCTTTTGATATTCTCCTATTGCATGTGGCCATCTTATTCCACATTATGTTAGTCTCTTCTTCAGTATTCCATGTTGCTTCATTTAATAATTTATCATTAAATAGTTATAATTTCTCTCCTTTTAAGTTCCACCACCTAGTTCGTGGTTTAATCTTTACTTTTCACACTCGTGATTGATTTTTAATATTTATATCCAGCACCACTATCCTATGTTGTGAGGTTAAGCTCTCTTCTGGGATAACCTTACAATCTTTACACGTTAATCGGTCTCCTTTTCTAGTAATGAAAAAATCTATTTGGCTCTTATGCGTTCCACTTTTATAAGTTATTAAGTGTTGAAGCCTCTTTTTAAAACATGTATTTCCTAGTACAAAATCATAAGCCATCGCAAAATCTAAGATAGACTCTCCCTCGTCGTTCCTATCTCCAAAACCATATCCTCCTTGCACTATCTCATATCCTACACGATCTTCTCCTACATGGACATTAAAATCTCCCCCTATAGAGATTTTCTCACCTACTGGTATTTCTTGAATTAGTTCATCCATTTGTTCCCAAAATCGTACTTTAGTGTGCTCATCTAATCCTACTTGAGGTGCAGAGGCACTAACAATATTAATTATGTTTTCACCTAATACCAATTTTACAAGTATACGTCTATCACTTTTCCTAATAACGGTTATGATATCGTCCTTAAATTTCTTATCTACTATTATTCTAACTCCGTTCTTATTTCTATGTTTTCCTGTATAATAAAAATTAAACCCTGTATTTTTTATTTTTCTAGCTTTCTCACCGACCCATTTAGTTTCTTGTAAACAAGCTATGTTAACTTTTCTTCTTATCATGGTGTCTACTAACTCCATCCCTTTTCCTGTCATAGTCCCTATATTCCAAGTCGCTAACCTAAGTCTAGTATCCTGGACTAGCTTCTTTAGCCGCAAATGTCCATCTTATTGCAGGAATCCTTGCGTATTTATCGTCGCATTCGGGCGCTGATGCGACGCCCCTTGCCTATTTTTCGAGACACCCGGTGGTAGGCGCAACGCCCCTTGCCTATTTTTCGAGACACCTGGTGGCAGGCACAATACATATCCTAAGGGGAATGCCCTAGCATTAGCACGTATATTCATAGGATTCATGTTCATAAGGATCGGACAAAGTTTTACGCTGGCTGTCAGCTACCTAACGCAACCTTCCTCCTTTATCTGGGCTTAGGACCGGCAGTGTAAAAAAAATAAGACATAAATATAATGTCTCTTTTCCCATAAAATATAAATATAATTTTCTCCGATTTGACGAGATTTTGATGACTAATGTCTCTTTCCCCATAGTTTTGAGCTCCTTTACTCATAAAACTCAACAATCTGATCCAAAACAACAAATTTGACAAACGGAATAATAATAGTAATAATAATAATAATAATAATAATAATAATAATAATAATAATAATAATAATAATAATAATAATAATAATGATAATAATAATAATATACCTAGAATGAAGAATTTCAACACATAAATCTTGTGATTTGATTATGCAAATTCATAAACATAAAATTCGTAATCATAAGTGTAAAATGATAACAAAAAGATCACGAACTATTGAGTAAAACATCAACAAAATTATCATACATGCGCAAAATAAAACCTAATGAGAATCTCCCTTAAATGTATAAATATTTACAATGCTACTGTTCATGTTCTAAACATTGACTTTCATGCAACACTGACTTGCTCACTAACAATTTGCACAAGATTCCCATTATTTTGAACTAAGATGGTAGTTGAGGTTGTTCCTTCAATATAATGTAGTTCTTTAGTACACAGAGCTCAAAATTAGGAGAAAATTCAATAGAGATCCTCATATTCTAAATTCGGTTCTTTCACACTTTTTACGTATATTATATACTATTTCCCCCTGATTTAAAATTAGTAGAGAACTTCAAAATTGTTAGGCAGGGAAAGATGTAGTTGATTGTTTGAATGAAGCCATGGATTAGTTGGGACTTGATAACGTTACAATTACACAAGATATTGTTCATACCCTTGAGGGAACGAAATTGGGTAAAGGGGGATTTGCCTTTAAAATCTATTTTGAGAAAGTTTACGACCGGTCTATTGAAACTTTCTTACAAGGGTGCTTGAGCCGTTCAACCAGGATAAGAGTTGGGTGGATTTAATTAGGGCAATTTACAATTAGGTCTTTTGGTAATAATTTTGAACATTTAAGGACAATTTACTATTAGGTCCACTTGTTATGTAGCATGGACTTTTACAAGGAGAATTAGTGGACCTAAGTGTTTAAAATTTGTCAAACTTTCCTTAGTGTTTAAATTTTTTTGTAAGGAACCTAAGAGTACTTTACCCATTTAATTACGAGTTGTGTGACGAATACTTCAACGACCAATCTTGGAATGGCCTCCCTTGCATGCATACAAATCTAGTAGAGGCCTTAAACCAGGGTACCTACTCTCCCCTTATCTCTTCGTGATGTGTATGGAAGTTTTATCACCTATGCTAATGGAGAAAGTTAGCATGAATGAGTGGAGGCCCCAATGATATGTCACTTATATTTTGCCGATGATCTTATTCTTTTTACTGAGGTAAACCAAGATAATTGTGAGACCATCATGGAGACTCACCGGGTCAACAACTAATTTCTCCAAATCTAAAATCTATGTTTCTCCCAACATTCGGAGCCAAGCTATGGCTATTAGCCTTTACACGCGGATGAATTTGTTTAGTGATATTGGTTCTACCTTGGAGTTCCTTTTATCCATTTTAAACTCTCGAGATAAAAATGGTTGTTTGCATGGACGAAGTTAGTATTTTTGAAGAGTGGGGGCTAATTTAATGATAATTTTCGAGGGTTTGGGTGAGTGAGCTCCCGAGCATAATTTTTTTAGGTTATTTTTTAGAATTTACAAAATATTAACTTAAATAAAATTTTAATTTAATGGAAAGAGAAACAAATATTGACTAATTCAAGATTTTAAACTGCAAATTGTAAACTTGAGTTTATGTTGAGTTTGTTAGGTTAAGTTATGAAGATTTTTCTTTATTTCAACATATGCCCCAACTTATTTTGAAAATAATTTTTGTACACTTCAAACTTTTTTATAAAAATATATATTTATTTTTTTAAATGAACTATGGGGGCTACAACCCCAACTCGGCCTCAAGTACCTCTGCCCCTGGTGTTTGGCTTCTATAAGTCGTGCTATAAAACTTGACCACGCGGGTCTATGTTTTAATGTGAAATTTACTTATATTAATTGGTAAACAATGAAGAACACATGTGAACTTCTTTTAGTTTATATTTATTTTTTGATAAAAAAATATTACACTAAAACCAATTTCTAAGGGGCGGACCCTGTATACAGGGAGTATACACTACAATTTAAAGGAAACAAACACTACCCATAATCGGGCAATAAATAAAAACCACCTGGATTACACGCCACTATACGACTCCTCCATAAACTTTAAAAAGTTAGGAAGAGTTACCACATAGTTATCCTTATACCAGATTAATAAAGTCCTCAAAAAATTGTACCGAATTCTAGCCAACTCTATTTCCACACCTTCGAAACATCTCGAATTTCTCTCTTACCAAATAGTCCAAAAGATGCAGTGTGGAACCAATCACCACACTTTGAAATCCCCCTACCACCCATTAGGAGGGTTACAAATTTCAAGAAACTCCCTCACCAACTCCGGCATTACCCACGAGATCCAACAAAGAGATAGGAAAACCTCCCAAAGGCCTCTAATCGCTCAGCAATACAAGAGTAAATGATTGGTCTTCTCTTCCGCCTCCTTACCTAACCAGCATTTACTAGACATTAAACGCCTTCGCTTCTGGGAGCCCTCAATCACTAGAATGGCCTGTTTCGCCACGATCCAGACAAATAAAAATACTTTCGGGGGAGCCTTGACCTTCCACATTTGCTTCCACGGGAAAAAGGCTCTTAGGTTTCCACTGCCTCTCAATATGGAGTAGTACCCGCCACTGAGAAGATTTATTTTCCTCTTATCTACCAAATCAACTCATCATCCCCCTCGGATGGGTACGAGGCTACCCCCAACCAGTCAAAAAATTCCTCAACCACCTCGAGCTTCTAGTGCTAAAGGTGTCTTATGAACTTGGGATTCCACACCACCCGATCATTCATAACTATCATATGATCTGCTACCAGACCGTCTTTATTGCGCCCTAATCTGTAAATATCGAGAAACTGCTCCTGAGGAGATCCATTCTTCCCCTATCTGTCTTTCCAAAACCTAATCATTTTGCCTCTGCCCACTTGAAACTCCGTGTACTTTGAGAAATCATCCCACTTTTTCGAAATATGTTTTCACAAACCAACCCCATATGCAAATCACCCCACTCCCGGACCCCACCCAAGATTCACCCCCCAACTTTCCTCCATAACCTATTCTCCTCATGATAAAATCTCCAAATCCACTTACCTAACAGAGATTTATTGAAAAGCTCATGATTCTTCACTCATGCACCCTCCCCTTAAGAATCTTGCAAACTTTCTTCCATCCCACTAAACAATATTTGAAACTGTTCTCATTACCTTTCCATACAAATTATCTTATCGTCTTCTCCATTTTCTTATGCATAAGACCTGGTAGAGGTAAGATAGACTTGAAGTACTTGGGTAGACTAGACAATGTGATTTTAATCAAGGTCAACCTTCCCCCTGTTAAAGTAACATTTCTGCCATCCTGCCAACCTCCTTTGCATTCTCTCCAAAATCGAATCCCAAATCGATTTAGACTTGAACTTAGCCCATAACGGTAAACAAAGATAAGTGGATGGAAAAGTACCAATTCTTCATCCCAGTATCTCAACCAAACCCTCCATTCTTTCTACTCCCTATCTGAATCATTTTACATTTCTCGACATTAATCCACAGACCCGACACTGCCTCAAATAATATAAGGAGCAATATTAAGTCCCTCACATGTACCACTTTCTCCTTACAGAAGACAGTCGTATCGTCATCAAAGAGAAGATGAGAAATCCTAACCGAATTTGCATTTGAAGGTCCTACCCCAAATTTATTGATCTACCCTGCCTTAACTACACGCCCCGTCCTCCAACTAAAATCCTCCATCACCAAAATGAATAAGAAGGGAGACAACGGGTCTCCTTTCCTAAGCATGCGAGAGCTGGAGAAAAATCCCTTTGGGACCCAATTGATTAGAACGAAGAACCTGACACTAGAGATAAACATTTTGATTCAACGACACCACATCTCTCCAAAATTGATCCTCCTCAACAAGTACAGAAGAAAATTTCAATTTCCATGATCATAGGCCTTCTGGCTATCTAATTTTCACGCAATGTTCAGCACCCCACTTCCCAGACTCTCTTTCAAACACTCATTGGCCACCAGAACGACATCTTGGATTTTCTTACCTCCCACAAAAGAATTTTGGTATTTTGAAATTAAGGGGTCAATTAATTTACGGATTCTAGTTGACAGAACCTTGATGAGAAGGTTATAAGGGCTCCTGATCAGACTAATGGGTCTGAAATCTCGAATGAGTTGTGTTTTTTTCTTTCGTTCCCTCCTTAAACTTAAACGTGATTCACGTAAAAACTAATCATCTGTATACTTGTACTAAGAGAACAAAATTTGATGTGAATCTTGTCTCCTTAGAATTTTATATTTTTCTTTGATGTGTTCTTTTATGAGAGAAGTATCTTAGCTGAATTTGGTCAAAACCATAAATAGATTTTTTTGGGCGATATATAAAAGGGAGATATATACATGAAGTCGAGAAAATGTTAATGATCTTGTAGGAGAGTAGTGGTATTGGGGTCAAATAATATACTGAATCGTGTGAGGTGTAACCCACTCTAATGGAAACTATCTTCAAGATGTTCGAAGTTTCAAGAGTAGCAAGTAGTTAACAACTAACTTTTGTAATATAGTGACAATTTTATGATTACAACGTGAGGAAGAAAATTATTGAACACAAGATTTTCAGTAACAACAAAAGGGATGGAATCACTTGAAAGTGTGATTCTTTTGAGAGTGAAGAGACAAGCACTTCAAGTACCTCGGGTAGAGAATAATTTTTGTGTGAATTTGTGCAGAGTAACAGTTCTTCAACGATGTTCTGATTTGACCTTACCCAAGTTCTTTATTTATAACTAAATATTAGGATGGACATGGCATAAGGGCCAAAAGGATATTCCTTGCGAAAATATCTGAGTGTAACTTTTTATCTTATTTTACTATCTATTACTGCCCACTCTGACAGACGACATCTAGTGAAACCTAAAGTTAAATAGAAAATATGTCGGGCATAGTACCAAAAAGTACAATTTTGTGAATATTTCAAACGATTACTTGGTAAAAAATTTTAAAAACTTACGAGTGGCCTTGATGACCACTCGCCAATGTGATAGCATAAAATGACTTTGCGAGTTGTACCTTGACTAATCACCTATTTTTCTAAGTGTGAACTGTATAAGTGACCTCTTAGGTCCCTCCTTTTAGTATTATCTTTTTCCTAAGACACTAAAGTGGTTCAGCCTTAGCTTGGCCATCAAGACTTGTCTCTCAGATTCCAAACCAAAACACTCAAGGGATCCCAACTGGCTATCTGCTCGAGCCCTGTTTGTTTGACGAAGGCTTATTTCTAAGCATTCCTGTGTAAAAAAATAACAAAAGTGTTAGAAAATCTTATCTATGTAAACATCTTTCTAAAATAGTCTTGGTTCAGTTTGCAGAGAACCCCCTCGCTGCCTTGAAGCTGCTCACAAAGCACCTCCTTACTATTTTGGGGTTGCTCACCTGACACCCTCTCACTGACTTTGGATTCTTTGCATGGTATTTCTTTACTGTTTTGGGGTTACTAGCATGTCACCCTCTCATTGGCTTGGATCCACTTGCCTTGCACACCCATGTTGGCTTGGGGTTGCTTGCCCAATATTCTTAGCTTCTGTTTTTTACCTAATAGTACCAAACTTATTTCTTATGAAAGGTTAGGTGGGTAACCTACTACATTAGCCCCTTGTGCAAAAGTATTCACTTGGACGGAGAACACAGAGTTTTGTACAAAAATGAATCTTTTAGAAATTCGAGGTGACTCTAAAAGAAAATCATTATTTTTATGGGTATTTAATGCTTATCTTAGAGGGGTCGTATCTTGGGTGTCTTTTAGTGTTTTGGGGAGACATGCGTATATTTAGGAACCCCTCCCCATGATTTGGGTAATGATTACCTATAATTTTGAGCCGTTAGGCGTGCATGCGTACACCCTATAAATATTTTTGCCCTTGTTATTTCAAAACCTTCACCATCATTTGCTTTCATTTTCTAGAGAGAGAGAGAGCTTATTTTTTTAGAGTTCAAAAAACCCTTTTTTCTTCCATTTTCATTTTTCTTCAAACCTCAGTGGTTCCATGACTTATTCTTTACAAAACCTCCCTTATTCTTCCTCTTCCTCCGTGAGTGAGGTATTGGTGGGATCTTTACCCATTCACGTCACAATCACTACATTTGCGGCCACTGGTGCCACCACAGTTACATCCTCTTTGGCGATTTTCTCCATCTCTGCCATCACCATCTCTGGTGGAGTTGGTCCTTCTATAACTTCTATCACTGCTTTGCCCAAGGTACAAAGGCAATTCTTGGAAAATAGGATGAAGAAAGACTTATCAGTTTATCACCTCACTCCATTTTTTGTCAAGGATAATTATTTCATGCCTTCACTCGAGCGATTTGAGGATGAGTTTGTAGAGTAGATCAACGAGTGCTCGTTGGGTTTTGTTGAATCTAGAGACACTCTCGTGGTCCTCTATGATAGTATTTTGAGAATTCGAGTGAATAGGGGTGATTTCCCCTTTTCAAGCACAAACATTGGCGTTATTTTACTCTCTCGTACTATTCCAAAAAACACCAATGCTTACAATATTTTACTCCCTCATTGGAGAGTGGACTACCAAACCTTCATTACAAATTATGGATAATTTTCTATCATTTTGTAAGACATCTAAGAGTTTATTGGTTTACTTGTCTTGGGAAACCATGTCTTTAATGATGGTTATGAGGACTCCATCGAGCAAGAGATGTGTGAGGAGTTGCATCGAGCGCTATTTTGGCAAGGGCAAAGCCAAGGCCAAAATTCCCTCGAAGAGGAAGCATCCAGATCCTGACATTTCCAACTTTATTCCTTCTCAAGTTTGTTGGGGGGGGGGGGGGGGGGCTACATCCCCTCCCTCGCCTGTTAGGACTCGAGCAGTCAGTCATTATAAGAAGGCATCTAAGGCCACTGGCCCATCCACTGTGGAAGATCTAGGTTCAGCACTGACACCTTGGGGATTGAAGAAACTTTCCAGACTGTTCGTCAGCAGGGCTATGAGGCCCTCAAAGAAACTTTTTCTTAATATTTAACTCCATTATCTACTCCCTTAGTGGACGGTACTCTAGTCACTCCTTTTTTTACATAGAAAAATATAAGTAATGGAATTATGAGCTCTTGCCCCTCATTCTGCTCATCCGAAGAGGAACTTATTGATTATAGAAGCACTAATTCTTATGACTACCATAGTTCTTCTTTAAATGATATTAATTTCTCCTTTTTCATCAGACACGAGGGGATTAACCATGTATTTCGAGCCCTCCATCAGTGATCATGATGACACCAGATTTACTCACCTTCCTCCACTAGCCCTACTATTGGGACTTTGCCTTATAGGCAAGCTCGTCGTGATGATCCTATAAGTGTCTAATTTATTGTGTACTTTTCTACTTATCATATATATGGGTTATAATTTATCGTATTACTAATTCCTCTTATTTCTTGAACAGATCTCTTCTACTTGGGCGAGTGGTTCCTCCCAGGTAAGAGTTCTTCCTTCTTCTTCTTCCTCAAGCTCCATTTCATCATGAGAGGAATTCCATGCTGGTATCCTCCTTGATCTTCTCATGAGAGGTTTGCACATAAAACTATTAACTGCACTTGATCTTTTCCTTTTCTCTTTTGAATTTTGACATTCTACACTATGACTTTTGTTAACTAAATTCTCCATAATTTTTTTCTAGCATCTCTCTACGATATTACCCACCACCATGAGGAGTTGTTCAGTGACTTTTCATTATGTTTAGGTATTTAGTTCTTTATAAAGGAATTTTATCAAGTCATTATTTACGGGTTCCCTGTTGACTTGTGTATTATTTTTTGATATGTGTGTGTCACCCACTTCTTCTATAGTGAGCATCTATTTAGCTCGGCCTATAGCCCACACTGTGGCTAGCTCTAGAGAGGTATTCTTCGAGTACTTCCTTTTACTTTCCTCACATACTTGTGTTGTGAACAAAAAATGGGACTACTTTTCTGTTAACCCATTTGTTGCAAGGCTCCCTCTCAAGCGACTTTCTTACCACTGGGGGTGTACTTCTGCCCACGGGGTCAGTCATCTTAGGTTATCTCCATCCATAAGGATACCTATGCCTATGGTTTATCTTCCTTTTAACAATAGGCCCCATATCCAAACCCTTCCCACTCAGCCCATCTTTAGTGTGGTTGTGAGTGGATAGGTTGTTCACATTACCTTCTCAGCACAGGTAGCTAATTATACAATTTTATCATTTTTGATATAAAACAATTAACAACTTCTTTATTAACCAGTTAGCGCGAGTATCCCTCCACCTCCTGTTGTGGATTTGAGTGCTTATCCTCCCATTGGAGTTCAGGTACTTGAACTGTCATACTTTTACACTTGCTTTCAAAATGTGCACATGTTTGGTTTTATGTGTTCGAACTTTTATTTATTTAATCTTCTTTTAAATTTAGGCGAGTATTGCTAGCGCTTCCTCACACATTGCATCTCCAGCCAGCGCTACTGCAAGCGATTCATCACTTGTGCCACCTCATGTATTAATCTTGACATTCGTTGATTCTACACTTGCTTACTCGAATTTTTTACTTGTACTTCTTTTTGAGTGGTTAATAAAATGATAATATTCTTTTTTTCCTTCCTTAGGTTGGCACTACGAGCACTCTTATTACTGTGGAACCTCGAGTGAGTGTAGCCGTGAGTGTTCCGTCACCTGTGGCTCCCCAGGTATTGATCTGTTTTACTTGGGATTTCTTTATGCGAGTTATTCAAATAAAACATTTTTTAGGCTAGCACTACGAGTGTTCCTCTAACTGTGGAACCTCCTGTTGGCATAACCGCAAGTACTTCTCAGGTATTATTCTTTTATACCTAACTTTTTATAACTTCCTTTTTCTGTACAAGGGCTTAAATAAAAATTTCCCATTTCCTTGTTTTCAGGTTTGTGCTACGAACGTTTCTTTAACTGTGGAACTTCCTATGAGCTTAGAGACAAGTTCTCCTCATGTGTTATTCTTTCATACCTGACTTTTTTTAAACATGCTTTTAATGTGCAAGTGTTCACGTGATGCTTTCCAATTTCCTTATTTTCAGTCTAGTATCACGAGCGTTACTTTATTTATGGAACATCCTATAAATGCTATTGCGAGCACTCCTTTGGTATTATACTATCATACCTGGTGTTTTATAGCTTGCATTTACTGTGTAAGTACTCAAATGACACTTACCCATTTCCTTATTTTCAAGTTAGTGTTCTAAGCGCTACTATGATTGCGGAGCCTGTGGTTATCCAAAGGGAGTAGTGCAGACTCTCTGGTAGCATGCTAACTATTCTTGGCATGCGAGCAAGCCTTTTCCTCTCGTTCATTTCTCTTACCATTATTTTTTGAAGTATAATTTTTTTACTCAGTTTGTTCTCGTTCTCTTTGTTATTTATTCTTAGGAGGAGACAAACAAGACAGAGGGAGTTGAGGGTGGGGATAAGGATTATGAGGCCACTCGTTCTGAGGGCGAGCAATCTGACGAGGAGTCCTAACCTTCTGAGGCTAGTTCCATAGGTTACGGTGTTGATGTTATGGCAGTGGATGCTCATGATACTTTCATGAGGGATCTGTGGTGCGAGCAATATCTTAACAGACTTCGAGAAACATACCATGTCGTTTTGTACTTAATTTTTAAGCATCAACTTAAGACCTTTACAACTAGGAGTGTTTGCAATGTTAAAAGCCTGACCGTCCACAAACTGTGCTCGCCAGCCACATTTGTGAGTTCAACTAAACTCCTCCAGGTGAAGTCACTAGCACAAGTACTAGACTCTTTTTGGCAACTATTAAGCACTTGGAGAATTGCTAACACTTCAAGTTCGATTGGCTTGATACTCTTTCTCGCGAACTTATCTTTCTAGTAGCTAGGAGGTTAATAAAGGCCAAATATTTTGAGCGGGCCAAGTTCGAGCGACTTCGTTCAGAAGCTGATGGCATCCGGGATAAGATCAAGTAATTGGAAGCTAAGTTAGCTAAAGTTTTATCTAGTGAGGCTGAGGATGTTGCTAGGCTGTCCAAGCTAGAGATAGATTTTGTTCGAGAGGTTGGCACCTCACTTGAGGGCTTTTAATCGCAAGAGAATCCTTTGATTCTTTTGCCTAGCTAAACTATATAAACTATTTCCTTCTTTTATTTGTAATAGATAGGTCTGCTCTATTTTGAACAGGCAATTTATGTTAACGAGAAAGAAATATCCCATTTTTGTTATTAGTTGTTTGTTATCCACATTTGCATTTTTCCGTTATTAATTTATTTTATTTATATGATATGGAGTATCCCTCATTCTGGGGGAGTGTCCACTAGTGGATTGATAGTGCTCCTTTATTCTATGCGAGTGTCTACTCGCAATCTGTGGAGTAATGTATGTAACTTTCCCATAGTTTATGGAATAGTTGCCCTATTTTTTTTAGAAAATAGGACTTGAGGTCCCCCCCCCCCCCCCCTTTTTTGAACTTACAAACTATTTTGGGATTTTAATCTTAAAGTTTTTGTAAGTAATAGTGCTTTATTCATCTTACTTTGTCGTTAGGGTGTATATATCCCCCTAAGTATGATGGGCAATGCTCTATAAATTGAACATATTTTCTTTTATACTGTGAGAATCTCGGGCTGCTTTAAAATTTACTTGATAAAAGCAAATTTATTAGAGGAAAAAAAAAAGGGTAATGCATCTTCTCACAAAATTCGGCGGACAGATGCATGATGAACTGGCTGGTTTTGTAAAATGATAAGCATTATGAACATTTCCAAAAAATCTTATGAAAATAAAACTAGTCATAACTGAACATTCTCTATTGCATTCGTTGCTCAAAAAAGAAAATATTTTTCTTTAGTATGCCATTATAATAGGATACTATTTTTACTTTTTGCTCTAAGGGAGTTCCCTTTCTACAATAAGCTATTGAAAAATGTAAAATAGAAAGAGTTGGGGTACCTTAGGCGTACTATTTCTTCATCCATTTGTAATTGATTGATTGAATACACTCACTTCCTGATACTAAAATTTAACAATATCTTGACCTTCCCACTCCTTGCACCATGAATGTTCCTTCCCATTTGGGTTTGAACTTTGAGGCTGACAAGCTTCTTAGGTGATGAGTGGATGCCCAAAAAACTAAGTCTCCCACTTGGAATTCTATAATCTTAACTAAATTCTTATAATCTCTAGACAGATGTTGGGTCTAGACCTTAAAGTTTTCTTTAGCTTTGTCAGAGTGCTCATCCAAAGCCTCCAACTTCACATGTCTGGGTTTGGTACGAGATTATGCCTTAGAACCACTCGCACTGAAGGCACAACTAACTCTACTAATAGGACAACTCTTGTCCCATAACCAGAGAAAATGGGGTAAAAATCGTTGGATTTGTCTTTGAGGTCCTGTAAGTCCATAAGATCAATTACAACTTATCATCCAAAGCCCTCGATAAATCTGCCAATATCTTTTTCAAAATATCAATCAACATTTTGTTGGTGGTCTTCGCTTGACCATTCCCTTTAGGATAAGAGATAGTCAAACTATTATGAATGATTTTATACTTATTCATGAGCATCCCCATTTCCTTACATATAAATTGCTTGCCATTGTCTGTGAGAATGACCTTTGGAATACCAAGCATGCATAGTATATATTCCTGGATGAACCGTATCAACACTTGAGTGGCGACCCTTCTCAAGCGGATCACTTCCACCGATTTAGTATACAGTTCTGTGGCCACCATAGTGAAAGCTTTTTCATGAGATACTAGGTTGATTTTTCCCACCAAATCAAGTTCCTAAGTGTGGAATGGGTAAGGGTCTGCAAGGCTTTGTAAACATACCTAGGGGTGTGAATCATATTGTCGTGGATTTGGCATACTCTACATTTTTTTACAAACCTGATAGAGTCATCCTCCATTATTCTCTAATAATATCCCAGGGTCATTAGCTGATTGTATCGCTTAGAGCCATCCATGTGTGAAGGTTCATGGCCTTTCTTCAGTACTTTCGCCACGTCTTCCCTTTCCATGCATCACAATGCTTTATCATTATAACCTTTCCTATAGAGTTCCCCATTCACCAAATAGAAGTGGGACACTCTTTTCTTCAAGTAACTCTCATCGTCTCTCTCAACTGGTAGCTCTCCATCTTTAAGATAGACAATGGAGGGTCTCCTCCTATCTTAAATTTTTTTCCTGAAATTTACTTTTTTTTTGCTGGTCGAACTGTGTCTGGCACTTTAAACAACTTTGTTATGATTGGGCACCTCCAATCCTCAGGTTCTTCACTTGAGAATAAATACCTCACTATCATTGGCACCATCCTCCATCGGACAGTGATAGTGTCTTTAAGCTCTTCTATTTCCCATTTTTACTCCATTTTTTCCAGGTCATCTGGGTGCCTGTTCAATTCCCTAAGGCGACTCTCTATTTTCATGACCAAAAATTGGCCCATTAGCCTCTGGATGATTGCTCTATATGGGGCCAGGTTGGTGTGTTTAAGCGCGAACTCCCCATTGACTTGTTTAACCACCAAGTTAGAGTCACCTTGTATATAAAACACTCTAATACTTCTTATTAGTGCCTCCAACAGCCCAAGTATGAGAGCCTCATGCTCTGCCTCATTATTGGAGCATTTGAAATCTAGCTTGTAAGAAATGGTGATCTTTTCTTTGTCGTTAGAGATAATAATACCTGCTCCACATCTTCCTTATGCGCACGATCCATCAAACTCCATTTTTCACTCTTCCATTTCTTCATTTAAGCATGTTTGGAAATTTTCCCCTGGTAGCTCTTAACTGGGAGGTCAAAATTATGGCTTGGGAAAATGGCCAGTAAGTCAGCCACTACTTGGATTTTAATGGATTTTGAGACAACACACTTCAGATCATACTCAAAGAGTATTATAAACCATATTGTCGCTCGCCCCACCAAGTTATTTCATGCCAAAAGGTATATGATGGGGTCACACTTGGTGAAAATATGTACTGTGAATGCGAATGGGTGTCTTAACTTTTGCGGTATGAAGACTAAGGCCAAACAATGCCTTTTTATGTTCGTGTACCTGGATTCGATTCCTAAAATTACTCGAGACATGTATTATACTCGTCGCTCCACTCACTCTTTATCCTAAGTGAGTAGAGTCTCTATGGACCGCTCAATAGAGGTGAGGTATAACAACAAATGTGCACCTACTTCTGGTGGGATCATTGCTGAAAGGGACGTTAGTATTACCTTCACCCTCTCGAATGCTTTCTTTTGTTATTTCCCCCATACCCATTTGGTATTATCCTTCATGAGGCATGCAAAAGGGTGGGTGACCTCCATTAGAGTTGGTATAAACCTCCTCAGATAATAACCTTTTCCTAAGAAGCTTTTGAGATGCCTCTAACCTTTTTGTTGTGGCATCATCAACACGACCTTTTTCTTATCCACATTAACTTGTACTCCCTATATGTTTACCATGAATCCCAAAGCTTTTCTGTAGTCAATCGAAAAGAATATTTGGAGGGGGTTCATCCTCATTTTGTACTTTCTACACCGCTCAAAGACTCTTCTAAGGTCTTTCACATGCTTATTTTCTTTCTTTGACTTCACCACCAAATCATCCACATAAAATTCCAATATATCATGAAATAAGTCATGAAAAATGTCCATCGTGGTCCGCTAGTAAGTGGCTCATGCATTCTACAACCTAAAATGCATAATACTGTTAAGGGGTTCGAAAAGTTGTATTCTCTGCATCTATTGAATCCATCCAGATTTGATTGTATTCCACGTACCCATTCATGAAACTATACATTTTATGACCGACGGTGGTGTCCATTAAACTATCAATGATGGGTAATAAAAACTCATATTTTGGGCTAGTGTGGTTCAAATCTTTGAAATTCAAATAAACCCATATCTAGTTTTTGTCTTTCTTTACCATGGATATGATACTTGATAGCCATATTTAGTGTTAGATACCTCTGCCTTAATCTTCATCTCTAACTCAGCCTCATAGGTCCGAGAGGCCTGCCTCATAGGCAAGGCATTGGGCAAAACATTTAACTTGTGAGAGGTCACTTTTGGGTCTATTCCCGACATCTCTATATATTTCCACACAAAAACATCCATAAATTTTTTGAGCAGGTCAATGATCTCCTCTTGTTGTTTGGGACTTAAGCACTTAGAAGTGAGTATGGGTTGCTCATCACCACCTTTTGTTTCGAGGTTTAGCTCCTGAAGCTCTTAGAGCTACTCCGTGGTCCATCTTGCATGCATTCTGGTACCTCCTCTGGTTCTTTAACGTGCTCAATAATGTGGGACTCATCAACCACAAAATATTCTGGCACCGGGTCGATACTTTCATCCCAAAACATTTCCCTCTCAGACCATTATAAACGATAGATGATTTTTCATTAGGCAAAATAATCTTCTTATAAGTTCACGGGGGTCTTGCTTCTTCTTTAAACTTCCTTTTCTCTTTTCCTTTACAGTCAGAGTGGCCACTCGCAAGCCTTGCCTCATGTAATGACTTCCTGGATTTAACCCCTTCTTGGGCCAAGCGGGATTCTCCTGCCCCCTTGACCAAGCATCTTCTTTCTTCATATAACTCTGTGTATAATGATGTGTCAATCAAATGGGCCTTTCATCGAAAATGGTCTTTTCGTGGCTTTAATCACAATCTCTATCCCATGAATATTGAATTTTGCAAATTGATGGAATGTTGACGACACAATTCCATGTGTGTGCATCCATACTCGGCCTATCAGAAATTGTTAACTCGTGCTGGCATTAATAATATGAAATTTAATGTGGGATGTGAAATTTCTCAACTTAATCCCCATTTTAACATAGCCAAGTGACTGCATCCCCGCGCTATCGAAGCCAGAGATCACAAGTGGTACCAATACAATCCTTTTCAGAGAAATTCTAGTTTCGTATAGAGTGCTAATGGGCATAATATTTGGTAATGCCCCTCCATTTAGAAGTGCTCTTAGAAAACTAATTTCATTTACTAAGGCTTTAATATATAAAGTTTTGTTTTGAAAGAAGGGCACCTGCATATCCACTTCTGAAAATACCACCTCAGATATGTACCTCGTGACTAACCTCCCAATGGTACATGCCAATTGAGAGAGGGATCCCCTCGCTTCTGGACATCTTCCAAAATATTTTTGATAATTACCATCCGCGTATCGTGCTTCACCCCAATTTGGTCGAAGAACATTTGAAATTGGGGTTTCTCGCAATAGCCGCACATTCCAAATCTATCTCGACTTCATATGTTTATGCATTACACACATACTTAGCTTTTGATGTCCCCCCCTCATCCAGGGCAAGGACAAAATCCACACTTACTTCTTGGAGGCTTACTTGCTCATCCCACTCACCTTGTGGTCTTCCTTTGCTAAGTCAGACAGTAATTTCTCGCATATATCATCATTACTTAAGCACTCTTCAAACCTGATATTCCTTCCTCATTATATGACACCACCATATTTATTATGCTATAGTGATGAGATGACAGTGGATTTTCATTAACATCTATTAACGGGATCTACAGGGTGCCGTTAGAGACTTTCTCCCCTATTATCCTGTGCAAATAATAACAATCCTTAGTGGCATGTTGCACCCTTTGGTGCAACTCACAAAACATTGCATCTTCCTTATCTGTCGTTGTGGGCACTTGATCATTCGAGTGAGGGGGACCTTTTACCCACTCGTACATCAATGTCCGATAACAATCCATAGCCTCTCCCACACTGCATGGTAATGGCGGTAGGATCTCATTCCCAAACTTTCTTTTTTTCCAGCAACGTTGTTTTTTTGGACCCTTAGCCCCCTTTTTCTCTTTAGGGCTCCCTTCGATGTAGTTCACTCCTTGTCGTCATGAAACTTGAAACCTACCCACTGGTAACAGAGTTTTCTCCCTTCATCCTTAAAGCCTTGGGTTGATGATCATAGTTATGTTATTGGTTGTTCGTGTGAATTCTCTGAAGGTACCCTCTCTGGTCTCATTGATCGGATGAATTTTATATTCTTCTAACAACCCCTTCATATAAAGTTTCAACAGCCTTGACTCTGTAATGTCTTCATGCACATTTATCTCCCTATCTTTAAAATGTTATATATATTGCATACTTCCTTTCTTGGATTATGTACCTCTCAATGTGAACTCATCCTCAGTTAAGAATTTTTTTTGCAAAAACTACATGTGCATTTCCTCCCAAGTAAGGATGTTGTTTAGTGCCAGATGAGAGGATGACATGCACTACAAGAAAACTAATTTTTTCCGGCATTTTTTTCTCGGTATTATTCAAAAATGCTGCGAATTTTGTTTTTACCAGCATTTATTTATAAGTATTGAAAATTCACGGCATTTATATTGATGTGCCGTATAAGTAGAGCATTTTTTAATGGGGATTTGTAAATTTAGGACCTATTGTAATATGTATTTTGAAAATGGGACAACAAATATTTTATTTATAGTTTTAGTCCCTATTTTTTAATAAAGGTGTTGGCGCTAACCCATTTTCATAAAACGCCAACCAATCACAACTTGCCACGTGTCTCTTTAATTTAAAAATAGGGACTAAAAATGGAAACGAAATATTTGTTGTCCTATATACATAATCAAGAGTATTTTAAGTCCTAAAAATACATAATCTATTTTAGTGTTCTAAAAAACGCGCCTAGGCGCGAGGCTTTTTAGATACGCCAAGTTTTGGCCCTAGGTGTGGATCAAGGCGTGGTCAATGATAGTAAACATTTTTTAGGGTAAGGCGTGAAAAAATGTAATTTTTTTTTTGTATTTTAAAAAAATAGTATTTCAATTTACAAAGATTTCGACATATTTTTAAGGTATGTACCATTTTAGTATTTTTAATAGCGTTGTCATAGTCAAAAAATATTAAAATATATTAAAAAATGCCTAAACGCTTTTTCACGCCTTTTTACGCCTAAGGTTCGCCTAGGCGTCTAATGCTTAAGGCTTGGCCTCTACCCCTCGATCACGCCCCGCGTTTTTTAAAATCTTATTATTTTTTAATTAATGCCCAAACAAATGTAATATTTTTTAGGCATTTCATAACTAATGCCACTAAAATTGGGAAAAAAATTACCTTCACTTAAATAAATATGGCGGGTCTTATTTTCTTTTAAAAGAATATCACTTTTGCCCTAGTTTTTGGCGGGTAAAGTCGCGTAGCTTGGATGGCTCTCCCGTCACGTTCTCCTCTCTCCCATATCTTGCTCAATCTCCTAAACCTAATCCTCAACAAACCTTATCAAGTATCTACCTCAATCTCACCCAATCACTTTGCTTCAATCTCACCCATCTTGGAACGATTTTTGCTGGTCCCTTGTTATAAGAAGGATGACGGTGCTCTCATCTCACCCATATTTCAATTTTCGGAGGCTCAGATAATCACTTTCATTATTTCGGTGTTTTTTTCTTTGAAGCTTTGAACGATTTTGATCTTTGAAGCTTTGCACGATTTTTGCTGTTTCCCTGTTAGAAGAACGATTTTGTTCTTTGAAACTTTGAGGTAAGTTACGTTTTATTTTGTTTATTCCGGTGTATTCTTTTTATTTCCGTGTATTTCAGTGTATTTTTCTTATTTCTATGTATTATTTTGGCTCAGAGAATCACTTTCTTGCATATATTGGCTTTTGATTGGGTTCTATTTGTTACTGGCAATAGAGGCAAAGAGTTTTCACAAGAAAGATATATTAGAAAGAAGAAATCCCAGAAGCAAGGTAATATTTTCTTTTGTTCGTGATATGTACCTGTGAGTTTTTAAATCCATACCAGTCTCATTAGTCACCAATCAATAATATTTTGACATCTTTAATATTTAACTCTTTTTTTTCCAGATTTGATATTATATAATCATGTATATGAAATAGTGTAATCTTTATTTTTTCGTAACATTTGTGTTATACAAAATTTATGCATATTGATAATGGTTATGATAGACACTTTAAATAAGGAAAAATTAGATATAGCGGGGGTGCAAGAAACTCGAAAGGAAAAATTAGTACAAAATTGGTAGGGGGTGTTATTGTGGTAATTATTGTTGTGTAATCTTTGTTTTGTTATAATTTGTATTTTTGTGAGAGAAAAAAGTACTGATTTTTTTTTAATTTTAATTGATGTGCGAGAGAAAAGTGTTAGAAATGTTTAATTTGTTAGTTGTTGCTGTGTTTTTGGTTATATGTATATAATTAGATGAAGTATTCATTTGGATTTTCTTATCTATTTTTGGTAACTACCAATTTTTTTTCACTCTTTCATTTATTTCAATTGATTAAAAAAGTCCAGTTCAACGTAAACTTAAATCACTCCCTATGATATCATCTTTGTGCAACTCTAATACCACTGTTTTAATTGATTAGTATTATTTTAACCATCTAAATCGACGTGTTTTTTTACTATAGGGGGTTGTATACATATTCTTTTTCATGTTTATGTATGTGTGCATTCATGTGATGGTATATATGTATCACATTTGCATTTTAGTTTGATATATACATATTATTTCTCATGTATATGCATGTGTGTATTCATGTGTGCAGGTATATATGTATCACATTAGCCTTTTAGTTTGATATTACAAAACTTACCAACTCGAAATGAAAATTAGATGGGTCTACATGTCTTTATTCGTTTATTTTAAACTATTTTAGATTTATTAATTCATCTTACTTTTATATATGATAATGTCTAAACTGCAAGCTAGAGCTAATCGCCAGAGTGCGACAGTATACTTATTGCGCGAACAAATGTAACAACATTTTTACAATGTTTTCAGTCATTCAACTTAGTTTGTATATGTTACGTTTTGTAATTAATGTTGTTGTGATGGTATCTTTACAAAATTAGTTTTTTATATTGTAGTTGAATTTAGTAAGCCCCTTTATTTATTCATGCAACACGTGCTGAATTTTAAGATAACAAACAAGTTTTAATATTATTTTCTATTCTGGACATTTTGATTTAGTAGCATTTTCATATAGATTCTATGATTTAATTATGCTATCTCATTATTGACAAGGAGATTTGTTTTTCGTAATGATTATTTTTTACTAAAGTTTTTTTTAAGCGAGGGCCTTATGGATTATTTTGTGTTTTATCTTTTTAGCTTTTAGAAAATTAAGTCTTGATGTGAGTTGTTGTGTTGGGGTATTCATTCGTTATACATTGTTTTCGTTTAAGCTAAAATGTTTAGGCATTAGGCGTAGTCTTCTTCTTAATGTGTCATGATTCATTGCTACATTAATATCGTTTAGTAATTGATTATGTTATGAGGGAGTTTTTTAATTGTTGTTAACTAATTAAGGTTAAAATATATTGATAGTTAAGTTTCTTCATTTTATATCACTAAATATTGGTAGTTTTCATATAAGGCCACATCCAAATGGTGTTAAAATTAGAGGCTTACTATTTGTAAATTTACATAGTTTTGAAGGAGCATATTAATGATTTATGGTTTAACATTTTTTTTATTATTGTATTTTTTATGAATTTTTTCTAATGAATCTAACAACAATTTAGGGATAGTGTGAGGTAATCAACAATCTTTTCAAATGGATAGCGATAAGAGTTGGATGGAGTTAATGAGTTTCTTGACTTTGCATTTGCTAATAAATACCCCGAGCTAGTGATCAAGTGCCCGTGTAAGAAATGTCGAAATACCAGTAGCCATAAAAGAGAAGTTGTTTATGAGCATCTGATCGTACATGGGTTTGTTAAGAATTACACTAGGTGGATTTATCACGTAAAAGGTGCTCCATACACAATGGGAATTAATGGAGCGGATGAAGTGCATGACTCGAATACAATAGATGATATGTGTGGAATACTACATGATATATTCGAAAATCGAAGTGAAGAGGGTATGCGATGTAACGACCCGTACGAAGACCAGGATGGGATGGATGAAAATGCATCAGCATTTTTCAAGTTATTGAAAGACGGGGAACGCGAGTTGTACCCTGGTTGCAAATCTTTCTCATCACTTTCATTTATTGTTCGGCTATTTCATATGAAAACACTTTATAAGTGGAGCCACACGTCGTTTACAACATTGCTTCAATTCTTAAAAGAGGCACTTCCGGAGGGTGAGAAACTACCAGGTTCATACTCTCAAGTAAGAAAGATGGTTAATGATTTGGCGTTTGATTATCAAAAAATTCATGCATGTCCAAATGATTGTATGCTGTATTGGAAAGAGAACAAAGATCGTGAGGATTGCATAGTATGTCATACATCAAGATGGAAACAATTTTCGGGTGAGTCTGATGATGAAGAAGCTAGGGGTCGAAAAATTCCCGCAAAGGTTGTTAGGTACTTTCCACTGAAACCAAGGCTTCAGAGATTTTTTACGTCATTGAAAACATCCTCCCTCATGAGATGGCATGCGGAGGAACGCGATGACGACGGCATATTAAGACACCGGCTGATTCTAAAGCATGGAAAACCTTCGATCAACAAAATCCAAATTTTTCTAGTGACTCGCGCAATGTTAGGCTCGGACTAGCAGCCGATGGCTTCAATCCTTTTAGAACAATGAGCATATCTCATAGCACGTGGCCCGTTGTTTTGATGATATACAACTTGCCTCCGTGGATGTGTATGAAACAACCTTATCTTATACTGTCTACGTTGATTGATGGTCCACGCGGCCCAGGAAATAATATTGATGTTTACTTGCAGCCTCTCATTGACGAATTGAAGGAATTGTGGAATGATGGCATACTTACTTACGATGCATCGTCTGAAAAAATGTTTTGTATGCGTGCAGCATTAATGTGGACAATTAATGACTTTCCTGCGTATGCAAACTTGTCAGGTTGGAGTACAAAAGGGAGATTGGCTTGTCCTTGTTGCAACTAGAACACTCGTTCACAGTGGTTAAAGAATGGGGAGAAATTTTGCTATATGGGCCATCGTCGGTGGTTGGATCACAACCATAAATTTAGAAATGATACCGTAACTTTTGATGGGAAAGTTGAAAGAGAAGTCAAGCCCACTCAAGTATCCGGGGGTGATATCTTGGAGCAATTAGAGGCAATGGAAAGAAATAATGAGAAGGGTCACTCATCGACAACGAAGAAGAGAAAAATGAGTATCGACAGTGAAGGGAATTGTGATAGTTCTCTAAATTGGAAGAAAAAAAGCATATTCTTTCAGTTGCCATACTGGAAGGATCACTTGATTCGTCACAATC
Source organism: Sambucus nigra (assembly GCA_949130495.1). Classification (NCBI taxonomy): domain Eukaryota; kingdom Viridiplantae; phylum Streptophyta; class Magnoliopsida; order Dipsacales; family Adoxaceae; genus Sambucus; species Sambucus nigra. The sequence continues at coordinate 467,302,287 of OX422222.1, read as the reverse complement.
TTGATGTTATGCATGTAGAGAAAAATGTGTGCGATAAGATACTTTGGACATTGTTAAATGTTGATGGAAAGTCAAAAGATAATATAAAGGCTCGTCGAGACCTTGAGAACATGGGTATTCGAAAAGTATTGCACCCTAAGAGCTTGCCAGATAGCAAAGTATATTTACCACCAGCATGATTTCAAGTTTGTGCTATTCAAGTGTGATTGGGTTGATACGCATTCGGGGACGACCAAGGATGATTTTGAGTTCACATTAGTGAACTTCAAACATTCACTATACAAGCATAATTGACTGTCAGATGAACCGTTTATATTAGCATCTCAGGCCAAACAAATTTGGTATGTGCGAGATCCGATTGAAGAAGATTGGCATGCTGTCGTGAAGATGACACCGATAGATTTTTATGACATGTATGGTAAAGATACTTATGGAGATGACACAATAGACGCATAAATTGAGCCATAAAATATCCAATAATTGGATGACACTCTAATCAACCATGATGGGGATATTACATGGGTTAGGGCTGGTGTGGAGGGAACGACTGTTGACAATATAGTTGACATTGATGGCGGTGATGATATTTGTGTTGATATTAATGAGGATGCTTCTGAGACAGAGACTTATGAAGATGATTCAGAGGCGGACGAGGAAGATAATGAGAGTGATATAGATGAAAGTGATGAAAATGAGGAGACCAGTGATGATTATGATACTGACATGGATGAAGATGACAATTGACACGAATTTTTCAATTATGAATGGTTTTATTTGTAAGGATGCTTAGATGTTCTTAGTTTAATATTTCAAAAATGACTAATGACTGAATGCATTTTATTTGTTTCATATCATATATATGAATGGATAAATAATGATGGAGAGTTATGTTCTTTTTGTTTTCAATTTTATTTCTGTGTTTATTGATGATTAATGAATGACTGCGTTTTTTGATGATGATGAGTACTGATTATTGAGTTTGACATTCTTTTCGTATATGCCTTTTTATTCTTGATGATGATGCTTGAGTCTTATGCTTTCTTATGCCTGAGTATTTTTTTCCTCATTGTTCCTAAGTATCATTTAATTTGCTGCGCGTAGAGAATGTACCCGACTCTTTGGTCCAAACTAAAGTGTGGTCCGATTCCATACCCAAGGTCTGCATAGATGCTATTTTGTACACTGTTTGCTGAGGTATGCTAATGGATAATTTGGAAATATTCCATTCCCCATTGTCTTCCAACATTTCCTTAACAAAACCATTAAAATGGCACCCTTCTAGAGCTAAAGGACCATCATCTATCCAATTATCCCAACTGAAATGAATATTTCCTTTACCAATAAGCCACCGTGAGTGATATTCAGCTTCTTCTCTGCCCTTTATCATTCTTCTCTAAAGGGTAGACCCCCATTTAGAATCCGTAAGCTAAGCGTGTTTTAATCTGCAATATTTTTTCAACATGTATTCTCTGAATTTCCAACAAGGATTTGTGTTGAAACAAGTAATCCTGTCATCCATTGATCTAATGTTGAAGCCACCTTCCTCCATAGGACCACATATATCTTTCCATTTAGTCAAGTGGTGCTTATGTTTTCCCTCAAGAGAACCCATAAGAAATTTGCCAAGATCATTTCTATACTGTGGACGACCATCTTAAGAGGGTTGATAGCTGCTATGGAGTGGATTAGAATAGATTGAAGGACATGGTTGATCAAAATGAGTCTGGAACCCATTGAGAGGAATCTACCCTTCAAACCAGATAACTTAGATTTTATTTTCTGGAGTAAATCATCAAACAAAACACTTTTCTTTCTTCCTGTGAAAATTGGACAACCCAAGTATAAGAAAGTGGCTTCTTTTACATAAACTTTCATTAAGTTTGAAATACTTCTTTTTCTCCCCATGTCAATGTATTTGGAGCAAAAAATAGAGCTTTTCCCATAATTGATCGGTTGGCCAGACAGGGTTACATATTTGTTAACAATCGTCTACAACTTCTTTATAGATGAGATATTTTTCGAAAGAAAACAAAATGATGTCGTCAGCAAATGCTAAATGAGAAATGATAGGGCAACCAATAGGACTTTTGAAAGATTTGAAGTTGGTCTCCCTTGAAATGACATCAAAATTCCTGGAAAGCAATTCAGTGGAAATAATGAAAAGGCTAGGGGAGAGAGGGTCCCCTTGCCTCAACCCCCTAGTATATTTAAAGAATCCATTTGCCTTGCCATTAACCATCACCAAGAGCCAAACATTTGATATAAGCCTCCATATCATGTCAATCAAACCTTCATTAAATACAAACCTTCTTAACATTTTGATAAGGCAGAACCAATTCACTTTATCATATGCTTTGGACATGTCTAGTTTAATTGCAATGTTACCTCCTTTATTTTTGACATTCAACTTAGAGATCATTTCTTGAGTCAATAGTACATTATCCGTAATTTCCCTCCCTTTAACAAAACCACTTTGATTTTGAGAGATGATCCTAGGAAGTATAGTAGACAATCTAGAAGTAAAAGTCTTTGAGATGATTTTATTCGAAAAATGCAATGGCTTATAGGCTGCATATCACCGTAATTAGACACATTATCGGTTATGGGAATGAGGACAATCGCGGTAGAGGTTATGATTTTAGGTAGCTCCAAGCCTAAAAAGAAGCTTTCGACCATTTTCCGCACACCATTTTCGCCTCCCGTTGATTGAGATTTGCCACTGCAACTGACATAATTGTTCTATTTTCCATAGTAAGACTCTCTTCAAATTCAGTTTTAACTTTTAAAATCTCATCCTCTGCTTCAATAAGATTTTGGAAGATATTCCCAAAAGTCTCTTTGTTCCATATAGAAAGAATTGTCTTCAGCATTTTATGATTATTAGCCAACGCATATATAGGTTTACCTCCAACACAGGGCTCCCAATTATTCTTGACTAACTTTAAGAACGAAGAGTGTTTCATCCAGAAAATCTGGAAAATAAACCTTTTAGGAGACTCATCCAACACTGTATGTAAGGAGACTAAGAGAACATAATGATCCGAAGCCACTTTGGATAAATGTTCTACTTTTATACCCCTAAGCATATTCTTCCACTTAACATTATCTACTATTATGTCTATTCTTTCCCAAATAGAAGCACTCCCACTCCGTTTGTTCCACCAAGTAAACTTTGACCCATAGTAACCCAAGTCAACTAAGTCAGCATTCCCGAAACGGTCTAAAAGATCATTGGCAAACACTAGATTGAAGTCATTACCACCAACCTTTTCACTGGTTGTGGTTACAGTGTTAAAGTCCCCTCCCACGACCCATGCTACATTAGTGGCTTCATTGGGTATATAATCCCAAAGATAAATTCTCTTATTTCTAGTGTATTTTGCATAGACAATAGACATTTTGAAATGTTTTTATACGCTTGGGTGATGCACTTAAATTGAGATACATTATTCCATTTTAGAAATGATAGAACAGTTAATTCCATGAGCGTAAAAGTACCAAATGGAATTTACTACATGTCTTTTTCCAAGTTTACGTATCATGCTTGTTTTGGACTTATATTGTGTGCCAAAAAGCGTTTCTTTAGAGAGCAGGTGTCAATGTTATTCCAGTTGCTTCAAATTGTATACAACAGGCACGTTTTTAGTTATATATGTTGCCATAAAGTTGAGCACTCTTACATTAGGTTATCCTTAGATGTTCTGTTCCTTTCGTTCATAACTTTGTTCTCATAGACCATAGTTTTTGTTTACCCATTTCAATGTATTTATTATGGAGATATTTTATTTCTTACGAAAGGGGGGAATTATATATGTTAGCATGTCAACTTCTCTCTCTCTTTCTATCTCTTTATTAGGAATTTGGCAGGTTTTAGTGTTGTGTATTTGCATCAAATCCAAATTGTTCAAAGGCACGATTTTGGCCTAACACTCGCTCAGTCCAGTTTTTTACTTGGTAATGAATTGGGGAGAGATGAGTGATACCTTATATAAAAAATACAAAGTAAGAAGAATTAATTAGACTCGTTGACTCGGTAAATTGGTGTTGTCTCCGCCGTTTCTCTATCAAATGTAACGAGTCAAGTCTAATTGTGTGTATTTCCCTAATATAGGCATGGATGACGGTTTTGGTTTAGTTGGTACCGAAACCAAGTCATCTTGGGTGTATTTGGTATGATTTTGGCCTAACACTCGGTCACTCCAATTTTTTTCCCGGTATCGAATTCGGGAGAGACGAGTGATACCTTATATAAAGAATAAAAAGTATGAAAAAATAATTACACTCTTTGGCTCGGTAAATTGGTGTTGTCTCTGCCGTTTCTCTATCAAACGTGGCGAGTCAAGCCTAATTGAGTGGATTTCACTAATATAGGCTTAGGTAACAGTTTTGGTTTAGTTGGTACCGAAATTTGAAACCAAGCCATCGTGGGTGTATTTATCATTGTATCTATATAACAAAGTAGAGAAGATTTGAATTTGTACGCTCGCAATACTACATATCAAGGTCCCAACTGATGGTAGTGATTTCTAGAGTGTCGGGTAAGCATCCATCATTAATTTTATCTGAGAGTGAAGTGTATAAAAGAAGAAACAAATCATATAGACTACAAGTTTTGCAAGAAACATAGGAGCTTTATTATTTTTAAAGTACGAAACTCTCATCTATGTATTTTGAAGACCCTTACTTGTCGCTTGTTGTCAATTAAAGCTCCTTGAGATCGGTGTTTGTAACAAGTTACATTGTTCAGGGGAGTTTTTTTTTTGCCTTAAAAATATAGTATAAGGGTGTTTACTGTAAAAAGAAGCAAAGTATTGAGGTGTATTATGTATAGAAACAAAATTCATTTATCTAATTTATCTCTATATTAATCATATGCTACAATTATTTATTCTGGAAACACCAGATTTGGTTTTGGCCAGTGGAATTCTATGAGAAGATGCTACAATCGAGTCAATGCTTTGAGGAGATACACTATTCATCTAACTGAAAGCAACCTATTTTCTTTCATCCTATGTAATCTAGGAGCTTTATAATACTATGGTATGACCTCTCCATAAATATTAAAAATGTGCGTATGTAAGAGTGGGAAAGGGCTGTTGATGTCGGGGCACCAAAGCATTTTGGGGCAACTGGTTTTCCACAGGGTGGTTCGTTTTTACCATTTGATGTTGAAATCAATCACAATTTAGCATTCAACAGGGCTGAATACTTAATTTTAATGAAACTGAAATGGGTGATGGAGCAGTGTCTACTGATGTAGAGACAGTTGAGGACTATCATGAAAGCATGCATGATTATCATCTTAAGAATCTGTTTGCAACACCATTCAGTTGTTCAAATCCTAACAAAGAAGAAACCCGTATTCATGAAACCGAAAAGGCTGATAGAGCGTCTGCTGAAAAAACTATTGAGGAGGAGCTCAATGCTTCTAATCTTGAAATTATTATTATTTCGGATTATCAAGAAGGAAAACAATCCAACCCAGAGCATCCTTCAGACTGAGGTGGTTGAAGGGCACCAGTCACAATTGGCAGATATTGAAATTTCCAATTATGGTGCTAAAATATCACATGGAAGAATAGAAGATGCTGTGATGACAATAGAAAATTAATCTCAGGAGGGAGCATACATGGGACAAGTGTCGGAAGATACTGACAAAGAGACTGATAAGCATGATTATGAAGGAAATATACACATCAATGACAGTGTGAAATTGATTTATGAAAATGTCAAAGAAGAAGGAAGCTCGCCAACCGTCGGAGGATGAGGATATTGATAGAGTACAGACTCTGGAAATCGATATAGCTACTCCAGACTTCTCTGACTCTGTCGATGCTGACATTCCATCTTATCTCCACACTCCTTTGAAGGATAGTGATGAAATCAAGCAAGGACTACAGCCCAACATTTCTTCCGCCACCCCAATCAGTAGTGAAAATACTTATAAAGAGGAGGAAACTTCTACTCAAGAAGTTAAAATGACTGATAAAGCTATAAACGAAAATTTCAATCAAGTGGATTCTGAAAAATGGTGGTAGCAAAGAACGGGGAAAATAACGGAACTGTACTGACCAAAAATTTATTGCCAGTTACTGATGTTGAAACTGTGGAGGAGAATTCCAATGACATCGATCAAGATTTTGAACTTAATCGTCTGTTTGCCACACCACTAAGTAGTGTGAACCAAAACAAGGTGGAAATTATTTCTACTTATGAAACTGGGATGGAAGATTTTGCAGTACTGTGGATAAGTCTAATAGTGAGATTGGAGGTTTAAGGTCCATTGAAGATGAAGGCCCAGGAAATGGTGGAGAATGAACATGAGAGATCTTTACATAAATGGAATGAATTTTCTATTGCTGGTGAAGAGATCACTGACAACGATTCTCCTGAAAGATGTCATGAAGGCGAGCTCAAAGAATTTTTTACCACACCATTTACCAGTACAAAGCTTCACAGAGTCGATGAACTTGAAATTCATGAACAAATGGCTGATGTTGCTTCTGCTTCAGCTAAGAGCATTGTCAAGGATGTTGCTAGAGAGTTCAGTCAGTGCGATACTGCAGAAATGCTGAGTGGGGAAGAAACTTCTGATGGAGAATGCCATGACCATTGGTAAGGCGATGAACTGAAAACTATGTTTTCCATGCCCTCTGCTTTTAGCAAGAGCATTAGCAAGGGTTGTGATGTAGAGTTCAGTCAATGCGATACAGCAAAAAATGCAGAGTGAGAAAGAAACTTCTATTAGAGAATTCCATGAAAACTAATGTGGTGATGAACTGAAAACTATGTTTGCCACACCCTTAACTAAAAAGTTCTGCAAAGGTAGTGAAACTGATATCCATGAAAACCTGGCTGATGTTGCCCTTTCATCTGGAAAGAATATTAGCGAGGTTGGTGATGGAAATTTCAGTCAATGCCACACCATAAAAATGCAGAGTGGGGAAGTAACTTCTAATAGATAATATCTTGAAAACTGGCAAGGTGGTTTACTGAAAATTATGTTTACAACATCCTTTAATTGCATAAAATCTAGACGTGAAGTTGAAATGACTGATATAGCCACGCCCCCAGATAAGGATGATCAGAAGGATGTGGATGAAAGTATACATCCCAGTGATCATGAAGAAATAGAGGCGGTGAAAACGAGTGAATTTCATATAGAAAATCTATTGTCCACTATTGATGTGGATTGTACTAACGAGGGTTCAAATAACAGCAGCCGAGAGTGTCCAAGCATAAGTTCCACTAAGGTTTGATAAAATGAATGCTGATAATTGCTGTGCAACAGAGTTATCTTCACATGTCAGTGACTCAAGGAGAGCCTCCACTGCTTCTTCTCTATACATAATTTTACCACAAGAGTTTTCCTGAAAATTGTTCATCATCTAGATACATCAGTAATCACTTTTTTGTCTTCTTGTATTAGCAACAAACTTGCTGCTAAATGCTTGTACTCCGGTTGTGATTTTTGTACGAGGAGTACTAATGCACATGTATTGTTGATGCCTCCTATATGCTGTATCTTCTGCAATAGAGAAATGGCTGATGACCTGATTTACATAGTAAAAAACATATCTCATTAGGCCTGCAATTACATAGAAATACTTCTTTGAATCAGTATAATTGCATCACTTAACAGAAAATTTTAACAGAGCAGCGAGTTTATGATTGATAATTAAGCACTCAGTTATTGCATCTATCTAAATAGGCGCATTTTAGTTCACTGATACAGGCTCCATCCAAATTTGGTCATTTTTCTATTACTCTCAAGCTTGTCTAATTTCAATGCAAAATGTTGTAGTCAAGTAAACAATACCAGTAAAATATCAGAGGAAATTATTCTATGAAGTAAAGATTTTAAGAAAAAAGTGTGGAAAATTCCCTTGTACTACATAGTTTTAGCAAGAAACTTCTCTCGATGATTTTTATTTGTAACCCAACCAGCACCCCCCAACCCCTCTTAAGTGCAGAAAACTCTATTATAAAGAATTTACAAGACACCTACGTAATTTCTTACTACAAAATATTCCGCGTCAGCTAGTATATATCACCATCAAATGCGAGCTGAATAAAATGAAATGAAGTAATTTTCTATATAAAGATTGATATTATTATAATAATCTTATCTATGATATTGTTACATCCTACAAATCTCCATCAAGGGTTCGGCCTTAATGGATCTACGCTCTTCTAATATTGAACTGGAAGCATATTTACTTAGCTATTCCTTTTCACTTTCTTTTACCTGTATTTATTCTATTTCCAGGTTCAGACCAGAGCACTCAAGGAACTCAGAGTGAGGTTTTCAGCAATGAGGAAAAAAATACTCAGGCACAAGAAGAATTCTACTCAAAGGCAATCTTAGTTAAGCAATGGCATGTCATACGCTTGCGCGTCATTTAATTTGCTGCGCGTGCACTTTTTCTTCCTTTTTGGTTTGTTTTCACCCTCAAATGGCAATCCAAATTTATTTTTAAATTTATATTGTACCTCTCATTTGAATGACCCTAATCTTAGTATGGTAAAATAGTTTTGTGGCAGCATAAATGCTTTTGGGATGTTATCATCCCATGCATTAAAAAAGTCTGCTATAAGTTGTGAAGTTGGCATGACTATGGCGAGTGAAGTTTGGAATTGGTTGGAAGATAAATACTTACAAGCCGCCAAGGATTGGGTTCCATTTTAGTCCATTTATACTAAACTTTTCGTTACAAGCTTTGTTGGATTTGTGTTTTGTATTAATTTGTAAATTTTCATTTGTTGTATGTGAACATTTTACCTATTTTTTGATGATCCCGTGGACGCGTATTGGTGTAGTTAACGTGTTTGATAGCTTTTGAGTTGTTTGTCAGATAAGAAATAATTATGCTTATTTTGTTTTAGCAGTGGGACAGTCCTAGTATATATATAACTCTTGTAAACTCAGTGGTGAATTTTTATCATTGCAGGTTGCTATGACATCATAGAGGCACAGTAAATCCCTCTCACGGGCACATTCCCGTTCACGATTGCACTCACAATCCAATCTCCAACCACAATTTCAACCACAATCTCAGCCCAGTTCTCATTCCCTTTCAGATTCTAGCTCGACCGAACGATCAAACTCAAGTGACTGTGAAAGCGATAGTAGCTCGACGGAGAGTGAGCCGTTACATAACCAAGATGCCCATTCACATGAAGAAGGTAATCAAAGTTATTTGATTTATATGTGCTTATTTAACTGTGTAGATTGAAGTTAACCTATTTTTTCAATTTTTACGGTTTAGCTTCAGCACAATATGTCACTAAACGTAGAGGCATTGCGAAGTTGGGTGAAATATGGGGTATGGGAAAACGCTTAGAGCTTCACTTCAACGATTTCTATCAGCCATTCGGAGATATCGCAGATAGACTATCTACCCATTTAGGCATTTTAGTTCGTGATGGGAACATGTAAAGTTTGTTTTGTAAATTTCTATATAACAAAGCTCTTATTAGAATACTCTTTGCAATACTGTATGTTATCTATTGACAATTTAAAGATGATTATTTAATCGATGTAAAAGGTTACTAATTTATTATTATATCGATGCTGAACAGGTTACCGTTGGCTTTCAAAGATTGGAGATGCAAGGAGTTATACCTATACAAGGAACATGTTTGGCGAGAGGTGAAGGTAAAATCAAAAGATACCATAATTTGTGGCAAATGAAAATTTTGAATTCTTTAGGTAAAAGTCAACTATGCATGGGTTGTCTTGCCAATCACAACAATGTCAATAATAGCTCAACTCATAACTTTGAAAATGATAAAACATAATTCAAGCTAAACTCATGTGTAGTAGATGACTTGTTTTTCTATACATTGTAATTATATAGGAGAACACTGATGCCCCTGAAGAATTCAAAAAAATGTGCATGAAGAAGGTTGGAAAGATATGGAATAATTGGAAAGCAGAGGTGAAGAAACATTATCGTGCCTTTGATACTGACGAAGAGAGATGGAAATATTGTCCACCTAGAGTAAAGCTAGAGCAGTGGTCACAACTTGTTAAGTATTGGGGAACTCGCGAGGCAAGGGTATGAATGTATTACTACCGATAAAGTTTTATAAATTCAAGTTAAACATATATTTTAAATATATTTTTGTAACAGAAAAAGAGTCGAAGAAATCGTCGAACTCGTAAGAAGCAAAGAACACCACATACTTTCGGAAGAAAGAGTCATGCGAATGTTGCTCATAAGGTGTTTTATAAAAGATTTTGATTGTGAATATTATTTTATGTTTTCAAACTTATTTATATAACGACTTACGAGTCACTGGGTTTATGCAGATGGAGGCTGATCAAAGGAAAAAGGTTTCGTTGGATGATGTTTACATCAAAACACATGAGAGGAGCGATGGCTCAGCCATCGATAAGGATTCCGCTGAAGCAATGGTACAAAAATATCATCCATGTTCCTTCCCTTATTTCTTAGAAAATCTCAACGACGTCATTTTACCTATTAATCAAAATTCTTATTCTATTTATCAACCATTATAAAAGTCAACATGCAGGAGATTGTGTCATATTATTAAAAGCATAATATATATCATACACGGATGAGGATTAAATTAACAATTAAATAAGTTTATTATTATTTATAAAATTTAAAATTATGAATGAAATTATTATGTTAATAAGAATCGTTTCATTTCAGTCAAAAATGAGGCAAAAAGTAGATCAACTTCCGTCAGATTGTAATGAATCCATCAGTCGTAAAGATGAGATATTTTATGAAGTCCTAGGACCTGATAAACACGGTCATTGTCGAGATTATGGGCATGGACCATCTCCAACTGATGTGCATGGAACTAAGCACCCGAAGGTTAATGAAAAAGAGTATGAGAGACTAAGATCTGAGATTCGATCTGAATTTCAGGATAAATTTGATCATTTAGAGGCTCAGTTTGAGTTGATACGCACACACATGATGACTTGCCCTTCCGTTGTATCCAAACAGGTTAATAAGTACACACTTTTATCTTTTGTGCTTAATTATCGTGTATTTATATAAATGTATGTTCTAGTATTAAATTATGCTATTAACAGGTTCCTCAATCCTCCAACGAGCAAAACATACCATCATATAGGTCTAATTTCCAACCTGAGCAACAATTAGAAGAAACCAACCAATTTCAACCGGTAGTGGTACCACAATCAAATCACCATTTAACTCCATCTCAACAGGCAAGTAGATAACTACTTTTTAAAATCATAATTTATGACTATATGTTTTCATGACTGAAATAATTCATTTTTTGTAGATTGCAAATTCTCAACACTTGGATGCCCCCGAGACCGCTGCTCGTGTTAGTGAGCAAACGAATGCTACTTCAATTCAGGTATGTTACTAATTTAAAGGATTTTAAAGGGAACAATATATCTGCGCTTTCTTGGAGAGTTTATGTATACTTGACATTAAGTTGTTGGCATATTTGGTTGTATATAGTCTTAAAATTATTGGGATGCCTTAAAAACAAATAAAACTCTGCCGATTTTTTTCCAGAAATATATGGTTGATGACATATTCATCTTGTTTGTAGAAAGAACCATCAAAGAAGAAGAAGAAGCACCATCAACCACGACAAAGGGTCTCAAATAATGCACTTCCTAAAATTGTAGACCTTCTTACTTCCGGACTTCCAAAAGTGGTTGTGGCACGTGAATTCATTGTGAGCAAGGACCCTTCAACAAAAGTAGGGGGTACGCAACTGGGTGAAGACTTTTGGGAAGTATATATTGAGAAAACATTTGTAACAAATGAATCATTGCCTAGACCTTATGGAAACAAGTCCACAATTGGAGATGCACATCATTCAACAGTAGCGTGGCATATTGCTAATGTACTAATTTTTTATTTTAATTTTTTAATTAAAATACTAAAGAATAAGTATCAATGGCTAACAATTGACTTTTTTATTTTGTAGGTCGAAGAGGATGCTTGACTTTAATGAAGAAGGATCGTACATTATATAAAATTTAGTTTCCCTGTTTCCCCCCTTTTTCTTATTGGACAAGTGATACATTTTATTTTGTGAATGGATAATTGTTCCAAGCACAATTATATTTATTTACGATGAATACTATTTGTTTTAATTTAATGACGTTTGAATTTGATTACTGTCCTCTGAATTTAATGTTATGGTAATGTATTTGCACATAAATACAATACTTCTTATAATTGATTTTTTTAACACCTGTTCCCAGTCATATATTACAAAAGAATGTCAACATTTTGTTTGATGCCGCTATATTTATTCTCAGCATTTTTTTAGTGCCGCCAAAAGTGTGTTGAACATTAATAGGTGTTGCAAAAGATTATTATCAACATTTTTTAATGCCGTTAAAAGGTTATTACCAGCATTAATATAAATGCTTAAAAGTGTTGCTAACTTTTTGCCGCATTTTTTAAAGTGTCGTTGTTCTTTTACCACATTGTCTACCGCACTTGTGTAAATGCCGCTATAAGTGCCGCTAACTTTTCGCGGTATTTTTTAAAATGTCGTTATTCTTTTACCACATTGGCTACCGCACTTGTGGAAATGCCGCTATAAGTGCCGCTAACTTTTCGCGGCATTTTTTAAAATGCCGTTGTTCTTTTACCACATTGGCTATTACCGCACTTGTAGAAATGCCGCAAAAAGTGCCGCAAAAAGCATTATCGGCATTTTTAGTGCTTTTTTCGGCATTTAATTTATGCTGGGAAAAATCAATATTCCTGTAGTGATGTATGCTTTTTCTGTGAGAATTTTTAAAAACTCCTGCAATTTTAGCTCCTTACCGTTGCCATGTACGCTAAGGTGCTCCCCAAACTTCTTCACATGCTCCCTAGGATTTCACCTCTTCGATTGAACTTCATGAACTTAGGAGGAACGTACCCCTCAGGGTATGGTTTTTCATTGATATTATCTGGGTAGGGGTTCTGTAGCTCCTCATACGTGAGAGATGACTCCTTCTGGGAGGATAAGAACTTTTTTACATATTCAATCATGACAGTTTTGGAGGGCGATTCCTCCATTTCTACCTTCTTCTCAACTGGTAAGCTTACTAGCGCCACCACTTACTCCGTCGCCACTCTTCTAGTCGGAGTTATCTCCACTACATTTTATCCTCTAACAAATGTTGTCGCGGGTGTCACATAAGCTTGACCCAAGCTGACCATATCCTCGTTGTGTTGTCTCAGAAATTCAAAAAACATAGTCATCAAGTTCATCCCATTCAACGACACAGCCACTGTTGCATTTACCTACCCCTAGAGGAGCAGAAGATCTTACTCCAATAGCCATGACTTCCTCATTAGTTATATATGATCACTTTGCACTCCATTACCCACTGGAGTGTCTTCAAAGAATAACTTCTTCCAAACATTGTAACCTTCTTTATCCATGGTAGCGAGAATACCTCCCCCGCAGAGTCGCCAAATATAGGAGGGTAGTAGTACTGGGGTATATGAATATACTGAATCAAGTGAGGTGTGACCCACTCCAATGGAAACTGCCTTCAAAGTTTCAAGAGAAGCAAGTATTTTAAATATAACTTTTGTAATATAATGACAATTTTATGATTACAATGTGAGCAAGACAATGATTGAACACAAGGTTTTCAATAAGAACAAAAAGGATAGAATCACTTGAAAATGATGATTCGTTTGAGAGTGAAGAGACAATCACTTCAAGTACCTAAAAGAGCATACTTTCTATGTGAATTTGTACGATGTAACATGTAACAACCCGGATTTTAAATGGGTATTTTTAAATTAATTATCGAAAATTCGAGGAAAATAAAATTTTGGATTTAATTATTTTTAATAGTTAAATATGTTAAGTTTTATTTTTTGAAAAGTGGGATTTCAAACGGTTTTGAATTTGGAGTTAAAATGAAGTTTTTAGAGAAGTTTTAGTGATAGCCTTTCATTTTAAAAATGCTGTCGTCAATCGATCGACCCAGTTAGTTGATCGATCGACTATGCCCATATTTGAGTCGACAAATTTGTTTTGAAGAGTTGGAGGCTTTACAAATTCCTTTTTCCCTTACAAATAGATATCGTGGGTAGGATTTTTAAACCAACTTTTTAACAACACAAAAATATAGTGGCCCTTTATATTTCCTCTCCCTCTATGTGCAAACCCTAGCCCCTATTTGATTCAATGTTCAAACACTAGCACCTATTTGATTCAATGTTCAACCTTATATTTGGAGGCCTATTGGGGGTTATCTCGTGTTGGGGTTAGAACGTGATTGGATTATTTTTGCGATAGGAACGTGATGGTGCGATCAGATTTAGAGGATAAATTTGTGTGACGATTTTGGGATACGGGACTTATACAATATGCTCTTAAATTCTCTCGAGAGTATCCCGTTTATTTTTCTGTGTCGATTGCACTCATATTGAATTGTGATATTCATTTGAAATCCAAAAAATTATTGGAATCTATTATATTGATTCAATGTGGTATATTATATTGTGATTTGAGCATTGTGTCATGATATTTTAATATGGCTCGGAGAATGGGCACCCCACAATAGTCCCACAGATCGGTATATGGCTTTAAGATGCCTAGGGGAGGTGAGGTGAGGCCTGGTGACTCATTGATGTGTTGCTGAGAAATTAATATTGATATAATGCTTGAGTATTGCATTTGATTTTCATATGCGATTCGTTTAGTTACGATTTATTCATCGTGCTAATTATTTTTGAGCATCTATTCCTGTCATATTGTGTTCTTCCTCATATTTTCTTTTAGTTGGCAGGTTACCGTGGATTGGGACGCTATGGACCATTTTGGAGGATTGTCTTAGAGCATGGTTTGGAAGATTTATTTTGATGTATAAATTAGTGGTGTAATTTTTAGTTGGGGAATTTTATATTTGAGACTTTTATTGTAATATTTATTGTGGAAATAGAAAAATTGCGGATTTGTTGTATTTAAATTGTGGACATTCAGATGCTCTATACTCTTTATTGATGGTTTTAGTTTAGTTTTATCGCAGTAGCACGTCGCGTGTCTTTTTCGGGCGCGTGGGGTATTACATAACTGTGCTTCGATGATGTTCTGGTTTTACCTGTCCCAGGTGCTCTATTTTTAGCTAAATATTAGAGTGAACTTGGCATGCGCGTGCCAAAAGTATATTCCTTGCGATAATATCTGAGTGGTACTTTTTGTCCTATGTTACTATTTGTCGCTGTCCACTCTGGCAGATGATATCTGGTGCACTAAAGTAAAAAAACAAAATATGTCGAGCATAGTGCCAAAATGTATGATTTCGTGAATATATCAAACGGTTACTTGGTAAACAATTTTGAAAACTTGCGAGTGGCCTTAAGGGAAACTCGCCAATGTTATATCTTAAAATGGCTTTGCGATCAATTCATTTACTGCTCACCTATTTTACGTAGTGTGAACTATGTAAGTATTTAAGTGACCTCTTATGTCCCTCCTTTTCGTATTCTCTCTTTCCTACGTAACTAAAGTGGTTGAGCCTTAGCTTTCCCAACAAGACTTGCCACTAAGCCTCTAAACCAAAACTCTCAAGGGATCCCAACTGGCCATCTGGTCGAGCCCTGCTTGCTCAGTTAAGGCTTATTTCCAATCATTCATGTGTATAAAAATAACAAAAGTGTTAGTAAATATTGTCTATGTAAACATTTTTCTAACATAGACTTGGGGTTGCTCGTTGATCACCCCCTCGTTGCGTTAGGGCTGCTCACAGAGAACTTCCTTATTGTTTTGGGGCTACACTCTAGGAACCCCCTTGCTAACTTGGACCCACTCACAATGCGATCCCTTGCTGACTTGGGTTTATTTGCATGGACTTTCTTTACTGTTTTGGGGTTGCTTGCATGACAACATTTTATTGGCTTGGATCCACTTGCCTGGCACCTCCTCTCTGGCTTGGAGTTGCTTGCCCAATATTCTTGACTTCTGTTTTGGGTCTACTCGTACCAAATTTATTTCTTATGTGAGGTTAGGTGGGTACCCCTCTACAGATCTTATCATATGACATATATATGAAGAATTTGTCTCTCTTAGAGGGTCTATTTGATTCTAAGTAAAATATTTTTCAGTGCGGTGAAAAGTAAAATGGTTATATATGGTTTCACTCATTTAAAATTAAATTTAGTATAATATTTATTTTTTTCACCGCGATTAAAGTATTTCACTCGAAAGTAAATAGACCATGATGTGTTCTGTTCTATGTCCTCTCTGCTTTATTTATTAATATAAGAAAATCAATAATCATAGCACACAACTAATACTTTTAAGTTATTATTTTATTAGTAATATTTATTTTTTTGGTTTTTCAATGTTTCATTTTAATTTATATGGTTGCATTGGTTTGAATCAAAATTTCTTAAATTTGAGTCATAATGGTATTTTATAATGACTGAATTTTCTTGAGTATGTTGCAAAGAAACGATAGGTGGTGAGAGGTATGCTCTACCCCAATTAATGATAGGCTGTGGAAAGTGAGCTGCCACAGCTCGCATCGTTGTCTCGACCGCCTGGGCTACTATCACTGCCACCTGAGTAGTGGAAATTAACTCGAGTGGGGGTGGTGGTGGCGGTACCTGTGGATCCTGATGAGCCTCCCTAGCCTCAGCCCTCTCCGCCCTTTGCCTCCTCGGTGGCATCTGAAATAGATTGAATTGTATAAGTACACAATTTACACAAAATATTCACAGCAGAAATACGATATCTCACAAGCGGAAAAAGGAATCAACAGTCTTAATAATAGGGCTCTATAACAACCGAATGTTATGCTGAAACGTAGTAAGCCACACAGATCCTAAGGACAATAGAACCTGATGCTCTGATACCATTTGTGACACCCCGCCTAATTAACCCCGGGTGATCAGTCCTAAATTAAGTTAGAACAGGTTTCTCAGTTGGTTCATTCTTAGCATCACTGCCGCCTTTTTAATTACTAACCACCTAAGTGAGAAAAATAGATTGGTGCCAAGTTTTTACATTTCATTAACTTAAATGAAACTCATGTGGAAACAAAACAACATAATAATCTCAATTAACTAAAACAACCATTCACAATTAAGTAACTGACCGAATAAACCATCGTCCCAAAACCCAATAAATATAAAATGAATACAAGTAATCAATCTCAACATGTCTAGTAAAAACTAAATGAACTGTGAGCGACATGCTCGAAATAACTGATAAGAAGTCTCTACAATAAGAATGAAAGAATGAAGCGTCTATCAAACTCCCGCAACATCCACATATGCTGCAGCAACGGATCCCTGAAATCGAGTCAAGCCTGGCGTCCCTGTGGCTGGACACCTAAAAGGTTTTTAAAAAGTTTTTATAGCAAGGGTTAGTACCCAAAAACATTTGAAAAACATTTAGCAAATGATTAACTTGCAGTAATAAATAAATATTCATGCCCTCTATATTTTAGTTAGTGCCGCACTCCCTTGAGAATATTCTCACCGCTCCTCTGATGTGCACTACAAACGCCTGAGTTAATTTATCTAGTTATTACTCATGACTAGTTAACTGATATACTCCTTCCAACCACTCTACTCTAACCGAGTGTACCTTAATTATGATTTTTAAGTTATTATCAACATCAACTTAATTAAATCATTTCCCTTTTTAGTTTCATATAACTTCCACATCTGTTATACGTATAATACAACTCATGCTTTGTATTAATTATCCCGTTTATAATTATTTACCTAATTATATACTTATAGTCATATTACAGCATTCATGAACATACTGAAATAACATTTAATAATAGTATCCACCCGAGTAAAGGCTCCCCAGATATAAATTCTCTAAAGTGCTACCCCACTAGGTGTATTCACATAACCTAGTTACCCCAAGTCAGAATCGTTCATTAACTTGGTTAATACATACATGTTGGAGGCGGTCATATTCCTTCCCTGAAAGTGAGATGCCCCTCACCCATATAACGGACGCTATGACCTGGGAATATACTCGCCCTACTCCTAAAGCTAGGGGATTCATCCACTACGCCCAAGCTCCCCCTATAGCACTAGAGTATATAATAATAATATATATCCACTGATATTAATGCACACAACATATATATACTATCGCACACCGTATATATATATATATATATATATATATATATCCCAGCTACACCGTGTACTAAGTCCGTGACACAAACCTATTCCATTTTATTATGAGTTTATTGCCCAACTCTAATTATTAATTAATTTGCACATTAATTTCTTTTGGTATCACCCCAGCCAATATATTCGGACTTACTCTCATGGCCCGAAATAACATCCCGATTCTAAATCCCTGACTCTAAATTATTTAGCCTTCACCTAAATAAATTTACATCTCGGTATCGCTCAACCAATATTCCCGGACTTGTCCAATCAATCCATATTTAATCATTTTGAAACAAAATTCCCAAAATTTAACCCTAGTGTGTCACACCTAATTTCCTCCAAATCCCAAATAATTTTAATCATGATGTGTCACACCAAATCGCCCTCAAATCCTAATTAATTTTTATTCACAATTAATTAGATTTAAACCCGTGTATTAATTTCTCAATAATTAAAACATGAAAGATTATATAATAAAATTTTCCTTTTATATACATAACTGAGCGAAGCTGTCAAAATTTTCGGACCATCGATCGATCGATCGATGGTCCACCTTCGATCGATCGATCGATCGATCAGGTCCTCGTCTTCCCCAAGTTGGCTGTTTCAGCCATAGCCGAATACCTCCGAACCCTAACTTCTTCTATACTAAAAACCAAGCTTTCCCATCGACAATAGACATCAAAAACCTTATGAGGAACCTCCATAAAGCCCAAAAACATCAATTAATTCACTTCCTCTACTGTTTTCACAAGTTTGGGGTGAAATCTAATTTAATCTTTTAACCCATTTAAACATCAATTCTGTATCACCAATTCATTTTTAATTCATTCGGGTTTACACATCTTACCAGATACAAATACACAACTCAGATTATACATGAATTTCTACTCAATTTAGAAATCAGATTCATGGTTTGCAAAACCCCATGTTTATACCCTTTAAATCCCAAAACGAGTTTCTTTGATTACACACATCACATGAATATGAATTGAAAAATAATTTAAATGATACAGTAAGTTAACCACTTGCCTTAGGTTTCGTAGAGTCTGATTTTGGAGTTGAATGCCCAAAGTTGAAGAGGACTCTTTTTTTGGCTCTCCTGTGATCCCCAAGTTTGCCTTTAACTGCTATTAGGGTTTCCTAACCCACTAAGTCTTTTTCTAAACTCACATCAACCGTTCCCTTATTTCTTATAATTGTTTAATTAGCCTTAATCCCGTTTTTTTCCTAATGGGCCAAGCCCAAGCGACCCAAATGCCCCCGTGTGGGCCCGGCTATGCATAAAAATGTCCCGTGACCCGTTTACTACCCTCGGGTACACTTTTCTGACTATCTCGGCCCATTCCGACTCAACCGTACACTCAAAATTTACATTCGAATTAATTTTAAAAAAAATCATATTACACATCCAAATTAGTCTATGCCGACTCCCGGCTGAAATAAGTACATATCTCGTCCTTAATACCCGAAATGATGTAAATACATTATTACTATTCACTTAGTAAATAAATTTCCCTAAATATTAACCATTCACTCCCCGATTAATATTTAAATATAAATTGCCATAATCAATTCAATTAAAATTATGACACACAAGTAATTTTGAATTTCTGAATTAATTAAATATTAAATGCATAAAAATACGGGGTGTTATAGGGTTTAATGGAGATTTTATGGAGTTAAGATTTGTGGAATAAGGAAACCTCTTTAAAGACATCTTAGGAGGTGGGAGGTTGACATCGTCTGCAACCCTCATTCTACCATTTTGTAGCTACATTTGAGGTGGAAATACTCTGCTCTAAGTGTAAGACTCTATTTTGCATATTAGTAGTCTCGTTTCTTGAATTGAAGAGTAGAATATGATATAAGAATCATATTTCTTGTGATTTGTAAAAATGGGTTTATAAAACGGGTTTCAATGGTTTTAAGTAATTGATATATTTCAAGAAAATTTGGTATTAAACATTTTATGTAATAAAATGTTTATAAATGATATCTATCTTGCTAGAGATACTTTGGGTGAACTAGGTTTTGAAGTTTCTTGCAAAAATGAATATTTTATAAAATTGGGCATTTGTTTAAGTTTTGAGGAAAAAAATGTCCTTTTGTCTTGAAAAGTATGTTTTTGCAAGTATTATGAAATTTCTAGCATAAATCATATGCTAGACCATTTAATGGGATTTTTTGATTTAAAGTATACCTTCTCATCTATATAAACTTGTAGTATTTTGATGTTGAGCATATAAACAAGTTTAATGAAGGTTTTGTTAGGTTTAAATAAAGAATAAGGAAAAATATGAATTCAGCCCTTAGGGTATGTGAAAAAGGTGTTAAAAATGTGATAAGTGTAAGGTTTCAAGACCATGTGTATTAACAAAGAGAATGGTGTCTTCTGTAAAAAATTATCTTAGATGTTAATGATCTCTTTGAAAATAAAGTAATGAAACAAAGATGGTTCCAACTTGAGATAAATGTTACTCCAACATGTTAAATAAGTGTTAATGTGTTAAAACACTTAAGAAGTTATTGTGGGTAAATTAAGGGTGTTTTGGAAAATAGCATTGTGAAAATTGAGGAAAAATCAAGTTTGGAAATAAATGGATAAAATGGGAATTTTACTTAAAGTGGAACTTTTTTATGAAATAAAAATATTGGAAAAGGGTGTTACACAAATGGTCCTAAATAAACATGATTTTTTGGATAGAAATCAACTCTACAATAAAAGGGATAAGAAATGATTATTTTAAATTGAACACAAGTTGGGTGATACTCCGAATTTTGGCTTCAGCCGATAAAGAAAACGTGGAATAACGTGGACATTTGTAAAGTTTTAAAAAAATGAATATGAACTCATATGACCATGAGATAATTAAGGAGGGCCCGGAGCCCTGGGGTGAAAAACCCAAAATCACCGATCAGAGCATATGGTAGCACAATCGGTAGTGTGGAGCCCGTTAAAGTATGCGTATATTGGAAGATTTCGAGAAAGATAATGAAAATAAGAACTTGGCAAGAAATGAGTTGTGTAGTGAATATATGAAAGAACAACCTAATGTGAATGAATTAGTAAATGTTCCGGTAAAGGATAAAGTTGACAAGAAATGTGAAAATTGATTAACGTCCATAAAGTAAATAGACGGTAAAGTGTAGTGGATAAATGCGTAGTTAAGCAACCTAAAGAGGTTTAACCCATAATTAACACAAATGATATTTATGAAAGGTTTTCAAAAGTTAAAAAAGTATTTTCTAGCACAGTGTTCGCATGTGTTAAAAGGGTGGTTATTAGGTGTGTTAAATAAAGGGATAAATGTCAAGTTAAGAAAAAGGAAGTTCTTTTATAAGATTAAGGTGAATTAATTGGGATAAATAACGCTTTTGGGAATAAAAATGGTTACATGCATTAAAGTATATAGATGCACATATATATAGGTAGTTGCATGCGCACGTAGATGTAACGTGTTAGAGTCTTATTTTTTCCATTCAATTATATACAACATTATTGTATATTTTCCACTGAGCATTCGACTCACTCCCTCGTATTTATTGCGACAGGTTGGGTAAGGTTTCGTATTTTGAGGGCGTTATACAAGTAACTATTCCCTTTTTATTTTACGTTAGTAGTTCTATATGGTTGGATTCTAGGAACATTCCCACGGGCCCCTCACGTAATATGATTCAAATGAGAATCACATGCTAAACAAATGAAACATTAATGAAATAAAACTAGATTAGCAACATTATATAGGTTATTCCATTGCACTTTACACCTAACACTTGGGTTGGACAGGGTTAACCATGAGTAACCCATAAATCTGGGTCGAGGCATTACAAATGGTGTCAGAGATCTAGGTTTAAGGTTCCTTTCGAGAGTTATGTGGTGAGGTAGGTTGTAGATCTTTCGATGTCGGTATTGGTTTTTGGCTTGTCATGATAGATTGGTGATGGTTTCAGTTCGTGTTCTCGACGGTGAAGTAAAATAGATTAGCATGACGGGTAATTTTATTGCCAAGTGGCATATGACCAAGTTAGTTATCATTAATCACTTCTGCGCTTCTGATTTAGATATGTTAGTAATTTGTGAGTGTCTGTACGAGACAATAGTGGAGACACCGTGGTTTTTAGTGTGAGGTGCTAGCGTGTCAACCTTGATATATGACAGGGCTATTAAGATATTGATAGGGCTTAATGACATCCATTGAATTATAAAACATGAATAGTGTAAAGTCAACCGTGGAGATTAGGTGGCTAGAGCATCATGCCTATGCAATATTAATATATGTTGAGGATACATTAAGTTTCGGGGTTCGATACTTTGGGACAGATAATAATGATGATGTAATTAGGAGAATTCAATCCTTCGGGTAAAATCACGTTGTAAGATAATTGGTGATTCGATGGATGTGAAGAATCGTGTCGTCAATACTTGGGGGATGTGTACTCTATCTAAGTCGATAAAATAATATTATTGTAAGCAAGTGTCTTGGTGGCTATTGATCAAAAGTTGTACCTTGGAAGGTATGATGAGAGTTATAGGCAAATTACGATAAGTATGTTATGCATGTAATGGTGTTGGTTGAGGAGACTTAGGAGTGAACTCTAAATAGTCTTCCATGTCAGGGTTTTAGGAGATATGATACAATTTTGAGGGATTAGATCTTAGTGATGTCAATGCTGTAGACCTAGAGGTTTAGAGGTTGTATGCGACATCTTGTATCCTGCTAGAATTCTTAGTAGTGTTAGTTTGTGGCTTTGTACGTAGATTATGGTCACAACCATTTAGGAGATAGGTAAGATTATTCTCTCAGTGCCAGTGCTCGTTTTAGCATCCTGAGTAATATCTAGGTTCAAGGTAATCCTAATGTAAGTTGGTTTGAGGGCATCTTGGGTTGTTTGTAGGACTAATTGTGTGCGGTGTTGTTGAAAATAAAAATCGACTTGCTATAATATCTTATAATGTTCAATGGTTAAGGTGAACGATATGTAGAGGCTCGTAGACTGTCTTTATGAGCACCTATTAATCGCGATGTGGGTGTTGAGAAGTTTTTGGAGCGTACCTACGATGAGAAAGTCATGGATGATGAAATCTTATCGGGTTTTGAGGACTTTGAAGTGGATTATGTTCAGTATCCTTAGGAAGCCAGTTAACTCCAGTATGAAGAAGTGCTAGTGTCCTAGTGATGATCCTAGTGAGGGTCAGGTAATGATCTCAGGTCGTTGGTCAAAATTTGAAAAAGTTGAATAATGTAAGTGTCGGGTGCTATCATCCGAATTGGCACAGATGGGTGATGTAACGTTCTAAGAGAAATTAGAATCTTTCATCGTGAGTGGACGTGATGCTCGAATGCCATGGAATGACTAGTGTAGGCGGTGTAACACTTGATATTCAGGAGTACTAGGAAATGCAACTGGGACTTAGATTGTTGATATCATAATAATGACTTGAAAATGGTACCCCAAAGGGGATATCGAAGCATGATTATAATGTTGACGTGTGTCAACAACATAAGTTAGGATAACCCTATCAAGGTAGGGACTAGTTCTTAGCACACCTTACCAAATTGATACTATTTAGAAGATGTAGCCCTGTGTGGTACTTACTCCCCTCGGAATGCCAATGATAATCGGTGTGATCGTCACATAAGTTCAATTTGGGTAGGATCTGGAAATAGGCTTGGTAACTATCTCGTGTAAGTAAAGGTTATTGTAAGGTGAATGTTTCGCTTAATGGTGTTTTTCCTAAGGAGACGTTGGGATACGACCATGGTATGATAATATCGATAATGACTTAGGTGTATTAGGTTGGTCACGACGTCGCTAAAAAGATGGAAAAAGTTAACATTGATAAAAGCATTGGCATTTGTCAGCCGAAATGGCTCACATTCATCGAGGATGTAAGGAGGGAGCCTTACCCTTATGGAGGGAAGTCCAGAGTTTGACTTCGCAAAGGACGATATGTCTGTATATTGCTTTTATCTGGTATGGATAAATGATTGTAGTCCGATTCATCATGGTTGGCGATCTGAGCTTGGATGTGGCTATCTTAGTACCCACTGAGAACATCTGGGAGAAATTGTACTTTGGTTCGCTTTTCGTAAGCCGTAGTTCAATGCATACAGATGTATTGCCATAGAATGGTCATTTATTCCTCAATTCTTGTGTGTCCCTTTTGGTTTTGGTAATCGGGGATTGATATTCCCATGAATGTGGTAGCTCAAATTTGTACCATGTCATGGTATGTCGCGGTTTGGACTAGTAGAGTGTTGGTGGACCTGGCCTGGTCAATGCAGCTCGGTAATTGGGTGCGCCCCTATCTAAGGTATCCTTGTTATTGCATAAAGTTCAGTATACGGGCGGCTGCATTTTCAGGGGCACAATTTGCTCATAGTATTCTCTTTACTTAGGATTAAAGACCTAATGGTAATTAGTGTCTTTGGATGTAAAGAGCAGGATGGTGAGTTAAGGACATTGTATAGTGTTAGAACTCAAGGGAAATTAACACTCAATGTTGTGTTGCCACGGTGGGTGGATTGGTGTAATACTTGGGTGTGTGTTCCACCTTTGGACGCCTAGAGTGATCCTAGGTTCATGAAAGGATCGTATGGGGCGTGTCACTTGGGCGCACGAATTGCAACTTGGTTGGTGTGTCACCCCTCGGAGTGGGTGACTTACGATGAGGTTATCATCAAGCTTAAATGAGGATATGTGGTTATGATGACCCAAGGATTTGAGGAAACTTGGAATGTGTAGTCCTTAGGTTCGAGATGATCCTTGATGAGGAATTGGATGATTTATTATTTCACAATTCACTCTGAGGGGAGTATCGATCACTACAGAGGGTTTTCGGGTAATGGCATCGGGATATGTTTTGGGTATTAGCAAAGTAACTCTTAGGACCTATTTGCACGTGATCATTGAGTGAGTCAAGACTCGAGATGGTTGCGTGACGTTAATGGTTAACATCACGATGAACGTTAGAGCGTGCTTCATGTTGAGCTTTTGGTGACAACCTGTGTAAGAGTGTGTGATGTGATATTAGCTATTGAGGACTTCGATGATTTTGTCTTGGAGTATTTCTATGATTTTGAATAAGAGTTGGTAAAATCCATGAACTTGAGAAAGTAGTGAATCAATAACTTTGGAGATGAAATTTCCTAAGGAGGGAAGTAAGTTATACCCGTGCCCAATATTTTATTATTTTACTCGTGTAAATTCTAATATATGAAACCCTTGGGATTTGGATCATTAGTATGGGCTTTATTGCTATATTTGATTACTCTTTGGGCCTTGGTGTAAATTGTTGGAAGTTATTAGGTGAAATTGGAGAAATTGAGAAATTGTGGTTCGAATGAGTTGAAGGTCGTGTAAAACCCCGTATTTTTAATGACTTCTAAAATGGGATTAATTAGAATTAATTGTGATATAACTGGAAATTAATCCGGATTTAAATATTACTTGAGAATAAAGTAGTACGTGATTTATGTTTAATATTACTTAGTGATTAAAGTAATATATATGATTATGATTTTCCAATTGATTATGACTTTATAAAATTATCGCAAATTAGGTGTACGACAATTATGGAAATTAAGTAGGGACGTGCATTTGAGTCGTGTCAGGATTATAATTTAATGAAACAAAAGTGAATTGTTTTTATGTCATCCGAATCGTCATTTTGATTGCGCCAAAGTGTCTGAAAGGGTTCAAATAGTCGAAAAAGTTTACTTGGGTGTTTGATTTGGGTCTCGGGGCACTTTGGAACAGAAAGGACACCAGAGGGGTATTTCGATCATTTTACAAGGGAGGTGAATAGTAAACATGGAAATTGGGTTTTATTATATTAGTGAGGAGATTAGAGAGATTAGGTTCATTCACCAAAAATAAGAGGAAAAGGTTTAGGGGAGATTGAGAGACATTCGATGGGAGCAGAAGAGACTTTTCTAGGAAACCAAAGGACAACCACCTTTCACCACTAAGAGCCACCACCGAAAGTTGGCCGAAAAAAGAGAGGACCACCAGTATGGTATCATCCCCAATGGATGAAACCTACAATCTAAAGGCAAGTGGTTAATTATTGCAATCTTAGCTTATATATTGTCCATGTTAGGATAGTTAGGAAAATTCTGAAAAGTTGCATGAACAAAGATAAATTTGTGATAATTTTTAAATGGATATTATCTAGGAGTGATATCTTTTTATTATAGAATAAACTCCATGAAATTTTATATCATCTTGTGAAGAAATCTGGGATTTGCACTCTTATTGATGATAAAGTAAAAAATTAGAGTTCTTGAGAATAAAATGGAACTCGAGTAAATTAATTCATGTTAATGATGTTTAAATGATTTTGGTTACGTTATAACTTATCCATACATAATGGCATATGATCTGGATTTCATGAGATTAAATTGGGAATCATTTGGTGGAGAAAAATTGGATTTTATATGATGTTCATGGATAATTATACAAATATGAGTTTTCTGGAAATAGTATGTTTTAAATCCGACCTTCTAGATAATTTTTGGTGGTTTGATTATTAGAAATCATTTATATATCCTGGTATATCATATGGAATGAATATTGGGGAGTTTGGGATTATTTGATAAAGGATTTGATGAATAAAAAGTATGAAACCCGTAGGAAAAACACTGCATAATCTGGGCTAATATCTGGGTGATCGATCGATCGACCCAGGACCATCGATCAATCGACCTCCCCAGAAAAAATGAAGTTGTTTCCTTTTAATTCTTTATTTAATCCCAAGATTTTTAGGAATCTTTTTTGATGATTATTTGAACCTAATGGGACTTAGGGAAGGGCAGTAGGTTATATATGAGACCCATAAATGTATTATTAATATGGGATTTAAATGGGGAGATTTACGTATGTTAATCGAATGAATTGCGGTAGAGAAATATAAGATTTGGGGTTTAAATCGTATACTTGATGATTTAAGGTTAGGACCAGTAATAATATGATCATTTAAATACCGGGACAACCTTAGGTATATGAAACTAATCCTAGAAGATGGAATAAAGGATTATAATGGGAATAGGAATTATCGAAGAATAACCCTAATTAAAGTGAATTTCATTCGTAGAGATTCAGAAGTCTTGATGACATAGAATAGTAGGAAGTGATGTTTACCTACTGAATTTATTTGAGGATAAATGATACCCTTAATGTGATGAGAAAATCTCAGAAATGAAATATTATGGATTAAAGTCATAATCGACAAATACGTAGGATATTCGGGATATAATTATACTACGTATTGAATTTATTTTGGGCATATACCTATGGATATATATGGTTGTGTGAATATCTTATTGATGTTATATTTATACAGGTGATGTTAATACCTATATTATTTTTTTTATGTATGACATACCTGCGCTGCTTGCTATCAGGGTGGAGGTTTCACGTTGTGGACGGTCTTGTTCTTGTGCGCCCCATTAGGAGGGATTTTAGATTCGTACCTTGAGCATAGGACCTTGGACACGTGCTATTGGTGTAATGTTAGTTTCGACGATTGAATGGGAGCGTAGGTATGTGCGTTACCCATTTGGCTGGGGAGTATGCTTGCCTCCAATATATTTGTGTTATGATATGATTCGTGAGAGACGCCGAATCAATAGTCCTCTATACAGTGACATTATGTTGTGGAAACTAATTAAAAGGGAACCTTAACTATGAAGATAATAAGATACAATAGGTGTGCACTCTAGATGAGAGGTGAGAATTCTCAAGAGAGAGCCCGAGAAACTAACATGTACATAATAAAGGCTTAATTGTAATTGTTAAGCACTTTCTATTTTTAAAATCTTTTGCAATCCGGCTCTGACCCGTTTCCTTGCATATTATCTTCTGTACTATATCTTGTACATCAGGTATCCATCGGCAGGGATGTCCAACATAGATTACGGATGTTCCGATGGATTATAGCTAGTAACAGAGATGCGGATTTTATTTATACGCTTCCTTTCTGTTGATTCACCCATATGTAGCATTTACTTCATTTAGGGCTTGTCACTCATGATTCTATAGGTTGTAATTATTTATGTAAGCATTGTGGATATCAGTTTTATTTAGTGTAATTTTTATAATTTAATTGGAAAGTTATTCCAGTCACATTTATTCTTGTTGTAGTTAATTCGGTTGTGATGTGTTGTTGCATATTATTATTTCGTGTCGTGGAATGGTTTTAATTAAATTAAAGCTGGAAAAAGTTTTTGACACTTAGGTTAATTAACTGTTAGGTGATTAATAAAGAAAATGTTTTCGGCAGTGATGCTAAGAATGAACCAACTCTATATTCTGATTTAATTGGGTATGGAACTGGTCACCCGGTATTTAATTAGGCGGGTTGTTACAGGTGGTATCAGAGCATCAGGTTCTAGTTTCCTTAGGATCTGTGCGGCTTACTACGTTTCAACATAGCATTCCTTGATATAGAGCCCTATTATTAGGATGTTGAATTCTTCTGCGTATTTCGACTTACATTCTCCTTCCATGAAGTATGTGAGATGTAATGCTTATACGAGTTCGGTCGAGCATCGTGCGCCAAACACTTTGGGATGACTAGAAAGAGCCATTAGAAGGACAGTAGGAGGAGGACTCAGCCAAAGTTATAGAGTATTTTGGAAAATGGTGTTGGAGATAGAACCCATCATAGTTAATAGTTGTGTCGTTCTTAACTCATCCAGCACTATATGTGAAAGGTGAGGGAGTCAGAAGGACTCTTGTGAAGGAAGGAATTCAAACACAATTGTGAAGGGTGAAGTGTAGTAACACCTAGGATTTGAAAATTTTCTAGTAAAATTTTTCTAAGAAGAGCAAACTTAAGTGATGAGAGTTAGACATCACATATAAGAACATGTGTGAAGCTGGAATAATAATTTTAGGTATGGTTCGATAGTGAAATCGTTCATTTGATGTTTTAATCAGGATATGAAAGGGATTTCGAAACTTATTTGTTATGGGCTAGAAAGAGAGAAGTAACTTGTTTAATGAACTCCTTACCCTAGGAAGAATGGGGTGCTTAGAAGATAAATAGAGTTCATTATGTGAAAGGACTCATGAGTTAGAGTGGAAATCTGACGAAGACGACTAGGATTAACGTCACTAAGAAATTTAATGATGCTTCCAAATGAAAGGAAGCTAGAAGGCATAGGAAACCTAGCCGAAAGGTAAGATTGAATTCAATATTGTTAATGAAACATCACAAGAAGGTGATCCCAGTAGAGGACCCATTTAAAGTGACATGATTAAACCCCTACTTAATGACTATGAAATCAGCCAAGACTACAATGTATCCTATAGGACCCATAGAGCCAAAAGAATAACAGGAATAGTAATTGGGAGTTAAGATTGATAGGTCCAAGATAAGGAGGTTCAAATGGTAATTAATGAGGAAATAGTAAGGGAAATTACCTTATGTGTAGAGAGAGAGACTACTAAGTGTTAAAAGTGTCCACATTGAGTAGTGAGAGCGATAAATTTTGGAAATAGTAAACCATAACAATTAGGCATAACAACTGGAGGAGTGAGACTTCTAGGGGAGTAATTGGGTCAAGAGAATTAGGCCCGAGAAATTTATGACCCAAGAGTGGTAGGTTTAAATAGGACCAGTGGAGTCCTCGGTAATTGTAGCATACCGTATTTCAAGGTTGACGGGGGCCAAGAAGGAAAAAAAAGGGAGGTTGGTAAGACCATAATTGAGGCCTAGATATGCTGGGCCAATGTTTCAATAATGGGTGTGTAAACCACATGAGTGAATAATTTGTCCACAACGGGTGGGTACAACTATAGTATGAAAACCTAGATGTATAACGGGTGCAAGTTATTGTGGGTTATTTTGACTGTGAGATATGCATGTAAGGACCCTACGTGATCAAGAGAGACTGCTGAAGTTTTATTTCATCCTTGTGAATAAATGATTAATTCTAGTGACACGGCGTGTCACAACAGACATGTATAAATTGAAAACCCTAAATTTATGTGCAAGTCCAGGTTAGTGGGAATGATAAATTTTAACAGTCCGGTTACAAAAGTATTTCTTATCGATAGCGGGACTTTTGGTGTCGCCATTGAGTGAACCGAGTGGGTCCTAAGAGTATATTTTGGTTATTATAATTTTTATTTCTTTAATTTAGCATAATAAAACTTATTATGGTAATAGGTAGTGATAAATTACCAAATGATTAAACGATAGTAGACTTAGTGATAAGACTATCGTGTTGGATACTCCGGGGAGAGTAAAATTAATTTTGTGCGGCGCCAACTGAAATAGGATTGGGCCTACATATCATGATATCATAGACCTTAGTGAAAATTTTGTCTAGTTATATTTGTGCGTATAAATTTATTTTACTGATGTGACTCATGTTATATATTATGTTTTTGTCGAATAGCGAGAAATATCTCATTATATATAGCACCGAGAATTTAGGATAGTGAGAGCAACATGGTTTATGTTATTTTTAGGGATATATAAGCATGGACTAGTAGACTTTTATGTCGACATACATAAATTATGGGAAGGTAGAGATTATGGACTGAGGCCCATTACAGATCTCGACGACCAACTATGTTAAGTAGTAGTGTATCGGGGGGTTCCTTGTTTGGATTTTGCTTTACGAGACATCCCACGCATGAAACTAGCGAACGTCGGTAGTGGGAGAGAAGTTTGGTCGATAGTACATAAGTTCATACCTTAGTCATTCTAAAAACATAAATTTAGAGTTGATAATTCTATTATGACTTAAGAGTCGCCTAGTCCTAGTAACATTATGAATAAAACAATGATGCCACTGTTAGAGTGATTAAGTTATAAATAGTGGAGTGATTGAGTACACCCCTACCATATCAGTATGCCAAGTAGGCAAAAATTAATTTTAGAAGAGTATATGTTATTTATGTAACAATGCGAGAAATATAGGGTGTATGGGCACCCTAGGTAATTGAATCTGACATTGTTACCTATTTTGGAGATATGGGATAAGGAAAATAAATATAGAGGTTTAGATATCGGGACTTGAATGTTCAGTCATTTATAACGATTAGAGATATAATCGGTAGAATAATAAATGTATCAGGCTATAAATGACTATGGTAATAGGATTTAAATGAAGAGATGTTTGGCTAGATTCCTCTTATAGCGAGTCACCTGTCTATTGGAATTAGGGCGGACTATTCAAAACCAGCAGAGGTTTCTCCAACCGTTAAGGATTTCTAAGTAGTATTGGGAGAGTATTCATAAGGATTTTATCGCAAAGATGGTTACGATCCTATATGGGTGATAGTGGATCGGTTGACTGAAGTAGATGACGTTATGCCAGTTAGGGTTGATCATACTAAAAGATAATATGCTTTGATCTTAATATAACCGAGATAGTGAGGTTACATAGGGTACCTCTTAATATTGTGTCCAATTAGGATATAAAAAATTATCCCAATTTTGGAAGAACTTTCACGAGGCATGGGTACCGAGTTGTGATTGGGTATGATCTATCATCCGTAGAATAATGGGCAGACTAAGCGGACAAATCTGATGTTGGAAGATAAATCATGTTTGTAACCTTGAATCTTAAGGGAGGACGAGAGACGTACGTTCCACTAGTGAAGTTGGTGCACTATAACTCTTATAAGTTTACTGTTGGGCATGGTGCCAGTTGAAGTATGGTACGGTAAGTCTTATTATTTCTCCTACTTGTGGGATAAAAGTGAGGAACCAGGAACTATTGCGAATAGTAGAGATGATTTAAAGCTTATAGTATATATTGTGTGTAGAATATATACTGCACAATTAACCTACTTGTGTATGATAGTCGCAAGATGAGATGGTATTTATCTGAAGAACGATTAAACCTACTTAAGTGCATAGAGTAGAAGGTTAGATAGTGAATATCTAGAATAAAGTATAAATAGTGAAACTTAAACTGCAAGGCTTGGACAAGAACCTACGTGACCGGGTAACCTGGGGTTAAAATGATCATAAGTGAGGTGTTCATTATTGGGGGTATTCAATAGCGTACTATATGTGCAGTACATAGTAGTCTACTTGGGAGCGCAAGTATGTGATGCGCAATACTTATCCAGAATTTTTCTCGCCTGCTATACTTTTTTTCCCGAATTTCGAGACGAAAATCCGTTGTAGGGGGGGAAGTATGTAATACCCCATATTTTTAATGACTTTTAAAATGGGATTAATTAGAATTAATTGTGATATAATTGGAAATTAATCCGTATTTAAATATTACTCGGTAATAAAGTAATACGTGATTTATGTTTAATATTACATAGTGATTAAAGTAATATATATGACTATGATTTTCCAATTGATTATAACTTTATAAAATTATAGCGAATTAGGTGTATGACAATTATGAAAATTAAGTAGGGACGTGCATTTGAGTCGTGTCGGGATTATAATTTAATGAAATAAAAGTGAATTGTTTTTATGTCATATGAATGGTCATTTTGATTATGCCAAAGTGTCTCTAATAGTCTAAAAAGTTTACTTGGGTGTTTGATTCCGGTCTCGGGGCACTTCGGAACCGAAAGGACACCCCAGAGGGGTATTTCGGTCATTTTACAAGGGAGATGAATAGTAAACATGGAAATTGGGTTTTATTATATTAGTGAGGAGATTAGAGAGCTTAGGTTCATTCACCAAAAATAAGAGGAAAAGGTTTAGGGGATATTGAGAGACTTTTGATGGGAGAAGAAGAGACTTTTCTAGGAAACCAAAGGACAACCACCTCGCACCACCAAAAGACACCACCACCATTGTCGAAAGTTGGCCGAAAAAAGAGAGGACCACCAATAGAGTATCATCCCCAATGGATCAGATCTACAATCTAAAGTCAAGTGATTAATTATTGCAATCTTAGATTATATATTGTCCATGTTAGGATAGTTAGGAAAATTCTGAAAACTTGCATGAATAAAGATAAATTTGTGATCATTTTTAAATGGATATTATCTAGGAGTGATCTCTTTTGATTATAGAATAAACTCCATAAATTTTTATATCATCTTGTGAAGAAATCTGGGATTCACACTCTTACTGATGATAAAGTAAAAAATTATAGTTCTTGAGAATAAAATGGAATTTGAGTAAATTGATTCATGTTAATGATGTTTAAATAATTTTGGTTACGTTATAACTTATCCATATATAATGGCATATGATCTGGATTTCATGAGATTAAGTTGGGAATCATTTAGAGAAGAAAAATTGGAGTTTATATGATGTTCATGGATAATTATACAAATATGAGTTTTCTGGAAATAGTATGTTTTAAATCCAACCTTCTTGATGATTTTTGGTGGTTTGATTATTAGAAATCATTTACATATCCTGGTATATCATAAGGAATGAATATTGGGGAGTTTGGGATTATTTGATAAAGGTTTTGATGATTGAAAAGTATGAAACCCGTAGGAAAAACACTACATAATCTTGGTTGATATTTGGGTGATCGATCGATCGACCCAAGACCATCGATCGATCAACCTCCCCAGAAAAGATGAAGTTGTTTGTTTTTAATTCTTGATTTAATCCCAAGATTTTTAGGAATCTTTTGTGATGAGTATTTAAACCTAATGGGACTTAGGGAAGGGCAGTAGGTTATATATAAGACTCAGAAATGTATTATTAATAAGGGATTTAAATGGGGAGATTTACGTATGTTAATCGAATGAATTGTAGTAGAGAAATATAAGATTTGGGTTTTAAATCGTATACTTGATGATTTCAAGTTAGGACCAGTAATAACGTGATCATTTAAATACCGGGACAACCTTAGGTATATGAAACTAATCCTAGAAGATGGAATAAATGATTATAATGGGAATATGAATTATCGAAGAATAACCCTAATTAAAGTGAATTTAATTCGTAGAGATTCGGAAGTCATATGACATAGATTAGTAGGAAGTGATGTTTTCCTACTGAATTTATTTGAGGATAAATGACACCCTTAAAGTGATGAGAAAATCTCGGAAAGAAAATATTATGGATTAAAGTCATAATCGACAAATACGTAGGATATTTCGGGATATAATTATACTACATATTGAATTTACTACATGGGTTGTGCGTATACCTATGGATATATTTGGTTGTGTGAATACCATATTGATGTTATATTTATATAGGTGATGTTAATACCTATATTATTATTATTTTGTATGTATGACATACGTACGCTGTTTGCTATTGGGGGTGGAGGTTTCATGTTGTGGACGGTTTTATCCTTGTGCTCCCAATTGGGAGGGATTTTAGATTCCTACCCTGAGAATAGGTCCTTGGACATGTGCTATCAGTGTAATGATAGTTTCGACGATTGAATGGGAGCGTAGGTATGTGCATTACCCATTTGGCTGGGGAGTATGCTCGCCTCCAATATATTTGTGTTATGATATGATTCGTGAGAGACGCCGAATCAATAGTCCTCTATACAGTGACATTGTGTATCAGAACATGATAGCAGAGTATGCGTGCACCGCAACTGTGACTGGGGAGGTGACATATTAGTATATATATAATTAGTGTGATATAATATATATAAACTGTGATGTAATCTACTGTATGACATTGTAGATATAGAGATGTAATCTTCTGTGTGACATTGTAGATTAAAAATATAATATATGATTTAATCTACTGTGTAATGTTGTAGATAGAAGTAAATTATGAAATCTGAATTAAATTCAGTAAATGAACACTTAATTCCAAGTTTGTAACAAGAGTAGTTCATATTAAAGAGAAATGAATATAAATAATTATATTACGTATGGTATGGGACATATGGGTTTATGATATGGGTTAGAATTATGTTGTGGAAACTAGTTAAGAGGGAACCTTAACTGTGAAGATAATAAGATACGATAGGTGTGCACTCTAGATGAGAGGTGAGAATTCTCAAGAGAGAGCCCGTGAAACCAACATGTACATAATAAATGCTTAACTGTAATTGTTAAGCACTTGCTATTTTTAAAATCTTTTGCAATCGGGCTCTGACCCGTTTCCTTGCATATTCTCTTCTCTACTGTATCTTGTACATCAAGTATCCAACAGCAGGGATGCCCACCATAGATTATGGATGTTCCGATGGATTATAGATAGTAGCAGAGATGCGAATTTTGTTTAGACACTTCCTTTCTGTTGATTCACTCATCTGTAGCGTCTACTTCATTTAGGGCTTGTAGTCCGGGATTCTAGAGGTTGTAATTATTTATGTAAGCATTGTGAATATTAGTTTTATTTAGTTTAATTGTTATAATTTAACTAGAAATTTTTTCCAGTCACATTTATTCTTGTTGTAGTTAATTCAGTTGTGTTGTGTTGTTGCATATTATTATTCCGTGTCGTGGAATGGTTTTAATTAAATTAAAACTGGAAAAAGGTTTTGACACTTGGCTTAATTAACTATTATGTGATTAATAAAGAAAATGTTTTCGATAGTGATACTAAGAATGAACCAACTGTATATTCTGATTTAATTGGGTATGGGACTGATCACCCGGTATTTAATTAGGCGAGTTGTTACAGGTCGTTCGAATGAAATTCTTGTTTCGTTTGATCAAAGATAGGTAGTTCGAACGAACTTTCAAGGTTCTTTGAAGTCTCGTTTGAAGTGGAGATAGAACGAGGGTCGAACGAGATGCCCCTTTATGAATTAGTTAGAAGGCCGTTCGAACGAGAAGTCAATCTCGTTCGAACGAGGTCCCATTATCATTCGAACGAGTGGCCCAAAATTTTTAAAATTTGATTGCCCTTGTGTGTTGTCATATTTTGGACCATTAGATTGTTGATGTGTCAAGTTATGGTGCACCCATATCGGAAAAAAGGGATTTGGAGGTCTTAGGCTTGTGTTTATGAGTTTATTGGTTATTTGGTATGAGAATATGGGAGAGGTGGGGAGGTATTTCCCTTACCATTTTCAAATTTTATCCTCCTCTATCTAGCTCTTGAAGATTTTATAAAATTGGGAATTCGTTTAAATTTTGAGGAATAAAAATGTCCTTTACTCTTGAAAACTATATTTTTGCAAGTATTATGAAATTTCTAGCATAAATCGTATGTTAGACCCATTTAATGGGATTTTTGGACTTAAAGTCCACCTTATCATGTATATAAACATGTAGTATTTTGATGTTGAACATATAAACAAGTTTAATGAAAGTTTTGTTGGGTTTAAACAAAGAATAAGGGAAAATAGAAATTCAGCCCCTTAGGGTGTGTGAAAAAGGTGTAAAAACGTGATAAGTGTAAGGTTGCAAGACTACATGTATTAATAAATAAAATAGTATCTTCTATAATGTATTCTTATATGTTAATGATCTCTTGGAAAATAAAGTAATGAAACAAAGATGGTTCGAACTTGAGATAAATGTTACTCCAAAATGTTAAATAAGTGTTAATGTGTTAATACACTTTAGAAGTTATTATGGGTATTTTAAAGTTGTTTGGGGAAATAACACTTGTCAAAATGGAGGAAAGGACAAGTTTGAAAATAAATGGGTAAAATGGTAATTTTGGAAAGGGTATTGACTTGTGAAATATTTTTATGAAATAAAAATGTTCTAAAGGGTGTTACACAAATGATCCTAAATAAACATGATTTTTGGGATAAAAATCAAAGCTAGAGTAAAAGGGACAAGAAATGATGATTTTAAAGTGTAACACAAGTTAGGTGAAACCCCAGGTTTTTACTTCAGCCGGTAAAAGAAAACTGGAATAATGGGAACATTTGTAGAATGTTAAAACACTTGAATATGAACTCAGATGACCCTAGGATAATTCAGGAGAGCCGGAAGCTCTGGGGTGATAGACCCAAAATCACTGACCAGAGTATATGGTAGCATAGCCGCTGGTGTGGAGCCTGTTAAAGTATGCGGATATTTGAAGATTTCGAGAAAGATAATGAAAATGAGAACATGTTAAGAAATGGGTTTTGTAGTGAATATATGAAAGAACATCCTAACTTGAATGAATTAATAAATGTTCTGGTAAAGAATAAAGTGGATAAGAAATGTAAAACTTGATTAACATCCATAGAGTAAAGGAACGGTAAAGTGTAGTGGCTAAATGGGTAGTTAAGTAAACAAAAGAGGTCTAACCCATATTTAACACAAATGGTGTTTATGAAAGGTTTTCAAAGTTAAATAAGTATTTTCTAACCCGTTGTTCGCGTGTGTTGAAATTGTGATTTTCAATGAAAACACTAATATGAATTGGTACAGATGAAGGGGTGATTTTGATAAAAGAAATGGTTTTCCTTAAACAAGTGTAATTGTATTTAAGTATTTATCTGGGTGTTTTAAATAAAGGGACAAATGTCAAGGTAAGCAAAAGGAAGTTCTTTTATAAGATTAAGGTGAATTAATCGGGATAAATAACGCTTTTGGGAATAAAAATGGTTTCATGCATTAAAGTATATAGATGCACATATATATAAGGTAGTTGCATGCGCACGTAGATGTAACGTGTTAGAGTCTTCTTTTTTCCATTAGATTCTATATTGCATTATTGTATATTTCCCACTGGGCATTCAGCTCATTCCATCGTCTTTGTTGCGGCAGGTTGGGTGCGGTCTTGTATTTTGAGGGCGTTGTACAGGTAAGTATTTCCTTTTTTTACGTTAGTATCTCTATATGCTTGGATTCCGAGGACGCTTCCCACGGGTCCCTCACATAATATGATTTAAATTGAAATCGCATGCTAAACAAATGAAACGTTAATTAAATAAAACTGGATTAACAACATTATATAGGTTGTTCCATTGCACTTCACACCTAATGCTCAGGTCAGACCAGTTTGACCATGAGTAACCCATAAATTCGAATCGGGGCATTACAGACACACCAGTGTGTCGCACCAAAATTTGTCGATTTTGTGTGTCGGTGTAGAATGAACCTTTTAAAACTCCTAGTTTTTTGTTCTATTTAATTTTAACTTATTCCCTTTATTCGATTGAAAAGTACAAAAGTCAAAACATTATGTGAATTATATTTAACAATTTTTAAACGGTGGCCCACTTATAAATTTGTCTGTCTTTTTAATTTTGTAAAGTCAGCATCGGTTTCCTACTTCGGAGACATCCTCATGTAACACATATTTAGACCTTTTAAATTTAAGAATGGTGTTAGCTGTTTTTTAGGGATCACAAGTATTTAGTCCAAATTTTAAAGTTTCATTTGTAATGACTCCCATGCTTTTATTTTTTTAGTTGTTGGTCATGTTGTAACAACTACGGGACAAGTTTCTTTCTATGTGAAAAAAGAAGATGGGCGGCCAAAGGTGGTTACAAAGCAAATGATGGAAATTTTGAGTGGTTATGAGACTTAATACAGTTTATAAAATACATGGGAGGGAAGCCTAAAAAAATCTTTGAAAGTGAGACTAAACCCAAAAAACTATTTTTTATCTACATCCTTTTTATAAAATTTATTCCTGTTAGCGGCATCATTACGTGTTTTAACAAGTAACATTGGTGTCAAATAAAAAAAATAAGAAATCGTGTCATGTCGTGCTCGTGTTCAGAAAAATCTTATTATTTTGACCATTATCGTCGTTTGCCACCTTTGAGTTCATAAAAGATGCTCACATTAAAATTTAAATTTGTTAATTCTATTTTTTGATTATCATGCATAATTTTGGCCCCAATAATTTTTTTAAATTATTAATTCTATTTTTTTCTCTTAAGTCAATTCAAATGATAGATTTGTTTTTACCTCATTATAAAATTAGTTTTTTTTACCTTAAATACTTATTTTCATTGCAAATATATTTTTTTACTCTAAATTCTATTATATTTTCTAATTTTATAAGTTTATACAAAGTCAATCCCAAGATAAGTAAATTAAAGAAAATGATGCACATTATAGAGGTCAGCAACTATATCTCATCAATTATTTTTGCATAATCATTTTACTTTGAAATTAATTGTGTTTGATTAATATATTTTGTAATAATATTTAATGCAATAATTAAAAAATTATATTAAAAAATACAATATAATTGAATCATTTTAATAAAAAATGATTTGTTTCTCGTGGGACTTTTCCTATTTTGTTGAAGAATATATATTATATTGTCGAGATTTTTCATTTAATTTATGCCCCCCATTAAAATTAAATCACGGCTTTGTCCCTCGGGGTATAGTTACCCTGTTCAAATGCATCAGTGTGTTTCTAACAGTTTATAAATACGTATTGTGCTAGTAAATTCATTAAGAGGAGTAATGCTATAAGTCTAATTACATCCCTAAATCTACCTCCAAATGAGTTGGGATAGTATTAAAGTACTACACTGTGTAATTATTATAATAAAAAATACAACATTTAATGTCATCTCAACTTATTTGGGGATAATTTGAGACAATTGTTTAGACTCATATCATTATTCAATGGACTTAGTTTTCTTGGCTAAGTGATGTGGCAAAAATTGATTTGGAACAGTTTAGTTGGTAGACATTGTTTCTTTTTTTCATATCCATAATAGTTTCACAAATAAAGATTGGGATATTAAGTATTTAGTCTCATTGGAGGTGATTTAGTTACCTCTGATCTCATATATTTTTATTTTTAGTTGTTAGTCCTGTTGGGTGCGGTTAAAAAGTTCATGGAACATATGTCATAGTTTAAGAAAATGAAAAAGGTCGATTAGAGGAAATTTTTGGAAGTTATAAGACTAATTACAATTATAAAAACATGGGATCGGTGGTAACTAAAACTTTCAAAGTGTAACTAAAGCCTAAAAGGCTAAAAATTATTCGATAGTTTCAGTTTCAAAATAAATTAAGGGTCATCTAGCCTTTGACCCCCCTAATTTATACTGTTTAGGACCCGATAATTTTTTTATTACACATTTGACCCTCATTTTGGACTGGATCCGTCGAGTTAACTACGTTGACCATTAAATAACGAATCACTAAACATATAACTTATAACAAGTTGATTAACGTACGCGCGTGTGGTCATCGACCTTGCATATGCTCAAAGTTGCCACTGAAAATACGACCCAATTAGAACATGACATAATACATTTTTTTTACTTAAGTCGAATACAATCCAATTAAAATCGGACACCACACAAAATCTTTTTTTGGTCATTTACTGATAGTGGTCAAGTAGTTAATCATTATTGGGGTTGGGGTCGACTAGTTTTTCGTAATAGTTGGATGAGGTCTAAAACTGACGTAAACCGACATTTGACCAGTTTGACCGCTAATTGACCCCATTTTTCATCTAAAAAAGCAACATTTAAAAAAAAACACATATAAAACCTCTTACAATTTAAAAAAATAACAAAATAGTTTTTTTTAAAGCACGCATAGTTAAAAGAAACACGAGTTTTTTTTATTTAAGACAAATATGGCCCAAATAAAACAAAAATATTTTGTTCAGCGTATTTCAATTGGGTATTGTTCGTGTTAGGTTAAAAAAAAATTATGGGGTCTGTTTTGTTTTGGTCATTTTATTGTTAGGAAAAAAAATTTGTGCGGTGCTGTGTTTTAATCAAGTTGTGTTCGTGTTAAGTAAAAAATGATTCCAGGTCGTGTCGCATTATATTTGACTCGTATTCATGTTAGGTAAAAAAAGGTGATTTCGTGTCGTGTCGTGTTTTATTTGGTTTGTGTCCGTGTTATGTAAAATTTTTAAAAAAAAATCGTGTCGTCTTCGAGTTAAGTAAAAAAATCAAATTGTATTGTAGTTGGATTGTGAAGAGTTTTAATCGGTTCGTGTTCGTGTTGAGTAATAAGAAAAAAGCATGTTTTTTTAAATTGAATCATGTTCATGTTAAGTAAATAATTTTAAGGCCTCAATTGACAAAAAAAATTAATTTAAAGACCAACATAAAATTACATATATCATTTAAAGACATATGGTTGAAAAAGTTTTGGAGATCACCTATTCAACTTGGATAGTTCCTTTTTGGACAATTCTAGGCCGACATACAATATTGACACATTTTGGCGTGTTGGACCCGTATTAGCTCATGTTTGGGAACCATAGTTGTTGGTCCTTATGGATCTCTTACACGAGCCAATAAAGGTTTGATACGTTAATGTGTCACACCAAATGTGTTGATTTTTTGTGTCAGTGCAAAAAGATCCTAATTTGTCTACTTTATCCTTTTCTATAGGCACTTCTCTCATGCAACCAGTTTTGGTTACTTGATTATGATATAATAGAATTTTCGCTTCATTATGTATTATATATGAGTGCTTCTACTTCGACTCGGGATTTTCATGTGTTGAGTGCGACACGCTAACAGGGCGTGTCACGATTGGTTAGTGCCGCTGGTGCGGACCCACATCCATAAGAAAATAACTAATCGCCACAGGTCATGTCTGCGTATCGCGATCAACATATAAAATTACATTGTTATATATTAGATTAGATTAAATAAATAAATGGTATGCTAATGTCAGCGGTAAAAAAAAAAGAGAAGGCCAATATAAAAGAAGAAAAGCTTTGAAAGAAGTTGGGAAACAAAATTGGAGAAAGATGAATAATTTGAGTATTTGAGAATGCGTGCAAATAACTTCAGACAACCCATATTTACAGAGTAAATCACAACCACTCCCATAATTCTCTCCAACTACATAACACCACATTTACCACTAACAGAGTAATTGCCTACCACTAATAGACCTACTACTAACAGAGTAACTACCTCACTCCCACATAAATAGCCCACTTACAATTGTCTTGGTAAATAAATAAATAAACAAATAACTAAATAAGGACCACATCGTGCAAGGCTACTGTGCAAGAAGTTGCACTAATTTTTGACACTCCCTCTTAGTGCAAGCTTCCGATCAACAATTCCAAGATCATTTCAAAAAAATTCAAACTTGGCCTTTGACGAATCCTTAGTGAATATATCAGCCACCTGATCGTTGCTGCGAGTGCATGATAGCTCAATCTCTTGACTTAGAACTTTCTCACGAATTAAGTGATGTC
Source organism: Sambucus nigra (assembly GCA_949130495.1). Lineage (NCBI taxonomy): Eukaryota > Viridiplantae > Streptophyta > Magnoliopsida > Dipsacales > Adoxaceae > Sambucus > Sambucus nigra. Next base: position 467,260,174 of record OX422222.1, on the reverse strand, counting down.
GAACTTCAATGTGCTTCGTTCGAGCATGAAAAACTGGATTTGATGCGAGTTTGATAGTAATTTCATTGTCACATTTGATCTTCACAGCATAGTCAACTTTGCTCATTATGTTTCCAATCAATCCCTTCAACCAAACACATTCTTGTACATCCATAGTTATTGCCACATATTCAACTTTAGTGCTAGACAAGGAAACAACATCCTGCTTCTTGCTACACCAAGAAATCACTGTTGAACTAGTGTTAAAACAATAGCCTGAAGTTGAGTGATGACCATTTGTATCTCCGACCCAATCTGCATCAGTAAATCCACTTAATAAAACTTTATCACAACTCTTGTACAAAAGACCATGAATAAGAGATCCCTTCACGTAACGCAAAATTCTTTTTTCTACATCTAAGTTAGGAGTACTTGGAATTGTTATAAAGTGAGAAACAACACCAACAGAATATGAAATTTCCGGCCTTGTGACAGTCAAATAAATTAAGCTTCCAATAAGTTATTGGAACTTTCTTGTATCCTTCAATGGCTTCCCTTTATCTTTCTTCAGCTTGAGATTTTCTTCCATTGGAGTAGCCATTTCTTTCGACTCCCCCATGTCAAAATGCTCCAAAATGCCCTTTACATAACCTTTTTGAGAAACAAAATATCCTTGATCCGATTTTTCCACTTCTAGACCAAGAAAACATCCAATCTCCCCCAGATTTTTCATTTCAAAACGAATAGATAAATCATTCCTTAAATATGAAATTTCTTATTCATTATCTCCGGTTATTATCATATCATCAACATATAGTAATACCATCAGATGCATATTTGATTCTAATTTTATGAACAAACTAGAATCTGAATTAGAAACTCTAAAACCACAAAAGATGAGGTATTGAGCAACTTTACCATACCAAGATCGCAGTGCTTGATTTAGACCATGGAGAGCTTTCTTCAAACGACATACATGATGTGGGAATTACTGAGAGAGAAAACCTTGAGGTTTCTCCATGAATACTTCACGATCCAACTCTCCATAAAGAAACGCATTCTTTACGTCAAGTTGCCACAACTTCCAATCTTTAAAAGCAGCAAGAGAAAAGACTGATCTCACCATTACCATATTTTCTACCGGGATAAAACTCTCCTCATAGTCTATTCCATAACTTTAAGAGAATCCACAAGCAACTAGACGAGCTTTGAATTAATCAATCGTCCCATTTGATTTTTTTCTTCTAATGGAAAACTCATTTGCAAGTAACTAGCTCGTAATTTTCTGGTTTGGGTACCAACTCCCATGTCTCATTTTTGTCTAAAGCTTCAATTTCTTCCTGCACTGCTCTTTCCTAATTTGGACAGCCCTTTGCGTCTTCATAACTTATTGGTTCTTCTGCACTAAATTCTCATGTAAAGAAATAAGAGGCCACTGTGAAATAATTAAGGTCTACCTCATAATCCTTGAGATAATCTGGCTGCTTTTTCTCTTTTGTTGATCTTCTCTCTACCTGTTTCTCACCATCTTCTGCTCTTTCAATACTCTGTATAGGACCTAGAAATTCATTTTTTTCTTCATCATTACTACGTGCTTGCATATCTACTTCAAGAAATAAAAGCTCCAAATTTTCTTCATTACCATCAAGAGCAACATTTTTGGCCACGAGTTTTTGAGCAAGAAATATAGATGATACTTCATTAAACACCACATCTGTAGAAGTAGTAAACTTCTTTGTCACTAGATCCATGCACCTCCAACCCTTCCTATAGGAGTCATAGCCAACAAATACACATGTCTTTGCTTTTGGGTCCAGTTTAGTTCTATTTGATTTAGGAACATGAACATAACAAATAGAACCAAATACCAAAAAATAATTAACATTTGACTTTTCACCATATAAAATCTCAAAAGGAGATTTTTGTGTACCTGGCCATGGAGGCAACCTGTTTATCACATGACTTGCACATTGAATAGCTTCTACCTAAGGCTCACGGGGAAGATTTTTAGAATGCAACCATGAAAGGAAAACTGAGGCAAGATGACCGAGCTTCCTTTCTGTAACTCCATTCTGCTGAGGAGTGTCTGGACACGTCATTTGACGAAGAATACCATTGTCATCACAAAATTGGAAGAAATTATCTGACATATATTCCCCGCCATTATCACTCCATGGGCAACTTATTTTCTTCCCAAAGTCCCATTCAACAGCATCCTTGAATTCCATAAATTTGGATAATTCTTTACCCTTCTCTTTCAAAATTTTCACCCAAGTGAACCTTGAGTGATCTTCCACCAGCACCATAACATAGTGATGCCCGCTATATCTTGGTGTTCTCGTTGGCCCCATTAATTCTGTATGAGCTAGTTCAAAAGATGCGGATCTCTGATTTGATGATCTTTTGAAAGGAAAATGATGAGATTTGCTCTAATACCCCGTATTTTTATGGCTTTTAAATTTAGGGATTTATTAAATTTATTTCGGATAGATTAATTTAATATTAATCCAAAAGTTTGTTTTAAATATATACTAGCGTGACGAGAGTTAGTAATTATTGGAAAATTGTTAATTTGTTAAATATTACATATTGAGTAAAGTAATATGTAGAATGGAATTTATTAAAATTGTCACAAGGGAATAATATGATAATTATGGAAATTAAGTCCGGACGCGCCTGTATAGTGTCAGGACTAAATTATTATTATTATAAGTGACTAAATTATAAATCGCCCGTATGGTCATTTTGAGTGCGCCAACATGTTCGAAAGGGTCGAGATAGTCAGAAAAGTGTACCTGAGAGTTTAGTTTGGGTCTCGTGGCATTTTTAGGCCTAATTGGCATCCCAGGAGGGTATAATAGTCATTTTGTATTTTTGGGTAATTTAACCCACGAATTTCCCTAAGATATATCAGCCATTTGAGTTAGGCTTTTAGGGTTAACAATCACAGAACCTAAGAATGGCCATTAGAGTATAAGGTAGGATGCTTTCCAAGCAATCCAAGGCCAATAACTCATCCGTTTGCACCGCCACTACCACCAAAACGTAGATCGCACGACGAGGAATGCAACCATACATTCTTCATCCACAAATCAGAACCTTGAATTCCAGGCTAGTATCTATCTTGTTTTGTTTTTAGTTAATGTCTCACCTATGTTAGTTTAGGATTGTTAAGAACATGTTTTATGGAAGAAATTGATAATTTAGAGACTTAAGATCACATGTGTTAGAGAAACTAAATATATTCGGGACATACCCATTATATGTAGAGGATTATCCACGAATTGGTATGGATTTAGAGGCAAGAAATCTAGAAAAGAATTAGAAGAATGAATGTTGCATGAAAAATTAGGGTTCTTGATAATTATGTTAAATTATCCCATAAATTCAATGCCTTTGATGAATTTGGACATGTTTCACGTAGGAAATCATGTATATCGGTATATGTAACTAGTATTAATGTTGTTTGGGAGTTTGAGAATCGTTAATGGAGTTTTGGAGAAATTTGGAAGATGAAACCCGTAGGTTGAAATTGCAGTTTCTGGGCAAGAACTTCTTGATCGATCAATTGACGGAAGAACATCGATCGATTGATGATTGATTGATCGACCCACTTTCCTTGATCGATCGACCCCTCCTGGAAAACTACATATTTTTCCCCCTTTTTTTAATCCGGTTTAAATACGTGGGAACCCTTGATTATTGTTTATAGAGTATAATGGTCGTGAGGAGAACCAGTAAGGTCTAAATAGACTCCGTTGAATGAAATTTAATATGGGATGAAATTGTGGGTTAACGGGGAATTTTGTTATACATTAGAGACTGTGCGTAAGTTTGATAATGAATTGAGGGACTCGTGAAAGTCTTAGACCCGAAATTTAGAGAGGGTATACCTACTAAAATCGTATTTAGCAAGGGAATACTTCGAGAGATGAGAAGTATGTATGAAATAAATTATAAATGGGAATAAAAGAGACAAATACGTTATGCAAGATAATTGAGTAAATTGTGCTAAGAACGGATAATTATAATTATGGGTCGTGGGCGCACCTAATTTAAAAATTTTGAATATTTATATATATATGACTGTGTGACTGTGCATATATTATGTATCTGTGTAAAAATCATACCCGGGCTTCTTGCTATCATAGAGGTTTCCGCCCCGGGGCAGTCTTATCTCGATTGGACTTTTATGGGGGATATTGTCTCGTACCCTAAAAGATAGTATCCTCGATACAGGCTATCTGAGAATGATAGTCATATGTTCTAAGAGACGTGAGGGTATTTACGGACCTCTTAGGACCTGGAACTATGCTTCACCTCCATTTGTTTATGTATAGTGTTAATACATTTCTAGAGTGATTCCGAACTAGCATTTCCCTTAGTTTGTGTGATACGTGGACTTGATAGCAGAGTATGCCAGCACCATAGATTTATGTGGGGTGCCGATAGTATATATATATTATATGAGTGATATATATATATATATATATATATATACTGCGTGTATAAGTAGTTAATAAATGAATAAATACTTCAACTTTATAATAAGTGTTCGGGAACTTTGTACCGGTAGCTCTAAGTAACGTAATAAATTTTGAAGAGAATGACTTTCTAAAACTAAATATTATAACTTTCTACTCCTCGGGACAAAACTTTATGGAAAATAAGAGTTAAGTTTATGAGTTTAGTAGTGTAGTAGGTGTGCACACTAGATGAGAGGCGAGAGAATTCTCAAGTGAGTGTCGCATACTAACATGGTTGTTACATTAGCCGGTAAGCATTTTAAATACTTGCTAAACTATTTAAACTATTTTACGCTCGGGCTCTGACCCATTTTCTATCATTTTATCTCTCTTGTATATATATGTATGTATTACAGGTGCCCAGCCACAGGGACGTCATGCTTAGGTTCTTTGGATTGGACGTGTTGTAGCTTATGTGGAAGTTACAGGCTCTTACTTAGACGACCTCTTCATAGATTCAATTTCTATTTTAGTTTTTCGTTGTTAGGGCATGTGTGGCCCGATTTCCTATCCCGTTGAATTTTTCAGAAATTTATGTTTATGTTATTTCCAGTATTTGGTACTCTTTGGGAGTTAACTCTTGTCAGGATGATTTCATTTATAGTTCATAAATTGGTTTGGTTTATCTAGATGGTTCAATTATTGTGTGGTGATTGTCACCCTTATTATTTATGTGATTCGTAAGTTGTTGTTTGTTAAAAAGGTTTTTATATTGGAATTTGATAAAATAAAAATAAGACTTTAAATTGGTTTGTCACTTAGCTTAATTATTTAGGGTGTTCAAATTGGAACTATTATTTTTGCGACAGTAATGCTAAGAATGAACCAACCGGTCACCTTGATTTTTAATTTAATAAAGGACTGATCACTCGGTATTTAATTAGGCAGGCTGTCACAGGTGGTATCAGAGCATTAGGTTCTAATGTCCTTTAGGATCTGTACGATTTATTTCGTTTCTAGCTTAGCGTCTTTGATTTAGAGCCCTAATATTAGGAATGTTGTCTTCATCTTTATGCGTTGGAAATTCATGCTTCTGCGATTTGTCTATGTGAATGTTGAACTTATCTAGATTATTTAAACTTTCAGATGACTCGTCAAGACGAACAAGCTAATGTCTTTGGGGAAGTCAATGAGCAAGAACAGCTCACACCTCAGGTGTCTCCGGAGAGGGTATTAATCGTCGAATTAGCAGGTATTGTGTCATGAGCAGTGACCACTACAATCTTATAGTACCGCGACCACAGTATGCAGTTTAGAGGAGGCAAAAGACGTAGAGAGATTAGTCAATTTGACATGACTAGAGTTGACAATTGTAAGAAGACACCAACATAGCAGCAATAAGCTCCTCAAGACCGAAAAATCCATGAAGGTGATAAAATTTGCATGGAGAGCCAAAAGCGTCAGGGCTAACAAAAACGGGGTCAGAATGTGTTCACAAAAAGGTGTTTCAAATGTGGAATGGACGGCCATGAACGTCAAATTTGTCCGGATCAGACTGGAGAGAAACTCCGACCTGACCAGTGAGAATTTTTAATACTCTGCTATAAATATGTGCAACCGGGTCACAAGTGGAGAACTGTCCTCAACCTGACATTGTTTTTCCTCAAGTTTTTCAGCAAGGCTAATAAGGCCAAGGAAAAGGTGAAACTGGATAACGGAGTCGTAAAATGAGACAATTTCGAGGTAGGTGCTTCAAATGTGGAAAGAATATCCATAGACGTCAGGATTGCTCAGAGGGGGATAGGGCCCCACGGTAGAAGGGTGCATGTAATGAGCCGCAGAGGCCATTCTTTTCAGGCATCCCAGTAGCCCCAGTTTAGTAGGGGAAATTAGAGTATGGACGTGTCTATAACGTCCACCTGGGAGCAACACCTCAGGCACCACCTGCGATTGAGGGTATGTTTCTTATACATGGAACTATAGGTTGAGTTTTATTTGATATTGGGGTGTCGTACTATTTTATAGATACTAATTTTGAGCGGTCCTTAGGGTTATTAGACACAGCAGAGAGTATAGTGTCATGCGTAAACCCACCACTGGGGAATGGGTCTTTGATGTTCTTTATATGCCGAGGTGTAAATATAAAGTTTGGAAGCTTGATTTTTCCTGTGAACCTGCTAGTGTTAGATACGCATGAGCATGATGTCATAATTGGCATGCATTGGCTCGCTGCATACAAAGCCATGATAGATTGTTTCAGTAGGAGTATTGTCTTTGCCATTTCGGGGCAGAAGATGTTTTTGGTGGCGATGCCTCCCCTAGATGGAGGATCTACAACCCATTTGTATTACATGGAGGAGGATACCTCTAAGGAAATTATGATTCTCCTGGATTCGATTCCAATCATTTCTGAGTTTTCGAATGTATTTCAGGAGATAAGTGGGTTATGTGTTGAGGTATTTTGTGGAGAGTAAAACCACATGAGTTAAAATTTTCCGAAGCGAGAATAAGGGCAAGGGTATGGAGATTACAAGGGAAATGGTTAATATAATTTCCGATTTGATTCAGACAAATGCGTTATGTTTGGAAGACCATTAAGTATCCAAGGTGATTGTCAAAGTAGAAGTATGAGTTTTATCCTCGGAGCATGAAGCGTGTTTTATGTGACACGAGTGAGTCATTACATTTTTATTTATTGCTAGATTCTCATGTGAGAAGAATTTAGTGTGTATATCTATAGCGTTATTATTATGTCTATGTTTTACCTGGTAAAGTGGGATTGTCTTTAGTGTTCTCCGCAGAGGACAAATGGGTGAACTGTTAGTGATTTATATTCTTTATTGAGAATTATCGTATTAGTGATGTGATATGCGAGTATGATATTATACTAATTATGGTTTTATAAAAATGGTAAAAACAATAATGGGCAGTGATTGTAAGGCTATCGAAGTGGTTGCCTTAGTGTAGCATGTTTTGTTCTAGCGAGGCCTCACCTGTGAGAGGGCTGGACTCACACTTATATTATCTATTTTAGATATTTCAGAAGGGGTAGTGGTCTCGAGATATTCGATCCCGGTGTGTGTAGGGACTTTGTTGTTATGATTCAGTATGTATTGGGTATACTGTTGAGTGAAAAGATTTAACTCACTATTATGTTTAGCGCTCAGGACTTGGTGTTAGGAAGAGCGAATTGATATATCTATCCTTTAGAGATGTGAGAGTTAAGATTTGTACCCATATATTTGGGGACAGGATTTCAAGAACCCCGATTGTATGTATTCGAGGTTTATGGAATGTGATTACCATCAATATTAAACGATAGTGCAATTGGCGAGACGTTCTTTGTTCAAGTAAAATTATAGGAGGAGAGGTAAATTTTATGTCAAGAGACAGAATAAAGGGGTACATGTTATGGATGAAGGGCCTAATGGGTTTCAATAACCGACAATGTAGTAGTGAATCAGGGGGGTTCCTTGTTTGGATTTTGCTTTGCGAGACATCTCATGCATGAAACTTAGCGTAAGGTTGGAAGTAGGAAGATGTTTGGTCATTAGTATATGAGTTTGGTACCTCGGTCATAGCAAGAGCATGTAATTATATCTGTAAGTTGGAAGTTGAATTATGATTTAAGGCCAGTGGAGCCGGTGGTGTGGTAAGAAAGCATTGAAAGTTTTATTTTATCACCACGAGTTAAGGGGTGGAACGATGATAAGGAGGATTTAAAATTTTGATTTCTAGGGTGATTGAGAGTACCCAAGTGTTGTAATCACGTTGTGAGGACAAGGAAAATAAATAATTGGGTGTTATGTGTGAAGTGTATGTGATGCTTACGCTAGTATGTACGGTTTATAGGGTGTGTGGGAATCCTGGTTAGCTGATGTTAAAATTTTCCGAGTTGAAGGGATGTGGGAATAGATGTGTGGAATAAATTTTTATGGGATTAACATAACGAAGTGGAAGTGGTAGAGTGGATTGAACGACGTGTGAAAGATGATAAATCCATATATTTGTGTGTGATCAGAATAGCACACTGAATCTAATTAGAAGGCTGTGGAAAGCCATTTATAAGGGGAATTCCTTCAGAAGGGTAGAATTTAACTATATGGAGAACACTCGGAGCGGAGTTGTAATTAGTCAAATGTTGAGAGCGACCAACGCGTACAAAGAGTGATGATGTTAGTATGGTATAAAAGGTCCGAAAGTGCACAACGTGGAAAAGGGTGCATGGGTTGGAACTTTCAGTATACGCAAAGGAAAGAAGGGGAGTATTAAGTGTCACTTAATGTGAGACATTACAAGTAGAAGTCGATGTCGATCGGGACATAGTGAGTAGTCTCCACGAGCACTACTCATAAATAGAAATCGGTTGGAACAAGAGGGTCAACCAGAGAATTTTGTGGCTACCGACGATTCCTATAATGGTAGAGGCTAGTAAAGTCGGTAAAGTTATTTGATGGGTTGCTAACCTCAAGGTAAGATTAAGGGTTCATTCGAATAGTGGAACAAGTCGCCCAAGAAGGAAGTGATTGATATCTCTTTGGAGTGATTTACAATATTAACTAGTGTGACCTGGTCTTCCTTTGAAAGGAAGGATCTCATCGGTACGTGGTCCTATACCGTATTTTTCGGAATTAGGATAAGATTTTTGAACCCCACCTTCAATATGGGATTTCAGGAAGCAGCGGGGATATCGTTTCGTTTTGAGCAGGTGGTGTCACCCATAATTCGGGGAGTAGGCGAGCGGTGATTAACCATTAGTGGAGCAGTGTGAAAGTAATTTTGGATTCATTGTGATCGTTTCTCTTTCATAACGGTTATAGCTAGCAAGTGGAGTATATTATGATAATTGGGGGAGGATATTACCTAATGGTAGGGATTCCATGGGAGCACTCGTACCTGTTTATTGTGAACAAGGTGCTTATTGAGGTTTTGGTGTGGAAAAACCTTAACTTTTCTCACTCTGAATGTTAAGAGATGGGAGGATAATCAGAATTTTGGATTGGTCGAGTTAGAGTCTGATGACTATGGTGGAATTAACACGACTGTTTTAGGCAAACAAGAGTGTTCAGATGTTCATAGGGTCTCTCTCAGATTGGGAGTTTTGTGTTTAGATATATACGAGTAGTTGTCATGTAGTGAGGTGCGACCTCTTAATGATATTGAAATAATGAGAGTCAATGATGTATAGGCTCGTCTTATGCGAATGTTGTTGGTTAGGAGCACAATGTGAAGTGCCGTTAACGAGACAATTAAACAAGCTTGCTGCGAAGCGGGCGCTATAGTGATTAAGCAACTTACTATGTAGATAGTTGCGTACTAATAAGGTATCCATAATTGTTTTACCAGATAGGCCTTATTTTCTGAATTTCGGGACGAAATTCCGTTATTAGGGGAGAAGTATGTAATACCCCGTATTTTTATGGCTTTTAAATTTAGGGATTTATTAAATTTATTTGAGATAGATTAATTTAATATTAATTCGAAAATTTATTTTAAATATTTACTAGCGTGACGAGAGTTAGTAATTATTGGAAAATTATTGATTTGTTAAATATTACTTATTGAGTAGAGTAATATGTAGAATGGAATTTATTAAAATTGTCACGAGGGAATAATATGACAATTATGGAAATTAAGTCAAGACGCGCCAGTATCGTATCGGGACTAAATTATTATTATTATTATTATTATTATTATTATAAGTGACTAAATTACAAATCGTTCGTATAGTCATTTCGAGTGCGCCAACATGTCCGGAAGGGTTGAGATAGTTAGAAAAGTGTACCCGGAGTTTTAGTTTGGAACTCATCCGTTTGCACTGCCACTACCACCAAAACGTAGATCGCACAACGAGAAATGCAACCATACATCTTTTATCCACAAATCAGAACCTTGAATTCCATGCAAGTATCTATCTTGCTTTCTTTTTACTTAATGCCTCACCTACGTTAGTTTAGGATTGTTAAGAACATGTTTTATGGAAGAAATTGATAATTTAGAGACTTAAGATCGCATGTGTTAGAGAAACTAAATATATTCGGGACATACCCATCATATGTAGAGGATTATCCACGAATTGGTATGGATTTAGAGGCAAGAAATCTGGAAAAAATTAGAAGAATGAATGTTGCATGAAAAATTAGGGTTCTTGATAATTATGTTAAATTATCCCATAAATTCAATGCCTTTGATGAATTTGGACATGTTTCACGTAGAAAATCATGTATATAGGTATATGTAACTAGTAGTAATGTTGTTTGGGAGTTTGAGAATTGTTAATAGCGTTTTGGAGAAATTTGGAAGATGAAACCCGTAGGTTGAAATTGCATTTTCTGGGCAAGAACTGCTTGATCGATCAATTGACGGAAGAACATCGATCGATCGATGATCGATCGATCGACCCCCTTTCCTCGATCGATCGACCCCTCCTGGAAAACTACATATTTATCCTCCTTTTTTTAATCCGGTTTAAATACGTGGGAACCCTTGATTATTGTTTATAGAGTATAATGGGTCGTGAAGAGAACCAGTAAGGTCTAAATAGACTCCGTTGAATGAAATTTAATATGGGATGAAATTGTGGGTTAACGGGGAATTTCGTTATACATTAGAGACTGTGCGTAAGTTTGATAATGAATTGAGGGACTCGTGAAAGTCTTAGACCCGAAGGTTAGAGAGGGTATACCTACTGAAATTGTATTTAGCAAGAGAATACTTCGAGAGATGAGAAGTATGGATGAAATAAATTATAAATGGGAATAAAAGAGACAAATCCGTTATGCGAGATAATTGAGCAATTTGTGCTAAGAACGGATAATTATAATTATGGGACGTGGGTGCACCTAATTTAGAAATTTTGAATATTTATATATATGACTGTGTGACTATGCATATATTATGTATCTGTGTAAAAATCATACCCGGGCTACTTTCTATCATGGAGGTTTCCGCATCGGGACAGTCTTATCTCGATTGGACCTTTATGGGGGATATTGACTCGTACCCTAGAAGATAGTATCCTTGATACAGGCTATCTGAAAATGGTAGTCAGATGTTCTAAGAGACGTGAGAGTATGTACTGATCTCTTAGGACATGTAACTATGCTTCGCCTCCATTTGTTTATATATAGTGTTAATACAGTTCGAGAGTGATTCCGAACTAGTATTTCCCTTAGTTTGTATGATATGGGGACTTGACGGCAGAGTATGCCTGCACCAGAGATTTATGTGGGGTGCCGATAGTATATATATTATATGAGTGATTGATATATATATATATATATATATATATATATATATATATATATATATATATATATATATATATATATATATATATGGAAATTTTCTACTGTCTGTCTAAGTATTTAAGAAATGAATAAATACTTTAACTTTATAATAAGTGTTCGGGAACTTTGTAACGATACAATGTTGCTCTAAGTAACGTAATAAATTTTGAAGAGAATGACTTTATAAAACTAAATATTATAAGTTTCTACTCCTCGGGACAAAACTTTATGGAAAATAAGAGTTAAGTTTATGAGTTTAGTAGTACAGTAGGCATGCACACTAGATGAGAGGCGAGAGAATTCTCAAGAGAGTGTCGCATTCTAACATGGTTATTACATTAGCCGGTAAGCATTTTAAATACTTGATAAACTATTTTAAACTGTTTTACGCTCGAGCTCTGACCTGTTTTCTATCATCTTCTCTCTGTTGTATATATATGTATGTATTACAGGTGCCCAGCCACAAGGGCTTCATGCTTAGGTTCTTTGGATTGGACGTGTTGCAGCTTATGGGAAAGTTGCAGGCTCTTGCTTAGACGACCTCTTAATTGATTCAGTTTTTATTTTAGTTTTTCATAGTTAGGGCATGTATCCCCCGATTTCCTATCCCGTTGAATTTGTCAAAAACTTATGTTTATGTTATTTCAAGTATTTGGTACTCTTTGGGAGTTAACTCTTCTCATGATGATTTCATTTATAGTTCATAAATTGGTTTGGTTTATCTAGATGGTTTAATTCTTATGTGGTGATTGTCACCCTTATTATTTATGTGATTCTTAAACTGTTGTATTAATATAGCATTTTGATAACCTCTCCACTAAAACTGGATGGAATGCCTATATGCCTAAAAGGTTTTCATATTGGAAATTGATAAAATGAAAATAAGACTTTAAATTGTTTTGACACTTAGCTTAATTTTTAGGGTGTTCAAATTGGAACTATTATTTTTGCGATAGTGATGCTAAGAATGAACCAACCGGTCACATTGATTTTTAATTTAATAAAGGAATGATCATCCGGTATTTAGTTAGGCGGGGTGTCATTGTTGATACCAAATTTAATCTGCTGACATGGCTCAATTGAATGATGACATGTGGCAATCTACATGGAAACAATAAATACTTCCGAGGAACTTACACGCTCCAAGGAACAAGAACTCTCCGAGGAACTCAGACGCTCCAAGGAACAAGATCTCTCCGAGGAACTCAGATGCCCCAATTAACAAGACCTCTCCAAGGAACTCTTGAGTACCGAGAAGCGGAAGGCGGTCCGAGCAACTCAGACGGTTCGAGCTGCACCTCGAACAAAGCATGAATAGCAGGAGAACCAATAGTTTGACTGCTCATTAAATGCTTATGCCTATAATTCAGACGCACACGCTTAAGGGGCATTGAATGTATCACCCTTTCATATGTACATCATTTAATGTATTACCCTTTCACTTTACAGCCTCAGGGCTATAAATACATTGTACAATCCTCATTGTAAAGGGACCGGAATTTCTTGATAGAACTTGAAATCGAATATTGTGAGTTTCACAAAGATCATGGCCATATGACAAAAAATTACATAGCTCTTCAGAATGAGATCGAAACACTCGTTAGACGAGGAAAGCTGTCAAAGTATGTCGATCGTGGAAGTGAAAGAAGAAACAACGACTAAGAAAGAGGAAGGTCTAGATCTCCTCGTCGAGTAGAGGAGAACAAGAAAAGAAACCATGAAGTTGATCCCAAAGATGACCCCGATCTTCCCAAAAGACCAAAGCAACCATAACGAGAGGTATTTTCAATACGCTTTGGGTCATTTGACTGTAATGTTATAACAAGAGGAGATGCCGGAGGAGAAGACCTTACTGCCGAGAGAAAAGCTTACCTTTATGAGGCTCATGCTTGCTCGTACATTCAACGAATAAATCTAGCTGAGGAGGATCGCCCGAGAAAGGTGAACAAATAAAAATTGGTCATTGGTTTCTCAAAGAACGACCTTGCAGGAGTTTTGTATCCTCATGATGACCCATTGGTGATCAAGATGAGAATGAAGGAAGTGATTATTTCAAGAGTACTGGTCGACAATGGTAGCTCGGCAGACATCATGTTTTACTCGTGCTTCGATAGTTTAAATCTAAAGCTATCTCAATTGGAACCTTATCATAGACCCCTCCTCGGTTTTGCTGGCGAGAAAGTATTTCCACTTGGGACGATCAAATTGGATATATTCATTGGTACGTGGCCTTCTTGTCAGATAGAAAGAATACGTTTCTTCATGATTGATAAGAATGTTCAATCATCATACAATATCATCATGGGAAGAGTAGGATTGAAGAAGTTTAAGGCTGTACCATCTACAGTGCATCAGTGCCTAAAATTTCCAACAAATTTTGGAGTAGGATTTGTGAAAGGTGATCAGAAAGTAGCTCGGGAATGCTATTATTCATCCGCCGAGCAAGAAGAACTGGAAGAATAAAGGAAAAAGACTACTACCTATCAAGTGGATGAAGGTGCAGAAATTGAAACATTGGATCCTAGAGATAAGTCACAACTCGTGAAGGGTCAAGTGGTGGAAGCTACTGAAAATATCATTCTGGACGACGAGCACCCTGAGCATATTACTCAAATAGGTTCGTCGTTGGAAGCCTCACTAAAAAAGGAATTAATAACTTTCCTTAGAAGCAGAAAACAAACTTTTGCGTGGAGTCATGAAGATATTCCTGGGATAGATCCGAATTTCTTATGTCACGAGCTCAATGTGAATAAGGAGATCAAGCTAGTGAAGCAGAGAAGAAGAGTATTTAGTCCCGAGAAGAACCAAGCTATACAGGAGGAAGTCGAGAAGCTCCAGAAAGCTTGTTTCATTGAAGATGTTAAATATCCAGACTGGTTAGCCAATATGGTGATGGTAAAGAAGAAGAACAACAAGTGGAGGATGTGTGTGGATTTCACCGACCTCAATAAAGCATGCCTAAAGGATCACTTTCCATTGCCCCGAATTGATCAAATGGTAGATGCTACCTCGGGACACGAGTTGCGGAGCTTCATGGATGCCTATTCTGGTTACAATTAGATCAAAATGAAACCTGAAGACAGGGAAAGTACTTCTTTCATTACACCTAGGGGAACTTATTGTTATAATGTTATGCCTTTTGGTTTGAAAAATGCAGGTGCGACATATCAACGGCTGATGAACAAGGTTTTTGTCGAATAAATCAGTTGCAATATGGAAGTCTATGTTGACGATATGCTGACAAAGAGCAAGAAAGTTGTCGATCATCTAGTTGACTTAGCCCAGACCTTTGATCAACTGGATAAATATCAAATGAAGCTGAACCCGACGAAGTGCACATTTGGAGTACGAGAAGGCATGTTCCTCGGGTACATTGTCAATCAACGAGGCATTGAGGCGAATCCTAAAAAGATCAAAGCTCTGTTAGGGCTGCGATCTCCAACGACGAAGAAGGAGGTACAGAGTCTCACATGACGAGTAGCAGCACTCAACAGATTTGTATCACGAGCAACTGATAGATGTATCCCATTCTTCAAGACACTCAGAAAGACTTTTGAGTGGAATGATGATTGTGAGAAGGCTTTTCAAGACTTGAAAAAATACTTGGGAGCACCCCCCTTGTTATCCAGGCCAGTGATGGGAGAAAAATTGTACTTGTATCTAGCAGTATCTGAGAATGCAGTTAGCTCGGCGTTGATTAGAGTGGAGAATGGAGTGCAAAAACCAATTTACTACACAAGTAAGTCCTTCCGAGGAGCAGAGATCAGTTATCCAAGGCTAGAAAAATTAGCATTGGCGCTGATTGAGGCGAGTAGAAGAATGAGGCCATACTTCCAGGCTTATACTATAGTCCTGTATACTGATATGCCATTGAGGCAAGCCATTCATAAACTAGAAAAATCAGGGAGATTGATGTACTGGGCAGTGGAGCTCGGTGAATATGATATAATTTATGAACCCAGAGCATCGCTAAAAGGGCAGGCTGTAGCAGATTTTATAGCAGAGTTCACCTACCCTGATACTCCTGAGGAGCAAAAGTTGCTCGCTGATCAACATGTGGATGTTACAGGATTAACAAACACTAGCTCAGACCAACTCCGGTTGGTAAAAGGGCAGTGGATGTTACAAGATCATCAAATTCGAGCTCAGATCAACTCCGGTTGGTAAAAGGGCGAGAAAAGATGGTCGACGAGGAGCACGAAATACCAGGGGAGGGTGAAAGGAAGCAACAAATATTTCACCGAGGAACTCTGACTGATGACACCCCCGAGGAACAAAAATTGCTTGTCGATCAACTTGTGGATGTTACAGGATCAACAAACACTGGCTCAGATCAACTCTGGTTGGTAAAAGGGCTAGTGGATGTTACAGGATCATCAAATTTGAGCTCAGACCAACTCCGGTTGGTAAAAGGGAAAGAAAAGATGACTGATGAGGAGCAAGAAATACCAGGGGAGGAGGAAAAGAAGCAAAAAATATTTCACCGAGGAACTCTGACAGATCAGAAATTTGAAGACGAGTTACCTATATGGAGGTTATATGTAGATGGCTCATCTTGTACTGCAGGATGTGGCGCTGGGATAGTTTTGAACACTCCGAACGAGGTCGACATGGAATATTCCCTGCGTTTCCAATTCAATGCTTCCAATAATGAGGCTGAGTATGAGGCCATGATTGTAGGACTTAATTTGGCAAAAATTATGGAGGCACAGCAGATTATTATTTTCAGTGATTCTCAATTGATCGTAAACCAAATGATGGGAGTATATGCAGTCAAAGGAGAATTAATGATCAAGTACCATGCAAAGGCAAAGGAGCTGGTGTCAGAATGTGCTGCTATTCAGCTGGTCAGAATACTAAGAATGGAGAATGCGAGAGCAGACGCTTTAGCTCGGTTAGCATCAGCTACTCGCACCGAGCTACGACAAACAATCCCAATTGAAGTTTTAGCTGGTCGGAGTATAGATAAAGATTTGACGATAAACTTTATCACTCTTGATTTAGGACCATCTTGGATGGATCCAATCAAGGCGTATATTGAGGAGGGAGAATTACCAAATGACAAGCTCGCAGCTAAGAAATTGAAGTTTAAAGCTGCTCGGTATGTATTAACTAACGGTATTCTTTATAGACGAGGAATTATGGCAGGTTTGCAGAGATGTGTACATCCCTCCGAGATGAAAGAATTGATTGAAGAGATCCATGAAGGGTCCTGTAGAGCACATGTAGCAGGTCGGACACTTTTGCAAAGGGTGATGACACAGGGATACTACTGGCCGACGATGAGGGCTGACTGTATAGCCTATGCCAAGAAATGTGACAAGTGCCAGCGCTTTTCCTCCATCTGAAGAACTCCATAAGCATTGTTGACACCCATCACTTCCCCTTGGACATATGCCATGCGGGCAATAGATTTGATCGGGCCACTACCAATAACCAGAGGAAGATTCAAATACCTCGTTGTCATAGTGGATTATTTTACTAAGTGGGTAGAAGCTGAGCCGCTCATTGATATGACGTACGAGAAGGTGTACCAATTTGTTTGGAAGAACATCATTTGTCGATATGGTCTTCCTAATGCCTTCATCACAGACCATGGAACGCAATTTGATAACGAGGAGTTCACTGCCTATTGCCATCAGTCGAACATTTTGAAGGTCCACTCAGCACCAGGCCATCCTCAAAGCAATGGGCAAACTGAAGTGACGAACAGAACGCTGCTAAATGTTTTGAAGAAAAGATTGAATGATGCGAAAGCAAACTGGATCAACGAGCTACAATCAGTACTATGGGCTTACCGAACTACTCCCCCGAGTAGCAACAGGAGAATCACCATATATGATGGCGTTTGGAAGTGAAGCTGTGATACCTGCCGAGTTGGGCCTCCCAACACACAGGGTATTAAATTTCAACTCCCCTGTCAGCGACTTAATGAGAAGATTGGATTTAGACATGCTCGAGGAAGTTAGAGAAGAAGCAGCCATCAGAAATGCTGCTTACCAGCAGCGAACAATGTTGTTCTACAATAAGAGGGTGAAGAAGTGCGACCTGAAAGAAGGAGATTATGTGTTAAAGAAAGTAATTCAAAATCACAACAAACTGGAGGCAAACTGGCATGGACCATACTGAGTTACAGAATTTTTTTTGGGGAATACTAGTAATACACACTACTCGGCAGAACTCAGACTACTCAGCAAAAATATTCCTAAAAATGCCAACTTCGGTTGGTTAGGAAGCAAAATATTCCTAAAAATGCCAACTTCGGTTGGTTAGGAAGCAAAATATTCCTAAAAATGCCAACTTCGGTTGGTTAGGAAACAAAATATTCCTAAAAATGCCAACCTCAGTTGGTTAGGAAACAAAATATTCCTAAAAATGCCAACTTCGGTTGGTTAGGAAACAAAATATTCCTAAAAATGCCAACTTCGGTTGGTTAGGAAACAAAATATTCCTAAAAATGCCAACGTGTTTGGTTAGGAAACGAAATATTCCTAAAAATGCCAACCTGTTTGGCTAGGAAACGAAATATTCCTAAAAATGCCAACTTATGTTGGTCGGGAGGCACATATATTCTCGAAAATGCCAACTTATGTTGGTCGGGAGGTAAGATTATTCCAGAAAAGACTAACTATGGCTGGTCGGGGATAAAAACCCACCAACTGTAGTTGGTCGACAAAGAAAATTTATCGACCTTGGTTGGTCAGAAACATCTTGTGAAAATGAGAAAAAGACTAACTATGGCTGGTCGGGGATAAAAACCCACTAACTATAGTTGGTCAACATGGAGAATTTAACGACCTTGGTTGGTCGGAACCATTTAAAAGAAAAAATCTACCAACTATAGCTGGTCGGGGAACAAAACCCACTAACCGTAGTTGGTCGACAATCAGAATTTAACGACCTTAGTTGGTTGGAAATATTTTAAACCTTTTTTATACTCGTAACTTTTTTATCAAGTGATCGGGCAACATTTTTTTATACTCATAATTTTTACTGAGTTGGCCGACAAACTATACAATATTGTTATCTTTTTAACGGATACGCATGCACAGATGTAAAGTGTTTTACAAGATAATAGCAATTAAGATTGCGAGCAGAAATGAAAGTCTTTCATTAAATCCAAAAACAGATTACATTGATATTAAACTGAAAGTTACATTGATATAGAAATGTATACTAACTACTACATCAAAATTCCTATTCTATTGGTCTTTTCCCCTCTACTTTTGACACAGGTTCCTCGCCAGCAGGCGGATTATTTAAAGCCAGAGGATAATTTATGAAGTTGAGATCCTTCAACATCCTGACATTCATCACGGATGGTCGATCTAAGAGATGCTCGGGGCGAGATATCTCGGCATTGGAATGGAGATTGTAGTCACCGAGATACTTTGAAATCAAGATCCGAGGAATGGCTCGTGCAGGGATCCAACAAATATCCAATTTGTAAGGTGGAACAGGTAAGTCGATCAGCCCGGGATCATGGTAGTCCCACAAGTAATGACCCTGTTCGAGTTGCAGCACACCTAAGGCATTCAACCAGCCTTGCTTGTAGCCCGTATTATTGGCATTCTGGATATGATCGTCCAAGTGATAGAGAGCTTCGTTGTATCCAGCCATCCAGAACTCCCTGGGCTGTTTATGGAATTGATATGTTAGCCTTTCCAGCTGCTCGTGGAGATTTGTGACGAAGATCTCTTTATTCTCCAAGGTATACTTCTGTGTGGAGAGCTCCTCTTCCAGGTCCAGGATCTTCTTTGACATCTCAGCCAATGCTTGGTTCTTCACCATCAGTTGGAAGGCCTGGTTTTCTAACGCAGACTGGGTCATTTGTTCCTTGACTGGAATCCGAGCTACTCTTGCTCGTCCTCGAGGTGCTCTTGCTCGTACCCGAGAAGATGTGGGAGGGCCAGACCTCTTCAGGGTTTCCAACTCGTCTCTCAAGTTGGTATTTTCGACTTCTAAGAATGAGAATCCTTCGTCGGTCACTGGGATTAAGGCTTTTGAAGAAGAGGCTACAGACTTCAACTGTGATAGCTCTTTCTGCAAGTTGTTATTCTCCTGCCCTAGCAACTCGGGAATTTATCTACACTCCTCGACCTCACCCCTCAAGGTTATCTCCCTTACATCGTACCCAGCAAAAAGCTTCTCGTAGCCCTTGTCGGCACTGATCTGCTGGTACTTTTTTTCATAACCCTCATGCAACAGGGCAGTTGATTCTTTGTATTATAGCTGAAGGTCTTCGAGGGTGCCTTGGAGATCCTCGATCATCTCATAATAGGCCACATTGTTGGCCACCGCTCAATCAAGCAGACACTTCAGATATTGATATGCTTCCACTACCTGTTCTGAAGCATCTTGACTGAGGATGTCTACAACTTGTGCTGCACTTAGGTCTGTATGACCAGCCTTAAAGTATTCATTACATTGTCGCAGAAACTTAGTATCATGGGCCGATATCAATTCCATCCTGGCCAGAAACTAGCAGAGAAAGAAAAAGCAGTAATCAATAAGAATCAAGACAGAGTATGAATAGAATATAGACAACGGTATGCAAAAAGACCAAGTTTTATTAGATCATAAAATTCAGAGTTACATATTCTGGGTTACATTTGATAAAGAGAAAGTAAAATGTAAAGATAAACCCGAACAACTCTACACCTTTTCCTTGTCTCCCAAAACCTTCTCAGGAGGCTGGGACGAGGAAGTAGGTTGCTCGGAGGGAATAGGTAGTTGCTCGGGGATCACTGGTAATTGCTCGGAGGAAGCAACGAGCTGCTGGAGTTCCTCGGTAGTAGGCTGGATGGCTGGGGGATGATCTCCCATCACCATAGAAGACTCCTCTGAGGCAGCTTCGTCCTCTTATTCATCTTCTGGAGTTGGAGGGGGACCAGGAATATGTTGCTGAAAGAGCTCAGAAGATTCATCGACCTTCATCTCCTGGAGAGCTGCAACCCATCCATCTCTGAAATACTTTAGGCTACCATATTCAACTTGTGACATCATGGTAGCCAACCCCTTGTTGCACCCTTTGTCCCAGCCAGCACTGAAGGACTTCTTCACAGTCATTTTCCTTTTCAACTTTTTCGAGGAAAGCTTCTCGGACAGCAGGTCATCAGCGGCTTTTAGTTTTTTCTCAGCCTCCTCCTTCTGCCGACTTACTTCCTGAAGTTGGCCCAACTTCTCCTCAGTATCCCTGAGCTTATCCTCAAGCTCCTCAGCAGTTTTGAGCTTCTCTTCGAGCTCTTTATTTTTCCCCTCCAAGTCCTTTATTATTTTCTCCAACCCCTTGGAGACTTCAACAACCTGAGCTTTTTCCTGCTCAGTGGAAGCAAGCTTGTTCTCCCAGACAGCCTTGTCAGTAGCATACGTTTGGCGAGAATCCCTTAGAGACTTCATAGCTTCCTTCAGAGCCTCCTCCACAACAGATGAGGAGCTCGAAGCTTTAATTGCTTCATCCTTCTTCAAAATTATATTGAAGCAACTCGTCAACTGTAAAAAGAAAATGAAAACAAGTCAGAAACAAAAATAACAAGGGAAATATGAAAAGTTCAAAATAAGAATACTTACAGAAGCAAGGTGGCGAGCAGCTAATGAGGTAACCATGTCCCGAGAAAGGTTTTCCTCAGTACCTTGGACCTCGGAAATGATCCAAGACTTTACCGAGCTCATGGCAGAGCTCGGAGGAGCAAAAGTTGGAACACCAGTTCTAGTAGTTGGGGGCTGAGAGATGGTTTCAGCCAAATTGACCGAGGAGCTCTTCTTCAGCCTCCTCGAGGGAACAGGAACAGATTCAACCAAGGAAGAACACTTAGTCGGTGATATTACAATCACCTCTCCAGGAGCATCAGACCTTCTCGGAGCCACTACGGGCTTCTCGACAACCTTCACAACAGCAGCAGCTGAGGAAGGCGCATCAACTTTCTTTGTCCCCTCTGGGACATCAGTCTTGCTTCTTTTGGCCTCTCCAGCACCAGAGGAAACCTTCTGAAAGATGGTGGGAGCTCTTCTCTTCTTTATATTTTCACTTAAAGGGATGTGTGATTCAAGCGAGGAGCTGGTAGAAGCTGGTATAGGTTCTGCTTCGCCTATCACAGGACGAGCAGTGAAAGAGGTGGTATAGCTCTTGTACTGCAGCAGATATGAGGCCGACCTAATGTGCTCATTGGCAACAGACTGATGCAGATTCCAGATAAGTTTCAAGTGCCTTATATTAATATCTTCTTCTTTTGGGCACTTTCTTTTGCTATCAACTGCAAGAAAATCAAAATTAAAATATCAGTGGCACATTTTATCAGACACAAAAGAAGCATGATTTTAAAATGAATAAAATGAAATAAAAATAACCTATCCCATTGCCATAGGGAGGGAATCTGGGACCCTGATAAACTTCATCTCCGGATAAAGGAGCATGTTGCAAATTTTTTATGACAACCCCATGCTCAAAATAATCCCTATTGGCATCAGGGAGATTGACTACTAAGGCTCTATTTAAAAATCTAGTTTTTAAATAAAAAATGCTATCATTAACTGCCCATCTATAGCAAAACATTATCTCTGGAATTCCTATACGAGTTCCATGGATTTAATTTAACCTATGAACCCCATTAACTATTTTCCATGTATTTGGGGCTATTTTTCCAAGAACAACGTCAAAATATTGACAAAATTCCAGACACAAGGGATTGGGTGGAAAAGAAAATCCACACTCAGCAATAAAAAGACTCGGGAACCAATGTCCCTCAGCCAAACGAAAATAATCAGAAAGCTCAGAAAGCTCTTCTAAGACAACCCATGAGGGAATAGAGAAGTCAGAGCGGAACTTATCAAGAGACTCTATAGAATAAACCATGATGAAAGAAAGAAATGAAGAAGAAGGAAGAAAATCTTACAGAAAAAGAGTGGATCTGATGACAACGAATGATGAAAAGGATGAACGCACAAGAGAGAAAAAGATGATGGAAAATTCGAAGATACAAATGTGAAAAAGTAGAAGATGATGCAGCGTTTAAATACTCTACCTTGGGAAAAGGAAAAGTAATGATTACAAAAAGAAACGATTACGCTACCGGCGGCTAAAAGGACAAAAAGGGCGCGACAAGAGAA
The DNA here is from genome assembly GCA_949130495.1 of Sambucus nigra. Lineage (NCBI taxonomy): Eukaryota > Viridiplantae > Streptophyta > Magnoliopsida > Dipsacales > Adoxaceae > Sambucus > Sambucus nigra. The sequence goes on along the minus strand of OX422222.1, from coordinate 467,237,334 downwards.
GCGATTATAAAAATTCAAAAAGCCTGATTTTATGAATTTGGGAAGAGAAATAAATACAAGGGAAACACTCCTAAAAATTAGGAAGACTATTTAAAGCTACCATATTCTGAGAAAGAATGTTCCATACTCCTCAAATTTCGAACTATGAAACATTGGGGGCTTCTGTTGATACCAAATATAATCTGTTGACATGGCTCAATTGAATGATGACACGTGGCAATCTACATGGAAATAATAAATACTTCATAGGAACTTACACGCTCCGAGGAACAAGAACTCTTCGAGGAACTCAGACGCTCCGAGGAACAAGAGCTCTCCGAGGAACTCAGATGCCCTGATGAACAAGACCTCTCCGAGGAACTCTTGAGTACCGAGAAGCTGAAGGCGGTCCGAGCAACTCAGACGGTCCGAGCTGCACCTCGAACAAAGCATGAATAGCAGGATAACCAACAGTTCGACTGCTCATTAAATGCTTATGCCTATCATTCAGACCCACACGCTTAAGGGGCATTGAATGTATCACCCTTTCATATGTATATCATTTAATGTATTACCCATTCACTTTACAGCCTCAGGGCTATAAATACATTGTAAAATCCTCATTGTAAAGGGATGGAATTTCTTGATAGAACTTGAAATCAAGAATTCCCAGATAATCAGCAATAACAAAACAGTGGACGTAGGCCATTCTTATAAGGCTGAACCACTTTAAAAATTCTTTGTCTCATTTATTTTATCTGTGGATGTGATCTAATTTTTTACATCAACAGTCATATTTTCCATATTGGCAGCCTTGAAAAATCACATCTTCACATATATTCTTCAAAGTTAGCATGCCATCTACCAACATTTTAGAAGAAATCTGCTGCAACATCTGATAGCCTACATGATTTAACCGAGCAAACCATGCCAAATTGCAGCACTGTCGGTTTAACTTGTTTTCTTCACATAAGCTTTACCTGCTGACATGACGAATAAAGAACCTTTCTTCTCACCAGTAATAATAACATCAGCAGATATATCTTTCACATTATCCAACACTTTCACATCATTTGGACCAAACAAGACATATTTTCTAGAATCTGTAATTTGAGGAACTAAAACTAGATTTTTCATCAAACCCGGGACATCATAAGCATCATGAAAATTGACACTTCTGGTTCTCGTATCACTAGCAACATCGATCATGACAGCACCTTCTTTTAATATCGGGTAAGTTGATTTATCTGCAGTAAAAATAACCCGCTCTCCACGGTGTTCTTGCAACTCTCATATAAAGGTGTCATTTCTGGTTACATGGTGATAGGAACCTGAATCAATAATCCACTCCTCTTTCTTGTTGGCATAATTAATAGAAACTCGATTTTGCTTTTCTTCAACTGCTTCAACAGTAAAACAGTGCTCCCATTTGTGTTTATCATTTCCTTCATTTGTGCATGCAACATTGCCTTTGGAAATCTTCACATGATAATTTTTCTTATTATGCCCAATCTTCCCGCACCTAAAACATGTGACAGATTTCTTATTTTGTGAATTTCAATATTTCTTTACACTTGAATCTTCTTCTTTGTTCTTATTCCAAGATGATGTATTCTTCTTGTTTGGCTTCCCTTTTGAGAAGAGAACATCATCATATTCAAAATTCTTTGTCATCTATTTTGCCAAGGCTTCTTGATTAGAGAGAAAATTCTCCAACTTTTTTATAGAAGGATCCTTTGACCACCCTTTAATAGAAGTGATAAAGGGCCCATACTCCTTCTTCACTCCATGAATAAGACACCGATGTAGATGCGCTTTGCTAATTTTCTCTTCCACATCTATCTCTAAAATTTCAGCACATACACTTTTAACTGGTAAAAAGTATTCTGAAATTGACATACCTCCCTGTTTTAACATTTCCAATTCGTTCTCCAGTAGTTGTAACCTTGCGGTATTCTTCTTGGTAAATAGCCTTTCGAGCGTTTCCCAGACTTCTTTTGGAGAGCTAGCATCACGAACATGATCAATGAACTCTTTGCTGATAGATGTCCTCAAAGCAAAAAGAGCCTTACCATACTTTATCTTCCAATTCCTTCTGATTCAGAATTCTCAGGAACATTCGGAGGAATTACTGTATCAGCACCAGCAATTAATTCCCATAGATCCTAACCTTGAAGATATGCCTCCGTACACATTCTCCAGTACTTGTCCTTATTGCCTACGAGCTTCTCCATTTCGTACTGAGTTTTTTCTCCATTTTTAGCTCCATTGTTGCAAATAACAAAAGCTTTTCGTTTACACTCAAACTCCCCAAAACACCAGACTGAAGTTTGAATAAACAAGACCTTCAACCGACTGTAATACCATAAAAAAAAAATAGAGATAAGGCCAATATAAAAGAAGAAAATATTTGACAGAATTCGGGATACAAAATTGGAGAAAGATGTATAACTTGAGTATTTGAGAATGCGTGAAAATAACTTCAGTTCAACCCATATTTATAGAGTAAATCACAACCACTCCCATAATTCTCTCCAACTACATAACACCACATTAACCACTAATAGAGTAACTGCCTACCACTAACAGACCTACTACTAACAGAGTAATTACCTCACTCCCACATAAATAGCCCACTTACAATTGACTTGGTAAATAATGAGAACGTGTGTGCTCGCGTTCAAATGATCAAATTATATATTAAACCCTTTTAACCCAAACAAACCCTAAACATGCAACAGTATGTGATTGAATAAGATGATAATCTAAGCAAGAACATTCAAACACATGCAATTGAGGAAAAATCCCCCACAGGGGCAAAACCATTTATTTTCATTATAATATTGTAGGTTGTACAATTTTGGATTACAATGAAAATACAAGTGACTAAGATTTACCCTCAGGTATCGAATTCTGTAGTCGCGGTTGGAAATATCCCTTTCCAGTAGGGCTGGTGGCTGGAACTATCCCTTTCCAGTAGGGATGCAATGAAGAAGAAAACGGCTTCTCCATAAGGGTTTGAACAGCAAAAGTGCATTCTTGGGTTACCAAAAAGATTCACAAATGATTGGCAATTGTGTGAATCAAAATACCTAGAGTCTAGATGCTCAATAGGTGAAGACTTAGGGTTTTCTTTACTCTAGAAATCGTGTGAATAAGTCTTAGAAAACCACTTCCCGTAGTGGGATTAAATAAGAGGACTTGAGCCATGAAAATCTGACCACGATCTGAACACGATCTGTTTAAGATTATCCCAGGCGGATCGGTCCGGTTTACCGGATCGGTTCTTTTATTTCAGGCGGACCGATCCGGTTGTCAGACTTGATTCCTCTTCTTCTTTTGATATTCGGATCCGTTGATGAATGTATGAAGCTTGAATTTCTTCAACGGTGTAACGGCGTACGACATATAAATTTATAATGGACAAAAATGTCCTTACAAATAAATAAAAAAAATAAACAAACAAATAACTAAATCAGGACCACATCGTGTAAGACTAATGTGCAGAAAGTTGCACTAATTTTTTACAGGCAGTGTAGGTATATAAAGAGATTGAGGAGGGATCAAAAAACAAAACTTAATAATCCCCAAGGCAAAGAAAATCAAGCCTAGTTATATTCTATGTGGATCAAAAGAACGGATTAGAAGGAAAAATCATTATTGGGAAACCAAAGTAGTTCCCCAACATTCCAGTACGTACGCCTGATCATCTCAAAATCTACTTTTTGTTATATTTATTGAATATTGAGTAATACCACATGGAATTGAAGAATTACATGGATAATTGGGACCATCTCCTCAATTTTGTTAGCGACTTCCAGAACACTGACATGTCACTTCCAAGTCCGTTTGGACCACCCACTTCTTAAATCGAAAAGATTGTCTAAGATTATAAGGAGCACTTCAAAAGCTTGAAGGCTTGGAATGAAAACCTGAAAATAATGTACACTATTTTGTCCATGACGATAAGTTGACCGGCCCTTCGGGTGAGGGAAATAAGCGCATGGGCCATTCATATACGGGTGATAAACGCATGTACAACTTTATGCATTGAACAAAATTTGACACTAAATATGATTTTTGATCGCGATAAATGGACCCTTAATGAACTATTTTTCTTTTTTTGGAAATGATAAGTCTTGATTGTGGTTTGGTTTTAGCTATAAGTATTTCATTTTTTACTATTGCGTATGAACATATAATCGGCATGAAATGGTGGGTGCATAGTTTTTATATACTTTAGCATATGAACATATAATCAGTATGTGGTGTTTACACACTTTTTAGGTATTTTAGGATTTGTACATGTCGTCGGGATTTAGTAGTTGCACACTCTGTGGTATGGTTGTAATCATGAATTATTTATCGATTAGACAAAAAATATTTTTTCCCGAACCAAATAACCCTCCCATCTTACTTTTGGGTAGCATAAAGAGAATGCGTGTGTGTGCGTGTGCGCGTGGTGGGGGTGAATTGTAAGGCAATGTATTTGTTTTTACTCACCGCAAAGATAAGTGTTTGTCATTTTATTTTATATACTCACCATTTTACTTTTGGCCCCTTCAGGTACCGACGACAAGGTCATAGGCCTTTTAGGCGAGCGAACGAGCTTGGGCAAGACAAGCGCCAACACAAAGGTAGGTTTGATCGTGCTTTGGTATAATATATAAGTATTTTATTTTGTACTTTTTCCTATGAATATATGATCGGCATGTAGTTGTGGGTGCACAGTTTTTTGGTACTTAGACCTATAAACCTATAATCGGAATTTAGTGTTTACACACTTTTTTGGGTATTTTAGGATTTGAACATGTCATCGGTATTTAGCAATTTCACACTTTTTGGTATGGATGTGATCATGAATTCCTTAATGTGGGACAATATCAGAGTTGGAATATGGGTGGTTAACCTTTTTTTTTCAATCTATTGGTTTATGCAAAGGTTTGTGTGGCTTCAAAGTATTGTCTTAAAATTATCCTAATTGTGGGTGCATATATATTGGAAATTTTAAAGTGTCCAAGTAAATTTGGTGTCCAAAAACAGACCAAGCATAATAGTATCAAGTTTAACATAGAAAATATACAATTTGGAAGATGGGAGAATGAACCTTTTCTTGAGTTTTCTTCTTATCTATTTTTTTTTATGTAGGTGGGTAAATCCCTCAAGGGCCAACTACGTAAAAAATGTAAATGATTTGCATATTCTGTAATTGTTTTGTGAGGAGTTAGAGGCTATGTTCTAGTCATTGGGGTGTTGTGAATTTTTTGTTTAGTTAAGTATTTATGGTTGGTGTTCCTTTTTCAAAATAGTATTCTGTATGCTTGTTTTTTTTTCATTCAATTAGTTTCATGAGTTATATTATTTTAATTGTCTATAACACTTTTTCAAACCACTATCCAAAAAGAAATGTATGCATTTTGGCTTTATGAGTCGCACTACAATTTAAAAATGGATAGAATTGTGGGTCTTTGCTTAGTTAGTGTTAAGATCTAGATATTTCATTTAATAATTTTGCGCATGAACATATAATTAGCATGTAGGGCACCTACAGTAGGGGTGAGTGCACAGTTTTTTGGTGCTTTCGCCTATGAACATATAATCGGCATGTAGTGGTGGGTGCACATTTTTTTAGTACTATAGCCAATGAACATATAATTTTCATGCAGTGTTTACACACTTTTAAAATTTAACGTGCATACTAAGCCCTTAAAATATCAAAATTGTTTTGATTGTGGTTATATTTTGTTGCCAAGGTAAAAAAATGTTTAAAATGGTTTTATGCCCGTAGTGTGTAAATAATACTCAAAGGCTATATTTTTTGTTGATAAATAAACATAGTTGAAAGAAGAAATAGACTACATTATTATTTCATTACTTAGATACATATAATTCCCTCATTAGTTATGTCATGTCATAAGGGCCAAGTTTGGGCAAACAAGAAACAAATGTGCAGATGGAGTGTATGTTGATGTTACTCGATAGGACAAAATTAGAAATGAGCTTAGTCGTAAAATAGTAGAAATTGATAAATCCTATAAAAGATATTTGAGAGATTTTTTAGATGGTTTAGACATGTCAAACATAGAGCAATCAGTGTCGCCTCGTAAGGAAAATTGGTATAGTTAATATTGGGAAAATGTTATTTGTAACTACAAATTGTACCAAAAGTTCTTTAGATGTGTTGTAACATGATGTAGGCCATGGTACAACACATCTAAAATCACTTTCATTAACGTTTTGGGCCTCATCATGGCACTACTTTTAGGATTTGAACACGATGTTGGGATTTAGTAGTTGCACACTTCTTGGTATAGTTGTAGCTACGAATTTGTCAATGATCACTCTTCGATTTTAACAATTATATTTTAGATGAACTAAAAAATGTTTATTTAGTAAATGTATCCCTAACTAACATTCACTTAACCTACTAGTCCAATGCTTATAGGATCGGGTTATCCAACATTTTGACCCCAAATCCCACATTAGTGACGTGTGAATAAAAATCACATGCAATAGGTAAAGAAAGTTTTTGTTTTCTTGAGAGAATTTATGTCGTTTTTGAAATAATATTATCTTTATACATTTGAGTTTTTCTGATAATGTTTATATTTAACTGTGTGTGAGACAACATCCCAATTGGAAGCGGGGTTATAGACGTTATGTCTGAGTCGTCTTTCTCTTTTACAATTTAAGTATTTTATAATGAAAAAAATCTTAGAATGTGTTTGATAACATTATAAATGTTAATGATTTTCATATTCTACCATAGTTTTCTAGAGGAATGTTTGCATAAACTTATTTGTTTTCATGTTATTATTAAAGGGAGTTTCTAAGGGAACCTCATTTTGTGCTCCAAAATACCACAACTTTATTTTTAGTACAAAATACCACTTAATTCTAAAGGTTAATTCATAATACCACATCAGGGCCACCACATATTTAAAGTTGTAAAAATCATTTACACACTTTCCCTCCATCTCTCTACACATTCAAATCCACAAACCTTTCATCTTCAACTTCTAAACTTTTCATCTTCAAATCCATTCTCCTTCAACCAAAGATTAACCTTTCATCTTGAATACACTACCCATTTGAATACCCAAATATATATATATATATATATATATATATATACCCGCTGAATATCATTCCAATCACCCACGATCTCAAACCATCGAGCTAATAGTTCGGTCACCCATGAATTATACCCATCATCTCTCTACACATTGATAAGGATCGAATTACACCATTCTCCCAAATCAGAGGCATCGTACATTGGTCTATCACCCACGGTCATCTTCTTTACCTATGATTTGTTCATTAAATTGCAATCCCTGTTAATTTCTTTTGTTTGGACTGTTAAAATGAACTAGGGTTTGGGTTGTTAAACGAACTTGCAATCCCTATTCATTTAATGACTGCTAGAAAACGAACTAGGGTTTGGACTGTTAAACATCATCTGGACTGTTAAAAATGTTGAAGCCACTGAACTAGGGTTTCATTCGTTATGAACATATCTAATGAATTCCATTTATTCGATAAGTTCATCACGAATAATTTTTCTTACTAACAAGGGTTTCATTCGTTATATTCATACCGAATTAAGTGTAAGGTTTCGCCATAAACATAGCAAATCGATGGATTTCAAATTAAGAGATCCATTCGTTACATTCATACCGAAATGAGGTGCCCTAATTCGCTATGTTTATACCGAATGCCACTCAATATATTTATGTTTGATTCGTGATGTTTATCCAGAATTAACTTACACTTTTCATGCTGTTAACCACCCTAGTTCGGCACCTTTGCCCCGAATGGAATCAATTATTTTCTTATCTTTGTTTCTTATGTTTATGTTGAATACCTATCAAATGATACATGATTAGCTATTATTTTCTGTGTTGAATACCTATCAAATGAATACCTATAAAATGATACATTATTAACTATTATTATCTTTGTTGAATACATATCAAATGAATACCTATCAAATGATACATGATTAACTATTATTATGCCAAATTATCTTTGTTTCTTATGTTTATGTTTATAATAATGACATGATTCCTAATGAATCGAAACATTATTATCTTTGATTACCTATGATTTGTTATGAATTGACTTATTTTTATAATCAATACATGATTACCTATGATTTGTTATGAATTGACCTATCTTTATAATCAATACATGATTACCTATGATTTGTTACGAATTGAATTATGTTTATAATCAATACATTATGAACAAACTTCTACATATTTTGTTACGAATTCACTTATGTTTATAATTAATACATGTCAAACATGGATAACCTTGTATCTTACTCTCGTAAGAACCGTAAGCCGTTGACTACCTCAGAGAGGAAACGTCGAGAAGAGATCCATGCTCTATCTGCTGCTACTGTCCCGAATGTGATGGAGGGGGATCCCCGGATGGTGGAATACATGAGGATGTTGCGGTCGAGGTTGAGGATGAGGATGTTGCAGTTGAGGTTGAGGAAGCTGAGGTTAAGGAGGTCGAGGTTGAGGATGAGGCCGATGAGGGTCATGAGGCGGTGGACGGGGGTTCCGAGTCGGAGTATGTTTCTCCCCAGCAGCATGAAAAACCATTTAGCATTTTACACAAGACCGTAGTAGCTTATAGCTAGAAGAAGAAGGTCACTAAATAAGGCACATCTACTCTGGTATATGGGGGCCCCCTCGATCTTAACCTATTAAAACACTTTAAGCATCATGTGATGTATGGTATTTGGACGGGATCAGTGGTAATTTCATTTCCCTTAAATGTTATAACATTAATGTTTTCTATTTTTCATTTATTTCATAAACCTTAATAAAATATTTTGCTTATATTGTAGGTGTAGCAGGTGCCATTATTATGCATCAATCACTGGAATAAGATCAAGGAGTGTCAATTTAATGATATTTCTGCAAGTGTTCAAAAGAGGGTTCAGAGGGCCAAGCTGGTGGGGGCTTATCTCATCTAGCCACCGTTATTTAGATTACACCCTCATTTCTGCATTTGTGAAGAGGTGGCATCTGGAGACAAACACATTCCATATGTCCTTTGGGGAGATGACAATCACCCTCGACAACGTATCAACGATCTTGGGTGTTCCTCTCATCGGATCATCTTTGTGTAACCCGCAACCCGCAGTTGAGGATAAGGAGGACATAGTGGTCCCATTACTTGTAGATTTGGTGGTAGAGTTATTAGGAGTGAGTTTTTTTTATCTAAACTTCTATGTGATTATAATACCCTTTTTTGGCTAATCTAATACCACGGTGTTATTAATTGTTTCATAGCCGAACGAGGTGCGTAAAGCTATGGACTTAATGGAGAACAATATTGATGATGGAATTGCAAATGATCCGGTCATATTAATTGCACGCGATGTGCAAGCCTACGATATCCTAGCTGCGGTCATCGGGGTAGGCAGGCCAGTTGTCATTGAGGAGAAGGTGGCGAAGAAAAGAAAGACCAAAGCTAAGGGAAAAGATAAAGTAGCATAGGGCTAGCATAGAAGTAGAAAAAATAAAAAGGCTGGATATCTTTTAATTTTTGGTTTAATGATAATATTTTTGGGTTGTATGAACGCTTGGTTTAATGATAATATTTTTTGGGGAATTTGAAATTAATTTGTTGGTTGTGGCTTATTTTGTATAAACATCGCTTATCGTTGGTTGTTTAATACTTTGAAACTCGCATCCTTAATTGTTTGTTGTGTATTATATCAATAATGAAAAAAAATATTGGACCTATTGTTTGTTGGGTTAAAGTGCAAAATAAAAAATACTGTTTTTTATTAAAATTTTGAAAATAATAAAATTTTACAAAAAGGTGTAATAATAAACTAAAAATTATAGAAAATACCAAAAAGTTGTCAGCTGGTGAGAGTAAGAATCATTCGAGATCATTATAACGAAAGAAGCACCATATTTTGGGATGTATATAGTGAACCAGTTATGGTTTAAGTTAGTTCGCTATATACATCCCTAACAGAATCCGAGTTATAATGGAACATGAGCTCCATTCGGCATGTATATAGCGAAAGAAACACCATATTTTGGGATGTATATAGCAAACCAATTATGGTTAAAGTTGGTTCGCTATATACATCCCTAACAGAATCCTATTTGGATTGGCTAGTGAGGTACATTTGGCATGTATATAGTGAGTTAACCACCATATTTCGGGATGTATATAGAGAACCAGTTCATATAGGATTCATACATCTTTGTCTCAATATCAACAAATTATCCAACTAAACTATGGTTCATTAATTACCAATCCACGATTAATTAATCTCAACAAATTATACAACAAATTAAACAACAAATTATACAACAAATAAAACAAAATCATTAATTAATCTCAACAAATTATACAACTAAATTTGAATATCATACATCTTTGTTTCAATATCTTATCATACAAGTTCGTTTCACACCATACAAAAGCATTTCATACACTAAACTAGTCGATATGGATAGGCTCATCGTTGGTTGCTACATCGTTTGGGCAGATTTTCCGAAACTCCGATACTTGTTGCGTATTTAGAAATGCATCTAAACCCATAATTTTCGTCAGCTTCAACCTCAATTATATCTTATATGCAATCTTTATAAAAAAATCGGTATCTCATTGATATATTGTTTATACGCGGGGAGTACTTCAGGCACCATGGAGCTGAGCGGGTGAACTCCGTAAAGTCAATTTTTTTCTTAAACCTTTGAACTATGGGTTGTTCATTTACTGTTGATTGCCTATCAAGTTCGAAGCCCGAGGGATCCCTTTTAGTTCACTTCTCATTCTTTTTCTCTTTAGCAGTTGGTTTTTAACCTCTCGAGCGACCCTTGCAATGCTTTAACATGAATGGCTTAAATAACCTAGTAGTTGTGGGACACCCAATGTCCTTCAGTTTTCGCAACATGGCCCTTTATTCATCGATAGTTGACCGTTCCCATCGTTGTTTTAAAAGTATCATTTTCGGCTCGTAGTCAACCATATGGTACTTCACTAATTTGGTCACCATTATTAATTTGCGCCAATGTGCATCAACACCCCCCCATAGTATTGCCCTTCTCTCCATCCGGTAGAGGACCAATTCATGAGAGCACAGTAGGTCATATATGTTGCGTACCAAGTGTAGGCATGATTTAACATCCATGCCAACGGTATCACAAGTCTTAATCTCCTCAAGAACTAGGTCAATGGCATAATAAGAAACTCGGCCTATGAGCTCTCACAAAATTGGAATATTGTGCGAGTTCTTTAATTTTTGCAAAGAATCCTCAAACTCCCTCATGATCTCCATCACTTTCAACGCAATGTAGTTTTTCATGCCAGCAAAACCTTATCAAAAGGAACTTGAGAACTCTCCAAGTGCCTCTTCAACTTACCATGTGCTCCTTCACAACGGTTAGTTATTCGGTTTCCCCAGTGCCTAGACATATTTGTTCATGCATGAACGAAGCTCTCCATTAGATTGTACCATATACAATCTATGTAATGAATCATGTTCGGGAACTCATACCAATCACAGTTAAAAAGCGTCCACTCTTCGTTAAAATCACTCCCGGTGGGTGATTCAACTAAATGCATCCAATCCCTCATAAACTTCTTCAATATATCATCATCTTTGATCTCTTTCCTATCTTGAGAGCTCCACATTGCGATGAACGTGGAAGGTGTAAACCATAGTTCTCGCCTCGGGGAACATTACTCGCAATGCGTTCATGCATGCATACTCCCGATCTATGATAAAAATTGTGGGACATGCAAATGGGTCGAATATGGATTTCAAACGTCCCAATGCTCATCGATGGTTCTCCACCTTTTCCATTGCTAAAAAGGAAAAGGAAATATTGAAAGTCCTACCACACTACGTTATTCTAACCATCTCGAATAAAGGCATCTTGTATCGATTGGTCTTATATGTGCAGTCAACAATGACAATGGACGGAAAACACTTGGCTACTTGGATTGAGTTTGGATGCGCCCAAAAAATGTCTTCCACCTCCATGGTAGACTCATTCGTTCTATACCAATACACGTAATGTTTATCCACAAATAACTTCATTAACTGTTGCATCGCTGTTCAACCCTATCGTTCCTAGATCCTCAACTTCCCTTTGGCATTGTATATTGTTTTCATGGTCAAAACATTACTAACATTATGACTTTTAATCGTCGTTAGAATGGAGGTCGGCTTTACACCTCTCAAGGACATCTCTTAAATAAATTTTTTCCACCCAAGTAAGTCAACCCGCATATGCATGTCCATCTAAGGTTTCTGGCAATGGGTGATTATGAACGCCGCTAATGACAAACAGCATCCATTATCCATTATCGATCGGAATGCCCTTCAACAAAAATGGATAGTTGCACTTCCGAGTGGCTGTGTCCCTCTTCCTACCTTCGTTCGTAACATTCTTCCCGTTATGATCACAGTACTCACCTCCCCTCTCATAACCAATGTGTATAAGTCCCTTATGCATTGCAGAAGATGCATCGAACTTGGTTATGACTATCACTGTTTTAACATACCAAGCTTGATCTTGATCCCAATCAACTAACTCTTTCCGGGTGTGAAATACCTGATATTTAAGAATATAATGAATAGGTACAACCTAATTATAATATATAAAAGTAATACATCAATAATAGACATTGTAATACCTACTCCGTAAAGAACATCACACTAACATCTACTAACACCGCACTACCTTCCGCGATTTGGGGTATATCGATGTTCGTTAAAGCCTCATCAAATAACAGCTCATTGAAATCGATGAAAGCATCCTACATAAGTAAAAATATTATTAGTACTCACAATTAATGAACTTGAATAACAATATTGATAAAAATCTTGCAATGTACTTGATAACATAATCACAACACATATTTGAATTACATTGATAACATACTTCATAACATAATTATTAACAATTTGAAACAAAACATGATACGATTTCATAACAAACTTGCAATGTAGTTGAATTAAATTTTATGTTTGAATTACATTGGAACCAAACTTGAATTACATTATGTCTTTGAATTCTATTCGGCATGAATATACCAATCATGTCTCCTTAATTTGGGGTGATCCTAACGAATCATGTTCAACTGTTTCGGGGTAATTATATCGAATATGTACATCAGGTTCGGCATGATTATAACGAATGAACATAATTTGAACAAAAAAATATAGAGTTGGTTCGGGAGGTTTATCCCGAATTTCTGCCATGAAATCGGGGCCTCGATCCCAAACCAACTGTACATTTGCTATGTTTTTTCAATTTATCAACCTTTATGAAAAAAACAAATATAGAAGTAATGGGACCCAAAGTTTACCTCAGTAATGAGATTTGTAGAGTTGTCATTTATTTTTGAGGTGTTGTCATTGTCTAATGGTGGGATATTCATTAGTATGTGAATATTTAAAGAACAAACCCTAGATATTTAATAATATTGTTGAAGATGGTTGGTGGGGAAAAAAACTTTAATAATGATGTGTGGGGACCAAAACTTTAATAATGTTATTGAAGATGATAGGTTATATTAATGGAAACAAATTTGTTGGGTAAAGAAAAGATGAGAAAGGGAGAGTTTGGAGTGTAGTGGAGAGAGAGAGAGAGAGAGAGAGAGAGAGAGAGAGAGAGAGAGAGAGAGAAAGAGAAAGAGAAAGTAAGTAAGAATTTGGAGTGTAGTGGTATTTTGTGTTTTAGTTGTGTTAAAAATATATATATATATATTGAGTGGTGGCCCTTAGCAAAAATTAGATTTTAAAAGCTTGTGGTATTTTGAAGCAATTTTTGTGGCGCCCTTAGAAACCCCTTTATTAAAAGCAGGTTAGCTTACAACAAGATTATTCTGATGTTAATGGGATTTAGACAAATTGGCTTAGTGTAATGCACTAGGTTAATCAACATACTCTACATCCAAATTAGAATGAAAAGCATATGATGTTTTTTTTACTTCATTTTTGTGAAATGAATTATTTGCAAACAATTAATTTCTTTTTAAAGCATACTAAACCCTATTTGGTAAGGAAGTGCAGATAAGCAAAGTTCATTTTATTCTGGAAATGGTGAATTGATAACTTTTGAAATATAGTACATAAAAAATTTAATTTTTCACGGTTTTTTAATGAAAATTATGTAATTCAAATGGGGTATATTTTTTGTAACACCCTGTAATTTTAATAATTTTTATATTGGGGTTAATTAAATTAAAATGGGAAATTAATTCGGATTAAAATGAGTATTAATTAGCAACAAGGGTTAATATTTATTTATATTGAGTATTACTTAGTAAATGAGTAATAAATTAATAAGACTGCATTATGATTGTCGTGAGCGAGAAATACGACAGTTACGATAAGTTTAGTCGGGACGCGTGTATTAGTTGTGTCAGGACTTAAATTATGAGATAAAAGGTGATTTAATTATGGATCATCCAAATGGTCATTTCGAGTGCTCTTATGTGTCCGTAAGGGTCGAAATAGTCAGAAAAGTATACTCGAGGGTTTAGTTTGGGTCCCGGGGCATTTTTAGGTGAAACCGGCATCCCGGGAGGGTATTTCGATCTTTTGGATTTTTAAGGAAAGGGGACCTACGAGTTTACTATACTTATATCATCTAGTATGATGAGGGAGTTAGGGTTAGAAGTTACAAATTCACAGATAGGCCACAGGAGGAGGAATGAGAGGAGTTCCAAGGCTTTCCCACTTCGTTTTGGCACCACAACCACCACAGGAGCGTAGATCGGGAGGAAAGAAAACCAACCACATCACAATTATATAGAAAATCTAGCCTTCGATTTGAGGCAAGTATTTATCTTGCTAATTTTGAGCATATATACCGTCAATATTAGTGTAGGATTAATAATCTCTTGAAATTATGGATATTGGCTTTAATTTGGAAGGTTTAATTTATGTTCTTGGGTAGGAATCATGATAGGTTAAATCCCTCTATGCATGTAGAATGAATTTGATGAACTAGTGTGATAAACATGTGAATAAATCTGGGCTCTTGTTGAGGTTCTTGAATAATAATGATTATCTAGGATTTTTGGAGTTTAATGTTGAATTAATTTGCTTTAAATGGTTTTCTTGATGATTCAATCACGGTAGAAATGGTTTATATATGTTAGTATTATGTTTGGTATATTTGGTTGGGAGTTTGGGACTTTTTAATGGAGGTTTGGAGTGTTAAAAATGGTGAAATTCATAACTGTTAAAAGAAGAAGATGAAACATGCTACTGCGAATCGATTCGGGCCAAGGCCGAATCAATTCGGTTTCCCAGATTTTAACATTTTCCCTTTTTATGTAGAACTCTCGGGGAACGATCGGCTAAACTTTTTAAGTGACTTTAAAATACATTTGGTGATATCTTTCTTAGCAGTATGCTAATGTTAAAATTGAGACATAGCCACACGAGGGGGATTTGGGGATAAAACTAATCAACGAAATTAATAAAGTAAGGAATACGTGAGAATGAGAATGAGTTATGGACGGTGATCCAACTTATGATCTAGACCAGTAGAGATTGAGTGAACTACCTACTGAAATAACTGGAATGATAATTAACACAATATGAGTAGTGGGGGAATACTCAAAAATATACGATGAGAAGTATAATGATAACTTGATAATACGTAGTATATTCGAGGGTTATACTACGTACGGGGTACATTAGGTTGTGTGTATGCCTAATGATATATGTGTATAGGATGTGTGAATACCTATTGTATGAATTTTTATATATGTGAACATACCTAGGCTACTTGTTATCATGGAAGGTTCCTCATTGTGGACAGTCTTTTCCTGATGAGCCCGTTGAGGGGATTTTGGCTTGTACCTTAGAACATAGAACTTAGGGATTGAGCATTAATTGTGTGAATGAGAGTGTGACTGGTCATTTGGGTGTGTTAGGTGTGTGCGTAGCCCAAAGGCTTAGGACTATATTCACCTCCAAATTGTGTGAATTATGCATGTATGGTTCGAGAGTGATTTCAAACTCGATGTCCTTTACTTAGTACGTGATGTACCAGGACTTGATAGTAGAGTATGCCCGCATCGTAGGTCTCCACCTACGAATGCCGTATTTATATACATTACAAGTGTGGTGTGTATATATATACGTGTGATTTATTCAACTACGTTTGCACTAGTAGATAAGATGGATAATGATATCTAAAGTAATATAAGTATGTGGGAACTTAATAATTAATTGGCAACTTCTAATGGATAAAAGGACTTGCAGATTTAGTAACGTACTGTATTGGAAATATGGGTGGGCATGATAAATTATTAGATGGGACGAGACTTATTTAAAACTAGCTAGGCGGGGTAGCGTAACTAGGTTGATTTAGAAGTATACATTAGGCATGAACAATAGTTGAGAGGTGAGGATCTCAAGTGAGAGCTAAAATGTTTTCAAACTGTTTTACTTGGGCTTTGACCCATTTCAAATCTATTTTTGTAAAAACCATTTAGGTGCCCAGCCACAATACGCCAGGCTTAGGAGTTCCTTCATATTTGTCTTGTTGCAGTTATTGTGGACGTTGCAGGACATTGGTAGTAGACGTCTCAACATTTATCAATTTCTCTATATCATTCCGTTTTATCGGAGGTATTAAAAAACGCGGGGCGTGGTTGAGGCGTGGAGGCTAAGCCTTAAGCCTTAGAAGCCTAAGTGGGCTTTAGGCGTAAAAAGACGTGAAAAGGCGTTTGGGCCTTTTTAATATATTTTAATATTTTTTAACCATAACAAGGCTATTAAAATACTAAAATTGTACATATCATAAAAATATGTTTGAATATTTGCGAATTAAAATACTATTTTATTATTTTGGATGAGATAATGGTCCTATTTGTAAAACAATTCTTTAAAAGGTGTTATTGTTTTTAGAAAAAAGTGCACCTTAAGGGTTTTACCAAGAATAAGTTGTAAAAATTTTAAGGCAGGGCATTTCTCCCAAGCCTCAAGCCTAGGCGAATTTTTTAGAACAGTGGTTTTATCAATCGGGCATGTCGCCCATCTCTAGCTAGTGGTTATTTCAAAGACATTGCACTTTTATTTCCAATATTGACTTTGGATTTATATTATGGATGGTTGTATTTGGATTTTCGTCTGGAGTGTCATTCCATGCATATTTATTCATCTCGTTGTGTTATCATTTATTATTATGTTTACTGGAATGGTGAATGTGATTTATTGGTTTAATTTATTGCACGTTAATAAAAGATTAAATTTTTAACACCGGGCCATTAAGGTATTAGTAACATAATTGTGTTTCGACAGTGATGCTAAGAATGAAACCATTAATGATTTCTGTTTAATTTAATAATGAACTGATCACCCAGGATTAGAATAGGTTGTGTGTCATAGATGGTATCAGAGCATCAAGTTCTAGTGTCCTTAGGATATGTGCAAACTTGTTACGTTTCTAGTGTAGCATTCTTTAATATAGAGCCCTACTATTTGGATTGTAGTATTAATGAATACGCATTTACGTCTTTAGCAATTTTAGATATATTGAATTGTGGAATTATATAAATTCTTTTGCATTTCAGATGCCTCCCATACGTTTACCACGAGCCTCTCTAGATGCACAACCTGAGTCGTATCTAGCTCAAGCTCCAGGGACTATGAATGTTGATGAGGTTGGCACCATTGTGGCACAGGCGGTTAATGCGACGTTGACTACCTTAGCTTAACAGGCACCACAAGTGCCACCACAGCCTTAGGTCGTGGCTCCAGACCAGACGCACTTATTTCCTTCTGCCTGGGAGCGAGTTAGGAATGCCTTTCAGAAGTCTCACCCTCTCGAGTTTTAGGGGAGCTCCGATGTAGTTACGGCGTGCCAATAGAAGAAGGAAATCCATAGATATTTGTGGATGTATGAGTGCACTAATGTACAAAGATAGATACTAGCTACCTTCAAGCCATCCTTGCACTAGTGGGAGTCCGTTACTACCGCACAGGAAAGAGATACCATGACGATTCATGAGTTCTGGGAGCGGTTCAATAGCAAGTACTTCCCATCCGCCATTCAGACAGAGATGAGGCAAAAATTCTTAGACATTTCACAGGAAGGGAGGAAAATCACGAAGTATGAGGAGGAATTTACTAGGTTGGAAATTTTTGTTCATGATGAGGTGAGCACGGATGTGAAGAGGATATAACTATTTATGGATGGTCTAATATGGAGAATCCGATAAATTTTTTTGGGTAATCCCGCTTTGAAGACGTATGCAGATCTGTTAAATCCTGCTTTACTGTATTGTCAGGACCCCCACCTCCACCTGAAAGGAAGCAAGTGCTTAGGAGGGTCCATCCAGTAGGGCAACACAGGGGGTAGCAGTGCTAGTGGGGAACAATCAAGTTAGACTCAGATGAGACATGGTGAGCAGGGTTCCCATTAGGGGGATGTTGCTAAGCATTTCCAATATAGAGATTTTAGACAGGGGTAGGGTGGATTCAGGAATGGCCATCAGGGTCAGCGGGGCCAGCCGGGCCAACAGAATTTTCAGTAGGGCCAACGGAGAGGTGGTAGTGGCCAGCAGGCCTGAGGCCAACAGAGACAGAGGGGAGGAAATTTCACGGGCAGATGTTTCATATGTGGCAAGCATGGCCACAAATGTCAGGATTACCCTAATAAGGGCAGAGTTCCGCACTAGTAAGGCCCTCGCCAGGAGCCCCAGAGGGTTATTTTTCCCATTTCCCTCACAGCACCAACACTGGCATTGACTGTAGTACCAGTCTCCCCAGCAGCCCTACCTCAGCAGGGGTAGTTATAGTACGAGCGTGTGTATAACATCCACCAGGTAGCAGTTCTACAAGCTCCAGCCGCAGTTGAGGGTACATTTCTTGTACATGGGACTTCGGGGCGTATTTTATTTAACACTGGAGTTTCTCACTCATTTATAGCCACTAGATTTTCATGAGTCACAGGATTATTACACACGACCAATAGTACCGTCATGTGTGTAGACTCACCACTGGGTAGCAGAACACTTATCTTCTTTATTTGTCGAGGTGTGAGTATAGACATCGGGAGACTAGTTTTGCCCGTCAATATGATTGTGTTAGATATGTTAGAGTATAATTCCATTATTGGCATGGATTGTCTAGCAACGTATAGGGCCATAATTTATTATTACAGTAGGAGCACCGTGTTTGCAATTTCGGGCTAGGAAATGTTCTTAGTGGTGATGCCTTGTCTCGAAGGGGGATCGTTACCTCACTTGTATTACATAGAGGAGGAGACCTCTCAAGGGGTGGTAATTTCCCTAGATTTGATCCCAGTTGTGTGCGAGTTCACCATTATATTTCAGGAGATATCGGGGTTACCGCCTAGAAGAGAGATAGATTTTGTCATTGATTTAGCGTCGGGTACTCGATCGATATCTCGTGCGCCTTACCGCAGGGCTTCTACGGAGATGAGGGAGGTACGGGACCAGATTGAGCAGCTTTTAGGGAAGGTCTTTTATTCGTAAGAGTGCCTCACCTTGGGGTGCCTCAGTGCTGTTTATGAAGAAGAAAGATAGATCTCTAAGCCTGTGTGTGGATTATCGGGAGCTGAATAAAGTCACGATACGGAATAAATATTTGTTTCCCTGAATCGATCACTTATTTGACCAGTTGAGAGGAGACACCTACTTCTTTAAGATAGATTTGAGATCAGGGTATCACTAGTTATACATCCAGGAGCAAAAATGTATCTAACATTGCCTTTCTGACGAGATATGGGTCTTACGGGTTTCAAGTTATGCCATTTGGGCTAACCAACGCGCCAGCTGTGTTTATGGACTTCATGAATAGGATGTTAAGAGAGTTCTTGGATCATTTTGTCATTATCTTTATTGATGATATCCTAGTTTATTCTCAAACCAAGGAGGAGCATACCGAGCATCTGCATCAAGTTTTACAAATGTTGCGTGAGTACGAGTTGTATGCTAAGTTTGAGAAATGCGTATTTTAGCTGCATGACGTACTGTTTTTGGGTCATATCATAACTTCCAGGGGGATATCAGTGGATCCGAGTAAGATGTCAATGGTGAGGGAGTGGGGACAACCCATGAAACCAATGGAGGTGCACAGTTTCTTGGGGTTAGCCGAGTAATATAGGCGATTTATTTGTGGATTTTTGAAGATTGAGAGTCCGTTGACAAATTTTAATCGCAGAGGGGTACCGTTTATCTGGGATGATGCTTTTCAGTTGGCATTTAATAAGATGAAGGACAAGTTGACTTCAGCACCCGTACTCGCACTTCCTAGGGCACGAGTGGAGTATCTTATTTTTATTGACGCGTTCCTACAGGGACTTGGGGATGTGCTACGGCAGGAGGACCAGGCTATAGCTTATGCTTCCCTCAAGCTTAAGACTCGCGAAAGGAATTACCCCACCCATGATTTGGAGTTAGTGGCAGTCTTATTTGCACTACGGATTTGGAGACATTACTTTTTGGGATAGAGATTTCGCCTATTCACAGATCATAAGTCACTACAGTACTTGTTCGCTTTGAGAGAGTTGAATATGCATCACTGTAGGTGGATGAAACTAGTGAAAGATTATTAGTTTAACCTCCATTATGATCGGGGGAAGGCTAATGTAGTGGCAGACGCGTTGAGCAATAGGCCAGTGGGGGATGTACACTGCACCAAAACTATTAACTTGTCACAGTCAAAAATCGTGACAAGCCAAACTTGTCACGGTTAAAGATCATGACAAGTCTGGGGGTGACAACTTTATTTGTAATGGACTTATCACGATCAAAGACCATGACAAGTTCATTATACTTGTCGCGGTCCTGTTGCGTTCAAATATCATGAAAACTTTTATCATGGTTAAAGACCGTGAAAAAACATTGACGTAGTAAAAAAAAATTATCACTGCCTTTGAACGTGACAATTCTGGGTAGAATTTAAAAACAAACTAGTGGGCAGTATGGCCACTACCACTGCCACTACCCAGCAGTATATTTGTACCTGTTATAACAAAAATGTAGATGTCCAAACAAAATATATCCAAATACAATTGAAATAATGTACCAAATCATGGCATATAAAATCCATATCCAAATAAAATAGAAATGCAAATATCCATATCGATATTAATATAAAAAAATACAAATACAATCCAATATCCAAATAAAAAAGATAGAAATAATGTCATGAATAAAGAGTAGGTAGGAGGAGGTTAGTAGGCCACACGATATATGAATTGAGACAACCTTCGATACGCTTAACTCCGCATTATTCGCGCAACCATGAAGGAGAGTTCTCATTTCCCTCCACCACATACACGACGAGCACTCTTGCCTCAATTTATTGGAGGGGACGTCTATTAACTAGCATACCCGAGTCGAAGTCCGGGTCCCTTAACCCCCTCACTATCGGCGCCCCACCAAATATGTCGAGTATAAACACGCTCGGCCAATCAATTGTTAACATAGGCCGCTCGACGAGGGTCACGATGGGAAATGGATCATCATATGACGCCGAGTCCGTGCGTATCGACAATTAAGCAAAGTCATCCTCATCCTCCTCTACCTACTTTTCCTTTTCCTTCCCCTTGCCTTTTCCCTTACCCAACTTTTTCTTCATGAAGGAGAACATATCTAGGACCGTCACCTCCAACCTTGATAGTTTCTCGGGATGCGTATCTGAGACAACTCGGTGTTGCTCATCTCCATTCCGGTGATCCTAGACTTCCCCACCCGCGAGCTCACCCCCTAGTCCTCCCCATACTATCCGCCACGAGCACTTGGCTGAGTGCGTCCGTAGCCAAAGATGCTTTGTCGACATCAGACCGTGACTCGTGCACTTGCCTAAGCTTTGCCTAAAAAGACAAAGATAAAAAATTACACGATTGGCTAATTAAGTAAATAAAAAATTATAACATAATTGAAATAATTAAACATAAACATACAATGGTGGTTGTGACGCTCGGGATCACCTCCTTGTCGTTGTCCTTGCCCTTTTTCGTCTGAATTTCCACATAGGTATCTAGCCTATGTGGCTTATCCCTAGGGCCACTCCCCGTGTCCTGAAATAAAATAATACGGAATTAGTAAGTAACGCAAATTAATGATAAATTAGAATAACTAAAATTAAAGAAGAAGAAAAACTTACCATCCTATGCTCCACCTCGGCGTAAGACGTCCGCCTGGAGTAGTGCACGTCCATCTTTTTCGCCCGGTTGTCCTTCTCCGATTGGTGAGATGCTAATTGTTGCTCATCAGTCTCATTGTTAATAAACTTTTGCCAATGTGCCAATGAGATAGGCTCATTCGGCGGGAATGTGTCACGTAGTCTCAAAATGGACTCCTGGGCCTTCCCAAAGTACTGTGCCCGAAAATTCGTCTTCAACATCTTATATCGATTCCTCAATTATTCCAACGTGGAGTCGCGAAGATGTTGGGGCAGGGGGAATTGTTCCTATCAAACAAATACAAACCAAAAAAGAAAGTAAGTGTTAGTTGCTTATAAATATAAACAAAAATATAAATATAAATATACTACCTGTAGTGCCCCCTAGATGTTCATCTTGAGGTCAATAGGCACGGCCCTCCAATCAGTGTACCCTGGGCAAACGATCGCCTTCAGTAACTTTAGCGCTCTAGCAAATAATGTTGTTTTATTCTCGACGACGGACCCCAAATTGCCCCATTTTGGGGTCCTACTGGCCGAGGAGCCCTCGTCGCCTCTGCTACCGCACCCGGATGAAGTCATTTTCTGTAAAAATTATTATTAAAAGTACAAACATGTATATGGACTTTGAATTAATGATCAAATCCGATAATAACAATATATACCAATACCAATTTATACCAATACCAATTTATACCAAGTTCAATTTACATTCCAATACCAATACCAATATCGATTTATATCAATTTCAATTTATACCAATACCAATTTATACCAATACGAAATTCAATTTACACACACGCACACTACACCCCCCCCCCCCCCCCCCCCTCCCGCACACACACTCCTGGGTCATGGACTTTGAATTAATGCTTAAATTGATTAAAATCCTAATTAACATAACCACTTGGTTATTACAAGCATTAAAATGATCAAGTACAAATAAATAAAAAGCATCAAATTGTTGTTCGATAATAAAAAAAGCACTAAAATAATACAGCCACTGATCATTACAAATAATTTGAATACTTATTACAAATTTAAAAATTATTTCAAATTCGGGTAATCATAAAAAATGGATTGATATTCAGTAGGTGCAGTCAAGTCATCCACGCTATTGTTTAGACACTTTGGCGCATGTAAGACGATTGACCATGACTCGTTGTTGATATACTTCGAGTAAAACACTTGCTTAACCTTTTGAAAAGCACAAACAAATGGCTTATCGGTTATGTGTCCATTGCTATTCAACTTGAACAAATCAGTCATGATCAAATTGGTGTCAGGATCAACTTTACAAGCATTATTATCCTCAACTCTTTCCCAATCATAATAAAATATAACCTCTTTGAAGCTTACATAGTCCAATTCAAATATATTTTGAATTACACCATAGTAAGTCATTTCAGCTTCAACGAGGTTTTTATCTTTCACGCTCTCTCTAAAGAAAGTAAGAGCCTTGTATGAAATCCCCAAGTTTTGTACATTTCTATTTTTCTCATACACCCTTGCACCGGATACGTAACCGTTTAATTGATACTTTTTATACTCTTGTGCCATGAACAAGGGTCCAGTGGCTAGACAAGCAAGCCTTGATGTCGCATCACCCATTTTTAAGAGCTGAGAATATAGATAAATTAATTAGGTTAGCTGTAAAGCTTTCTTGTAATGTGACATTTAATAACAATTTTTTTCATCTTAATTACTTCGTGTGACAACCACAGCCTAAATTCATTATCTGATTGTGCCATTGTTTTTCGTCTTTTATTGTTCTCACATGCTTTATATTTTCTGCATAGATCGTGATGAACATATTAAATAAATTAATCATGTAAAAATAAAAATAATGTAAAAGTTAAAATAATTTAAACTTACTTTTTCCATTCTTCGACATCTTCATGTGTGTTAAATAGATAACGAGCTACTTGTTCATGTTGTAAACTCGTTAATTTCACTCGTTTTCCCATCACATGACCACCCTCATCGATGAAATCATCATTTTCATCCACACTAGTCGAGTCGGGCAAATATTCCCGAGTGATGACTCCACGGTGATGCATTCTTCTGCAATTGATCCTTCAATGTATCGTGTATTCTTAACGTAAGCTTTGAAAACTTTCATCAATCTTTCAAATGGATAAATCCACCGATATCTAACTGAGCCGCAATGAAGTGCCTCGTTGCATAGGTGTACCAACAAGTGATGACTTACGTCAAAGAAAGATGGGGGAAAGTACTTATCCAAGACACAAATCGCTTCGTTCACCGCTAATTTTGCGGAGAGTATGTGATCTCGATTGACTACCTTCTCACATAAAAGTGAGAAGCGGATACTAATTTGCATAATAGCCCTCCACAAATCCTTGAGCTTAGAGAAACAGTTCTTAAACAATAGAGGAACCAAATAACCATGTACTACACAACCAGATAATGACCCATAAGCGGGAAAATCATGAATTTTCCACATCAACATAGCTTTTAACGTAAACTCTTATTTTCTAAAAGAGTCAAATTCTTTAACACCCTCTTACCTTAACTCATTTAATTCTTCTACCAAAGGAGCCAGGTAGACATCGATGTCCTCACTTGGTGCCTTTGACCCAGGTATCAATAAAGACAGCATCAAAAATTTAGGTCTCATACACTATAAAGGAGGGAGGTTGAGTTAGCCTAGGATCACTAGCCATACACTCTGAATGGTGCTTAGATTTCCAAATGGATTGAATCCATCTGTTGATATTGCCAAATGAATGTTACGCTGTTCTCGAGCAAAATTGAGATACACAAAACTCATCCTCTTTCAAGGTGTAGAATCAATAGGATGGCGCATGAGATTTTTCACGGCTTCTGCCCTAGCATGCCAAGTCATTGCCTCCGCTATCCATGGTACTGTGAAAAACCTCTTTAATGTAGGCCCAATGAGAAAATATTTCAACACTTTTGAGGTACTTTTAAGCTTGTGCCTTCTTTGCCAGTAGATTGGACATAGCTAGATTCATCGCATACAGGACACCGATCGAGATTTTTATACTCCTTTCGGTATAGTATGCAGTCATACACACAAGCATGAATTGATTTATACTTCATCCGCAAACCTTTCAAACTATTTTTCATATTAGGATAAATGTTTGGAAGTGTATTTTTCTTGGGTAGAAATCCCTTCACCCACTTCAAAATTCTTGTCACGCTATTGCCAGATGAAAAGCCCCGGATTTTAATGATCACAAATTAAAATATAATTTCCTTTTAAATAAATGCGGAAGCGTTGAGATGGTTTTAACTTTCAAATAAAACAACAAGTTTTAATTTCTCAAAACAAATTAAAACATAATTCAAGTCCTAGAATTTGCCTAAGTCATAATTAACAATTATCCAAAGTTAGGCGAAACCAAATTAATGCAAGTGACTAGAATTACACAATTTTACCCAATATTAAATTAAAGTCCCATTTTAATATAGTGTGAGAATTAAACCGAATTTTATCTTGAAATTTTCTTAAGCATGGAATCTAAATTTTGTGCAAGATAAAAATAAACAATGTCACACTACACCGCGATGTACGAGGAAAAACCCACTAACGGGAAAAAACCTCGGGACGGCCCTAGCCTCAAATCCACTAAAAATGGTATTACAAAATACAAGACAAAAGACTTACTTCCTAAACTCGAACCCTCTCAAGCCGTGACGCTTCTTCTTGTATCGACCTCCAATTAGCGGATAACCAACGGAGCTCCACCGTGGTCTCGGAATACACCGATAGGACTTTAAACGGACACCGTCACCCGAACATGGAGCCTTTCTCCAAACGGGTAGAATATCACCAAAAGTCTTCTTTGTGATGGGGTGTAGAAGCAAACCCGAAACATCTCTTGAATTCGTAAGAGAACACCGGTGCCAAAAACTCCAAGTAAAGATATGTATATATGGAACTTGGATAAACAACTATTGTGTGTAAACTAGAGTGTGTATGAATTTTTCTTTAGAAATTGACACTCAAAACATGAACATTTTTCCTAAAAAGATTAGCTCTCAAACTCTCTCTAAGAGATGGATATGAAATGGAAAAGTTGATTGGAAAAATGTGATTCCCGCACATATTAAGTCTTGAAAAAGTTGGTTAAAAACCAAGTGGGGAAAGAGGGAGAAAACTGCAAAAAACTGCTCAAAACTGTTCCCGCCCTGGCGTCTCGTTCGAACGAACTTGACTCTCGTTCGAACGAGACTTCTAACGAGCTACCAGCCTGGGCTCGTTAGAATCTCGTTAGATACCTCGTTAGAACGAAAAACTCGTTCGAACGACATATCGAACGAATGACCAGGTCGTTGGCAAACTCGTTCGAACGAACTTGGTTCGAACGACAAAACTCGTTCGAACAAACTCATTCGAACGAACTTGGTTCGAACGACAAAACTCGTTCGAACGAACTTTGTTCGAACGAAAAAACTCGTTCGAACGAAACTTCTAACGAACGACCAGAAAGTTTGTAAAATTCGATTTTGGCCCAGAAACTTTTATAAACTTTTATTTACTTAATTTAAAGTTTCAATTTGATTCTTTCTGAAAATAAAATGCAGTTTTTATTTCTCCTAACACCCAATACATATTGTTCCAAACTCCTATATAAATATAATTACATTCATACCTTGGGAGCATGGAACCTTAGTTGATGACGTACAAACGAGGCACATAAACTACGGCATGTTGATGATGCTTTATACTCTTTGCCGCTACGTCTTCAACAAACACTTCATAGGTCTTGAATATTACAATTAAATAAAATCCTATGAATAAATGTTTTTGTCCGGAATTGAGCCAAAACTATATATGGACTCAATTGGAAATTTGTGTCCTTACAAATCTCCCCCTTTGGCTATTCCGGGACAAAAACCAAACAAAAATCCTAAAGGGCCGTCAAGCTCTACTAGACTCAAAACATAACCCACCCAAACTTGACTCAACCCAAGGATCAAACACTTTGCCATAGAAAGATGCCGCTTTAGTATAATTCCTGCACACTTAAGCAAACTCATCAAATGCATAGGGAATATCAAAATATTAAATGTAGCAATTAATCAATTACTCCCCCTAAATTAATTCTTCCCTTTATTAAACACATGACCTACTTAGAAAGACGTCTCCCCCTAAGATAAATCTCCCTCAAACTAAGATACGATAATAATAGGATTAGATACCATTTCTCCCCCTATCATCATTCTCCCCCTTTTTGTTCGGGAATAGGCAAAGGATAAACAGCATGTTGTAGCTTAAAGTGATAAGACATGACAGCATATGGGCAATTAAAGCAAGGCAAAGACAAAACAAATATCATATATATATATACTATAAATAGACCAATAAGTACGGGCATATATAGATAGATATAAACACACACATGACACAAAATACAATAAGTTTGCACACTCGTATGGAAAAAATGTGTCATATGGAAACGGAAGTGTAGGGGTGTGAACTAACAACAATAAAATTTAGACCCAAACACTTAAGAAACGTTCACGGAGTTCTCATTTGATTGCAAACTTCATCACAGTTAAATATAACCTCATGTGACAATATAAAGATTGAACTCAATGAACAAACATACACAATGCATACAAGCCTAGCATGATGATGATTCTACAAACCAAATAGAGTCATGACATTAAAGACAACTAGGATAAACGGACATTGTACAAAGCGTTGATATACCATCCAATTCTCCCTCAATGAGCATATATATTCTTTTGTTTTTGAATGAATATATCAAACAAACATAGGCCTTGGCAATTGCTTTCTGTTTAAATGCCAAATATTATGTTTTTAGGCCTTTGGATCACGTATTTCTTTTAGATCCAATCAACGGTGGCTTACAATCGCAAAGGATTTAATTCATCCTTTCGGAGCCCTTCCCCGTGCATATATTTATTTATCATGTTTTCATTTTTTACACAAATCTCACATGCAACGGATTTTGACATGCACTAGTCCTCCTAGGTCATAGATATGTAGATGACTAGATTGATAGGAGAACACCTCAAAAAGCTCAAATATAACATGTGACATTAAGATTTCAAAAGAGCTCGTGCATGTGTGAATAGAGGCATATATAAATAGAATCCATTTAAGCAATACAAAATCCAACTGCTCCATAAAAATGGTAAAGAACATTTTAAGAATTGAAACTCTAAACCAAAAGTTCTAGCCACGAGGGAGCGTAAATGATGGGATTCAAACACAAGTATATGCCACATAAAGTGTGTCAAACTAAAAGACACACAAAACAAAATCTTTTTGAGTTTTTAACATTTTTAATCAAAAATAAAGATATATACTCAAAAGACTAAACAAAAATCATTTGTATTTTTCATTAAGCATAAATGAAATAAATAAAACACAAATGATAAACAAAAATCTTTTTATATTTTGCAGTTAAATCAAACACAAAAGATAATACAAAAAGATAAACAAGTCATAATTTCTAGCATGTGATATGAAATAAGGCAATGACTAGAAAATGACTAAACAAGCATACATTTAGCATATGAATATGGCATGAAGTACAATCGCTAAAGTATGCAAACACTAACACGTTTATCCTTTAGATTTAGCAAGGGAGGAAGAATGTGACAGTAAATGAGAATCAAAATCCCTATTTTGTAAGGCAACCAAGTCGGATTTCCTAACCCAAATAAATGAAGAATTACTATCTTGGGGTGTAGAAACGTTAGCTATCGTGGTTACTTTACTATGGGATTTTCTAGGAATTCGTTTAAGATCTAAACAAAATTGCCTAAGATGACCTTTTCGACCACAATGAGTACAAGTAAGAACATGTCGAAAATATTTATCTAAGGAGTGATCATTAAATGCATTCCTAGAAGATTCTCCTAAAACATTGGTTTTGACTTTAGGGTTAAATTCATTAAAGGTATTGAAGCCTAAACCAAAAGTGTCATTTTTAATTTGGACCGTTCCTAACATTTTATCAAGTTTTTTGGAACGACATTCCAAATCAAATTTGACATTGCTAGAATCTTTTAATTTATTTTCCAATTCTACAATGTTAGATTCTAGTAAAAAATTACGCTCTTCAAAAGCAAGAAGCTCCTTTTTCAAGGATTCCATTAAACCCCTAAGGCTATCTCTCTCGCCTTCTACGTATTCTAGCTTCTCTCGAAGAGTCCTCTCTTGTGTCCTAAGGTCTTCTATTAAGGCACTTTCATCAATGACCTTGACACTCTCTCTTAAACTTGCTTCTAACTTCAAATTAGCTCTTTTCAATTTAATAGATTCTTTATATAATTCATGAAAAGCATTTTGAAGTTCACACTCATCAACCTCTTCTTCATTTTCACTCTGTCTTTCTTCTTCACTCTCACTATCATCAAAAATAAGAGAATCATGTACAACGACCTTGGAAGTGGCATGTGCTATAATTTCATCATTCGATGAGTTCTCATCATCACTCACATGTCTAGCCATAAAAGCCACAAAATTTTTCTTAATGGGGGAATCGGGCTTTTCTTCCTTATCACTATCACTAAGGGTTGCATTATATGAAATGGGTCGCTTACCATCTTTCCTTAGTTTAGTGGGGCACTCAAAAGCCCTATGGCCATAACCTTCACAACCAAAACATTTATCAGACTCGTCCCTATCAACATTTTCATTACTAGACTTAGGGATCTTTTCGGCTTTAGAAAACTTCTCGCTTTTATCATGTTTAGAAGTATCAAATTTCTTAAAATCATTTTTAACTTTATCTTTGTTAAATTTAAGAAATTTTCTAAATTTACGAGCAAACAAAGCCATATCTTCCGAGTCACTATCACTCTCGCTCTCTACTACTTGTTTGACCTCTTTTCGGGCTTTTAAAGCAACGCCCTTTTCAATTTTCTTTTCAGTTTTAGAGGGAAACATATCTAGTTCATAGGTTTGTAAATCACCTACAAGCTCTTCTAATTTTGTAGAGGCTAAAGTGGGTAAATAATTTAAAACGGTCACTTTAGGAATAAATCTATCAGGTAGGGACCTTAAAATTTTCTTTACAACACGGTCGTTAGGTATTTTCTCTCCCAAGTTAAAAGATGAATTAACAATATCTGAAAGTCTAGCATAAAATTTATCAAAAGTTTCTTTTTCATCCATTTTGATAGTTTCAAATTGAGTGGTGAGGTTTTGAAGTTTAGAAGCTTTAACGACACTAGTTCCTTCATGAGTTATTTGTAAAATATCCCAAGCTTCTTTAGCGGTTTCACACGTCATAATACGTCGAAATTCATCCGGTGCGACAGCGCTAAATAAGGCATTTAAACCACGGGAATTAAAGTTGGCAAGTTTAAACTCATTTTCAGTCCATCTATCGACGAGTTTTAAAACACGTTCATTTTCAATAAGATGAGTTGGTGGGGAATACCCGTTAACAACAGACATCCAAACTCTCTCGTCGATAGATTTTAGTGCCGATCTCATTCGCGCTTTCCAATACGCGTAGTTTGAACCATCAAAAATAGGAAATTTTGAAAATGGGGAAAAATCCATTTTAGCCAAAAATTAAAGGATCTTTCACGAAATAATTTATCGTTTTTGGCTCTGATACCAATTTGAAAAGCCCCGGATTTTAATGATCACAAATTAAAATATAATTTCCTTTTAAATAAATGCGGAAGCGTTGAGATGGTTTTAACTTTCAAATAAAACAACAAGTTTTAATTTCTCAAAACAAATTAAAACATAATTTAAGTCCTAGAATTTTGCCTAAGTCATAATTAACAATTATCCAAGGTTAGGCGAAACCAAATTAATGCAAGTGACTAGAATTACACAATTTTACCCAATATTAAATTAAAGTCCCATTTTAATATAGTGTGAGAATTAAACCGAATTTTATCTTAAAATTTTCTTAAGCATGGAATCTAAATTTTGTGCAAGATAAAAATAAACAATGTCACACTACACCGCGATGTACGAGGAAAAACCCACTAACGGGAAAAAACCTCGGGACGGCCCTAGCCTCAAATCCACTAAAAATGGTATTACAAAATACAAGACAAAAGACTTACTTCCTAAACTCGAACCCTCTCAAGCCGTGACGCTTCTTCTTGTATCGACCTCCAATTAGCGGATAACCAACGGAGCTCCACCGTGGTCTCGGAATACACCGATAGGACTTTAAACGGACACCGTCACCCGAACATGGAGCCTTTCTCCAAACGGGTAGAATATCACCAAAAGTCTTCTTTGTGATGGGGTGTAGAAGCAAACCCGAAATGTCTCTTGAATTCGGTAGAGAACACCGGTGCCAAAAACTCCAAGTAAAGATATGTATATATGGAACTTGGATAAACGACTATTGGGTGTAAACTAGAGTGTGTATGAATTTTTCTTTATAAATTGACACTCAAAACATGAACATTTTCCCTAAAAAGATTAGCTCTCAAAATCTCTCTAAGAGATGGATATGAAATGGAAAAGTTGATTGGAAAAATGTGATTCCCGCACATATTAAGTCTTGAAAAAGTTGGTTAAAAACCAAGTGGGGAAAGAGGGAGAAAACTGCAAAAAACTGCTCAAAACTGTTCCCGCCCTGGCGTCTCGTTCGAACGAACTTGACTCTCGTTCGAACGAGACTTCTAACGAGCGACCATCCTGGGCTCGTTAGAATCTCGTTAGATACCTCGTTAGAACGAAAAACTCGTTCGAACGACATATCGAACGAATGACCAGGTCGTTGGCAAACTCGTTCGAACGAACTTGGTTCGAACGACAAAACTCGTTCGAACGAACTTGGTTCGAACGAAAAAACTCGTTCGAACGAAACTTCTAACGAACGACCATAAAGTTTGTAAAATTCGATTTTGGCCCAGAAACTTTTATAAACTTTTATTTACTTAATTTAAAGTTTCAATTTGATTCTTTCTGAAAATAAAATGCAGTTTTTATTTCTCCTAACACCCAATACATATTGTTCCAAACTCCTATATAAATATAATTACATTCATACCTTGGGAGCATGGAACCTTAGTTGATGACGTACAAACGAGGCACATAAACTACGGCATGTTGATGATGCTTTATACTCTTTGCCGCTACGTCTTCAACAAACACTTCATAGGTCTTGAATATTACAATTAAATAAAATCCTATGAATAAATGTTTTTGTCCGGAATTGAGCCAAAACTATATATGGACTCAATTGGAAATTTGTGTCCTTACACCAGACAAACCATATTGGGTCTTCAAACTATGCAAACCAGCCATGGAATATAAAGTTGTTTGATCTTTCTCACATCCAGAGTATAACGGTTGGCTCGCCTTAAATTTTAAATTTTGGTAGTCATCGTCAAGGTTTATCTTGATATCTTCATAAGCACCTAAACCTTGTATATCGTCAGGGACCTCATTCTCTTCCACTTCATGAACTCTATACGCATCATAAACTAAATCACCTAGCATATTATGATCTACATTGTCATCCTCCCCTTGTAAAGGTTGTTGTGAAGGTTGCTCGAGGACAAAAGAAACTTTCGGTTCCCAGTGAAAAACCCAAATTCGATAACTATCTTGCATACCCCATCTTAACAAATGTAGTTCAACTGTTTTGCACTCAAACACCTTACCATTCTTACACCTAGCACACGGACACAGCAACTCTTCATCATAAAAAAATCTCTTTGCGTATTTCACAAATTCATTAGCACCTCTATGAAAAAAATCCCCTAATCTATTTGTCTCACCCATCCACTCTTTGTATTTAGGATATCCCATCACAGCTACTACAAACAATCACCTATTATGGGTAAGAAGCGTATATTCGTGGATTAGCATAAACAAACGTGTGAATATGTAGTTTTCATTAGTATAAATGTATTCGTTTAGTCAAATTCAAATTCAATTTGAATTTGAATTTGAAATTAATATTTAATTTATAATATTAGTTCATATTTCCCCCGTCTCCTCTAAAGGGTGAGTGGCCCTATCTCATTCAAGACCGCATATTTCTGTAATATACCTAATAGCTCATGCACATTGTTCCAATTTGAGGAAAATTCGACAGTGTATCCCCATAGTTCTCCAAGTACACGACATAGATTCGCAAGTGTGAGTGTTATTTCAATTTATCAATTGAAATAACACTTAATATCGCATCATCTAGTATGTACCCAGAGAACATTTAGATACGACTGCAGAACTTCCCCCCAAAGTAACAAGTTTAAGCCACTAAGAATATTATTATACAGAAACTATACAGTCCCAAACTGTCCAAATGGGACAATTCAAGAGATCTCATTACAGAGGTAATGATGCTTGAACGCGTCTAAGGGCTATTGAATGCGTACGCATAAGAACTAGAAGGCTAGTATCTATGCGCACTATATGTAATTTATAGTATGTTTCATTTAATTATGTCTTATCACAATTCAAGAGATTTCATTGAATTATGTATCACCCAATAATTCACATTTGATATGTTCATTAATCAATGACATTCTTAATTACCACATTACCCCACCCTTCCGTTTATATAGGGTAGTCATTAAGACAATATAATTATTTAAGGATTTATTAGTGTGAATTAAATTAAGGATTTAAAAAAAATTAAACAACCAACTTCCATATCCAGCCACATCGGTCCAATATAATCCAACAGCAACAACAAACCAACAAATGTATATCCCGTACTCCTTCTAATTCATCTACTCAATTAATTCATTTCCAACAACATAAGAAATTAAATAACATGAGAAATTATTTTACAAGGGTGTTTTATGTCATAAGGAGGTCCATTAATATATTTCAAACGTCCACAGTCATTTATAATATTATTACATGGAATAAATTATTTAGACACTAAAGTCTCACACACACACCCTAAAAATTATACATATGACTAATTAGCTTCAAGCCCTAAATAATAACACCCAATCATCATCAATAATTTCTAACCAATTTCAAACCTAAATAAGAATACACAAACAATATCTATAATGTCAAATATATTTCATTCTCTAAACAATAAGATTCAATCAATATTAATTTCAAGTCCTAAAATACCCCCTGCCCCCCACCTACACACACACACAAACCCTACCCCCCACCCCACCACCACTGCAGCCCCTACCCCACCACCACTGCCACCACCCACTGCCCCCCTCTCACCACCACCACCACCGCACACACACCAACATATACACACACACACACAGTTATACGCACACATATATACACATATACAAAGGAAAGAGAGAGGGAAAAAAATGTATCGGAATGCGTAGAGAGAGCAGCGCTGATTGAGAGAGAGAGAGAGAGAGAGAGAGAGAGAGAGAGAGAGAGAGAGAAAAGGGAGAAACCAAAATGGTGGGAAAAAAATAGGGATGAGGGTTTTTTACTGAGAAAGTTGTCACAAATCTGTCTCGGTCTTTGACCGTGACAAGTTCGTGAAAATTATACTTGTCACGGACTTGTAATGGTCAATGACCGTGACAAACCGTTGTCACGGTCATTGATCGTGACAAAAAAATGTGTGTTTTTTATATCACGGTCAATGACCATGATAATGCTGGCAGGCTTAAAGGTGACAATTTGGCCTTTTTGGTGTAGTGGTAGCTGAAGTTTGGAACGCGAAATGGAAGGAGCTGGGACATTAGGATTCAGTTTCCAGATCATTTATGTCGATTATGACCGTCACCCACCAGATTGTCACAAGGGTGGTACATGCCTAGGCAACGAATTCATTTTGTTAGTATCGGATCAGACAACTTTTATCCGGGGGAGCAGAGTTGTACTCCGTGAGGTCAGAGGGAGGCTTACGCTTCAACGGAAGATTGATTGACCCAGAGGGGGAAGACTTGCGGCACGCAGTGATGGAAGAGCCGCACAGGTAACAAATTGTAGTTCATTATAGAGGGGGTAAGTTGTACCAAGTGGGATAAAGAGATACATTGCAGAGTTTTTCTCGAGGTGTACCACTTGTCAGCTGGTGAAGGTGAATCATCAGAAACCAGCAGGGGTTATACAGCCATTAGAGATTCCAATGTGAAAATGGGAGAGCATTTTCATGGATTCCATTACTAGGTTGCCTACTTCACATAGGGGTTACGATTCCATTTGGGTGATAGTGGATCGATTGACCAAGGTAGCTCACTTTCTGTCAGTCCGAACGGATTATACTACGAGATAGTATGCCCAGATTTTTATCGCTGAGATAATGAGATTGCATGGGTGTCACTTGATATTGTGTCTGACAGGGACAAGATCTTCGTGTCTCATTTTTGGGAGAGTTTTCAGGAGTCCATGGGTAACGAGTTGCGATTGAGTACGACCTATTACCCGCAGATGGATGGGCAGACAAAGAGGACGAATCAGATGTTGAAAGATATGCTACGGATGTGTATCCTTAATTTTAGGGGAGGTTGGGAGTAATATCTTCCAATGGTGGAATTTACGTATAATAACTCCTATTAGTTTATGATTGGCATGGAACAATTTGAGTCATTGTACGGTAGACATTGTCGTTCACCCACTTGTTGATTGGAGGTGGGGGACAATAAGCTACTCGAACCAGAGTTGATTCAGGATACTTCGACCAAAATTGAGTTGATTTGGAGTTGTATACGGATAGCTCAGGATAGACATAAGAGTTATGTCGATGCCAAGAAGTTCTTACTGGAGTTTAATTTGGGGACCAGGTGTTACTATGTGTATCTCCTATAAAGGGGATAAATAAGGTTTGGGAAGAAAGGGAAGTTGACACCAATGTATGTGGGGTCATTACTTATCATTGAGCGGATTGGGCCAGTTGCATATAGACTCGGGTTGTTGGAGCACTTGCAGCGGATTCATAATGTATTTCACATTTCTTCGCTGAGGCGATATCTCCGAGACGAGTTATCCCACACTCACATTGCATTGGAAGAGATTGATTTGTAGCCCAATATTTCATACGAGGAGAGTCCAGTTGCTATCCTAGACTATAGTGAGAGGAGATTGAGGTCAAAGGTAGTTCCACTTGTACGTATTTAGTGGGCGCGCCATAATGCAGCGAGTCTACTTGAAAGCGTGAGGATGAGATGCGGGATAAATATCCAGAGTTATTTCTACCAGGTATTTTCTTTTTCTGAATTTTGAGGTGAAATTCTGTTATTAGGGGTGAAATATGTAACACCCCGTAATTTGAATGATTTTTATATTGGGATTAATTAAATTAAAAATGAGAAATTAATCCAGATTAAAATGAATATTAATTATCGAGACAATGGTTAATATTTATTTATATTGAGTATTACTTAGTGAACGAGTAATAAATTAATAAGAATGCATTATGATTGTCGTGAGTGAGAAATACGACAGTTACAGTAATTTTAGTCGGGATGCGCGTGTCAGTCGTGTTGGGACTTAACTTATGAGATAAAAGGTAATTTAATTATGGGTCATCAAAATGGTCGTTTCAAGTGCGCTAATGTGTCTGGAAGGGTCATTAAATGTTATAATTTTGGTTTGATAAAGCCTACACTTTACTACTACCACACAATAATAAGAAAATTTTACATATCCCAATATACCAAAAACAATACGTGCACTAACTTCTTTACTTTTGGGGAGGGCAAATGATGTAAATACAAGTATGACCATTTACAATATTGTTTGGGTGTCGTTATTACCACTTTAATTTAAAACTTTTGTAATGTATAAGTGTCATCAAAATTATTAAAATTATCACAAAAAGTGTTTTTGAAGTGATAAAGTACTAAAGTGGAGTGTTAATTTTTGTATCCTATTCTCTTATGATAATTTCAAATTTGTAAGACCATATATTTAAGGCATGTTAGCATACTCAAAAGGCTTAAATGCTTGTTTGGTCCCCCCAAAATTTGATTTGTTACAAGGAAATAAGCAAAACAATGTTCACGTGCAAGTGAAGAGTTGCGGTAAGAGTGGAAAAAAAATAATTAAGAAAATAAAATATGTCGAAAAATGCTAAAAGATAAAAAAAGGCTCACACTTCAAGTAAAGTGCTTCAGGAGCCTAGTTTATCATTTTCAGGTCAACAAAATTGGTTAAATTTGCAACAAAATTTTCTAACTCATACAACTTTTGCAAATATGTCGACAACTCTTGGGATGGTGGTACAAATTTAAAATTCATTAACTCTACCTTATTATCGAAATATTTATAGATATGGGTGATTTACAATTTGTTCGCTTTTATTTTTCCTCATTTAGTTTTACCCTTATAATCTTCACTTGTTGGACTTCCTCACGTAGAAGAGTTAAAAATCAATTTTTATAATTCTTTACAACATTTTTTTCACTATTTATGACGTCATTACGAAAGCCCACATTCACCCCCTCTGCCCCTTCCCCACATAATTGATTTTCCTTTCCTGGTGTTGATTACATGATATACCATGTGGTGTCAATAGAAGGTAGAAATTTGAGATCTCAACACTATACAAAGGTTTTCTTGGTTGCCTTATTGTGGTGCTTCTCCAAATCAAGCTGATAAGTCTATGAGGTTTGTTTATGACATTTTTTCACTTGTAAAACTAGTGTAATATGGTATGGTTTCTTAGCATTCTGCATATTTTCCTTGTAGGACTATATTAAAAAAAACAATGATAATAATGCAAGAAAAACTATTTTACATGTCAATTTTAAGATATTGTACTTGTTCCGTTAACTTTTTGATGCACCCTACTCACTAAAGGATCACTAAAGGATCAGTGGGGCAATCTGCTCATGGGGTGGGATGGTGGAGGTTTATTGCTCGGAGGTGGGGTGAGTTCTCTTTACTCACTTCCTACCAGTTTGGGAATGGGAGGCGTATCAGATTCTGGAGGGTTAAATGGAGAGAGGGTGGATCTTTAGAGAATCTCTTCCTGGGTATGTTTTGGATTGGGGGAGACATGGAGGGCTCAGTTGAGGTTCATAGGCGAAGGGTAGGGGGTCTTGTAGTCTGGGACCCTAAGTTTAGGAGGGGTCTCCGAGATTGGGAGCTGAAGGAGGAGGCAGAGGAGTTCTATGACTGGTTGCGATTGGCGCCAATTCCATCCTCTGGGGATGATGGTTTGAAGTGGTTGAACACTCATAGTGGTCGTTTTTCAGTTAGGAATTATTATTATGTGCTGAGGGGCCGTGGGGGTGGTACATTACCGTGGAAGACCATTTGGAAGTGCTAGGCGCCTCCCAAGGTTTGCTTCTTCGTGTGGACTGCTGCTAGACATGCTATCTTAACTATTGAGGGGCTTCAAAATAGAGGGAGGAGGATGGTCAACAGATGCTGGTTATGTAAGGAGGAGGAGGAGATGACCAATCACCTCCTGCTACATTGTCAGGTGACTAAGAGCCTGTGGAATTTGATCTTTACCCTTTACCAGATTCGATGGGTTATGCCGCGTACGATGTTTGAGTTGTTGGCATCCTGGAGGAGGCCCAGGGGTTGGTATGATCCTTGAGTGGCATGGATGATGGTCCCTCATTGTATTTTTTGGACCGTTTGGCAGGAACAGAATAAAAGGCGCTTCGAGGGAGTAGATCTTGACCCTGTTCGAATCCGATATAGTTTCCTTAGTCTTCTACTTACTTGGTATATAAAAAGGCATGTTTCGTCGTTATACCACCTCCTAGAGTTCTTGGAGGAGTTCTAGGTCCTTGGTTTCTCTATTATGGGCTTCGGCTACTTGCTTTATGTTTTTGTATACTTCCTGTATATGGGTTTACACCCCCTTAGGCGGGTTTGTTTCATTGAATCAGTTATTTATCCCAAAAAAATTAGCTTATAGTAATGTTCCTTTGTCATGTACCTTGTTTGCCCTATGATAATATAACCCCTTCCTGTAGAGTATGGATTTTGATGTACTCTCTTTAGTTCAAATTTTAATACATGAATTTATGTATTGTGATTTTTTGGGAAGCATTGAATATAAACCAAACATGCATTCGCAGGGTGGGGGTAAAATTGAATCCAAACAAAAAAAAGGTTTGTGATTTAGGTATACATTTTGCATTGCCCATATGTAGTTTGCCATATGACAACGTTCTGAATTTTATGAATAATATAACATGATAGCAATAGTTTCCATCACTACATATACACATACAACTTTGTCCAAAATCTTATGTGCAAACCTATTATCTTCCATGTTGAGACTTGAAACAAAGCTTGATCATTCACTAAGATATATGAATTTATAAGAAAATTCTTGATCATTGACTATAGTCCACAAAAACATTTGTGGACACTAAGGTCCATCACACCCTATGTATACCCTGCATAATACAAAGATTCGTGTATATATTACATTATTCGGCGTATAAATTAAAAAAAATTCCATTTACATTACAAAAATTCATGTAAACATTACTAAAAAAAGAATTAAAAGTTATTAATCATATCCTAAATTTATAAAAACTTATCTACCCAAGAGTAAATCTAAAAAGAGAGGAGAAAACGAAAAAACAATGGCACTTTTACATCTGAGTCTGACCTCACCACCTTCCAGTAGTATTTGTAGTGCTGACATTGCCCACTTCCAGAAAAGCAGTCAAACAAAAAACATATCAATATCATCTAATGTCCTTTTAGGAATGCTTTATTATTTTGACCCTCTCTAACCATATTTCAAAATATTTCTCCTGAAATAAGCAAAATAAAAAAGCAATATGAGGCCACAACCATTAAAGAAAGGAAGTTGCTTTGTGATTAGAATATACAGATAATCTTCCATAGAACTAGATAATTTAGAGTACGGCCATTTTGCAAATATAATACAAACATCAAGATGGTATGCATTCACCCCATGTTGTCCGATTGGCGTTAACTCAAACCCACCTAACATTGGTTTAAAGATAGAGGAAATTATTCAAGATGATTAAGAGCAAGATTATTTGTTTAATGATAAAGTTTTTTTTTACTATGACCCCTAAGATAATGTCGTAACTAGACTTAACCCCCAACTTGTCGTATATTCATTAAATGAGTTGATCTTGAAATTTTATTTCTATATAAGGATAGATATGATCTATCTATTACTTACATATGTTTTGTAGCTCCAGAGAAGACATATTTTAGGTTAGTCAGATCGAGTAGTATTAGGATTATAATAAGAGTTGGGTATCACACAAATAATATGCCCATGATGGAATATTAGACTATAGTTAGTGAGTTGTATATTATACGTTGTCAAGATCCCTAACAATTAGTAACTAATGAAACAGTTATATAATATTGCACAAGGTGCAAAAATGTTGAACACATGTTTCATGTTCTCTAAGTTCTCAAGGTTTTAAGGAAGTAAAAAAGGCTCCTCGCACAAATGAAGCCTCTGGATGTTGATTCACTAAAGCGAAGTATCTCTAAATTTTTTAAAATAAGAAAACAAGAAAGAACAGAAAAATAATTTTAATCAGACTTGTAAATAATTAAGTGTTATTCTGTTGGACGTCAAACACTCACACAATACCACGGTAATAGAAATAAACCTAACCCTTACAATTACTCCGATGCACACCCCAAACAATACTAGAGTTCCTCTGTCCATTTATTTTTTTCCATGAATCCTAAAAAATCTGCCATTTCTTTCTGGCCAAACATTCCCATGACAACTATAACAACATTCATCCACAAAGAAGTGATTTGTCTATAACTGACGACTAAACAATTAATTAGAAAAAAACTAGATTGAAAAAATAGCTTACTTAATAGAGGAGCCAACTGCTTATTTTATAATCAAGGTTAAAGTAGAGATCAGTCAATTACGACTTCAATTAAGGGAGACAAGATCCTGAAATAAGGAAGAAAAAGTAAACAAGTTTTTCAACATTTCTCG
Organism: Sambucus nigra; assembly: GCA_949130495.1. Taxonomy (NCBI): domain Eukaryota; kingdom Viridiplantae; phylum Streptophyta; class Magnoliopsida; order Dipsacales; family Adoxaceae; genus Sambucus; species Sambucus nigra. The sequence goes on along the minus strand of OX422222.1, from coordinate 467,196,363 downwards.
TCAAGCTAGAGCGAATTTTTTATGAAAGACTTCAAAATTGGTGAACCAACAAGCTTGTTGAACATGTCTACAATATGTTCTGATGATGGGATGGATGATAGAGTGATAATACCATCTTGAACTTTCTCACGACTAAAATGAGCATCATCCTCAATGTGTTTGGATATTTCATGGAGAATAGAGTAAGAGACCAATATTATGGCAGACTTCTTATCACAAAATAAGGATAAGGAGTCTGTCTCGTTAAATCCCAACTCAGTGAAAATAGATCGAATCCAATGAAGCTCACAGGTGCCTTGTGCCATGGCATGATATTCAGACTCGGGATAGGATTGCGAAACAACAACTTGTTTCTTATTTTTTCAAGATAAAAGATGTTAACCATAAAAGTATAAAACCCAGAAGTAGATCGTTTATTCATCTTTGGTCCAGCATAATCGAAATCTATAAAGCATGCGATCCTAGGTTGTTTACCCGAAGAATAAAATAACTCGAGACCTAGGCATGATTTAAGGTACCTTAAAATGTAATAGAATGCATCTAGGTGCGCTGTCCGTGGAGCATTCATAAATTGACTCACAATGCTAACTGCAAAGGCTAAATCAGGTCGAGTATTAGTCTAATATATAAGGCAGCCTACCAGTCGCTGATATGAAGTAGGATTATCCAATAAATCCCCTGATTCTGGAGTGAGCTTATGATTAGGAACCATTGGAGTAAAGACTGTTTTACAACCTAGTAACAAAATGTCCAAGGTATACTTCTTTTAGGGAGAGAGATATCCCATGCGGGATCTAGAAACATCTATCCCACGAAAGTAACAGAGATTACCCAAATCCTTAATATCAAAGAAGCATCCAAGATGCTTCTTAACTTGAGCAATTTGAACCGAGTCATCTCTAGTGATGATAATGCCATCAACATACACAGAGAATGATAGACCTTCCATTAGATTACCAATGGATGAAGCAGAGTGGCAATGCACAAATTTTGTAGTCAATATCACATCACTAAAACAACTAAACCATGCCTAAGGAGATTCCTTTAACCTCCCAACATACTCCCCCTCAACCCAAAATCACGGAGGTGGATCTATATAAATGGTGTCAAGAAAATCACCATTAAGGAATGCATGTTTAACATCTTGCTAGTGAAGCCAAGAATGATAAGGTGCAAGAGACGCAATGAGATGAACTTTAGTCAGCTTTGCTATAGGATCGAAAGTATCATTGAAACCTTATCCGAGTAAAACCCTTAGCCGCCAAACGGGCTTTGTAATAATCAATATAACCATCATGAAGTATTTTAGGATAAAAACTCACTTGCAACTGACGATTTTTACACCGGGAGGAAGAAACACAAGATCCCATGTATGATTTTCTAAAGAGCATCCATTTATGCCCTCATAGCAACAACCCATTGGGGATGCTGAAGAGCCTCCAATTCAGAGTGAGGAATGGAAATTGAGTCAATCTTCCCCGAGTTTGAAAGACTATTATAAGAAAGAACCTTAGATAAAGGATAGTTGATGTTTCTAGTAAATCCAGTTCAATTGGGGGATTACATTTACAAATGTGATATCATGGTGCAGTAGGTTGAGAAAGAATGGGAATGGAAGGAGAATGTATACCTGAACCCAAAGGAGCTTCTGGTAGAGGATCCTAAGGGCAAGAGCGCTGGGAGTAGATGTGTAAAGGAGGAAAAGAGGGTGATGATACATGTTCCATAGGGAACTCGAAGATGGATGAAGGATAAACTGGAGGTGAGTCCTAAACAGTGATAAGAGTCATAGAAGCGGGTTACTCCTGTATAGAAGCAAACTTACCATAGAAAGGAACATCTTACAAAAAAGTAACGTCCAATGAGTGATACATATGTTTAGACATGGGATCAAAAAAGATATACCCTTTAGACATAGTAGAGTAACCTAAGAAGACACATCGAATAGCCTTATCGTCCAGTTTGGTGAGTTTAGTGTTGCGATTTTAAACAAAACTTGTGCATCCAAATACTAAAGAGAGAAGAGGAGAAAGAACATAAACGAGCCAAAGAATTTGAAGTGGAGATTTACTTGATAAGATATAACTTGGAGTACGATTGATCATATATATGGTAGTAAGAACAACTATATGCCAGAAATATTTAGGAACTTCCTTCCCTCATAAAAGACATCGAACAATAGACATAATATGGCAATTTTTGCATTTCGCCACACCATTTGTTCAGGAGTATAGGGACAACTCAATTGTTGCAAAATTCCATGTTGATTTAATTAGGAACGAAATTCATTCGAGACATATTCATGGCCATTATTGGATCGAATATTTCAAACTATAATATTATAATAGGTTTGGATCATTCTTAGAAGATGAGAGAAGACATTAACTACTTCAGATTTCTTCTTCATATAGTATCGGTGACTAGATAAGATAGTGACAAGAGATGATTCCCATACATCCATATGAATTAAATCAAATGAATCAGGTGCACGATGCATATGAGGAATATAACTAGAACAAGCATGTTTTGAAAGTTCACAAATCATACACTAAAATTAATGAGTTTTACAGACTTTATTAATGATGGAAATAACATGCGTAAGTATCGAAAGTTAGCATGTCCAACACAGGCATGCCACAAAGACAATGTTTATATGATAAAATGTAAGGATGAGACTCAAGTAACATAGAAGCGAGAAGAATAGACCTCTCAGAAGGTAGAGGTGGAGGATCTCCAAAGTAATATATCTCATCTTGCTCATAACCCTTGCCAACAATTTCCTTGAACTTAAGTAATGTAACAAACAAAAACCATGTAAGATGATGACATAACAATAAAATATTTTGGTGTGGTTACAGACAGACAGTAGGTTGAAAGAGAAGTTAGGGACATGTATAATAAAGGAGATGATCATATGAGGTGAAAAGTTCAGATTTTATTTACTATGTACTTGTGTGATTAACAAGACAAACAGACTAGTGTACATGAGTGAGAGGAGAGGTAAACTAGACAACTGACCCTTCGTAAGATCATTAGCTCCTGATTGTAGAACCCAAGTACGTGTCCTAGGAGTAACATGAAAGGTGGTGGGAGAACATATAATAATTGTGGAAGTAGAAGGCACACCGGTATTTGATGTGAGTAATCCCAGTTAATTTTAAAGTAGACTAATGTGTGTATAAATCATGTTTATATCTGAAATAGAAGTGTTTGGTTTGGATGTATCTTCATCAATGATAGAAGAGCGGTAAAATCCTTTTGTTTTATTTCGTAAGAATTTCTGTTTCAGGTCGGGGTGAAGTTTGAAGAAGCAAGCCTTAAGATGACTTATTTCTCCATAATGACTGCATATCATAGTTCTCCCAATTTGACGATATCTAGAGTTAGCAACAAAAGCCATTTGATTAGTAATAATGACTGACTCAAAAATAGGAGTAAAATACATCTGAAGTACACAAAGTCGGTGTTCATCACTCTCAATAGTCAAAGCTTCATAAATAGAGGGTATATGTGATTAAGAATATGAGCACGAAGGAGTTCAAACTCAGGTTTCAATCCCATTAAAAACTAGTATGTGTACTGACGATTGAGTCTCTTAACGACTATATTAGCAACATCGGCTGAAAACTTGCTCAAAGGTTCATATTGAGCCAAATCTTCCCACCTAGTTTAAAAATACCCAAAATAATCCACAACATAAAGCTGCAAAGTGGCATGTGAGGCCCTAAATATATCCCAATAAAGTTAAAAAATTGTCCTGTCATTGCAAGCCTGTGCATACATTTGTGTTAAGGCAGTTGTATCATAAAAGTAAATATATTGTGTATCCTAGGTTCCATAGAGTTAAACAACCAACCCATATTGGAACATTTATCCATATCCCATTGGGCAAATTTTGGGTCCTCAATGGCGAATTTTTTCTTCCTGCCAAGAATCTAACTCGTCTTCCCTTTTCCATAAAAATACAAACAGAATGACCGAGACCAAGAGGCAAAATTTGTACCATTTAATAACACATTGGTTACCCATTAGGCATGTGTGTGTTGAGAAGGAGTAATATCAATAATTTTGGCATTAGAATTTTCCATATTAACAAGGAACTATGAGCCAATAATCTGTCAGACATAATAGATAGCCTAGAAAGATGAAAAGAAACTCGGTGATAAAACATTGTTGCCTAATACACCAGCAACCACAAGAAAAATAGTAAAGACCAAATGGACCTTTAGTTCATGTTAGGAACTAGGCAATGCCTCTAAAACAGGGTTCAAAACAGTGAGGAAAAAAATCCTTGTACTACTACTGTTGTGGGCTAATGAGTTGGTTGGGATTTAGAAATAATGGAAGGAGATGAAAGTGGAGGGAGAGAGGGGTTTATAGCTGAAAGAGTGATGGGAAAAAGAAAACAGAAGAAGAGGAACAAAAAAGAAATACAGTTGTGCTTTGATACCAAAAAGGAGATTGAAAAAATAGCTTACTTAATAGAGGATCCAATTGCTTATTTTGAAATAAAAATTTTGAGTAAAAATCAGTCAATCAAGACTTTAATCAAGGGAGATAAGATCCTATAATTAAGGGAGACAAGATCCTAAAATAAGGAAGAAAGATTAAACATGTTTTCCAATAGTAAAAAAAATGAACTTACTTAATGGGAGGAGAACCAACTAACTCAAATTGCAGAAAACACTTGTCCATAGGGATTCCGAGAAAGAACAATCGAGTAAAATGCTATTAATAAACTCATAGTTCATTTTGCACAAGATGCAACAGTAGGACAACTAACAAGAAATATATATATTACATTGAAAGATATCACAAGTGTTCACCCTTCTTCTAGGTGCCATGTAAATATTTGGAATTTTGGAGGAATTTCAGTTTTTCCAAATCATGTGTTAAGGTTTTCGAATGGGAAAATATGGAGTCAATTAGAATTTCAAATAAGGACTTATAAGAGATATACCTAAGTTAATTTTCAAGCAAACCCTTTTATCACAAGATTCATAAGAGAGACGGAGATGATCAATCAAAGAAAGGAAATAAACGAAGTCATGAAACTCTCAACCAATGAGATTGATTCTCACAGAAAGGTTCCATGATTAGTTAAAACAAGGAAACTCATGAACCTCTCAACCAATGAGATCGATTATTACATAAAGGTTCCATGATTAGTTAAATGGAGAGTCACAAAAGATATCATATTGTAAGAATTAAGAGATATTCTATGAAGTATACAATAAGATAAAGTCAAAGAGGACTCCTCGGTCTATAAACCCTCTCAAAAATGATTTTTGTCACCATCAGAAACAATGAACATATAATGTTTAAGGATTTTAAATTTCCAAGTTATCAAATTTCATGGATTGGCGGACTATATAACAGTCGTGGTATTGGTCTATGACTTGGCCACCAAATTTTTAACCCAACCTTAATATTAGTATCCATTTCGAAAAACATGCAATGATATGATCTTTAAAGAGCCCAAAATATTTTGTAAAAGAAAAATGCAGAAAAAGTTCATAAAATAAGTGTAAGGAACACGGATCAATGGGATAACTACAAAATCATCATATATAGTATGGCATAGCAATTTCTCACTGAATATATTAGCGCATGGTGCATTTGTCAGTATTGATTCAAAAGTTATAAGCACGCGACTCCAAAATCATCATATATAGTATGGTGTAGCAATGTCTAAGTGGATATCTTAGCACATGGTGCATTTGTTAATGTTGTTTCAAAACTTATAAGCACGCGACACCAAATATTTGTAATAAAAAATAATATATAAAGAAGTTGCAAAATTATAAACATATATGTATATACGTATACACATAAAACTTTATTATACATTTCAATAGTTAATACATCTATAATCAAATGATGGAATTCAAATAAGGATACATAAGAGCACATGCAACGCAAATTGATATTTAGGCCAAGTTTCGGGCGGACCGATATAGGATGAGTCATCAATATTTAAGTCGGATCAAACCAAGTTAGTAAATTTCGTCTATCTCACTACTCATAATTTGAACTCGGAGATGTTTCTCAGTTCCAGTCAATACTATGAACAACAATGTAGAGAACGAGCTTTCATTATTTTTTTTTTTTTTTTTTTTTGGGGGAGGGGGTATTTGTTATGACTCGGGTATCTTAATCGCTAGTTTGTGAAGTTGATCGCATACAACTAGGCTACCCTTTGGGGTTTCATTAAATCATTGTTGAGTTATTTTATTTTCACATCAAATCACTTCCTAAGTAGCCTTTATCATGTTTATCTAATTGGATGCTTATTGGTGATAAAATTCCTATAATTGGCAGATAGATCTTCAGGGGAAAATAATTGGCAAGAATTTCAACAGAAATATAGTATTAAAAACAAGTCAATCTAATTTCACCCAAAACCTAGATGAGAAATCAAGTAACAAAACCACATTCAAAATGAGGCAATAATACTTCACTATCAAAAAACCCTATCACGGACTGAGCACTATCGAGCATCTCACTCCTTATTTGATAAGCAAAAAGCAAGTCAGATAGCTAAATAGAAAAGATTCAATCAACGAGACATCTTTGACAAACCTTATACTCTTTACGGACCCAGATGACTCAAAATGCACAACGCATTCAACAACATAAACGTGAATAAATGATTAGGGTATTCTAAAAAAAATGAGCACCAATAGTCCAAACTTGCTTAATCCTCAATATGGTTTCTTTTAAATCAAGATTTTTAAACTCAGCATCACAGTGAAAAGTCATGACTAATCTCGTGTTACTTATTTAATTGGGAAACAAATTGATTTGAATTGTTTTTTAATTAGAGATATTGATTATCGTTAGGGTCCTGCCCTCATTTTGATCTTTTCAATTGATGAGCCAACTGGCTAACACGTCTTGAGGAGTAATTCCAAACTCCAAAAATTGTATTTTCCAGTGACAAAATACATAAAAAAAAAAGTACATGATTTAACTTATAACTTCCTTAGAACTTTTAACATTTTTTTAAATTTTGTGACTGCAACACCCCGTTTCCCTTCCTTTTTCCCAAATAAGTTTGACACGTTTGTGATCCCCCAACAGAAGGGGTGCATGTGCATACACAACCATTCCGAAATGATGAATACATTTTGAATAAAAAAAATCACATGAAACAATACTAATTAAACTAGGATGATGCTATATGGTGCTCCAAGAATAATATCTACAAGTTTATTCACTAGAGAATGCACCAGTACACATACGTTTTTAGAGTGTCAATAGCTTCCCACTATCATATGTGCAACTCAAGAACTTTATGTGTTACAATATAGTTACATGAGAGGTTGGTAACTTTAAGAGAATAGTAGTTGATTGTTTCTCTACCAATGGGTACATCTTGGTTGTCATAAAAGTTAAAAAGAAGGATGAATCCAGACTGTTTTTCCACCATCCATTATAGAAATACTCAAACGCGATGAGAATTTGGTATCAGAAATTTGAGGGGGAGGGGGTGAACATTATAAACATGATAAAATAAAAAACACTTGAAATGTTTTTTTACCAAATATTTGATAATAATCCAATTGGGACTTACATGCGAACTACTATTGCGAACTCAATCTTGGAGTAAAATTAAGTAATAGACAAAATACACTCACTTGTGCAAGAATCTTTATATAGTCCAAAATGTTATACAAGAGTTAAAAGCTACCTCTCAATTAAGCTGTCCACGCGGAACCTCCTAATCTTTTTAAACCTCTCTCTTATTACGGAGCCTACAATAAAGTTTCAACCCATCCAATAAAACCCATTCTCTTCTCCAAACTGTCTGTTTCAAAGATCCTTTGTTTACCCATCTCTTCAATATTTTACCCCACCGACCTTTCCACATTCCTCTCTCTTTTCTTATTTAGTCTTTATGCCTCACATTGGAAGCCTACAAATACAACACAAACCCCCAAAGTTCACAGAGATTGATCATCGAAAAATATAAAGATCAATCTGAGTCACACTGAGTGAGCCATGAACACCACTCTCTTCCTCCTACGTCCAAACCTCCTCACCCCACTCACCCTCCACACCCACTGTCACCTTCATCCTCAACTCAAAACCCACAAACTATTTCTTCAATTTCCCCACACGCCACCCTGACTTGATAATGTGGGCCGACGATGGTGACACCGATGGCGACGACGACTACGACATGGACAAAGACGAGGTCGAGTAAGTCGACAACAAGAAGGACTACAATGTGGAGTATGACCCCATCGTCGGCAGCGGAGATATTTCCATTATCAACAGAGAGAGCTTTGTGTCTACCCAAGTTTGGGACTTCGAAATGGTGGTCGATTATCGGATTAACGAGGATGAGTTTCACAAGATTACTTTGCTCGATTGTGATTTCTTTATTAGGAAGCTTTTATGAGTTCAGAGAGGCAGGTATTCTATTTGTTTTTCTCTCTATGATTTCATCAACTGGGGTTTCTTTCTTTTTGTCTCTTTACTCTTTAATACATGTTTACATTACCTATTGTTGTTTAATGTGATGGGTTCTACCTGAGACAAAAATCATTTTATTATGGCATGCTTTAAATTCCATGTTTTATGCCATGTTTTATAGTTGTCTGCATGTTTTAAGTTCCATGTTTTATTGTTGTTTTGTCTTCCATTATTATGTCTTTTATGTACTATATAAGTGTGATGCATGTAAGAGAGAAAAGCAAGAAAATCATTTCTAATCAAATAGCCTTCTATCCGTAAGCTTCAATAAATTCTCCTCTTCATTTATTTCCTCCTTCTCACCTCAACTTTCATATATTATCAAATTGTACCTTGTGTACTTAGCCTTTTTCACAAAACATCCAACATAAATGGTATCAGAGCTTTGTATCAAAAGGGCCTAATTCTGTCCAAAAAATTCAAGTTGCTATCCAAAAAAAAATTCAACAAGTTGCTGTCCAAAAAAATTCAAGTTGCTATCCAAAAAAAATTCAACAAGTTGTTTTCCAAAAAAATTCAAGTTTCTATTCAAAAATTTCTATTGCTGTCCAAATTTTGTTTAATAAAGTTGTTGTCATTGTCCAAAAATTCAAGAAGCTGCTGTCAAAAATTCGAGAAGTTGCTATCAAAAAATTCAGAAAGCCAAGGAGTAAAAGATCTGAAGAAAAATTATCATGGAAAGCTCAAGCGATTCCACTTTAAATATTCAACAACCTTCAATCCCAATATTTGAAGGTGAGAATTATGATTTCTGGTGTATCAAAATGAAGACTCTCTTTATATCCCAAGATGTTTGGAATTTAGTCCAAAATGGGTATGCTGTCAACTGCTCAAAAGGATCAATTGAAAGTTTTAATGAAGATGGATGCTAAAGGTCTCCTTAACATTCAACAAGGCCTAGGAAACTCCATTTTCCCAAGAATCATGGGAGCAACCAAGGCCAAGGAAGCGTGGGACATTATTCAAGAGGAGTTTCAAGGAAATACACAAGTAAGAGCTGTTAAACTTCAAGCTCTTAGGAGGGAGTTGGAAAATATGAAAATGAAGGAGAATGAAAATCTAAAAGAGTTCTCTTCGAGATTCATAGAACTTCTCAACCAAATGAAAGTGCATGGTGATCAAATAACCAACGAAAGAGATGTAGAGAAACTTTTAAATAACCTACCTCCGAAATTTGATTCTCTGGTGGTTGTTATTGAGCATACTAAGGATACTTCTACGATGAAAATCCAAGAATTTTTGGGGTTCTTAAAGTCATTCGAGCAAAGATTATTACAACGCTTTGAAAAATCTATTGAGAGCGCGTTTTAATCTAAACTCAGTTTCAAACCCCAAAATAGTGAAAAAGGCTCTTCAAGTCATGATGGAAGAGAGTTTGAAAGAGGTGGTAGATAAGGAAGAGGCCGAGGAAGAGGAAGAAGCAGCAGCAGAGGAAGATTCAATAATTTCATAAATTTTAGAAATGAAGATTTCTTACGGTCTCAACGATGCAATATATGCAACAAAAGTTGCCATGCGGAGAAAGACTGTTGGTTCAAAGGAAAGCCTCAATGTCACAATTGCAAAGGCTTTGGTTATTTGAAAAAAGACCGTAGATACAAGAACAATCAACCATCAAGCTGTGCGGAAGAAAAAGAAGGTGAAGGAAATTTATTATATGCATGCCAAAGTGCCTCTGAGCAAAAGAATGATGTTTGGTTTCTTGATAGTGGTTGTAGCAATCACATGACCGGTGACAAAGACGTGTTTGTTGACATAGATACAACCATCAACTCTCAAGTGAAAATGGGAAACGTTGCATTAGTCGATGTAAAGGGAAAAGGAACAATTGGTGTTCAAACCAATAAAGGAGCTAAGTTCATTCACGATGTTTTACTTGTTCCGGACTTAGCACAAAATTTGTTAAGTGTTGGATAACTAGTAGAACATGGATATTCTATCCACTTTGAAGAAAATAGGTGCACAATTTATGACAAAGGACAAGAAAAACAAGTCGTGAAGAAGATAAAGATGGAGAAGAACCGTAGCTTTCCACTAATTTTCAAATATGGTGGAAATTTTGCCTTGAAGGCAGAATCTGTTGATGAATCGTGGTTGTGGCACAGAAGACTTGGTCATTTGAATTTTCATGGCCTCAAGTTACTTTGCCAAAAGAATTTGGTTCAGGGGATGCCCACTTTCTTTGAAGAAAAGAATGAAGTATGTGAAAGTTGTGCTCTCGGGAAGCATCACAGAAAGCCTTTTCCAAAAGGAGTTTCATGGAGAGCAAAGGAAGTACTCAAGCTAGTTCACACTGAAGTATGTGTTCCAATGAATACTCCTTCTCATAGATAAAATAAGTACTTCATACTCTTTATTGATGATTTCACAAGAATGACATGGGTATTTTTTATGAGGCAAAAATCTGAAGTTTTTACAATTTTCAAGAAGTTCAAAAGTTTTGTGGAGAAACAAAGTGGGCATTTTATCAAAGTTTTGAGAAGTGACAATGGAAAAGAATATACTTCCAATGAATTTGGAAAGTTTTGTGAAGATAAAGGTGTAGAAAGACAGCTCACAGTTAATTATACTCCACAACAAAATGGAGTATCATAAAGGAAAAAATAAATCGTGATGGAGATGGCAAAATCGATGCTTCATGAAAAAGGACTGCCTAAAGTATTTTGGGCGGAAGCAGTATACATAGCGGTATATTTGATAAATTGATGTCCAATAAAAATGGTCTGGAATCAAACTCCCATTGAAGCCTGGAGTGTGATAAAGCCATCAGTGCGTCATCTCAAAATCTTTGGTTGCGTATGTTATGCTCAGATTCTGAAAGAAAAGCGGCGGAAGCTAGATGAAATAAGTGAGAAGTGCATATTTATGGGCAATAGATCTCAATCCAAGGGCTATAGTCTATTTAGTTTCAAAAGAAACAAAGTGATCACAAGTCGTGATGTGTTATTTGACGAAGGTGCTATTTGGAACTAGGAAGATGGAAAAGTCAAGGAGAAGATGATTCTTCTTAAGGAAGAGCAACAAAAATCAACAATTGATAATGAGAGAAATGAAGATTCACCTCAAACATCTCCACGATCAATCTCATCATCACCATCATCAAATGGTTCTCCAAGTTCATCCTCATTATCGTCACCCATAACTCCAAAAAAAATGAGGAGTTTAAGTGATGAATATAAGAGATGTAACTTTTGTACCATTGAGCCAGAAAGTTTCGAAGAAGCCTTAAAAGAAGAAACGTGGAGAAAAGCGATGGAGGAGGAAATTAATGTTATTGAGAAGAACAATACATGGCATCTTGTTGAAAAGACAAAAGACAAAGATATCATTGGGGTGAAGTGGATTTACAGGGTCAGGTATCACTCTGATGGCACCGTGCGAAGAAATAAAGCAAGATTGGTGGCAAAGGGCTACACACAATAACCCGATATCGATTTTCATGAAACATTTGCACCAGTTGCACGTCTTCACACTGTAAGAGCCATTATTTCTATGGCGGCTCAAAAAGGTTGGTCATTGTACCAACTTGATGTTAAATCGGTATTCATAAATGGAAAGTTAGAAGAAGAAATTTATGTTGAACAATTTTTGGGTTTTGTTACCAAAGGAGAAGAAGAAAAGGTGTAGATGTTGCAGAAGGCCTTGTATGGTCTAAAGTAAGCTCCACGAGCATGGTATAATAGCATTGATGGATATTTCACTGGGAATGGATTCAACAAAAGCAAGAATGAGACTACCTTGTATGTCAAATGCAAAGGTACATCTGATATTCTTATTGTTGCACTTTATGTTGATGATTGAATTTTTACTGGAAGTAGTGAAAAGATGGTTGAAGATTTTAAGAATGAAATGATGAAGAAGTATTAAATGAGTGATATGGTCTTGCTACATTATTTTCTTGGTATTGAAATTTATCAAGAAAAAGATGGTGTGTTCATTTGTTAAACAAAGTATGCTGAAAACATTCTTAAGAAGTTTGGAATGTTTGGGTGCAAATCGATGACAACACCACTGGTTGTAAATGAAAAACTCGTGAAGGAAGATGGAGGAAAAAAGGTTGATGAAACACTATAGAAGTTTGGTTGGAAATTTGTTATATTTAACATCAACAAGACCAGATATCATGTTTGCATCAAGTCTACTTTCTAGATTTATGCATTATCCTAGTCATTTCCATCTTGGGGCAGGAAAAAGAGTGTTAAGATACTTGCAAGGCACACTAAATTATGGAATCAAGTATTACAAAAATGTGAATGTGAAGTTAAGTGGATTTTGTGATAGTGACTGGGGTTGTTGTGTTGATGACATGAAAAGCACCTCGAGTTATTCCTTCTCTCTAGGTTCTGGTATATTTTCATGGGCGTCAAAGAAACAACAAACTGTGGCTCAATCCTCAGCTAAAGCGGAGTACATATCTGCATCATTACCTACTTCTCAAGCTATCTGGCTATGGAGAATTTTGGAAGACGTGAAAGAAAAGGAAGAACAAGGCACAGAGTTATTTGCGATAACAAATCAGCAATAGCAATGGCAAAAAATCCAGTCTATCATAGCAAGACAAGACACATTGCTATCAAATACCATTTCATCCGAGAAGTAATTACAAATGGGGATATAAATTTCAAATTTTGCAAGTCATAATATCAAGTTGCGAACATTTTCACCAAAGCTCTATCGCCAGTGAAATTTCAGCAATTAAGGGAACTCTTGGGAATTAAGGAGCATCACATTAAGAGGGAGATTGTTGTTTAATGTGATGGGTTCCACCTGAGACAAAAATCCTTTTATTATGGCATGCTTTAAGTTCCATGTTTTATGCCATGTTTTATGGTTGTCTCCATGTTTTAGGTTCCATGTTTTATTGTTGTTTTGTCTTCCATTATTATGTCTTTTATGTACTATATAAGTGTGATGCATGTAAGAGAGAAAAGCAAGAAAATCATTTCTAGTAAAATAGCCTTCTATCCGTAAGCTTCAATATATTCTCCTCTTTATTTATTTCCTCCTTCTCACCTCAACTTTCATATATTATCAAATCGTACCTTGTGTACTTAGCCTTTTTCACAAAACATCCAACACCTATTACTATAACTTAAAACCCTTTTGACAATTTCTTTATTGTTTTTATGTGCAAATGTATGTTACTCCTCCGTATACTGATATTTATTCCATTCCCAGGGTGTTGGTTCCAATGCCTCACAAGGTAATATTGACCCACAACTCTATAGATATTGGTGTATGGGGATAATTAGACTCAAATCTCCTGTAATATTTGGTTTTCAATTTGTAATTAGTTGGCCATTTCGTTATTTAAATCAACTAAATATTTTTTTAGTTTTGTAATATTTGCAATTCATTATGTGTACACACATAAAAGTGGTCATTCTGAAATTTATTTTGCTTCTAAAGGTATTATAATTTTCTTTTTATTGTGTCTTACTCACATGTTTTAAAACATCATGTTAATCTTTGATTTTCATGGTGGGTTAAGGTCATCAAAAATAAATAAATAAAATGTTCTTAATAATAATAAGTTGATGATGTCTATTTTCATTTCAACTTCAATGATTAAGGATGTATTATTAACAAAGATATATTTTTTTGATCATGAGTTATATTTCAAAAAGCTATTTTACACCCTTTGTTTCCTACATTTTTTAATTGTGTGTAATATATTTCGGTTTCCCTTTCTTCTTTCCTATGATTTTTGCAGGTGAAGGATATTTGGCTGAAAGATTGACTTAGGTGATTCAAAATTCTACACAGTTTTGGTGATGAAATATGTACGATATTAAGTAGTATTCAGTGTTTCATCCTTTTTTTTCTTTTTTTCCCAATATTTTGGACAAATATGTATGGGGACACATTTTGGGATATATTTAAGAAGTTTTATGCCCTTACTAACATTCCTGAGAATGAAATTATATATGATATTTGTTAGTAGTTAGCATTTTTCTTTTCAATATTCTTGAATATTTGTTAGACCACATTTTCCATACTATGAATACTCTTTGGCTCTGCCATTGTATGATTTGGTACTATTTGTTTTACGAAATTTATGTTCAGATTTTCCCAAACTTTTATTGGCCCAATCTTATATTGATTGGATATTTTATTTATAAAAGTTCCTTCATAATTGAAACTTTAGAAATTTTTGGTATATGAAATTAAATATTTTTTTCAAACATAAAGCATTTATTTTTGTTGACCAAGAAGACTATCCACATGGCACGCTTATCTTTTAATTTCATTTCCCATCGATTTTCTCTTCATATTCTCTCTCCGTCTCTCTATCCCTATTTTTTTTAATTTATGAAGTCAAATATTTTCTCAAGTGGTAGTATCATTTGCCCTTTTCAGATGCAACTCTATTCATCTCCCCCTTCCTCAATAAATTCTTTAAAATGACTTAGCTTCATATTCTCTAGAGCATACTATTTTAGTCATTCAATTCCCCTCATCCGTTCCAAACTATATCGATATTTTCAAAAGCAACCAGACTATAGCTTATAAACATTGGACATTGACAGCCCTGTGATATTTTGTTGATGACTTGGAGCGTGTTTGATAGGCATTACAATTTTCCTTTGCAAAATTCTTTTTATTTATTTTAATCTCTATGGCATTAACTTGAAATAACTTTTATGGAAGCAATAGTATTTGTTGGTGACTATTTTGGGGATCAATTAGAAAGATTTGGATTCTAAATCCATGGAAAATGATTAATTGATTCGATTAGAAAACCTCACCTTAATTTCACACATGTTGAAATTAGTACTTAACAAAATTTGATGTGCCTCTTTTGAGCCTTTCCCATGGTTACCTTATATTTGATATTTGTTCTGTTTTTTATAATAATTTGGGAAGTTTGAATCTATTTGTTGCTTCAATTTTCTGTTGTGAGTTTTTTTATCAAATTTATATATTTGATAAATTTTGTATATAAAAGAACATAATAACTTGTTTAAAATAAGTCTTTGTAATCAGTAAAATTTTACAGGTAGAAATCGTGTGAACACTGAAACTAGTTTCAATTCTGAGAGTGTTTTTTAGCATGATGAATACTTATTTATATACATAACATAATATTAACGTTAGAGGACTATTAACTATTCACATGCAGAACCATTGGCAGTTGCTATAATGTTGGAGAATATTTGAATAAATCATATCGATATCCTTGACTTCCTACAAATGTGGAGATGAGTTGTACGGTTCCAAAGGCAAATTTTCTTCATAAAGAAATGGTCAAGATGGTTAATATCACCTCATATGGTCAATGATAGTTGGTTGTTATCATCCCCCCTCAAGATTGGTGTGGAGCAAGGCCAAAGACCAAGCCTGTTGCGTAAATACCATAATGTAATAACTGAAACAAATTTTGTGAAGAGGTCTGCAAGTTGTTCTTGTGATGGAATATATTGAGTAATTAACTCACTATTCGCTACTTTGTCATGAATAAAATGATAATCTAACTCAATGTGTTTGGTGCGAGCATGTAAAATGGGATCAATGGACATATATAAGGCACTAATATTATCACAGAAGAAAGTTGGTGGAGATAATAAGTCGATGTCAGTGTCTTTGAGAACATAGCATATCCAGGTTAACTCTGCAGTAGCTGTTGCAAGGGCTCGATATTCAGCTTCACAACTAGAACGGGATATTGTTGGTTGATGCTTTGAAGACCATGAAATACAGTTAGCACCTAAAAAGATACAAAAACCATAAGTTGATCGTCTTTTGACAGGACAACCTGCCCAGTCTGCATTAGAATAACCATATAAAGTGAGAAGAATTATGTAAAAATTTCAAGCCATAGAACAAGGTGCCTTTTAAGTAGCACAGAAGTCGTTTGACAAGAGTGTAATCATGGTTGGTAGGAGAATGCATACATTGACAAATGGTATTAACTGTGTGGGTGTGTGGGTAATATCAGGGTGAGTTAAGGTGGCATACTGTAGTGCACCAACAATGGAGCGAAAAAAGGTAGGATCATGAAATGGAGTGTTATCAATTGTAATGGGTTCCTTTGATGGGGTGGGTGTAGACGAGGGGTTGGAAGAGGATAGGTTAACACAGTTAAGAATTTTGGTAATATAGGAGGTTTGTATAAGCATGAAACCTTGAGAAAAAGGAATGAATTCCATCCCAATAAAATAATGTAAAGGACCCAAGTATTTTCAGGAAAATTCAGTGCTTAGTATAGATATGAGATTGGTAATAAGATAAGGGTTTGTTATCGTGACAAGGATGTCATCCACGTACACTAAGAGAAGTATAATTTGTTTAGGTGTGTGTTTGGAAAAAAGTGAGGGATCATCCCTACTGCAGACAAAACCTATTTTAAAAAGATATGTACTAATGCGATCAAACCATACACGAGGGGCTTGTTTGAGACCATAAATAAATTTATGGAGAGCACAAACGTGTGTGGGATATCATGGATGAAGGAAACTCGGAGTTTGTTCCATGTATACTTGTTCGTGTAAAGATCCATGAAGGTGTTTTTAATATCTAATTGACGGATATACCATTTTTGTGTAACGATAAGAGCAATAACGATGCATATAGTTGTTGGTTTGATAACATGACTAAATGTCTCACCACAATCTTCAATTTCATTATAGCCTTGAGTGATAAGATCAGATTTGTGTCTTTAATCGAACCATCTAGGTTTAGTTTGGTTTTAAAAATCCATTTTGAACCAATTAAGTGCATGGAAGGGGTTCTGGGAACAAGAGACCATGTTTTATTTTTATGAAGGGCAACTAGTCAGTTCCTCGTGCATGCCCTGGATCCATTTAGGTCCTGTAAGAGCAATTTTAATGTTTAGAGGATCTGGTGGCATAATAGAGTCCTGAGTTGAAGTGTGTAAAGAATCACTATGTGAGGAGGCCAGAGTGGACTTATGACGTGTGATCATGGGGTGACTATTGGGTATTGAAGAGATATTTTTATTAGGCATAGATATGGAAGGAATAGTGGAGGTTGATTGAATATTTGGTGTTAGTAATAGGGATTTAGAGGAAAGTGAGCTGTCGAATTTTAGAGGTATATGAAGATGAATCCCTTCTGGATTGTAAACAGATTCTGAACGTATATTGGTGAAGGATGGGAGTGTCAAAAGTAATGTGCAATTGTATTACCAACTAGTGGATGAATAATTCATGCCTAAGTGGAGGCATCATCATCTCTCAACTAAGGAGATAAAATGTTTAGCTTTTGTCTTAGTGGTATAGTGGATAAATCCACCATGCTCTATCTTTTATCTTAGTGTTAAAGTGGAGAAATCCACCATGTTATATCTTATGTCTTAGTGGTCTAAGTGGAGAATTCCACCAAATGTTGTATTCCCTATATAAGTAAGCGTTCATACTACTCTGACAAAAAGTGAGAAAAAAAATACATATGCATTTCATCCTACATCTTCTTCATTTGTCTTCATACTTATTAAATTCCGTATAATTATATTTTCAACCCTAACATATTTTTGGTATCAGATCTAACCATCACTCTTGTCTTAACTCTTCAAAAGTATTAATTCATTCTAAAAATCTCATCCATGGCTTCATCCTCAAATTTCAATTTTTCAACCAGTCCAATACCTATATCTGAGGGCGAAAGTTACGATTACTGGAATATTCAAATGAAGACCCTCTTTATTTCTCAAGATTTGTTTGAAATAATAGAGGAAGGTTTTAATCCGACACAAAATCTTGAAGAAATTGCAACATGGACACAAGCAAAGCAAAATGAGTATAAAGAAATCAAGAGGAAGGATGCAAAAGAACTGCTCTTTATTCAGCAGGGGGTAAGCAAATATATTTTTCCTAGAATCTTGGGTGCAAAAAATTCAAAAGACGCTTGGGAACTTTTAAAAATTGAGTTTCAAGGGTCAGAAAAAGTTTTCCATTAAACTTCAATATATTTGGCGAGAGTTTGATAATATGGCAATAAAGGAAAAAGAAAATATCAAATCATTATCTTCAAGAGTTGCAGAAATTAAGAATCAAATAAGAAGTTATGGAGATAAAATTGAAGACAAAAAAATTACTGAATTTTTTTTAAATAGCTTGCCTGAAAAATATGATCATGTTGTTGCTGCAATTGAAGAATAAAAAAAATTATCAACACTCAGCCTTGTTGAGTTGAGGGGTTCACTTAAAGCCCATGAGAAAAGGATAATCAGATTTTCAGTTCTAATATTGAGCAAGCTTTCCAGTCAAAACTCAATATATCAAAAAGAAGGACCACAGAAAGCCAAGGCAACAACTCATTTCAGCACGGGCAATAAGGAAGAGGACAACGAGGAAGAGGACGCCAAAATTTCACAAATCGTGGTCGAGGAAGAGGAAGAAATACTGTCACCAATCAAAATAATGGCGGTAATTTCAAAACTGGTTATGGTTCTACAAGCTTCAACCATCAAACTAATGGCGAAGATTTCAAATCTGATTATGCATGCTTTGTTTGCCATAAATCTAGACATGAATCCAGAGATTGCAAATATAAGTGTACAAGATGCAAAATTCCAAACCACTCACGAAGAGATTGTTGGTTTCAACAAAATGGTGATAAAAAGGAAGATATTTTTTCTGAAGAAAGTACTACTAAATAATTGTTCTATTCATGCATGAGTTCACAACATGACTCACCGAACACGTGGTACTTGGATAGCGGGTGCAGTAATCACATGACTGGGAGTCGAAAGCATTTTGTCGAATTAGAAGACCATATTTCTTCTCCAGTAAAATTGGGAGATGTAAATCTACAACCCATTAAAGGAAAAGGAATTTTAGTTGTTCAGACAAGAGGAGGTAATACTAAATTCATTCATGATGTTTTATATGTTCCTGCTTTGACTCAAAATTTACTTAGTGTCGATCAATTAATTCAAAATGGATACTCAGTAAATTTTGAGAAGGGCGAATGCAAAATCAGTGACCATAATAAAACACTGATGATGAAAGTAAAAATGGCAGCAAATAAATTTTTTCCCTTTGTCATGCCGCTTGATGAAAAGACTGTCTTAAAAGCGGACAAAATTGATGACTCACTACTGTGGCATTTGATATATGGACACATAACCTATAAAGGACTGAAATTGTTAAAACAAAAAAAAAATGGTCTTCGGCCTCCCCCAAATTGAAGAAGAAGATAAAATTTGTGAAGGGTGTATATATGGTAAAATGCATAGACTACCATTCCCTAAAATCGCATGGAGAGCAAGAGATCCTCTTGAATTGCTACATGCAGAAATATGTGTACCTACACGAACTCCATCATTTTAAAACAAAAAATATTTTCTTCTCTTTGTTGATGATTTTAGCAAGATGATGTGGGTTTACTTCCTTAAGCAAAAGTCACAAGCTTTCTCAACCTTCTTGGAGTTCAAAAAAATGGCGGAAAGGTAAATCAGCTACCCATTAAAGACTCTTCTAACTGATCGTGGTGGATAATTCATATCAAAAGCATTCATGAATCATTGCAAAAATGAAGGGATCAAATGACAGCTGACAGTTCGCTATATTCCTCAGCAAAATGGTGTAGCGGAACGAAAAAATCGTACCATTGTTGAGATGGCACGAAGCATATTAAAAGCAAAATGACTCCCTAACAGTTTTTGGGCAGAAACAGTCAACACCGCGGTCTGCATCCTCAATCGTTCCATAATAAAAGCAGTTCTCAACAAAACTCCTTATGAAGCTTAGCACAGGCGCAAACCGGATGTTAACTTCTTCAAAAATTTTGGATGCATCGCCTATTCTCTCATTCCCTCGCAAAAAAAGGGAAAATTTTGATGAAAAGGGAGAGAAATATATCTTCATTGGTTACCGTGAAGAATCAAAAGCCTACCGTCTTTTCGATCCAAAATCCAACTAATTGGTGATTTCAAGAGACGTCCAATTTGATGAAATGAAAGGCTGGGAATGAGAAAATCAAATGTCTCAAGGCTAATTCAGAAGAAGAACTGGACGAGCCAACTTCACCGTAAAGTCCAGACTTACCACCATCAAATCAAAATACTTTCGATGGCACTGATCCAGAAAGTGATTCAGATTTCGAGTCATCATTTCGGAAGCTACACTCATTAAGAGATGTTTACGATTTATGTAACGTTGCATTTCTCTCTTGTGAGCCATAGAAATTTAAAAAAGCGATTAAAACCCCAAGTATTGCAACAAGCAATGAATGAAGAAATTGAAACGGTCGAGAAAAATCATACTTGGGAACTTGTAGATCAACCCAAACAAAAAGATATTATTGGAGTAAAGTGGATCTACAAAACAAGGTTCAGTGAAGATGGCTCAGTTCAGAAGAATAAAGCCCGTCTCGTAGCAAAATTCTATTCACAATAGCCTGGAATAGACTTCATTGAAACCTTTGCACCAGTTGCTCGCATGGAAACAATTCGCACAGTTTTGGCATTAGCAGCACAACAAGAATTGCAAGTCTTTCAGCTAGATGTAAAATCAGCTTTCCTAAATGGTGAACTTGAAGAAGAAGTCTACGTGGAGAAACCTCAAGGCTACGTAGTGGAAGGAAAAGAAAATAATTTGTACCAACTGAAAAAAGCATTGTATGGCCTAAAGCAAGCATCACGAGCCTGGAATCACGAAATTGACAAGTACTTCCTACAAAATGGCTTTCAAAGAAGCCCAAATGAACCGTCCTTATATGTTAAAACGAGAGGTACAAGTGATTTCATTATTATCTTCCTTTATATTGATGATTTGATATATACTAGTACTAATCCAATGATGACTGAAGAATTTAAAAAGGCCATGATGAACGAATATGAGAAGACAGATATAGGTCTCATGAAATATTTTCTTGGCATCCTAGTGCGACAGTCAAAAGGCTAAATATTAATTTCACAAGAAAAATACACTGAATATTTGTTAAAAAATTCAACATGTCAAAGTGCAAGCTACTAACAACTCCAATGGCGGTTAATGAAAAGCTCCAACGAAACGATGGTGCACAGAAAGTCGAAGCATCACTTTACCGCAGCCTAGTCGGCTCATTGATGTATCTCACCAACACAAGGCCTGATATTGTTCATCCTGTCAACATGATCTCCTGATTCATGAATGAGCCAAGCCTAGTTCATTATTTTGCGGCAAAGCGAATACTACGGTATTTGCAAGGTTCGAAATTTTTTAGAATTAAATATGTCAAAGAAATTAATTGCAATCTTATTGGATATACCGACAGTGATTGGGTAGGATCCATTGATGATAGAAAAAGCACATCGGGTTATTTATTCTGCATGGGAACAAAACCAATTGCTTGGTCCTCCAAAAAGCAAAGGACTGTGGCCCTATCTAAACTGAAGCAGAGTATATTGCAACTACTGATGCAACTTGAGAAGCAGTCTGGTGAAGAAGAATTTTTACGGATCTCAAACAAGAACAAAAGAAGCCCACAACTATCTACTGTGATAACATGTCTTCTATTTCCATGACAAAAAATCCAGTTTTTTATGCTAGAAAAACACATTGAACTCCGTCATCATTTTATTAGAAGTTTGGTTAACGAAGAAGAAATTCAAATGACTTTTCTCAACACCAACAAACAATTGGCAGATAGCTTCACAAAACCAGTCTCTTTCGAAAAATTGGAGCAATTCAAAAAGTTCATAAGGGTGTCAAAAGTAATGTGCAATTATATTACCAACTTGTTAGAATGTCTTATGTTTCTATGTATATTGTGGTTTGTCCCACCCTTGTATATTATGGTTTGTCCCACATCGGTTTCTTTGTACATTGTTCCCACACCTCTCTTAATATAAATATACAGATTGGCACTCAAGTTGAGTAAGCCAATCCAATACATCATAAATAGCTTCTTGGTATTAGAGCTAATGATAGTATCTGGCAGCTGACTAAGCAGCGCTTCTCTCTCTCTCTCAAGGCTCGATCCTCTCCTTTTTAGAGGGTTCAATTACTGCTGATTTGATTGGGTAAACTCCTCTATATTTTTTACTTTTTCTAGGGTTTATACCCTTTTAATTTGGGGTTCTTTAGTCCCTGGTTTTGCTGTTGGGTTTTATTCCCTTGTATTAGGCTATTAATTTGCCTTTATTTGATTATTTTGAGTGTTTATACCCTTATATGTTGTTGAGTTTATTTGGTTAAACTCATTGTCAATTTTTTTGGCCTTATTTGTGAGGATTTATACCTCTTTATGCTGCTAATTTGATTGGATAGCATCTTGCCAATTTTTTTGTGCTACTTGTGTACTTGTTGGATTATATTTAAGTATTTGGGAGATATGGCTGATTTGAATGGTCCCGCTCCTACCCAACATACACCTCATTGGGTTACTAGTGTATTATTAAATGGAATAAATTTTAATTCATGGTCCCAATCTCTCCGCCTCTTTATTGGGTCGAAAGGGAAGACTAGTTGGTTATTGGGCACTAAAACCCAACCGAATGCGAAGGACGTTGCTATTTTTAATCAATGAGAGATGGACCGTTGTACTATTCTTTGGTGGATGTTCAACTCTATGGAGGAGCGCATTTATACTATGTTTATGTTCTATGAGTCTGTTTCCGATTTATGGAAGGCTCTTAATCAGATGTATGCTCATGATCATAATGATGCCCGAGTATTTCATCTTTATCGGGAGATTGCTCATGCCTCACAGGAGTAACTCAACCTCTCTGTCTCTCACTTCTTTGGATATCTACTGTGCTATTGGGAGGAGCTGGCCCAGTTTGAGACACTCGCAGACTTTCCTCCTGAGGTCGTTTCTATTCTGATGCAGCGTCTGGATCGTCAGCACACTTATCAATTTCTTATGGGTTTATGATCAGAGTACGAGGCTCTATGTACTCAGATCATAAACACATCTACTATACCTCCCCTTCGAGAGGCCTTTGCTATTGTGGATGGAGAAGAGCGTCATCTCAAACTATCTCACACTTTTCAGGCTGCTCCTCAGGTTCAGTCTTCTTCTACTGATCAAATGGAATTTGTGGCTCACACTAGTCCTCGTACTTGTAATGGACGACTGACTTTCCATCATTATGGTGTTATTGGGCACTCCAAAGACCGATGCTTCAAACTACACCCAGAGTTGAGACAAAAGTTGGCTAAGGCCAAACACACTGGTCCCCCCAGGACTGCTGCCATTGTCAATGCTTCCTCTTCTACTACTGCTAGTGCTTCTAGAGATGATATTTATATTCAGGCTCAGATTGATCTCCTTCAGTCATAGTTGGGCTCTCTTAGGCACTCTACTTCCACTGCCACTATTGCTTCAGGTACACCATCCGCTTTTCATGTTAAGTCTGTTAAGCCTACTTGGATTTTAGATTCTGGAGCTTCTGATCATATGACAGGCGAGTCATCATTGTTTACTTCCCCTACTACCTCTGTGTGTCGTAGTGCGTGTCTTGCGGATGGATCTCTTTCTCCTATCCGTAGCAAGGGAAACATCCATCTCCTTCCTACTCTCACTTTATGTTTTGTGTTGCATGTTCCCGACCTCTCATTTAATCTAATCTCTGCTTGTCAACTCTGCAAATATCTCAATTGTGTTGTCATATTCTTGTCCTCGTATTACTATTTGCAGGACTTGAGTTCAAATAGGATTTTTGCTAGGGGTTATGAGCATGATGGCCTATACCACTTTGGTGATCCTCCCCCTACTTCTGTTTCTAGTCTCAGTTCCTCTGCTTCCACTGAACTCATTATTTTGTTATATATCCTTACAAACTTTGCATTTGTGGCATGCCCGTTTAGGACACGTTAATTTTCAGTACCTATGTTTACTTTTTCCCTCTGTCTAAGACTTGTAAAGATAAGAGGTTTACCTGTGAGACATGTGAATTGTCTAAATATATTTGTATTAGTTATATTTCTCATATGAGTCGTGCACCTAGTATGTTTGATCTTATTCATTCCGATGTTTGGGGACCCTCACCTGTCACAGCTTTATCGGGTCATAAGTACTATGTCACTTTTATTGATGATTTCTCTAGGTGTACATGGGTATATTTGCTTAAACATAAATCTGAGGTGTTACCTTTGTTTGTTCAATTCCTACAAATGATTAAAACACAATTTAACACCACTGTTCGTAACATCCGATCTGATAATGGTGGGGAGTATATTTCTGATGCTTTTCATTTACAACTCAACCAAAAGGGAATTTTACACCAACTTTCTTGTCCATACACTTCGGAGAAAAATGGTATGGTGAAACGTAAGAATCGTCACTTAATGGGAATGGTTCGGTGTCTTTTATAGGGAATGAATGTTCCTAAATCTTATTGGCACATTGCTCTACTCACTTCCACATTTATTATTAACCGCATTCCAAGAAAAGTTTTAAATGGAAAAATAACTCTTCACACTATATTTCCCACTGCCACCCTTTTTCCTCTGTTACCCCGTGTTTTGGGGTGTGTGTCTTATGTTCAGGATAGGTGTCCCTCACGTCACAAACTTGATGATAAGGCCATTAAATGTATTTTTGTGGGTTATCCTACCATGTCTAAAGCTTATAAATGTTATGATCCACTTTCTCGACATCTGTATCACTCTCATGATGTCACCTTTCATGAGGATACTCTATTTTATGGTATACCTGCTACTCCCTCACCCCCATCTCCTCCTCCTCTGGAGGAGGCTTCTCCACTAGCCCGTCTCATCCCTTTATTTGATGTGTCTTCCTCGCTTCATGAGGAGCCCGCTTTACAAGTTTATGATCGTCGCCCTCGAATGCCCCTGCCTCCTCTTGTGGACTCAAGTATTGTCCCCCCACCTATTTTTGATTTTCAGTCCCGTTATCCCACTCGTGATCGCCGCCCACCTGCTCATTTTGCTGATTATGCTAACTTTTGTATCACTAACCATTCTATTTTTTATCACCTTTCTTATGACGGTCTTTCAGGGTCCTATCGTGCTTTTTTGGGTTGTCTGGACTCTATTTATATTCCCCGGTCTTTGCATGAGGCTCTCCAGAATCCTGAGTGGGTAGCTGCCATGAAAATTGAGATAGATGCCTTGGACAAGAATGGTAATTGGGAGTTAGTGTCTCTTCCTCATGGGGAGAAATGTGTTGGTTGCAAATGGGTGTTTAGTGTTAAATTTTTAGTTGATGGCTCCGTTGAACGATATAAGGCTCGTCTTGTATCTCGTGGCTTTACCCAGATTACGGGTAAAGATTTTGGTGCGACCTTTGCCCTGGTTGCTAAAATGATTTCTGTTCGTGTACTTATCTCTCTTGTCGTATCTCACTCTTAGTCGTTGCATCAGTTCGATATTAAGAATGCCTTTCTTCATGGGGATCTTACTGAGAATATCTATATGGATTCTCCTCCCGGTTTTCGGGTTGCGGGGGAGTATGAGGGAAAGGTTTGTCATCTTCGCAAATCTTTATATGGGTTGAAGCAATCCCCCCGAGCTTGGTTTAGCCGATTCAGTGAAGTGAGTACCTCTATGGGATTTTTTAGATGCTAGTCTGATCATACTTGTTTTATTCAACGACATACCAACCACCGGTGCATTATCCTTTTGGTCTATGTTGATGATATCATTATTACTGGTGATGATTTAGAGGGGATTGTCCAGGCTAAGGACATTGGAGCAGTTTTTTATTCCAACGATTTGGGTTGGGTCATCTTCGGTATTTTCTAGGGATTGAGGTTACGAGATCTCATCGTGGGATTTCTTTATCTCAGAGGAAGTATGTTCTTGATTTGTTACATGATATAGGGATGATTGGTTGTCGTCCAGATTCTACTCCTATGGATCCGAATGTCAAGTTTACTGTCGAGTCTGGAGATTTACTTTCTAAATCATCTAGGTATCAGCGTTTGGTTAGACATCTCATCTACTTGACCAACACTCGTCCTGATTTGGCATTTGATGTGAGTCTTGTTAGTAGGTTCATGCATGCTCCTCGCACCGCCCATCTTGATGTTGTTCATCATATCTTGAGGTATCTCAAGTCTTCACTGGGTCTTGGTCTCTTCTATACTTCAGGAGGCCAAAGGGGTCTCTCTTGCTTCACTGATGCCGATTATGCTGGATGCAGGACTGATAGGCGTTCTACTTATGGCTTTAATACTTTATATGGTTCTTATCTCATATCATGGAAAAGTAAGAAGCAAGCGGTGCTTTCTCATTCTTCAGCAGAGGCAGAGTACCGTGCTATGGCTCAGGGGTACATGTGAGCTCTTGTGGCTTTGATCGATTTTGGGTGAGCTAGGCTATACTGAGGACGGTCCTTCTGATTTGTTGTGTGATAACAAATAAGCCATTTTGTTATCATTTGATTCTGTCCTTCATGAGATAACCAAACACATTGAGGTGGATATTCACTTCCTCTGGGAGAAAATATCTGTAGGCATCATTCGTCCCTCATTCGTCCCTTCATCAGCTCAGGCTGTAGACTGCCTCACCAAGGTGGTTGGACCTTCTTTGCTTCAATAATCTATTGGCAAGCTGGGCTTGGTGGATATCTTCTCTCCAACTTGAGGGGGAGTGTTAAAATGTCTTATGTTTCTATGTATATTGTGGTTTGTCCCACCCTTGTATATTATGGTTTGTCCCACGTCGGTTTCTTTATACACTCTTCCCACACATCTCTTAATATAAATATACACATTGGCACTCAAGTTGAGTAAGCCAAGTCAATACATCATAAATAGCTTCTCTAGTAGATGAATAATTCATGTCTAAGTGGAGGCATCATCATCTCTAAACTAAGGAGATAAAATGTTTAGCTTTTGTCTTAGTGGTATAGTGGAGAAATCCACCATGTTAAATATTTTGTCTTAGTGCTATAGTGGAGAAATTCACCATGTTATATCTTAATGTCTTAGTGGTCTAAGTGGAGAATTCCACCAAATGCTGTATTCCCTATATAAGTAAGCTTTAATACTAGTTTGAAAAAAAGAGAGAAAAAAATACATATACAATTCATCCTACATCTTCTTCATTTGTTTTTATACTTACTAAATTCCGCACAATTATATTTTCAACCCCAACAGGGAGTTCATTTGTTGTACGAAGAACCTGTGAATGGTCTTGTCCAGGCACGTGAGAACAAGTAGGTCTAAGAGGGATGGAATCACACAGTGTATGGAAAGTTGACGATGGCAGGTTTTCTAAGGTTCGAGGACACTATACAGTGTCTGATGTGTTGATATTGTGACTAGTGGTTTTTAATCATGTAAGGTTAGGTGAAGACATCAATTGTAAAGGACTGGTAGGCGCTCTTAGTGATGTAGAAGTAGGTTTAGAGGATTGTGTTGGACATGAGATGGGAGGTGTCAGATATGGGGATTTTTGGCTTGAGGTAGGCGTGCATAGGATAGGTTCAGTCTCCCTAGTTTGTAAAGAAGGTGTCTTGTCCAATTTGTAATGTTGTATAAGGTTATTCGGGTTTAAATATTGGGTGTCCTGAGATATAGGTAAATCAGTAGTGAAAGGTGATGGAGATGGCATAGGTAAAGTAGGTGTAGGGGTAGTTTGTCGATGTGAAGTAAGAGAAGGAATATGGTTTATATTTTGTCGTGTATGTGACAGTGAATCTGTTGGGGTTGGAAATATAATTATGCGGAATTTAATAAGTATGAAGACAAATGAAGACGTAGGATGAATTGCATATGTATTTTTTTATCTTGTCTATAAACTAGTATGAAAGCTTAATTATATAGGGAATACAACATTTGGTGGAATTCTCCACTTAGACCACTAAGACATAAGATAAAACATGGTGGACTTCTCCACTACACCACTAAGACAAAAGATAGAATATGGTGGATTTCTCCACTATACCACTAAGAAAAAAGCTAAACATCCATTCAAATTTATGTCCTTAGCTGAGAGATGATGATCCCTCCACTTAAACGTGAATTATTCATCCTCTAGTTGGTAATACAATTGCACATTACTTTTGACACCCCTTCTTAATTTGCAATTTTTGTGAACTTTTTGAATTTCTCTAATTTTTCGGAAGAGACTGATTTCGTGAACCTATCTTCCAATTGCTCGTTGGTGTTGAAAAAAGTCATTTGAATTTCTTCTTTGTTAACCAAACTTCTGATAAAATGATGACGGAATTCAATGTGTTTCGTTCTAGCATGAAAAACTGGATTTTTTGTCATGGAAATAGCAGACATGTTATCACAGTAGATAATTATGGGCTTCTTTTGTTCTTGTTTGAGATTCGTAAAAATTCTTCTTAACCAGATTGCTTCACAAGCTGCATCAGTAGCTGCAATGTACTCTGCTTTAGCTGAAGAGAGGGCCACAATCCTTTGCTTTTTTGAGGATAAAGCAATTGGTTTTGTGCCCGTGCAGAATTAATAACCCGATGTGTTTTTTCTATCATCAATATATCCTGCCCAATCATTGTCGGTATATCCAACAAGATTGCAATTAATTTATTTGACATATTTAATTCCAAAAAAATTTGAACCTTATAAATACCGTAGTATTCGCTTTGCCGCGCCGCGGAATAATGAACTAGGCTTGGCTCATTCATGAATCGGGAGATCATGCTAACAGGATGAAAAATATCAGGCCTTGTGTTGGTGAGATACATCAATGAGCCAACTAGGCTTAGGTAAAGTGATGCTTCGACTTTTTGTGCACCATCTTTTTGTTGGAGCTTTTCATTCACCGCCATTGGAGTTGTTACTGACTTGCACTTTGACATGTTGAATTTTTTTAACAAATCTTCAGTGTATTTTTCTTGTGAAAGAAATATTTCACCTTTTGACTGTCGCACTTGGATGCCAAGAAAATATTTCGTGAGACCCAGATCCGTCATCTCATATTCGTTCATCATGGACTTTTTGAATTCTTCCATCATCATTGGATTAGTACCTGTATATATCAAATCATCAACATAAAGGCAGACAATAATGAAATCACTTGTACCTCTCATTTTGACATATAAGGACGCTTCGTTTGGGCTTCTTTGAAAGCTATTTTGTAGGAAGTACTTGTCAATTTTGCTATTCCAGGATCGTGGAGTTTGATTTAGGTCATACAGTTCTTTTTTTAGTTGGTACACCTTATGTTCTTTTCCTTCCACTACGTATCCTTGAGGTTGCTCCACGCAAACTTATTCTTCAAGTTCACCATTTACGAAAGCTAATTTTACATCTAGCTGAAAGACCTGCAATTCTTGTTGTGCTGTTAATGCCAAAATTATGCGAATTGTTTCCATGCGAGCAACTGGTGCAAAGGTTTCATTGACGTCTATTCCAGGCTGTTGTGAATAGCCTTTTGATACAAGACGGGCTTTGTGCTTCTGAACTGAGCCATCTTCTTTGAACTTTATTTTGTAGATCCACTTTAGTCCAACAACATCTTTTTGTTTGGGTTGATCTACAAGTTCCCAAGTATGATTTTTCTCGATCGTTCCAATTTCTTCATTCATTGCTTTTCGCCATACTTGGTTTTTAATCGTTTCTTCAAATTTATGTGGCTTACAAGAGAAAAATGCAACGTTACATAAATCGTAAACATCTCTTAATGAGCGTACCTTCCGAAATGATGACTCAGAATCTGAATCACTTTATGGATCAGTGCCATCAAAAGTATTTTGATTTGATGGTGGTGAGTCTGGACTTTGTGGTGAAGTTGGCTCGACCAGTTCTTATTCTGAATTAGCTTCAAAAGATTTTCCCTCTTGAGACATTTGATTTTCCCATTCCCAGCCTTTCATTTCATCAAATTGGACATCTCTTGAAATCACCAATTGGTTGGATTTTGGATCGAAAAGACGGTAGGCTTTTGATTCTTCACTGTAACCGATGAAGATATATTTCTCGACCATTTCATCAAATTTTTCCATTTTTTTATGAGGGAATGAGAGAATAAGCCATGCATCCAAAATTTTTGAAGAAGTTAACATTCGGTTTGCACCTATGCCAAGCTTCATAAGGAGTTTTGTTGAGAACTGCTTTTGTTGGAGAACGATTGAGGATGTAGACCGCGGTGTTAACTGATTCCACCCAAAAACTGTTAGGGAGTCCTTTTGCTTTCAACATGCTTCGTGCCATCTCAACAATGGTACGATTTTTTCGTTCCGCTACACCATTTTACTTGGAGTATAGCGAACTGCCAGCTATCGTTTGATCCCTTAATTTTTGTAATGAATTATGAATTCTTTTGATATGAATTCTCCACCACGATCAGTTCAGAGAGTCTTTAATGGGTATCCCATTTTCCTTTCCGCCATTTGTTTGAATTCCAGGAAAGTTGAGAAAGCTTTTGACGTTTGCACAAGGAAGTAAACCCACATCATCCTGCTAAAATCATCAACAAAGAGAAGAAAATATTTTTTGTTTTGAAATGATGGAGTTCGTGTAGGTCCACATATTTCTGCATGTACTAATTCAACACGATCTTTTTCTCTCCAGGCGATTTTAGGGAATGGTAGTCTATGCATTTTACCATATATACACCCTTCACAAATTTTATCTTCTTTAATTTTGGGGAGGCCGAAGACCATATTTTTTTGTTTTAACAATTTCAGTCCTTTGTAGTTCAAGTGTCCATATCTCAAAAGCCATAGTATTGAGTCATCAATTTTGTCCGCTTTTAAGACAATCTTTTCATCAAGTGGCATGACAACGGGAAAAAGTTTATTTGGTGCCATTTTTACTTTCATCATAAGTGTTTTATTATGGTCACTGATTTTGCATTCGTCCCTCTCAAAATTTACTGAGTATCCATTTTGAATTAATTGACACTAAGTAAATTTTGAGTCAAAGCATGAGCATATAAAACATCATGAATGAATTTAGTGTTACCTCCCCTTTCTTAAACAACTACAATTTTTTTTTTCCTTCAATGGGTTGTAGCTTTCGATCTCCCAATTTTACTTGAGAAGAAATATGGTCTTCCAATTTGACAAAATGCTTTCGGCTCCCGTTCGTGTGATTAGTGCACCCGCTATCCAAGTACCACATGTTCGGTGAGTCATGTTGTGAACTCATGCATGAATAGTACAATTGTTTAGTAGTACTTTCTTCAGAAAAATTTGCTTCCTTTTTATCACCATTTTATTGAAACCATCAATCTCTTTGTGAGTGGTTTGGAATTTTGCATCTTGTACACTTATATTTGCAATCTCTGGATTCATGTCCAAATTTATGGCAAATAAAGCATGCAGAATCA
The DNA here is from genome assembly GCA_949130495.1 of Sambucus nigra. Lineage (NCBI taxonomy): Eukaryota > Viridiplantae > Streptophyta > Magnoliopsida > Dipsacales > Adoxaceae > Sambucus > Sambucus nigra. The sequence goes on along the minus strand of OX422222.1, from coordinate 467,164,720 downwards.
GATTTGAAATCTCCGCCATTAGTTTGATGGTTGAAGCTTATAGAACCATAACCAGTTTTGAAATTACCGCCATTATTTTGATTGGTGACAGTATTTCTTCCTCTTCCTCGACCATGATTTGCAAAATTTTGGCTTCCTCTTCCTCTTTGCCCTCTTCCTTGTTGCCCGTGCTGAAATCAGTTGTTTCCTTGACTTTCTGAGGTCCTTTTTTCTGATATGTTGAGTTTTGACTAGAAAGCTTGCTCAATATTAGCACCTAAAATATGGTTATTATTTTCTCATGGGCTTCAAGTGAACCCATCAACTTAACAAGGCTGAGTGTTGATAAAAAATTTTATTCTTCAATTGCAGCAACAACATGATCATATTTTTCATGCAAGCTTCTTAAAAAAAATTCAACAATTTTTTTGTCTTCAATTTTTTCTCCATAACTTCTTATTTGTTTCTTAATTTCTGCAACTCTAGAAGAAAATGCCTTGATACTTTCTTTTTCCTTCATTGCCAGATTATCAAACTCTCGCCAAAGCGATTAAAGTTTAATGGAAATAACTTTTTCTAACACTTGAAACTCAATTTTTAAAAGTTTCCAAGCGTCCTTTGAATTTTTTGCACCCAAGATTCTAGGAAAAATAGATTTGCTTACCCCATGCTGAATAAAGAGCAGTGCTTTTGTATCCTTCCTCTTGTTTTATTTGTACTCCTTTTTCTTTGCTTGTGTCCATGTTGCAATTTCTTCAAGATTTTGTGTTGGATTAAAACCTTCATGTATTATTTCCCAAAAATCTTGAGAAATAAAGAAGGTCTTCATTTGAATATTCCATTAGTCATAACTTTCTCCCTCAAATATAGGTATTGGACTGGTTGAACAATTGAAATTTGAGGATGAAGTCATGTATGAGATTTTCGGAATGAATTTAAATTTTTGAAGAGTTAAGACAAAAGTGATGGGTGGCTCTGATACCAAAAATATGTTGGGGTTGGAAATATAATTATGTGGAATTTAATAAGTATGAAGACAAATGAAGAAGATGTACGATAAATTGCTTATGTATTTTTTTTTCTCTTGTCTACAAACTAATATGAAATCTTTACTTATATAGGGAATACAACATTTGGTGGAATTCTCCACTTAGACCACTAAGACATAAGATAGAACATGATGGATTTCTCCACTATACCACTAAGACAAAAGATAGAACATGGTGTATTTCTCCACTATACCACTAAGATAAAAGCTAAACATCCATTTAGATTTATCTCCTTAGTTGAGAGATGATTATGCATCCACTTAGACATGAATTATTCATCCACTAGTTGGCAATACCATTGCACATTACTTTTGACAGAGTCTTCCATGCTTGTACAAGTAACGTCAGGTAAAGATTTGTTACAATGTGTACCTTCAAAAAATTCATGATAAGTTGTAATATGAGTGGGTGAAATGCATTCACTCATATAACTAGAGACATAAACACATCTAGTACAAGGATGATAGCATCTGTATCCTTTATGAAGAGAGTTATAACCAATAAAAACACAAGGGTAAGATTTAGGAGTAAATTTATTCTAAGTTCTCCCTTTTATGTAAGGAAAACACCTACACCCAAAGATTTTAAGGGTATTGTAATTTGGTTTCTGTTTGTGGAGTTTAAAGAAAGGTGTTTCCTTATGTAATTTTGAGGAAGCCAACCTGTTTATAAGATATACAACAGTAAGAAAGGCTTCCACCCACAAAAATAGAGGTATTTTTGCATATAACATGAGTGTGAGTGCAGTTTCAATAATGTGCCTATGCTTCCTTTCAGCTACTCCATTTTGTTCGGGTGTGTTAGGGCATGAAATATGCCTAAGAGTGCAACATTTTTGTAATTGTTCAATAAACTCATTACTTGCTCATTCACCCCCGCCATCACATTGAAATACCTTAATTTTTTTTCTAAAATTGTGTTTCTACCATTTTTTGAAATTGTAAGAACACAGTATAAAATTCAGATTTGTGTTTTACGCGTTTGGCAATTCCTTAGGTTTAGGTCTGTTTTTGCCGTATAGCTCGCGCATCGCGCGGGTTTCCAACTAGTTCGGAAATAATTTGGACTACTGTAATAACTTAAATTGTAGAAAGAAATAGTTTTTTTCTCAATCCATATGTCCGATTCTAATTAGTAATTAGTATTCATACTTATTAAAATGTAGGACCAGAGGCACACTCCTACTATGATAATGACTTAAATAGGAGGGTTAATCAATGAATTATCTTGATTGTTATTCTACCTACAAAGGGAATCAAATTATAAGGTAATTATAAATAAAAACCAAAATATATCATAAATATATATTAAATCATAAATAAATTATTCTACAATACCATAAAAAGTACAACTAATGTGGAAGCCAAGAAGTGAAACATTTATTGAAAAAACTATACAAAATAAATAGAGAAAAACAAAGATAGTAGCCAATGCAACATGAGAAATGAGGTATATATATAACATGAGAAAGATCTAAATGAAGGAAAATTTAACTCTAGAACAATTGATCCTTTCACAACCATAGGCACCCCTAATATGCGGAACAAGGCCTAAAAGCAATGGGTTCCACAATGAGGAACATATTCACAAACAAATCAAAATGCACAACATGGAATGCTGAGTGATATATACTTTTGCACACAATTAAATTGAAGCAAATAGTAGCATGCATGTAGTAGTGATTACATGAATACAATAACAGAATTCCATTAAAATAAAAATTTTAAGGAAAAGGAATAAACAAAGTTAAAGGTATACCTTAGACATCATAATTAGGCAGACCAAGAAGAAAACTCCAGATGATACATGCGGGGAAATTTGTATTCACCTATTTAGAAGCAGAAATAAATAATAAGAAAAAAGACAGACTAAATAGGGTCATTCTGACTTTCACCCGAAATTTTTCCTAATCTTTATGTTACCCCTTGTTTTTCTTAAGAATTTGATATACATATCCGATAGTGATGTTCAATCTCAAAGTGTCGCTTTTCATTTTTTTAGTTTTAGTGATACTTTTTGGGGGTGTATTGCAATTTTTTTTAAACGGTGTTTTTAAAAAAAAAATGTTTTTTTATCTCTAGCATTGGAAATTTCACAGTGCCAGCAAGTTATATTATTTGTATAAAGAGGCAAAAAAAGACTTTAACAAGTGTTTTATTAGACGAGAATCAACATGCGGCCTCGTCTACAATGAATCGCGAGGGTTAATAACAACATACTTCAAGACGTAATTAGATTTGGTAAGGTACAACATATGTTCCCCGTTTTTTAGACATAATTAGATTTGGTAAGTCCAATAAAATGCTGCTTTGGTTGACTAAAGCCAATACCTACATAAAGAACTAGCCAAACAGAATTCAACATAGTATAAACTGTTTTTACTCTCTTTTTTAAACACCCAAGAGTAATTCAATAACGTGAGGAAATGGAAAATAAGCAACCAATTGTATTAGGTATGTTGCAATCCATACTTCACTAACAATGTTTCTTCAATGGAGCACCTTTATCTTGAGGATAAATTGGAGTTCCAAAAATATAAAATGAGTGAGAGGGAGAGAGAGAGAGAGAGAGAGAGAGAGAGAGTAGCAAACCGATTCTTCAAATTTTCTACGGCATCTTCCCCTTCTGCTCAACTGTTTTCACGTGGGATAAGGAAGAAGAAAAAAATCGAGAGAAGGTACAAATAAAAATTGAAATCGTTCAAGACTACCCTTTTTTTGTAAGTGGTATTCCTACCACGTGGTGCCCAGGCCAGCATACGCGCACCTCGATTAATCCACGCTCGCGGTTCGTGACTTCCGCTGGCCAAGTATAATTTTGACAGTGCCAAGGATACCTAATTTATTATATTAGACTCTATTATATGGGCAAACCCAAACCTAATATGAAAACTAAACTAAATCTCTATCATATACAAATATCCCAATATTATAGCAATTAGTGTTCCTTTAGCCTTCCCCATATCTCCCCATCAAAATTTTCCCCTTACGTTTCCAAAAAAATTTACAACTTTGACCGCCATTCTCTAAAACATTATGAAATATATAGGAATGCTACCAAGAACAGAACAGAATAGTCAAGACCAATTCCTCTTGGCTAGACCCAAAAAAACTCCTCTCATTGTGACATTAAAAGGAAGCTATCCAACTAGTTAACCTCAACCTTTCACTTAAACTTGAAAGAGTAAGCACCTCATCCTTTAACTCGACCATCTCTCAACCCATTTAAAATCTTTCATGCTCAAGAGCATTCTACTTGCATTCGGTTTTTGCAAAAAAAAAACTACCTTTAAATCAAACATCTCTCAATCTATTTGAAATCTTTCATGCTCTTGATCATTCTACTTGCATTCAGTTTTTCAAAAAAAAAAAGCTAGTGTTAAAACTCCCTCATGCAATAACAGAACTGAAAAATTAGATACATGCAAACAATTTAACTGTCTAAAAAGCAATAAAGTAATATAAAATTATTATTCAGTAGTTAAATTATTGAAATGATTTCTACTATAATTAATATTTACACAACTAAGCTACTCTGATTGCTTCTCTGCACCTTGAATAAAAACTATTCGTCAAGGGAAGCAGAAACAGTGGCACCCTTAGTTTGCGTCCAAAAAAGTAAAAGTATAGGAACTCCTACTGTTAGAACTTTATAATCACATTTTTACATTTACTAAAGTACCAAAAAAGTAAAGGTATGAATATAGTTCAGAAAAGTTCAATGCACAACAAATACACGTCATCACAACTAACTGTATAATTTAACAAGACTGATGCAAATTGAGTTCTGCATTATTTCTATTTCTGCAAAAATCAATAAATGCAAATAGTAATTCAGTATGTAATTTGTAATCAGTTGCTGTTTATGTTTCAGATGGAAAATAGTCATTCAGCTTTTGTAAAAAGAATTATTTGAGAACTACAACCTATAAGCAAACAAAACAATTTCAAAAAATTATTTAATAGACGGAATCCCCTAAACTATTAAAATAATTTACCTTTATTTTACAAATCAAATTATTGGGCCTGATTACCTTTATACAAGCCATATTATTTTTCACCCGTTGAAGTAATTTTGCATTTTATGCAGTATTTAGATCTACAGAGCTCCTGACATATTATGTTTTTAAATATCACTATGTTTTGTTTTTTTGTGGTTGTAAGTTCATCAATATAAACAAAGAGACCTAATACGAGTTTTTATCTTTCTGTTTTAGTTTATAGATCTTATTTTACCTTTTTCAGTGCAAAAACTGAGTTAGACACGTAACTTAAATCTACAATGACATTGGTTAATACACACACCAAGAGCCTATTAAATAAAACCTAAAAAACATCACTTAAAGTTTGATATATCGAATTACAAGGATAAGTCATTAATTTAAGTTTAGTTTCAGTACAATCTTCAACTAAGCTTCTTCACTAAAAAGACACAAGGCATCTTGGCTTAAAATTATTTATTATGAATGTTTAAATTTGTTCAAAACTGCACGAGTAACCCATCGCAGACCCAATACAATACATACCAAAAGTTTTTTTTTTTTTTTGGTAAAGAAGGGTAATCCCGGGCCAGCTTGCGCGCACCTCGGACTAATCCCTCCTTCCCCGAACAAGGCTTTCTATAACAGGCGTTTAATTCCTGCGGTCCGTGGCCCCAAGACGCAGCTGCCAAGTTTCGAACCCAGGTGCCTGGGTTTACAGCTACACCCTGGCTCTACCAACTTGGACAACCCTTGGGGTTACATACCAAAAGTTAGGTACAAGAAACCTGTCCAATTAAGAAAAGAAAATATACTTCAACGAGGAAAAGTAATACGCACAAAAAATATGAAGCAAAAAAAACAAGATAATACACACACTAGTGTGTGCGCAGAATAACACATTATGAATCAAATGGTTATAATGATGAAATACACTATAGACTTACCACCAATCCCAAATATCCCTTGTAGATCCTCTCTCAACCAAGTGTAATACACAATTTAATTCAAAGAACTCTTCACTCAAATTGCCTCCAAAATGGAATAGGAATCCTCAGAACAACAGATGTCCCCTCCAATGCATCCTCGATGTATACAATCTAGTGTAAGCCTTGGGGAAGAATTCAACTTACTCATCCCAATAGTGTATATTTATCGCAGAATAGGTTGTAACTGGTCAAAGACTAAAATAATACTAAAATAGCTTTTATTTTAAGGGAAAATAGTCTTTACAAAATGACACGTTAACTGGACCTCAACTATTGGTTTACTACACAAAACCTACTCCCAACATCTCCTCAATCAACAACTTAAAGTTGACCAGAACCTTAATTAGGAGTTCAACCAGGCCTTCATCAGGAACTTGGTGCACACACAAGAATGCTTACCTGCATTGAAAAAGGCCTTCTAATAAATATTTATCCTTCTCGATTTTTTAGTTTGAGACTGAACCTGGTTGAACCCGCTCTAAGATGGGTGTAACTGAGAACCATTATCTCGGTAGGTACAAACACAAACGGATTTGAATAATATGAGGCATCAACTTTGACAAAACTTACTTTGGGAAAAAAAAGATTGAAAAGCCCTCTAGGCCAAGATGTAAAAAAAATCAGGACCCATCTAGGAGATTGGTTTGAGGCAAGAGAGATGTTTCTATCAATAGAATGTCCCCTTAGCCCAACCTCTGACTACTCCTATAAGATCAATCATTTCTCGATTAATGCACATCATCTCTACATTAGATGCACCCGATATTCCTCTTATAAATGCAACATACAAACTCCAACAAACTTACCATTATTGTTTCTTAAATAAGTTTTAGAGCTTAATTAATTACACTTAAGTTAGTATTCAGTGATCCTAAAGACTTCCTAACATATTAATCATGGGCTAATGAGATTTAAACCTCAAGAGTCCCTAATTATTACATTAATCTAATGCTATCCGATGAGTAGAAAATTAATAGAGAAATTCCTAAAAACTCCTTCAATCCTGTGAGTGAAGACGCACAAAAATGAGTACTAAGGCTTAAGTTACCACACCTGGGTCAAAGGGATTTAAAACACACTTAACCCTTCAAAAATTATTTCTCAAGGGGATGGATCACAAAAGGGGACAATTGCACATTGTAGGAGGGTAGTGTGTTTGGTGTGATATCGTAGACCATGATTTGAGTTTACCGTAAAGTGGTGTGAAGCGTGACATGTTTTCACAGAAAATTAGTAATGGTGGAATGCCAAGGTGAGGTTGAAAAGTATCAAAATGGAAGATAAGAATATAGGCATGTTGGAGTTTTGTTATGGAAAGAACGAAATATATTAATTAATTTCTGGAAGGCACGTTCTTGGAACGCTTTCTTTTAGGTAAAATTTCTCCCAATTCGGTTGAGACAGAACCGCAAGTACACTATGAGTTTTATAGAATCTGCCTTCAGGATACAATGCAGTGTATGAACAGTTGTTTGATTCAAACTATGTACTGTTTGATCAAATCGAGAACACTCTGAATTTGTAACTTGATAATGCCAAAATATAGAGGACGGAGAGAGGAGAAACAAGCAATTTTCGGTGTCCAAAACAGAGGCTTGGAACTCTTTTTATAGCCATTTCTGTGACTGTTCTTCAACAGTCACAACTCTTCATGGAGTGACTCAGCAACCGTTGGATCGTGCCTGTTTGAAACATCTGCGATCTAACGGTTCAGATTAGGCGTCCCATCGTTAACAAATGGACATCCCCTACACGAAATGCTACGAGTTCATCCAACGGTTTAGATCAAGTCGTTTCGGATTTTAAACCCTTTGATCGGATCGTTTAATCACAATCGTTGATCAGTTTTACCTCGTCAAAACGTTAGGATCCCACGCTCCAAGCGACGATGCGCACGTGCAAAGTGCCAAGTGCGCGTCAAAGCGCGCAATGTGCCCTAAGTCGCCCAATCGCCCTTTCGCGCGCCGCGTGTCGCGATTGGTGGTGCTTAAGCACCACCGCGATGCGTAGGATCATAGCCTCTTATTTGACTTGTCAACTAAGAATCTTAGTTGTCCTTTAGTTGATATACCACTAATTTTTGTTGTATTCTTCCAATGTGGGAGAATATGAGATTTTGAGCACTCCCATATCTTTCACACCCATTTGCTCATGTTTCTACCTTCTAAAATAAAACCCAAACTTTGTTTAAAATAAAACACCAATAATATAATAAAATAATAACAACTAAAAATTGAAATATCAATAAATATTGTAATTTATCCAACATTCGCCCACCAATTTCAATATACACAAGAGAGAAAAGCAAAAAGACAATAAATAACTTTTGGCAGTATCGCTAAAATCTAGTACATAAATGAGAAGTGTCTTTCGAACTTGAACTTCCATATAGTGAAAATAATTCAAAGCTTCATCAAGGTGCTGTGGTGAACGTATCTTGAACCAAGGACCTTTTGAGACTAGCCAGAACTATCACACATACCGATTTCTGAGTTTATAAGTGTTCTTCTAGCATGAACTTTTATGGCCTTGTGCTAATCCTGATTTCACGAGCACTTTAGGATCGGTTTTGATTCCATAGAAAGCGGCCACACTTTCGACACTCGTATAGGTAAATCAACTTTAGTGATTCTGCGATTCACACTTATATGATTTATTAAGAAGTAACCTTCATCCTCTAACGTGCAGAAAACCAACACTAGGCACATAGGAATGGAACTTTTTTGTATAAAATTCCTAGTGTTCCATAACTATAATTTAACTTGTTTGTACCACATTGAACTCTATCTATATTTTCAAGATATGAGTTGGGTTTCCATTAAATATAGTTGTGTTATTTAATAAACCTTAGTCCCATTCCTTTTGAGGTGATATATATCATCTCCCTAACAAGACCTTTAGTCAGAGGATCTGCTAAATTCTTGTTCATTTTAATATAGTCGACTGTAATTACTCCTTACTTGAGTAATTTTCTTATAATTTGATGTCTTAGACTAATATGTCTAGATTTTTCGTTGTAAGTTTTGTTCGAAACTTTATAAATTATGGCTTGGTTATCATAACTTATCATAATAGAAGGTGATGGCTTTTTCCATAAAGGAATATCATACAACACATTTCTAATCCATTCTTCTTCTTTACATGCATCTTCTAGGGCTATAAATTCAGATTGTATTGTTGAATCTGATACACATGTTTGTTTCTTTGATCCCCAAGAGATAGCTGTTCCTCCTAGCGTAAAAATCCAACCAGTAGTTGACTTGGATTTTGATTCAAGATTATTCCAACTTGAATCACTATATCCTTCTAAAACAGATGGATATCCTACATAATGTAAGCCATAATCCAAATTCCTCTTCAGGTATCTAAGCATCCTAGAAATTGCATTCCAGTGCTCTTGTCCTGGATTACTTGTAAATCTACACAATACACTCACTGCATAAGCAATGTGTGGTCTAGTGCAATGCATGGCATATATTAGAATCCCAATAATACTAGCATATTTAAGTTGGTCCATAGCACACCCAATATTTTTCATTAATTTGATGCTAGGATCCACTGGTGTAGTAGCTGGCTTAAGTTCAAAATGATTATATCTTTTAAGAACCTTTTCTATATAATGAGATTGAGATAACGCTAAAGAATTATCCTTTCTCACAATTTTGATTCCTAAAATCACATCAGCTTCTCCAAGATCTTTCATATCAAATTTTGATGAAAGAAACCTTTTAGTTTCTTCAACATATTTGAGATTAGACCCAAATATTAACATGTCATCCACATATAAGCAAATAAGAACACCAACACCATTTTCAAATTTACTATATATACATTTTCGGCATCATTAACTTTATATCCATGGGATATAACAATATTATTAAACTTCTCATGCCATTGCATAGGAGCTTGTTTAAGACCATAAAGAGATTTAACCAATTTACACACTTTCTTTTCTTAGACAGGCAAAACAAACCCTTCGGGTTGTTCCATGTAAATCTCTTCTTCTAAATCACCATTTAAAAAGCAGTTTTAACATCCATTTGATGAATAACTAAATTGTGAATAGAAGCAAGAGGTATCAATATCCTAATGGAAGTGATTCGAGCAACATGAGCATATGTATTAAAGTAATCAATTCCATATTTTTGCTTATAGCCTTTAGCAACTAGTCTTGCCTTAAATTTATTTATAGAACCATCCGAATTTAATTTTCTTTTAAATATCCATTTGCACCCAATAGGTTTAGCCCCGGGGGGAAGATTGAAAATAACCCAAGTTTGATTTGTCAAAATTGAGTTCATTTCATCATTTATTGCTTCTTTCCAAAAGACAGCATCCCTAGATGTTACCGCTTCATGAAATGTGGTCGGTTCATCTTTTATATTAAGAACAAATTTAGTTTTGTTCTTAGTCTCATTCAAATCCCCTTCAACTAAATAAATAACAAAGTCAGACCCAAATGTTTTTTCAGTTCTTTGTCTTTCATACCTTCGTGGTTCAACGTCATTCGTTATTTTCGAAGAAGATATAGGTTGTGAATTTTCTTCTAAATTTGAGGAGTCAACAGTCGGATTATTATTTTCTAAACCTTGATTCAAAGTACTAAACTTTGTTAGATGTTCAAAGAATTGCACATCTACCGACTCAATGATTTCTTGAGTTTCAAGGTTTAAAAATCTATAAGTCGTACTGTTACTAGAGTATCCAATAAAAACACATTTGTAAGTCCTATTTCCTAGTTTAGGTCTTTTAGGTTCGGGTTTTCTTACATAAGAAAGATATCCCCAAACTTTAAGACGTCTAAGATTAGGCTTTCGATTAAACCATAATTCATATGGTATAATATCCTTGTTTTTCAATGGAACTCTATTTAAAATATAACACGCGGATAAAACCGCTTCTCCCCACATTAACAAAGGTAAACCATAACTGATTAACATTGAATTTATCATTTCAACTAAAGTCCTATTTTTCCTTTTCGCCGTTCCATTTTGTTGTGGCGTATATGGTGTCGTAACTCGATGGATTATCCCATGAGTATTACAAAAATGTATAAACTCACTCGGGTAATATTCACCACCCCTATCGGATCGTAGGATTTTAATTTTCTGATTTTGTTGATTTTCAACTTCTGGTTTAAAAAATAAGAATTTCTCGAAAACTTCATCTTTACTTTTAAGTAAATATGTATATGCATACTTAGAGTAATCATCAATGAAAGTTAAGAAATATTTATTTCCACCACGAGTCATATTACTCTTCATATCACATACATCACTATAAACAAGATCAAGCATTTCGGATTTCCTCTCAACAGATTTGAACGACTTTCTAGTTATCTTCGATTGAGCACAAATTTCACATTTAGAAAGGTTATCAAGTTTACAATTCGAGATTAAGCCGAGATTAGTCATATTTTTTATACTTCTATAATTCACATGACCTAATCTACTATGCCATAAAGAAATAGACTCAACCATATAAGCAGAACTAATATAATTTATTACATTAATTTTGATCATCCCGTTACAAGAGTACCCTTTGCCAATAAATTGGTCATTCTTAGATAAAACAAACTTATCAGACTCATACACTAGTTTGAAACCTCTCTTATTGAGAAGGTCCCCAGACACAAGATTTTTACATATATCAGGTACATGAAGTACATCAATTAGAGTAAGTGTCTTTCCAGAAGTTAGCTTCAATTCCACTGTGCCTTTTCTAACTACATTGGTGCAAAGATTATTTTCCATCTTCACTTCTTTTCCATCTATTTCTTGATATGTTTTGAATGAAGAGGGGTCTTTGCATATGTGGACCGTTGAGCCGGTATCCAGCAACCATCCACTTTCATTATCAATTGAATTTGCTTCGCATACAGTAGCAATAAGATCTTCAACATTGTTGGTTTCCTTCGACCCTTGTTTTTCCTTAAATGCCTTCTTTTTAAGATGACATTCTCGAGAATAATGGCCCGGTTTGTCACAGAAGAAACATTTTCCCTTCTTTTTCTTATTTGCACCTTGGTTCTTGAATTTTGAATCATTCTTTACTTTAAATTTTGAGTCTTTGGTAATCTTGGATTTTTGATCCTCAACCATATTAGCTTTTGAATGACCCTCACCTTGTTCATCCTTCTTTTCTCGAATATGAGTATCATCTTCAATACGAAGGTAACGAAGAAGGGATTCCATAGTATAAGTCTTTTCATCATGATTAATTTTCTTCTTAAAGGCATTCCAAGAGGATAGAAGTTTTGAAACAATCACCCCTACTTGAAATTCATCTTGAAGATTAATACCAGCGGATTTAAGGTCACCAACAATTTATTGGAGTTCATGGGCTTGTGCAACGACAGATTTATCATTACTCATTCTAAAATTCATATAGTTTGAAATTAGAAACTTACGGTTGCTCGCTTCCTTATTTTGATATTTTATCTCCAAAACCTTCCATAATTCCTTTGCCGTCGGAATCATTCGATGATCGCTATATACAGTTTGAGACAAAGCATTGAGGATGTGTCCTCGACACATAAATTCTTCTTCTTTTCTCTTCACACGTTTTTGCTTAATTTCTTCGGTGTCTTCAGGTGTGGGCTCGGGAATTTATTCAAGGTTATCATCTAGAATGTATGCAAGTTTTAGTGATGTGAGGAAGCACATACCTTTCTCTTGCCAACGGGTGAAATTTCCGCCATCAAAACAGTCGAGTCGGATTAAGTCTTGAGTCAAGACTTAGATAGATTGTGCCACAGTTCCTTCCATTTGAGTGGAGTAATAAGAATAAAATTTTTGCCTAAAACTGTTGGAGTTTTGTTATGGAAAGAACGAAATATATTAATTAATTTCTGCAAGTCACGTTCTTGGAACGCTTTCTTTTAGGTAAAATTTCTCCCAATCCGGTTGAGACAGAACCGCGAGTACACTATGGGTTTTATAGAATCTGCCTTCAGGATACAATCCAGTGTATGAACTATTGTTTGATTCAAACTATGTACTGTTTGATCAAATTGAGAACACTCTGAATTTGTAACTTGATAATGCCAAAATATAGATAGGAGAAACTTGCAATTTTCGGTGTCCAAAACAGAGGCCTGGAACTCTTTTTATAGCCATTTCTGTGACTGTTCTTCAACAGTCATAGCTCTTCATGGAGTGACTCAGCAACCGTTGGATCGTGCCTATTTGGAACAGCTGCGATCTAACGGTCTTGATTAGGCATCCCATCGTTAGTGAATGGATATCCCCTACACGAAATGCTATGAGTTCATCCAACGGTTTAAATCAAGTCGTTTCGGATTTTTAACCCTTTGATCGGATCGTTTAATCACAATCGTTGATCTGTTTTACCTCGTTAAAACTTTAGGCTCCCACGCTCCAAGCGATGATGCACACGTGTGAAGTGCCAAGTGCGCGTAAAAGCGCGCAATGCGCCCTAAGTCGCCCAATCGCCCTTTCGCGCGCCGCGTGTCGCACTTACGCATGTCGCGATTGGTGGTGCTTAAGCACCACCGCGATGCGTAGGATCATAGCCTTTTATTTGACTTGTCAACTAAGAATCTTAGTTGTCCTTTAGTTGATATACCACTACTTTTTGTAGTATTCTTCCAATGTGGGACAATATGGGATTTTGAGCACTCTCATATCTTTCACACCCATTTGCTCATGTTTCTACCTTCTAAAATAAAACCCAAACTATGTTTAAAATAAAACACCAATAATATGGGTTGAATCTTAAATATTGGAATTTATCCAGCAAGGCACTCTAGACACAATGAGATATCATGCATGTTCAGATACCATTTTCAATAGTGGATGGGCTTTCTAGATGATGATGATTGTTTTATGTATGGGTTGAATCTTAAGAAGATAGTAACAACTCTTAGCATGTAAAAGTATCAGGGTTTTTCTCGAGATCGTATAAGTAGTGGCGTGATTTGGGTAAGGAGTAGGAGACAAATCTGATAAAGTATAGTGGATATATAGATAGCATTCGTGTTTTTCTTACCTCGTCCATGTATCATCATTAAGGTGGGCTACAAGTGGTTCCCCGGCATTGAAAGTAAGTGATGCATGAGCATAAGGATATGAGCGTCCTTTTATCATTTTTTTTTATTTTGTCCTTTTTTTAGCCTTTTTGTCTCTTTAGTATAAATAGCCTAAGCGCCTCATTTTGTAACACTTTTGACATTTTGATAATGAGAATCTGGAGAGAGAAATTGAGACTCATTCATGAATTCTTCTACTTGTTGTTGTTGTTGTTGTGCAGATGTTTTAAATATCGGTTGCGCAACGCGTCACGCATCGCGCAAGCAATTCGTGCATTCCATTTATTTAATTAGAAAAACATATCAAATATATAAATAAATTAAGAACATTTTAAAATGAAATTTGTAAGGAGTGACATTTTAAACTGAAATCTCAAAAAAAGGCAAATTTGAAACTTATTTTTTTTTATTAAAAAGTAACATTTTATATTAAAATCTGTAAAATAAATAATATTTTAACTGGAATTTGTGAAAAAAATTGTAACATTTTAAACGAGATTTGTGAAAATGTTACATATTAAACTCAAATTTGTAAATAAAAAATAAGTAATATTTTAAACTAAAATTTGTAAAAAAACAAAAAGGAATTAACATTTTAAATTGAAATTTGTAAAAATAAGTAACATTTCAACTGAAATTTGTAAAATAAATAACATATTAAACTGAAATTTGCGAAAAAAGTAACATATTTGTTAAAACTGAGATTTAATTAAAAATAAAATAAAAAACAAGTATGATTTTAAACTGAGATTTAATATAAAAAAATTAACATTCTACTTGAAAAATAATAATTTTAAAGTTGAGATTTAAAAAACAATAGTCTTTGTAAATTGAGATTTAATACAGAAAACATTTTATATTAAAATTTATAAAAAAAACAATTACATTTTCTACTAAATTTATAAAACAAGTATGATTTTAAACTGAGATTTGAAAAACAACATTCTTTATAAACTAAGAGCTTATAAAAAAAAAAGATTTGTTTTAAAGCTGAAAATAGCATTCTACTTGTAAACTGAGTCTTATAATATAATAATACTCTTTACATATGAAGCAAAGTTACAAAAAGATTACCTACTTTTGTAAGGCAGAAAAGTTACAAAAAAAACTCTAAAAGTGCGTCAATAGCGTAGAATTGCGCAAAATAGCGCACAATAGTGTATAATTACGCAAAATAGCGCACAATTGCACAAAATAGCGCATGCTATTTGGGCATCGCACGAACCAGAATGCGCTATATAGCGTTTTTGCACAGCAAAACGCAATAGCGTGCAATTTAAAATATTGGTGTATATTAAACTTTTACACTTTCGCACCTTATTTTTACATCAAATTGGTATCAGAGCCTCGTTTGGTCTGGGATCGAACATGTTCATCGACGATTGGGATCCGGGTTGGACTCACCTGAATGAATCATGATACACCCCCAAACTCTTCCATGAAACACTAAACCCTAAAAACTCAGAAATCAAGCGACCCCAGCTTTTCACCACCCAAATTCAATGTTACAAGGCCCGAAAAAACCCAGGCCCTGCCCAAACAGGAACCTATTAGTCGCCACCCTGTCGAAGGCCAGTTCGCAGCATGTATCCACGCCAGAATTGAAAGAAATGGGTCGGCCAGCCCTAATGGTTGCCGCCCGAATCCTCTGTCCCAAACTAGAAGCCCTCTCTGACATCACTGACACCCATGTTCACCCAAAAAGGACCGAAAATCAGTTCCATTCCAGCTGGACCAGTCCTCTCCGCCAGAGAGATCACCATAATTCTTCGAGAAAACCAAAGCAGTGCCACCGGTGATCAAAACAGGACCCGACAACCCCTAACCATGTTGGCCGAACACCCTAGCTCCTATGCCAACTCCGACAACTATAATTCTCCAATTAAACCCTCCGATCCAATGACAATTTCACCGTCTCCCATTTTTACCCTTCAAGAAACCCTAGTTTCTACTCTCCTCCACAATCCCATTCCAAACCCTAATCCTCCATCACCTAGATTGATAAAGAATCCTCATCCTTCCCCCATCACTTCAATTTCTTATGACAATCCAATAAACCCTAATTCAATGACCATGGAACCAAATAACCCATCCAACCCTATCTACAAAGGGTGTCCTTCCTATTCCACCCCAGCTGACTTTATCTTTCGCCCAATCTATTTGTCGACGAGGGGATTAGTTTTTCCATGCCCAAGCAGAACTTGCAGGATATTCTACCCCTATATGCACACCGTGATGATAATGATGTCGATGGATCCCCAATCACCCCTGTCTAATGATGATACATGAATCCGCACGAGTATTTTCTCTACTCGTTGTACCGCAAAGGGAAGGCTATGTACAGTGATCATTGACGACGGAGTTAGTGATAATTTGGTGGAACGAGAGATGGTAGATAAATTGAAGCTTCCCACGAAGTCATTAACCACTCGTTTCGTATTGGGTGGTTGGGTAGCGGAGCCACACTTGCCCCTAGTCGATAGTGCCGAGTAGCTTTTTCCATTGAGGACTACCATGATGAGATATTGTGCACCATGGTGGATATGCGAATGTGCCATCTTATTTTGGAAAGACCATGGAAGTTTGATCATCGTAGCATGCATGATGGTCGAACTAATTCTTATTCATTTATGCATGAGGGAGGGACTTTTTCCTCCGTCCCATGAGACTATTATCGATGTCACGGCCCTCCACCCTAGTAGTCTCAGATGAGGACCGCGGAGACGGGTTTATGCTATGATCTTATTTGTCCGATTATCACCCCAAAGGCATCCGTTCCCCTCACATATCTAGAGTTTATTGGATTCATATGACGACATTTATACGCCCTCAGATGATCTTCCTCTTCTCACGGATATACAACATTCTATAGATTTTGTCCCCGTGGTGCAGCTCCACAACCTCCCCCATTAACACATATCGCCCAATGAGCACGCGGAGTTACAGAGGCAGGTCACAGAGCTATGTGACAAAGGCTACATTCAGGAGAGTATGTCTCCTTGTGCGGTACGCGCCCTATTAGCGTCAGTTGACGTATGTGTGTTGATATTAACAAGATCACCGTGAACAGGTTTCCTATCCCCAGATTAGAGGGTTTAGCATAGGGCTAGGGTTTTCTCCAAATTGGACTTGAAGAGCGGCTATCACCAGATTTTCATGAAACTAGGGGATAAGTTGAAGACTACCTTCAAGACAAAGGACGACTTATATAAGTGGACGGTTATGCCTTTCGGCCTCTCCAATGCCCCATCTACCTTTATGAGGGTGATGACACGGATCTTGCGCCCTTTTATGGGCAAATTTATGGTGATTTATGTAAGGACAAATTTCCAATTGAGTCAATTTATAGTGTTGGTTTAATTCCGAACAAAACTAATTGAGTTATAGGATAGTTGATTATTGTACCTCAAGCCTATGACATTTGAAGAGTTGAAGACGTAGCGGCCAAAAAATTAAAGTTGATATCGTTGCCGATTTTTCGTGCCATGTTTCGCGTCATCAACATTTGAGTTCCAAGGTCTCTAAAGGTATGTGATGTGAATCGAGGGCATTATTGTCTGTTTAGGCATATTAGTAGTTTTTTTTTCTTTTTGTTATTTTTCTTTATTTTTATTAACTTTGTTTTGTTGTTTATTTGTATGTTTGGGCATAGGTGAGCATAAATGGGTATTAGGCTTATTTGTAAAGTGGGAGTCCCACATTGATTAGAGACCCATTTAGTGCTCCCCTTCCCCACTTATAAATAGACCCCTTGTAACCTCATTTGAGGCAGACCTTGATTTTAAATATAGAAGTAGAGTATTTATCTCTCTAAAGTGTGTGTTAGATATTTTAGGAGCCTTTTGACGGGTGATTTACATCAAATTGGTATCAGAGCGGGTGAAGCTCTACATTTGTCCTAGTGTATTGGTGATTTTTTTTTCTTTTTTTTCAAATCGTACACTACCCTCAATGGCACCTAAGAAATCCAAACAACAACAAGAAGAGGAGAATCGAAAGTTGAAGTAACAAATTGCGGAGTTGCAACAACAAATAGCCCAACTTTTTGCCACCTTGGGCTAAAACCCAACCCTCCAACCCCCATGGTTGTCCCAACCCCAAAAGATCCACAAACCCTAGCCCCCCTCTTTCAAACCCTAACTGTGGCCATCCCCGATCCCTGCCACGGAGGGAAAAGGATCCTTCGGGTCCCACACGTCCCCTCTCGGGAGAGCGCTTCGGCCGGCATCGATTTGTGAGGTGTAAAAATGTAGAGAGATTCGGAGTCGCCAGTATATTTTACTCAAAAAAGAAAAAAGAAAAAAAGGGGAAGCCACCCCGAAGGATGGCATCCAAAGACATACTGGTGCGTGCGAAACCAAAATGAATCGAGAAGGGTTCGGAGGCTTAGTTACGAAATGGGAAGGTGTTAGGCACCCATTCCGCCCTTTCGGTCTTTCATGAATATTTGTTATTTTCCTTTATGTTTCCCCCCGTGATATGTGTGCATGTGTATATATAGAATGGAGGTAGGAATCCTCGACTTGTATCATGGAAACGATTAAGCGAGTCATCCATAGGAATGTGAGATTAATGTAGAAAATAGGATTTGCGCGATTACCCTTGTGTTGATCGTTATAAGGGAACAATAACGTATGTGGAATAATATGCCATTAAGAACAAGTGTATAGAATATAATAGAAAATGAAATAAAGAGAAGATAGAAAATAAGAGAAAAAGTGAGATAGAGACTCGAGTCTCCGGTTTTACCCCGAGATGCCTACGTAGTCTATAAAGGCATCAAAGTCCACGTAGCTCGCATACAAAATGAGGGGTGGGGTTTATCCCATAAATCCAAATGGAGAAATCTCTTATTTGTAAGTGTGTGTGTGTAGAAAAAGTGTTTTTAGTTATGAGAAAAGTGTGAAAAAAGTGTGAGAATCCCTATTTGAAATTTATGAGCAAACCCTCCTTTTCTTGTTTTTTGGATTTTATTCATATGAAAATAGGAGATGTGAAATAATACTAGATAAAAAGTATGTTAGGATATGTGAAATAAGATAATAAAAGTGCTTTAAGTAATAAAAAAATTTATTGCAAATTTAAGAAGGTTTGAAGAGAAAGATGAGAAAGATGGACCTTCTTGGAGACTTTGAGTTTGATCTTCAATGTTGAAAAGAAGCGCTTGCACTTGGATGATGATGGAGAGTGGTTAATTCATCAAGTTTGATGAAAGGGATGATGAAAAGTGGAAGTGAAAAAGGGATTTGGAAGTTGAAATCACGCTGCCTTCGAGAGAGGTTTCTGGGGCTTACTGAGGGTGATTTGCTTCTGATCTGAGCTCCCTTTGCAAATAAGGCCAAGAACTCCTTTTATAGGCCCAGGGGTATGCCTATCGGCATTTCCATGGCACTACCTATCGACAGGTGCCGATAGGCAGGGTCTGGGACCTGCCATTTGGCGGTGCGCTTCAGGCTTTTTCGAAAAATTAGCCACCAAGGGCAAACCGTTGGTCAGAATTGCGCACACGGATATCGTTGGAAAGGTATTTCAGAGACCTTTGAAAGTCCTTTGGACCGCTCCCGAGTTCGGGAGTTAACTTTGAGTCAAATATGGCTCGAAAGCGTTTGTCGGTCCGTTGGATGGGGAATCGTTCGGACGCAAATGGATCGTTCGTCGGGATCGTAAGTCCGAATCGCGCATGGGGCAGACCGTTAGAAACGTTAGGAGATGTACTTCGACATTACAAAGAGTTTGACTTGGTTCGGGGAGTTGACTTTGGTCAACCGGGCTCTAGAAGCATTCGGTAACCTCTCGGAGTCAAATGGATCGTTCGTCCGCATGGAAAGTCGAAATTGCGCACGGGATAGACCGTTGGAAAGGGTTTTAAGTGCCCTTCGAAGATTCATTCAGACTCGGTCGAGCTAAAGAGTTGACTTAGGTCAAACAGAGCCCGGGAGCGCTCGGTGGCCTCTAGGTCGGGTTTCGGACGCAAACATATCGTTCGTCTGCATGGTAAGTCAGAATCGCGCATGGGACGGACCGTTGAAAAGGGTATTCAGTGACCTTCAAATATTCATTGAGTCTCAGTCGAGACGAAGAGTTTGACTTTTGGTCAAATCGAGCTGGGGAGTTCCCGATGGCTTCCAGGTCAGTGCTCGGGACATGACATGGGTTTGTGGTGATGAGTGGAGGTACTAGGGACCTAAGAAGAGTCAGGGGGAACAGAATGAGGTGTCTACACTAACCATAGTTTCCGTCCCGCAGCCTCAGCCCTACCCTGCCACCAACGGACCCCAAAATCTAAAAAAATAACAACTCCCGCCCACAAAACCCACCCCTGCAGCCCCACCCCTATCCTGCCCCCTCCCCACCCGCTGACCACCCCATTAGCCAAAAAAAAACTATTCGATAGAAGCCCTACACCCCCTGCCTTCCCGTATCACCTCCGAGCACCCTAACCCCTTTCCCCATACTCATCGACCACCCCTTGTGGTCGGGCAAGCCTCCCAGCCCCAAATCGACCTCGAAAACCTAGGGTTTTTCCCTAGGCTTGCTCGAAAAACAACCCTACCCCACACCAAAACCTTCTACCCGACTCCAAACTATGGTTTTTGACTCGGGTGGAGACTTCTAGGGCCTGATTGGGTGAAGAAAATGGAGAAGAAGAGAGAAGATGAAGAAATAAAGAAGATTTGTGGGATGGGCACCCTCAAATTTAAGAAATTTCCTTTTTTCCCCCACAAGTTTTTTGGTACATTTTTTTTTTCAAAAACCCTCATTTTTTTCAACGCTCGAGGACGGGCTTGGTTTTAAGAGGGGGAGATTGATGTGAATCGAGGACATTATTGTCTTTTTAGGCATATTAGTAGTTATATTTTCTTTTTGTTATTTTTCTTTCTTTTTATTAATTTTGTTTTGTTGTTTATTTGTAAGTTTGGGCATAGGTGAGCATAAATGGATATTAGGCTTATTTATAAAGTGGGAGTCCCACATTGGTTAGAGACCCATTTAGTGCTCCCCTTCCCCACTTATAAATAGACCCCTTGTAACCTCATTTGAGGTAGACCGTGATTTTGAATATAGAAGTAGAGTATTTCTCTCTCTAAAGTGTGTGTTAGCTATTTTAGGTAGGGGTGGCAATTCGGGTTCGTCGTGTCATTTTCGGGTCACATTGATTTTGATTTGATTATAAATTTTGGATACTCTTAAATCTATACAAGCTAATCGTGTCATGTTCGGGTCATTTCGAGTTATTACCATAAACAGGTTTTCGTGTCAAAAATTGTCAGCCCTAATTTTAGGAGCCTTTTGACGGGTGATTTACGTGAGTATGAATGCATTAGTATATATTTAGGACCTTGGAAATTTGTTTTGGGTGTATTTTTTATTAAAATTATTTTGAAAATGGTTTTTATTATTTTTTAAAGAAAAATAATTTTTCTGGATAGTCGTTCGAACGAAACTGGGATCTCGTTCGGACGAGATTCCCAGGTCGTTCGAACGAACATCAAACGGGGTTCAAACGACTTACTGTGAAAAATTCCTCTTTTTCTCGTTCGAAGTTCGTTAGAACGACATCGTTTAAACGAGTTTTATCCAATGAGATTTTGGCCTGTTTTTCTCTAAATTCTCATTCTAACATAATCGTTTGAACGACATTGAAAAGTCGTTCGAACGACCTGACAGTTTTTTGTGCGGTTTCGCCAGTTTTCAATTTTAACTACCATTTTCCCCACTAACTTTTCACCAGATTTAATATGTGCCGGAACAAGATTTTTAGCTGGACGTTTTACATTCTTTCCAAGTTTTTGAGAGCAAATACTTCCAATAAAAGTCCCATTTTAGGTGTTATGCTTTAAAGATCAAACTTTTACCAAAAACACATGTTTTACAACCATATTTGTTTTTTATACAAGTTTCAAATATATATATTATTTGTTGGGAGATCTTTTGGCACCGGGTGTCATATCTACCCAAAAGGAGAAAGTTTTGATGGTGGTTTCCGTTCGTTTGAGTTGTGGTGCACATACGGAGAAAGGCTCCGTGTGTGATTGTCGGTAGCCAGGCCCCATCGGTGAATTTCGAAACTTCGGTGGACTCCGGAGTTATCTACTTGGTGGAGGTTGAAGAGCGAAGGGGCGTCAACGCTTGAAGGGAGTCAAGTCTGTGTTGTAAGTATTTTTGTCGTAGTTTTTGTAAAAATACCGTACTTAGTGAATTTGTAGGCTGGGTCGTCTGAGGTTTTTCTCGTTGTGAGTTTTCCTCGTACATCACTCCTTGTGTGTTGTGATTGTTTATTTTATCTTGCAAAATCACTTAGATGGATGCATAGGTTTAATCAAGATAAAATTTGGTTTAAATCACAATTTTGGTTTAATTTGGTGCTAAATTTAATTTGAGTAATTTTAGTTTAATTTAATTCAAGTCAACAAATTTAATTTGAAAATTTGTGTAAAGTTTGTTTGGCCTATATTAAAACTTCAATTAATTTTTGTTGGGATATTTTAGGACTTGAGTTGAATTAATTTTTTTTTAAAGAAAAATCAAATTATTTGTTAAGTTTAATTTTAATTTGAAGAAATTAAAATTGGATGTTTATAATTGTTTAAAGTTTGAAAAGAATTTTTTAAATTTGATATTTGTTGAACCATCGCCCATTTTTCAAATTGCGTATTCACCCCCTACCGAGTGGTATCAAAGCGTTTTTAAGCCTAACAGTTTATTTTGATGATATCCTAATTTACAGCCGATCAAAGGAGTAGCACCTTGACCATGTGGCTTAGGTATTGAAGGTTCTACGAGCCGAACTATTTTTTCCTCACGTTAAAGAAGTGCGTCTTTATGGTACCATCAATGACGTTCTTGGGTTATGTGGTTTTCGACGAGAGCGTCAGAGTGGATGATGCCAAGGTTCAGACGATAGTCGGATTCAGCACTATCATGGTGACTATCACGAACTTGATGAGTACTTCTACGAGCATTGAGTTTTGGTGGGATACAGAGGCAGATAGATCCTTCACGCGCATCAAGGAGTTGCTTACGATAACGCCTATTTTAGCACTACCTGATTTTGATCAGCTGTTTGAGTTGTCTTGCGATGCTTGCAAGATATGGGTGGGTGATGTTTTAAGTCAGAATGGGAAATCGATCGCCTTCTTTAGTCAGAAGCTGACAGGGGTCGTTCTCCATTATTCTATATATGATCTCGAGTTCTATAGTTCATAAAGGCAGTGAAGTTCTGATCATCCTATCTTCTCCATAAAGAGTTCGTCATCAAGTCTGATCGTGAGGCCCTACGTTTTCTACATAGTCAGCGGCGTATTAGTGACAGGCATAACAAATGGACTGCCTACCTATAGCACTACACATATCATTTATAGTACAATCCAGGACAGAAGAATTAGGTAGCAGATGCCCTTAGCAGTAGAGCGTATGTCTTAGTGACTATTAGGGGTCAAGTGTTTGGAATTGATGAGGTCCGTGATTTTTACCTGACTAATGTAGAGTTTGGACCGATCTTTGCATCTTGCCAGTAGGGTTATGGTGCTTCGAACGGGTATCTATTACATGATGGGTTTCTAGACTAGGGGATGGCCTTATGTATCCCATCTTTTTCTTTGAGGGAGAAGATCATTTCTGAGATCCATGGACGAGGGTAGTCGGTCCATTTGGGACAGACGCGTACCCACGCGATGTTGAGGGATCGATTTTACTAGACGATGAGGAGGAGGGATGCCAACGCCTTCATTAGGTGTTGCTACACTTACCAAACGACCAAGGGCCAGCACATCATTGTAGGTATGTACACTCTATTGCTGATTCCTGAGAGACTGTGGCATGATGTCTCGATGGACTTTATTATGGGTCTACCCCGTACTTCTAGTGGTCATGATTCCATCCTTGTCATGGTGGATAGGTTCTTTAAGATGTCGTACTTCATTCCTTGTACTCTCACGACATATGCGTGCCATGTGGCTTCATTACATTTTTGTGAGATTGTCCATCTTCACGAGGTTCCACGTAGCATCACATCTGATAGGGACGTATAATTTACGAGACATTTCTGGCGTACATTGTGGGGACTTTTACTGACATAATTACTATTCTCGACCGCTTTTCACCCCCAATCGGATGGCCAGACTAAGGAGGTCAACCGGAGTGTGCGTGACCTATTGAGATGTCTGCCTTCTGAAGACCCCCGCGGGTGGGACAGTGATAGCCCAGGCTGAGTTCACCTTTAACAACACCGTCAACCATTCTACCGACCTTTCTCCTTTCCAGATTGTATTAGGACAGTCTCCTACTATGCCTATAGACCTAGTCAAGCTTCCTCTGATGGTGCCTACTTGTCTTTCAGCTGAGGAGTTTGTCGCTCGCCTGACTTCCATCCAGCTCGATGTTCTTGCTCGACTATAGATCACTTATGCCTCTTATAAAGATGCAGCCGATGAGCACCTTCATTTTATCTCCTTCTACCCGGGTGATTTAGTTATGGTATACCTCGAGAAGGCGCGGAGGCAGGGCAAAGGTAACAAGCTTTTTATGTGCCGATTCGGACCTTTTCCTATTTTCCTAAGCTTGTGGGCCGAATGCCTATGAGCTTAACTTCCCCGATGAGTTTCACATACACCACACGTTTAACGTGGTGGATCTTTATCCATTTCGAGGAACCCACCCCCACCAATCCCCATTCCACCGGGCACAGCCCATCCGATCCGCTCTCACGTTGATCGCATTGTAGGAATTCTAGACTCCGAGCTTGTCTCCTCATCTTCGAGAGATTACACTCATTACTTGGTTCGCTGGGTTTGGCCGACTTGAGGGCGAGGACTTATGGATCACCGATACCACCCTGCATCACATAAACCTCGATTTCTATCGTCAATATACAGAGTATATGGAGTCTTCTCAAGAGACGGAGAGTGATGCAGGAGCATAGGGACATGAGCGTCCTTCTTATCATTTTTTTATTTTGTCCTTTTTTAGCCTTTTTGTATCTTCAGTATAAATAGCCCGAGGGCCTCATTTTGTAACACTTTTGACATTTTGATAATGAGAACCTAGAGAGAGAAATTGAGACTCATTCATGAATTCTTCTACTTGTTGCTGTTGTTGTGTAGATTAAACCTTTACGCTTTCGCACCTTATTTTCACGTCAGAAACTATAAATACCCTTACATACACATGTTATTGTTAAAATGGTTGACAAGTCAATTGATGGAACTAGATGATAGTGTTCGGGTAGGTTGGAAAAAACTTATCCAACTCATATGGGTTTGGAAGTTTGAAGAGCCACACTAATTAAGTGGGGGACTATTTAGTTTTAAAATAAAGTATTTTAGGCTCTATGCTTTCTTATGAACTATAATAGTTTATGGGAATGTCCACTTTATACCAAACAAATTTAGTGATTTTGACCATAGTTTTATGAGATGGGATGAAAAAAAGTGGTTACAACTTTTGAAATGGATTCTCACCTGTATCAGTAGAATAAATAAAATGCTTAATTCGATCGGTTTTAATAACTCAATATTATTCACCCCTCACAAACATAACCTTACATATGGCAAGTGCAATGTAGAATTATATTTTAAATATTACTGATACAACAAATTATACATCAAAGCCTAAAAGGATACAACTAGGAAATTTTGAAAGAGAGACCTCATCTGTTGTGTTTTGGTATTGGCCATTTGGTCTTTGTTCAGACTTTTCTTTGACTCCAATGCAACCTGAACTAACTTTATGCTTTTGGGGAGCCTCAGCCATATTTATTTTTTTAAGTCTCGCAATTTTCATAGAAGCTTAGTTTTGCTTGAAATAAGAGCATTATTATATCATCTTGTTATTTCCCTTAAAAAAATCCAAGAAATTCAACCCAAGTCCCAGAACCTTACCAATGAACGAACCACAACAACTTGAATGTCTAATTTTCCCATCTACAAATAATTCATTAAAAAAATTATCAATAAACTAATAAAAAATACATGCTAATCAACACTCCACAGCCATCTAAAATTGTCTTAAAAAGGTAACATTAAATTTCCAACTCATAGATTCAATACGATATCTATAGTAAGATATGGAAATGGAAAATGAGTTGCTTCCCGACAAAGTTCAAAATTCTTGTAATTACCCTCAGTTCTAAGAGAACGAAGTATTGGTGTTGAAAATGTTTTATAGTAACCATATTTTGGAAGTTATGTACCAACACGTAAATTGCTAAGGAATTAACATTTTATAGTAACCATGAGAGTATCTATCTTACATATACACCAATACGTGATCGATTTAAATTATCCGTAGAATGCCTTGTATAGATATTCAGTCTATGAAAAAGATGGACAATCAAACCTTTTATTTTTAAAACTCAACATGATATCAACGCATAAAATCTTAGTGTTGAGATATCTGATCCTCCAGATGGCTAGAATTGGTTACCGAAAATAATCAAACAAAGGCTGGTTATTAGATGCATTAGCTTATTGCATTGATGCTTCATCGATGATTCGGAAGCCAACGCCACACCATTCTCTACATGACACTTTCCAATATATACTAATGAATTGAAAATGATCCTAGGGCTCGTGCATATTATCCTAAAGTCTTATATTTGAGAAATTTTGACGATCCTAAGGTGTTGAGCTCCCAATTCTAAATGAAACGACTTGGTACACTTTGGCACGAAATAAAACATAGGACCTAAGTAATGGATCTCAAGACATATAATCTATGGAAGCAGTCAAAAATTAAATTAAGGATGAGTTGATTGGAATGATATGACTTTTGCCTATAATGGTGCAACTTCTTTTCCACACAGAACGACGTCTTCCAATTTATTTCTTTTAGCTTCAGTCGACACATATTAATTTTCAGGAAGAAATGTAGAAGTGATTTCATTCACTACAATCACGTCCAAACAAAGATGTTAATGCAAATAAGATGCTACATATTCTATATTCTATTTATAGGCAATATTAATCCATTATTATGAACATAAAAGGAAAAGAAGAACAAGTAGAGTCAAATATGATAAAAATGACAATAGTATTGATTTCCTACTAAAATAACATAAACAAACAGCACATACTGAAATTATAAAATAAAAAAGTTGCAGTAAACTCAGAATTTTGAAGTTAATATGAACACAACAATGTAACTAATTAACAGTGAAAAAAAAAGAAAAGATAAAACTAAAAGAATATAGATTAGCATAGAACTTAACTGATGTGTACGGGTAAATGGTGGGACCAAAGGGTATTTCAGGAAGTGGAGTTTGGAATAATTTTGTAATTCTTGGGTGTATTAATTTAGTTATTTAGGATAGTTAGCATTATAAATCATATTTAGATACGATTTATCTTTTACTTATTCTAATTTATCCATGATTATCTATTAATTATCTGATCAGATTATAACTTTCATTATTCTACTACAAATAGATCCATTGGCCACCCATTGTAAACAACAATTATTAATAAGATTTATGGGATTGTGGATTTGTGGATTTGGGTTTAATATTTTCTATTGCTTTTGTGTGTGTGTTCCGTTGCGTAGTGACATGTTTACATCATTAACATCACCGAACGACCTTAGACGACTTCCCTTTATGTCTAACTACAAAGATTGCACCAATAAATTAAGCTTCATTACACTCTTCATCTAAATTGTTAGACGGCAAATCAAAAATGGCCATGACAGAAATTGACTGTTAATAGTGTAAAAAGATGAAAGATAAAATTAAAAAAATAATGGTCATGTATACTTATTTATGTTGAACAAAAGGAAAGTTGATGTCCAACCTTGATGGGGTGAGCATCCGCAACTAAAAAACGGGAATTGACAACAAGAGGATTTAAACCATTTGCAGTAGCAAATTAGTGAATTCTTGCAAAGATATAGTTTATGGATCGGGGTTCTGTTCCAGCCAACAGCATGCAACACCTGCAACACACACATTCATTGTAAGACAACAACATGAAAATAGAACTTGGACCATGAAAGGTAATATAAGCCTTCAACTTCAACAATATACTGTATTGTTTCCTGATAAAAATGACATCAGGAAGCAGTTAATATAGAGGCAAATAAAACATCAATATCAATAGAATAGAGCAAGCTAATCTTTACGAAACTAACCTTATAATATAAAACACAAGATGAAACCAACACTATCATCCCTAGGACTCTGGAATCAGCATGTTCAGTTACTTCAGTATAGGTGAAATATAATTATAATTAATTAAAATTAAATCACCCTCGTAAGTAGGTAGTAATGTGTGAAGATAACATGTTAACCATGAAGAGGCAACTGTTCGAGGAAAAATTCCAATGTAGAATGGCCTTCTGTATTGAATTAGGTCCAAAATAGTAAGGCCACAGAACATGTGTGTTCATGAGTGATATATCATGACCATCATTAAGTAAAGGCTCATTAAATAACTTTGCTGTAATGCTATAATAATGTTTGATTTGTAGCCATAAATGATCACCAACGATTGTGTTGTGTTTCAATTATAAAAAGCATTGTTCTTAGATGAGTTATTATTTTTTTTAAATTGCTCCTAAGGAGCAGAAATATCATAAATAAAGGAAAATAGTGGATGACTGAGTTGACCACCAAGGCGTATAGAGGAAAAGCCCAAAGATAAAAAACAAAAAACACATCATTTACCATTGTGGGTCTTCATATGAGTTTCTGGAAGATTGAAATTTCGCTTAGCTTCTTCAACGCTGGCATCTCTGTACTTTTGGGCTTCCAACATAAAATGTACCATTATAGCTTCCGTATCTAGAGAGTTTCCATATTCATCCCAAATTTTTTGGAGACCATTCTCAATGGCCTGTTTAGCTACAACCATAATTTTGAAAATTTCAACATCGGCCAATTTTTTATTGGTTTCATCTTGTTAGGTTGACTTTGCCGCTCTTTCTTTTTTATGTCTTTGTTTTGGGCTTTGGTGCGTTTAGAATCACAAGAGATAGAAGGACTAGGGAAAAAAAATCTGCTACCTTGTTCAAATCATTTTCGTTACTAAAATTATCTGAATGATTTGGAGAATGTGGAGGGATTGAGGAGCTATCCATGGACAAAGTGGAATTTTTTGA
Source organism: Sambucus nigra (assembly GCA_949130495.1). Classification (NCBI taxonomy): domain Eukaryota; kingdom Viridiplantae; phylum Streptophyta; class Magnoliopsida; order Dipsacales; family Adoxaceae; genus Sambucus; species Sambucus nigra. The sequence goes on along the minus strand of OX422222.1, from coordinate 467,135,584 downwards.
CTTGGTATTTGGGTCCTCATCACTAAGATGATTTGCCCATGAATTTTTTCTTTGAAAATTAAAGTCAGAAGCCTGAGTGAAGCCTTTGGAGATATCAGTATCTCCTTAAGAGGCACAAGAGGCGCATGATTTTGGGATAAAATTCCCATGTGAGGCAAAAAAAATTAGAGGAGAAACTAGCTGGACTTAGTGTGTTCGGTGGGATATCAAGATGCACACTACCTATGTCATCAGTAGACAGAATAGGAAATACAAGCTGCCCATTATCTGTCCCTACTTTAGCAACTTTAGATTCACTAAAAGCCACATTATCCTCCTCTATCTCAGCTTAAGTTTCATCATTACCAAGGACACAAAAGCTATTGCTGACATGAGGATATGGAGTGTTGTTGTGGTTTGGTTGCGTAACACTATCTACATTAATATCTTCAACCCGATAATATTGGGCTCCAACAGGAGCCGCCTCACCAGACTTTAAACTGACTCCATTTTTAACCAAAAAACGAACTTTACCCAGAGCATTTCCATCAAGCTGAGTTGCCTTCTACTTCTTCCTATCATGATGAACTAAGTTGTCTTGATTTATGGAACTTTACGTTTAACTTTTTTGCAGGCTGTAATTGGATGACCAATATAACCACAATATTCACAAAAGGATGGAGACTCCTCAACTGCAATTTTTATGAGAATTTTCATCCCATAAAATACTATAATAACAAGATTAAGCAAAGAATAGGAAAAATCAATATCAATAAGGACCCTAGCAAACAACCCATATTTTTGCTGTAAAGTGGTTTGGTCGATTCTGAGGGCAATACCCACCCCTCTAACAATTTCCAACAGAAGTCTAGGATTCCAAAATTCGTCAGGCAGATCCAAGAAGCGAACCCAAACATGAGCATTAAAAGAAACAATGTTTAAGGGACTAAAATTTGGACTCGAGTGCATGAGTTTAAGCAGTCCTATGTTAAACCGTATTGTGCCTAAAAACCAAACCTTATTTAAATCTTCTTCTAAAGAAAAACACAAACTAAAATAACCCTTACCTTTAGGAGTTAAGCGCCATGATTCTTCCCTTTTCCAGACAGAATTCAAAGAAGACTTCAATTCTTGAGCTGTTAAATTTTTTTGGCCTTTAGCCAAAAACAATCCTCCCAAAAGTCTCAACTTGCATGATTCCATTGATTGCTTATAAATGTCTAAAGAAATTTGAACATGTGGAGTATCATCTTGATAATATGGTTCAGGGAGGTTGGACATGTGTTGTCAAGATCTTGTAGATGTTTCTTTGATGCTTGTAAAAACTCATTCATTTGGGGAACTTGGAACAAAAGACTTTGGCATTAAGATAGACGCCATACTTATGAGAAAACTAATTTGAGATATTGAAAAGCAGATGATCACTCATGAAAAGCAAGAGAGAAGCAGGAGCTTCTCTCTTTAGAATTGGCTGTCAGGGGCTCACCCAATGCCTGTCAATTGAGAAAATCTATTCATAGATGAGTTCAATTCTTACCAAGGACACAAAAAGAAGCAATCTATGCTTCTTCTTTAGCATCAATTGGTGGGGACCCCAAACCATGGAAAGGATTCGACTTCAGATCTCAACAGCGGAACGAGATCCGAATTTGAACAGGGGAGCCGTTTCGATTGGATCTCGTGTGATACCGTAGACTTTCAAGGCTACAACTTCGATTTGACCCCTTGAGTCGTTGCTTTCTTTTTTGTGTTTATTCACTTATACATCGACGTTGATTTGAAAGTTGTCCAACTTTAAAAATTACTTCGCGTGCGAAATCCATGCTATTTTGTACTGTTCACTCTATGAGCTCTTATATGGTGCCATGCACCTTTTGCGCATGCAAATGACAGAAGCAAATCCCTGCGAACAACAGAGCGAACTGGACAAAAAATGTGAGATTTACATGCAAAGTAAATTCTTAGCACTGGTGAGGGGCTCAAAAATGTTGAAAATTAAACTTGTTTTTGAAATTAAAAAAAATTGGGCTTTATTAGTTTGTATTTTTAGGTTAAATGTTTGGGTTGTCTAATTAGTTAGTATTGGGCCTCTATAAAGTTAGACCCATTAAGAGTGATATTTTGCCAAGAACATTCTAGATCCATCTTGTGTATTGTGGAGAGTGTAAGAAATGGTAGATAGATGTGGAAGGTTCTAGAGATTCAATCTTGACCCTTGATGTAAATTTAATCTCCACCATTCATTTGAGTTGGAGGATAGTATAAATAGGGGTGTTGTCTCCACATTTTGTATCAACCAAAATTTAGTGAGTTCTAATAAAATAGTTCCTTTCACCAAATAGTTATCCACTCCTTTTTATATATTTTGCTCCCTCTCCTAAATATATAAACAACCTCTTCCAACAAAGTGGTATCAGAGCCAAGGTTCTAAAATGGCTAATGGTATGGTTCCTTTCCAAATTCCCCAACTCACCAAAGACAACTACAACCATTGGAGTATCAAGATGATGGTGTTACTCGCTTCTAAAGTTGTTTGGGAGATCGTTGAAAAAGGCTATAATGAGCCTCAAGATGAAGCCACTCTATCTCAAGCTCAAAAGGATAGATTAAAAGAAGCAAGGAGGACAGATCAAAAGGCCCTCACTCTCATTCACCAAGCATTGGATGAAGGTACGTTTGAGAAAATTGCGTTTGCCACAACCGCCAAAGAAGCATGGGAGACTCTACAAAATTCTCATAAGGGGATTGAGAAGGTAAAGAAGGTTCGTCTCCAAACACTTAGAGGTGAGTTCGAGTCTTTGCATATGAAAGATTCCGAGTTACTTTCAGATTATTTTGCTAGAGTTTTGGCTATTGCCAATCAATTAAAAACTAATGGTGAAAATATGAGTGACACACGGGTGGTAGAAAAAATCCTCCGCTCTTTAAGTTCCAAGTTTGACTATGTTGTTGTAGCAATTGAAGAATCTAAAGATACAGATTCTATGGGAATTGATGAACTCATGGGTTCCTTAAAAGCCCATGAAGAGAGACTTAACAGGAAAAGTCAGGAGACTTTAGAGCAAGCTCTTCAAACAAAGCTTACTCTAAAAGAAGGAAGAGAATACAACAACGAACGGAGCCAAAGAGGAAGAGGCAGATGTCAATTTCGAGGAAAAGGCGGTGTGAAGTATTTCAACAATGAAAGGCAAAACTCATATCCAGCAAGAGGACGTGGAAGAGAAGGCAACACGAGACCAAGGTACGAAAAATCTCAAATTAAGTGTTATAGTTGTCAAAAATTCGGCCATTATGCTTCGGAATGCAGAAGTAATTCGAATAATGTGGAGGAGAAGGCTAACTATGTTGAAAAGGAAAAGCACAAGGATTCGACATTGTTATTAGCATACAAAGGAGAACATAATGGAGAAAGCAAGATGTGGTATCTTGACACGGGAGCAAGCAACCATATGTGTGGAAAAAAGGACATGTTTGTGGAACTTGATGAATCGGTAAAGGGCAATGTTACTTTTGGAGATGAATCAAAAGTGCCGGTGAAAGGAAAAGGTAAAATTTTGATTCGTATGAAAAATGGGAAGCACCAATTTATTTCAAATGTCTACTATGTGCCAAACATGAAAAAAAATATCTTGAGTCTGGGGCAACTCTTAGAGAAAGGTTATGATATCCACATGAAAGATCATAGTCTTTCTTTAAGAGACCAAAGAATGAATTTAATTGCTAAAGTACCTATGGCAAGAAATAGAATGTTTTTGCTAAACATTCAAAGTGAAGGTGCAATGTGTTTAAATGCTTGCTTTAAAGACATGTCTTGGCTTTGGCACTTAAGGTTTGGGCATCTAAATTTTGGTGGCTTAAAATTATTGCATAACAAAGGAATGGTTAATGGGTTGCCTCCCATTAATCATCCGGATCAATTATGTGAAGGATGCTTACTTGGAAAACATTCTAGAATGAGTTTTCCAAAAGAGTCAATTACAAGAGCAAAGAAGCCCCTAGAACTCATTCATACCGATGTGTGTGGCCTTATTACTCCTTGTTCTTTTGGCAAAAATAGATACTTTCTACTTTTCATTGATGATTTTAGTAGAAAGACATGGGTCTATTTCTTAAAAGAAAAATCAGAAGTATTTTGTTCTTTTAAGAAATTTAAAGCACTTGTGGAAAAAGAAAGTGGTTATGAAATAAAATCTATGCGATCCGATAGAGGAGGCGAATTCACTTCTAAAGAGTTTGAAAAGTTTTGTGAAGAAAATGGGATACGCCGTCCTTTAACGGTTGCATACTCACCTCAACAAAATGGAGTTGCTGAAAGAAAAAATAGATCCATTTTAAATATGACTCGAAGCATGTTGAAAAGTAAAAGAATGCCAAAAGAATTTTGGGCCGAAGCTGTGGATTGTGCCGTTTATCTGTCAAATAGAAGCCCCACTAGAAGTGTGTGGAATAAAACTCCACAAGAAGCATGGAGCGGGAGAAAACCCGGAATTTCTCATTTGAGAGTATTTGGGAGCATTGCATATGCTCATGTGCCAGATCAAAAGCGGACAAAGCTTGATGACAAGAGTGAAAAATACGTATTTGTTGGCTACGATTCACGCTCCAAAGGTTACAAGTTGTACAATCCAATCAGTGGAAAAGTCATCACGAGTAGAGACGTCAAGTTTGATGAAGAAGGCTCGTGGAAGTGGGATGCCCAGGAGGAAAACTATGACTTTCTTCCTTTGTTTGAAGAAGAAGATGAAGATAGCAGCAATGGAGAGTTAGAAGAGCCTGTTACTCCACCTCCATCACCACCACCATCATCATCATCATCATCAAGTCAAAGTTCACATGAAAGAGCCCCACGTTTCAGAAGCTTGGATGAAATATATGAGGTAACTGAAAATCAAAATGATATAACTCTCTTTTGCCTTTTTGCCGATTGTGAACTTATAGGTTTTGAAGAGGCCATACAAAGCAAGAGATGGAAGGATGCAATGGATGATGAGATAAAAGCAATTGAGAAGAATGACACATGGGAGTGACAAGTCTTCCCAAAGGGCACAAAGCTATTGGAGTCAAATGGGTGTATAAAGCCAAGAAGAATGCTAAAGGAGAAGTGGAGCGGTACAAAGCAAGATTAGTCGCCAAAGGATTTAAGCAACGGTATGGAATTGACTATGAAGAGGTATTTGCTCCAGTTGCTCGTCTTGAAACTATAAGATTAATTATCTCTTTAGCAGCTCAAAATAGATGGAAAATCCATCAAATGGATGTGAAGTCTGCTTTCTTAAATGGCCATCTTGAAGAAGAAGTATATGTAGAGCAACCCATGGGGTATGTTGTGAAAGGCAACGAAGATAAGGTGTTAAAATTGAACAAGGCATTATACGGCCTAAAACAAGCACCAAGGGCATGGAATAGTAGAATTGATCAATATCTTCATAAAAATGGTTTCAAAAAATGCCCTTATGAGCATGCCCTATACACAAAGGTGAATGGAAATAAAGATATGTTAATTGTTTGCTTGTATGTGGATGATTTAATCTTCACAGGAAATGATGCAAAGATGATCGAGGAGTTTAAGAAGGTGATGACAAGAGAATTCGAGATGACCAATATTGGGCTCATGTCCTACTATCTTGGCATAGAAGTAAAGCAAGAGAAAGAAGGAATATTTATTTCTCAAGAAAGCTATGCAAAGGAAGTTCTCAAGAAATTCAAGATGAATGAATGTCAGCCCGTAAGCATTCCCGTGGAATGTGGAACCAAGCTGTCGAAGCATGAAGAAGGAGAAATAGTGGATCCAACATATTTTAAGAGCCTCGTTGGAAGCTTGCGATACATAACATGCACAAGGCCCGATATCCTCTATGGAGTTGGACTTATCAGTCGTTATACGGAAACTCCAACAATAACACACTTGAAGGCTGCAAGAAGGATCCTTCGCTATGTTAAAGGAACGATTGACTATGGATTATTTTATTCAGTCTCTAACAGTTTCAAGCTTGTTGGCTACAGTGATAGTGATTGGGGAGGAGACTTAGATGACCGAAAAAGCACAAGTGGGTTCGTGTTCTACATGGGAGACGTTGCATTCACATGGAGTTCAAAGAAGCAACCTATTGTCACCCTTTCCACTTGTGAAGCTGAATACGTCGCCACAACAAATTGTGTATGTCATGCAATTTGGTTGAAGAATTTATTGAAAGAGCTTAACATACCTGAAGATACGGTTGAGATATGCGTCGACAACAAATCGGCGATTGCATTAGCAAAGAATCCAGTTTTCCATGACAGAAGCAAGCACATCGACACAAGGTATCACTACCTTCGTGAATGTGTGGAAAAGAAGGAGATACAACTGAAGTACGTAAAGTCTCATGATCAAGTTTCCGACATCTTTACCAAACCACTCAAGCATGAAGTGTTCCACAAGCTACGAAGACTACTTGGAGTTGCAAAACCAAGTTTAAGAGGGGGTGTTGAAAATTAAACTTGTTTTTGAAATTAAAAAAAATTGGGCTTTATTAGTTTGTATTTTTGGGTTAAATGTTTGGGTTGTCTAATTAGTTAGTATTGGGCCTCTATAAAGTTAGACCCATTAAGAGTGATATTTTGCCAAGAACATTCTAGATCCATCTTGTGTATTGTGGAGAGTGTAAGAAATGGTAGATAGATGTGGAAGGTTCTAGAGATTCAATCTTGACCCTTGATGTAAATTTAATCTCCACCATTCATTTGAGTTGGAGGATAGTATAAATAGGGGTGTTGTCTCCACATTTTGTATCAAGCAAAATTTAGTGAGTTCTAATAAAATAGTTCCTTTCACCAAATAGTTATCCACTCCTTTTTATATATTTTGCTCCCTCTCCTAAATATATAAACAACCTCTTCCAACAAAAAATAGCATCTGGAAGAACCTATCAAAGTCTTTGAAATTTCATGCCAAGAAATCTTAACCCATTCCTAGGTAGGTCATAGGTGTATATCTATAAATTCAATAGAATATATATCGCAAGTCAAAACATTTTATATAGAACAACAATACTCATGACCACTGCAAAAGGGAAGGGGAATGATAAACAAAACAAAAAATATAGAAGTTTATTTTTGATATTTTCTGAAAGTGAGTACATAACTAAAAGTAGAATGCGAAAAACTAAAACATGATGGAACTTAAGTGATGGAATTAAGTGCAATGATGGTGATGCATTGGTGTGGTAGTTAAGATGTGAAAATAGATGTTAGTGGTGTCAAGGATAGTGGAACGAGTTATTCTTATCTTGGAGATGGTGTCTTCAAAGTTGAAGATTATGGATCATTCATGATACTTCTAGTGGTGGTCATTGTGATGACAATGATGGTGATAGTAACGCAAATTGTATGAACAAGAAAAGAGAGAAACACTGTGGTGGTCATTGTGATGACAATGATGGTGATGTTTGTGATTGTTTTATATGTTAAGAGAATTTTTGGACCAAATTAAAAAAGTTTGGACTAAACGTTAATTAAAAAATGTTGAGGGACTTTTCGTTGAATAGACCTTTTTTAAATCCTATTTTTTTGGTCTGTTTTTATTTTAAGTTCATGTTTTTTTCCTGATATGATATAGAGAAAAAATGAACATACTTCGAGTCTTACCAAAAACGAAATTAAAATTTTAAATGTAATAAATAAAAAACATGAGATAATGTAAACCCCAATTTCATGTCTTGAAATTGGAATTGAAAAATTATTTGTTCAACTTTTTGAAAATTCCAATTATAACTCCAAAGCATGGAATTGGGGTTTCCAAATACACTCTTATAGTATTTTAGTAGCAATTCTATGATTGATTTTATTTCCTACTCCCTTCATCCCAAATAAAGAGTCCACTATTCCTTTTTGGGTTATTCCAAATTCAGAGTCCACTTTCCATTTTTGCACATAATCAACGATTCAAATTTCCCGATAGTGATCATGTTGTGATCTTGGCCATTGATTGGACGCAATGTTTTAAAAAGCGCGCTATTGCTTTTTGCGGGCCAAAAACGCAACGTCGTGGTCAATGTATTACGGGATGCTAAAAAAGTGTGCGTTATTTGGCGCAACAGCAACGCTATCCATGTTTTTTTTAGAAATCAGTTTAGTTAAGGAGGGGAGAAAAGTGTTACCGTATTTCACGTGCGGACTTTATTTGGGTGAAGTATTCTTTGTTTCAAACCCTCAATTTACTTATTTACGAAGGTCTCAATGATGTTATTTGCTTATTTTACAAAGTTTAGCTTAAAAGGTTACTTTTATTTAATATTTTCTATTCCAAACTCTCAGTTTACTTAAACGTTTACTTATTTTATATTTTTTAGTAAATAATGTTTTTTATTTTATAATTTTCAGTTTTAAATGTTACTAATTTTTCAAATCTCAGTTCGATTTTTTTTTAATAATTGTCAGTTTAAAATGTTGCATGTGTCAGAAATATCTGCTTAAATTGTTATTTATTTTATAATTTTCAGCTTTAATTGTTACTTATTTTTCAGATTTCTGTTTTAAATTTTATTATTATTATTTTTTTATATTTGTCATTTTAAAGTACTACTTGTTTTATAAATTTCTTTTTAAAATGTCATTATATTATAATTATGAGTTTAAACTTTTACTTATTTTACAAATTTCATATTAAATTTTATTTTATTATATTATTTTTAGCTTTGAATGTTACTTATTTTGGGAATTCTGTTTAAAATGTTATTATTATTATTATTATTATTATTATTATTATTATTATTATTATTATTATTATTATTATTATTATTATTATTATTATTATTATTATTATATATATATATATTTTTTTAATTGTCAATTTAAAAAGTATCTTTAGAAAAAAATTTAAAAAATCAATTTCAAATCTAACTTTTTTTACCAATTTCAATTTAAAATGTTACTTTCTTACAAATTTCATTTTAAAATGTTATTTATTTTTTCATTTATATTTATTTTTATAATTTTTTTAATTGAAAAGCAAGAATGCATGAATTGCTTGCGCGATGCGCGACGCTACTTCGGGACCAGAACGCGACACCATGTGCGACTGCGATTTAAAACATTGATGGGAGGTATACTTAATCTATACAAAAAGAGAATATGTCCTCTTAATTTGGGATGTAGGGAGTATTTTTTTTTGTGGGGGGGGGGGGGGGGGGGTGTAATTCTGAGACACGTGCCTACAAATTGATACACAAGACCAGGGACGTAGCCATGAATTGTCGTTAATGGGGGCTAATTTAGTGGTGATGGTTCGGGGACGGGAGCCCCCGAGCCGAATTTTTTTAGGTTATTTTTTAGTATTTCACAAAAATAACGTAATTTATTCAATCTAATGGAAAGAGAAATAAAAAATTTAGCCAACATTTCGCTCCAAATTTAAACCAACAATATCCTTAATTATTCCCTAAAATTAGCCCTAAAATTCAAATTTAAACTATCAATTCAAACCCCAAATTTATATCTACAAATTTACTAAACAATTCATAAATTGACTCATTTGATAAAAAAAATTAGGGTTGCTAATATCCCCAAAAAACTAATAGCATTACATAATATCAATATTCCCTAACATTGAAAGCATAACATGAGGAACCCTAAAATTAATTCTACATATTAACTCTAATATCCCTAAAATTAGAAACCCTAAATAAATATATCATTATAATATTAATCTTCAGATAAACATAACAAACAACAACAATTTACCTCGCTTAAGAACTTAGAAGCAGGGGAGAGCAATGTCAGTGTATCCAAGCAGCAGCAACACAGTGTGTAGTGTGGGTTTTTGGAACGGGGTTGTTGTTATGAACGCCCGGCTGTGCAGTGTACTGGCACTACACCAAAATGGCCAAATTGTCACCTTTCAGCCGGCTGACCGTGACAAAAAAAACACGCATTTTTTATCACGGTCATTGACCTTGACACGACCGTGACAAGAAATTGTCACGGTCATTGACCGTGACAATTCTTTAAATAATTGTCACGGTCAGTGACCTTGACACGACCGTGACAATGTTCACAGCAAAATCTCTTTCCCCCTTCTTTTTTCCCTCCCGCGCCGTTCCCTCCCTCTCTCTCTCTCTCTCTTCCATTTATATATATGTTTATGTGTATATATATGTGTGTATGTGTGTATATATGTGCGTGTGTGTGGATGTGTGGGGGGTGGGGCAGGGTGGGGTAGGGGTGGGGGCAGGGTGAGGGTAGGGGGTAGGGGGTTAAAAATGTAAATAAATAAGTAATTTTCTATAAATTTCCAAAAATAATATCCAAAAATGTAAATTTAAATAATATCCAAAAATAATATCCAAAAATATAAATTTGTAGTAATTGTCATCCGAAGTTGCTAAAAGCATCCGAAGTTAAAAAAGCATGAAAAATAAAATATTTTTTAAGATTTGTGGTGAATAACTAAAGTTAAAAAAAGTATTATTTTAGTCATTAGATTACTTTTTGAATTCGGGCGATGCGCGTAAATTTGTAGTAATTGTCTTATAATAAAGATCAATTAGTCTATGTTGTTGAAAATTTTGATCAAATTGGTGAGCCCTTCATATTTTAAAAATGTTATTTATATTCCTATAGAACAGCTTAGATAGTGTGTGTGTGTGTGTGTGTGTGTGTATGTGGTCAACCCATGAATTTATTTTTGTATTTGAATTAACCCATTATATGAAACATACTTGAAATTAAATATAGTGCGCGTAGATACTAGCATTCTAGTTCTTATGCGTACGCATTCAATAGCCCTTAGACCCGTTCGAGAGTCATTACACCTGTAATGAGATCTCTCGAATTGTCCCGTTTGGACAGTTTGAGACTGTATAATTTCTGTATAATATTCTTATTGGCTTAAAGTTGTTACTTTTGGACGAAGTTCTGCAGTCGTATCTTAATGTTCTCTGGGTACATACTAGATTGATAAGTGTGACTGTTATTTCAATTGACCAATTGAAATAACACTCACACCTGCCAATCTACGTCGTGTACTTTGAGAACTAAGGGGATATGCTGTCGAATTTTTTTCAAATCGTAACAATGTGCATGAGCTGTTAAGTATATTACAGAAAAATGCATTCTTGAATGGGATAGGACCACTTACCCTTTAATAGGATAATTAAATGATGGGATAATTAAATAAAACATACTATAAATCTAAGTTTTGTTTACCTTTAATAGATGTTTAGTTGTGGTAGCTGTGATGGGATATCCGAAATACAAAGAGTGGATGGGTCAGACTAATAGAACGGGGGATGTGTTTCGCAGAGGTGCTAACGAATTTGTGAAATATGCAAAGAGATGTCGTAATGATGAAGAGTTTTCGTGTCCGTGTGCTAGGTGTAAGAATGGTAAGGTGTTTGAGTGGAAAACAATTGAACTACATTTGTTAAGATCGGGTATGCAAGATAGTTATCGATTTTGGAGTTTTCACGGTGAATTGAAAGTTCGTTTTGTCCCCGACCAACCTTCACAACAACCTTCAACAAGTAGAATAGATGTAGAAGGGGACGACGTAGATCATAATATGTTAGAGGATTTAGTTGATGATGCGTACGGAGTTTATGAAACTGAGGAGAATGAGGTTACTGATGATGTAGAAGATTCAAGTGCTCGTGAAGATAACACGATAAAACTTGACGATGACTACGAAAGTTTAAAATTTAAGGCGACCCAACCGTTATACTCTGGCTGTGAGAAAGATCAAACAACTTTACATGCCATGGTTGGTTTGCACAGTTTGAAGACGCAGTACGGTTTGTCTGGCAATAGCGTGACGGGAATTATGAAATGGGTGAAGGGCTTATTACCCAAGGTGAATACACTTACAAATAGCTATCATGTTATGAAGAACAGTTTGAAAGGTTTGGGAATGAAGTATAAATCGATTCATGCTTGTGTGTATGACTGCATACTATACCGAAAGGAGTATGAAAATCTCGATCGTTGTCCAGTATGCGATGAACCTAGATATTTCCAATCTACTAGTAAGGAAGGCACAAGCTCAAAAGTGCCTCAAAAAGTATTGAAATATTTTCCCGTTGGGCCTAGATTAAAGCGATTTTTCACAGTACCATGGATTGCAGAGGCAATGACTTGGCATGCCAGGGCAGAAGTAGGGAGTAATATCATGCATCATCCTATTGATTCTACTGCCTGGCGGAGGATGAATTTTGAGTATCCCGATTTTGCTCGAGAATAACGCAACATTCGTTTAGCTATATCAACAGATGGTTTCAATCCATTTGGAAATCTAAGCACCAATCAGAGTGTATGTTCAGTGATCCTAGCCCCACTCAACCTCCCTCCTTCACAGTGTATGAGACCTGAATTTTCGATGATGGCTTTATTGACACCTAGGCCAAAGGCACCAAGTGATGACATTGATATCTACCTGGCTCCTTTGGTAGAAGAATTAAATGAGTTGTGGGAAGAGGGTGTGCAATCATTTTACTCTTTTAGAAAAGAAGAGTTTACGCTGAAAGCTATGTTGATGTGGGCAATTCATGATTTTCCAGCTTATGGGACATTATCCGGATGTATAGTACATGGTTATTTGGGGTGTCCTATTTGTTGAGAGGAGACTGAATATCTTCATCTATCCTCTAGCTTAAAAAATGTATACCATTGCCACAAGAGGTTTTTACCCCCAGCTCATAGTTTCAGATTTGAGAAAGGTTCCAATTTTTTATTGGTCGAAGTTGAACATAGGCTACCGCCGAGACAACTTTCGGGTTCAGAAATTGAAAGTAAATCTTCTGAATGTGGCCCAAATATGTCAGGTAAGAATCCCAAATTTAAGAATGTCAAGCATAAGAAGACCCCAACTGGGAATGAAACTGAGATAAGAAAGTCATGGTCTCGGAGGTCAATTTTATTTGACTTGCCTTATTGGAAGAAAAACCCGGTGCGCCATGTATTGGATGTGATGCATGCAGAGAAGAACTTCGCTGAACATATTATGGGTACTTGCCTTGGGGGGAGTCATTCAAAGGATGGAGAAAATGCACGAAAATACCTTAAAACGTTAAAACTTAAACCACAACTATGGTTGAAACAAGATAGTAGGGGAAGGACAATAATTCCCCCTGGTGCGTTTACTTTGACGACTGAGGAAAGGAAGGTGCTTCTAGACACAATATATAATTTGAAGGGCCCATCTACTTTTTCGTCCAACTTGCAAAGGATTGTGAATTATGTTACTCATGATTTACATAAGTGTAAGTCCCACGATTGGCATGTGATCATGCAATTGGTTCCTCTATTGTTTAAGCACTGTTTCTCCAAGCACAAGGATTTGCGTAGGGCTATTATGCAAATTAGTATTACCTTCTCCCTCTTGTGTGAGAAGGTAGTGAATCGATAACACATAGTGGCCGCAAAATTGGCTGTGAACGAAGCGATTTGTGTATTGGAGAAGTACCTTCCCCCAGCATTCTTTGACATAAGTGTTCACTTGTTGGTACACCTATGCGACGAGGCACTTCTTTGTGGTCCAGTTAGATATCGGTGGATGTATCCGTTTGAAAGATTGATGAAAGTTTTTAAAGATTGCGTATATTGCAGGATCAATTGCAGAGAAATACATCACCGCGGAGTCATCAATATATACTCGGGAATATATGCTTGACTCGACCAGCGTTGATGACACTGATGAATTCCTCGATGATGGTGGTAATGTGATGGGAAAACGAGTGAAATTAACGAGTTTGCAACATGAACAAGTAGCTCGTTATCTATTTGACACACATGAAGATGTCGAAGAATGCAAAAAGTAAGTTTCGAATATTATAATGTTTAACATTATTTTAGATTATTTTATACATGATTAATTTTGTAATATGCAGTAAATATGAAGCCCGTGAGAACAATAAAAGACGGAAAACAATGGTACAATCAGACAGCGAATTTAGGCTATGGTTGACACAAGAGGTAATTATAATGAAAACAGTCGTTATATAACGTTACATTACACTCAAATTTTACCACTAATATAATTAATTTATCTATATTCTCAGCTCCTAAAGATGGGTGATGCGACATCAAGGCTTGCTCGTCTAGCCACTGGACCCTTGTTCGTGGCACAAGAGTACAAAAAGTATCGATTGAACGGTTACATTTTCGGCGCTAAAGTGTACGAGGAAAGTACAAATGTACAGAACTCGGGAATTTCATACAAGGCTCTTACTTTCTTTCAAGCGAGCGCAAAAGATAAAAACATCGTTGAAGCTGAAATGACTTACTATGGTGTAATCCAAAATATATTTGAATTGGATTATATAAGCTTCAAAGAGGTTGTATTTTACTGTGAATGGGTAAGATTTGAGGATAAAAATGCTTGTAAAGTTGATCCTGTCACCAATTTGATCGTGGTTGACTTGTCCAAGTTGAAGAGCAACGACCACGTGAGCGATGAGCCGTTTGTTTGTGCATTTCAAAAGGTTAAGCAAGTGTTTTACTCGGAGTATATCAACAACGAGCCGTGGTCAATTGTCCAACACGCGCCAAGGCGTCTAAATAGTAGTGTGGATGACTTGGCTGCTCCTACCGAATATCAATCCATTTTTTATGATAACCCGAATTTGAAACAATTTTTCAATTTGTAATAAATATTTCAATTTGTACCAAAACATCCATTTTTAATGCTTTTACTTCATCTGCACTTTATCATTTTCACTCTTGTGTAGTGTGCGTGTGTGGAGAGGAGATTAATACATAAATATTCCAACTACATCTAAGTTTTGTTTATACTAATCCATGAATATATGCTTCTTACCTTTAATAGGTGATTAGTACATAGTTATTTGGGGTGTCCTATTTGTGGAGAGGAGACTGAATCTCTTCGTCTATCCGAACACTAAGAAATGCCATAATCCTATGGAGCGATGCTCTGCAAATTCCTCCCAACCGTTATGTAGCCAAACATCACCAGTTGAAGTTGTCAATTCCACTTTCCATACCCCACCACTTGGAACTTCTAGCAAAACATGGGAGACCATTGAAAGGTGGAATTGACAACTTCAACTGCTGATTTTTGGCTACACAACGGTTGGAAGGAATTTGCAACGCATAACTCCATAGGATTATGGTATTTCTTAGTGTTTAGATATGAAGAGAATTATATTTGACACGATTGCCCGGGGTACATTAGTTGGAAGGAGGTTCCATATGAGCTCAAGTTAGCTGTTTGAGTGACACTACAGGTAATGTATTTATATTTATATGTCAATTTCGATTTCGATTTCAATTACGATTTATATTTATCTATATTTGAGGGGCGGATACTAATTTTACTTTATTTCAATTCAGGGGACAGGGAGTGGCCCTAAGGGCCACATATTCTCTATACTTATGTGGCTATTCGGACGAGAAGGGAAGGATAAGGAGGTGTTCCCGAGCGTCGCGGTACAAAATCTATTTTCCATGCAAATAGTTTGTAGATTTGAGATAAAATGATGGTGATGTTGTTTCTTTTTAAATAGTTTCTTATTTGAAAATATATTTGCATTATCTTTAGTTTGTTCGGATATATGATGTTTGGAACAGGTACAACGTTGCTATAACAGGTACAAATATACTGCTGGGCAGTGGCAGTGGCCATACTGCCCAGCAGATTTTTTTAAAATTCTGCCCAGAATTGTCACGGTCATTGACCGTGACACGTCCGTGACAAATGGTGTCACGGACGTGTCACGGTCATTGACCATGACAATTTTTTTAGAAAGGATCACGGCTTTGTCACGGTTATAAACCGTGACAAATGTGTCACGGTCATTGACCACGACACGACCGTGACACAAAACGCGAGTTTTGTGTCAATGTCAATGACCGTGACACGACCGTGACAAAAAAAGTTATCTCGCCTCGAAATGTCACGGTCATTGACCTTGACAAGTTGGATTTGTCAAGGTCAATGACCTTGACAAATGGGAAGATTTGGTGTAGTGTGGGTAGGTATTAAAGAGTTCAAACTTTAATGTTTAGGTTATTATAAACTCGTGGGAGCTTGAGCCCCCCCCCCCCCCCCCACCCCCCCCCCCCCCCCCCCCCCCCCCCCCCCCCCCCCCCCCCCCTCATCCCTTAATAGCTCCGCCCTTGCACAAGACGTGTAGATCAAGATTAAGTCAACTTGATACATCACAAGTATTAGGTGAGCAGCAAGCATAAGCATCGCAAGTTACCAATTTAGCTGATCAAAATAAGTATCCTCTAGTAATCGTTCTAAGAAAGCACCAAGATATTTTTAAAAAAACATAACAACAAACATGCTCTACATCTTTGTACGGCTACATAAAACAGCTGACACTAAGTTTAGTGATAACAATAAAATTGATCATCGAGCTACAATTTATGCAATTATCTCAACTTGGGTATAAAACCAAAAAATCTAGGCAAATATAAGAGGGGTCTAATTTCGCCTTAACCATTTAAGGCAAAAGAACATATCAAGTTCTACATAACAATTGTAGTATATATTAGGGGGGTTCTTGGTCCGGTCCGATCCGATTCTGACATTTTTTTGATAGCGAACCGACTTGGTCGGTCCTCTAAAAAAGGGACTAAGACAGGACCGATAATATAGGTTAATCGACCCTAGTCGGTCCGGTCTAAACTGTCAATCCTCACATTAATGAATTACATCATTTATAAAAATAAAAATATACCTGAGTCTATTTTTCCAAACAATAAAAATAAAAAAAATATCAAAATTTACATCTAAAATAAACCTACGATTGGATTAAACTATAATTTAAACTAACGAAATGTTAAAATATATAATTCTAGGTCTGTGAGAGGCGGCCGTACCCCCATATATGGAGACCCCTAGTATATGTATTCATTTTATGAAACATACAAGTAATTAAAGTTAATATACACTTGAAAGAGAAATAAAATTATATGTTGACAGTGGGATTCTAACTCATGCCCTTTTGGACCAGAACCTTAATCTTGCGCCTTAGACGAACTTGGCCATATCAACATCATGTCATAAAAATTTATGTTCACTGAGATGCTTTCTTTTAAAACATTATAACAAACTACTTTCACAATTGAAACCTCACACACACACACACACACACACACACACACACACACAGAAAAGAAAAAAACAGACCCCGCTTGGCCACCATAGTTTGAAGAGCGAACCAAATCCTGGTCCAGAGAATGTAGTGAAAGTGAAACGCCATTAAAAAACTGCCAAAATCAAAATTAGAATCAACACCAAATGTGTGAAGAAATACTCTACTTCTTTTTGGTAACCAGATCATAAAGAACTACTCACTTATGAAACCATATATTAACCCACATGTTAAAGCTCAAGACAAATTAGAGAATCTAGCATCATATATCTCATTTGTGGAGTTACAACATAAAAAGATCCTCATACGTCCATTGTTTGGAAGTGTGTAATAAGAAATTTTTGATTATAAATAGTTGAAAAAAATATCCACAATTTTTCATTTTATATCTCATTCGGCTCACTTACAAGACCATGAGGTAATTTTCCCTTTGACCGCTAACAAACCAAACAAAGACTGACAGCGGAGAAAGAATGTTTGTTCTTCTGACTCGATATATTATTAGTCGTATGCATGCCAAAAGTATTTTATCCAAGTTGTCTGATACATAAGACCCCTCAAATCATTTGGAAATTTGGAATTCTTCAGGAGACCCTTTCTATTACCGTAAAGTATATGTGAAGAAGGCAATTACAAAGTTCAGATTTCCAAGGTCTCTTTAGAATAAGGAACAAATTTGGCCCAAAGTTAACTAAGAAGTATATTTAGGGTGTGTTTGTGAACCCCAATTCCATGCTTTGGACTTGGAATTTGAAAATTATTAGTTCAACTTTTTGAAAAGTTTAAATTGAAAATTTTCCAAAGCATGGAATTTGGGTTCCCAAACACACCCCTAAGAGTATTTTAGTAATAATTCTATGATTGATTTTATTTCTTACTCCCCCCGTCCCAAATTAAGAGTCCACTATTCCTTTTTGGATCGTTCCAAATTCAGAGTCCACTTTACTTTTTTGGGCATAATCAACGATTCAAATTTCCCGATAGTGATCATGTTTTGATCTTGGTCATTGATTGGAGGTATACTTAATCTACACAAAAAAAAGAATATGGACTCTTAATTTGGGATGGGGCGAGTATTTTATTTTATTTTATTTTTTTGGGGGGCGTAATTCTGAGACACAGACCTACAAATTGATACACAAGGCGTGTAGATCAACATGAAGTCAAGTTTGTACATCACAAGTACTAGGTGAGCACCAAGCATAACCAATTTAGCTGAGCTAAATAAATATCCTCTAGTAATCGTTATGAGAAAGCAACAAGATATTTTTAAAAAAACATAACAACAAACCTGTAGTACTGGGTCCATCCAGAACAATAATTTCCTGCTCTATAACTTTGTCCCACTGCATAAAACAGCTGACATTAAGTTTAGTGTTAACAATAAACTTGATCATTAAGCTACTTTTTATGTAATCATCTCAACTTGGATAATACAAAAATAAAAAAATCCAGCCAGATACAAGAGGGGTCTAATGTCGCCTTAACCATTTAAGGCGAAAGAACATCTCTAGTTCTACATAACAATTGCATTATCTATTAGGAGTGTTCATGGTCCAGTCCGGTACGATTTTGAGATTTTTTTTGGGACCGGACCGACTTGGTCGGTCCTCTAAAAAAGGGACCAAGAATGGACTGATAATGTCAGTTAACCAATCATAATCGGTCTGGTCTAACCCGTCGGTCCTCACATTAATGAATATTATCATTTATAAAAATAAAAATATACACGAGTCAATTTTCTCCAAACAATAAAAAAAAAAAAAATGTCAAAAATTACGACTAAAATAAAGGATCAATTACCAAAAAGTCTATCAAACATTTTTTAATACACATTTAGTTCAAGCCTTTTTAATTTGTTCCAAAATAAAAAGACTCATGTATTAAAAAATGTTTGAGGGACTATTTGGTATATGCCCCTAAAATAAACCTACTATTGGATTAAACTATAATTTAATCTAACCAAATGTTAAAATATATAATCTTACTATTTGTTTATCTTATATATATATACACACATTAAAGGTCATACCCAGTGCACAACGCTCGCGCTTAACTCTAGAAGAGGCAGATGTGGACTGGCCTTACCCCATATATGGAGAGAGCTTGCTCCCATGTCTCGGACTCGAGACCAACCGTAGGTTGGGCAAGGACACTTGTCATCACACCAAGGTACGACCTCTTATATATATATATATATATATATATATATATATATATATATATGTGTGTGTGTGTGTGTGTGTGTGTGTGTGTGTGTGTGTGAAATATATTATTTTATATAGAGTTGGTCCGGGTCGGTCCGATGGACCGGACCGACTTGGTCGGACTGCCAAAAAATAAACTCGGACCGAACCAGTTAAGAAAAACGATCGAAAAAAGGTGATTTGGCTCAGTCCTTCAGTTTTTTTAACACCCCTAGTATATATACATTTTATGAAACATACAAGTCATTAAATTTAATAAAATTGTATGTTGACAGTGGGATTTGAACGCACACCCTCTCAGACCAAAACCTTAATCTGGCGCTTAAACCAACTCGACCATATCAACATCATGTCATATGAGGGTTTAATGATATCTTTTCTACTAAAAAATTATAAACAAACTACTTTCACAATTCAATCCTTACACACACACATATAGAGAGAGAGAGTAAAAAAACAGACCCCACTTGGCCACCATAATGAATCAGAAGCAGACTCCAATAAGGATGATCAAACGTAGGGTTTTTTTTAAAATTATTTCTGGCTTTAATGAAACCTAAGAAAGAGGGAATTTATTTATGTTGGTTAAGAAAATATTACTTGACATATTTGGGACAAGATTGGAGCCTGGACAAAATTGCCACCAACAAAAAAGAAGATATCTTTGGTCGAATTGATATTCTCCCAATCTTCAATTCTCGTATTTGGGAAATAATTGAAGATAGGGCAAACATTCTCGCTCTATTTTGAGTGTTGTTTGTTTTCACCTCTTAATTATCAATCTCAATCATTTAGACTTAAGATAATATCAGAATGTGTTTATTTTTTTAAATGATTAAGAGGCAAATGGGCTATATTTGGCTCTTAATGATTAAGAAGTAAAATTATATTTGGCTCTTAATGAATTAGTCTAAATACATTCATTCAGAGGTACATTCAGACATAAAAACAAACATATTTTTCAGATTCAAATTTCAGACTTCAGATTTCAGATTTAGACTTCAAATTTAGATGAAAAAATAAACGCAACCTTAGTTTATGAATTCTCAATAAAGGTTTTTATTTTGTTTATTTGATAATTTACTAATTCATTTTATGTTAGTGTCATTTAGTAAATAAAATAAGGTTTAAACTGGAATGAAATTTCATTAAAAAAAATCATACATTAAGATGGTACTTGCATTTTAATATTTAATGTAGAATTTTAACTAATTTTTAGCATTAAGAGATAAAAATTGTGGGGACTAAAATAATTCATTAGACCCACTTACAATGTTCGTCGACCAGCGCAGTAAGAAGTAACGTGCGTATGGTCCAAATTTTAATAATTAAATTCACCCGTGTATTTAACATATGCTTAAATACATCTCGATACACTCAAATTGGTTATCAACAATCTCGGAGAGATATTCAGGGACACCTAACGAGCCATATCGAAGATAGAAGAGTTCTTGCATAACAGAACCTCTTAAATACTACTATAAATGTAACGCCCTCACCCCGGGCCAAAGGGAGGAAACGCTTTGTAACCTTGAGAGATACACTAATAATAAAAGCAGTAACCTCTCCGTGGACGTAGGTAATTTGTCGAACCACGTACATTTTGCGTTGTGTGTGATTGATTTACTCTCATCTTCAATTGTTTTCTTAGAATTACTTATTGTGATTATTCTACACTCACAATTGGCGTCATCTATGGGAAACGATTCTTTGTTCCTAAGAAATTAATCGCTAAAAAGAGAAGTACTGCGATGTCTCACCACAGCAGCAATCTGCCTCAGGTCGACAATGTGCAGGAAGACCCAACCCCATTTAGGGTCAGGTCTCAAATTTGCCAGGAGCCAAACCCAAGGCTTCACCAAGAGAGACTCCCATCTCAAGAGACTCATAACCATCCTAGGTCTACTTAGATCTATAGGCTGGTTGACACTTATGAAGCCAATCTTTATGAGCGAGCAAGAGGAGGCCACACGCCTCCAGATGGAAGAACATACCCACTTTCAAAGGAGACTTAAAAGAATGGTAAAAGATCTCCACGGTGACAGTCGAAAGCATCGTGCGAGGACTCCTAATACTTAGGTGAGCAATGCTCGCAGTCGAGGGAGGAGCTCTAAGAGCGATTTGGATCAATCGAAGTGTGGCCTACCAGATAGATAACACAAAAATGATGAACGTCATAAGTACATAAGGAGTTTGGTTCGGAGAGATATGGATCAACACCTAGCACATCGAAGGGCTAGGTCCATAAAGGAGATAGCCAGGAGAGCTCTTAACACACAAATGAAATCCCCTTTTTCAAGAGCGATCAAAGAAGAGGATCCGCCGAAGAAGTTCTATATTCCTAGGTTCAAATTCTATGATGGAAAAACTGACCAAATAGACCATGTCAGGCAAAACAGGCAAGCCATGACACTATGGAGTCACAACGACACTCTTACGTGCCTTATTTTTCCTTTTAGCCTACACGATGTAGCTCATAAGTGGTTTAAAAATTGCCTCATAGGTCTGTCAAGAGTTTTAAGGTCCTCACCGAGGCCTTCACTGCTCGCTTCATCACTAGTAGTTCCCACCCGGAGAGGATGGACTCACTGCTCACAAAGAAGAAGAGGCTAGAGGAAACTCTTCGCGATTATGCCAAGCAGTATTTGAAAGTGTTCAATGAGATAGAAGACTACTCAGAGCAAGTTGTCATGGCATCCTTTATGATCGGGCTGCTAACTTCGTCTTCGTTACACCAGTCTCTTACTAAAAAGGAGGATAACACCATCGACGACCTGATGGCGGATATTAAAAAATACACCAAAGTTGAGGACGTGGTTCACACTAGCAATACAAAATCTGGTCATGCTAAATCAAATATAAGAGGAGACAAGGATAACAGTCCTAAGAAAGGGAGAAAGAATGGGGGCAAGCAGTTCAAAAAATGGAGGCAATCCAGATCCATCAAAAGCCTTTCCAGCCATCAATACGGTCTTTAAGGAACTAATCTATAAGATTTTGGGAAAGATTAAAGACCAAAAATTTGTGAAGTGGCCCAATAAGATGGTTGGTGACCCAACGAACAGGAACAACGCACTGCGATATACGTTCCACAAAGAGGGCGACCACATAACATAACACTCCCTAAAATATCATTTAGAGGAGTTGCCCCAACCTAGGCATTTGAATGAGTATATTGACAAGAAAATGGATAAGGTCGCAGCTAATGGAGACCAAAAGCCAGACAACGTCCTTGACGATGATACAGGACACGAGTTCATAGTGATCCATAGAGCTTCCGACCTTAAACAGATCTAGTGGAATGTTATTTGGATGGAACTAAAAAAGGTCACAGCTGTAATGGAGGCCTTACATATTGATCTTGCCAAAAGTCAGGCCAACAAGCATAGGCGACCAGAGGTTATCGACTACAATAAACACATTATCTTCACCGAGGAAGATTTGGTTGAGGTAAGGACCCCACACCACGATGCACTAGTAATCACCCTCAAGATTGCAAAGTGGGACATCGACAAACTACTGGTGGATCAAGGAAGTTAGTTTGAGGTGATGTACTTGGAGCTCTTCCATAAATTAAAGCTCAATTTTTCCGACCTCAAAGAAGTAAATGCTCCACTGGTTGGCTTCGAGAGGAAAATCACAATGCCTTTAGGGAAGGTAGTCTTGCTAGTGAGGGAATGGAATATTTCAAAAGATGATTGAGTTTTTTATAGTGGACATAGATTCGCCACATTATGCCATTCTGGTCAGGGGGTATCTTCATGCAATGAGAGTCGTTCTGTCAACATACCACCGGAAGCTCAAGTGTATCACTGATCGGGGAATAGTGGAGATTCAGGGCGACCAAGCCATTGTCAGAAAGTGTTTCATCACCGCTATTTATCACAGGAAAGAGAAGAATAAGGAAAAATAATATCCTCCTAAGGAAGCCCAAGATGGGGTTACTCCTTCTAAATAGCACATACGATACAGTCAACTAGGGATAGAGGGAACCAGGATCCACCTCATAGACAGGGTCGTCAAAAATCTACAAGAAGTTACCTTTGATGCCAACCTTCTGCAAAGAAATTTTTTGATTTGGATAACTCTTACCGATCACAAGAAAAGGGAGCTCGTTGCCTTCCTTAAGGGTAACTCGAATGTATTTGCTTAGCAGCCTTATGACCTGACAGGGATTGATCCCTAGGTAGCTTGCCATCATCTTCATTTGAATCTAACCTTTAATCCAACTACTTAGAAGGCATGTTGAAAAACACCAAAAAAGGATAGAGCGGTAGAAAAGGAAGTAGGAAAGCTTCTGGAAGCAAGATCCATTAGAGAAGTTGTGTCACCCCGCCTAATTAAATACCGGGCGATCACTCCTTTATTAAATTAAAATAAAGGTGAACAGTTGGTTCATTCTTAGCATCACTGTCGTAAAAATACTTTTCCAATTTAAACACCCTAAATAATTAAGATAAGTGTCAAAACCATTTAAAACCTTATTCTCATTTTATTAAATCCGGTTATAAAACCTTAAACCATTAACATCTAAAGAGTCACACATTAAGAATAAAAATAGAATTGAACATACACGAATTTAATCATCAATAATAAATCCCAACATTGACAACACTGAAGAAAAACATCCTGACAGTAATAAATCCCGAAATAAAGGTACTCAAAGTAAAAATTTCAATCTCTGACAATACCAACTAAATAATAGAAAGAGGGCGACACATGCCCCTGCTGGATAAAACTGAACTTGGAGTAGAATCAAATGGATGAAGTCGTCTAAACAACAGGCCTGCAACTCCCACCTAAGCTGCAGCACGTTCCTTCCAAAGGATCCTAAGTAAGATGCCCCTGTGGCTGGGCACCTATAATACATATATATATATATATACAAGAGAGAAAAGGAAATAGAAACGGATCAGAGCCCGATAGTGTATATGATTTAAAAATTCGTTTAGCAAGTATTTAAATTGACAGAGGCCAATGCAACAACATATTAGTGCGACACTCTCTTGAGAAATTCTCGCCTCTCTTCTAATGTGCACTCCTATCGCACTAACCTTCCCAATGGTTTATCTCATCATATATCACACTATCTTTCCCCAATGATTTAACTTATCTTAGGTTATTCGCAGGATTTACAACTGAACAACACAAGTATTTAAAACGTAAGATTTCAATTTGTAACCAAGGTTCTCCTTTTAACTTTATTAATCAATAAAGTTTTCCAGTGTCATATTATACTTTCTCAAAACAATTATTTATAATTTGAGTCATCAACCATGTCCTACATATCAAATCACAGTAGGCAGTTCCAGATTTTAGAATTCCATATATATATTAACTACTCGTATAATATATATATCATAACAGCACCCCACTTATTTGAGTCATCAACCATATGCTACATATCAAATCACAGTAGGCAGTTCCAGATTTTAGAATTCCATATATATATTAACTACTCGTATAATATATATATATATATATATATATATATATATATATATATATATATATATATATATATATTTCATAACAGCACCCCACATAAAAACTATGGTGCGGGCATACTCTGCTATCCAATCCCCATATCAATCGCACTAAAGGGAATACAAGTTCGGAATCACTCTCGAACTGTATAAATACATACACAAACAATATTGAGGCGAAGCATAGTTTCCAAGTCCAAGAGGTCAGTACATACCCTCACGTCTCTTAGGACCGTGACTACCGATTCGATAGCCTGTACCTAGGATTCCTATCTTCTAGGGTACGAGTCAATATCCCCCATAAGGCACACGAGATAAGATCGTCCCAGCGCGGTAACCTCAGGGATAGCAAGTAGCGCGGGCATGATTTTCACAAGTATATAATATATGCATACACAATCATATAAATATACCACTTCTATAATATCAATTTAGGTTTATCCAATAACCCACATTCACAACATTTATCCTTATTTTCCCATTATTATTTATCAAGTATAATAGTTCGTTTCTAACTTTAATTCGAAGGGTTTTTCCAACTTACTACGTAACCCTCATGGACTCTATTCTTCAAAATGTACAATTCAGTAGATATCTATTTATGTTCCAACGTAATTCTCTCTTACGTGTCTCTCCCCTTTAATATATACTTACATTATCCCTTATGCAAAATATCCCAAAAATATAGATTTCACCTTACATTAAAGGATTTTGAATTTTATTTTCAAAGATGAGAATTTCAAACGGTTTCGAAATCGAAATTAAAATGGAGTTTTAATTGAATTTTTTTTTCTCTAAGAGTCCTCAAAACATAAAATTGTCTAGCAAAAAAAATATTAAAAAATATTGAATGGCCTGATCGAGCTGAATTTTTTTTTGTAACTTCCTCTCGTCTTCAGCTAATTCTCTGTAAAATTTCATCCAATTCCAACGGTCCGATCGTCCGAAATAATTTTTTTTTTATTGTTTATTTCTGATTAGAACTCTTTTCTTAATCAAACTCTTAATCCTTTACATGACAAAGGGTTTCCAGAATATCATATAAATCATCACTACATGAAAATTTCCCATCTCAAATTGGGTTTTTCTTCCATAAATCTCATCCTAATAACTCTTCAACTAATATGGATGATGCATCAACGAAATAAGCAAGATAAACACTTGCCTGGGATTTTCAGAAATCTTGTTTGGTGTTGAATTTGGTGTGGTTGCGTTCCCCGTCTCGCGATCTACGCGTTGGCGGTGGCGGCGGTGCAAACGGTTGAGTTTTGAGCCTTGGAATGCCTTGGGAGCTCTCTCCTCTCCTCTCCAATGGCCGTTCTAGTGTTTTGAGTTATCTAACCCTAGGAGATAACCTAAACATCTGATATAACCCCTTTAATTTTCGTGGGTTTAATTATCCAAAAATACAAAATGACTAAAATGCCCTCCCGGGGTACTAATTAGGACTAATTAGGCCCCGAGACCCAAATCAAACCCCCGGGTATACTTTTCTGACTATCTCGACCCTTTCGGACGCGTTGCCGCGCTCGAAACGACCATACGAGCAACCTATAAAATATTCACTTTTATTAATCCACATTTAGTCCCGACACGACACGGGCGCATCCCGACTTAAATTTCCACAATTGTCATTTTATTCACACGTGACAATATTATAAAAATAAATCTCATATATTACTATACTCATCAAGTAATATGCAACAAATAATATATTCCCAATAATTACTAACTCTTGTCACGCTAATAAATATTTAAAACAACATTTCGGATTAAAATTAAATTAATTTATCTCAATTAAATTTAATAAATCCTTAAATTTAAAATCCATGAAAATACGGGGTATTACATACTTCCCCCCTAATAACGGAATTTCGTCCCGAAATTCGGAAAATAAGGCCTATCAGGTAGCACAATTCTGGATATCCTTTTCCGTACACAAACTAACTACACATTACGGTGCTCAATCACTATAGCCCTTTCTTCACAGCAACATTGTTTTACATTCTCATTGGAGACACTTCACATTGTGCTCCCACCCGACAATATTCGCATAGGTCACGCCTATACGTTATAATTACCTTATCTCACTATCATTAGGAGGCCGCACCTCACTACATGACAAATACTCGGATTTATTCATATACAAAACTCCCATTCTGAGAAAATTATACGAACATTTGATCACTCTTGCTCGCCTGAAACAGTCGTGGAATTTTACCACAGTTATCGAATGTTCTCTCGACCGATCCAAAAACTCTGATTATCTACTCTCCTTTGAACATACGGGAGGAGAATAGTCGAGGTTCTTCCATAACAAAACCTTAATAAGCACCTTGCACGCGACAAACGGGTATGAGTGCTTCTACCGAGCATTCTTGAAATCATCGTACCAATATTCCAAAATCTCCTTCACGTGGCTCCACAAATCTTTAATCACCGTGCGCCCATTCCCTGGCTACGGGTGATACATCCTACTTGAAACGAAACCTTATCTCCACTGTTTTCTGAAGTTCCATATCAAAGGTGGGATTCACCAATCTCATCCTAATTTAGAAATTTATACTGCGCCGGATCATGCACTGGTGCGATCCTTCCTTTCAAAGGAAGTCTGGGGCATACTAGTTAATATTGTAAGTCGGCTTAAAGGAGTATCAATCACCTCCTTCTCGACGACTTTATTCCCATGTTCGGGATGAACCTTTAATCTTGTTTTGAGGATGGAAACCCATCCAAGAACTGTACCGACTTTACCGACCTCTTCCAAATTCAGGAATTGTAGCTAAACACAAAATTCTTTGGTTGATTCTTCTCTTTCAACCCAACCTTACCAATGGGCGGTGCATGTAGAGACTATCACTACGTCCCGCTAAACATCGATTCTTCCTTGAAATGTCTCACATTAAGTGACACGTAATACTCCCCTTCATTCCTTGTAGTATGCCGAAAGTTCAACCCGTGCTCTTCTCTCCACGAAGCGCACTTTTGGATCTCTTATACCATACCAACATCATCACCCTTCGTATGTGCAAGTCGCTCTCATACTTGCCTACTAACAACTCCGCTCCGAGTGTTCTTCATAATCATTTAATTCTGCTCCATTCAAGGAATACTCTTCATAAATGACTTCCCACAGTCTTCCAATTCAAATTTGGGTGTGGTATTCTAATTACACACCTATGTATGGATTATCGCCCCTCATGTGACATTTAATCCACTCTATCACTTCCACTTCATCATACTATTCCCACAAACATATATTTCACACGTCTGTTACCACGTCCCTTCGACTCGGACTATTTTAATTGTAATTAACCAAGATGTCCACATTCTTGCAACACCCCGACCGCCCTAGAAGAGCGAACGGCGGGCTACTCATCTGTAGGACTAACTAAATTCAATGGAATAGAAGGAATAGGGTATTCAAATTCCATGACAATAAAAGAGGAATAATAATTCTCAACCTTCCTCAGATAAGTACAACAATTTTCCCAAATAGGTACTACAACCAAAAATAAATCAGTAATGCTCTATTCATCAAAATAATTACAGGTCATCTCTTTTGTATAATATAAAGTTCTTTCCAGATAATCCATGCTAAAAATCATTGCAACTCTTTATTCACCTTGTGTTCTGTACGCGGTTATGACAATTGGGTACTCTCAATCACCCTAGAAATCAAAATTCTTAAATTCTCCTTATCATCATTCCACCCCTCAACTCGTGGGGATAACTTTCAATGCTTTTATACTACAAAAATCTGGCTCCAATGACCTTAAAACAAAATTCAACTTCCAACTTACATACATAATTACTTGATCCCATTTCGACCAGGGTACCGAACTCATGGAATAGTTACCAAACGTCTCCCTATTTCCAACCTTACGCTAAGTTTCATGCGTGGGATGTCTCGCAAAGCGAAATCCAAACAAGGAACCCCCCCTCCGATTCACTATTACCTAGCATTGTCGGTTATCGAAATCCATTAGGTCCTCCGTCCATAGTATATACCCTTTTTATTCCGTCCCTTGACAGAAAAGTTACAATTTCTCCCGTAATTATGCTTAACAAAGAACATTTCACCAATTTCACTATCGTCCCGTATTGCTTGATGGTAATTACATTCTATAAACCTCGGATACATACGATCGAAATTCTCTAAATTTCCTTTTTCTAACATTAGGGGTATAACTCTTAACTCCCACATCTCTTAAGGATAAATATAACACTGCACTCTTCCTATCACTAAGTCCGGAGTGCTAAACATAATACCGAGTCAAGTCTTTTCGCTCAACGGTAAATCCCGGTGCATACTGAATCATATTGACAAAGTCTATACATACATTGGTATCGAATATCTCGAGCCCACTATCTCCTCCGAAGTCTCTAGGATAGATAATATAAGTGCGAGTCCAACCTTCTTACAGGTAAAGCCTCGCCAAAACAAAACGTGTTGCACTAATGTAACTACTCCGATAGCCTTGCAATAAATACCCACTATCATACTACCCATTTCTATAACATTTTAACAAAGATAATACCATACTCGTGTATCGCATCACTACAACGAGTAACCTCAATAAAGTATAAAACACTGTTAATATACTCATTCATCCCCCGCGGATAGCACCAAAGAAAAATCCCGCTATACTAAGGAAAAATATTCACATAATGGTAACATTTATAATGATATGCATTAAACTCGTCTCACATGCTAATCTAGCAATGAACAAAATGCGGTGACTAGCTCGTGTCACATAAACACGCCGCATCCTCTAAGGATACAACTTATACTTCCATCCTGGCAATCGTCTTGACTGCACAAATGGTTTTCGGACGTAACACGTCTGCCCAAACCAAAACAAAATTATTTTTAATCGTCGTCCTTTACTAGGCAACGTATTCTTGTCCCTTTTTCTCACTTTGGAATATATTATCGCGAGCAATTTCACTCCGCACCAAAATACCTCAACACATAATCCACTTATCACATGTCCTACTAACCAGGTTAGGATTGTCCTTTTCTCGGACTTTAGTAGACTCGATTCCTGTTAGCCAAACCGGTTGTTCCCTTAGCTTTTTAGGCCATAAAGATCATGTTACTATCTATAATAGTACTTACTGAATTTACCATCACTTGGTAAGAATTTAACTATCTGAAGCATTTAAATGGTTTTCCTGATGTGTATCCACATCCTTTCGTTGTGCTATACCACCACCATTGTATTCAGTCTTATTCTCGACTAAATTCTTCGATTTCCTTTAACTTCCCCCATAAAGAAGCGTTATCATCTATATTGACAAAATATGACATTGTCAACCTCTGAATCGGTCGTCCATCAGAATTTCCTCCTCGAGTATTATCAACTATTATTACAAGTTAGTCTCCCACTTGGAGTCATTTCCTCCACTAGTATCTACCTCTTTTGATACAAAATTTGCTAACGATTAGGATTCATATCCACAATTGGACTTCTGTCATGCCATCCTGCGATGAGTTCAGAACCACGTTTGCTTCTCATCCTGAACAATTTAGGAAGGAACACACGGTCAACACTGTACCTAAGGTTCTCCTATAGGCATAACATTCCACTTCTAAAATTAGTGGGTGACTCCAACCATTATAATTTCGTCCCGAAAGCCAAGAAAATTTTCTCTAAATTTTCACTTTCAGTTTACCACACTCCGTCCTATATTTAAGCCTTTGGATACTTTACCTCCTTTGGTAAACACATACAATTTTCGCGTTTTTAAAATTTCCCACTGACAGTCTCGACACGTTTTTGTAATACGTTGGGTAAGTTTACCCTCGCACCTCATTTGACTATAACAACATTTGAAAATCATTGCTGCACCTTAGTCGCCTTTCTAGTCGTGGCTTCTCGTGCCATAATGGAGGTGACCTTAACTACGGTCATCATCCTCAGATATATTTCATAATCTCAACTGAGCCCTGCCTCCTGGTGTACGCTTAACGGTCCTCTTCTGACATCCGTCATCGCTCGGCACACGCACACATCCGAACGAAATTAGAATTCACTAGTGTATACACATTATAGCAGGAGAACGAAATCTTGTCAAAGGAATCGACAATCCTAAACATTGGTCTCTATAACAAACAAAGCAACGCTGAAAGCATAATAAGCCATACAGATCCTAAGGACACTAGAACTTGATGCTCTGATAACACCTGTGACACCCCGCCTAATTAAATACTGGGCGATCACTCCTTTATTAAATTAAAATCAAGGTGAACAGTTGGTTCATTCTTAGCATCACTGTCGTAAAAATACTTTTCCAATTTAAACACCCTAAATAATTAAGCTAAGTGTCAAAACCATTTAAAACCTTATTCTCATTTTATTAAATCCGATTATAAAACCTTAAACCATTAACATCTAAATAGTCACACATTAAGAATAAAAATAGAATTGAACATACACGAATTTAATCATCAATAATAAATTCCAACATTTACAACACTAAAAAAAAATATCCTAGCAGTAATAAATCCCGAAATAAAGGTACTGAAAGTAAAAATTTCAATCTCTTACAATACCAACTAAATAATAGAAAGAGGGCGACACATGCCCCTGCTGGATAAAACTGAACTAGGAGTAGAATCAAATGGATGAAGTCGTCTAAACAACAGGCCTGCAACTCCCACCTAAGCTGTAGCACGTTCCTTCCAAAGGATCCTAAGTAAGACGCCCCTGTGGCTAGGCACCTATAATACATACATATATATACAAGAGAGAAAAGAAAATGGAAACGGGTCAGAGCCCGATAGTGTATACGATTTAAAAATTCGTTTAGCAAGTGTTTAAATTGATACAGGCCAATGCAACAACATATTAGTGCGACATTCTCTTGAGAAATTCTCGCCTCTCTTCTAATGTGCACTCCTATCGCACTAACCTTACCAATGGTTTATCTCATCATATATCACACTATCTTTCCCCAATGATTTAACTTATCTTAGGTTATTCGTAGGATTTACAACTGAACAACACAAGTATTTAAAACGTAAGATTTCAATTTGTAACCAAGGTTCTCCTTTTAACTTTATTAATCAATAAAGTTTTCCAGTGTCATATTATACTTTCTCAAAACAATTATTTATAATTTGAGTCATCAACCATGTCCTACATATCAAATCACAGTAGGCAGTTCCAGATTTCAGAATTCCATATATATATTAACTACTCGTATAATATATATATCATAACAGTACCCCACTAATTTGAGTCATCAACCATGTGCTACATATCAAATCACAGTAGGCAGTTCCAGATTTCAGAATTCCATATATATATTAACTACTCGTATAATATATATATATATATATATCATAACAGCACCCCACATAAAAACTATGGTGCGGGCATACTCTGCTATCCAATCCCCGTATCAATCGCACTAAAGGGAATACAAGTTCAGAATCACTCTCGAACTGTATAAATACATACACAAACAATATTGAGGCAAAGCATAGTTTCCAAGCCCAAGAGGTCAGTACATACCCTCACGTCTCTTAAGACCGTGACTACCGATTCGATAGCCTGTACCTAGGATTCCTATCTTCAAGGGTACGAGTCAATATCCCCCATAAAGCACACGAGATAAGATCGTCCCAGCGCGGTAACCTCAGGGATAACAAGTAGCGCGGGCATGATTTTCACAAGTATATAATATATGCATAAACAATCATATAAATATACCACTTCTATAATATCAATTTAGGTTTATCCAATAACCCACATTCACAACATTTATCCTTATTTTCCCATTATTATTTATCAAGTATAATGGTTCGTTTCTAACTTTAATTCGAAGGGTTTTTCCAACTTACTACGTAACCCTCATGGACTCTATTCTTCCAAATGTACAATTCAGTAGATATCTATTTATGTTCCAACGTAACTCTCTCTTACGTGTCTCTCCCCTTTAATATATACTTACATTATCCCTTATGCAAAATATCCCAAAAATATAGATTTCGCCTTACATTAAAGGATTTTGAATTTTATTTTCAAAGATGAGAATTTCAAACGGTTTCGAAATCGGAATTAAAATGGAGTTTTAATTGAATTTTTTTTTTTCTCTAAGAGTCCTCAAAACATAAAACTGTCTAGCAAAAAAAATATTAAAAAATATTGAACGGTCCGATCGAGCTGAATTTTTTTTTAGCTTCCTCTCGTCTTCAGCTAATTCTCTCTAAAATTTCATCCAATTTCAACGGTCCGATCGTCCGGAATAAATTTTTTTTTTAGTGTTTGTATCTGATTAGAACTCTTTTCTTAATCAAACTCTTAATCCTTTACATGACAAAGGGTTTCCAGAATATCATATAAATCATCACTACATGAAAATTTCCCATCTCAAATTGGGTTTTTCTTCCATAAATCTCATCCTAATAACTCCTAAACTAATATGGATGATGCATCAACGAAATAAGCAAGATAAACACTTGCCTGGAATTTTCAAAAATCTGGTTTGGTGTTGATTTTGGTGTGGTTGCGTTCCCCGTCTCGCGATCTACGCGTTGGTTGTGGCGTCGGTGCAAACGGTTGAGTTTTGAGCCTTGGAATGCCTTGAGAGCTCTCTCCTCTCCTCTCCAATGGCCGTTCTAGTGTTTTGAGTTATCTAACCCTAGGAGATAACCTAAACATCTGATATAACCCCTTTAATTTTCGTGGGCTTAATTATCCAAAAATACAAAATGACTGAAATGCCCTCCCGGGGTACTAATTAGGCCTAAAAACGCCCCGAAACCCAAATCAAACCCCCGGGTATACTTTTCGGACTATCTCGACCCTTCCGGACGCGTTGGCGCACTCAAAACGACCATACGGACAACCTATAAAATATTCACTTTTATTAATCCACATTTAGTCCCGACACGACACAGGCACGTCCCGACTTAAATTTTCACAATTGTCATTTTATTCACACGTGACAATATTATAAAAATAAATCTCATATATTACTATACTCATCCAGTAATATGCAACAAATAATATATTTCCAATAATTACTAACTCTTGTCACGCTAGTAAATATTTAAAACAACATTTCGGATTAAAATTAAATTAATTTATCTCAATTAAATTTAATAAATCCTTAAATTTAAAAGCCATGAAAATACGGGGTATTACATAAGTCCAATTTCCAGAGTGGCTCTCAAAAATCCAGTTGTGGTGAGAAAGAGAAACGACAGCTGGAGAGTTTGTATTGACTTCACTGACATCAATAGGGAATGCCTCAATAAAAGTTTCCCCCTGCCAAAGATAGACCGGTTGGTCGACACAACGGCAACAGACGAACGTATGAGTATCCTATACGTTTACTCAGGGTACCTTCAGATTGCACTATTTGAGCCCGACCAGTAAAATATGTGTAATACCCCGTATTTTTATGCTATATTAATTTGAGGATTTATTAAATTTAATGTGAGTTAATTATTTAATAAAAATCCGAAAATTAATTATGTTATAATTATTAAAGTGACGAGAGTTAGTAATTATGGGAAATTTTTTGAATATTACTAATGAGCAAAGTAATATGTACTATTGGTTATATTGAATGTCACGAGTAAATAAAATGACAATTTTGAAAATTTGAGTCGGGACGCGCCCGTGTCGCGTCGGGACTAAATAGTGAAAAAATAAAAGTGAGAATTTTATAAGTCGTTCGTATGGTCATTTTGAGTGCGTCAATGCGTCCGGAAGGGTCGAGATAGTCAGAAAAGTGTACCCGGGGATTTAGTTCGGGTCTCGGGGCATTTTTAGGCCTAATTAGTATCCCGGGAGGGCGTTTTGGGCATTTCACAATTATGGGTAATTAAACCCACGAATTCTAAGGGTTATATCAGATGTCTAAGGTTGTATTCTAGGGTTAGAACAACCAAAGACAAGTGACGGCCATAGGAGAGGGAAGGAGAGAGCTTCCAAGGCAATCCAAGTCCCAAAATCCACCCGTTTGCACCACAACCACCACCAACGCGTAGATCGCGCGACGGGCTACGCAACCACACCAAAATCATCTGCAAATCAAAACACCAAAAATCCCAGGCAAGTATTTATCTTGATTACTTCGTTGGTGCATCTTTCATATTAGTTTAGGAGTAATTAGGATGAGTTTTTATGGAAGAAACCTAATATATGAGTTAGGAAATTGCATGTAGTGATGGATAAATTGATAATTCTGGAAACCCTTGCCATGTAGAGGAATTACCCACGAAATTATGATGTTTAAAAGAAGAAATTTCTTGAAATACCATTTAGAACCATGTTTAAGAGAATTTTAGGGTTCTCGATGATTATGATAATTTTTGGGTTGTTAATCCATGTATAGTGATAGAAATCCACATGCTTTACGTTGGAAATACTTAGTATGATGATATAATGTTAGTAGGATGAATCGTTGGACGTTTGGGAAAGTAAAACTTAAATTTGGATGAAGAAATGTGTTAGAACCCGTAACTGCAATTCTGCAGAAATCGCAATACCTGCTTGATCGATCGATCGAGCCTTAGACCTCGATCGATCGACCCCTCCTGGCAGACTCCTATTTCTCTTTTTAAATTAGTTAAATTCAATTTATTATGAAATAATTCTTGGGCATCCTTAATAAAATGTTTTGGGAGATAGGGAAGACCAGTAGGACATGTGAATAAATTTTGGGACCCTTGATGTCGGGTAAAGATTGTATTTTGGGATAATTATATAAGGGTCGGTGAATTTATGATTTAAAGAAAGATACACGTAAGAGAGTGACTTTGGGACACATGTGTATACCTACTGAATTTTATAATTTGGAGCCATGAGAGTTGTGTGGTACGTTGGAATAATACCGAATCAAGATTAGAAATGAACCGTTATAAGTGTGTACTAAAATATGATAATATGGATAAAAGTCATAACTATGGGATTTGAGAATATGCCCATTATTGATATGGTAATATTAGTATAGTTATATGATTGTGTATTCATATACTATCTATGTGTGAAAAACATGCCCACGCTACTTGCTATCCCTGAGGTTTCCGCGCTGGGACAGTCTTATCTCGATGGTACCTTTATGGGGGATATTGACTTGTACCCTAGAAGATAGATATCCTTGGTACAGGCTATCGGAGTGATAGTTCAGACGGTCCTAAGAGACGCGGGTATGTGCTTTCCTCTTAGAGACTTGGAATCTATGCTTCGCCTCATATTGTTTGTGTATAGATATCCTTGGTACAGGCTATCGAGTGATAGTTCGGACGGTCCTAAGAGACGTAGACATATGCTATCCTCTTAGAGACTTGGAATCTATGCTTCGCCTCAATATTGTTTGAGTATGTGTTAATACAGTTCGAGAGTGATTCCGAATTTGTATTCCCCTTAGTACGAGTGATACGGGGATTGGATAGTAGAGTATGCCCGCACCATAGTTTTTATTTGGGGTGATGTTGTGATATATATATACATTTTACGAGTAGTTAATATATATATATAGGAAATTCTGAAATCTGGAACTGCCTACTGTGATTTGATATGTAGGACATTGTTGATGACTCATATTGTAAATACTTGTTTTGAGAAAGTATAATATGACACTGGAAAACTTTATTGATTTATAAAGTTAAAATGAGAACTTTGGTTACTAATTGAAATATTCTTTTCAAACAATTGAATCCTTAAATTTTGAATCCTGCGAATAATCTAAGATAAGTTAAACCATTGGGAAAGGATAGCGTGATATATGATGAGATAGACCACTGGGAAGGTTAGTGCTATAGGTGTGCACATTAGAAGAGAGGTGATAATTTCTCAAGAGAGTGTCGAACTAATATGTTGTTGCATTGGCTTGTATCAATTTAAATACTTGCTAAACAATTTTTAAATCATATACACTATGGGGATCTGACCCATTTCTCTCTCTCTCTCTCTCTCTCTCTCTCTCTCTCTCTCTCTCTCTCTCTCTCTCTCTCTCTCTCTCTCTCTTGTATATATATGTATGTACTACAGGTGCCCAGCCACAGGGGCGTCTTGCTTAGGATCCCTTGGAAGGAATATGTTGCAGCTTAGGTGGGAGTTGCAGGCCACTTGCTTAGACGATTTCATTTACTTGATTCCACTCTTATGATTCTCAGTTATTGGGGCATGTGTCGCCCTTTCCACTATTTATCTGTTTTGTTGGGACATTTGTATTTCAGTTATTTCTAGTACTGTTGCTTTGGGATTTATTCAGCATGTATGTTTTTAATTTAAGTTTTAAATGTTGGGATTTTGGATGTTGAATGTTTAAAGTAATTGGATTATGTTCCAGGATAATTGTTGTATGATTCTTACTTATTGAAAATGTTGTTACTAATTAAATAAATAATTTTCCTTTAAAAATAAAATTTGTCAGAAATGTTGAAAAATGGTTTTGACACTTAGCTTAATTAAGTAGGGTGTTAATTTGGAAAAATTTATTTTCACGACAGTGATGCTAAGAATGAACCAACTGTTCACCTTGATTTTAATTTAATAAAGGAGTGATCGCCCGGTATTTAATTAGGCGGGGTGTCACAATATGTCGTTCATAACTCCAATTGTCTTGTATTATTACAAGGTTATGCCATTTGGCCTTAAGAACGTTGGGGCTACATATCAGAGACTGGTCACCAAAATGTTCAAGTAGCAGATGGGAGAAATCGTGAAGGTTTACATCGATGATATTCTAATCAAAGGTAAGGACAAAGGCGACCATCTCAATGATCTGGACAATACCTTCGAGATCTTCAGGAAGTACCAAATAAAGCTCAACACGAGCAAGTGCTTATTCAGTGTCCAATCAGGAAATTTTATGTGTTACCTGGTCAGCAAAAGAGGAATTGAGGCCAACCTAGGCCAGATCGACGCTATAAATAGGGTCCAAACACCAAGGACATTGCGAGAGATTAAAAAACTCACTAGGATGCTCACAGTGCTCAACCACTTCATCTCAAAGTCCTCAGAGCATTGTTGACCATTCTTTCAGCTCATGGAGAAGGAAAAGGACCTCACTTGGAATCATGATTGCTTAATAGACCTTGAAGAGATCAAAGTGTATCTCAACAAATCACCTTTGTTTGCGATTTCCAAAGATGGGGATCCCTTAGTCTCAGATCACATAGTTATCTCGGCCTTAGTTTGTTAAAAGGAGGAAAAATAATCTCCTGTTTACTACGCCAGCAAATCACTCGTGAACGTGGAGCAGCGCTACTTGTCATCATAAAAACCACTTACGCCCTAGTAATCGCTTTAAAGAAATTTAACCATTACTTTAAAGCCCACTCTATGACAGTAATCACTCCATTCCCCCTCAAAGTTGTTCTTCAGAAAGACGAACTTTTTGTACAAATGACCAAATGGACAATATAACTAAGAAGGTTTGATATCCACTTTCAGCCAAGGAAAACAATTATGGGACAATTTTTGGCCGATTTCATCATAGAATTTGCAGGAGAGGGACCGATCGACTAACAATTGATGGAGCAGTCATTAAATAAGGAAGCACAACCCATGGACTGTGCCTTTTACGTTAATGGAGCCTCAAATTCCAAAGCGATAGAAGTGGGAATTATTCTAAATTTCGCCAAAGGACATAATAATCGAGCAAGGAATCAAATTGGATTTTAAAGCCTCAATAATGAAGCCGAATAGGAAGTACTGATAGCTGGGCTACATAAGGTCCGTGTATTACGAGCAAAATGGGTCAGCATGTTCGGTGATTCCAAATTGGTCTCCAACAAAGTCAACGGAGATTTCAATGCCAAAGATGGTATGATGGCAGCCTACCTAGCTGTAGTCTATGAGCTCATATCAATGTTTAAAGAAGTCCACATTCAACAGTTCCGTCGGGGACAGAACGGTCATACTGACCCCTTAGCAGCCCTAAGCTCAGAAATGGACTCTGATGTCAAAAGAACAATCGAAGTGGAGTTCCTCTCCAAGCCCAGTACTGACAAATAAATATCCACCGAGCACATTCTTACCGTAAAAAAAGTTCCCAGCTGGATGGATTCAATCATGGCATACTTACAAAATGAGACGCTGCCGATCGACAAGAGATTGGATCACCAAGTAAGAGTAAATGATGCTCGCTTCTACCTAAATTTTGAGGGGAAGTTATATAAAGATCTTTCATAGGTCCTTACCTCTAATGCGTCCATACAAAAGACGTCGAACAAGTTTATTATGAACTTCACGATGGGATTTACGAAAGTCACGCGGGAGGAAGATCTCTAGCATTCTGAGCAATTAAGGAAGGCTACTGGTGGCCATATATGTAAAACGACGCGAGTATTTATGTTGGAAAGTGTGAGAAATGCCAAAAAGTTCTCCCATATTGTTCATCAACTGACTAATGATTTAAGGCCTCTAATCATCCCATATTATTTAAGGCCTCTAATCATCAACCAACTGACTAATTATGCAAATTTTTATTTCAAACTTATGTTGCTCGCAATTATCATTTTACGTTATGAATAAATAAAGGCCTTTATATTTCAATGTCTTCATTATATCAATTTTATGCATCATTTCCAAGTAATTAGTCCTCATATTTGGGTGTCAGGCAATATCTTGCTTGATTATAGTAAGTTATTCAACTTATTTCAATCAAGGAACTTCCTCGCGTCGAATAAGATCTCGCTTGATTACAGTAAGTTATTCAGCTTATTTCAATCAATGAACTTCCCCACACCGAAAAGGATTTAATTTAATTATAGTAAGTCATCTAGCTTATTCCAATCAAGAAACTTCCTTGCGTCAAACATGATTTAAGTTAATTATAGTAAGCTACGCAGTTTATTTCAATTAAACTAAATCCTCAGGTCCTCGTAATTTCACTACAATAAGTTGTTCAATTTATTTTAATGAAGTGATAAGGCCCGCATAACTTTGTTATCTTAAAAAATAAATGACTTCACGAGTTGCCCAGGAAATAACAAAAAGCCCTACGGGGGATCCCTATGCAGAAAAGGCAACTCCAGTTAGTTGGAAAAATCCTAAACAGGTGGATGGCCCATTAACCAGGTGCATTTTTGCCATCGTCTTTCATGGGCCTAAGGGAGTGTGAAGACACGACCTAAAAGGTAAGGAAGATGGAATAATACGTGCAAAGGCATAATGAAATGGGAAAATGTGATAATCACGGATATTAACTTTACTTAATCGACAAAAGCCCAAAGTACAAAACATATCAATTACAGGATCATAATTATAAAGAAATATACAACAAATTATGGTTGGTGAGATAGAAATTTCTCTATTTCCCTCCTCCAGGCATCATTTGGATTAGGGACAAACTCATCATCGCTCTCATGACCCACCTCGAAGTCATTGAGCAGATAATGAGGGATACCATCCAAAGGAACCCACTACTCATCCTTCCCAAATGGAGGTCAATGATACGCAAGGTAGTCCACCTAGTATATGTACCACAACTGAGACTTGGCAAGTTCTATGAGCACTTTAAAGGCGTTCAGCCACCCATGCTTGTATGCGACGTCCTGTGCCTCCTGTAACCTCGCAGGTGCTTTCTGCCAGCCTTCATCATAGCTTGCCAATCACGCATCCTGAGGACCCTTTCTGAATAAAATATTGATCTTCTTTATGTTTCTCTGTAACCCGGATATGGCGACGCTCTTCCTCTAGGAGTCTTCATCTACTTCAAAGAGTTGATTCTTCAGGGTATCATTCTCTAACTGAACCATCTTGCCAACCTTGTCAACCTTACCCACATCCTTACTCTTTGCAAGATGGGCCTGCAGGTCAATTATCTCCCTCTTCATCAAAGATCCAATATCCTCCAAGTCTTGGAGTTCATCCTTCAACTTGGTTACCGACTCAGTTTAGTCCTTATATAACTCTCTTTTCGCCTTCAATGCTTTACAAGCCTTTATAAATACCCGACGAGATTGCTCGCTCATGCTTGGGCCCAATATCTTCTTAATGTTCTGGGAAGAAGAAACTCCCCCGACAATAAGCTACGAGTTGTAAGAAAAAAAATAAGTATATGGAATATCAATAAAGGAAAAAAAATATTTCTTTCATTAATAAATTAAGAGGTATGCATAGTCATTACAACCAAGGAAAAAAAAAGGTACAATATCTGAATAAAAATAAAAGAGAAATCCTAAATCTACATGCTTCACTACTTAACCTAGTCAGATAACTCTGGTGCTTTTCCTTTGGTCGTAGCCTTCTCAGCCTGGCTGACAGCTATCTCGGCTTGATCTGAGACTTTTTAGACCTGTTCGGTAGCTTGGCTGGTATAAGTCTCCTTCTCGGTGATCGGAGGAAGACCTGAATGATACCTCTCGAATATATCAGAATCAAGAGCAATTCCCACTGTAGTCAACGCTTGGCCCCATCCTTTTTTAAAGCTCTCTTTTTTATCATAGACAATTTAGATTTTGGCGATGGTGTACACCATATTGTAGCCTTTCTCGTAGCTTGCCTCTTTAATGGAAGGAACCTCATCTGTCAATGTTGTGAACTATCTGGTGAGCTTCTCCTTATCCACAACTAACAAGTTGTTAGCCATTTTCAACGAGACCATTGCCTCGGTGGTGGTTTGACTCTCCATCTTGAAGGCTGCCTTGGCATCAATCAGGTACTTTTGTGACTTCTTTAAAGCCTAGGGCAACTCTTCATTCTTCCATGACTGGCCGGGATGACCATTGAGCAGAATGAAAATTTTTGCCATAAACTACAAAAATAAGAGAAAAAGTAAATGTCAGAAAACGCTGCAATTCAGAACAACAGGATAAAGGAGACCAGAGAACACTTACCAAAGTAAGGGCTTGGGAAAACTATAGAGATAGTTGGCTGGGACCCAACATTATCAAATGCTTGCGATCAGTAGCGAGCACTACCCTCCTTAGCACGTCAGGTGAAAGATAAGGGGTGAAAGAAGAGGGGATTTTCATTATGGCCTCAATTTTTCTTCTCTTGTTCTCCTCCTCTCTTATTCCTTTTTATCATTGGCCCCAGCGCTAGGGCCACCACTTATGGGGGAATCCCCCTCTGACTTCTTTAGGGTCTTCACCATGTCAGAAAGAAGGAGTCAATCATCATCATCATCATCATCATTATCATCGCCACCAAGAAGAAGCCTTCTATTGGGAGCCACCGACTTTCTTCTTCTTCCTGAGAGGAAAACCCGACGTCTACTGGCCAAGCCGAATTGGAAGTCTCCTTATCCAGGGGAGTGATATCTGGCATCTCGTCCACTAGGAGAGCAACGAAGCTTAAAGTAGTATTGGTATATTCAAACAGATAGGCAGTCGACTGAGGGTGTTCATCGTCAGGCAATCTATCCCTGATTTTCCAAGCCTTTAAAAGGTCAACAACCCTTATATTTTGAAGTGATGGATCCTTGTTCATATCGCGAACTGCACAAAAAGAGGACATATATACATTAGTAAGCAAAACAAGTGATAGGTATCAACTAATCACAATGTAAAGAAAACATAAACAATAACCTATATGTTCTTCCCTTAGTCAGGGCATAGAGGCCCTGCATGCTTCTCTCCCTCTGGAAGGGGAGGATGTTGCTAGTCCTTAGCAACAAACCCTGATCCTAATACCCTTTGTTGGACCAGGTAGGTTCATAACCAATATTCTTTTGTACATCCTCGCTTTTAAGTACAGAAGACCATTAGTGGCGTGTGACCAAACGTAGCAGCACCTAATCTTGTGGACCCCAAGATGGTCCTATAGCTCGTTGATCCTATGTACCCCGTTCACTATTCTCCATGTATTGGGGGGTAGGAATAAATTTGAAATAGTCAAAAAAATTCTAAAAATAATCTATTTAAGGGAAACGTCAAACCCTCCATGGACCACTGCGAGAGTGTGAATCCAATGTCCATCATCCATTTCCCTGACATCTCTGGGCATGGGGGCACAGTCGATTTTTACCCAAGCAGGGATGGAATAAGTTTTTCAAAATTCATCAACATTTTTACCATGGAGGGTGGCCATTGAAGAAATAATTCTAAGCAACTAAGACTACAAAAGAGAACGATGGAGAAATTAAGAAAGAGAGAAGAACTTATAAGAAGAAAATGCTACGAAAAGAATCTGAAAATATGAAGAACAAGAAGGAAATCCCTGAGCAAAGTTCAATAAGGGTTGTAATGCAAAGTGACGAGTTGCCAACAGCTGAAGTCTGTTTAAATCTTGTGCGAAATGATGAGGAACAATTCCCAAATAAAATTATGGCACCTTACATTGCGTCTCGGACTAGAGCACCCTCAGTAGTTCAGAGATATTGCAAATGTTCCATGTCGACCCAACAACAGTGGATCCTAGAATTGTATCAAGCTTAAAATCTACTGGCCTAACAAACCCCCACCCATAAATTTTAGGTCCAATTGTGGGGACTAAAATAATTCATTATGCCCACTTACAATGTTGGCCGACCATAGCAATAAGAAGTAGCGTGTGTCCTACCCAAATCTGAATAATTAAATTCACCGTGTATTTAACATATACTTAAATACATCTCGATAAGCTCAAATCGGTTAACAACAATCTTGAAGAGATATTTAGGTACCCCTACTTCACATTATCGATAGTCACCTGCTTCACATTATCAGAATACCCGTAGTCACCCCACTACGCAGCGTCAGAACTCCACAATTCTGTGTGGCGCAACAACAAACCATCATAAATCAAGATCAACAAGTATCTCAACATAAGGGTGTTCCTCATCGTCACTTTCTTTTATCAATGCCATTCTCGAACTCACACTTATTTTATCAGTCCATGTTATATCATCATTACCCAATTATCCCACCTTAGGGCTCTACCATTTAGAGCATTTAGATGCATTTTAAGCCATAATATAAGGATTTAAAGGGATAGAAAATATAAAAGCAACTACTTGTAATACAAAGCTGTTAACGAAAATGTCTTTTATCCCTAATTAATTAAATTAGTTTAATGTACAATTTAGTTTAACTTAATATATTGATTTTGATGATTCCAAACATATTTTTTAGGTTATACTATAAATATGTATTATTGTATAATATTTATAATATAATATTATATACATTATACTATGACTCCACTCTATGTCAAGTTTTCTTTTCATGACTCAACATGCCTCGACTCTACTCAATGACGTATTAGAGTAAAGGTATTCACGTATGTTGCACATTGGCATTTGACACATTAGAGACACATGCACAACTCTTGATCTATGATTTTAACTGTGTGACTAATCAATTATGAGCTGAAATTTTTTTAAAAAAAATGAATTTTTTATTTTATATATATGTTATATGTATGCTATATTATATATCATATATTATATATTATATACACATAAGCCGAAACATCTAATATGTATGCTATATTATATATCATATATTATTATATATATGTTGGTACACTAATGCCTCTGCATGTACTGCAGATTTGACTTAGTAGGTCTCTAGACTTCTTGTTGGACACTTGATTTATAATTGGTTGCTATTATATATAGATTTAAGTTAGCTTTCTTTACTTCCCTTTATACATTTCTTTTTAAACCATCTTCGGCCACTTGCTGATTTTCTTTTGTTTCACCTGTACAAGTCAAGTCGGTATTCTTATGTTAA
Organism: Sambucus nigra; assembly: GCA_949130495.1. Classification (NCBI taxonomy): domain Eukaryota; kingdom Viridiplantae; phylum Streptophyta; class Magnoliopsida; order Dipsacales; family Adoxaceae; genus Sambucus; species Sambucus nigra. The sequence continues at coordinate 467,091,189 of OX422222.1, read as the reverse complement.
TTTTCTTGAGCCATGTGAAGTCAGTATCATATTATAACAGTCGGTATTTTTTTTAAAAAAACCATACATGCTTAGGACGCTACCTTACCTACTATACCTGCAACATGCAGATTTTTGTCCTTTGGTAGTCATGTAGTATTCATGATCAATTGTACCTGCTATAACACGTCATGTACCCTGTTTTTTTTAAACACATTTACCTGTAGCATAAGGCGCTACTTACGGCCACGAGACTTTAGACCATACCTGTTCTGACTGTCATCCTTTGTAGCTTTAGGCTATGATGTGTTATATACGAGCAGTACTCCTACTGAGTTGGATGTGCCATGACTGTCGACCATTGTGTTGTACGATTATATGAGATAAATAATTTTTTTAATCCTTTGCAATCCAGTAAAATAGTTTTTTTGCCATTAATTGTTCAATTCTCTCATGGCAGAACTCTCGAGCCATGCGTTCCACTGCCTTTGGCAGCTAATGTATTGGGCCACGCTCTTTCTTGATCTGACTGCATGTGTACCCTTTCTCTAAAAGATTTTTTTTGTACCATGTTTATATTATCATATCTGATATTTCTTTGACAGGAGAATTGGACAATTGATATAACTTATTCTATCAGAACTCTATTATCTCTCTATGTGAAATACACTAGTTCTATTCTTTACACAATGGATCACCAATTATACATCAGATTTGTATTCTATCTCTTGGACTAACAATCTTGTTGCAGAAAATATATGGGTTATCTATCAAGCTATTTTAAAATGACATATATTTTCAGATGTCTTTTTCCATGCTACAACAGCTATATTTTTATGGAGAAGATAAAAATGAAGATTTGCAAGATCATTTCTCAGCCATCATCATCTCAGCAAATTCAGGAGCATTTAATGCTCACAAGCAATGTGTCTAACAGCTAGTTTTTGAAGACACATTTAAAGCTTTGGAGAGCTGCATTAAAGACTGAGAAACATTATTGAGAGCATTTATTTTTTTTACTACTCAGCTACACATACAAGAGAGCAATTAATTTTATCATCTGCTCAATCATTGAAGAAGAAGATTTGTGCCTACTTCAACATCATTTGTTGAAGTCTCAGAAACTCAGATTACAAATTGTATTTTAAGGAGTTTCAGTATTGTATCTTGTACTGCAAAAATTCAGATTTGTTGTGAAGCCTTGTTGAAGCTTCGGTTTGTATCGGTAATTGGTTCCTACCCGCAAGTGGGCCACGGGGTTTGAAGCTCGGAGTTAGCTTGCAAACAGTTGTACGCGGTGGTTTGATCCTACCTGCAAGTGGATCAGGTTTAGTGAAGCGCAAAGGAGACAGGGGCTCTAGGCGCGTGGACGTAAGCCGGGATTTGGCCGAACCACGTTAAATTTCTGTGTCATTTATTTTTCGCACTTTCATTTACTTGAACTTGCTTGCGTGAGTTAATGTTTGCAGCACACTATCTTGCAAATAAATTAATTCAGAAATTTGACTAAATTAATGTTAAGGTTAAAATAATCTTTTTGAATTAAATAATTAATTTCAGAATATTACTTAATATTAAACACATATTCCTAGTGTGTTCAAAATCTGCATTTCTAGTTGTTTAAATTAGCTGGTTACATTTATTTGATATTGTTGAATTTATTCTTTGTAGTTTTATTAATCTGTAAATTGTCAAAGTATTATAAATTAAATATTCTTCTGAAATTTTAATTTGACTTAAAGATTGTAAAAACTCAATTCACCCCCCCTCTTGAGTATAATCTGGGCAACAATTGGTATCAGAGGTAGTGCTCTTCTTATTTTTAGATTTAACAATCTTAGAGTTAAAGATCAATGGCAAACTTTAATGTTTCATCTCTTGGTGAGGGTCAATCAATAAATAGACCTCCTTTATTTTCAGAAAATAATTATAGCTATTGGAAAAATAGAATGAAAAATTTTGTTCAATCAAATGATTATGTTGTTTGGAGAGTTATTATAAATGGTCCTAATATCCCCATGAAAGTTGTTAATAATGAAAATGTTCCTAAAGAAGAAAATGAATGGAATGATGTTGATATTAAAAAAATTCAAATAAATGCTAAAGCTATGAATATTTTGCATTGTGCACTTGATGTAAATGAATATAACAGAATCTGTTGTTGTGAATCTGCTAAAGAAATTTGGGATAGACTAGAAATTACATATGAAGGAACTAGTCAAGTCAAGGAGGATAAAATCAGAATGCTTGTTCATAACTATGAGCTTTTTAAAATGAAAGCAGATGAAACTATCTCTGACATGTTTACTAGATTTTCAAATATTATAAATGGATTGAAATCTCTTGGTAAATCTTATACTGATTCTGAATTGGTGAGTAAGATTCTCAGGTCACTACCATCTGCGTATATGACAAAGAAGCTGGTAATCAAAGAAGCTATACGAGAAAGACCAGTTTCTCTTGATGAACTGTTGGGATCTTTAATTACTCATGAAATGGAACTCAAAGAACTTGCTGAAGATGAGAAGCCCAAGGCAAGTAAAACTATTTCTTTCAAATCCATTGAGGAAGAAGAAGAATGTGAGGAAACTGATAATGATGATGATGGTGACATAGCACTTCTTACCAGAAAATTCAAAAAATTTCTTGCCAAAAAGAAGGGACTGTCTGGAAAATACAAGAATTTCTCTTCAAAGAAGGCACATGATGGAAAGTCATCCTCTAAGTTTGAGCCAAAATTTTATAACTGCAAAGAGTTAGGCCATATTAGACCTAATTGTCCCAAAGCCAAAGAAGGGAAGAATGACAGAAAAGAGAAAGAAATGAAAAATACAAAAAGGCCATGAAAGCTACTACTTGGAGTGATAGTGATGAAAGTAGCAACGATGAAGATTCAAGTGATGGAGAAGTTGCAAATCTTTACCTTATGGAAAATAATGATGAGGTATCTTCTAACTTTAATTCAGATAGTGAATATGAAACTTCAAATGATCATGATGAACTTCAAAATGCTTTTGATGAACTTTTTTACAATTTTGATGAACTTAAAAGTAAATATATTAATCTTAAAAAGATACATTCCTCTTTATCACATAAATATGATTCTCTCCTGGAAAATATAGAAGTAATGAAATCTGAAAATAAGTCTTTAAAATCTGAAATGGCAAAACTAAAAATTAAAGAATCATCTAGTCACTTTTATGAAAATGAACAATTAAAACTTAAAATTAAGGATTTAACTTGGTGTCTTGAAAACTTTGTAAATGGACAAAAAAATTGGAATTTGCTACTTGGAAACCAAAGGTGGATGTATGATAAGGCTGGAATTGGATATAATGAAAAAAAAATGAGAAAAGTTTTGAAAATTACTCTAAAAATATTGGAAATTCATTATGTACATATTGTGGAAGACATACCCATTTCACAAATTTCTGCAAATATAGATTTTCTACCAAAGTGGCATGGATTCCTAAAGAGACTCCTATTTTGCTAACCCATATGGACCCAACACGTTTTGGGTACCAAAAGGAAAGTTATTTAAATGTTGATTGTAGGTTTGTTTTAGAGCTAGTTCGATCAAATCAAAGTGGTTCTTAGACAGCGGGTGTTCAAGACACATGACGGGTGACAAAAGTAAATTCTCTAGCTTGAGTACCAAAGATGGAGGTCTAGTCACATTCGGAGACAATTCCAAAGGCAAGATCATTGGCAGAGGTAACCTTGGTAAGGATTCCTCTCCTTGCATTGAAAACGTTCTTTTAGTTGATGGTCTTAAACATAATTTAATTAGTATTAGTCAATTGTGTGATAAAGGTTATAATGTTCTATTTAAAGAAGATTACTGTCTAATAAAAAATGCTAAAGATAATCATGTTGTGTTTGTTGCTTCTAGACATGAAAATGTGTATACTCTCGATTTTGATAATTTATCTCAACAAGATGTCAAGTGTTTAGCTGTCCTAAATGATACTTGTTGGTTATGGCATAGAAGATTAGGTCATTCCAACATGGAACAACTTAATATTTTGTCCAAAAATCAGTTAGTTAGAGGGCTGCCCAAAATAAAGTTTGTTAAAGATAAATTGTGTAATGCATGTCAATTTGGAAAACAAACAAAAACTTCATTTAAAAGGAAAAGAGATATATCAACAAATAGGCCTTTAGAATTATTACACTTAGAATTATTTGGACCTAATAAAGTTGCTAGTTTAGGTGGAAAATATTATGCTTTTGTTATTGTTGATGATTATTCTCGATTTACATGGGTTTTCTTCCTTGCTCATAAAAATGATACATACTCCAAATGGAGGTCAATGATACGCAAAGTAGTCCACCTAGTATATGTACCACAACTGAGACTTGGCAAGTTCTATGAGCACTTTAAAGGCGTTCAGCCACCCATGCTTGTATGTGACGTCCTGTGCCTCCTGTAACCTCGCAGGTGCTTTCTGCCAGCCTTCACCATAGCTTGCCAATCACGCATCCTGAGGACCCTTTCTGAATAAAATCTTGATCTTCTTTATGTTTCTCTGTAACCCGGATATGGTGACGCTCTTCCTCTAGGAGTCTTCATCTACTTCAAAGAGTTGATTCTTCAGGTCATCATTCTCTAACTGAACCATCTTGCCAACCTTGTCAACCTTACCCACATCCTTAATCTTTGCAAGATGGGCCTGCAGGTCAATTATCTCCCTCTTCATCAAAGATCCAATATCCTCTAAGTCTTGGAGTTCATCCTTCAACTTGGTTACCGACTCAGTTTAGTCCTTATATAACTCTCTTCTCGCCTTCAATGCTTTACAAGCCTTTATAAATACCTGACGAGATTGATCACTCATACCTGGGCCCAATATCTTTTTAATGTTCTGGTAAGAAGAAACTCCCCCGACAATAAGCTACGAGTTGTAAGAAAAAAAATAAGTATATAGAATATCAATAAAGGAAAAAAATATTTCTTTCATTAATAAATTAAGAGGTATGCATAGTCATTACAACCAAGGAAAAAAAAGGTACAATATCTGAATAAAAATAAAAGAGAAATCCTAAATCTACATGCTTCACTACTTAACCTAGTCAGATGACTCTGGTGCTTTTCCTTTGGCCGTAGCCTTCTCAGCCTGGCTGACAGCTATCTCGACTTGATCTGAGACTTTTTAGACCTGGTCGGTAGCTTGGCTGGTATAAGTCTCCTTCTCGGTGATCGGAGGAAGACCTGAATGATACCTCTCGAATATATCAGAATCAAGAGCAATTCCCACTGTAGTCAACGCTTGGCCCCATCCTTTTTTAAAGCTCTCTTTTTTATCATAAACAATTTAGATTTTGTCGATGGTGTACACCATATTCTAGCCTTTCTCGTAGCTTGCCTCTTTAATGGAAGGAACCTCATCAGTCAATGTTGTGAACTATCGGGTGAGCTTCTCCTTATCCACAACTAACAAGTTGTTAGCCATTTTTAGCGAGACCATTGCCTCAGTGGTGGTTTGACTCTCCATCTTGAAGGCTGCCTTGGCATCAATCAGGTACTTTTGTGACTTCTTTAAAGCCTAGGGCAACTCTTCATTCTTCCATGACTGGACGGGATGACCATTGAGCAAAATGAAAATTTTTGCCATAAACTACAAAAATAAGAGAAAAAGTAAATGTCAGAAAACGCTGCAATTCAGAACAACAGGATAAAGGAGACCAGAGAACACTTACCAAAGCAAGGGCTTGGGAAAACTATAGAGATAGTTGGCTGGGACCCAACATTATCACATGCTTGCGATCAGTAGCGAGCACTATCCTCCTTAGCACGTCAGGTGAAAGATAAGGGGTGATGGCCACACTTTCGCCCTGAGATGTACTGGAGAGATAAGAGGGGATTTTCATTATGGCCTCAATGGCGTTATTTTTCTTCTCTTGTTCTCCTCCTATCTTATTCCTTTTTATCATTGGCCCCAGCGCTAGGGCCACCACTTATGGGGGAATCCCCCTCTGACTTCTTTAGGGTCTTAACCCTGTCAGAAAGAAGGAGTCAATCATCATCATCATCATCATCATCATCATCATCATCATCATCATTATCATCGCCACCAAGAAGAAGCCTTCTATTGGGAGCCACCGACTTTCTTCTTCTTCCTGAGAGGAAAACCCAACGTCTACTGGCCCAGCCGAATTGGAAGTCTCCTTATCCAGGGGAGTGATATCTGGCATCTCGTCCACTAGGAGAGCAACAAAGCTTAAAGTAGTATTGGTATATTCAAGCAGATAGGCAGTCGACTGAGGGTGTTCATCGTCAGGCAATCTATCCCTGATTTTCCAAGCCTTTAAAAGTCAACAACCCTTATATTTTGGAGTGATGGATCCTTATTCTTATCGCGAACTGCACAAAAAGAGGACATATATACATTAGTAAGCAAAACAAGTGATAGGTATCAACTAATCACAATGTAAAGAAAACATAAACAATAACCTATATGTTCTTCCCTTAGTCAGGGCATAGAGGCCCTGCATGCTTCTCTCCCTCTGGAAGGGGAGGATGTTGCTAGTCCTTAGCAACAAACCCTGATCCTAATACCCTTTGTTGGACCAGGTAGGTTCATAACCAATATTCTGTTGTACATCCTCGCTTTTAAGTACAGAAGACCATTAGTGGTGTATGACCAAACGTAGCAGCACCTAATCTTGTGGACCCCAAGATGGTCCTATAGCTCGTTGATCCTATGTACCCCGTTCACTATTCACCATGTATTGGGGGCACATTGGGCAGGAATAAATTTGAAATAGTCAAAAAAATTATAAAAATTATCTATTTAAGGGAAACGTCAAACCCCCCATGGACCACTGCGAGAGTGTGAATCCAATGTCCATCATCCATTTCCCTGACATATCTGGGCATGGGGGCACAGTCGATTTTTACCCAAGCAGGGATGGAATAAGTTTTTCAAAATTCATCAACATTTTTACTATGGAGGGTGGCCATTGAAGAAATAATTCTAAGCAACTAAGACTACAAAAGAGAACGATGGAGAAATTAAGAAAGAGAGAAGAACTTATAAGAAGAAAATGCTACGAAAAGAATCTGGAAATATGAAGAACAAGAAGGAAATCCCTGAGCAAAGTTCAATAAGGGTTGTAATGCAAAGTGACGAGTTGCGAACAGCTGAAGTCTGTTGAAATCTTGTGCGAAATGATGAGGAACAATTCCCAAATAAAATTATGGCGCTTCACATTGCGTCTCGGACCAGAGCACCCTCAGTAGTTCAGAGATATTGCAAATGTTCCATGTCGACCCAACAACAGTGGATCCTAGAATTGTATCAAGCTTAAAATCTACTGGCCTAACAAACCCCCACCCATAAATTTTAGGGCCAATTGTGGGGACTAAAATAATTCATTATGCCCACTTACAATGTTGGCCGACCATAGCAATAAGAAGTAGCGTGTGTCCTACCCAAATCTGAATAATTAAATTCACCGTCTATTTAACATATACTTAAATACATCTCGATAAGCTCAAATCGGTTAACAACAATCTTGAAGAGATATTTAGGTACCCCTACTTCACATTATCGATAGTCACCTGCTTCACATTATCAGAATACCCGTAGTCACCACACTACGCAGCGTCATAACTCCACAATTCTGTGTGACGCAACAACAAACCACCATAAATCAAGCTCAACAAGTATCTCAACATAAGGGTGTTCCTCATCGGCACTTTCGTTTATCAATTCCATTATCGAACTCACACTTATTTTATCAGTCCATGTTATATCGTCATTACCCAATTATCCCACCTTAGGGCTCTACCATTTAGAGCATTTAGATGCGTTTTAAGCCATAATATAAGGATTTAAAGGGATAGAAAATATAAAAGCAACTACTTGTAATACAAAGTTGTTAACAAAAATGTCTTTTATCCCTAATTAATTAAATTAGTTTAATGTACATTTTAGTTTAACTTAATATATTGATTTTGATGATTCCAAACATATTTTTTAGGCTATACTATAAATATGCATTATTGTATAATATTTATAATATAATATTATATACATTATACTATGACTCTACTCTATGTCAAGTTTTCTTTTCATGACTCAACATGCCTCGACTCTACTAAACGACGTATTCGAGTAAAGGTATTCACGTATGTTGTACATTTGCACTTGACACATTAGACACACATGCACAATTCTTGATCTATGATTTTAATTGTGTGACTAATCAATTATGAGCTGAATTTTTTTTTTAAAAAATGAATTTTTTTTATATATATGTTATATGTATGCTATATTATATATCATATATCATATATTATATACACATAAGCCGAAACATCTAATATGTATGCTCTATTATATATCATATATTATTATATATATGTTGGTACACTAATGCCTCTGGATGTACTACAGATTTGACTTAGTAGGTCTCTAGACTTCTTGTTGGCCACTTGATTTATAATTGGTTGCTATTATATATAGATTTAAGTTAGCTTTCTTTACTTCCCTTTATACATTTCTTTTTAAACCATCTTCGGCCACTTGCTGATTTTCTTTTGTTTCACCTGTACAAGTCAAGTCGGTATTCTTATGTTAATTTTCTTGAGCCATGTGAAGTCAGTATCATATTATAACAGTCGGTATTTTTTTTTAAAAACCCATACCTGCTTAGGACGCTACCTTACCTACTATACCTGCAACATGCAGATTTCTGTCCTTTGGTAGTCATGTAGTATTCATGATCAATTGTACCTGCTATAACACGTCATGTACCCTGTCTTTTTAAACACATTTACTTGTAGCATAAGGCGCTACTTACGGCCACGAGACTTTAGACCATACTTGTTCTGACTGTCATCCTTTCTAGCTTTAGGCTATGATGTGTTATATACGAGCAGTACTCCTACTGAGTTGGATGTGCCATGACTGTCGACCATTGTGTTGTACGATTATATGAGATAAATAATTTTTTTAATCCGTTGCAGTCCAATCAAATAGTTTTTTTTTGTCCTTAATCGTTCAATTCTCTCATGGCAGAACTCTCGAGCCATGCGTTCCACTTCCTTTGGCAGCTAATGTATTGGGCCACACTCTTTCTTGATCTGACTGCATGTGTACCCTTTCTCTAAAAGATTTTTTTGTACCATGTTTATATTATCATATCTGATATTTCTTTGACAGGAGCATTGGACAATTGATATAACTTATTCTATCAGAACTCTATTATCTCTCTACGTGAAATACACCAGTTCTATTCTTTACACAATGGATCACCAATTATACATCAGATTTGTATTCTATCTCTTGGACTAACAATCTTGTTGCAGAAAATATATGGGTTATCTATCAAGCTATTTTAAAATGACATATATTTTCAGATGTCTTTTTCCATGATACAATAGCTATATTTTTATGGAGAGGATAAAAATGAAGATTTGCAAGATCATTTCTCAGCCATCATCATCTCAGCAAATTCAGGAGCATTTAGTGCTCACAAGCAATGTGTCTAACAGCTAGTTTTTGAAGACACATTTAAAGCTTTGGAGAGCTGCATTAAAGACTGAGAAACGTTATTGAGAGCATTTTTTTTTTTTTACTACTCAGCTACACATACAAGAGAGCAATTAATTTTATCATCTGCTCAATCATTGAAGAAGAAGATTTGTGCCTACTTCAACATCATTTGTTGAAGTCTCAGAAACTCAGATTACAAATTGTATTTTAAGGAGTTTCATTATTGTATCTTGTACTACAAAAATTCAGATTTGTTGTGAAGCCTTGTTGAAGCTTCGGTTTGTATCGGTAATTGGTTCCTACCCGCAAGTGGGCCACGGGGTTTGAAGCTCGGAGTTATCTTGCAAACAGTTGTACGTGGTGGTTTGATCCTACCTGCAAGTGGATCAAGTTTAGTGAAGCGCAAAGGAGACAGGGGCTCTAGGCGCGTGGACGTAGGCCGGGATTTGGCCGAACCACGTTAAATGTCTGTGTCATTTATTTTCCGCACTTTCATTTACTTGAACTTTCTTGCGTGAGTTAATGTTTTCAGCACACTATCTTGCAAATAAATTAATTCAGAAATTTGACTAAATTAATTTTAAGGTTAAAATAATCTTTTTGAATTAAATAATTAATTTCAGAATATTACTTAATATTAAACACATATTCCTAGTGTGTTCAGAATCTGCATTTCTAGTTGTTTAAATTAGCTGGTTACATTTATTTGATATTGTTGAATTTATTCTTTGTAGTTTTATTAATCTGTAAATTGTCAAAGTATTATAAATTAAATATTCTTCTGAAATTTTAATTTGACTTAAAGATTGTAAAAACTCAATTCACCCCCCCCCCCCCCCCACCCCCCTTGAGTATAATCTGGGCAACAAAAGAATTAAAGTAAATATTTATTGATTTTATTAATGGTTTTGAGTCATCACTCATACCCATCTTTAAACTCTGTACGAGGAACATCTTATTGAAGTGAAATCCAAACAAAGAACCCCTATGATACAATTTCATTTAGATAAGGTAGTTGTTACGACAACTTAATTAACGGTTTAGAATGAGAAGTTAAAGTATTAGAGTAAGTGCCTAAATATCAAAAGTTCAAAACCAAACTAACTGTCCAACACAGCGATACAACCACAAATCCAAAAACCAACCCAAGAATATCCCGTACTCTTTTTATCTCGTATATATGATTGAATGTAAAATTCTAAGGGAATTGGTGGGTGTTGAATTGTAAGTGATCTAAGACTTAACAAGTGCTCCTCTATGGACCCTAGACAAGTAAAAAGGAGAGAAATGTCAAAGTATAAGGCAAATATTTAAAGTGGTTCGGACCTCAGTTGAGGTTCCTACGGTCATTGTCAAAGGGTGTTATACTATTTATTATATCATAAAATAGTTATTACAATCTATTAGACCTCTCAGGTTTTGGCCAAGAGAGTCTGAGTTCCTTGCGACCTTTGTCAACAGTTCAAAGGACCTTAGGAAGTAACTCGTGGACTTATCTAAGGATTCTCAAGTATTGATTTAGGTCTCAATAAGGTACACAATGTATAAGATAACTTGAAATGATCCAAGTGTAACACCCCACCCGCCCGGGGAGAGCGAACGGAGCGCTAATGCGATAAAATAAATCCAAATCCACAAGTGACAAGGTATAGAATATCTAAATAAACCCACAATAATATAAATCCACTAATCTCAATCTCTTCAATTACAACAAGTCTCTCGAATTAAATATAATATCTAACTCGAAATAAAATAAATCCCAATGCTCTATAGATCAAAATAAATAAATACAAGTCTTCTCAAATGTATTAAAAATTCTTCCCAAAATATCCAAGATAAAATCAATCTCCAATAATCCATAGCGCCCAAATCCACGCTAACCTGCCACTAAAAGAAAATATGGGGAAGTACACAATATGACAAGAAAGATGCTCAACAAATATATTAACGGTGAATAAAACATAACAACACGAGTACGAATATTCAATTCAAAATATAAATCTCAATAGCATTTCATCATTATAATTTCTCAAAAACACTTTAATCGGGTCACCAGGCCTCACCACATTCGTATATGCTTTATCAAGCCATAGCCCGGGAAACAGGAATTTTGGCGGGTGCCCAACATCCGTGCCATATTAAAATTTCATGACAACGTGCTCATCAATAATATAATGATACCACATGAATCAAAATAATTTCAACAATTATTTTCAAGATTTCAATGAATTTATCAATTCAAATATGAGTTCAATTAACAAGAATTCAAAGAGAATAACACTCGCGAGATTTAAGGAGCATATTGTGTAAAACCCCATACCTAAAACCATGATGAGTAACCAATGATCACATCCTCAAGATCAACACAAAAGATCTACAGAAGCTCCTCCAAGAACCTCCAATAAAAATTACCCCAATAACACCTCTAATCTAAGGTTGGAACTCACAAATCTCAAGCCCCAATGTGTATATAAAAAGAAGAGGAATATAAAATATATTTGGTGTCAAAATTTGTGCCAAAAGTATGTTAAAAGGCTTGACCACAATTTCCTTTTATAATGCAAAGAAATGAAGAGTTGGAATCCAAAAGACTCCTTTAAATAAGGCAAATAAATGAAGAGTTGGAAGTCAAAACAACTCCAAGAATTAAAAACATTTAAAAATCATTTTAAAATCTGTTTTAACTCCGTTTTCGAAACCATTTGAAATTCTCGCCTTTAAAAATAATATTCAACATATTTGAGCAATAAAAATAATTTTATCAAAAACTTTATTTTCCTCCATTTTTCAGAAATTAATTAAAATAGCCCAAAATTACGCGGGTTGTTGCACCAAGTTACAGGTTTATGCTCACAGTAGTAGGTTGATAGAGTATAAATAAGGAGTAAACACTTGTGAACACTAAAACTCTCCTTTATCTAAAGGTATGATGACCACAATATATGTAACTACCCCATAAGATAGCGAACCTCTCACGCGTCCATCCAATCTAACTTAAATCCGACAACATCAGGTTACGTTATATGCTTGTATCCTTAATTATTAATTCTCTATTACAATCATAATAATAATTTGTGTCTTTAGGTTCATTCCACAAATCCCCACTTATGCATTATATATATATATGCGCGCGCGCACACACACACAAACACAATCATTACTCAAATTGATAACCTCTCATATACTCGAATCAACTCAGAATAACGCCTTGATCCATTTCACCAACTGGACCCGACCCGACTCAAGGACCAAATTGATTCGCCCCGAGGGATGAATCAATTCGTGTTGGTTAGTAGTCCTAGATTTGCCTAAAAATGAATAGTTTTTTTCCCCAACCTCCATTAACGAGTTCTAAAACTCCTAAACCTCAAAGAAATAATAATAAAACCAAATCTAAATATGGGAACAAGTTTCTTTTGATTACCAGTCATCATAAATAAATTAATTCTTCCATTTCAAGGGTTAATAAATAAAGGTCACCTTTTTTACTAAAACATCAATGGCTTACAATTTCTCTTTAAATTTTATAATAAACCTTCAAGTTAATACATGGATTCGATTAAGAAACTTGAATGGATCCACGAACATGGTTTAATACATGACTTTTAAATGACTTCCATTCGATTGAGAAACGATTTTTGAAGGACTTCTCACTATAAAGAAGAAAATCTCATCCGATCCTCTTTTAATACTCGTTTGAATAAAAACACCATTCTCGTTTGAACTAGTGAAAACCTTATCCGAACAACTTATAATAACTTGTTTGAACGATTGAAAAACCTCTTTCGAACGACTTCAATAACAAATATTTTTCTCTTTTAGAAAACGTTTTTACAAATTAAATATCCTCAAAGAATATTTTTAAAACAACACCCAAATGTATCCAAGGATCAAAAGTGATATACATTCATACCTCTTGAGATCCATAGATGTTGAAGATAAAAATTGACACAAAACACGACGCGAAGATGAAGTCCCTTTACTTGGCCACTATGGTCTTAAGTCACACATCATAGGCTTGAAGGATAAACAAACCCAAATCCTAACCTTTGACTCAAACAAGTTTCGTCCAAATGGAATTAAGCCAATATAACTACAAATTGACTCGACTGAATATTTTCCCTTACAAAATCTCCCCCTTTGGCTATTTCGGGACAATACAAAAAATATAAAAACCTAATAGTTCATCAAGATCTTTAAAGAATCAATCCTAACCGCAAAAAACTTGAGTAACTTTGATCTTGTGAAACTTTGTCGCATCAATGTTAAACCCGAACATTTAAAATACCCTTCAAATGCAAATCTAATATGCATATATAAACTGCATATGAAAAACAAAAATTCCCCTTTATTAGATGTCTCCCCCTTAGAGTATGCATCCCCCTTAGGTTTGATGTATCTCTATTTTTGTTCGAGAATAGACAAATGTAATGTGCATAATAAATACAATCACTCCCCTTAAATATAATATGCAATGTAAACAATGAAACATTAAATATTAAATATCATGCAATGATGGGAAGCGAAGCATGCAACAACAACCAAACTCGCCAACACAAGCACAAAAATCCAAACAAATAACAAATGATATCAATGTAAACAATGAAACAAAAGATACCAATGTGATCATTATAACATGCTCATATGATATAACAATAAAGAAAATGACAAACATGGATTAAATACAAAACAAAGGTTCAAAACAAAAACATACCACACATATAACAATAACACACAATCATATATATATATATATATATATATATATATATATATATATATATATATATATATGTGTGTGTGTGTGTGTGTGTGTGTGTGTGTGTGTGTGTGTAGCCATAAATAAAATAAAATACACAAGTTTTCCACACTCATAGGGCATTAATGTGTCTAAACAAAATGTGGTATGGAGTGAAACTAGAAATAAAATAAATATAACCTAATCACTCAAGAGGGTCCAAAGAGTTCTATTTGACTGCATTAATTTATCAGACTTTGATTTAGCCTTAAATGACAAATAAAGAACTTCTAACGGAAAAACATACACAATTCCCACTAGCCTAGAAATATTAATGATTCTAAAATCAATAACATCAAATATTTATATTAAGTGGGACTCATTGTGCAAACTCGTTGATGTTCAACTTAACACCCAAAACAATATGGATATTATTTTTTTTTCTCTTTTTTTGAAGATACCAATTTTGAAGTATCAATTTTTAAACATAGCCTTGGAAATTATCTTTTCTTTTACTTATATTTTCTTTTAGGCCATCTCTAATGGTGTCCTTCCACTCAAAGTATATTTACTCCCTTTATAGACATTTTCTATTGTAGCTCGTTGTTTTTAAACAAAGCAAATTCTTAGGCAATGGTTCTTACTAGCACAAATCTCCCAATCAAATAGATATGCATATAACAAGATTGATAGGATAAGAATACTTAGCTCATACAAAATATGTAGTTATTATCCAAAAGAGCTCATGAAGTTGTGTATGGAGGCATATGCAAAGTGGATCCGTTAAGCAAATCAAATCCAAACAACTTCATGTAAGCATGATTAAGAAAAATCCTAAGCATTGTAAACCATAATCAAATGTTCTAGCCACATGGAAACATGGTATAAATCGGATTAAAACACACTGATATGCCACAAAAAATGTGTAAAACCAAAATACACAAACAAACCAGAAATATTTTTGAGTTTTTAAATATTTTTCAAAATGACTCAAAAGACAAACAAAATCCTTTTCTATATTTCTCAATAAGACCCAGTAAAAGAAAATTCAAAATATAAAAGACTTAAACATCATACAACTAGTAATAACATATAATATGAAGCATAAAATCTTATGAAAGAAAACATGCAAACACAATCAACCATTAGATATTGCATGAGAAGAATCATGTGCAAGCATAAAATAATCAATAAGTTTAACTTTAAGCTCATCCAAATAGGATTTCCTAACCCACATAGGTGTAACGTGATGATCTTGGGTTTGGAAAACCTTGGTGACACTAGAGTTAGACATCATAGGACGTTTTTGAAGATCATAACAAAACTTGCTAAGGTGACCTTTCCTATTGCAATGTGTGCACATGTATAAATGACGAGGAATGTTACCCTTGGGATGACCTCTTTTGATGCCCTGGCTATGGTTGACCCTCTCAAAATGTTGGTATTGTCTTTATTAGTGGAAGTAATTGAATCATCGAAGCCAATTCCAAAATTTTAATTTTTGATTTGGATAGTGCCTAAAATTTTATCAAGCTTCTCCGACCTATATTCAAAATCGAATTTGACATGACTCAAGTCTCTTAATTTCTCCTTTAACTCTAAAATCATAGACTCAAGAAAACTCCTATACTCTTCAAATATAAGGGACTCTTTCTTCAAATTCTCAAACAAACCATGAAGGTTATTTCCTTATCCTCAATATACTTAAGCTTCTCCCTAAGAGTCTTCTCGTGTACCCTCAATATAAAACACGTTCTTTAAACTTATCTTCTAAATTCAAGTTCACATTTTTTTAACTTTAGCGATTCGGTGTATAACTCCTGATAGGAAACTTTAATGTCACTCTTCTTCTTATTATTCTTCATACATATCTAGGTTATGAGCTGTTGAATTGTAATATAACCGAATTGTTTAGGAGAATGAGATGATGTCGCGATGAAGTCCCACGAATAAATATTGACTTGAAACTTTATGAAATGACCTCTTGAAATAGAGGAACAAAGTGAGTTTTGGTAAATGGAATAAGACAATACTAATCATATTGGGCTCATGACTATAATATATACTCTTACAAATGATGTGATTATTTTTTTTATGGTCATTTGTGTCATATTAAGGTGGATAAGTTGTTTCATGGTATGGACATTTGCCTTATCTATTCTCAAACAAAAAAGGAAGAATTTTAGATTAAGGGGGAGGTTTTTCATACGCACATAATTTTTTATTAACACTATTATTTATTTCATATTCTCTTTGCATTTGAAAGTTTGTGACACCCCGCCTAATTAATTACCAGGTGACCAGTCCTTAATTAATTAATTTCAGAATATCAAGTTGGTCCAGATGATGCATCACTGTCGAAAGTTCAAATTTTAATTTAATTAAACTAACCACCTAGTATTTAAAAAGGGTGATGTCCAAATTTTATCTTATTATTAATCAATATAAAAAAGAATACTAACAATTTCCATACATCATAGTAATATAAATAAAGTCTAACTGAAGTAAAATAAATGATTGGAGTAAAACACATCCAGATACAATCCCATACAATAACTCCAATAAAATGAAACCAAATCTAAGAGAGGATTTAAAATAACTGAATATCGGCATGTAAACAAAAGAAAAGACGACATGTCCAACATAATGAATAACTGAAAAAGGAAAGAATGAGCTGAGTCGTTTACTAGCAATAATCTTGCATCTTCCATAGCAGCTACAGCACGACAACTGAATAAAGTCTCCTAAGGCTGGTGTCCTTGTGGCTAGGCACCTAAAATAATGGAACAATAAAAAGATATACAGGAGAATGGGTCAGAACCCGAGTTGAAAATAGTTTAAAATAGCAAGTGCTTAAATTGATTCAATTAGAACAATTATTCTTCAAGTTAACTTAGCGTACTCACTTGAGACACTCACCCCTCGATCTAGTGTGCACGTCTAACGAGCCCAACTACCCACACTAGTCATGATACCCTGAATAACTACTAAGTACATAGTATTACACTTAAAAGTCTCCCTAAGTAACTCAAACCCGACGTACTTATGATTTCGATATAGATTTAGGATTACTTTAGTTTATTCTCGAAATCTTGTAATGTCCAACTGATACTACCATACGTGTACATTTAAAAACATCGTTATCAACAAAAGCCACCCAAAAATGATTCCGGTATACATACATTATTCACTTTATGTATACATATTAATTCATATAAATATATCAATATTGCACCCTTGGGTGAGAAACCCTTAGTGCTACGCATACTCGGCTATCTAGTCCATTTGCAACGCTCATGCATATAGGACAATAGGTTCAATCTCTCGAGAACTAATAAAACATAAACACCTATTAGAGGCGAACATATTCACAATCCGATGGGCTACGCACATACCTACGCACCCATACGACCGTCATCACTATCATTCTCACGGATAGCCCGTACCTAGGTTCCATGCTCTAGTGGTACAACTCTAAATCCCCCGACGGCACACAAGATTCGGTCCTCCAAAACACGTTAACCTACGTTCGATAGCCAGTAGCTAGGTATGTCATATAAATAGTATTTTGATAGCCAGTAGCTAGGTTCCATGCTCTAGTGGTACAACTCTAAATCCCCCGACGGCACACAAGATTCGGTCCTCCAAAACACGTTAACCTACGTTCGATAGCCAGTAGCTAGGTATGTCATATAAATAGTATTTTGAACAATATGCATGCACACAACTTATATAAATTCATTAGCTTTCCCACAGTTTAGTATTTATAGTACGTATAATATATCTCTTATTATAACCCGAACCCTATTCGTATATAGTCTTGCTTGTATTTTCGCACCTCCTTAATTCTATGGGTTTTTATACTTTTTCGAGGGTCGACTTATTCTCCGCTCATTAATAATTGTTAATATAAGTCGCTCGACAATCATACTGGTTTAACACTCATCTAAATAAGCCTACGGGAAGTCCGAAACAAAATTCGGGCTTAAAAAGGTCATTCTAGAATCTCGCTAGAAGACCCAGAAATCTCGTTCGAACGAGGGTCGTTTAAACGAAGGGTTTCGAACGAACCACCAAACTCGTTAGAAGGCTACTGGAATCTCGTTAGAAGTCTCGTTCGAACAACCTGGACTGGGCTTCTAACAAAATTTCCGAAGTTGCCCAATTCGTCTCTCCATTTCGTTTTTCCAAATTTTCACCACTCAAAACTCAACCTAAATTCATTCTAACCCAAATACAAGGTTTCCCACTATTCTAAGTCATCCTATAACACATAATAACATCATTTTGGGGGTCAAATCCTTCTAATCATCATGTAATTTCAATAAATCCCCAAATTTTACCACAAACCCTATTAACATGAACCTATAATTTATTTATCCATAAAATTCCATTTTTAATTCATGATTTACATCTATTTCATCAACTTTCACATTTCTATTAAGGGGAAAATCCTCTACATGCAAACCCCCATCAGATTTTCTAAATTTTCTACACGATTTCATCATAGGAGAACCCAAATTGGTATTTATTATTCTAAAACCTCAATATATGTTAACAAGGGTAATAATTGCCAAGAGAAGAGCAAGATAATCACTTGCCTCAATAAGAACTTCTGATTCGCGGGTTGAAATTGGTATAAGAACAATCCTCCTGACACGATCTATGCGCTGGTGTACTTTTTGTTGTGAAAGGTTGAGTTCTTGGTTTAGGCTCTAATGGAGTCTTCTTCTCCTTCCTTGGTTCTCTCTCTCTTTTTCTCTCTTTCTCACGTAGGTTGCAACTGACAGACCACTAACTTTAAAATGCTATTAATTAACCTAATTTTCGTCCATTTAATTACCCAAAAATCCTTAAAGACCGAAATACCCCTCCGAGGTGCCGTTTTGGGTTAAAAAGTCTCGGACTCCAAATACAATACCCGAATAGTGTTTTCTGACTATTTCGACCCTTCCGGACACTCTGGCGCACTCAAAATAGTCGTCCAAGTTTTAAAAAAATAATTTATCTTTTAACCCTCAAAATATATACAAATGACGTGACTCATGCGCATCCCAAATATTTATAACATAACTATCATGTATCTCATTCCCGACCATACTATTATTTCAATAATTACTAGCTCTCATCCCGCTAGTGAATATTATCATAAAATCGGATTAAAATTTTCTCTTTTTAATTTAATAAATCTCCATTTTCATAAAAATAATTATGCCAAATAATTATGCATAAAAGTACGGGGTATTATAAAGTTGTGTTAAATGTGCAAGTTTAAGCTTCAATGAAATAAAGTTTAACAAGGGAAAAGTTGCTCAAGAGATAGAGTCGGTCAAGTCCTAATTGTGTTTTTATCCTTTTAGGTTTCGAGGATTGGGCATTACAGCTTGACGACCTAATTTTTTTTATTTTTGGTTTTATCCGAGAATAGCCAAAGGGGATATTTGTAAGGGGAAATTTTATCAAGTGTCATGTTTGTAATATTTATTGAAACTTTTGTGATATTAGCTTTATTTCGCTTGTACAAAACCATTTGAGTCATAGATTAGTATGTATTAAGTTTGTACCTTCAAGCCAATGCATTTGAAAACACAAAGTGACCCAAGTAAAAGAGATGTCAACCTCATGCCGAGTTCATCTTCAACCTTGGGATTTCAGGAAAAAGGTATAATGTATTATTATGTTAATCAATTGGTTTTCAATTAAGATGTTTAATATTTAATGAGGCTATTTTTGCAAAAGGAATTTTAAGAAAATAATTTTTAATTTTAAAGTCGTTCAACTGAACTAGATATTTTGTTCTAATGAGTTACATAGTTTTGTTCAATTGAGATTATGGTATTCGTTTGAACGAGCTTTAAACGAGTATCTAACTTGATAATTATGCCTAAGATAGTAAGCTATCATTTAAAGCTCGGCCGAACCTCGTTTAAATGAGTTTAGGCATCTCGTTCGAATGAGTTGACTTCGTTGAAATGATATTGCCGAACTTGTTTGAACGATTTTCCAATTATGTTTGAACAAGTTTCCTTGTTTTGCTTGCCGCTCCTTTTTTATGTTTTTCTATATATATTAGCACACGATAAGTTATTTAAGAACAAGGGTTTTGAAAATTGTTTTCATTGAACAAAGCCTCTTTAACTCCATTTACACCCAAGTTTTTCGATCAAAGAATCAATATGATATTTTAGTTTAAGACCTCAAGTTTCCAGTACCAAAGTTTATATACACTCCATTGAGGGAGATTAGTTAACATGGTGGGTTCTATGTGATTGTAGTGATGGTTTCTAATCAAAGATCTGTAGATACCGAGACATATGAGGACGCATTGTGAAGACCGTTGGTGGATCCCTGTAGTGTTATTGTAACGATGATTTAAGTAGTGAAGACTGCATCAGGCTTGAAGGCATTGAGTCACGTGAAGTAAGTTTGTTTGTCACTATTGTATATAAACCCTACATGATAGTGAATTTATGTAGGATAGGCCATCAAAGTTATTTTATTGTGAATTTTTTTCGTACATAGAGGCGTTATGTGACTGGTTTATTTTATTCTTGTTGTTCACCTAGATGCATGTTTTGG
Organism: Sambucus nigra; assembly: GCA_949130495.1. Lineage (NCBI taxonomy): Eukaryota > Viridiplantae > Streptophyta > Magnoliopsida > Dipsacales > Adoxaceae > Sambucus > Sambucus nigra. The sequence continues at coordinate 467,070,390 of OX422222.1, read as the reverse complement.
GCAAGATAAAATTGGAATAAAGTTTACACAACTTAAGTTTAATTAGTGCATGATTGAAAATTGGTTAATTATTCATGTGGTTAATATGATTGAAATTAAATTTTTGAATTTGGTAAACTAACACTATTTGCGCAACTTCAATTATACCTTGTATATATATATATATATATATTGGGTTATATAGTTCTAAGAATTTGTATGTGTATTCCCATATCAATAGTAATGGGGGCGTGGCATTGAACAATTATGGATGAATTGAACGTGGGCAAGCACTTAAACAAATGTGGGTGAATTTATAAAGTTTATTTTTTCTTGGATCAGTCGTAATTTAAGATGATTAATTATCAATTTGTTAAAGTTCAAAGAGTCATTATCATTTTTGGCCTATTTTCGAGTGAAAACTTCTCTTTTAATGTTTGTTGTTATCATTTTATTAGCCAAAAAAATTCTTGTCATTGAATATTGTTTAAACTTTTGTGTTATTTAATTTTGTTTTGTCATGTGATATTTAAAAGTCTTTCAATTAAAATTAAGTGAAACCTTTATATGTCGAAATATTTATCTTTACAATGCACTTCATGTAAAAAATACAAGATTGTAACTACTATATCGATCTCAAATTAATAGTCTCTATTTAAAAAAGACGATTTTTAAGGGTCAAGATCAGTCATTTTTTTAAATTATAGAACACGTGGCAAAGCAAAGCATCCCAATCCTACACATATTACAAGCATAACCAACACTTATAAGAATAAAATTAATTCCATCGATTAATCATCAAATCAAATCTATCAAAAAGTAAATAATGAACAAAAACAAAAGGCAAAAAGATAGATAGAAATGAGACAAACCTCCAAACCTTCATCTCCAAAAAATAATCGGCAAACCCTAAAAAAATGAGCAACGAAAGTCAATATTCAACACACCCATCAGTGGTTCCCGTCTAGAGGAATAGAGCATATAAATCCATTGACGTTTGATTCAATTAGTCTTGTGATATGGTATCTTTAGAAGCACATCAGACCAACTAATTCGCCACTTTATTCACTATACTAGAGATAGACATGAATGAGATAGAGTTGAGTTCTTTGTAAGTTCATCCACGTGCTTGGCCCATTTGTTGGTTTCCCCAAATGATTTTTTTTCCATGAATACAGTTAATTAGGTTAAATGAGTCATTCTCAATAATCACATTTTTTTAAGTTATTCTCGCTAATATACTTGGTAACTAAAATCATAGCCTTAGTTTCCATAATTAGAGCCAAAGTAGTATTAGGAGAGTAATTCACGAAATGATAAATGAGATGACTAAAAGAATCTCTATAAATAAATCTATATGTACTTTTACCAGTAGAAGCTAAGAAAGAACCACCATAATTAATCTTTAACCAATTATAAAGAGGGACCATAAACTTGCACACCTAAGTGGAAATGATGGGGTATCTCTAAACTTAGGGAATACATCCTTGATGATATGCCACTATCTAATAGCTAGGGTATTAGCCTTAGAATTCACTTTAGACATGAAAATGTCACATTGTTTTTAAAAACCACATCATTCCTAGTTTTCTAAATCAATAACATGTGCAAGCAAAGTGCACTCTAGAGCCAATGCCATTATGAAGGGGCTTTGTAAGGTTCACAAGAATATTCATCATCCAATATTCAATTCCACGGTAAGGGTTGAGAGTGTGGGTTTGAATGGTTTCCAAATATTTACTACAAATAGGACACAAATGGGTCTTTCCTTAATTTTTTCTTCCACATAAAGTAGTTGATTGCCAAACTTTCATTACAACTTCTCCAAAGAAAGTTGAGCCTTTTTTTGTGTGCGTGGGGGGTGGGGGGGGGGGGGGGGGGAGGGGAGGGGCTTTTTACCCCATAATTTTTACCATAATCTATGAGGGGTGGGATGGAAATATTGAGCCAAGTTCCTTTGAGTTTTGGTGGTAACAATGTGGAATAAGATACAAAGTAAGGCAAAATTTCAATTGTGTCAATTTTGTAATACGTATTATTTGTAATGTTGGCTTTATTCCATTTATACAAAACTGCTTGAGTCATATGTTAGGATAGTATTTAGTCTGTCCTTCATGACTATGCATTTTAAAGTTCTTAGTGGCCAAATAAAGCGATATCAAATTCATGACGTGTTTCATCTTCATCATTGGGATGTAAATAAATGTATAATGTGTTTTTATGTTTATACCTGTATTTTATGTTTAAGGTATTTAAATTTTAATTGTGGCTATTTTCAACAAAAATGATTTTTTTGAAAAATTATTTTCATTTAGGATAGTCGTTCGAATGAAATTATGCGCCGTTCAAATGAGTTTCTAGGTTTCTTTTAAACTAATTATATGTCTCATTTAAACGATTTTGGGTGTGCTCCCTCGAATGAGCCTCAAATGAAATTTTATATCTAAGATAGTAGGGTATCAATTAAAGGTCAGGGTATCTCTATTTTTATGAGATTTGGTATCTTGTGAATGACCTTGGATCTCATTCAAATGAGGTTGACAAACTCATTCGAACGACATTGGACTTTATTTAAATGACTCCCCTCGAGCTGCGTGCTGGTGTGTTTTTGTGAAAATCTATATAAACAAGGGCACAATAAGTTTATTCAAGAATAAGGGTTTAAAAAATAGTTTTGCAAGAGAAAATCTAAAGACCTCTTTAACCCCAATTAACCCCTAGTTTTCAGATTCAAGAATGAAGATAATATGCTAGTTTGGGATCTTAAGTTTCTGAGCACCAATGTATTTTACTCTACATCTCTGAGAGAGTTGCTTTGACGCTATGGATTCCTTGTGCTAGCAATGAAGATGTGTTAGCCAATGATCAGTGGAAATTGAAATGTGTGAGGAGTGTATTGTGAAGGACGTTGGTGGATTCATACAGTTTTACTATGAACAAGGTTCAAGTTATAAAGACTGCAACAGGATTGAAGGCATCAAGTCATGTGAAGTAAATATGTTTGTCACAATTGTATAAATCTTATATCATAGTAAATTTGTGTGGGCTAGGCCTTCCGAGGTTTTTCGCATTGTAGTTTTTCCTCGTACATCGCGATTCTATGTAATTGATTTATTTATTCTTGCTATTTCACTATATGAATTTTTAGGCAAGATAAAATCGGATAATAGTTTGCACAACGTTGGTTTGATTAGTGATTAATTAAAATTGGATTAATTAATCATTTGGCTAATTTAATTGAAATTAAAGTTTTGTAACCCTAGCACTATGTTTGCGCATTCCTCAAATTGGCATCGGAGTAGGTTGCACTATGTTATTGTGTTGATACTTGTTTGGTGCATTTTTAGGGTTTTTTGATGGATTTTAACCATGAGGGTAGTTCTATAACCCAGCCTCCCATGTTTGACTATTTAAACTATCCTCATTGGAAGACCCAAAAGTGATTTTTGCAGAGATCTATCGATGAGAATGTTTGGAAATCCATGGAGAAAGTGTGGTCTCCTCCTATCGAGAATGGTTTAGTTAAAGCATATTCCCTTTGGTCAAAGTCTAAAAATGATTCCTCTAGTTTAAATTCTAAGGGTTTGAATGTTATTTTCTTCACTACCAATACAAAAGAATTTAGAAGAATTGTGACTTGTGAGAGTGCAAAAGATGTTTGGGAAATTTTGAAATCCACATAATTTTTACCCCATAATTTTTACCATAATCTATGAGGGGTTGGGGGGGGGGGGGGGGGGGGGGGCTTTTTACCCCATAATTTTTTCCATAATCTATGAGGGGTGGGATAGAAAGATTGAGCCAAGTTCAAGGTTTTCCTTTGAGTTTTGGTGGTAACAGTGTGGAATAAGATACAAAGTAAGGGAAAATTTCAATGTTGTCAAGTTTGTAATATGTATTATTTGTAATATTGGCTTTATTCCATTTATACAAAACTGCTTGAGTCATATGTTAGGATAGTATTTAGTTTGTCCTTCATGCCTATGCATTTTAAAGTTCGTAGTGGCCAAATAAAGCGATATCAAATTCATGACGTGTTTCATCTTCATCATTGGGATGTAAATAAATGTATAATGTTTTTTGTATGTTTATACCTGTATTTTATGTTTAAGGTATTTGAATTTTAATTGTGGCTATTTTCAACAAAAATTATTTTTTTGAAAAATTATTTTCATCTAGGATAGTCGTTCGAATGAAATTATGCACCGTTCAAATGAGTTTCTAGGTTTCTTTCGAACTAATTATGTGTCTCATTTAAACGATTTTGGGTGTGTTCCCTCGAATGAGCCTCAAATGAAATTTTATATCTAAGACAGTAGGGTATCGATTAAAGGTCGGGGTATCTCCATTTTTATGAGATTTGGTATCTTGTGAATGACCTTAGATCTCATTCAAATGAGATTGCCAAACTCATTCGAACTACATTGGACTTCATCTGCGTGCTGGTGTGTTTTTGTGAAAATACAAGGGCACAATAAGTTTATTCAAGAATAAGGGTTTAAAAAATAGTTTTGCAAGAGAAAATCTAAAGACCTCTTTAACCCCAATTAACCCCTAGTTTTCAGATTCCAGAATGAAGATAATATGCTAGTTTGGGATCTTAAGTCTCTGAGCACCAATGTATTTTACTCTAATTCTCTGAGAGAGTTGCTTTGACGCTATGGATTCCTTGTGCTAGTAATGAAGATGTGTTAGCCAATGATCAGTGGAAATTGAAATGTTTGAGGAATGTATTGTGAAGGCCGTTGGTGGATTCATACAGTGTTACTATGAACAAGGTTCAAGTTATAAAGACTGCATCAGGATTGAAGGCATCAAGTCATGTGAAGTAAATATGTTTGTCACAATTGTATAAATCCTATATCATAGTAAATTTGTGTGGGCTAGGCCGTCCGAGGTTTTCCCCATTGTAGTTTTTCCTCGTACATCGTGATTCTATGTAATTGATTTATTTATTCTTGCAATTTCACTATATGAATTTTTAGGAAAGATAAAATCGGATAATAGTTTGCACAACGTTGGTTTGATTAGTGATTAATTAAAATTGGATTAATTAATCATTTGGCTAATTTAATTGAAATTAAAGTTTTGTAACCCTAGCACTATGTTTGCGCATTCCTCAAATTGGCATCGGAGTAGGTTGCAATATGTTATTGTGTTGATACTTGTTTGGTGCATTTTTAGGGTTTTTAGATGGATTTTAACCACGAGGGTAGTTCTATAACCCAACCTCCCATGTTTGACTATTTAAACTATCCTCATTGGAAGACCCAAAAGTGATTTTTATAGAGATCTATCGATGCGAATGTTTGGAAATCCATGGAGAAAGTGTGGTCTCCTCCTATCGAGAATGGTTTAGTTAAAGCATATTCCCTTTGGTCAAAGTCTAAAAATGATGCCTCTAGTTTCAATTATAAGGGTGTGTAATCACGTCTCAAGCTCCAATAAACAGTTGGGCAATACCGTTCTTTTTTAATTCAACCTCATCGAATGAAAAGTTGGGCGATGTATACAACAAAGATCTAATAACACATAAAGAAGCATGAAGAGAAACGATCAACTATATTTATCAACAAGTACGAATCCAACCTGTAAGAAGTCACATATCCAACAAAATCACAATCAATGAGGAAAACATGTTGATAACAACACTAGACCACCCTGAATTTATCGAGAAACATCGTCAGAAAAACCACGATGATCGACGATCACCAAGCAACTAATTAACGCGTCATCAACACTAAGATATCCACTCCAGAGGAACAACATTTCTTCAACACCATATCAGATCAACGCATTTCTGCACAATGACGCTTTGGACTCATATCAATTTCTGTAGGTGCACGAGATATATGGAGTCTTCCACAGCCTCCTGGAACCACCATGCATGGTTAGCGAATAAGTGTGCCCCGAGGAACGATACATTACATCGAACTATATGAGCAAGATAATCCTTAATTATATCCAGCTCGACGAACGATCAACGTGACACTCTTTAACATAATAGAGCCTCGAAGATTGATCAGGCACACTTTTCATCCCGGTTATACAGATAAAGTAACTCGATGAATGGTCGGGCAGTATTCTCTTCACATCCCGACTGGGGGCTCCATGGCAATGATGACACGTGAATAGATTCACTGCAACATTTAAAGAAAAATAGATTAGGTCAGCTTAGGTTGGATGCCAACATGGCTAACACCGGAATTAGTCTTTCAAATGACGATCAAGACTAAGCTTGATTTAATTACAACAGCCTTCTTTCTTGTTCCTATTAAATTAAATACGTCCACAGGCCTTTGTCATCTCCAAACACAAATGGCCTCACGAGTTGCCTTGATAACATTAAAATCCCTACGGGGGATCCCTAGGCAAAAAGCCAACTCAGATTGGTCACCAACTATGTTGGTAGGTTAAAATCCTGAATGAGTGGATGGCCCTTAAACCAGGTGCATTTTCGCCATCGCCTTTTAGGCCTAAGTAAGTGTGACGGCATAACCTAAAAGGTAAAATAGGTGGATATTCACATGTGAAGCATTAGAAAATGGAAAAATGCAAACATATCATATGTTATAAAACCTAATGCAGGGTCTTACCCCTATTAGGTACATGCTCGAGAAAGGCTTGACGCATAGGCTTTTGGTCGGCCTCTCCAATTGGACCATATGAAAAACCTAAGGCATGGTCTTACCCCTACTAGGTACATGCTCGAGCAAGGCTTGACACATAGGCTTTTGGTCGGCCTCTCCAATTGGGCCTTATGAAAAACCTAAGGCGGAGTCTTACCCCTACTAGGTACATGCTCGAGAAAGGCTCGACGCATAGGCTTTTGGTTGGCCTCTCCAATTGAACCATATGAAAAACCTAAGGTAGGGTCTTACCCCTACTAGGTACATGCTCGAGCAAGGCTCGACGCATAGTCTTTTTGTCAGCCTCTCCAATTGAACCATATGAAAAACCTAAGGCATGGTCTTAGCCCTACTAGGTACATACTAGAGCATGGCTCGACACATAGGCTTTTGGTCGGCCTCTCCAATTGGACTATATGAAAAACCTAAGGCAAGGTCTTACCCCTATTAGGTACATGCTCGAGCAAGGCTCGATGCATAGGCTTTTGGTCGGCCTCTCCAATATGACTATATGAAAAACCTAAGGCAGGGTCTTACCCTTACTAGGTACATTCTTGAGCAAGGATCGAAGCATAGGATTTTGGTCGGCCTCCCCAATTGGACCATATGAAAATCCTAATGCAGGGTCTTACCCTGACTAGGTACATGCTCGAACAAAGCTCGACACATAGGCTTGTGGTCGACCTCAGCAAATGGAACATACACGATCAAAATACAGGGAGATGCCCTAAACTTGATGCACGCTCGAGAAAGCCTCAATAAACGAATTATGAACAGGCTTGTGGTCAACCTCACGAATTGGGCCATACAATAAAACAGACAATGAACTACGTTCGACCTGATCCCAAGAGGGTACGTAGGCAGCTCGACACTATCGAGTCTGATTCCCATATCAATTGAACGTGTCTCAACTCAAGCCAAGCATTCATCGAAAAACCTATGAAGGAGAGAAGATCAACTAAAGAAGGCTTAAAAGTTAAACGACAACTCAAAGAACGCCAGTCCAGTTCACATCAACAACTGCATATGTTTAAAGAGATTATGGACCAGCTCATCTCAGAATCAACTAATCTGAACTGCGACCTGTGGGGCTATTATGGGGAAAAAATATGCCTACATAATAGCATGACACATGGCGAGCACCCCGGTCAAGATGGCGAGTAACAAACGCGCCAGTAATATAGAGGTGACTAGAGTCCTTGATAAACTAGAAGACCAAGGAGAAATATCTTATTGGAATCAAACTCCACGAGGATATGATTCATCCATATTTGTTACTCATACATATTTGTAACCCTAATGTAACCCCTAACTATATATAAAGGGGAGACCCCCATTGTGAAAGGGGGCTTAGAAGTTAGAGAAACACTCTCATGTAAAACTCTCTGATCATTCTAATGAAACACACCAACAACCCCGTGGACGTAAGCCATTCATGATCGAATCACGTAAATCTTTGTATCTCTTGTATTTATTTTTACACTTGTATCGTGATGAATTGACACCCCCCGACGGGTGAGATTTTTTACACCTATAACCACCATTTCCAAGAGATTTTGTAAAAGAAAACAAAAGCATGAGTTTTGCCAAGGTCAAAGTTGAAGATCATCAATATGAGTTCAGATTTTGTAAAAGAAAAGAAAAGTGATATCTTCAAAGGGAGAGAAAAATTGAATATCATTATTTTTAGGGCGTTAAGTTGAAGATCAATGGGTTTGCACAAGTTTGTCCTAGTTCATCATTAATGTTTGACGCTATTGATTTAACAATCATCAATATCTTCTAGGCTTGTGTGCATTTAGTCCGTTTGTTGATTATGAGTTCAGTTTATTTGTCACAAGAGGATAAATCTAAGTTTAATAAATTAATGTGATCAAATATAACTCCTTGGACTATCTTAAGTGGTTGGGACATATTTCTTTTATTTTTAGTTTATGCCCCTTAACTCCATACCACATTTGATTAGACACATTTATGTCATACGAGTGTGACAAGCTCATTTTTATGTGTCATTTGTATTGTGATACCTTTATATTCATGTGCGTTCTTCTATATGTGTATTTACATATATGGTATTTGTTTTGAGTATTTTCTTTCATTTAATCCATATTCTACATATGTCTCAAATTGATGTCATTGGTGTCGTTTGGATTATTTGTGTCTATGTTGTACTGGGTTTGTCGTTGATGTTTCACTTCACTTCGCATGATATGTTTGTTTACTTTATGATCATATGTATCACATTAAGGGGGATAATCCGTTTCATATTATGAACCTTTACCTTTGTCTATTCATGAACAAAAAGGGAGAGAAGTTTAAATTAAGGGGGATTTTTTCATATGTAGTTATATATATAATATTCTCTTTACATTTGAAAGGTGTGTTAAGTTGAATATCATTTTTTTAGTTTTTAATGTTTGTTTGTGTCTCAAAATAGCCAAGGGGGATATTTGTAAAGGCAAAATTTCAAATGTGTTAAGTTTGTAATATGTTTTGTCAAAATTTGTAATATTGTCTTTATTTCGTATGGACAAGATGCTTGAGTCATAGGTTACAATTGTGTTCAGTTTATCCTTGAAGCCTTTTCATTTTGAAGACCGTGACTTTCAAGTAAAGCGTAATCAACTTCATTTTGTGTCTAGTCTTCATTATTTGATCTCAAGAAAGGTATAATGTTTTTACTATGTTGATCCCTGGATTTTAAGTTTGGTGTTTGAAGTTTTATTGGGGATATTTTGGATAAAATGATTTTTTTGAAAAATCATTTTTATTTAGGAAATTCGTTTGAAAATGAAGTTATTTATCGTTCGAAGGATTTTTTAGATGTTCGTTCAAACTAGCTTCAAACGAGCTTTAAGCGTGCTCGAGATTAAACTTTCTGTCTAAGACAAGATTGTCTCGTTCAAAGCTCATGTGATCTCCGTTAAAAAGATATTTGGTGTCTCATTTGAACAACTTTGTTTCTCATTTGAATAAGGTCTCTAAAGTCATTCAGAATCATACATTTTTAATATCCACAATTCGGATAAAACCCAAATGAATTAATTTATAATAAAATCCAATTAATCCATAAAATCCAAATATAACCAATTTTAAAATCATTAAAATCACGGGGTATTACAGGTCAATAACCCAGTACACATGGGGGAAATGCCTTGTTCAGGACTATATGCTCGAGGATACCTTATTGGCGTTTTCCTAACCCCATTCCGGGCATGAAGTGCATGTTCTTAAACATCTAAATCACATTGACATTACCGTGAGGGTTGTGTTCGGATATAGCTGATCATTAAAACTATCTCCTACAGGAAGGGGAAGTGGGTCAACTTTGAAGCTAGAGAGAAGCATGTTATTCATCCCGTGCTGGATATCTAATGTCGGATTTCTAGTACTTGCAATGTCTAAACTGTTATCACTCCCCAAGATGGTGATGACCTCTCCATTGGAGAATAATTTTAGTTTTTGAATAAGAGAAGGCGATACCCCTCGAATACTATGGAGCCATGGATGGCCAACAAGAAGGTTGAAATATGTCAGCATGTCAATAACCTGGAACTCAGTGACAGGGTATATACGGCTATCCCCTATTGTCATTTTTATGGACCCTATTACCTCTCGGTAGGTATTATCATAAGAACACACATTGGAGGAAGTGGGGGTGAGATCACTAACTTCAAACCCAATCAATTGAAGGTTCTAATGGGGAAAACATTGATGGTAGATTTTTTATCAACAAGAGAGAGAGAGGGGTTATCTTTTCCAAAACTTCAACGGAGATGTTGAAGAAATAATTATGGTCATGGATGATCTTTGGTATATGTGCTTCGAAAAAGGAGAGGAGTCTGGAAGATCTGAAGGACCCAACTATGTTCGTGACTTCTTCAGTGCCCAAGAGGTAGCATGTTGGGACATGTTATTGATGGTTAAGACTATAGCCCTGGAGGACATCTCATATTTTTAACGAGTGAACTATCCAGTCATTTTCTTCGGCTAGTATACGACTTTCGCAATACCTTCCTCAATTTTTACTTTAGCTACTCAAAGGGCTCAGAAGTGTGGGTAATACTGTGCTCCCATGGATGCTCGGATACAGTTAAATTAATTCTGCACCATCGGTTTTGATTTCATTTCATATCCATATGAGGAAAAACTTTTGACGCAAAATAATCGAATATTAATTTTTTCCTTAACCAAATGTATCACTAGAAAAATCGATAAAAATCTAAAGAATAGGGTGCTAACCTATTATGGGATAATCCAATAAATCCTAGAACTTGATTACTTAGATTTCACAGAAATCATATTATATTATGACTAGGTAAAGGTGGAGGATACTACGAATGCTTGCAAAGTTAATCCTGACTCCAAACTTATTATGGTAGATTTATCAAAGCTGAAGAGTAAAGATCGCATAGTCGACGAGCCTTTTATTTGTGCCTTTTAAAATGTAAAGAAGGTATTATACCCGAAGTTCATAAACGATGACAATTGGTCTATTATTTTTCATGCACCAAAGGGTATGATTACTCAAGTGGATGCATTAAAGACTCCAAAATAGCTCCAATCATCTCTTGATGATAACCCTAATTTGAAGGATCTTTTAGTTGATGTAGAAGAAGATCGAGTATCAAAATATTATTTTATCCATCTCATTTTTATTTGTATCCAATTATGATATTGACACTTAATAGCGATTTACTTTGATGTATGAGTGTTTAGTTAATATACATTTGTTGATCAGTTTCATTGATGCAGTCTTCATAAAATGAAGCTAAATTATATAATTGATATGAATTATCTTTTAAATCTTTTAGATGATAGAAGGAGTACGGGATAATTATTGGTTTAGCTGTTGGATAATTATATTAAATATTTTAAATATTTTGGATGTTGGATAAATATTGCTTGTTGGCTTGTTGTTGGAAAGTATGTTAGAAGGAGTAAGGGATAATTATTGGTTGTTGACTTAAAAACCCGTCGTCAAATAGTGATAACACAAAATATCCACAAAATGGACTCATACGAGGCACGACACCTCACACATGACCAATGTAACTGTAAGGAGACAAATTTCCAATTGAGTCCATGTATAGTGTTGGCTCAATTCCGGACAAAAACATTTATTCATAGGATAGTATGTAATTGTAATACTCTCAAGCCTATGAAGTGTTTATTGAAAATGTAGCGGCAAAGAGTATAAAGCTTCATCAAATGTGCCGGTTTGCGTGCCTCGTTTCTACGTCATCAACTATGGTTCCATTCTCCCAAGGTATGAATGCAATTATATTTATATAGGAGCTTGGAACAAGTTTATTGGGTGTTAGGTTTAATAAAATTTGTGTTTTATTTTCAGAAAGAATTTATTAGAACTTTAATTTAAAGTATATAAAAGTTTCTAGGCCAAAATCGAATTAAATAAAATTTTTGGAAGTCGTTCGATATGTCGTTCGAACGAGTTTTTTTTCGTTCTAACGAGATGTCGTTCGAACGAGTTTGCCAACGAGTTCCCACCAAGCTATACTGGTCCGTCATTAGAAATGTCGTTCGAACGAGATTGTTCGTTCTAACGAGATTTCCAACGAGCTTCTAACGAGTCCATACTGGAGCGTCGTTAGAATACTCGTTCGAATGAGATTTCGTTCGAATGAAATGTCGTTCGAACGAGAGCCCAGGCGGGAAAAATTTTTGGCAGTTTTTTGGCAGTTTTTCACCCACTTCCCCACTTGGTTTTTAACCAACTTTTTTAGACTTTAATATGTGCGGGAAGGACATTTTCCAATCTAACTTTTCCTAACTTTTCCATACCATTTTCATCTCTTAGAGAGAGTTTGAGAGCAAATTGTTTTAAAGAAAATGTTCAAGTTTTGAGTGCTATTTTTCAAGAGAAAATATTTTATCACTCTAGTTTTACACCCATATTGTTTATCCAAGTTCACATATATACATATCAATTGCTTGGACTTTGGCACCGGTTTATCTCTTCCGTTTCAAAGAGAAGTTTTGGTTTGCTTCTAAATCCATCAAAGAAGAAGACGTTTTGTTAAGATTCTACCCACTTGGAGAAAGGCTCCTTGCTCGGGTGACGGTGACCATAGAAAGCCCTATCGGTGGATTCCGAGACCGTGGTGGTGTTCCGAGGTTATCTGCTAGGAAGAGGTGTCTACAAGAATAAGCGTCGAGGCTTGAGAGGGATCGAGTCGGTCGTTGTAAGTCTATCTGTCTTGTACTTGTAATTCCGTATCTAGTGGATTTGTGGCTAGGGCTGTCCTAGGTTTTTTCCCATCTTGGGTTTTTCCTCGTACATCGCGGTGTAGTGTGATATTGTTTATTTTATCTTGCATCATAATTTAGAACGCATGTTTAGAATAATTCAAGATAAATTTTGGTTTAAATCATCACACTCATTTAATTTGGTGCTAAAATAAATATTGGGTAAAGTTTATTTAATTCAAGTCTTTTGCTAAAAATTGGTTTCGTCTAACTTTGGAAAATTGATAATCATTGACTTAGGCAAATTCTAGGGCTTGGATTAATTAATCGGTTTAAGTGAATATATGAATTGATTGATTTAACTTCACTTGGTGTAATTTAATTTTGTTTAAAGAAAATTAACATTTGTTTATTTGTTTGAACCATCATCTACGCTTCCGCATATCTATTTAACAAGGAAATTATTATTTAAGAATTTTTAATAGTTTAACTTTAGGGACCTAGTGTTCCAACAAGTGGTATCAGAGCCAGAGCGCTAAGTTATCGCGTTAAAGATCCGTTTTTTGGCTTTTTGTATTTCCTTACCTTTTTAGGTGGTTCAATTTTTTTATAACTCTGAATTTTTTGTTTTATATCTCTCGATGGGACGTCTTAATGAAAATTTTTCCAATTTAAATGAAAATAAAATTTTTGATTTTCGAGAGGAATTAAATGGGCTTAACAAATGTAACGAAAATTTAAAGGAATTAAATTTGAGATTTGTAAAAAGAATTAAATTTCTTGAAAATAAAAATTCTTGTTTCAAAGCTCACATTGAGTCTTTGCAAATCTCCTTATCTCAAAAAGATATTTTTCGTGAAAAGCTCATGGACTTACATTCAAATTTTGATATTTTAGAAAAGTCCAAGAAAGAGAGTGAAAATCGTGAAAAGACTCTTAGGGACAAGTTTGCTCATATTGAGGGAGAGCGTTTTAACCTTCTAGGAATTATTGAAAATTTAAAGAAGGAGTCCCATAATTTTGAGGAGTCTAATTTATTACTTGAGTCCGAAATTTAAAAATTGAAAAATGATTCTCAAGACTGTAGTAGTAGTTCTAATGGTTCTAGCACATCATGTTCAAATTATTCCATTGCTAAAGCTAAAACCATTGTTTGTTTTAGAGGGTCAACTTTGTCCAATGTCTTTAAAAAGGGTCACACCTTAGGTAACATTCCTCGTGTTTACACATGCTTGCATTGTGGTAGGAAAGGTCACCTTAGGTCATTTTGTTTTGATCTTAAAAGAAGTCCAAGGAAATCTTTATCTAGCATTTCATTCTTTCCTAATCCCCATCATTTTCAATATAAATCTATATGGGTTAGGAAATCTCTTTTAAACGCGCTAGATACAAGATTTGTTGATTCTCATTTACTATCACATGAAACCTCCCTTGCTAAATTTAAAGGTTGAATGTGTTAGTGTTTTATGCATACTCTAGATTTTTGTGCTTCATATTATATATCATTGCTAGATGTATGCATGTTTAGTCATTTTCTAGTCATTGCCTTATTTCATATCACATGCTAGAAATTATGACTTGTTTATCTTTTTGTATTATATTTTGTGTTTGAATTAATTGAAAAATATAAAAAGATTTTTGTTTATCATTTGTGTTTTATTTATTTCATTTAAGCTTAATGACAAATACAAATGATTTTTGTTTATTCTTTTGAGTATATATCTTTATTTTTGGTTCAAAGGTCAAAAACTCAAAAATATTTTATTTTGTGTGTATTTTAGTTTGACACGCTTTAAGTGGCATATATTTGTGTTTGAATCCCATCTTTTACGCTCCCATGTGGCTAGAACTTTTGGTTTAGATTTTCAATCATTAAAATGTTCTTTACCATGTTTTATATGGAGTAGTTAGATTTTGTATTGTTTAAATGAATTCTATTTTTATATGCCTCTATTCACACATGCACGAGCTCTTTTGAAATTTTAACTTCATATGTATATTTGAGCTATGTGAGATGTTCTCCTTCCAATCTTGTCATCTACATATTTGTGACTTAGGAGGACTAGTGCATGTCAAAATCCGTTGCATGTGAGATTTGTGTGAAAAATGAAAACATGATAAATAAAATGTGCACGGGGAAGGGCTCCGAAAGGACTAAGTGATCCTTTGCGATAGTAAGCCACCGTTTGAATGGACCTAAAAGAAATACGTGGTCCAAAGGCCTAAAAACAGAAAATATGGCATTAAAAAGAAAAATAAATTGCCAAGGCCTATGTTTGGTTGATATATTCATTCAAATTTAATATAAATGCATAATGAGGGAGATTGGATGGTATATCAACGGTTTGCACAATGTCTGTTTATCCTAGTTGCGTATTTCATGTCATGACTCTATCGGTTTGTAGAATCATCAATATGCTAGGCTTGTATGCATTGTGTATGTTTGTTCATTGAGTTCAATATATATTGTCACATGAGGTTATATTTAAATGTGATGAAGTTTGCAATCAAATGAGAACTCCGTGAATGTTTCTTAAGTGTTTGGGTCTAAATTTACTTGTTGCTAGTTCACATACCTACACTTCCGTTTCCATATGACACATTTTTGCCATACGAGTGTGAAAGACTCCTATTATATGTTGTGTGTGTCATTTGTGTGTTTATTTCTATACATATGTGCGTGTGCATTATTGATATATTTCTAGTACATATATATATATATATATGATATTTTGTTTTGCCTTTGCCTTGTTTTTATTGCCCATATGCTTTCATATCTTATCACTTTAAGCTTCAACGTGTTTATTAGTTCTTTATCCTTTGCCTATTCCTGAACAAAAAGGGGGAGAAAATGATAGGGAGAGAAATGGTATCTAATCCTATTATGATCGTATCTTAGTTTGGGGGAGATTTATCTTAGGGGGAGACGTCTTTCTAAGTAGGTCATGTGTTTGATAAAGGGAGAATTAATTTAGGGGGAATAATTACTTAATTGCATTTTAGATTTTGATATTCCCTATGCATTTGATGAGTTTGCTTAAGTGTGCAGGAATTCTTCTAAAGCGGCATCCTTCAATGGCAAAGTGTTTAATCCTTGGGTTGAGTCAAGTTTGGGTGGGTTATGTTTTGAGTCTAGTAGAGCTTGACGGTCCTTTAGGATTTTTGTTTGGTTTTTGTCCCGGAATAGCCAAAGGGGGAGATTTGTAAGGACACAAATTTCCAATTGAGTCCATGTATAGTGTTGGCTCAATTCCGGAAAAAAACATTTATTCATAGGATAGTATGTAATTGTAATACTCTCAAGCCTATGAAGTGTTTGTTGAAGACATAGCGGCAAAGAGTATAAAGCTTCATCAAATGTGCCGGTTTGCGTGCCTCGTTTCTACGTCATCAACTATGGTTCCATGCTCCCAAGGTATGAATGAAATTATATTTATATAGGAGCTTGGAACAAGTTTATTGGGTGTTAGGTTTAATAAAAACTGTCTTTTATTTTCAAAAAGAATTTATTAGAACTTTAATTTAAAGTATATAAAAGTTTCTGGGCCAAAATCAAATTAAATAAAATTTCTGGAAGTCGTTCGATATGTCGTTCGAACGAGTTTTTTTTCGTTCTAATGAGATGTCGTTCGAACGAGTTTGCCAACGAGTTCCCACCAAGCTATACTGGTCCGTCGTTAGAAATGTCGTTCGAACGAGATTGTCCGTTCTAACGAGATTTCCAACGAGCTTCTAACGAGTCCATACTGGAGCGTCATTAGAAGACTCGTTCGAACGAGATTTCGTTCTAACGAAATGTCGTTCGAACGAGAGTCCAGGCGGGAACAGTTTTTGGCAGTTTTTCACCCACTTCCCCACTTGGTTTTTAACCAACTTTTTTAGACTTTAATATGTGCGGGAAGGACATTTTCCAATCTAACTTTTCCTAACTTTTCCATACCATTTTCATCTCTTAGAGAGAGTTTGAGAGCAAATTGTTTTAAGGAAAATGTTCAAGTTTTGAGTGCTATTTTTCAAGAGAAAATATTTTATCACTCTAGTTTTACACCCATATTGTTTATCCAAGTTCACATATATACATATCAATTGCTTGGACTTTGGCACCGGTTTATCTCTTCCGTTTCAAAGAGAAGTTTTGGTTTGCTTCTACATCCATCAAAGAAGAAGACGTTTTGTTACGATTCTACCCACTTGGAGAAAGGCTCCTTGCTCGGGTGACGGTGACCATAGAATGCCCTATCGGTGGATTCCGAGACCGCGGTGGTGTTCCGAGGTTATCTGCTAGGAAGAGGTGTCTACAAGAAGAAGCGTCGAGGCTTGAGAGGGATCGAGTCGGTCGTTGTAAGTCTATCTGTCTTGTACTTGTAATTCCGTATCTAGTGGATTTGTGGCTAGGGCCGTCCGAGGTTTTTTCCCGTCTTGGGTTTTTCCTCGTACATCGCGGCGTAGTGTGATATTGTTTATTTTATCTTGCATCATAATTTAGAACGCATGTTTAGACTAATTCAAGATAAAATTTGGTTTAAATCATCACACTCATTTAATTTGGTGCTAAAATAAATATTGGGTAAAGTTTATTTAATTCAAGTCTTTTGCTAAAAATTGGTTTCGCCTAACATTGGAAAATTGATAATCATTGACTTAGGCAAATTCTAGGGCTTGGATTAATTAATCTGTTTAAGTGAATATATGAATTGATTGATTTAACTTCACTTGGTGTAATTTCATTTTGTTTAAAGAAAATAAACATTTGTTTATTTGTTTGAACCATCATCTACGCTTTCGCATATCTATTTAACAAGGAAATTATTATTTAAGAATTTTTAATAGTTTAACTTTGGGGACCTAGTGTTCCAACAGTAACCCGTAGGAATCGACCGTGTAGTCATGGGACCCCCAGTTTGAGACCACGACCAAAATTTTCAAACTGTTAGACTTAGGCTTAACAACATGTCGTCAAAAGGTAAGAAAGTAAAAAAGCCACTAAACGTCCCCGTAAGAGGCACGAACACCTCGCATGGGACGAATGTAACCTATACGAACCCACTGCGTAGTCACGGGACTCCTAATTTGAGAGCACGACCAAAATCTACAAACTTTTAGACTTAGGAATAAAAACATGCTGTCAAAGGGTGCAAATGTAAAACATCCACAAAATAGCCCTGTAAGAGGTACAAATAGCTCGCACGGGCCTAATGTAACCCGTAAGAACCGACCGCGTAGTCATAGGACCCCAAGTTTGAGAGCACAATCAAAATTTGCAAATTTTTAGACATAGGTCAAAGGGTAGTAACATAAAACACCCATTAAACGACCCCGTAAGAGGCACGAACACCTCGCACGGGACCAATGTAACTTGCAAGAACTAACCGCGTAGTCACGAGACCACCGCTTTGAGAGCATGACCAAAATTTGCAAACTGTTAGATTAAGGCTTAAAAATATGCTATGAAAGGCTGAGAACAGAAATAACCCACTAAACGGCCACGTAGGAGGCACGAACACCTCACACGGGACCAATGTAACTCGTAGGAACCGCTCGCATAGTCATGGGACTCCCGATTTGAGAGCACGACTAAAATTTATAAACTGTTAGACTTAGGCATAAAAACATGCCGTTAATGGGTGAGAGCATAAAATAATCACAAAGCGACCACGTAAGAGGCACGAACAACTCACACGGGACCTATGTAACTCGCAAAAATCGATCGCGTAGTCATGGGACCCCGATTGGAGAGCACAACTAAAATTTACAAACTCTTAGACTTAGGCTTAAAAACATGCTGTCAAAGCCACTAAACGGCCCCATAAGAGTCACGAATACCTCGCACGGGACCAATGTAATCTGCAAGAACCGACCCCGTAGTCACGGGGCCCCTCATCTGAGAGCACGATCAATATTTGTAAATTGTTAGACTTAGGCACCAAAACATGCCGACAAAGGGTGAGAACCTTAAAAAAGACACTAAACGTCCTCGTAAGAGGCACGAACACATCGCATGAGACAAATATAACCCGCTGGAACTGATCGTGTAGTCACGGGACTCTCGATTTGAGAGCATGACCAAAATTTGCAAACTGATAGTATTAGGCTTAAAAACATGCGGTCGAAGGGTGAAAATGTAAAACAACCAATAAACGGTCCCGTAAGAGGCACAAATATCTCACACGAGACCAATGTAACCTGCAGGAACCGACCGCGTAGCCACGGGACCCCCGGTTTGAAATAATGACTAAAATTTACAAAATATTAGACTTAGGATTAAAAACATGCCATCAAATGGTGAGAATATAAGAAAACCATTAAACCTCCTCGTAAGAGGCATGGACATCTCACACGGGACAAATTTAATCTGCAGGAACTGACTATGTAGTCACGGGACCCCTACTTTGAAATGACGCACAAAATTTACAAACTGTTGTACTCAAGCTTAAAAACATGCCGTCAAAGGGTGAGAACGTAAAGAAGACACGAAACGGCCTAGTAAGAAGCACAAACACCTGGAACGAGAACAATGTAACCCGCAGGAACCGATCACGTAATCATGAGACCCCCAATTTGAGAGCACGAGAAAAATTTGCAAACTGTTAGAATTTTGCTTAAAAACATGCCGTGAAAGGTGAGAATGTAAAACATTGATAAAACGACCCCGTAAGAGGCACGAACACCTTGCACGAGACCAATGTTAACCCACAGGAACGGACCACATAGTCACGGGACCCCTAATTTGAGAGCACGTTCAAAAATTGCAAACTGTTAGACTTTGGCTTAAAAATATACCGTCAATGCGTGAAAACGTAAAAAATTAACTAAACAAACCCAAAAGAGACATGAACACCTCCCACGGAACCAATGAACTCGTAGGAACTCAACGCGTAGTCACGGGACACTCGGTTTGAGAGCACAACCAAAATTTGCAAACCGTTAGACTTAGGCTTAAAAACATGTCGTCAAAGGGTGAGAACACAAAACAACGACAAAACATCCCCTGAAGAGGCACGAATACCTCGCACAATACCAATGTAAACCGTAAAAACCAACCGCATAGTCATGGGACCCCTAGTTTGAGAGAACGACTAAAATTTGCTAACTGTTAGACTTATGCTTAAACACATGCTGTCAAACATTGAGAATGTATAACAGCCACTAAATGGCCCCGTAAGAGGCACGAACACTTCGCACTAGACCAATGTAACCCGTAGGAACTAACCGCGGAGTCACGGGACCCCCGATTAGAGAGCGAGACCAAAATTTGTAAACTGTTAGACTTAAGCTTCAAAACATGCATTCAAAGGGTGAGAATGTAAAATAACCACTAAACGACCCTGTACGAGGCATGGACACCTAGCAAGGACCAATGTAACTCGCAGATGTCTAAAGCATAGTGACGGGACTCCCGATTTGAGAGCATGACCAAAAATTGCAACATGTTAGACTTAGGCACAAAAACATGCTGTCAAAGGGTGAGAATGTAAAACAACCACAAAATAGCCCCGTAAGAGAGACGAACACCTCGCACGGGACCAATGTAACCCGTAAGAATCGATCGCATAGCCACGGGACCCTCGATTTGAAAGCCCGACCAAAACTTGAAAAATGTTAGACTTAGGCTTAAAAATATGCCATCAAATGGTGAGAACATAAGACAATCACTAAACGGCCTCGTAAGAGGCACGAACATCTCAAACGGGAAAAATGCAACTTGTAGATGTTGATCACGTGGTCCCGGGACCCCGGGTTTTAGAACACAACCAAATTTACAATGTGTTATACTTAGGCTTAAAAATATATCGTCAAAGGGTGAGAACATAAAACCCCCACTAAACCAACCTGCAAGAGGAACGAACACCTCGCACGGGACAAATGTAACCCGCAAGAACCGACCACGTAGTCACTGAACCCCCAGTTTGAGAGCATAACCAAAATTTATTAAACTGCTAGATTTAGGCTTAAAAACATGCCGTTAAAGGGTGAAAATATAAAATATCGACAAAATAGCCCTGCAAGAGGTACGAATATCGCCCACGGGACAAATGTAACTCGTAGGAATCGATTGCGTAGTTATTGACCCCCAATTTGAGAGCACGATCGAAATTTGCAAATTGTTAGACTTAGTCTTAAAAACATGCCGCTAAAGGGTCTGAACGTAAAACAACCACAAAATTGCCTCGTAAGAGGCACGAACACCTCGCACGGGACCAATGTAACTGACAGGAACTGACCGCGTAGTCACGGTACCCCCGATTTGAAAGCACGATCAAAATTGAAAATTTATTTGACTTACGCCTAAAAACTTACCGTCAAAGGTTGAGAACATAAAAAGGTCACTAAATAGCCCCGTAAGAGGCACAAACACCTCGCATGGGACCAATGTAGCCCATAGAAACCAACCGCGTAGTTAAGGGATTCCGATTTGAGAGAACGAACAAAATTTGAAAACTATTAGACTTAAGGTTAAAAACTTGCCATCAATGGGTGAGAACGTAAAAAACGATAAAACATCCCCGTAAGAGGTACGAACATCTCGCATGGGACCAATGTGACCAGTAGGAACCGACCGCATAACCCCCGATTTGAGAGCACGATGAAAATTTGTAAACTATTAGACTTAGGCTTAAAAACATGGCGTCAAAGGGTGAGAATATAAAACAACCACTAATAGGCACCGTAAGAGGCACGAACACCTCGTATGGGACCAATGTAACCTGTATGAACTGACTGTGTAGTCACGGAATCCCTTGTTTGAGAGCATGACCAAAATTTGCAAAGTATTAGACTTAGGCTTAAAAATATGTTGTCAAAGGGTGAGAACCTAAAAAATCCACTAAACGGCCCAATAGGAGGCACGAACAACTTGCACGGGACCAATGTAACTCGTAGGAATCGACCGCGTAGTCACGGGACCCTCGGTTTGAGAGCATAACCAAAATTTGTAAACTGGTAGATTTAGGCTTAAAAACATGCTGTCAAAGTGTAAGTGTGTAAAAAAGTTACAAAACGCCCCTGTACGAGACACGAACGCCTCGCACGGGACCAATGTGACCCGTAGAAACGGACCGAATAGTCATGGGACCCCCGATTTCAGAGCATGACCAAAATTTATAAACTGTTGGACATAGGCTTAAAAAATGTCATCAAAGGTTAAGAACATAGAAAAGTCGCTAAATGGCACCGTAGGAGGCACGAACACCTTGTACGGGACCAATGTAACCAACAAGAGCTGATCCCGTAGTCATGGGACCCTGGGTTTGAGAGCATGACCAAAATTTGAAAAATGTTACACTTAGACTTAAAAACATGCCATCAAAGGGTGAGAACATAAAATAGCCACTAAACGGCCCCGTAAGAGGCACGAACACCTCACATGGGACAAATGTGACCTGCAAGAACCGATCGCCTAGTCACAGAACCCCCTAGTTTGAGAGCTCGACCAAAATTTGCAATTGGTTGGATTTAGGCTTAAAAAATACCGTCAAAGGAGAACATTAAACAGCCACAAAATACCCCCAAAAGAGGCACGAACCCCTCGCACAGGACTCAGGAACCGACCGCGTAGTCATGCCACCCCCGATTCGAGAGAACGACCAAAGTTTGCAAACTGTTAGACTTATGCTTAAAAACATGCCATCAAAGGGTGAGAACTTAAAACAACCACTGAATGGTCGTGTAAGAGGCATAAAAACCTCGCACGGGACCAATGTAACCCGTAGGAAACGACCGTGTAGTCACGGGACCCACGATTTGAGAGCACGACCAAAATTTGCAAACTGTTAGACTTAGGCTTACAAACATGTGTATAAAGGGTGAGAATGTAAAACAGCCACTGAATGGCCAGGTACGAGGCATGAACACCTCGCACGGGACCAATGTAACCCGTAAGAACCGACTGCGTAGTCACGGAGCCCCCGATTTGGGAGCACAATGAAATTTTGCAACCTATTGGACTTAGGCTTAAAAACATAGCGTCAATTGGTGAAAATGTAAAATAACCACTAAAAATCCCCGTTAGAGGCACGAACACCTGGCACTGGACAAATGCGACCCGTAGGAACTGATCGCATTGTCACGGGACACCCGATTTGGTAGCACAACCAAACTTTACAAACTGTTGGACTTAGGATTAAAAACATGCCACAAAAGGGTGAGAATGTAAAAAAGCAACTAAACGGCCTCTTAAGAGGCACGAACACCTTGTACAAGATCCATGTAATCCACAGGAATCGACTGCGTAGTCACGGGACCCCACTTTGCGAGCACGACCAAAACTTGTATACTGTTAGACTTAGGCTTAAAAACTTGTCGTTAAAGGGTGAGAATATAAAATAAAATCTGAATGGCCCCGTAATAGGAATGAACACCTCACACGGAACCAATATAACCCACAGGAATCGACCGTGTAGTCACGGAACCCCCAGTTTGAGAACACGACCAAAATTTACAAACTGTTAGACTTAAGCTTAAAAATATGTTATCAAATGGTGAGAACCTAAAACAACCACAAAACAGACCCATAAGAGGCACGAACACCATGCACGAGAACAATGTAACCCACAGGAATTGACCGCATAGTCACGGGAACCCCATTTTGAGAGAATGATTGAAATTTGCAAACTATTAGACTTATGCTTAAAAACATAATGTCAAAAGGTGAAAATGTAAAAATCCACTAAATGCCCCCCTAAGAGGCACAAACAACTCGTACAGGACCAATGTAACCCGTAGGAACTGACCGCGTAATCATGGGACCCCCGGTTTGAGAGCACGATGAAAATTTGCAAACTGTTAGACTTAGGCTTAAAAATATGTCGTCAAAGGGTGAGAATGTAAAACAACCACTAAACAACCCCGTAAGAGGTAGAACACCTCATATGGGGCCAATGTGATCCGTAGGAACCGATCGGGTAGTCATAGGATCTTGAGTTTGAGAGTACGACCAAAATTTGCAAACTCTTACACTTAGGCTTAAAAACATGCCATCAAAGGGTGAGAACGTAAAACAATAACAAAAAGGACCCGAAAGAGGCATGAACACCTCATACAGGACCACTTTCACCCGTAGGAATCGACCGCGTAGTCATGGGACCCCCAATTTGAGAGCACGACCAAAATTTTCAAATTATTAGACTTAGGATTAAAAACACGCCTTCAAAGGGTGAGAACATAAAACATCCACAACATAGGCTCGTAAGATGCACGAACACCTCGCAAGGGACCAATGTTACCTGCACTTACTGATCACATATTCGTGAGCCCCCGATTCTAGAGCACGGCCAAAATTTGCAAACTGTTAGACTTAGCTTAAAAACATGTCGTCAACGGGCGAGAACATAAAACAACCACTGAACGTCCCCGTAAGGGGCACTTATACCTCACACGAGACAAATGTAACTCGTATAAACTGAGCCCGTAGTCACGGGACCCCTGATTAGAGAGCACGACTGTTAACGCAAAAATTCTCCATCTACGAGGACCAATCAGAAAAGCACACATGTCATCCTATGTGGTAATATTCGACACCCGAGGAGAGTTGGTCGGCATCCGAGGAGAGTTGGTCAATACCAGAGGAGAATTAGTCGGCACCCGAGGAGAGTTGGTCGGCATCCGAGGAGTGTTAGTCGGCGCCCTAGGAGAGTTGGTCGGCATATCAACCAGGAAGATCAAAGAGTAACTATGCATTTAATGTGCATTAATGAAGATGACAACGCATTTAATGAGCCTTAATGTACATTTATACTATATTAATAGATGACAACACATAGCATACCAAGCAATTCAACAATCAGATTCGTTGAATGTAGACATAAATGTCTACATACAATGACTCTCTTTATCTCCCATCACTATAAATACATGTATCCCCTTAGCCAAAAGGAGGAAGAGATCCAAGAGATCCAGAGAGATCGGACAAGGATGAGAGACACCATACACAAGATCCACACCTTTTTCTGTCTCTACACCACATTGTGCTATTGTAAACCCCTGGGAATAAAATAAGAGTGGACGTAGGCTTTTTCTTATAGCCGAACCACTTTAAAAATCTTTGTCTCTCATATGCTTGATTGGATTGCTTTTATCTATTTATCTGTGATCATAAAAATGGGATTCGGTCCAGTTTTTTGCATCAACAGATCTGTTAATGCAAAAATTCTCCATCTACGAGGACCAATCAGAAAAGCACACATGTCCTCCTACGTGGCAATATTCGACACCCGAGGAGAGTTGGTCGGCATCCGAGGAGAGTTGGTCAGTACTGGAGGAGAACTAGTCGGCACCCGAGGAGAGTTGGTTGGCACCCGAGGAGTGTTAGTCGGCACCCGAGGAGTGTTAGTCGGCACCCGAGGAGAGTTGGTCGGCATATCAACCAGGAAGATCAAAGGATAACTATGCATTTAATGTGCATTAATGAAGATGGCAGCGCATTTAATGAGCCTTAATGTACATTTATACTATATTAATAGATGACAACACATAGCATACCAAGCAATTCAACAATCAGATTCGTTGAATGCAGACCTAAATGTCTACATACAATGAATCTCTTTATCTCCCATCACTATAAATACATGTATCCCCTTAGCCAAAAGGAGGAAGAGATCCAAGAGATCCAGGATATCCAAGAGATCGGACAAGGATGAGAGACACCATACACAAGATCCACACCTTTTTCTCTCTCTACACCACATTGTGCTATTGTAAACCCATGAGAATAAAATAACAGTGGACGTAGGCTTTTCCTTATAGCCGAACCACTTTAAAAATCTTTGTCTCTCATGTGCTTCATTGGATTGCTTTTATCTATTTATCTGTGATCATAAAAATGGGATTCGGTCCAGTTTTTTGCATCAACAGATTGACGTCGTCTGTGGGAACGTGTTACAAGCGTTGTTCTCCATCAAAAGCTATGTTTTTATTTTCTGTACGTATAATCAATTATACATACATCTTTTGATTCAATCATGATTTTTATGTTTATATACATAAATTAATTGTCCAATTTTTATCTGGAAAATATTGCATATCATGATTTTAAAATCATAACTGTTAGATTAATTCTTATTTAGAAATCTGAAAAATAATGGATTTCATAAATCATAACTTTTTGATTGATTCTCAAGTTTCAATTTTATATCATGGAATAAATATTTTAAATGATTATATATACCAATGTATATGACGGCGGTAAGATTTGGTAATTTTCATTATAAATTTTGTAAGATCTTTGATGTCTATTCAAATTCCCATCATATTTTTAATCAGAGGATGTGAAAAGGTTAAAGACAATAAAAAGTTTTCTCATGGAAATCATGACCCAGATCTATTTTCTCTCTCTTCAAGTTTGAGTCTCTTTGCATTCATTTTTATGAACTATATACTTAATTTGGTCCATCTTCCATCTATGTCAATAAAGTCTCATTGACTGATTTTTGATATAAATTTGATAATAACTTCGATCCTTCAACATATTTTTATCTCTCCAAATAGGGAATAGGAAAGGATCAATATAAAAAAATAATTTTCTCTCACCTGAAAAATCATTACCCACCTCTTGTAAAAAAGGATCAGTAAAACAAATCATGACCATATCAAGACTCTGGGCACAAACTTGATATGTTGGCCCCTCGTTCATCACATCACATGGTTTCTTTATCGAAATCACACGATATAGTGGATTAGATAATTATTTATTTAATTAACATTCTTAATGCTTAAATTTTACATCGAATGTTATTTTTTTGATCTAAGGATTCGAGATATTCTGGTCAGTCATACATATTGTTGGTGGGCATCATCTTGGGCCATATTTTATTAAAGAGAAGCTTAACCAGGCCATTTTTGTTTGTCGGAGATAAGATGTGAAGATCCATCAGCAACGTTGAAATAATTTTATCCAACTACGAGGTATCTTATTGTTGGTCATAGACTCTTATTGTAGCTCGATGGAACCAATTGCAGGTCGACAATCATTTACTTCTTGATCGACGACATCTTAGTCTTGTTCGGAGGGTTCAACTTACTGGTCGGCAACTATCCAACCATCCACTTTTTGGTCGATGACATCTAATATTGTTCGGTGCTGTCAATGCACCATTTTTGTTGATCGGCGAAATTTCTCAGCTGATCGGGGACCATTTGCTTCTTGGTCGGCACCGTATATTTTATAACTTGAGATATCCTTAAATGTTGGTCGGCAACATCCATGCCGTTTGTCGGCAGCAGTAGAATCTTGGGGTATTAAAAAATGCGAAGCACCCCAGATATTTCTTTAAACACGAGTTTAGCTCGGGGACAAACAGGGGGCTTAAGTCTTTTTTAACTTGTGATCACTTTAAAAATATTTTTAAAACCAAGTGATAAATAATTTTCAAACAACAACTTATACATGATTAGTTGTTGGAGATTAAATAAATTTACAAAAAAATCTACGTCTTATTTATGGCGCATATCTAATAAAAATTTGTCCATCTCAGACACATTTGGCATAAAACATATTATTTCATATTTTGAAATTTTTATTGCCTTATGCTGATACACATCACATATTGTTTGGCTGAATAATTATTCTCATGACAATAATTATTTGATCTAGTCTCGACAGGTGCTCGGGCAGCTTATTAAAATTTCATAGGGACGAGATTCAATCCTGACGAAAGCTCAGCCACAATCTTAAACCTCTGGAAACTATTATTGCTCAACATCAGGCAGTTTTACCTCGACATATCATCCAACATATATTATTTCATTTTTTGAAATTAATATTTTTATTTCTCAAGCATATACATATCATATATTGATTGGATGAGTAAATTATTCTCATGACTAATCAATTCAGCCTACACATATGGTAGAGCAAATTATTAATTTTTACAGATACAAGATTCAACGCCGACGAATGCTCGGAAACAATCTGGAAACTCTTATCATTGCTCAGCATTATGAAATTTCACCTTAGCAAGGAACTATATATATCATTGCTCAAACAATCTGGAAACTATTGCTTTGATTTGTGCTCAAGCACGAATTATTCTACATATCCATTTGGATTCATATTCTATATTCATCTCTTCATGGAGCTCGGCGAAATACTTATTATCATATTCATCTCCGAGGAAAAGCTACAACAGTTAGTATATTTTACCCCCAACGGAAAGTTGGTCGGGGCAATTCTTATTTATATTCAGGCCCAGATATCGGCTCAAGCACAAATTATTCTATATATCCCTTGGGATTCATATTCTATATTCATCTCAACATGGTACTCGGCGAGATACTTATCATATTCAGCTCCGAGGAGAACTATAACATTTATTATATGTCACCCCCAACGGATAGTTGGTCGGGGTAATTCTTATTTATATGCAGGCCCAGCAAAGTTCTCAGCCATATTCTTATGTTCTGGAAAATATTATTCTTATTAGACATTATGCAATTGTGCCTCGACAAGATACTTATTCAGCTTTAAGGAGAATTACAACATTCATTGTGTTTCACCCCCAACGAATAGTTGGTCGGATAATTCTTATTTATATTCAGGCCTGACAACGTTCTCGACCATATTCTTATGTTCTGGAAGATCTTATTCTTGTTCGGCATTATATAATTCTACCTCGACAGATCAACGAGGCACTTTATTATTTTTAATTATTCTTTATATCTATTTGGATGCATATTCTATTTTTATTTCAGCATGCAGCTCGATAAATATTTATAATCATATATTCAGCTCCGATGAGGTCTCCAGCATTTATATTATCTTATTCCCAACAATCTGTTGAGGAGGTCTCCAGCATTTATTATATCTTATTCCCAACAATCTGTTGGTCAGCTCCGAGGAGGTCTCCAACATTTATTATATCTTATTCCCAACAATCTGTTGGTCAGCTTCGAGGAGGTCTCCAACATTTATTATATCTTATTCCCAACAATCTGTTGGTCAGCTCCGAGGAGTTCTCCAGCATTTATTATATCTTATTCCCAACAATCTGTTGGTCAGCTCCGAGGAGGTCTCCAGCATTTATTATATCTTATTCCCAACAATCTGTTGGTCAGCTCCGAGGAAGTCTCTATCATTTATTATCAAAAATGTATTCCTAAAAATGCCAACTTATGTTGGTTAGGAAGCTACTTGTATTCCTCCGGGAAGTAAAGCTACCTATATTCCTCCGGGAAGTAAAGCTACCTGTATTCCTCCGGGAAGTAAAGCTACTTGTATTCCTCCGGGAAGTAAAACTTGTATTCCTCCAGGAAGTAAAACTTATATTCCTACGGGAAGTAAAACTTGTATTCCTACGGGAAGTAAAATTATGTGTTCCTCGGGAAGTAAAAGTATTCCTAAAAATGCCAACTTATGTTGGTTAGGAAGTAAATATATTCTCGAAAATGCCAACTAAGGTTGGTCGGGAGCTACAATTATTCCAGAAAGTGTCAAAGTTGCTTGTTAAGAAAAAATTCAGCAACTCAGGTTGGTCGGAAATAAGAAGCTGTCAACTATAGTTGGTCGGAAACAAAGTATGAGTATGTGAAAGAGATCATGCAAAAAGCATTCAAAGTTCACATTCCACACTTGGGGGCTTCTATTAAAAATTCAGTTGTTCATTCGGTGGAACATTCTTATAACATCATGCAGTCGAGCATAAAATTCAACTCCACAAATTCACAGGGTCGGGGCCCCGACTAATTATCATTCAGAAGTTGTTTTTCTTGCTCATGAATTATTTTTGATATTGAAGTTCAGGAGGTATATTGAAGTTCAGGAGGCTATTGAAGTTCAGGAGGCAAATTCAGGAGTTATTATGCACATGCTATTGAAGTTCAGGAGGATATTGAAGTTCAGGAGGCATACTCAGGAGTTATTATGCACATGCTATTGAAGTTGAGGAGGCATATTGAAGTTCAGGAGGCATTCAGAAGTTCAGGAGGCATATTCAGGAGTTATTATGCACATACTATTAAAGTTCAGAAGTCAAATTCAGCATCTACAACACTGATATCTTTACTACTACTGCCCGACCAACATTGAGGAAGAAGTTGTATGAAAATGTTTCGATGTCCACAACTAGTGATCGGGCGGTGAAAGTGTGTTCGTGTGAGGACACAGTCTTCGTGTGTTTCGCCGCCGCGATACAAAAGAATAAAACTTAAGCTACTACTACACTTGCGAGGCAAGTAAAGCGGTAAGTCGGGTATCGTAAGTAATCCACAGGGAGTAATTGAATTTTAGATGTTAATTGTTTAATTACTTCACGAATAAAAGTGTAAAAGATGATAGGTTGGAAATGGTGACAAAAGAAAAGAATAAGTTAATGCTAGATTAAAGGAAAGCGAGGATCGGGATCGCATCCTACCAAACGGATCGAAACAACTACTAACTAGAGTTAAGGCTCGAAAGCAATTTAATCGAGCATATCCAATTAAGCATAAACATCACACAAGAAGGAATTTAACCCAAAGTTACGAGATAAAACATTTAACTGAAAATGGTCACACGCGGATTAAATTCGGATTGTCGCTATAAACACTAAAGTTGCGTGACAAATAAAGTTAAACGCATAACAATCCAACTTTAATACACGCGGTTTCAATTAAACGTAATTTTACACAAAACCTAATTTTCGAGGTCAAAACCCGAAAATGGCGGAAATGCAATCCCGACCCTATTTATCTAAGGTCTAAGCATGGAAATAAACTAAATTACACTAATTAAACTAAGAAAGCAAGAAATAAAGCAAGAAAACTAATTATGAAAGCATGTAAATTTATCTAAAAAGCAAGGAAATAAAGGAAAACGAGCTATATTAATGGTAGGGGAGATGAGTAGTTAACATACAATCCATATGGGGTGTCAAACCAAGAGGAATGGAAGAAGAACCAAGCAAAACCCCAAAACCCTAACTAAATCTAACCTAAAATCGTTCACACCTATTTATTACAACAAAATTGATATTTATAGTAATTTGGATTAAAAGAAAAGAAGAAAGAAAAGAAAAGAAAATATCTGCAGAAAAACAGGGGATCGATCGATCGACCCCTTTGGTCGATCGATCGATCAAGGGAAAATATCGATAATCCTGAAAGGTCGATCGATCGACCCTTATGGTCGATCGATCGATCAAGCAGGGCAGATTGTAGCAGCAGCCCCTGCTTCTTTTCTTCCTCTTCTCCTTCTCCTCTTTTGCTTTCCTTGTTTTTCCTCCGCTGAAATCGCCGTAACTTCTTCGTTATGCATCGGAATCGCGCACCGTTCACGGCCACGCGAAGCTAGCGAGGAGGGATACAACTTCCGTGAGATGTCGGGCCAGGTACCCAAGCTGGGAAAAGACTAAAATGCCCTAGAACATGCGGTTGCGTACGGAACTTCGCCGGAATGCGTCCGAACTTCATACTAAGCATCCAAATACCTACAAAAGCTCAATTAACCCCTGCAAAACATGTTAACATAGAAATCCGAGGTTGTCTGGTTAACGAGCATAAATATAGGGATTAAGATACCCGAGGGGGCTAATAACGCGTAGGTTAACGGGTGAAATACACAATATTTGCATCGTATCACACCCCCTAACTTACACATTGCTAGTCCCTAGCAATGAAATAGTAAACAACAAGAACTACAAGCAAACCAAAAGCATGAGAAGTACAAAAGTATGGTATAAAAGCAATAAAAAGATAAGGCCACTTTCGCGGGCGATTCGATTGCATTTAGCGTATGCAATAAGCCGTTAAACCCCTAGGTTACCCTAGTGGACGAGTGTCGTCTCGTGAGGGTTTTCAGGGATGAAACCCACAAACATCATATGGTTTCCTCAAAATATGCCCAACCCAACATGCGACAAACTCAACAACAACGAAAAAGATTTCAAACATGTTATTAGCATATTGAACGAATTCAAACAAAAGTCCGTTGTTATTAACAGGTTGAATGCACCTCATAGAATTGAAACTTTAAAAGTGGGAGGGGGGAAAGCACATGCATAGTGTGATTTGGCAAAAACTTAAATAAACTGGATATATATTAAAGCAAGCATACATTCAATCCTCACGGGCATTACGCTCAACAAATGAAATCACTCAGAATGGGAGGTAATACACGGGACATGCGGGCATAAAGAGTAAATGTAAATGGAAACTAGGCCGGACACATGTCACAGAATAAGAACGCTATATAGGAAATGAAAAACTTGCAATCTCAATGAAAGGATACCGCACACTAAAAGAGGCGAAATGCATTTTCACAGATTATCAAAACTATTTAAACTTTTGAATTACATCAACCTATGATCACAAAGGACTTGTAATAGGGTTGTAATGTAGGATAGGCTAGGGTACGAAATGAAGGAATGTATGTACGGATTCAAAGTGTTCGGGATGAAGACTCGGGATAATGGAAAAATGCGGGCAATATCAAAAATTGGAAAACAAGTTCCAAAACAAGCATTAGATATATCATCGGGGAGAGTAATCAAAGCTTATTGAACACTATACACAACATTTACAACTTTCCCTTTCTTTTTTTTTCTTCTTTTTCTCATTTTTCTCTTTTGTTTTCTATTGGTTTTTGCTTTCTCTTTTTCTTCACTTTTTTTTCACTGCTTTCTTTTCTTTGCTTATCAAACTTTCATATGCCTAAAATTGCAACCGCAATACAACAACAGCATTTAATCCCAAGTAACATTCCAAACAAAGGTATGTAAGGTGTATGTATGGCTTAAAACTCCAATTTGGAGTTGGTCATGGAATTTGGGTTATGGAACGAAAGGCTATATTTAGGCTCAAAGGGTTTGACGAGGGTAAACATATAAGGGTGAGGTCAAGGTCAATATGGGTGATATAACAAAGATGGCCTATGATCATTTCACAAAGTTTACGCAATTCTCGAGTCAAAACAATATATGAAAATCATGATCAAGTAACACATTTCAAGTATGAACTCAATTAATGAACGGTCAAATGAAATAATAGAGAGATAACCAACGAATTCAACGTTTTCAATGAGAAAAGAATAGTGTATAACACTCACAAACGACGAAAGGTACAAAGATTACTCGGTGTAAGTATATACAATGCAACAAAAGATTGCCGAGTTATAAAAATCTTAAACCAAATCAATATAACAAGGAAAGTGCATATGCTCATGGGATAAAGTTTAATTCATGAAGTTATTCACAATATCAATGATTTGAGGACTAAAGTCCAATAACTTCTAAAATCGAGAACATGCATCATTGAGTTGTCTATTGGATCGGGTAATTATTGAAATTTATCACTGAAAACAAGGCAAAATGCCCAACAAAGGAGAAAAAAGAAAGAAAATATTTTTGTAATTTTTCAAATTTTTCACAAAAAGGCATACTTAGTAACTAAATGTGAGAAAATCCATGGACAAAACAAAGAAATGGATAGAATATCCTACACCCCCTAACTTAAATGTTGCATTGTCCTCAATGCGCATTAAGAACACAACACAAAGAGAGGAAAAGAACGATATTACCCAAAATTGGAGCGATCTCCATAAGCACGAGTCCAATGAAATCTACAAAATAAGTTAGTACCGAGCATAGAAAAAACAAATAACAAAAAGTTAACTAATTACACTAGACTAAATTAAAAAGGAAAGAAAAAAAGGAAAGAAAGAAAATTAAAAAGCTAACTATTTACAACCTACTATTAAGGCTTCACACTAACTATACACTAGAAGTCTAAATAGTTGAGGGTCCACCCAAAAAGGGATTTGACTTTGAAAGATCAACGGTGGACCCTCCAAAGTGAACATGCCTCCCGAAAGATATGAATTCCGTTTGAACAACGGAAGGCATGTGGGTGGTGAAAAAAGTGAACCATCGCCAATTTGAAATTTTGGGCGGACGATGGGGGATTTGGATAATAAGGGGGAAAGGTACACTAGAGGTCCAAGAAAAATCACCTCATCTCCCAAAGGTTTTTCAAGTGGAATGGGAGATAGTGCACACACGGGGATAGGTTCCATCGTAGCAAACAAAGTCGGCAAAGAGTCCTCTTCGGCAAATTGTGTAGAAATTGTAAAAGTTTCTACCGACTCATAGGAATCAACCGGTAATTCTAATGGTTCGATCACGGAAAATGAATATGGTGATGAAACAAATTCAATCTCAATCGACTCATCGTCGGAAGGAGATTGAATTTCGGGGGAGAGAGATGCACACTCGATGAGAAATTCTTCGAAAAATTTAGGTGAAACACAAGTTTCCACCTCCTCGTTGTTTTGTGCAAAAGAATTCATCTCATCGCAAAGTGCACCGAGTCTCATTCCAGCATCATTTAAGCTTTCCAAACCTTGGGAGTAAAGAAGCTCTTCCAAAGTAGGCTTCCTCGGCTCAAGAGCCTCGGACTCCTCATTTGGTTGAAACTCGTCTTCGAAAGTAATGAAATAAGAATCGTCATTGGATTCGAATAATGAATCCAACTCAAGCTCCCAATAACGATTTTCATTCCGATAAATGTTTTCAAGTCTTTCATTTTCAAGAAAATCTTGAAAATGAAAAACTTGAAAACTATCCCCAAAGTAAGAATCATTAGAATGACCGTAATAACTATAATAGTAGGACATGATTACCGAATTATTTGTAGATGGAGAATCCAAGAAATAAAGTGAGCAACCGCGAATCAAAGTTTCTTAGCGCTCAAAGTACGCAAATCCTGCAAAAAGGTTTAAAACAAAGAATACAAATACAAAAGGAAAAAATACTATGAAATAGTAAAACAACTACAATCTAAAACACACTCTCCGGCAACGGCGCCAATTTGATCGGGCGGTGAAAGTGTGTTCGTGTGAGGACACAGTCGTCGTGTGTTTCGCCGCCGCGATACAAAAGAATAAAACCTAAGCTACTACTACACTTGCGAGGCAAGTAAAGCGGTAAGTCGGGTATCGTAAAAAATCCATAGGGAGTAATTGAATTTTAGATGTTAATTGTTTAATTACTTCACGAATAAAAGTGTAAAAGATGATAGGTTGGAAATGGTGACAAAAGAAAAGAATAAGTTAATGCTAGATTAAAGGAAAGCAAGGATCGGGATCGTATCCTACCAAACGGATCGAAACAACTACTAACTAGAGTTAAGGCTCGAAAGCAATTTAATCGAGCATATCCAATTAAGCATAAACATCACACAAGAAGGAATTTAACCCAAAGTTGCGAGATAAAACATTTAACTGAAAATGGTCACACGCGGATTAAATTCGAATTGTCGCTATAAACACTAAAGTTGCGTGACAAATAAAGTTAAACGCATAACAATCCAACTTTAATACACGCGGTTTCAATTAAATGAAATTTTACACAAAACCTAATTTTCGAGGTCCAAACCCGAAAATGGCGGAAACGCAATCCCGACCCTATTTATCTAAGGTCTAAGCATGGAAATAAACTAAATTACACTAATTAAACTAAGAAAGCAAGAAATAAAGCAAGAAAACTAATTATGAAAGCATGTAAATTTATCTAAAAGGCAAGGAAATAAAGGAAAACGAGCTATATTAATGGTAGGGGAGATGAATAGTTAACATACAATCCATATGGGGTGTCAAACCAAGAGGAATGGAAGAAGAACCAAGCAAAACCCCAAAACCCTAACTAAATCTAACCTAAAATCATTCACACCTGTTTATTACAACAAAATTGATATTTATAGTAAGTTGGATTAAAAGAAAAGAAGAAAGAAAAGAAAAGAAAATATCTGCAGAAAAACAGGGGATCGATCGATCGACCCCTTTGGTCGATCGATCGATCAAGGGAAAATATCGATAATCCTGAAAGGTTGATCGATCGACCCTTATGGTCGATCGATCGATCAAGTAGGGCAGATTGCAGCAGCAGCCCCTGCTTCTTTTCTTCCTCTTCTCCTTCTCCTCTTTTGCTTTCCTTGTTTTTCCTCCGCTGAAATCGCCGTAACTTCTTCGTTATGCATCGGAATCGCGCACCGTTCACGGCCACGCGAAGCTAGCGAGGAGGGCTACAACTTCCGTGAGATGTCGGGCCAGGTACCCAAGCTGGGAAAAGACTAAAATGCCCTAGAACATGCGGTTGCGTACGGAACTTCGTCGGAATGCATCCGAACTTCATACTAAGCATCCAAATACCTACAAAAGCTCAATTAACCCCTGCAAAACATGTTAACATAGAAATACGAGGTTTTCTGGTTAACGAGCATAAATATAGGGATTAAGATACCCGAGGGGGATAATAACGCGTAGGTTAACGGGTGAAATACGCAATATTTGCGTCGTATCAACTAGCTTGGTACTAATCAGATTGAAGAGTTGGGTTCAAAAGCTAGTATGTTACTCGACAAAGTATTCAG
This sequence comes from Sambucus nigra, assembly GCA_949130495.1. Lineage (NCBI taxonomy): Eukaryota > Viridiplantae > Streptophyta > Magnoliopsida > Dipsacales > Adoxaceae > Sambucus > Sambucus nigra. The sequence continues at coordinate 467,034,241 of OX422222.1, read as the reverse complement.
AGGAGAATAAATCAAAAGAATCAAGCACATGAAGTTAGCACTCAGTTGCTCGGCACAGGAGGCAGTTGGTCGGCTAGCAAACCAATCAACATACTTGAAGATTATGACAAGCTACAAGCTGCATACTATGGCATGGCTGCATCCAAATTCCCAGCGGTGATACATAGCACATGGAGTTCCTCAAAAGAAACATTAGCAACCATCGATCAGCCTGCACCATATGTCGTCCAGGAGATAATGCACTTTATGTTGAACAAATCAAGAAGGTAGATCAAGAATTTCATGAGCACCGAGCAACACTGCAGAATAAATACTCCATCCTTTCAAGTAAACCATCAAGCATGGAGCGTTGGGGGTTTCTGTTAACGCAAAAATTCTCCATCTATGAGGACCAATCAGAAAAGCACACATGTCATCCTACGTGGCAATATTCGACACCCGAGGAGAGTTGGTCAGTACCCGAGGAGAATTAATCGGCACCCGAGGAGAGTTGGTCGGCACCCGAGGAGTGTTAGTCGGCACCCGAGGAGAGTTGGTCGTCATATCAACCAGGAAGATCAAAGGATAACTATTCATTTAATGTGCATTAATGAAGATGGCAGCGCATTTAATGAGCCTTAATGTACATTTATACTATATTAATAGATGACAACACATAGCATACCAAGCAATTCAACAATCAGATTCGTTGAATGTAGACATAAATGTCTACATACAATGAATCTCTTTATCTCCCATCACTATAAATACATGTATCCCCTTAGCCAAAAGGAGGAAGAGATCCAAGAGATCCAAGAGATCGGACAAGGACGAGAGACACCATACACAAGCTCCACACCTTTTTCTCTCTCTACACCACATTGTGCTGTTGTAAACCCATGGGAATAAAATAACAGTGGACGTAGGCTTTTCCTTATAGCCGAACCACTTTAAAAATATTTGTCTCTCATGTGCTTGATTGGATTGCTTTTATCTATTTATCTGTGATCATAAAAATGGAATTCGGTCCAGTTTTTTGCATCAACAACGATCAAAATTTGCAAACTTTTAGTCTTAGGATTAAAAACTTGCAGTCAAACGGTGAGAACATAAAAAAACCACAAAATGGCCCTATACGACGCACGAATACCTCAATAGGGACCAATGTAACCCGTAAAAACTGATTGTGTTTTCACTGGACCCGTGTTTTGAAAGCACGACCAAAATTTGCAACCTGTTAGGCTTAGGATTAAAACTTGTTATCAAAGGGTCAGAATGTAAAAAACCACAAAATAACCCCGTAAGAGGTACGAACCTCTCGCACAGGACCAGTGTGACCAGTAGGAACCGACTGCGTAGTCACGGGACCCCCAGTTCGAGAGCACGACCAAAATTTACAAACTGTTTGACTTAGGCTTAAAAACATGCCATGAAAGATTGAGAATGTAAAAAAGCCACTAAACGGCCCCATAATAAGCGTGAACACCTCGTACGGGACCAATGTACCCACAAAAATCGATCGCATAGTCAAGGGACGACGGGTTTGAGAGCACGACCAAGATTTGTAAAATGTTACACTTATGCTTACAAACATGCTGTCAAAGGATGATAACATAATACATCCACTAAATGACCCCATAAGAGGCACTAACACCTCGCATGGGATAAATGTGAGATGCAAGAACTGACCGCGCAATCACGGGACCCCTAGTTTGAAAGCACAACAAAAATTCACAACATATTAGATTTAAGTTGAAAAAACATGCCGTCAAAAGGTGAGAACTTACAATAACAATAAAATGGCCCCGTAAGAGGGGCGAACACCTCACACGAGACTAGTGTAACCCGTAGGAATCGACCATGTAGTCATGGGACCCAGGTTTAAGAACACGACCAAAATTTGCATACTGTTACCCTTAGGCTTAAAAACACGCCGTCAAAGGATGAGAACATAAAATAGTTACAAAATTACCCCATAAGAGGCACGAACACCTCGCACCTGACCAGTGTCACCCGTAGGAACCGACCGCGTAGTCACGAGACTCTTGGTCTGAGGAAGTTGAGAATAGTTTTCAAGAAATTAAGAATCGATAAGTAACTGCCCCTTTTAACTATTCCTTTCGTGACAGGAGGATTTGTGATTTATAGTGATGCTTCTAAAAATGGTTTGGGATGTGTGGTAATGTAAAATGAAAAAGTAGTAGCTTATGCCTAGTGATCAAAATTATCCAACCCATGACCTAGAATTAGCTGTTGTAATTTTTGCTCTTAAGATTTGGAGACATTAGTTGTATGGTGGGGCTTGTGAAATTTATACCGATTATAAGAATTTGAAATATATTTTTACCCAAAAAGAATTGAACATGAGACAAAGGAGGTGGTTATAATTAATGAAGATTATGACTTGAATATTTATTTTCACCCGGGAAAAGCTAATATAGTAGCTGATGCTTTAAGTAGGAAGTCTAGACCAAATTTAGCGTGTCCTTTTACAAGCCAGGAAGCACTATTGAAGGATTTTAGAAGTATGGAAGTAGATGTACGTATTTATAGTAAATGAGGAATAATCACAAATTTACACGTACAAACCATGTTGATGGAAAGGATTAAAATTACACAAGTAAATGACCCACAACTGAAGAAGATTAGAGAAGAAGTTATTGAAGAGAAGAGGATGGAATTTTTGATACGAGATAATATACTGAGATTTAAAAATAGAGTGTGTGTGCCATCTGATGCCCAATTAAAGAGGAAAATTTTGGAGGAAAGTAATTACACGAGATTCACATTTCATCCCGGATGTACAAAGATGTATAGGTATATTCGAGAAGTATTTTAGTGGAATAACATGAAAAGGGAGGTAGAAGAATTTGTATCTCAGTGATTGGTTTGTCAACAAGTAAAAGTTGAACATCATAAACCATCAGGATTACTACAACCCCTACCTATCCCTGAGTGGAAATGGGAACATATTACTATGGATTTTGTGACAAGTTTACCAAGGAGTTCAAATGGTAATGATTCTATTTGGGTAATTATTGATCAAGGTTCTAAAAGGCGCGAGGCGTGGTCGAGTCGTAAAGGTCAAGACTTACGACCCTAGACATACAAAGGCGCTTTTACTTTTTTTTATTATTTTAATTATTCTAAGGCTAGAAATATAATAAAATAATACAGACCTTGAATTTTGAAAATATATCCATATGTTTGGTAGCCATCTTTCTCATATTCATGCTCCATAATTAATATTTGTCAAGTAATCCTTTGTTTTAAAAAAAGTGTGCCTTAAGCCTCTTACCAAGAATAAGGCGTAATAAGGCGTGGGTGATGCGTTTCTCTCAAGCCTTAAGCCTAAGCGGGCTTAGGCGGAACTTTTAGAACACAATTATTGATAGGTTAACTAAATCTGCTCATTTTCTTACCATTAAGATTAACCATTCTTTAGAAAAGTTAGCTAAGTTGTACCTGCAGGAAATTATTAGGCTTCATGGAACCCCAGTTTCAATTGTTTCTGATCGTGACCCTAGATCTATGTCTCAATTTTTAAAATGCCTATAAGCAGCCATGGGAAAAAAATTAAATTTCATCACCACTTTTCATCCTCAAACAGATGGACAATCTGAGATAACCATTCAAACCTTAGAGGATATACTTAGGGCATGTGTACTTGATCTAAAGGGGAATTTAGATGGTCATTTACCGTTAGTATAATTTGCATATAATAATAGTTATCAAGAAAGTATTCAAATGGCTCCGTATGAGGTACTCTATGGAAGAAGGTGTCGTTCCCCTGCATGTTGGGTAGAAGTTGGAGAAAGAAAATTATTGCGACCAGAATTGATCCAGATCACAACAGAGAAAGTGAAATTGATACAAGATCGACTTTAAATCGCTCAAAGTCATCAAAAGCGTTATGTTGACAATCGCCGAAAATAGTTGGAATTCGAAAGAGCAGATTATGTGTTCTTATGAGTATTACCAACAAAGGGAGTAATCCGATTTGGGAAGAAAAGGAAGTTGAGACCAAGATACATAAGACCTTTGAAATCCTTGAAAGGATGGGAGCTGTTGTGTATAGAATAACCTTACCCCCTGAACTCTCTAGTGTGTATAATGTGCTTCATGTGTCAATGATGAATAAATACGTCCCAGATCCAACGCATATCCTAAGTCATGAACCTCTTCATGTTAGAGTAGATTTAACCTACATTGAGCATCCAACAGAAATTTTGAAAAATAAAGATCAAATATTACGAACCAAGCTAATTCCACTGGTCAAAGTATTATGGAGTAATAATTCTATTGAAGAATCAACATGGGAGCGAGAAGGTGAAATAAAGGAGCGATATCCATACCTGTTTGAAAATTAATGTAAGTAAAGTTTGTGGACAAAACTTTTTATAAGGAGGGTAGGATATAATGACCCCACTTTTATATGTTCATATATAGTTTTAAATGATGTATTATATCATTAGTGATATGGATAATGTTAATTTATTATTTTAGTCAAATCCTCCCTTCATAAATCACGAAATATCAAATTAGTTACAAACATAAAATTTTAAAGTTTTCGGTAGGAATGTTCATATTAGAGACTAGTTTTGACCATTATAATATAAAAATTGACCTGAGGCAAAGACTAAAAAGTTGTGTATATATGAATTAGGTTTGTAACACAACAAATAGTGTGTTAAACGGAGGTCCAAGAAAAAATTTATATCGAAATTATGAAATAAGAGCAAATCTGTTCATCCTTTAAGTCGTATTTTGTCTTATTACCACACCATGTGTTATATTTTGACTGGTTGGAAGACGAGGCTGGTTTGGCCGACTTAAATACTTTGAAATAACCTCCTTCTTCATCAAAATGGATTAAATCAAAGTCTTATAGTATATCCTAAGCTAAATGATAAGTTTTGGGGGTAGAAAATGTAATTTATGAAACTTTGGGGACTTAATTTTAAATAAAGAGAGTTTTAGGGACTAAATTGAAAATATAAAAAGGACCATTTTGTAAATAAAATATTTTCAAGGACATCTAAGAAATATTGAAAATGTATGGTGTAAAATTACTAAAATACCCTTCATGTGTAGAATGACCCGTATACCCTTAATAACGTTACACCTCGTGCTTGGTTTTGACACCTCCACCGTACACGTGTCTCCTTTAAAGGAAAGGGCAAAACACATGTCATGAAATTAGAGAAATACAATATACGTGTCATTTTTCGGTGAATTAAGACTGCAAGACAGCTCCGTTACGCGACATGCTAAAGCCGACTCACTAAAATGAATGCTTAGTCATCAGGACACGTGTCATCACCCAGATAACTTTGAGAAACTATAAATAGAAGCCTGAGGATCAGTTCTTACACGAAATTCATTCCAAATATAAAAAAAATAGTGAGAGACAGTGTGAGGAAGTGTAAGAAGAAGTTTCGTCTTAAGATTAACGAGGGATCCAAGACTTTGTATGTGTAATTTTAGATTTTTGTTCTAGGTGAGTACTCTATGAGATTCCTATTGTATTTTGATTATATGATATTATTCAAGATACATATATTTTGTGAAATGATTTTATCCTCAAATTCATTTGATACCGATGATTCCGTCGTTTGTTATATGTCTATATCTCTCGATATAAACATCTGATTTGAATTCTGAAATTATTGATTCGCCTATGGAAACTCTTTTACTATGTTGACCTTGACTACTGTGTGAAAATATTTGGGTGCTACCTTCCCAGCTGGTTTATCGCCGGTGTGCCCTAAATAAGGCGTTGTTCCAGAGATCGTGATTTTCTGTCTATGTTGTTACCGGGTGGAGACATTTGGTAACACTATCTGTTTATCTGGGTATTAGAGAGTACATGGCCATCAAAATAAAATTGAATAATTGAAATATTGCTCAGTTGTTTTATATATTCTTTTCTGAACTGTTTATTCTGAAAATATATACTATCAATTTACTTTATATATTTTACTGCAAATTCCTGTCCATATATGTATATGCCTTATGTTGTACATTGAATAGGCATCAATTTTCTGAAAAAACATGGAATGTCTGGAGATTAAATCTCAGTTGGCTTTTAGCTGATGTTGTATAAATAACCATTTTTCAGGAAATAAGTAGGTTCGCAGAGGGAACGAAAAAGGACTATGTTGAAGATTTATCTTTTAGATCTCTTTTTTTTATTATAAATAAAATATTTGTTTTATCATTTTGAGCATGTTTGGATCTCTTGTAATAAGTTGTAACTCATTGTCACTTTTAATATAAATGAATTTTCCTTTAGAAAGCTCTGACGACGTAATTCCTTTAATTTCAGTATTTTACGATTCATAACCATGTGATTGTATTTCCATTGCACTTATTTAAGGAAATAATTTAACTCAGAATATATGTTGCCTTGGTGGTGTCAAGACCCTCGTTCCCTACTACTAATTTGGGTCGGGGTCATGACAGAGGTGGTATCAGAGCATAGGTTATGAACCCGTAGACTACTGAACATAAGTTTCGAACGTTATCGATTTTAAGTCACCGTATATAGGATATAAGATTAAATATTCGACTTATGTGATAACCCTCCATATGTCTTATCGTCTACATATAATTGTTTATATATAATTGTTCTTCTAGTTTTCAATCTTGAGTTAGTATAATACGTCTTATGTTTGGCCATGACCGTAGAAAATGACCAAGCCAAGATTAATTGTGAGAAGAAGTGGTTCAAGTATGGAAGGATTGGAAGGTGCATACAAGGTGATTGAGAGTCTAGCAAAGATTGTGGAGCATCAAGTGAATAATGGACCACCAAGGAATCTGGAAGTAACTAGCTGTACCATTGAGCATTTCAAGAAGTTGAACCCGCCTTCTTTTAAAGGTACTCCTAACCCCACTGAAGCAGAAAGTTGGGTGATGCAGATGGAAAAGATGCTCGATGTTCTTAAGTGTACTGATGAACAAAGGGTTTCATTTGCAATATTTATGTTAGAAGGTGAAGTTGAACATTAGTGGAGACTAACTAAGAGAATACACGAGGAGAGAAATACTTATAGGTTGGAATGACTTCTTAGTGATATTTTATGAGAAATATTTCCCAAAAGCGGTGAAGGATGAAATGGCAGCTGAGTTCATGAGTCTAGTTCAAGGGAATATGACGTTTAGTCAATACGAGGCAAAATTTAATGATTTATCCCGTTTTGCACCTTATGTTGTGATAATTGATGTTTTGAAAGGCAAAAAGTTTGAACGTGGGTTAAGGTTGAGTATTCGTAGTAGAATTTCCATCCTAAATTTGACATTGTATAGTGACGTTGTGGCTAGGGCTATGTAGCCGAAAGGTTTGGCGAGGAGTACAATCAAATTAGAGATGGTAAGAGGAAGTTTGGGGAACAAATAGGGAAAAGCCAAAATAATAGAAATAATTTTAGGAGTACATCTAATGTTGTGGGAGCTAGTGATAACAAACAGTTTAATAATAAGATATGTCAGCGATGTGGTAAAATGCATGGAAGATGGACTTGTTACAAGGATATGGGAGCTTGTTTTGAATGTGAATGGAAGGGACATCAGATAAAGTGCTGTCCAACCCCAGCAAGGATTTCGATACAACCTTTAGGTGAAAAGAAGGACCACGGCAGACAGGGTAGAGTTTTTTCACTTTCCGATACCCAAGCTTCTAATGTAGTAGTGTCAGGTACACTTTCTTTATGTGCACAACCTTTTCAAGTTTTAATAGATACTGGTTCTACCCATTCATTTATTTCTGTGCATTTTGTTAATCGCTTTCCAAATAAGCCCAAACCCTTGAATCATAGCATGCACATTTCTACTCCTTCGGGTGAGTTATTGATGGGAACATTAGTATATAAGTATTGTCCTATTGATGTTAGTAGTCATAAAATATAAGATGATTTGATAGTTTCAAATATAAAATATTTTGAAGTCATTTTGGGGATGGATTGGTTATCATAATATCATGCTAAGGTAGATTATTTTGAGAAGAGAGTTACTTTCCAAATCCCTAACCAACCACAATTCAGTTTTGAAGGAATTGGCATCTAATCTCCCAGGATTTCATACATTTACCAGATATTTTTCCTGATGATTTACCCAGTCTTCCTCCTAGTAGAGAAATAGAGTTTAGGATTGACCTTATTCCTAGAACTATACCAATCTCGAAACCACCTTATCGTATGGAACCGTTAGAATTAAGGGAATTAAAAGTTCAATTACAAGATTTATTAAATAAGGGTTTTATTAGACCAAGTGTATCCCCTTGGGGTGCTCTAGTGTTATTTGTTAAACAGAAGGATGGAACGATGAGGTTATGTATAGATTATCGGGAACTAAATAAGGTGACCATTAAGAATAAATACCCCTTACCTCGTATAACTGATTTATTTGACTAACTTCAAGGTGCACAAGTATTTTCAAAGATTGACCTTAGGTCAGGCTATAACCAATTGAAGATTAAGGAAGATGATATTTCAAAATCAGCTTTCGTACTAGATATGGTCACTATGAATTTCTTGTGATGCCATTTGGACTAACTAATGCACCAACCGCTTTTATGGATGTGATGAATAGGGTGTTTAGGAAGTATTTGGACCAATGTAAACTTCAAGAACCGACCACGTAGTCACGGGACCTTGGGTTTGAGAGCATGACCAAAATTTATAAACTATTACACTTAGGCTTAAAAACATGCCGTCAAAGGGTGAGAACGTAAAATAGCCACTAAACGATCCTGTAAGAGGCACGAACACCTAGTAAAGGACAAATGTGACCTGCATGAACTGATCGCGTCATCACGGGATCCCGAGTTTGCGAGCACAATAAAAATTTATGACCTGTTAGATTTAAGCTAAAAAGCATGTCATCAAAGGGTGAGAACGTACAAAATCCATAAAACGGCCTCGTACGAGAATACCCCGTAGGAATCAACCGCGTAGTCAAGGGACCCCCAATTTGAGAGCACAACTAAAATTTGTAAACTGTTAGACTTAGGATTAAAAACATGCTGTCAAAGGGTGAGAATGTAAAATAACAAAAAAGCCCTGTAAGAGTCCGGACACCTCACATGGGACCAATGTGATCCGTGGTTACAAATTGCGTAGTCATGGGACCCCTGTTTTGAGAGCACAATCAAAATTTTGAAAACTGCTAGACTAAGGCTTAAAAATATGTCGTTAAAGGTTGAGAACGTAAAATAGCCAGTAAACGGCCCCGTACGAGGCACGAACACCTCGCATGTGACTAATGTATCCCATAGGAACTGATCACGTAGTTACGGAACCCCTGGATTGAGAGCACGACCAAAATTTACAAACTGTTAGACTTAGGGTTAAAAATATGCCGTCAAAGGGTGAGAGCGTAAAACAACAACTAAACAGCCCTATAAGATGCACAAACACCTCGCACGGGGACTAATGTACCCCGTAGGAATCGACTGCATAGTCACATGAACCTCGGTTTGAGAGCATGACCAAAATTTTTAATATGTTAGACTTAGGATTAAAAATATGCCGTCAAATGGTGAGAACGTAAAAAACCTTGAAACGATCCCGTAGAAGGCAAGAACACCTTGCACGACACAAATGTAACCCGTAGGAACTAACCGCGTTGTCACGGGACCCCCGATTAGAGAGAACGACCAAAATTTGTAAACTTTTAGACTTAGGATTAAAAGCTTGTAATCAAAGGATGAGAATGTAAAACAACCACTAAACGGAACTGTAAGAGGCACGAATGCCTTGCACGGGATAAATGTAACTCGGTGCAACTGATCGCATTGTCACGGGATCCCCAGTTTTACAGCACAACCAAAATTAGCAACCAATTAGACTTAGGCTTAAAAACATGCCATCAAAGGATGAGAACATAAAACAACCACAAAATAACTCTATAAGAGGCACGAACACCTCGCAAGGGACCAATGTGACCCGCAGGAACCGATCGCATAGTCACGGGACCCCCGATTTGAGAGCACAACCAAAATTTACAAATTGTTGGACTTAGGCTTAAAAACATGCCGTCAATGGTTGAGAACATAAAAAATCCACTAAACGGCCTCGTAAGAAGTACCAACACATCGCACGGGGCCAATGTAACCTGCAAAAACTGATCGCATAGTCGCTGGACCCCGGGTTTGAGAGCTTGACCAAAATTTGTAAACTGTTACACTTAAGCTTAAAAATATACCGTCAATTTACAATCCCTAAACGGACCCATAAGAGGCACGAACATCTCGTATGGGATAAATGTGAACTACAGGAACTGGTCACGTAGTCACGGGACACCCTGTTTGAGAGCACGGTTGAAATTTACAACTTGTTAGATTTAGGCTAAAAACATGATGTCACAAGGTGAGAACGTAAAATAATCACAAAACGGCCCCATAAGAGGCACAAACACCTAACACGGGATCAATATAACCTGTAGGAATCGACCACGTAGTCATGGGACCCCCAATTTTAGAGCAGGACCAAAATTTGAGTACTATTAGCCTTAGGATTAAAAACATGATATCAAAGTGTGAGAATGTAATACTACCACAAAATAGCCCCGTAAGAGGCACGAACACCTCGCATGGGACCAATGTAACCCACAGTTACGAATCGCGTAATCACGGGACCCCCGGTTTGAGAGCATGACAAAAAATTACAAACTAGTAGACTTAGGCTTAAAAACATGCCGTCAAAGGGTAAGAGCGTAAAACAACATCTAAAAGGAATCATACGAGGCACGGACACCTTGCATGGGACTTATGTAACCCACAAGAACTGACCGCGCATTCCCGGGACCCCCGATTTGAGAGCACGAGTAAAATTTGCAACCTGTTAGACTTAGGCTTAAAAATATGCCATCAAAGGTTAAGAACGTAAAACAACCACTAAAAGGCCTCGTAGGAGGCACAAACACCTCGCACGGGACCAATGTAACATGTAGGAATTGGTTGCGTAGTCACGGGACCCCTAGTTTGAGAGTACAAATTATTTTTACAAACTGTTAGACTCAGACTTAAAAATATTTCGTCAACGGGTGAGAAAAAAAAAAGAAACTAAAAAACCTCGTAAGACGCAAGGAAACCACGTGTGGGGCCAATGTAATCTGCAGGAACCGACTGCGTAGTCATGGGATCCCCTGTTTGAGAACATGACCAAAATTTGCAAACTGTTAGACTTAGGATTAAAAATATACCATCAAAGGGTGAGAACGTGAAAAAACCACTATATGGCACCGTAAGAGGAATGTACACCTCGCACGGGACAAATGTAACTCATAGGAACTGATCGGGTAGTTATGGGACCCCCGATTAAAGAGTACGACTAATATTTACAAACTTTTAGACTTAGGATTAAAAACTTTCAGTCAAAGGGTGAGAACATAAAAAACCCACTTATCCGAATTGTGGATATTAAATTGTTGATGGGACATTTAATGTGAAATCGAATGTTGTTTCCGTTGGGGAGTTATAGGTAATAGCATCCACAATGATGGATACAGAGGAAAAGTAAGTTTACAGAACTAAAAGTCCATTTTACCCTCTTTCATCTGCACATTTCACAATGATAAAAGACTGAGAATTTGCAGTATTGTTCCTACGAACTAATGTTGTTCGTAGAAAATAAAAAAAAAATTACGAACAACATTTGTTCGTAGGAATTGTTAAGGACTAATATTGTTCGTAAGAACCCAGATATATAAAAAAATAATTATTTATAGTTGTAACGAACTTCATTTGTTCGTAAAAATTTTTAAGGATAAATGTTATTTATAGGAAGCAATTGCAAATTCAATAGTCATTCAGTAAATTTAGAGAACCAATACCAATCTTTTAATAAAATTTGTTCACATAAATCCACCTTTACAATCCTCCAAATTTGTAAACTTACAATTTCAGTTGAATTTTAGCATCTCATTATGGTCCATAGTTTGTGGATGGTCTAACTATAGAGATAAACTAACTAGGGAGTTTAGGAAAAATGTCAATGTATTGTCAGTTTTACTTTGTGAGCTTATGGCCATCCGTGAATCTTGTGATTTGGTGGAGGAGTTAAATTTTCAAGGAGTCGCTATTGAATGTGACAACACTTGGTTGATTAAGATGTGTTGTAACAACCCCCATTTTCTCACATAAAGATTGGCCAGACATGGAAATATGACACAATATATAATTTTTTTCTACCAAACACAAACACATCCAATTAAAACACAACAAGACACAATTTATAATTCTTTTTATTTTAACGACTCAAATAAAATTGACACGACACAATATTTTTTTACCAAACACAACCACGACAAAATTAAATTGTGACACGACACGACAATATTTTTTTACCCAAGTAAAAGGAAAATGCGGGGGACACGAAATATTATTTTTTAAAACACGAACACGGGTTAGTTAAAATATGACACGACACACAATCCTTTCCTTTTTGGCCTAACACTAACACGACCCAAATAAAATACGACATGACACAATATAACAAGATTTTTTTTTACATAACATGAACATGGCACAACACAAAATATTTTCTATACCTAACAGGAAAATGAAATATTTTTTATAGTTGTGTTATGTCGTGTTTAATTTAGTTGTGTTCATGTTTAGTAAAGAAAAATACAATATCAAGTCATATTACATTTCATTCGAGTCGTGTTGGTGTTAATTAAATATAAAGAATACGTATATAAAATAAGACTTTTTTCATAATCTAAAAAAGAACTTTTTAATAAAACATTTTCTTTATATCTTATAACTTGTATTATAAAACAGGGCTTTTAGAACTATTTTAAACAAGTTTTTATTATAAAATAAATTTTTACGAATAAAAACTTCCTTTATAAATAAATATCTATTTTTTCTTGAAAACATCTTTTATATATAAGAAAAATATAAAAAACAATGCCAAGCCGACCACTGCAGAGAGGCTATGTGCAATAGTTGCTATATTAAGTAGCGAGCAACCCTAACCAATCTCAAGTCCACATCCCACTTTTCATTCAGCAGCCATATCATAAATAATAGAAGTTATGGTGCTTAGGAGGTAGAAGCTCCCGTTTATCAAATGAGTTATCACTTTTTATAATGGTATCTCTGGGATTTGACCATAAAGCTGATGGATATTCCAAGATTTTTTTTTGGTTTATTCACTCATTTTGAAGTACCATTAGTTGTTTGGGTGAACTTTATAAGAATCATTGGCCAATCGTTGGTTCCAGATTATTTGCAGGTATCAAAATTCAAATTGGGAAGCAATTCCAATCAACCCTAAAACTTTAGTTTAATGCGTTACCACTAGATAAAATTTTGGGATTGAGTGCTTGAAAATTGAATCTATTTAAATAACAGAGGTACAGTGGTAGTGAATATATTTTACCTCGAATTTATAATGATATATTTCTGATTTTAAAATCATAATTATAAAATTTAAGGCAAAAGAAAATATTAAACCATATATATATGTAGACCTGGCAAAATGAGGCATGACACGATAACACGACATGAACTGACACTAAGTTATAAGTTAATGGGTGGAACCTTAATGGTTTCGGATCATATCAGTGCCAACTCGATAAGACACGATAGTTAACGGGTCGGGTTAGGGTTGACCTCTTTCACCCTGTAATATCCGATAAGACCCATTAAGATCCATCAATTTAAATAAATAAGATATATTGTTCCGACTTATTAAGAGTTTATGTTGCTTAATATTACTTAATTCATAATGAATTTTACTAAATGAGAGAGTTAGTAATGTCAATGAATTAATGGGTTAAATTATTTTTAAAAACAAGAGAATACGTCAACTTGTATATGTTTAAAAATAATTCATTAACTTAATGGGTAATAAAAACGAATGAACATGATACCACACGTTAAGATAACGAGTTGAGTTTGAATATGATTTTTCACACGGTAAAAAAGTCACCGGTTTAAACACAAGCCCGGTAAGACTCGAACACGATAAAAATCGACACGAGCACGACTTGTTGCCAAATCTCTCTCTCTCTCTCTCTATATATATATATATATACTAGCGGATGCCCGTGCCCGAGGGCACGGCGATAAATTTATCCCCCCTGATAAAACCCAATCCATAATAACCCGCCTTTTTAAAAAAATAAAAAACTTTTTAAAAAAATAAAAAAATAAATATATTTAACAAATATTTTTTTTTTAAATATTTTAATAAAAAAAGTAATAAAATAATAATGTATGTATGCATATATGCATGTGTATGCATGCAAGCATGCAACACATAAAATGGCATGCATGTTTATCATGTATGTTTATCATGCATGAGTTACTATTCATAAGACCATTGTCCCATATTATAAAGATATATATATATATATATATATATATATATATATATATATATATATATATATATATATATATATATATATATATATATACATCCCAAAACAATCTACCCACATTAAGGCACACAGGCCTAAAAGACAACATTTCTCCAAAAGGGTGTGCAGGACCAAAAATAATATGGGCCCAAACGAAAACTTATCTAACAAAGAATCCAAAAGCCCAAACCAGTCCGTTTATCCAACTAAAAATTCGCACACACTGGCCCATTTCAATGCCTGTCCACAAAACCCTCGAATTGTCTAGAATACTCCAAACACTTCCACCGCCGATTGGGAAGCCAATAAATAACAACCACACTATGCATTTGAGCCGGCCTGATATCCATATAATAGGCAAAAGCCCAAGAATATACAAAGAGATCACACTAGGCTCCAAGGCCTAAACAAACCTACCAACCAAGGCACGCAGGCCTAAAAGACAACATTTCTGCAAAAGGGTATGCAGGCCCAAAAACATTATAGGCCCAAAGGAAAACTTATCTAACAAAGAATCCAAAAGCCCAAACCAGTCCGTTTATCCAACTAAAAATTTCAATGCTAGTCCACAAAACCCTCGAATTGTCTAGAATACTCCAAACACTTCCACCACCGATTGGGAAGCCAATAAATAACAACCACACTATTCAAAGTCACACCAACTCAAACTCATACCTACCAACAGATCAAGGTTCCTGACAACCAGCTTTCAGAGTTTAACACAAACAAGACAGCTCTTTTCCTCAATCGAAGATCTGGCATCAAGGGAACGGTCAGTGTTGTTTCTCTTTGTTTCGGAGTGGACGGTGTAGGCAAAATGAATTTAGAAAAGAGTCCAAAGAGGTTAGAATTTAATTTTTTTATGTTATTAATATGAAATGTGTTCAGATATATTGTTAGGAGTAAAGAAATTAGGGACATATACCAAATAGTCCTTCGGACATTTTTTAATACCCATTTAGTTCAAACTTTTTTTATTTTGCCTCAAATAGTCATTTGCCACATATTTTGGAGAGGGAGTGTCGCTGGTGCGGACCTCTAAAAATAAGAGGATATTGAGTGCTTGAGGGACTAAAAGAGTTAAACTAAAAATATGTGTCCTTTTTAAAAAATATATATTTATAGTAGGGATTATTTAATAATTGACCCAAGAAATTAACTAAAAAAATGAGTTACTATAATTCTGTTTTCTGTGTTTAAATATAATTCTAATAAAAATTTGAGTTTGGTATTCTGTTTTTAAATACAAAATTATAATATTTTTGTGTTATAATCAAATTTTTTAAAAAACAGGTTTAGGGTGTTTTATAATTTTTATTTTTTATTTTTCAAACTTAAAATTATTCATTCTTGATATTTTAATGCAGTTATACCTTAATATATAATATACATACATAATACATTAATATGTGTGTAATTCTTAGAAATAAAAAATATATATGTATATGTACACAAAATTACGTATAGAATAATATAAAATTAAATAATATTATCAATAGATACATGATACTTATATATAATTTTATACATGTATTATTAATGTATGAAATAATATAAAATATTATACATGTAATATCATTATATATATATATATATATATGAATATATATATATATACACACATAAATATATGTACAATATAAATATACATGATTGTCAATTTTGTCAAATTTTTAAAAAATTGTATTTAAAAACACGGTTACCAAACGCACACTAATAATTATAAACATAAAAAAACTGAATTTTAAAACTGTTTTTAAAAACATCTTTTAAATCGAGTTTTCTGAGTAGCGAACCAAACAGACCCTAAAACTTATAAATTTTGTTTAATAGAATACCAATTTTTAAATACATGTTCCCCCCTCTAAATTGAGGGCAGACCTTTCAACGTTTTGGGAGCAAGATCTACATACGGCTTCTCGATTAGGCAACCTGAACGCCGTACAGCTCCAACCCTTTGGCCGTCAATACTTTCTTTGATAAGCACTCCAGAACCATTTGATAAGTATATGCTGTATTTTCACACACACACATACACATGTTTGTTGCAATTTTTTCATATGATTGCAATTTCTTGGAATTTTCATTTATATTGAACCAAGAAGGAAAAATAATAATACCACTATTTAGGTTAAGTTGAAGTGGGTTTTTCAAAATTTTAGGATCCGATTCGGCAGTAGCTATGTAGCTCAAATTTTCTGTCTTCACTGGTTTTCTTTTCCTTCACTTTCTATGATACCATAAGGGGCATTAGGGTAATTCTTGATGTTTTCATTTCAATGGAATTTATTTACTTGTGTGCAATGTTTTAAATTGCGGTCGCGCAGGGTGTCGCGTTCTGGCTCCTAAGTAGCGTCTCGCTAATCGCGTCGCGCATCGCGCAAGCAATTCATGCATTCCCGCTTTTTAATTAAAAAACTTATAAAAAAATAACATTTTAAAATGAAATTTGTAAGAAAGTAACATTTTAAACTGAAATTGGTAAAAAAAGTTATAATTGAAATTGATTTTTTTTTTCTAAATTTACTTTTTAAATTGGCAATTAAAAAAATAATAATAACATTTTAAACAGAATTCTGAAAATAAGTAACATTCAAAGCTAAAAATAATAAAATAAATAATTTTTTTTCTAAAGTTACTTTTTAAATTGCCAATTAAAAAATAATAATAATAACATTTTAAACAGAATTCTGAAAATAAGTAACATTCAAAGCTAAAAATAAGAAAATAAATAAAATTTTAATATGAAATTTGTAAAATAAGTCAAGTTTAAACTTAAAATTATAATATAATAACATTTTAAACATAAATTTATAAAACAAGTAGTATTTTAAATTGACAAATATAATAATAATAATAATAATAATAATAATAATAATAATAATAATAATAATAATAATAATAGTAATAATAATAATTATAATAATAATAATAATAATAATAATAATAATAACAACAACAACCTTTTAAACAGAAATCTGAAAAATAAGTAACATTTAAAGCTGAAAATCATAAAATAAATAACAATTTAAACAGATATTTATGATACATGTAGCATTTTAAACTGACAATTATTAAAAAAAAAACATTTTGAACTGAGATTTAAAAAATTAGTAACATTTAAAACTGAAAATTATAAAATAAAAAACATTATTTACTGAAAAATGTAAAATAAGTAAATGTTTAAGTAAACCGAGAGTTTGGAATAGAAAATATTAAATAAAAGTAACCTTTTACGCTAAACTTTTTTAAAAAAACAAATAACATCATTGAGACCTTCGTAAATAAGTAAATTGAGGGTTTGGAACAAAGAATACCTCACCCAAACAAAGTCCGTACGTGAAATAAGGTAACACTTTTCCCCCTCCTTAACTAAACTGTGATTTCTAAAAACAACATGAATAGCGTTCCTGTTGCGCCAAATAGCGCACAATAGCGCACGCTTTTTGAGCATCCCAAATAGCAGCCTTGTTTGCCTTGCTTTTTTCCACCGCAAAACGCAATAGCGCGCTATTGCGTTCGCAATAGCGCGCTTTTAAAAACACTGATTGTGTGATTTTTAAATTGAGGGCAGACCTTTCAACGTTAGCCTTCCAAAGTAAAATTTGAATTCGAATTGTTCTCCAGATCTCGTCCTAAGCCATTTCAGATTAAAGTCTTTCCATTTGAAGCACAAGGCATTCATGGAGAACATGAGGGCACCCAGGAAGTACCAAAATGGCTGGAAATTGATGTTGAGAGTTACAATCCTAAGTTTTTCTCTTACATGCAATTTAGAACTTACTAATTAACTTTTTTTTCATTGTATTAAATATCAGGGCTGAATACATCCAATGTTTAAAAGATGTTGATCCCACATATGTCGAAAAATTATGGATGGTGAGTTTTGTTCCCCCTCAAATTGTATAGTTGTAAGGGAATCTTAATAGAAGTATATTTAGTTTGTTCAATAATAGCCACCAAAGCATCAAATTTTGAAGGTCTACAGCTCTTGCATCACTTATTTGATCACCATGTGCCTTCATTTGATTAATTAGTTCTGTAAAGAGGTGGTTACAGTAAGGGTTTTTACCATATCATACTGTTTTGGTAAAAACAAAATGGTAGTTCTGTAACTCTGGAAATAGACAGTTTGTTGTTTAAAGACTGAAACCGAGAGAGAATGCATAGCCCGTGGTGCTCTTCATATCATCAACACAACCACCCCAGTCCCCAGAGCCAGCCCTAAGATTTTGGGGTCCTAGGAGAATTTTTACCTGGGGGCCCTCGTATATATATTGTGCGGGAAAAAAATCTTCACCCGAGGGGGGTGCCATTAATGATGGAAAGATGAAAAAATATAGAAGAGACACGAAGATTTAGAGATGAAGAGCTCATTTTGGATAATATTGGTGTGAATCCCTCGTTCAGGAAAGCTCCCATTATTCAGTTAATTTTAGGTGAGACGTATGTGCTCGCGTTCAAATGATAAACTTATATATTAAACACCTTTTAACCCAAACAAACCCTAAACATGCAACAGTATGTGATTGAATAAGATAATGAACTAAGCAAGAACATTCAAACACATGCTTGTGAGGAAAAATCCCCCAAAGGGGCAAAACCATTTATTTTCATTATAATATTGTAACTGTACAATTTCGGATTACAATGAAAATACAAGTGACTAAGAATTACCCTCAGGTGTCGGATTCTGTAGTCGGCGGCTGGAGTTATCCCTTTCCAGTAGGGCTGCAATGAAGAAGAAGAACGGTCTTCTCCACAATGGTATGAACAACAAAAGTGCGTTCCTGGGTTGCAGAGTGATTCACAAGTGTTTGGAAATTTGTGTGAATCAAAAAACCTAGAGTCTTTGTATTCAATAGGTGAAGACTTAGAGTTTTTTTGTACTCTGAAAATCGTGTGTAGAAGTCTTAGAAAACCACTTCCCGTAGTGGGTTTTTAAAGGAAATGTTTAGCCTAGAAAATCTGACCACGATCTGCTGAAGTTTATCTCAGGCGGACCGGTCCGGGTCTGAGGCGGATCGGTCCGGGTAGGCGGATCGGTTCTTTTTATATTTGGCCTCTTCGGTTCGCAATCGGTCCGGGGTATACTGGCTTTTAGCAGGCGGACCGGTCCGCAGGCGGATCGGTTCTTTTATTCTGGACAGACTGGTCCGGGCTGTCAGACTTTGATTCCTCTTCTTCTTTTGATATTCAGATCCGTTGATGACTGTATGAATCTTGAATTTCTTTAACGGTGTAACGGCGTGCGACATAACAAATTGCTAATGGACAAAAATGTCCTTACAAATCTCCCCCTATGTCTATGCCGGTACAAACATAAAAACAAACATCCGAATTATCAAACTAGTAAAAATGCCTATACAAATCTACCCTTTCATGAACCCAAAACTGGAAAGATACAATTGAATAAGACTACAACGTTTGCTTTTCAACACTTCAGGAATCTCAACACTTTTCTCATCAGGGTGTGCAATCCAATGATAATCCATGTAGTACCTACACACATGAGAATAAGTAAAATACCAAAGTGACGTATCGAGTTTGAAATGAGATAAACATATATACCAATTCATGAGAAAACTCAAACTTTCAAATCTCCCCCATAATAAGATAATTCATTCTCCCCCTTTTTTATGATGTTCCCAAATAGACAAATGAGAGAAATAAATCAAATAAGGTAGTGCGGGGTGTCACTAGGATAAAATCACATCATGAATGATCACAAAAACAACCAAGACGATGATAGCGTAAATGAAGTGGTGTGATCAAATTCGATAGAAAAATCAATGCATACAAACATGACATATGTGCACGATGAATATTGGATACTCCTAGCGAATGAACTCAAATGCATCCTTTGGTGTAATGACAATATAAGATATTGACTCAATCAAATTAACAAATCAAAGCTCAAAGTGATTTTCACACCAATAACGTCCAAAACGATTTTATGCTTTTTCAGGACTTTCAAGGAAGTGCAAACCCGGTTATATTCTCCAACCAAACTCCCTCAGATTTATATTTTTAATAGAGGTATTCTAAATTCTCAAACTGTGGAGAATTGATAGTGAAACCTAAGTGGCCCATATTTGGCATGAAGTGCTTTTTATTGCCTGTAAAAAAAAAAATTCGGGCTCTTTTAACCTCTTTGGACCTCGGATATTAAAATTCCTCCATTTTTAGGTCCTTTTTAACGGTGGCTTTTGCGCAAAGGATAGATGATTACCTTTCGCAGCCCCTCCCCGTTTGTTCAAAAACACACAGTCTCACCAAAACAGTTTTTACATGCATTCCAATCTTGTCAAGTTTTATCGCATATTGAAAGTTGTATAGACAGAATTGAGATGGAAACACTTAAGCCAATATGAGATAGACAAGTGCAATAATCAAATATAGTCGTGCATGTGTGCAATAAAGGATATAGGAGTCAAACATGTAGGAAGATATCACTAATTACATCTCAAAGACTCCATACTAAGTAAAGCACATGGGTGAAATGATGTAGCGTCTCAAATCTCTATCAAACAGTCACATGGATAAATGGAATGAAGGTGTGACTTGGCTATCTTAAATGTTCATCCACAAAAGGTGCATAAAAATACAAAAAAAAATTATAAAAATAAAATCTTTTTGTGCTTTTCTTAAAAAAATAAAAGAAAATATTTTTGTATTTTTTAAAAGAAATATAAAATGCAAAAAGAATAAATAAATAGCTGTACAATTAAGCAATGGTACATATGAAACAGACTAGCAATAGGAAGCATATGATATGAACATGAAGAAGCATCATATTCTAGACATAGACCAACCCCTCAATCAACTGTGCAAATCCCCAAAGACTTCCTAAGACTCTCAAATCTAAGGGCATCTAAAGGTTTCGTGAAAATGTTAGCTAACTGACGATCGGTGGGAACAAAACTCAGGGATACAGTGTTCTCCTCAACTAACTGACGAATAAAGTGCTCACGTATCCTGATGTGCTTTGTGCGCGAATGCTGGACGGGATTGCGGGATATGTGAATCGCGCTCGTGTTATCACAAGAAATGATCATGGTGTCCTGTGAAATCCCATAATCCTCCAACATTTGCTTCATCCACAAGAGTTGTGTGCAACAACTCCCAGCGGCTATGTACTCAGTCTTCGCAGTGGACAAAGAGATGGAATTTTGTTTCTTGCTCAGCCAGGAGACAAGAGCAGAACCAAAATAGAAATACCCACCAAAAGTGCTCCTACAACCATCTACATCCCCGGCCCAATCGGCATCCGAATAGGCGGACAAACGGTCATCGGTATCAAAGGAATACCAAATACCGTATGAGAGAGTCCCACTTACGTATTTAATAATACGTTTTAGAGCAAGCAAGTGTGACTCTTTAGGGGACGCCTGATATCGCGCACAAAGTCCAACACTAAAGGCGATGTCGGGACGACTGGCAGTCAAGTAGAGAAGACTACCTATCATACTCCGATATAAGGTTTGCCCTACGTCCTTGCCTGAAGTGTCCTTACTAAGCTTGGTAGTGGTACTCATAGGTGTACGTGCATGCTTAGCGGAGTCTAAACCAAATTTCTTCACTAGGTCTCTAGCATACTTGGATTGGGAGATGAACATCCCATCCTCTAGCTGACGAACCTGGAGACCAAGGAAGAATGTAATCTCACCAACCATGCTCATCTCAAACTCACTTTTCATCTCCTCCTCAAAGTGGTGAGCATGCTGGGAGCATGTGGATCCAAAGACTATGTCGTCCACATAGACCTGGGCAACCAAAATAGCACTGTCATCTCTCCTGACGAACAACGTCATATCAACTCCCCCTCTCTTGAAGCCACGAGCTAAGAGATAGGAAGTAAGCCTCTCGTACCAAGCACTGGGTGCTTGCTTCAAACCATACAAGGCTTTCCTCAGATAGTAGACGTGCTCCGGGTGCCGAGGGTCTTCAAATCCTTTTGGTTGTTCCACATAAACCTCCTCCTGTAGAATGCCATTCAGAAAGGCGCTCTTGACATCCATCTGATATAACTTGAAGCGCAGATGACATGCGATGGTGAGCAGAAGACGGACGGACTCAAGCCTCGCAACAGGAGCAAATGTCTCCCCCTACACCCTCTGTGTGTAGCCTTGAGCGACCAACCTAGCCTTATTTCTGATTATGGTACCATTTTCATCCATTTTATTCTTAAAAATCCACCAAGTACCTATCACATTAGTCTCACTAGGTCGGGGGACAAGTTCCCAGACATTTTTCTTTTTAAACTGAAGCAACTCATCCTGCAGAGCAGATATCCAGTGTTTATCCTTGAGTGCTTCTTTATGGTTCTTGGGCTTGACTTTGGACGTGTAGCAAAGATGGCTAACAACGTTCTCTAGCAGAGCACGAGTCTTGACCCCTAGAGTGGGATCGCCAACAATGGCAGACGGGTCATGACTCTTGCGAACCCAAGCAGGTGTGTCCCTTACCACAAGAGTAGGGTCCATAGAGTGTGAGAGAGGAACATGTAAATCACTGTCAGAACAATCCTCATCCTCACACTGAAGGTTAGGATCAATAACCGTCGAAGGTTCGTCATCTTGCACGGTGACGTTTATTGATTCCACAACCTTAGAGCTTTTCAGGTTAAAAACCCGGTATGCTCTGCTAGTCGATGAATATCCTAGAAATATTCCCTCGTCGCTCCGGGAGTCGAACTTTCCTAATAGCTCTCTATCCCGTAGGATGTAGCATTTACTCCCAAAAACACGGAAATATGCCAGGTTGGGCTTCTTGCCAGTCCACAACTCATAAGGAGTCTGAAGTGTGTGTGGATGCAAATAAACCCTATTCACCGTGTGGCATGCAGTAGACACTGCCTCCGCCCAAAATCTCCTAGAAACTTTACGACCTAGAAGCATAGATCTAGCCATCTCTTGGATCGTTCTATTCTTTCTCTTAACAATCCCATTTTGCTGAGGAGTTCTCACAGCAGAAAACTCATGTTTGATCCCGAGGCTATCACAGTAAAGGTCTACCTTTGCTTCTGTGAATTCAGTGTCATTGTCACTACGCATCCTGTTAATAGTGACACCGTGTTGATTTTGCAGGACACGGCACTTGGTCGTTAAAAATTCTACAGCATCGAATTTCTCTCTCAAAAAACCTACAATGGAGTACCTGGATAAATCATCTACCATCACAAGGATGTACCTCTTACCACCTAGACTCTCAGTACGAGTGGGACCCATAATATCCATATGAATCAACTCAAGAACACGAGAGGTGGTAATGGAATGCAACTTCCTATGAGGACTACGAATTTGTTTTCCCAACTGACAGGGTCCACAAACGGTCGAAGTTGGCTTTCCAAGAGATGGTAAGCCACGTACTAGGTCCTTTTTAGCTAAGCGATTGAGATCTCTAACGTTCACGTGACCTAGACGCTGGTGCCACAGATCCATAGGAGTGATCGTGGCGCTGTTGCAGACAAGTGAGGACGTGGGCTCAGTCCCATAGCAGTTATCCTTTGTCCTTACCCCTTGCACTGAGTCGTGGCAGCTAAGAACTCAACTCGCTCTCTCAGACTAGAAAACTCATCAGTATGACGTGGTGGAGCAGTAGTACATCGTGTCCGACCCATGTTATAGCAAAACTCCCAAAGGTGGCCTTTTCTTTTGCAATAAGTACAAAAGGACACAGACAAAGGCGGACCTTGGTTTGCCTTTCTTGGTCGAACTCTCCTTCGAGGTTTTTGACGGTGGCCATAAGGAGTCGTAGTAAACTCCGGAACTGGTCCAGGTGCAATTTGGGACGTGGAGGCACCATCATAACCAATTCCTTGCCGATCACCAAAACCTAAAGCGGGGCCGAGGAACATCTTTCCCATCTTCCCAGATTTGTCCTCGATTTGTACCTTGACTTCCCGTGCTTTCTCAAGATCATGAGTCAGCTGGGCAACAAGGGCTTCAAGTTTCTTTCGAGTCTCCATTGAGGAATGGAGCTGACTCGTAAGACTAGGCACTTGTTTAGTCAAGTCCCCTCTCTCTTTCTCTAAAACACACTCTCTCTCTCTCAAAACTAACTCTCTTTCTCGACACAGGCAGATTCTCTCTCTCTCAGGGCGGTGAAGGTGGAGGACTCTCTTTCTCTCGCCTTTCTTAAATCTTCCTCTAAGCCGGTGATCTTAAGAACTAGCGCTTTGTTAAGTTTTTTAGTTTTAAAAGACTCAGAATATAACTCAGCGTAGGCGCGTTGAATATCACTTTCGCTCTCACTTGAGTCATCCTCCCCCTCACTCACATCGATCTCACTATCGAGGAGTCCCTGTGAAGCATCATCTTCATCGTCGTGAAGAGAACTAGGAGTGCTCACTTGACTGGCCATGAATGCGGTGAAGTTACACTCATGCGGTGACTCATCTCCTGAATCCACCGTCTCGACCTCACTGTCGTCGCTAAGAGTAGCATTAAGGAGAACTTTCCCTTTCTCTCTATTCAGACGAGTGGCACACTCAAAGGCTCTATGACCCCTACCATCGCACTCAAAGCATCTCTCACTTTCTTTCTTAGGAGGATTTTTGGAGTCTTTTTCATTTTTCTTTTCAAACTTATTTTTCTCAAATTTCTTTTTATCTTTAAAATTGCCATTTTTCTTAAATTTGAGAATCCTCTTGAAATTTTTTGCAAAAAGAGCCAAATCATCTAAGTCAAAATCACACTCAGAATCTGACGTGTCAGTCTCTCTCTTTTTAGATGACTCTACCCTCTTTCTAGCAGACCCTTCACTCCTTCTCTCTTGGGCATTAAGTGCAATTCCCTTATCTTTAGATTTAGCAGTTTTAGGGAACATATCAATTTCATAAGTTTGCAAATCTCCTACAAGTTCTTCCAATTTTAGCGTATTTAAATTACCCATAGAATTTAACACAGTGACTTTAGGGATAAAACGCTTAGGCAAAGAACAAAGAATCTTTTTAACAACTCTAGCATTAGGAATATGTTCACCAAGACTAAAGCTAGTATTCACAATGTCAGAAAGTCTAGCATAAAATTCATCAAATCATTCAGATTCATGCATGGTGATGGTTTCAAATTGAGTTGTCAAATTTTACAACTTAGATTCTTTCACAGCATTAGTTCCTTCATGGGTGAGTTGTAAAACATCCCATGCCTCTTTTGACGTGGTGCACATCATTATGCGTTTGAACTCATCAGGTGTGACAGACCCAGAAATAGCACTTAGACCCTTAGAATTAAAAGATGACCATTTAAATTCTTCTTCAGTCCAAGAAGTGACAGGTTTCAAGTTGATCACATTACCAACAGTCACGGAGGGAGGAGTCCACCCTTTTTCAACTAAAATCCAAACCCTTTCATCTATGGCTTTTAAAGCCGACCTCATTCGGGCTTTCCAATAAGCATAATTTGTCCCGTCAAAAACAGGCATTTTATTATATAACTTCTCCATTTGAACACGCACTTTTTCAAAAATCAATCTTTTCAGAAAATTGATATGTTAGAAAATTTTTGCGGAAAATAGGAATACGCGATAGATTAGCGTAACCTGCTCTGATACCAATTTGAGAACGTATGTGCTCGCGTTCAAATGATAAACTTATATATTAAACACCTTTTAACCCAAACAAACCCTAAACATGCAACAGTATGTGATTGAATAAGATAATGAACTAAGCAAGAACATTCAAACACATGCTTGTGAGGAAAAATCCCCCAAAGGGGCAAAACCATTTATTTTCATTATAATATTGTAACTGTACAATTTCGAATTACAATGAAAATACAAGTGACTAAGAATTACCCTCAGGTGTCGGATCCTGTAGTCGGCGGCTGGAGTTATCCCTTTCCGGTAGGGCTGCAATGAAGTAGAAGAACGGTCTTCTCCACAATGGTATGAACAGCAAAAGTGCGTTCCTGGGTTGCAGAGTGATTCACAAGTGTTTGGAAATTTGTGTGAATAAAAAAATCTAGAGTCTTTGTACTCAATAGGTGAAGACTTAGAGTTTTTTGTACTCTGAAAATCGTGTGTAGAAGTCTTAGAAAACCACTTCCCGTAGTGGGTTTTTAAAGGAAACGTTTAGCCTAGAAAATCTGACCACGATCTGCTGAAGTTTATCTCAGACGGATCGGTCCGGGTCTGAGGCGGATCGGTCCGGGTAGGCGGATCGGTTCTTTTTATATTTGGCCTCTTCGGTTCGCAATCGGCCCGGGGTATACTGGCTTTTAGCAGGCGGACCGGTCCGGGTATAAGGCGGACCGGTCCGCAGGCGGATCGGTTCTTTTATTCTGGGCGGACCGGTCTGGCCTGTCAAACTTTGATTCCTCTTCTTCTTTTGATATTCGGATCCGCTGATGACTGTATGAATCTTGAATTTCTTCAACGGTGTAACGGCGTGCGACATAACAAATTGCTAATGGATAAAAATGTCCTTACATTAGGGAAAACTCCTGCTCTTGGATGAGTTAAGGCTAATAGTTATGATCTGTCTAAGGGAAACCCAGGACAAGCTGCCGGTGGTATTATTTTTAGGGATTACATAGGTGATTTCTTGGGTTGCTATTGCAAAGGGTTGGGGCACAAGTCTTCTTTTTATGCAGAGCTGCAGGGGGCTATCTATGCTGTTCAGTTTGCAGTATATAAGGGGTGGACAAACCTTTGGCTAGAATGTGACTCTTCAAGTGTTGTGGCTTGTTTCAAAAGTAATTCCTTCAGACCTCCATGGCCTTTAATGATTTCTTGGGAGAGATGGAGATATCAGTGTAAAAGTTTGAATATCCACTGCAGTCATGTTTACAGAGAGGGAAACAACACTGTTGATTGCTTAGCTAATATGGGTCTTTGCTATCCTCAAGGATGTTGTTGGGATACAATGCCTATTCAAATTAGCAAACATATTAGTCAGGACAGAATGGGAGTGCCTTCTTACAGATTTTCTTGAGGATCCTTCATGGATTAGATTTTTGTATCTTTTGACTGTTCCTTTTATTTCCTTGTAATTCTTTTGGTTGATATAATAATAAAATTGTTTCTTTTGCCAAAAAAATAATAATAATGCAACACAAGGCATCACATGACAACAAATATACTAGTAGACATCAGACTTCTTTAGCATTTAAAGCTGGACATCAGCTACACATGTAGGACAACACATTAACTCAAACATTTCCCCCCTTATTGTGATGTTCTTGGACATTTGATTTGTGTTGTTTCGTATAGTTCATGGATTCATGTTCTATTTCAGGTCACCCAAAGTGCGAATGATTTTTGGGTCAATGATGGCGTTTTAAGAGATGAATATAACAAAAGAGCTGAAGAAGAAAGGGAGGAGTATAAAAGAATTGCTGAGGAAAAGGGGCTAAAAAAGGAGAAGAAGCCAAAGGCTCAAGCATTGCTGAAGACAAGGTGCAGCCCAAAGAGCATTGCCGAAATAATGCAAGTTTTAGAAAACAACGAAAAGAAGATGAGGGCGATTGAAAACATGGGATTTGGATCCCTTAAATATTTGCACATTGTGCAGCTGGATCTAAAGCTTGTGAAAAAGCTTTTGGATAGATTTGATCCGGTTTTGTGCTCTCTTGATGGGATCAAAATCACTGCTGAAGATGTCAAGAATGTGTTAGGAATCCCAGCAGGGGGCTCACCAATTCCTAACACTCTCTCCGATGCTGCGTTTTCAGCCTTTTAGGCTAAATTTGGAAAAAAATCCCTTGGCAAGTTGAAGGAGGTAATCAAAAGTTCAGGGGAGGCTGATGGCAGCTTCAAGGAGGCCTTTATATTGTTTGTCTTGGGTAACTTCTTGTGCCCTAGTATGAAGGATGAGCCGAGTCAAAAGCTATACGAAGCCCTTTCAATTATATCGGATGCGCCACGGTATAATTGGGCCGACTTTGTTCTTCAATGGCTTGTCAAGGGTATCAAGGACTACCAAGAAAAGCACACTCCAGGGATTGGAGGCTGTATTTATTTTTTAATGGTGCGTTTAATTAATTTATGCAATGAATTATAACTCTTATGCAGTTATATATATAACGATCTTCTTCAACAAAATTATGTCAATTTTTATGTAATTAATGTCTGGATTAATCTTAGATTTTTTATCTCCACCGAGTGTGTCCATTGTCCGTTGATGGTGATAAACCATTAATGTTTGCATGGACAAGCGAGAAGATAAAGTCTGCGGTGGACAAGAAGATGGACAATAAATGTGATGGAAAAAAGCCTTTTCTGGATGAGGTATGGAGTAACTTACTTTGAAACCTATATTTTAGTACTATTATCAGTCAAGATTTTAATTTCTTTTTTTCCAGAACATCCAAGAACTCTATCAAATGGTGCACAACCTTAATGGTATAGTGGATGAATTGGAGAGGGCACCCGTCCCAGCAGGTCAGCCATCAGCCTCCCCATCACGGAAGCCCTCAGATGATCAAGAACGAGATGTATACCGCAGCTATTCCAACCTAGCAGGTCAGCCATCACCCTCCCCATCACTGAAGCCCTCAGATGATCAAGAACGTGATGTATACCACAGCTATTAACCAATCAGGCGTACATTGCTTGATAGTGCTGTGGGTGGGGACCAGCAGTCCCTTTCATGTGATCTGGTTGCTGCTATGCGCCCAGGTGATAGTGCTGTGAGTGGGGACTGCACACTGCTTGATAGTGCTGCATGTGGGGACCAGCAGTCCCTTGCATGTGATGTGGTTGCTTCTATGAGCCCAGGTGATTTTGACTTGCATGTTATTGATTTATTTATTTTGTTTACGCTATGTTTGGGAGTTTAAGATAGAAAAGAAAAGAAGAGAAATATTTTAATAAGAGAGAAAAGAAAAGAAGAGAAGGGAGTTTTTGACACCGGATGAATGGAGAGGGAGGAGAGAACTCAAGTGAACACTCAGAATAACACACTCACACAAAGGAAATATTAAACCTAGGACTTAAAAAATTCTGAATGATCACAAAACTGACTTACTTCATACAATCTTAGAACTTATATAGGTGACATGGAACATCCCTCCATGCATAGGTACATGAACCATAATAAATATTAAACCTAGGAACATGAAATAGGTTAGAATATCAAGGGACAAAATATAAACAGAAGTTGTTAAGAATTGAAAGTGATTGGACTGCAGGAAAAGCAGTAACTGTTTTTTACCTCTGTTCTTGGACTTGTTGCGATCAGAATACTTAGAATCACGTGATGAGCCATATATCAAAAGAAAGATCTAGAAGTCTAGTTTTCAGAACATTAAACGGAAACGAAGCTAAAACAAAGAAGCAGGCAGAGATGAATGCTGCAAAGGTTGCTTGCACTGCTCTGATGAATCGTGAACTACGATGACACAATTGGAACCCTTAGGAATGAAATTGCTATAAGTGGTGTCAAATAGAAGCAAAATTTATCATTTTTAATTGCAATGGGTCTTGGCGCTCCTTGATTACAATATTTTTTTAATCGAACGCTATGGTTGGGGGTTTACCTCTTCATTCACCATAATTTCGGGATTTTGCTATATATTTGTAGTGTTTGGCCTACTGTATTTCCTCCCTTTATTCCATGTCTAATTGATCGTTTTATGTTTTTTCAAACAGGAGACTTGCTCATTATTTTGGAATTTAGTTTATTGATTATGTCCCAAAATAGAAAATGGAGTTTTGAATTAAAATATTGTTTTGAAAAATATCAATTGTAAGACTCTTGTATACTTTTAAAGAATTATATAAATATTGTACTTTTGGAATTTTCCTAGTGGTCCCCCGTGGTCCCTTTTTGACTTTTAGTAATTTGGCTTATACTCTTGTTTACTTATTTCTAGTTTTACCCCTAGAACTTTATTTCAATACTATTTTAATTTTAGACTTTTTGCCGATTTTTCCTAAAATACAAATTGAGACTCGTACCATTTAAAAATTTTGAAAATAAACTTCTAAAGATTAAATGCTTTCTTTTTATAAACTAAAAAAAGAAATAGAAGAACAAGAAGATTATATAGAACAATTAAAAAATCATTTGGAAATTCATAGGCAATGTTAAGTTGGGTTTGCAATGACGGAGGTGGAGGCAAGATAGAGGTGTGCAATTTGCGGTGGTTGGGTAGACGCGAAGGGGTTTGCTATGGTGTTTGAGGGATGACGAGTGGTGTTTGTGGTGGGGCAGTTGCGGTGGCGGAGGCAGAGTGAGAGTGAATTTAGCGGTGATGTTTGAGGGAGGAAGGTGGTGGTGGTGGCGGTGGCAGCGGTGTTGAAGGGGGAGGTTTGCAGGCAGTGGTAAGTGGAGGGGTGATTTTGCAAAAAGGTGAAGGTGGTGGTGGTGGTAGGCGGGGTGGGGAGGAAGAGAGAGATTGTGTTTAAGTAATTAAAATTTTTAATTATATATATTTTTTTCTAATAAAAACACTTTAACAAATTAATATTTTTAAGTCACATGGAACTTATTGGATAAATTAGCCAAGATTGTCATATTTGATTCCACATCTGATGCCACAGTGTACTTCCGTTAAGTCTCTTAACGGAAGTTAGGTGAAGGGTTGAAGTTGAAGCAGTCCCCCGATTCGAAGTGTTCTCACGGTTCCATGTTCGAGTACTACTTCCATCCTTGAGTTGTCGCTCCACCTTTATATCTAGCTTGAAGGTGTCATTTTATGTCCAATAGGGCTGTAATTGGACAATATTGCGAATGTCTGGCCTAAGCCCACCAAGGTAGCGGGCAATAGTTTGTTCCTCTGGCTCAGACAAGTCACAACGCAACATGAGATTATCAAATTCTGTGTACTCTTCCACGGATAGTTCATCTTGCTTAAAATTATGAAAATTGAGAAAGGAGTCTTGTAGGTAATGATCCGGCAAGAACTTCTTCCTCAAGTGTTTCTTCATCTACTCCCAAGTGACAATTCTAATCTTTCCTTCACGTGCACGCAGTTTCTTGAGGTGCTCCCACCAAATTGAGGCATGTTTCTTTAACTTAATGGCAACAAGTTTCACCTTCCAATCATCCGTAAAATTATCATAGTCAAAGATCCTCTCCACGGTATTAAGCTGATCAATGAACTCATCTTCTTAGATTCTTCCTTCAAATTCTGGAATTTCAAGTTTGATTTGGAAATCTCGTTGATATGCTTGGTTCCTTCGGACTAGACGGGGTAAAGGAGACTCTTCACTGGATGCTTGGTCATGAGCAGTTCTATCAGAATATTGATTCTATTCTGGCAAGTCACAACCCATAAATGCATTTGCAACCCATTTCTGTCATCTTAAATCCACCCAAAGAGATAGAGTAAGCAAAACAAGAACACTTGTTCTTTATAAAATTCTGAATGATCACAAAACTGACTTACTTCATATAATCTTAGGACTTATATAGGTGACATGGAACATCCCTCCATGCATAGGTACATGAACCATAATAAATATTAAACCTAGGAACATGAACTAGGTTAGAATATCAAGGAACAAAATACAAACAAAAGTTGTTAAGAATTGAAAGTGATTGGACAGCAGGGAAAGCAGTAACTGTTTTTTACCTCTATTCTTGGACTTGTTGCAATCAGAATACTTAGAATCACAGATCTAGAACTCTAGTTTTCAGAACATTAAATGGATCGAAAATCGGACCTCTGTAGAAGGAGTTATGACTGTTTTATTAACAAAAAACAAGTGTTCAGGATGCCTGTGCATTCTGAAAATAGCCTTTTGTATTACAAATTTATTCCTTGTGTGTTTGGTGCCTTGGGAATCTCCAGGATTGTGTTGGCGTCAGTTTTGGAGAGAAAAGAAGATAAAGTTTCATTAAAATTATTTATTTTTTCTCTTCTTTTCTCTCCTCATTAAACTCGCAAATGAGAGAAAGTGTTTCTTTTCTCTCCTCATTAAACTCCCAAACATGAGAAAGGATAAACTTTCTCTCCCTTACTCTTATTTTCTCTCCATTTTAAAACTCCCAAACATAGCGTTAGAATCTGGACAAGTGAGTTGTGGGTTTAAATGGTGTTGATAAATGTCTATTCATCTTGCTTTTTGAATCTGGACAAGTGAGGTGTGAATGTATATTAATTCTTTAACATGTTTCTTTTACTTTTGTTTTATTTTGTGGGATGATATACCAGAGAGCATCCAGTTTTTTTCTCAAACATATTTAAGGAGAAAATTTAAAAGTCATGATTCTGATACATCCGCTGCACATGAGAAGGTCGCTTTTGTGCTCCCAGGTGATTCAACATTCATGTTATAATTATGTTATTTTCATGGACAAGTGAGCTGTGGATTTTTTAATCTGGACAAGTGAGGTGTGAGTTTATATTATCTTTAACATGTTTCTTTTACTCTTGTTTTATTTTGTGGGATGATATACCAGAGAGCATCCAGTTTTTTCCTCAAACATATTCAAGGAGAAAATTTAAAAGTCATGATTCTGATACATCCACTGCACATGAGAAGGTCGCTTCTGTGCTCCCAGGTGATTCAACATTCATGTTATAATTAGGTTATTTTCATGGACAAGTGAGTTGTGGCTTTTTGAATCTGGACAAGTGAGGTGTGAGTTTATATTCAACCTTTAACATATGTTTTAGTATCTAATCTTAGCCTTACTCTTTCTTTGATGGCATTATGGAATTACAACAGTAAAAAAGAAAAGACATCGAGAAAGTATTTATGAAAGCAATATGGTGGAGGCTGGGTTGAAACGGACAATAAAAACACCTGCGAATTTTGATGGGTTTATAGTCAGTAATATAGTTCAGAACATGCACAACATAAGTACTTTGACAAAAAAATTCAATTTGTTGAGATGAACTATAGTTGTTTTTGTTTTGTTCAATGATTAAATGATTAAAAAATAAACTTCCTGACACACATCACTGAACCTGAATAATTTTTTAATGTTTGTTGCAGGCGAAGAGGTACATTTTCCTCGGCAGTTTGTAACAAGATATGTCCTTAGTATATGTATACAAGGTTTAAACTGCATATCTGACATGACTTTCTAGACATCATGTGTAGATGCAGGGATGATCGGAAAGATGCTGAAATTCAATACTCAGAATGTGATGACGTAATTCCCCTCTCATGCTTAGAATGTCTTGCTCCTAAAGCCTACCTGTCATCAAGTATTATGATCATCTACATAAGGTAAATTTACAACTTTATGTTAACATAGATTATCTAGTGACCAGGGCATGCTTTTAGCTTTGGAATATTGGTTTTATGGAACAAATTTAGAAACTTCTCTTTTCTTCAAGTTTACATAGTTAATTGAATCTTCTCCCTCGGTAATCACTAAAAAATACAAACCCCAACACCCAAAAAAAAGGGTAAAAATCGTGTCGAGGTAAGGTAATTATAATATATGTAGATGTCATGTTACAGTCATGCTCTAGTAGTGTAACCTGCAGGGAACTTTTTGTTTTTCTTGAATTTACTATTTGAGATTGCCATCTCATTTTCACCAACTTCTCTTTTCTTCAAGTTTACATAGTTAATTGATTCTTCTCCCTCGGAAATCACTAAAAAATACAAACCCCAACACCCAAAAATTAAAAAAAAAATTAAAAAGGTAAAAATCATGTCGAGGTAAGGTAATTATAATATATATAGATGTCATGTTACAGTCATGCTCTAGTAGTGTAACCTGCGGGGAACTTTTTTTTTTCTTGAATTTGCTATTTGAGATTGCCATCTCATTTTCACCAACTTTTGGTTTGTTTTTGGCTAGGCATTTAGAGCAGGAAATGTCTTCAACAGTCAGGGAAAAATTTCATTTTTTCATCACATTTTTCTACCGAAAGTTGGAAAGTGTACTATTGAACAAGATCTCTTTCTCTCTCTCTCATTGACTACAGTTCTTCAACCTGTTGCTTGGCACACTGCAAACACTTTATAGTTCGATCTGCGTAGTCTGGAAACTGAAACATTGTAATTTTTTTATAGTATCTAGTTGGTAAATCAGGACAATGTGGTACCTGGGTGCCATTTTTCTGATACAAGGGAACTTGGTTCCCTTTGATCTATTTTGTTTTCTTCAGGATTGTCTAATGCATAAGATATATTAGTGACTAGAGATATAAGAAATGCATGAATCTTTTAGTTTTACAAAGCTTCTGGCATAGCTCATATGGTTTGATCTGAATTTTCATTCCAAACCTTTTTTGGAGGAAAATAATTTTTAATATTTGAAGAAATCCTCGCATTCAATTATTCACATATATTTTTTTAGGAATAACTTGTTTTAACTAATGATTTGTAGGAGATTGACACAGAAACTTCATTTGAGAAGTTCAGAAAGTGGTGGAAAGAAGTCAACATATTTGAGAAAGCATATATACTTATTCCAATACACAAAGAGTAAGTTTTTAAAGTTAATTTTCAAGATCTCTATACAAGTTGTTATTCTTAGGCACGCCTATAATGTAAGCGTTTGCGCATATAAAGAGATGTACAAGAAAAGACAGATCAACATCTAATAATGGTTACTCTAAATATTGCTTGGTATTACACCATCTTGATATTGGCAGGGGGTTATCATTTGCAATTCTTGAAATTGAGCAATTTATGTTCTATTCACACTTAATGAGAAAGATAAAATTTTGTTGGTAAAGAAAGAATTTGATTATATTTGAAGTATAATCTAGAAGAACAGGAAATGACCAAAAAGGTCTTCTATCTAATTTTTCATCTCTTCCATGTTAGACTTGTCTTTGGCAAGGGAATGAGCTCTATTATTTCTCTCCCTACCCAAGAATATGAAGTGATTGACCCCAACGATTCAATCCAGATTCCTAATGTTATAGATAAAACACCCTGATGTCAGTCCAAGTTATTCTCAGAGAGACTTTGTTTGGGTAGCTATTAGCCAAACTCATTTTTTTTGACTGGGTTGTCATACATACAGCAGTTCCCCCTCCCTCTTATTCACTATGCAATAGCATAGCTAAAGTGGCTTGTCTATTGAGGAAACAATTTCAACTTTCATGAGTATGTACGCTTGTGCCATATATCTTTCATGCAACTTTGGAAGTTTATTATCATAGGGTTTGATGTGTATATTTATTTTTGTTTTTATATTAGACAGTGAGCATTGGAGCTTGGTAATTATCCGTTTTCCAGACGAGAAAGATGACTCAGGACCAATTCTACTTCATTTGGATTCACTCAAATTTCACAATAGTGAAAGTATTTTTGATAACATTAGAAGGTAAGAAAAATGACACCCTTACCAACTAACTGACAAATGCTTTATGATATACAAGAATTAAGTTACGGTTGTTCCTCTAATTTGCGATTTTCAATCTGATTTTAATATTTGAGTAATTTGCTTTCTTACCAAGTTTTTTTTCTAACGTAAGAATAATCAAATCTATTTGTAGCTTTTTGGAAGAAGAGTGGAACTATCTAAAAAAAGAGGGTTCTTCAGGTCTTTCAATTGCAGAAAAAATCGGGGAAAATCTCCCTAGAATCAATGGTAAAAAAGTTCAGGTAAATTTCTTTCTTGCGTGGAAGCATGCCTACAAACCATTATTTTCTCTGTGGCTATTTAACATATTTGATGGCATGGAACATAATAATATTGCTAGTCCTCAATTCATCACGTGGTTAAGAAATAATATTATGAAAGAATTACTTTTGGAACTGTTATATTCACACCTAGATATTGCCTCGATGATGTTATTTGATTGATACTTGATCTTATGATATGTTGTTTTCTCCCATTTTTGGCTACTAGACATGTATTTGAGCTAATATACCATCAACTGTTAGCTCGAGTGTATCTTCTATCACTTCACTTCATAAGTGGAAGGTGCCTTGTCGGGATGTGTATTATTTTGTTTATCATTATTATTTGAAAAGGGGAAAAATTACTTTGATATCTTGGAAGTACATTAAATGATTTATGGCATGATTTACTATTCATTCAATTTATCTATATGAGGATTATGCAATTAATTTTACAAGAAAATCTATGTGAATCATTGTCACTTTGTAACTCATGTCTTTAAGAGTTTTTGCTTTATTTTTACAGTTATATTATTTCCTTGATTTCCCCATCAGGTTCCTCGACAAAAGAATGCTTACGATTGTGGTCTCTTTGTTCTTCACTATATGAAACTCTTCATTCAACAGGCTCCTGAAAGACTAGGAATGGAAGATTTGGTAATGGTAAAAAAAAAATCGCTTTTTTCTTAAGTAATAAATTACTCTCTCTATCTCTCTCTCTCACACACACACACACGCACACGCACATTAATTTTTAGTACTCATTCGAGTCTTAGAAGCAGCCTCTCCAAATTTGGGGGTAAGGCTTGCCTACATCCACCTCTCCCAGACCCCGCTCAAGCGGGAGCCTTGTGCATTGGGTTTGACCTTTATATATTTTATACACATTATATTCTTCCCCCCCCCCCCCCCCCCAGGTAGACTACAGTCAACCCTTGACTAGTATTGCTTGAACTGGTTACATATTGGTGGTGGGAACAATACTAGATAATGACCTATATTTTACGTCTAAGTTCTTAATTTGTTATATTTTGACTGTTCAGTTTGGCAAGAAATGGTTTGACCCAGAAGATGCCGCTGAGTTGAGACAGAAAATTTTGACTTTTTTTAAACAGAGTTACAGTGCGCAGGGTCCGTATCTAGCTTTTGTGATAAAACTATCTACTTTTGTTTTCATTTAATATTGTGTGTATGATGATAATTATGAATTTAACTTTTCTGTTGTTTACATAAATTCTTAGGGGATTTTCTTGTGCCAAAAAAGAAAATCCAATTGGGAAGGGAGCTAGCTGGATTGGGGACTCATCCAGTGGTTCCAGAAGTTAGACCAAGGAGAAGACTGGAGCCAGAAAGCTTGCAATGAAGGATACAAAATTAGTTGATTATTAAATGTCTTGGAAAATATCAAAATTACCCTCTGTTTGAAGACAAGCCTCTTTAGCCCTCTATTTGAAGGTTCGAAGTAACTATTTGCAGGCTTGAAGACAAGTTTATTCAGCCCTCTGCCCTCTATTTGCAGGTTCGAAGGAACTATTTAGATTCGAATGAGATTTTTCTGAAAATTCTGAACTTCAAATCCGATTGCTTTAGATGGCCTTCCAACCCCTTGATTCTGCTACTTCAAAGGTTTTTTACACCACCAAATATGCGACTTTGAAAATCTTCAGTACGTCGACAAAAGTGATGCGAAGGCAAAATAATTGTTGGCAAAAAAGAAAGAAATGAGGATACCCGTATAGGACTTGGGTGAAGCCTATGTCTGACCTGAGAAGTTTCTTTCACTCTCCTCTCACCTACGGGTTCATATTTATATCACTATCTATTTTTTATTGGGGTTATATTTTGTGTTTGTCTTATTAATTAATGATCTAATTTATTTATGTTTTGTGGTGCAACGGGACTGCTCAAGGGATTTCCACTTATGGTTTTACTGCTTGCTTTCAGATGGGCCAACTTATGCCCAAGGAACCTGCTCTAGAGGACGCTGAACCCGCACCTGATTCCTAATAGAGCTTTGTCTTATGGAAATGTAGTGGGTTTTGAACAATTGTACAGGTGTTGAGGGTAGCAATATAGTTTCCGAGGATTGTTTTGTTTTGTACTCGCCTTGACCCTGTAAAACAACATATAGATGGAAGAAAATCACAGTTGATTGTTGGCTATCCAAGTGTTTGGCAAAATGCCCAGTCGTTCTTTTTGTATATCTTTTATCAACGTTTAGATATTGGTCAAGTACACAATCAACCATTTTTGTGGGAGTAATGTATAGTCTCTTTCCTTTAGAAATTCAATTTTATTGTTGTCCTATCATTCACTGTCATGGATTTTAAATATTAGAATCTTGACAATTAATTTCAGACATTTAGTAAATGTTTCTCAGGATTTAAACTCAATTAGTCTATAAATTATTTAGTCCAGACATTCAGGCAATTTTTTTCCACCTAGGTTTCGAGTAAAATGGTGAAAAACAATTTTATCGATGTAAAGTTCATTTTGTTCGAATTGATGTGAAAGTTCAATTAGGGTGAGAAATTGTTTTTTCGAGTATTTTTTTCACCGTGCCATCGGCACGGGTACACCCTAGTGTGTATATATATATATATATATATTTATTTATGGATACATGTATATATAAATACTTTTTATTATTTCGGGATGGGTTAAGTTGCTCATACCGGTATGGTTTATCATACTGACCCGAGTTGCTTAGTGCTCTCGGGTGCGTCTATTCAATGGACACAACTAAGGTTCTTTTTCAGGTTTTGCGGTCGAGTGGTTAGCGGCGCAGTTGGGACTCTTGGAGTTAGAAGAGCTAGTTATTTTTATTTCTTTTCTTGTATTAATTATTTGGGACGATTAGTAGCTCTGCCAATGTTTTTGTAATAAAAATTTATTTATCCATTTATTGTAAATTTGTAAAAGTCATTACAATTCTGTGGAATAAAAATTTGAGAACTTTTATTTGTTATTTATTTTTGCCACTTAGATAAAATTTATATTTTTTCCACTTAATTAAAAATGTATATTTTTGAAGTGAGTTTTCACCACGGCAGTTGGACAGTCAAGTATCAGTTGAAATATTTATTGTTTTGTGGGATATTTGGTTGTCCAAAAATCGGGTCGTGACAGTGGTATGTTACCCCATTTTTTAACTCCTTTGCAATATATTATATGGAGTTGGGATTAAAAATAATGTGAAGAGAGCCAAATTTTATTTAGATGTACAAATTTACAAATCTTGATAAAGGGCTAAACTTAACCCTTTATAAACTTAACTGAAAGTAAAATATGATTAATACCCTCCGCTCACAAGTGTTATATTTTGATGATAATATGATTAATACATTTTGATTAATACCTCATGTGATTGGATAAAAAAAAACTATGGGACCTATCACAATTGCTTGTGAGTGAGTCACCATAACCATCTTTTAAATAGGGTTGACAAATTTGAACTCCTAGATATCTTCTTCACATAGAAATGGAGTGCAACATGTCCTTGTAATGTATAAGAAATGTAGCCTAATCAACAAATAACATGTGAATTGGGCCCATACCTACACTATCCTTGAGAGTATACAAATTTTCGATTAACCTGATATAGTTGTGTTTACCTAAATCAATGTTTGCAGATTTCTAAATATATAATGACTTTTACAAATTTACAATAAATGAATAAATAAGTTATTATTTATATATAAAAGTGGGGGCAAAAAATTTCATCACGGGGGCAATTTTTGTAATCATCCGGGACAGATATTGGTATCGTAAGAAACAGTTTTAAAACCATATTTATTCCTAGAGAACATATTTAGACCTAAAAGGTGACTTGGTTAATTTCAAGAATTACAAAAATATAATATTAATATATCTATTTATGTTATATCTTGACTATAATTAAGATAGTTCATACAATTTTTACTTTTTTTTTCTCCCCATTATTATTTTAAGAGTAATTCTAGGGAGACCCTCGAACTGGACCCTAAAGTTGGACCCTCTGACGTGTCATACACACATTGGTTGGTGAGATGGGGTCCATTTCAAACACCAACAAATGTGTATATGACTAAAACATTTACCTTTTTACTTTTTTTCTCCCCATTATTATTTTAAGAGTAATTCTAGAGAGACCCTCGAACTGAACCCTAAAATTGAACCATCTGATG
Source organism: Sambucus nigra (assembly GCA_949130495.1). Classification (NCBI taxonomy): domain Eukaryota; kingdom Viridiplantae; phylum Streptophyta; class Magnoliopsida; order Dipsacales; family Adoxaceae; genus Sambucus; species Sambucus nigra. The sequence goes on along the minus strand of OX422222.1, from coordinate 466,994,231 downwards.
TGTCATACACACATTGGTTGGTGAGATGAGGTCCATTTCAAACACCAACCAATGTGTATATGACACATCAGAGGGTCCAGTTTTAGAGTCTCCCTAGAATTATCATTTACTTTTTCATCTTGAGTATGACCCCACAATTTCCAATTCTTGGGATTTGACCCCCATTTGGATGGATTCCATCCGGTCAACATGGTTGACCATTAGTTTTTATATTGAATTACCAAAATACCCTTTTTTTTGTCAAAATAATGGGGGTTATACTAAAGTTGACTAAAATAATGGGGGCCAAACCCAAAATAACCAAAAATTATTATATTAATATGAATTTAAATTAATGTTATTTTTAAATAACCTTATGCAGGTCAAACCCAATTATAGACCATTAAACATCAGAGTTCCTCAGCTGAGCGAGGTGGACCTAGACCTATAACCTAACAAGAAGCCTTAGAAATAGCCAAACCTCTTCAGAAAGAGTGTAAGTGTCCAGACCAAAAATGTTATAAACAAATTGCGCTTATACAACAAGACATTTTAGACCAGGCCCAGCAAACCTTATTATAGATCCAAGCCCTATCCAAACAGAAGAAAATGGATATAGAAGTAGAAAAAGAAAAGATTAGGCAATTAGCAGAGCCCACTTTAGGAGAAAATCCCATTGCTAAGTGGGATAAAGACCAAAGTTATTGTGAAATCATCCCAATCAACCCAGACGCCACTATTAATGGTGGAACCTATAAGAAGGGATATTCATAGGAAGATAGGGAAGAATTTAAGAAAGACATAGATGAAATGCTTAAGCTTGGCATTGTCAGAGAAAGAAAAAGTAGACATAATAGCCTTGCCTTCTATGTTCAGAATGAGTATGAACGAAAGAGAGGAAAAAGACATATGGTCATAGATTATAGACAACTTAATAAGAATTGTGAATTTGATTCTTATAAGATACCAGACAAGAATAATTTAATTAATTTAATTGAAGATAGAATTATATTCAGCAAGTTTGATTGTAAATCAGGCTTCTGGCAAAATTAAGATGTACCCAGACAGTATTACTTGGACCGCCTTTAGTGTGCCCCAAGGAAAGTATGAATGGTTAGTAATGCCATTCGGATACTTGAATGCCCCTCAAGTATTCCAAAGACGTATGGATAATATCTTTAGACCTTATTCAGAATTTTGCCTTGTTTACATAGATGATATTCTTATAGCTAGTAAGACTGAAATTGAACATGTAGACCATCTTAAAAAGATAATTTTAGAATTAGATAAACATGGTATTGTTATTTCTAAAAAGAAAATGCAATTATTTCAGACTGAAATAGACTTTATGGGAATGCACATTAGTAAGGGAAAAATATCTCTGGCTGAACACATAACTAAAAAGATTCTTGAGTTCCCAGACCAACTCAAAGATAGAAAACAATTACAATCATTTTTAGGATTGCTTAATTGTGCTGCACACTTTATTAAAGACCTTGCTTCAAAAAGACAAAGCTGAACCTCCAAATTAAAAGGAACAGATAAGACTAACCCTTTTTATTAGACTAAAGACGATTTTGAAGTTATAAGACAAATTAAAGATGCAGTTAAAAATATCCCTTTACTTGAACTGCCTAATACTGAAGATCAGTTTATTGTAGAAACAGATGCATCAGACAAGCAATGGGGAACGATGTACTTGGCCATTGATCATCATCATCAGAAGAAGAAACTTTGTAGATACAGTTCTGGAACATTTACTGATCCAGAAACGAGATATACTGCCCATGAAAAAGAAATTTTAGCCATAGTAAGGGCAATAGAAAAATAAATGCTTTTTCTTAGACCAAATTTTTTTACTGTTTATACTGACTCTTCCTATGCAATGAAATTTAGAGATTTAGATTTATCAAAATCAATAACTAATAGACTTATTAGATGGCAACAATTGCTTAATGGTTATGACTTCTCTGTTATACATATTAAGGGAAGTAAAAATACCATTCTAGATATTATATGAAGAGAACCAATGTTTGCTAATATTAATGTGATATCATGTTTTATGTTGCAAGCAGAAGACCTAGATATTATGAGTTCCTATGGAACAAATAGACTGAACAAAGACGATGTTGCAGACTATCTTAGACGCGTAAGACCAAATGCTGGTGCAACGCAAAGACAGACTCATATTCAAGACTCTCAAGAAAGACCAATCCTAGAGAACTTTGATGATATCTTAGTTCCTCCTGGAAAATCTAGACATGAGATTGTTTCTCAAAATAGACTCATTGGGAAGATGTATTTCCCCCAATATAGACCTGATCAAAGATATCCAGACTTGATCAAATTTAGACGGGAATTTTCAGAAGATGAAAATACCCTTATAGACGCTTTATGGTGGAACGTAAAGAATAGACTGTGGATAGAATTTAAACAGAATTTGGTAGCCATTACCAGATTCATGAGAATTCAAAGACTTGCAGTTAACCAACTTAGTGGTACTGCTACTCCTAGACCGCAGACTCAGACTTATGCTCAGACCATTGGAGAAACCTCCAAAACTAGACCCACTGATAATTTCTGTTATCAGAAAAAGACTTTTAAGACTAAGATTGTTATACCATTTGGTCATAATAATCTTCCAATTTCATAAGACTATCAGAAAGAATCTAATAACATTATTGAACATTTTAATATGTTGTTAAAAGAAGTTAATGAAGAGGCCATAATTATTAGAGGTTTCTTCAAATATGTTCCAAAATATATCTTTTCAGAAAGGAAGACTTAGCCCAGATAACCTTAGCAGACCATGGGTTCATTGGACTCGTCAAGATTAAAGAAGTTGAAGACTCCATTGCTCTTGGAAAAATAGTCCACGAGTACATCAAGAAAGTAGAAGACTTCCTCCCCCTATTTGCAAGGATATATCAGATTACTCCAAATTCCTGTAGAGGAATGAGAGTTGAGGGAGTTAGACTCATCAGGTTTTCCAGTTACTCATTTGAAGATGTGGAAATCCTATGCGAAGATGAAATCAAAGACCTAACTGTTGATAAGTCCAAACTTCAGATTGCACAAGCTATGGAGATAATAGAGATCATGGAGCTATTAACAGCAGAAGACAGATGGTATACCTCATACCATAAAGAAGACCTTATTATCCAGGCTGAAGAGCCCTTTAATGGAAGGCTCAAGAAGGAAGCTAAAGAAATGGTGGAGATAGCTTGGGCCGTTTGGAGGTCATTTCGCGGTTTTACCAGCTAACGGCATGTTTAAGTTTTTAAGCCTAAGTGTGGATATTCACAAATAATCTTCTTTCTCTCAAAATGGGGGTCCCATGACCACGCGGTCAGTTCCTTCGAGTTGCAGTGGTCCCGTGCGAGGTGTTGGTATCACTCATGGGACCGTTTGGGGGGGTGTTTTGGGGTTTCACCCTCTAACGGCATGTTTTCAAGCCTAAGTGTGGATATTCGTAAATTATCGTCGTACTCTCAAACCGGGGGTCTCATGACCACACGACCAGTTCCTATGAGTTGCATTGGTCCAGTGTGAGGTGTTAACACGGCTCACAGGGCCGTTAGGGGGGTGTTTCGTGGTTTTGCCCGCTAACGGCATGTTTATGTTTTTAAGCCTAAGTGTGGATATTCACAAATTATCATTGTTCTCTAAAATCGAGGGTCCCGTGACCATGCGGTCAGTTCCTACGAGTTTCATTGATCCCGTGCGAGGTGTTGGCTCCGCTCACGGGGCTGTTTGGGGTTGTTTTGGGTTTTCATCCTGTAACGGTATGTTTTCATCCTCCAAAATTTAAGGCTCCTCTTTGAGTGTTTTTGAAGGAAGCGTGTTCAAGTGCAAAAGTGTGATAAAATAAGGAACTCTTACATTTGGAAAAGTGCAAATAAACCCTCGTTTTTGTCTTTTTGGGGTTTTGTGAATATAAGTTATGTGGATACGAATAGTAAAAATGGATATTACATGATGTGAGATAATGAAATGAGAATATAAGATATTACCAAATGGGAATAAAGTGAGTAAATAACCCAAAATGAGTAAGCTAGAATAGATTTAGGAATAAACCTCTTAGAAGACTTTTGCCACTGAATTTGGGAGGTACGCAGGTTGATTTTGTGGTGGTATAAGGGTGGTAAAGTAGGATGAGGTAGGTGACTAAAGTTGGTAGGAAATTGAGGTAAGAGAAGTGGCGAGAATGTTGGAAAATAGTTTTTTTGGGGGGAATGATGACGTTCTGACTTTGAGAGATTGTTTGTTGATTGCAGAAAAGGGGGATGGGCTGCTTAAATAGTGTTATTTTAGGGTTAGGGGGAATTTGATTGGCATGTCCCCTGGCCTGCTTATCGGCATTGTGCCTTTTTTCCTGTGCAAGGAAAGTACACATTGCTGATAGGCAGGGGGTCTGGGGTGCCTATAGGCAGTCCGAAACAGAATTTTTTGAAAAAAATGGGGATAAAATGCAAACCATTGGTCCGAATCGTTCACGATCAGGACCATTAGAAAGGAAATTCAAATACCTTCAAGAATCCATTGAGCCACTCTCGGTCGGGAGTTAATCGAAGTCAAATGAGGCTCGAAAGCACCCGATGGTCTCTAAACAGGGGGTTTTCGGAGTAAAATGGGTCATTCGTGTGAACCGTGAGGCCGATTCATGCATGACACGGACTATTGGAAATGGAATTCAGTGTCATTAGAGATTTTATTAAGATTCGCTCAGGTCCACCCCTCCTTGACCCTCAGGAAAAGAACACCTGCCCCTGCGATGAAGCATATTTCCCCTCACTATAAACAATCCTGCCCCTAAGATGAAGGCTTTCGCCCCTTGTACAATTTACCCTATTTCAGCTAAAGAGTATAATTTTTACCATTCCATTCCAATTTACACGTTCAAACTTATATTTTAATATACATAAAAATATAGTGGCCCAAGGTGGTGTGCTCGATTTCACACTTAGGGTATCGTAAAAGTAGTTAAGGGTATTTTGCCGTTAAGAGCATCTTTATTTTCGCCGTACTGTTCAACTTGTCAATGAGTCCACCACTGTTGGCTCATCGTCTTTCTTGACGAGTTGTGCCATTGAAGGCTTCCCGACCGTACTCTTTTTTGTTGAGCTGCGCTAGTGACAATGAAGAAATATAAATATGGTTGGTACGCATAAAATTGGTATTGTGGCACTACTAATATGCATGTTAGGAATAAATATGGTATCTAGCTACACGGAAAAGTCTCCCATAAGGACCTTAAATAAGGACTCATAATAAGACAAAATTAAGACTTTAGTAAATTTCTACTTTAGACCCCCATACTTTTAGATAAATATTTCTAAGGTATTAGAGACTTAAAACGATAGAAAAAGAAACCCGCCTAATTCCGACCAAACCCCAATTCTGGTATCAGAGCCATAGACGTTCCTTTTGACCATAGAAAAAGACTGTAATGCCCTTGGAATTTCTCCCTCGCATTTATAAAGATATTTTTGGAACCAATCTAGATTATCAGCCCATACCCATAACTGAGTTAGACCGAGAAGGTTGTTTGACCTCTCACATAGACAGTTGTTCACACATTGAACACATCCCAGCCAAACACGCAGATAGTAGACAAGTCATTACCAGTGCCATTAATACGTTGTTAGACCAAAATAAGTGTATACTACTTATTTTAAGACAATTAATAATAAACACTCAGACCTTAGAAACAGAGATAAAAAATATCTCCACACACATACAAGAATTAGACAGTCAAATCCCAATAGACTTTGTTCAAGTTTTACAAGATCTTGACACTAAGACTAATCATATAGAAGTCCTTAACAAAGATATTTTAGTTATTAAAACTCTAGCTAGAAACCAAGAAAGTGAATTAATTAATCTCACCAAAGAACAAGATAAGCTTATTCCTAGACTAGACAATTATCTCCCTAATGGAAATAGTTAGATCAGACTGGAACAAGGTACCTAAAGACCTCTCTATTCAGACTTTAGCAGACTTTTATCAAAGAATTTTAGAAAAGATAAATGATGAAAGATTTCATTATCAAATAAATGAGAATGAGATTACTAATGCTGCTAAGGCAACTAGACTTACACTGGAAAGACTTAATTTAATTTCGACATCTATAGCCACTTCTCAAGACTATAATGGTAGCTTTGTTAAAGACTTACAATTAGATTTAAAAGCTAAGACAGAAGGATTAAATACCTTTTGAACTTCTAACAAGATGCCAGTTTTTGTACTAAATTGCTTAAATGCGTTAGGAACGTGCGAAATTGATCCTACGGAGAGAGAACAACTTAGGGGGAAGCCCTATACCTCATAGCCAAGTTTAGTAGAGTGTGTTTGGGACAAACGAACTACTAGGGAAGTGATTTAATGAACGATAGTTCTTGCAAAGATGGGGCGAGTTTAATGAAATACGAGAGAGTGATTAATCGTAATGTGTCTTAGTAACGTGAGTGCTAGTGAGGACGCACTACGTATGAATAATGGGATATGGGTTGTGGGAATACCTAATGATATTAATAGGTTATTTGTGTACCTATTATTTGGTTTATTAATTTTGTATGACATACCTAGGCAACTTGCTATTAGGGTGGAGGTTTCTCATTGGGACGGTCGTATCTCGTGACGCCTTCGGGGGAGACTTTCAAATCCTGCCCTAGGACATAAAACCTTGGATACGTGCTATCTGAGAGATGATAGTTCGACGGTCAAATGGGAACGTATGTATGTGCGCGACCCATGAGACTAGGGATTATGTTCGCCTCCAATACTTGTGTTTTGTTATGATTGGTTCAGGAGTGATCGAACTAAGGGTCCTTTATGCAGTGACATGCACCGGGACATGATACCAGAGTATGCATTGCACCAAGTGGTCCTTACCTAGGGGTGCATGGTTAGTATATATATGTAGTTGAGTAATGACTATATATACTTTATGTTGTAATCTATTGTATGCTTCAGTAGATATAATAGAACGTGAAATCTAAAGTGAATTATGCTGTTGAGACTTAACAATAAACTTGACTTTATTATTCTGAGACTTAAAGGAGAACTTATTTAATAACGTAACCCGGGAAGGATACGAGAGATTATTATAAGTAGTGGTGTGTAAGACTTAACTATGCTAGTAGTATCTAGGAGAGGGTTAGAGGTACGTTAAGTGTGTACAATAGTTGAGAGGTGAGATTTTCTCAAGGGAGTGACACATAACTAACATATATGTAATAATGTGCTGTCTTAAATTGCATTTTAAGGACTTGCTACTTTAAAACTATTTCAACCTTGGGCTCTGACCCGTTCCTTGCAATTTTCTTTCTTTTCTCTCTCTCTCTCTCTCTATTTGACGAGTTGCAGCCAATAAGAGTTGCAGGTCCTTGCTTAGACGTATCTGCTTCATTTCATTCCGAGTGATAGTTATCTCAATCAGGAGTTATTGTCCATCTCAGACATTCTTAATTTCAGAGTTTTGTTCAGACATTTGTTTTCAGTCTAGTAGTTGGATTCTTTATTTATTTAGACGTTTGTATTGGATTATTTTATTAGAGTGGTTTACTCCAGACTTAGTTATCTTATTTATGGTTTAGTACTTCTTGAGATTTTTTTATCTGATTGGATGGTTATGGTGTTTTTACTATTATTGTTGAGTTGTTTAAAAAGATAAAATTTGACATCACTCTTTTTTAATATTAGGTGGCTAGTAATTAAATAAAATATTTTCGACAGTGATGCTACGACTGAACTAACTTGATATTCTGATTTAATTTGATAAAGGAGTAGCTACCCGATACTTAATTAGATGGGGTGTCACATGTGGTATCAGAGCATCAGGTTCTAGAGTCCTTTAGGATCTGTATGGCTTTTTATGCTTTCAGCTTAGCGTTCTTCAAGGTTCTAAAAAACGCGGGGCGTGATTGAGGCGTGGAGGCCAAGCCTTAGAAGCCTTGGCGGGCCTAGGTGTAAAAAGGCGTGAAAAGGCGTTTAGGCCTTCTTAATATATTTTAATATTTTTTAACCATAACAAGGCTATTAAAATACAAAAATTGCACATATCATAAAAATATGTCTGAATATATCAAAATTAAAATACTCTTTGATTATTTTGGATGAGATAATGGTCCGGTTTGTAAAGAGATTCTTTAAAAGGCGACATCGTTTCACTAAAGCATTGTTGTTTTTAGAAAAAAGTGCGCCTTAAGGGTTTTACCAAGAATAAGGCGTGAAAAGCGTAAGGCGAGGCGTTTCTCCCAAGCCTTAAGCCTAGGCATGCCGAGGCGGAGCCTAGGCGGGTTTTTTAGAATAGTGGCGTTCTTTGATATAGAGCCCTATACTTAGGACTGTTGTATTCTTTATTACGCTTTTGAGTCTTCAGCTATTTTCAGATATTAACTGAGAACTTACAAACTTCTCTCTCATTTCAGATGCCTCCCAGACGTGCACAGAGAGTTACCAGGGAAGATCAACCCGAGCCTCAGCTAGCACAGGCCCAGGGTATGATGAACGCTGCTGAAGTGGCTGTCATAGTAGCACAGGCGGTAAATGCAGCCTTGGCAGTGGTACAGCGAGCACCGGCAGTGGCTCCAGCACCAGTTCATCCGTTCCCTTCTACATGGGAACGAGTTAGGGATGCCTTTCAATAGGCCCATCCCCCAGAGTTTACCGGGAGCTCGGATGTTGTGGAAGCTAGCCAATGGAAGAAAGACATCCAATGGCACTTGAGGATGCATGAGTGCAGTGAAGTGCAGAAGAAAATACTAGCTACCTTTAAGCTAGTGGGGTCGGCACTACAGTGGTGGGAGTCCACTACTTCAGTGGAGGAGAGAGATAGTATGGTAATTCAGGATTTTTGGGTGCGGTTTGACCACAAGTATTTTCCTCCCGCCGTTCAGACTGAGATGAGGCGAAAACTATTGAACCATACTCATGAAGTATTGATTGTTGCTGAGTATGAAGAGGAGTTTACTCGACTGATTAACATTGTACCTGATGAGGTACTCACTGAGGAGAGGAAGATTCAGATGTTTCTCGACGGCCTAACCTGGAAGATTAGACAACACCTTCTGGGTAGCCTTTCCCTGAGATCCTACACAGATAGCCTTAATGCTGCAGTGATACATTGTCAAGACAACCGCTTCCACCAAAAAGGGAGCAAGCGAGTCGGGGAGTCCAGCCAGCAGGGCAGGATAGGAGGAAATGGTGCCAGCGGGGCACAATCAAATCAGGGGCAGCCCAAACAGGGTGAGCAGAATTCCCACCAGGGGGACCCTTCTAAGATATTTCGATCAGGCAACTTTAGGCATGGACAGGGAGGTTATAGGCAGGGCCAACAGGGTTAGGCAGGCCAACAGCGTGCACAGCAGGGCTAGCAAGATCAATATAGGGGTGGTAACGGCCATCAGGGTCGGGGACAGCAAGGGGGAAACTTTAAGGGGAGATGTTTCGGTTGTGGAAAGATTGGTCACAAGAAGCAGGACTGCCCCGATAAGGGTAGAAATCAGCAACAGCAGGGAACTCGTCAGGAGCCTCAACGAGCGATTTTCCCCGCCGCTCTCCCAGCACCACCACAGGTACCAGCTTTACCAGCTATTCCAATAGTTCCTATTCAATAGGGACAACTACAGTATGGGCGTGTCTACAACGTCCACCAGGCTGTAGACCCACAGGCTCCACTAGCGATAGAGGGTACGTTTTCTATCCATGGGACTCCGGAACGGATTTTATTTGACACGGGAGCATCACATTCTTTTATTGCGACTAGATTTGCACGCACGTCAGGGTTGTTAGACACGACAGAAAACACGGTTACATGCGTAGACTCACCACTGGGTAGTGGGTATCGAATTTTCTTTATTTTCCGGGGAGTAGGTATAGAGGTTGGGAGACTTCTTTTACCTGCCGAGATGTTGGTGCTAGATGTATCAGAATATGATGCCATCATAGACATGGACTGGTTAGTCACTCATAGGGCTATGATCAATTGCTATAGTCGCGGATGCCTCGCCCTGAGGGAGGGTCGTCGATTCACTTGTATTATCTAGAGGAGGAGACCTCTAAGGAGGTGGTTATTCCACTTGATTCGATTTCGGTTGTTCGTGAGTTCTATGACGTATTCCAGGAGATATTGGGGTTACCTCCCAGTGGAGAAATTGATTTTGTGATAGGCTTGATACCGGGCACTCGCCCGATCGCCCGTGCACCATACTGTATGGCTCCTCTAGAGATAAGGGAGTTATGGGATCAGATAGAGCAGTTTCCGGGGCAAGGTTTTATTCGTCGGAGTACGTCACCTTGAGGTGCCCCAGTGTTATTCATGAAAAAGAGAGATGGATCCTTACGATTGTGCATTGATTATCGGAAATTAAATAAGGTCACGATACGGAATAAATATCCGTTGCCTCGAATCGATGACCTATTTGATCAATTACGAGGAGCTGCCTACTTCTCGAAGATAGATTTGAGGTCCGATTATCATCAGCGACATATTAGAGAACATGATGTGTCGAAGACTGCCTTCCTGACGAGATACGGGTCGTACGAGTTTCAGGTTATGCCCTTCGGGCTAACCAATGCCCTCGCAATATTTATGGTCTTGATGAACAGGGTGTTCAGGTGGTTTTTAGATCAGTTTGTCATTATATTTATAGATGACATCCTGATTTATTCCCGAACGGAAGAGGAGTATGCCGAGCACTTAAGATAGGTTTTGCAGACATTGAGCGAGCACGAACTGTATGCAAAATATGAGAAGTGCGAGTTTTGGCTGAAAGAAGTTGAGCTCTTAGGGCATATTATATCTGATAAGGGGATATCGGTAGATCCGGGTAAAGTGTTAGCGGTGAGGGACTGGGGCAAGACCACGACACCGACTGAAATACGTAGTTTTTTGGAACTAGTAGGTTACTACAGGCGGTTTATTCGGGGATTTTCAAAGATAGCGGGTCCATTGACGCAGTTGACTCGCAAAGGAATGCCGTTTATTTAGGATGATGCTTGCCAATTGGCTTTCGATGAGCTGAAGGATAAGTTGACTTCAGCACTAGTGTTAGCACTTCCCAGACCAGGAGTGGAGTATGTAGTATACACGGATGCGTCCTTAAGACGACTTGGGGGTGTGCTTCAACAGGAGGATCGGGCTATAGCTTATGCCTCCCGAAAGCTTAAGCCTCATGAGACGAACTATCCCACCCATGTCTTGAATTGGCAGTAGTTGTGTTTGCTCTCCAGATATGGAGACACAACCTCTTGGGGGAGAAATTTCACTTGTTCACGGATCACAAGTCACTGCAATACCTCTTCACACAGAAGGAGTTGAATATGTGTCAGCATAGGTGGCTCGAATTTGTGAAGGATTATCAATTTGATATCCAATACCACGCGGGGAAATCTAACGTGGTGGCAGACGCGTTAAGCCGTAGGCCAGTAGATGGGGTAGCAGAAGTGTGGAAAGAAAAATGGAAGGAGTTGGGATATCAAGATGCAGTTGCATGATCATTCATGTCAGTTATGACAGTTACTCCTCATATTATCGCTAGGGTGGTACGGGCACAGGCGGCAGATACATTCTGTCAGGATCGAATTGTACAGCTTTTAGTAGAAGGGGCTGAGTCCTATACCATTGGTTCAGATGGAGGTTTGCGTTTCAATGGCAGACTGGTGGTTCCAGAGGGGCAAGACTTGCGACATGAAGTGATGACAGAGTCGCACGATTCACGATTCGTGGTACATCCCGGCGGGGATAAGATGTACCAGGATATGAGGCGTCAGTATTGGTGGAGTGGAATGAAGAAGGATATTACCGAGTTCATCTCGAAATGTGCCACTTGTCAGCTGGTGAAAGTGGATCACCAAAAGCCGGCAGGACTCCTATAGCCGTTAGAAGTCCCTATGTGGAAGTGGGAAAGGATTTCCATGGACTTCATCACAGGGTTGCCTACGTCACAGAGAAGTCACGATTCAATCTGGGTGATTGTGGATCGTCTGACCAAGGTGTCTCATTTTCTACCTATCCGAATAGACTACTCTACGAGCCAGTATGCCCAGATCTTTATAACCGAAATAGTGAGACTGCATGGGGTGCCTTTAAATATCGTGTCCTACAGGGACAAGATTTTTGTGTCTCGATTTTGGGAAAGTTTTCAAGAGGATATGGGTACAGAGTTAAGGCTGGGTGCAGCCTATCACCTGCAGACGGATGGGCAAACGGAGAGGACGAACCGGATGTTAGAAGATATGTTACAGATGTGTATCCATGACTTCGGGGGGGCTGGGAGCAGTACTTTCCACCGGTGGAGTTTACTTATAATAACTCCTATCAGTTCATGATTGGAATGGATCCATTAGAAGCATTGTATGGTAGGCCTTGTCGTTCGCCTGCTTGTTGGCTAGAAGTGGGGGATAACAAACTACTTGGGCCTGAGGTGATCCAGGATACGTCAGCCAGAATTAAAATGATTAGGAGCCGGATTTGGGTAACACAGGATATACAGAAAAGCTACGTTGATGCTAAGAGGTTCTTCAGAGAATTCAATGTGGGGGACCAGGTGCTCTTACGGGTGTCACCAATGAAGGGAATTATGAGGTTTAGGAAGAAAGGAAAGTTAGCCCCGAGGTATGTGGGACCATTTCCTATTATTGAGAGGATTGAACCGGTGGCTTACAAACTTGGGTTGCCGTAACACTTGCACTGCATCCACGATGTGTTCCATATTTCTTCGCTGAGGCGGTATCTCCGGGATGAATTATCCCACACCCACATTGCGATAGAGGAGGTTGACTTATAACTTGACAACTCATATGAGGAAAGACCAGTGGCTATCCTAGATCGTAGCGAAAGGAGGCTGAGGTCAAAGATAGTCCCACTTGTGAGGGTCCAGTGGGAGCATCATAATGTAGAAGAATTTACTTGGGAACACAAGGATGATATGCGCGAAAGGTATCCGGACTTGTTCGTTCCTGGTACCCTTTATTTTCCGAATTTCAGGATGAAATTCCGTTATTAGGGGGGAGTATGTAATACCCCGTAATTTTTGATGATTTTAATTATGGGATTAATTATATTAAATTGAGATATTAATTGAAATTAATCTAGTTATAAGCTAATAATTACTAACGTGACGACAGTTAGTATTTATTAATATGTGATAATTAGTCGGGACGCGTAGGTATCGTGTCGGGACTTAACATGAGAAAATAATATGATTTAATTTTTGATCACCCATATGACTATTTCGAGTGCGCCAATGAGTCCGGTAGGGTCGAATTAGTCAAAAAAGTCTACCCAGGGGTTTAGATCAGAGTCCGGGGCAGTTTTAGGCCAAACTAGCACCCCGGAGGGGTATTTTAGACTTTTGTAATTTGGGGGTTGGTTAGTGGACGAAAATTAGAGATAAATTATCTCTCTCACGTAGAGTAGTTAGGGCTTTTCTGCAGAGAAAAGAGAGATAGAAAACCCACCTTGAAGGATAGAGAGATTTGAGAGCTCTTAGAGCAAAACTCACCATCTCAAATCAAGATTACCACCAAAGCATAGATCGGGAGACGAGGATCGCTACCATATCAAATTCGAACAATGAATCAGACACCCCTATCAAGGCAAGTGATTATCTTGCTTTAAATTCATTACTTATTATGTCCATGTTAGATTTTGGATATTCTACACAAGTTAATATGATTTTGGTAATGAATTTTGGCATAAATCTGAATTGGTGATATAGGACTTTGCATGTAGTGATATAAACATATGTTTGGGTTGTTAAAATATGAGTTCTAAAGTCTTAAACCATGAAATTTATCTGGGGATAATAGCTCTTTGATGGTGACTTCAAGAATTAGAAATCCTTTGAAGATTTGTTACATAAACCTGATTCTAGGGTGAAAATTTAGGATTTGATGTTATAAACTTGTTGTATGATGTCCTATTGTTGATGGTTATAGTTTATAATCATGGGAAATGAGTTAGGATGAATCTTAAATGGATTTGGAGTAGAAAAAGATGGAAATCGTGGGTTAGAGCTGTCAGGGATGATTTCCAGAAAACTCGTTCGAAGACTGCCCAGGTCGTTAGAACGAGCTCGTTCAAATGAGATTCAATATATTTCTAATGAGATTCTCTATATTTCTAATGAGGTTCCAGTATAGGTTCATTCGAACGAGTTATCTAACGAGGTTCCAGTATAGAGTTCGTTCGAAGTCTCGTTCGAACGAGATTTCCTGAACTTCTAACGAGATGCCAGTTTTTGTACTAAATTGCCTAAACGCGTTAGGAATGTGCGAAATTGATCCTACGGAGAGAGAACAACTTAGGGGGAAGCCCTATACCTCATAGACAAGTTTAGTAGAGTGCGTTTGGGACAAACGAACCACTAGGGAAGTGATTTAATGAACGATAGTTCTTGCAAAGATGGGGCGAGTTTAATGAAATACGAGAGAGTGATTAATCGTAATGTATCTTAGTAACGTGAGTGCTAGTGAGGACAAACTACGTATGAATAATGGGATATGGGTTGTGAGAATACCTAATGATATTAATAGGTTATGTGTGTACCTATTGTTTGGTTTATTACTTGTATGACATACCTAGGCAACTTGCTATCGGGGTGGAGGTTTCGCGTTAGGACGGTCGTATCTCATGACGCCTTCAGGGGAGACTTTCAAATCCTTCCCTAGGACATAAAACCTTGGTTACGTGCTATCTGAGAGATGATAGTTCGACGGTCAAATGGGAACGTAGGTATGTGCGCGACCCATGAGACTAGGGATTATGTTCGCCTCCAATACTTGTGTTTTGTTATGATTGGTTCAGGAGTGATCGAACCAAGGGTCCTTTATGCAGTGACATGCACCGGGACATGATACCAGAGTATGCATTACACCAAGTGGTCCTTACCTAGGGGTTCATGGTTAGTATATATATGTAGTTGAGTAATGACTATATATACTTTATGTTGTAATCTACTGTATGCTTCAGTAGATATAATAGAACGTGAAATCTAAAGTGAATTATGTTGTTGAGACTTAACAATAAACTTGACTTTATTATTCTGAGAGTTAAAGGAGAACTTATTTAATAACGTAACCCGGGAAGGATACGAGAGATTATTATAAGTAGTGGAGTGTAAGACTTAACTATGCTAGTAGTATCTAGGAGAGGGTTAGAGGTACGTTAAGCGTGCACACTAGTTGAGAGGTGAGATTTTCTCAAGGGAGTGACGCATAACTAACATGTTTGCAATAATGTGTTGTCTTAAATTGCATATTAAGCACTTGCTACTTTGAAACTATTTTAACCTCGGGCTCTGACCCGTTCCTTGTAATTTTCTTTCTTTTGTCTCTCTCTCTCTCTCTCTCTATATATATATATATATATATATATATTACTACAGGTATTCAGCCTCAGGGGCGACATTTTGACGAGTTACAACCAGTAGGAGCTACAGGTCCATGCTTAGACGTATCTTCTTCATTTCATTCCGGGTGATAGTTATCTCAGTCAGGACTTGTTGTCCATCTCAGACATTCTTAATTTCAGATATTTATTCAGACATTTGTTTTCAGTCTAGTAGTTGGATTTTTTATTTATTTAGACGTTTGTATTGGATTATTTTATTGGAGTGGTTTACTCCAGACTTAGTTCTCTTATTTATGGTTTAGTACTTCTTGAGATTGTTTTATCTAATTGGATGGTTATGGTATTTTTACTATTATTATTGAGTTGTTTAAAAAGATAAAATTTGACATCACTCTTTTTGAATATTAGGTGGCTAGTAATTAAATAAAATATATTTCGACAGTGATGCTACGACTGAACCAACTTGATATTCTGATTTAATTTGATAAAGGAGTAGCTACCAGGTATTTAATTAGACGGGGTGTCGCAGGTGGTATCAGAGCATAATGTTCTAGAGTCCTTTAGGATCTGTACGACTTTTTACGCTTTCAGCTTAGCGTCCTTTGATGTAGAGCCCTATACTTAGGACCGTTGTATTCTTTATTAAGCTTTTGCGTCTTCATCTATTTTGAGATATTAACTGAGAACTTACAAACTTCTCTCTCATTTCAGATGCCTCCCAGACGTGCACAGAGAGTTCCCAGGGAAGATCAACCCGAGCCTCAGCCAGCACAGGCCCATGGTATGATGAACGCTGCTGAAGTGGTCACCAAGTAGCATAGGCGGTAAATGCAGCCTTGGCAGTGGTACAGTAGGCACCGCCTCAGGCACCGGAAGTGGCTCCAGCACCAGTTCATCCATTCCCTTCTGCATGGCAAGGAGTTAGGGATGCCTTTCAAAAGTCCCATCCCCCAGAGTTTACTGGGAGCGCGGATGTTGTGGCAACTTGCCAATGGATGAAAGACATCCAATGGCACTTGAGGATGAATGAGTGCAGTGAAGTGAAAAAGCAAATAATAGCTACCTTTAAGCTAGTGGGGTTGGCACTATAGTGGTGGGAGTCCACTACTTCAGCAGATGAGAGAGATAGTATGGTAATTCAGGATTTCTGGGTGCGGTTTGACCGCAAGTATTTTCCTCCCGCCGTTCAGACTGAGATGAGGCGGAAATTATTGAACCACACTCAGGAAGGATTGACTGTTGCTGAGTACGAAAAGGAGTTTACTTGAGTGATTAGTATTGTAACTGATGAGGTACCCACTGAGGACAGAATGATTCATTTGTTTCTCGATAGCCCAACCTGGAAGAATAGACAACACCTTCTAGGTAACCTTTCCCTGATATCCTACACAGATTTCCTTAATACTTCATTGCTACACTGTTAGGACAACCGCTTCCACCAAAACGGGAGCAAGCGAGTCGGGGAGTCCAGCCAGCAGGGCAGGACAGGAGGAAATGGTGCCAGCGGGGCACAATCAAATTAGGGGTAGCACAAACAAGGTGAGCTAAGAGATTTCGATCAGGCGACTTCAGGCATGGACAGGGAGGTTATAGGCAAGGCCAACAAGGTCAGGCAGGCCAGCAGCGTGCACAGTAGGACCAGCAGGGTCAATACAGGGGTGGTAATGGCCATCATGGCCGGGGACAGCAAGGAGGAACCTTTAAGGGGATATGTTTCGATCGTGGCAAGACTGGTCACAAGAAGCAGGACTGCCCCGATAAGGGCAGAAATCAGCAACAGCGGGGAACTTGTCAGGAGCCTCAGCGATCGATTTTCCCCGCCGCTCTCCCAGCACCACCACAGTACCAGCTTTACCAGCTATTCTAGTAGTTCTTGTTCAACAGGGACAACTACAGTATGGGCGTGTCTACAACATCCACCAGGCTGCAGACCCACAGGCTCCACCAGCGATAGAGGGTACGTTTTCTATCCATGGGACTCCGGGGCTGATTTTATTTAACACGGGAGCATCACATTCTTTTATTGGGACTAGATTTATATGCACGTCAGGGTTGTTAGACACGGCAGAAAACACGGTTACATGCGTAGATTCACCACTGGGTAGTGGGTCTCTAATTTTCTTTATTTGCCGGGGAGTGGGTACAGAGGTTGGGAGACTTCTTTTACCTGCCGACATGTTGGTGCTAGATATGTCAGAATATGATGCCATCATAGGCATGGACTGGTTAGTCACTTATAGGGCTATGATCGATTGCTATAGTCGCAGTATTGTATTTTCTATACCGGGACAGGAGATGTTCTTAGTGGCGATGACTCGCCCTAAGGGAGGGTCGTCCACTCACTTGTATTATCTAGAGGAGGAGACCTCTAAGGAGGTGGTTATTCCACTTGATTCGATCCTTGTAGTCCGTGAGTTCTCTGACGTATTCCAGGAGATACCGGGGTTACCTCCCAGTAGAGAAATTGATTTTGTGATAGACTTGATGCCGGGCACTCGCCCGATCGCCCGTGCAACATACCGTACATGGGCAACTCCGAATAGGTTCCAAGCAGCTCCTGAAAATGATCGGATATTAGATTCTCTAGCTCAATAGGTTATGTGACCCCATTCCCCTGATCATCCTTGAGATTATGAATGTACAATTTTTTATGCTTCTTTTTAGCGAGGGAATGAAAAAATTTTGAACTAACATCCCCATGCACTGCCCATTTCAAATGTTATTTTTAGCGCCAATAATCCTCCTCTAATTTCAAATCTTGAAGATATGTCACCCTTGCTTGATGGAATTTCACCCTCGTCCCTTGGGTTAGAAGAGCATCAAAAGTAATAAAATCTTCCATTTTTTTAACCCTATGAAAAATATTATATAACGATTCCATATTCCAAACTCTAAGAACTTGCTTGAGTTTTTTGATTTTGACAGCAAATCCAACCATAGGCCTTCCCTCTACTTTAGTGTTCCAACAAAAATTAACCACCTCTAGAAAATTGTAATGATTGACCCAAAAATTAAGAAACCTAAAAGGTTTAGGATACCTATCAACATTTGTTTTAATTTAAATCATAATAGGACAATGATCTGAAGTTGTCCTATTTAGATGGAAAGTATATGCAAGAATACCCTTTAAGAACCATTTATTAAAACCAAGAACACGATCAAGTCTGGCCCCAATTCGAGTGGAGCCATCCCAATTATTACATCAAGTAAATCACAAGCCACAAAAAGGAAATTCCAAGAGACCTGATTGATTAATGGTAGTGGTAAAGTCTGATACCACATCGAGATCAATTAAATTACCCCCAACTTTTTCTTCTTGACAAGATACAATGTTAAAATCACCACCTACAATCCAATTAAATATACCCAAAGAAGAAACTCTTCGCATTTCATACCATAAATCCATTATGTCCACCTTATCACATTTGGCATAAGCACAAGAAAAAATAATTGGAGCCTCAAGCACATCAGAGCTGACTTTGAGAGACAAAAGTTGATATGTGTTACCCACTGTGTCAACCAACCAGTTATACCTCAATAAAACCCAAATCTTATTGCTAATGTTAGCTATGCCCCCTTCAAAGTTAATTCGTGTACAAAGATCAACTATATTTGTCTCGTTGATTTCGATTCTTGAAGTTCCACAACACCAATATTATGAAATTTATTAATCCATTTAAGTCTGCAAATTGAAGGGGAATCACCAATACCCCGCGCATTCCAAAATAATAGCCCAATCATTGAGAATATTTTTTTACCCCAGCTTGGGTTAATTTCATTCCAGACCAAGTCGCAATACTGGATGAAGATTTGTAAACTTTCTTTTTATACTGCCTTTCCATAGGGCCTAGAAGGAGGGAATTTTTTTAGCAAGAAGTGGGTACTTAGCAGCTAGTGAATTAGAAAATTCTTCCAAATGATCTTCAGTGTTATCCCCCAATAGGGATTCTTCATCATCAGAAGCCCACAGAGGTGTCGAGTTGACAGAGAATTTAGGCTTGAAACAAAGTCTCAATGGTAGAGGTTTGTGAGAGATATGATGTGAGTCAAGTAAAAATTTATTATTAGGAACATTCCTCATCTTTGGGACACACAACATGTCAATAAGTCTACCCTCACCCACCCATGATCAGGTATAATACCGTACTCTATATCAGGAGGCCTTGGTTTAGGAGGTATAGGTCTGGAGTAAACAATGATATGTTTATAATATGTACGAATATCATTGACAGGCTCCCTCAGCACCTCGATCGCATTGCAAATAGCTGGATTGGTCTTGTATAAATGACTGTCAGAAATATACTCTTGGTGAGCAGAGGATATAAGTTCATGGGAAGAGAAGGAAATTTTAGTATGGAAGGGGCTGTCAGCATTTGGCACTAAAGTTTTAGAAGAGACAAGGGTAATATTTAATTGTAAACTCTTTTGGATAAGGGAAGAAACTTTAGAGTTTGAATGATCAGTGGGAAGGGAAGATTTGTTTAGAGTTACCTCTGTGCTAGAACACGGAAAGGATTTGCATAGAATTAAAGGAGGATGGATGGGAAAAGTATTAGTCTTCTTATTGGTGTTATGGGTTGTGACACCCCGCCTAATTAAATATATGGTGATCGGGTCTTTATTAAATTAAAACATGATTTACATTTGGTTCATTCTTAGACCTGAACCTTGTGGCCTGATCCCCCTGTCAGAAATCCTGCCCCTAGTGCCTGACTGTCTGCTGCTATTACGGTGCTCCACTAGCACTGCTTCCCTCAGCCTTGCCTAGTTGGCTAGGCTCCAATCCTCTCTTTCTCCCCTTCATGTGGAAGCGATGATCCTGACAGTGTAAAGGAGTGGCATTGACGACATCAATATATGTCACCAATGCAGGGTTGCCAATCAAGTACTGCCTTATCCTCCAGGCCAAACCGTCCATAAACCTTGCTTTCTTTCGCTCATCATTATTCACATCGTCTGGCATAAAATTCGCCAAATGGGTGAACTCTTCCACATATTCAGCTACCGAGCAGTCCCCCTGAGTTACTTCACTAAACTTCCTCTGCATCTCTCACTCGACTGCAGGCGAAAAGTATTTGCAATCGAACAGCACTCAGAACTTGGTAATAGTCATCATATCTCTCTCCTCAACGGTGGTCACCGACTCCCACCACTTTACTGCCGCTCCAGTCAGTCTAAAATTAGTTAATATATGTTTTTTCTCTTCACTACATTCTACCATGCGTAGATAGCGCTGCATATTCCTCTTCCATTGACATGCTGCAACTACATCAGAGCTACATTAAAACTCGGGAGGGTGGCCCTTCTAGAAGATCTCCTTGACTTTCTGCCAAGTAGATGGGCCTTGTTGGGCCTAGATCGCGGGTGCCACTGGAGACTGTACCTGGGGCTGAGGGAAATGAGCTGCCATGGCTCTCATGGCTGTGTTGACCGCCTAGGCCACTATCTCATTCACCTGCGCAGTAGAAATCATCTTTGGTTGTGGTTGTGGTGGCGGTATCGGTGGCTCTTGTTGGGCCTCCTTCGACTCATTCCTCGCTTATACCCTCTCTGCTCTCTCTCTCCTCGGAGGCATATGAAATTCAAAACGAGTTGTATGAGTTCACAGTCAATACAAAATTTAATAGCAGAAGTACGATATCTCAAATATGTGAAGATAAAAACAACAGTCCTAATAATAGGCCTTTATATCAAAAGAACGATACGATGAAATTGTAGTAAATCGTACATATCCTATGGACACTAGAACCTGATGCTCTAATACTATCTGTGACACCCCACCTAATTAAATTCCGGGTGATCAGGACTTTATTAAATTAAAATAAGATTTAAATTTGGTCCATTCTTAGCATCACTGTCGCAAAATGTTATTTACTAGCCACCTATAATTAATTAAGATGGTGTCGAAATTTTACCTTCCATTTAACAGTTAATCATTATAAAAGAATCTTAATAAACCATTCACGCATTGATAATAGTTCAAACCATCACGGGATCTGAATGAATAAATAAATAACTTACCGAATAAACTGTTGGCTCAAAATCCAAATTCAAATATAACTTCAACAGCTAATTAAATAAAACTCGATATAATTCTGAAATGAATAAACTGAATGAATACTGTGAGGAAACATGCCCAAAGATAAAATACAGAAATAATGAAATCCTAAACTAGAATGAATCAATGGAGACATCTACTCCAATCCAGGTAGGCATCCACACACCGTCGGCTGTATCAACCTTATTGTTATGAATATATTTACCGTTGGGTAGCGGGGCTCGTCTGTACAGCCTGCAGTGGAATGGGTGTGGTTACTAAGAGGATGTTTGTATTGTGTATTAATTTTGGTACTTTTGAGAGTTATGAGAGTAGAGCATATTATTATCCTGGGTAGTGACTGGTAAGCGAGGGTTTGAGCGGTAGTGGATTGTTATAGTAAGACTATCGTATTCG
The DNA here is from genome assembly GCA_949130495.1 of Sambucus nigra. Classification (NCBI taxonomy): domain Eukaryota; kingdom Viridiplantae; phylum Streptophyta; class Magnoliopsida; order Dipsacales; family Adoxaceae; genus Sambucus; species Sambucus nigra. Next base: position 466,972,439 of record OX422222.1, on the reverse strand, counting down.
CTATTCCAGGGTAAGACATTATTTTGTAAGGTATCACCTGAAAGGGGGTCGAGCCTGTATGTATATTGTATTGTATAGTAGAACTCAGAGAGTACAGTTGTCCCGTTACATTTGATCCTAGTGCGTATGGAATACTAATGTGATTCGGGATATTTTGGGTTACTATCGGGAAGAGAGATTTAGCTAGTTATTAATTTAGCACCGAGAACTTAGTGATAGTGAGAGGGCGACATCGTAAGACACCTTGAGTGACATGGGCATGGATGATTTGACTTCTATGTCGAGGAATAATATTTAAGGTATCTTAGATATGTGATTTGGACCCACAGATCTTGATGATCGATAATGCTAGGTAGTAGTGTATCGGGGGGTGCTTTATTTGGATTTTTCTTGCGAGACATCCCATGCATGAGCCATAACGAACTTCAAAAGTTGGGAGATGTATGGACTTTAAGACATGGATCTATTAAACTAATTGATGCATGGATGTGCGATTATAAATGGGATTAATAGTTTTGTGATGATCTAAGGCCAGAGGAACCGGGTATTATTTTGATGTACAAAACATTAAGGAACGTTTACACCACTGGTAACCGGGGGGATAATTTGAAGAATACTTAAGCTATGATTACTAGGCCTAGTTTGAGTTAAATACATTGCGTTTAGTATATCTATGCAGATATGCACGGGGTATGGGGTGTATGGGCACCCTAGCTAGTTGAGCTTTGAGTATAGTTCGCAATGAGAAGACGTGGAGACGTATGTGTTGAATTACCTCTTAGTATTGAGATAATCTTTGACAAAAGAGTACTAAGGTTAAACCGCCAATATAATATGGTAAATGATGATGAGATAAGGTTTTTTAAGGTGACTAAAGCAGATTAGTCACTAGTTTGAATGGTAATGTATAGACCGTCGAACTAAAGAGTACTGTTAGTGGAGGTGTAACGGGGATAGCATAATAGTATCAACTTTGGGAAGAGATGGATGATGTTCAAGGGAGTATTCGTAGCTATTAGTACCATACTTATCATAATTTCAAGGATGAAATTTCTTTGTATGGGGGGAAGTATGTAACACCCTGTATTTTTGAGTAATTAGAAATTAATTAATTAGGTTATTTTAAATTACACGTGTGTCATAATTTAGTTGAATTAATTATTATGTGTTAATTAAAATATTAATTGGGGGAGATAATGATTAATGTTTAGGTGATAAATTACTAAGTGAATAGAAAATAATTATTTTACGTCATAGCGAGTGCTAGTGCGTGACAATGTTATATCTCAACCGGGGGTCGCATGTAGACTATATGAGGTGGAGATAGAAAATTATTATAGAGTGACTCGGATGGTAATTTTGAGGTCACGGTTGTTTTTGAACAGGTTGAAATAGTAGGAATAGTATACCCAAGTGCGCTGATTGGGGCTCGGGGCAATTTTAGACCAACTTGACATCAAATAAGGGTGTTTCGGTCATTAAAGAGTCTAGGGAAGATAGAACTCCAAAAATTAAAGAAGTATATCAACCCATTTGAGTGTGAGGCTAGGTTTAGAACACTTTAGAGAGATAGGAGGCCATAAGAGAGGAAGAGAAGAAGGAAACTAGGCCTTCCCACACCGTTTTACACTACGGACATCGATGGAGTCGAGATCGGAGCAAGGAAAGATCAACTCCATCATCAATTATCGAAAATTAAACCTGTTGGATAAAAGCAAGTGTTTATCTTGCATTACTTTAAGCATGTTATAATACCCACATGTAGTGTGGGGTTTTAAATGTTATGAGTTAAATGATGTTCTTGATATGTAGATGAATAGAACTCGTGATTTGGGTGGGATTGCATGTAGAATGAATTCCTATATATAGATAATACGAAACCAGAATATATGTGATGATTAAAATGGCAGAAATTTGGGTTTATTGATGGTCGTGCATGAAGAACACTAAGCACTAGGGTTTTATGAAGTTTAGAAGATAATCGATCTTTGGGTATATTTTTCTTAAAGATCCAATGATATATTTACGTGTGAAATTATCCCTGCCTATATATTTAATGTTTGAGTATGTTTGTTTGGAGTTTGGGAAGGATTCATAGAGGTTTTAATGAGTAACCATGGAAGAAATAATAACAACGAGAGGAAGAAGATGTTGTGAACCATTTCGAATCGATTCAGCTCAAGGAGCGAATCTATTCGGCCTCTTCACTGAGTCGATTTGGTTACCTAGATTTCACTAGTTTTTTTTATTTAAGCCTAGAATTTGCGTGTAAATTATTGGGAGACTTTTGGGTTATTCTTAAACAATAGTGAGAGGTATAGTGGATTCCAGTATACCTATGGTGGGGTTTAGACTTAGCCAAAATGATAGAATTAAGGCTAGGAAGTATCAGACATAATTGGGTGTTTAATTAATTCACGAGACTTATAGCGTGTCATTAAGAGTATGAGTGAACCTAAGATCAAACTAGTAGCATAGATGTATTTTAACTATTGATGTTACTTAAGGGGTAATTAGGGCCCTTTGGGTAGTGAGCAATACTCATGAATACACGATAGGAAGTATAATAGTAAATTGATGATATGTAAACTATTCAAGAGTTATATCCTACGTACGAGATATATTATGATTTGTGTGTATACCTATGCCGAATGTGTGTATATATATAGGTTGTGTGAATACATATTATGTGATTGGTTATGTGTGTGAACATACCTATGCTCCCTACTATCACGGGTGGTTTTGCACAGAGGACGATCCCACCTTGACGATTTCATTGAGGTCTGGATGTGTGTCCCGAAACATAGAACTTATGGCGTCTCACTATGTGTTGCATATTAGTGGGATTGGTAGGTCATTTGGGTACGTTAGGTATGTGGGTAGCCCAAAGGATTAGAACTATGTTTGCCTCCATTGTGTGTTGTTTGATTTAAGGTTCGGGGAGACATTTCGAACCGATAGTCCCTGATTTGTTACGAGAGGTACATGGACTAGATAGCACAGTACACATGCATCGCAGTGGTCATTTCGGGGGATGCTATAGTTGTATATATTATAGTATGATAAATATATACAAGTGTAATTATTTTACTTATGTGTGATGATAGAAAAAATATATAGTGTATATTTAAAAATAACTTAAGTGTGATGAACGTAATTAATGGTGCTATAATAAAATGTGATTATTCTACTTACGTTCGATGGTAGAACAAACATATAGTGTGTATCTAATAAGGTAAATTAAGTAGAGAAACTTAATGAAATGATTTAATGATAACATATGTGAATGGTTAACTGTGGTTTAATAATAACATACGAGAGATGTTAATTATTGGTACAACGATAACATACTCTATGGGCGGTACGGGGGACCTAAACCTTCTGCGGTAGTTAGATACGAATGTTTAGTTAGGCTGGGTAGCATAACTAGGTAGGGTACGTTAGGTGAGCACTATAGATGAGAGGTGAGAAACTCAAGGGCGTGTACGTGGAAGTAACATGCTTATCTAATAACTGCTTTTGAACTAAGATTTAAATACTTGTTAAATGACTTTCAATGGTTGTGGTCTTTGACCTGTGTCAAATTCATTTTCCAAAACATTTAAGGTGTCCAACCACCGGAACGCCAAGCTTGATAACTCATTCTAGGGATGCGTAGCTGCAACACTGTGGAGGCTTGTGCTAAGAACAGATAATTGAGTAATTTGTAATTTTTATGCCAGATAATTTGTAATTTGGATGTGTATGCAAGATAATTGAGTAATTTGTGCTAAGAACGGATAATTATAATTATGGGACGTGGGTGCACCTAATTTAGAAATTTTGAATATTTATATATGTGATTGTGTGACTATGCATATATTATGTATCTGTGTAAAAATCATACCCGGGCTACTTTCTATCACGGAGGTTTCCGCATCGGGACAGTCTTATCTCGATTGGACCTTTATGGGGGATATTGACTCGTACCCTAGAAGATAGTATCCTCGATACAGGCTATCTGAAAATGATAGTCAGATGTTCTAAGAGACGTGAGAGTATGTACTGACCTCTTAGGACCTGGAACTATGCTTCACCTCCATTTGTTTATATATAGTGTTAATACAGTTGGAGAGTGATTCCGAACTAGTATTTCCCTTAGTTTGTATGATACGGGGACTTGAAGGCAGAGTATGCCCGCACCAGAGATTTATGTGGGGTGCCGATAGTATATATATTATATGAGTGATTGATATATATATATATATATATATATATATATATATATATATATATATGGAAACTTTCTACTGTGTGTATAAGTATTTAAGAAATGAATAAATATTTTAACTTTATAATAAGTGTTCGGGAACTTTGTAACGGTACAATGTTGCTCTAAGTAACGTAATAAATTTTGAAGAGAATGACTTTCTAAAACTAAATATTATAACTTTCTACTCCCCAGGACAAAACTTTATGGAAAATAAGAGTTAGGTTTATGAGTTTAGTAGTACGGTAGGCGTGCACACTAGATGAGAGGCGAGAGAATTCTCAAGAGAGTGTCGCATACTAACATGGTTGTTACATTAGCCGGTAAGCATTTTAAATACTTGATAAAATATTTTAAACTGTTTTACGCTCGAGCTCTGACCCGTTTTCTATCATCTCTCTGTTGTATATATATGTATATATTACAGGTGCCCAGCCACAGGGGCGTCATGCTTAGGTTCTTTGGATTGGACGTGCTGCAGCTTATGTGAAAGTTGCAGGCTCTTGCTTAGACGACCTCTTAATTGATTCAGTTTCTATTTTAGTTTTTCATAGTTAGGGCATGTGATGCTAAGAATGAACCAACCGGTCACATTGATTTTTATTTTAATAAAGGAATGATCATCCGGTATTTAGTTAGGCGAGGTGTCATATTTTAGATTGACAAATCACATCTTCACATATATTCTTCAAAGTTAGCATGCCATCTACCAACATTTTAGAAGAAATCTGTTGCAACATCTGATAGCCTACATGATTTAACCGAGCAAACCATGCCAAATTGCAGCACTGTCGGTTTAACATGTTTTCTTCACATAAGCTTTACCTGATAACATGACGAATAAAGATCCTTTCTTTTCACCAGTAATAATAACATCAGCAGATATATCTTTCACATTATCCAACACTTTCACATCATTTGGACCAAACAAGACATATTTTCTAGAATCTGTAATTTGAGGAACTGAAACTAGATTTTTCATCAAGCATGGGACATCATAAGCATCATGCAACTTGACAATTCTGGTTCTTGTATCACTAGCAACATCGATCATCACAGAACCTTCTTTTAATATCGGGTAAGTTGATTTATCTGCAGTAAAAATAACGCGCTCTCCACGGTGTTCATGCAACTCTGATAACAAGGTGTCATTTCTGGTTACATGGTGAGAGGAACCTGAATCAATAATACACTCCTCTTTGTTGTTGGCATAATTAATAGAAACTCGGGTTTACTTTTCTTCAACTACTTCAACAGTAAAACAGTGCTCCCATTTGTGTTTATCATTTCCTTCATTTGTGCATGCAACATTGGCTTTGGAAATCTTCACACGATAATTTTTCTTATTATGCCCAATCTTCCCTCACCTAAAACATGTGACAGATTTCTTACTTTGTGAATTTCAATCTTTCTTTACACTTGAATCTTCTTCTTTGTTCTTATTCCACGCTGACGTATTCTTCTTGTTTGGCTTCCCTTTTGAGAAGAGAACATCATCAGATTCAAAATTCTTTGTCATCTGTTTTGCCAAGGCTTCTTGATTAGAGAGAAAATTCTCCAACTTTTCTATAGAAGGCTCCTTTGACCACCCTTTCATAGAAGTGATAAAGGGCCCATACTCCTTCTTCACTCCATGAATAAGATACCGATGTAGACGCGCTTCGCTAATTTTCTCTTCCACATCTATCTCTGAAATTTCAGCACATACACTTTTAACTCGTAAAAAGTATTCTGAAATTGACATACCTCCCTGTTTTAACATTTCCAATTCGTTCTCCAGTAGTTGTAACCTTGCGGTATTCTTCTTGGTAAACAGCCTTTCGAGCGTTTCCCAGACTTCTTTTGGAGAGTTAACATCGCGAACATGATCAATGAACTCTTTGCCGATAGATTTCCTCAAAGCAAAAAGAGCCATACCACACTTTATCATCCAATTCCTTCTGATTCAGAATTCTCAGGAACATTCGAAGGAATTACTGTATCAGCACCAGCAATTAATTCCCACAAATCCTGACCTTGAAGATATGCCTCCGTACACATTCTCCAGTACTTGTACTTATTGCCTATTGGCTTCTCCGTTTTGTACTGAGTATTTCCCCCATTTTCTACCTCCATTGTTGCAAATAACAAAAGCTTTTCTTTTACACTCAAACTCCCCAAAACACCAGACTGAAGTTTGAATAAACCATACCTTCAACTGACACTATTACCATAAACAAAAATAAATAAACAGAGAGAAGGCCAATATAAAAGAAGAAAATATTTGACAGAAGTTGGGAAACAAAATTGGAGAAAGATGAATAACTTGAGTATTTGAGAATGCGTGCAAACAACTTCAGTACAACCCATATTTATTGAGTAAATCACAACCACTCCCATAATTCTCTCCAACTACATAACACCACATTTACCACTAATAGAGTAACTGCCTACCACTAACAGACCTACTACTAACAGAGTAACTACCTCACTCCCACATAAGTAGCCCACTTACAATTGACTTGGTAAATAAAAAAATAAATAAACAAACAAATAACTAAATCAGGACCACATCGTGTAAGACTAATGTGCATGAAGTTGCACTAATTTTTACAGGCAGTGTAGGTATATAAAGAGATTGAGGAGGGATCAAAAAACTAAACTTAATAATCCCCAAGGCAAATAAAATCAAGCCTAGTTATATTATGTGTGGAGCAAAAGAACAGATTAGAAGGAAAAACCATTATTGAGAAACGAAAGTAGTTCCCCAACATGCCAGTACGTACGCCTGATCATCTCCAAATCTACTTTTTGTTATATTTATTGAATATCGATTATTACCACATGGAATTGAAGAATTACATGGACAATTGGGACCATCTCCTCAATTTTGTTAGCGACTTCCAGAACACTGACATGTCACTTCCAAGTCCGTTTGGACCACCCACTTCTTAAATCGAAAATATTGTCGAAGATTATAAGGAGCACTTCAAAAGCTTGAAGGCTTGGAATGAAAACTTGAAAATAATGTACACTATTTTGTCCATGACAATAAGTTCACCGGCCCTTCGGGTGAGGGAAATAAGCGCATGGTCCATTCATATACGGGTGATAAACGCATGTACAACTTTATGCATTGAACAAAATTTGACACTAAATATGATTTTTGATCGCGATAAACGGGCCCTTAATGAACTATTTTTCCTTTTTTGGAAATGACAAGGCTTGATTGTGGTTTGGTTTTAGCTATAAGTATTTCATTTTTTACTATTGCGTATGAACATATAATTGGCATGAAATGGTGGGTGCATAGTTTTTATATACTTTAGCATATGAACATATAATCGGTATGTGGTGTTTACACACTTTTCGGGTATTTTAGGATTTGAACATGTCGTCAAGATTTAGTAGTTGCACACTCTGTGGTATGGTTGTAATCATGAATTATTTATCGATTAGACAAAAAATATTTTTTCCCGAACCAAATAACCCTCTCATCTTACTTTTGGGTAGCATAAAGAGAGTGTGTGTGTGTGCGTGTGCGCGTGGTGGGGGTGAATTGTAAGGAAATGTATTTATTTTTACTCATCGCAAAGATAAGTGTTTGTCCTTTTATTTTATATACTCATCATTTTACTTTTGGCCCCTTCAGGTACCGGCGACAAGGGCATGGGCCTTTTAGGCGAGCGAACGAGCTTGGGCAAGACAAGCGCCAACGCAAAGGTAGGTTTGATCGTGCTTTGGTATAATATATAAGTATTTCATTTTGTACTTTTTCCTATCAATATATGATCAGCATGTAGTTATGGGTGCACAGTTTTTTGTTACTTAAACCTATAAACCTATAAACCTATAATCGGAATGTAGAGTTTACACACTTTTTTGGGTATTTTAGGATTTGAACATGTCATCGCTATTTACCAATTTCACACTTTTTGGTATGGATGTGATCATGAATTCCTTAATGTGGGACAATATCAGAGTTGGAATATGGGTGGTTAACCTTTTTTTTTTTAATCTATTGGTTTATGCAAAGTTTTGTGTGGCTTCAAAGTATTGTCTTAAAATTATCCTAATTGTGGGTGCATATATATTGGAAATTTTATAGTGTCCAAGGAAATTTGGTGTCCAAAAACAGACAAAGCATAATAGTATCAAGATTAACATAGAAAATATCCAATTTGGAAGATGGGAGAACGAACCTTTTCTTGAGTTTTCTTCTTATCTAGTTTTTTTTTATGTAGGTGGCTAAATCCCTCAAGGTCCAACTACGTAAAAAATGTGAATGATTTGCATATTCTGTAATTGTTTTGTGAGGATTTAGATGTTATGTTTTAGTCATTGGGGTTTTGTGAATTTTTTGTTTAGTTAAGTATTTATGGTTGGTGTTCCTTTTTCAAAATAGTATTCTGTATGCTTGTTTTTTTGCATTCAATTGGTTTCATGAGTTATATTATTTTAATTGTCTATAACACTTTTTCAAACCACTATCCAAAACGAAATGTATGCATTTTGGCTTTATGAGTCGCACTACAATTTAAAAATGGATAGAATTGTGGGTCTTTGGTTAGTTAGTGTTAAGATCTAGATATTTCATTTAATAATTTTGCGCATGAACATATAATTAGCATGTAGGGAACCTACAGTAGGGGTGAGTGCACAGTTTTTTGGTGCTTTGGCCTATGAACATATAATCGACATGTAGTGGTGGGTGCACATTTTTTTAGTACTATAGCCAATGAACATATAATTTTCGTGCAGTGTTTACACACTTTTAAAATTTAACGTTCATACTAAGCCCTTAAAATATCTAAATTGTTTTGACTGTGGTTATATTTTGTTGCCAAGGTAAAAAAATGTTTAAAATGGTTTTATGCCCGTAGTGTGTAAATAATCCTCAAAGGCTATATTTTGTGTTGATAAATAAACATAGTTGAAAGAAGAAATAGACTACATTATTATTTCATTACTTAGATACATATAATTCCCTCATTAGTTATGTCATGTCATAAGGGCCAAGTTTAGGCAAACAAGAAACAAATGTGCAGATGGCGTATATGTTGATGTTACTCGATAGGACAAAATTAGAAATGATCTTAGTCGTAAAATAGTAGAAATTGATAAATCCTATAAAAGATATTTGAGAGATTTTTTAGATGGTTTAGACATGTCAAACATAGAGCAATCAATGTCACCTCGCAAGGAAAAGTGGTATAGTTAATATTGGGAAAATGTTATTTGTAACTACAAAATGTACCAAAAGTTCTTTAGATGTGTTGTAACATGATGTAGGCAATGGTACAACACATCTAAAATCACTTTCATTAACGTTTTGGGCCTCATCATGGCACTACTTTTAGGATTTGAACACGATGTTGGGATTTAGTAGTTGCACACTTCTTGGTATAGTTGTAGCTACGAATTTGTCAATGATCACTCGTCGATTTTAACAATTATATTTTAGATGAACTACAAAATGTTTATTTGGTAAATGTATCCCTAACTAACATTCACTTAACCTACTAGTCCAATTCTTATAGGATCGGGTTATCCAACATTTTGACCCCAAATCCCACATTAGTGACGTGTGAATAAAAATCACATGCAATAGGTCAAGAAAGTTTTTGTTTTCTTGAGAGAATTTATGTCGTTTTTGAAATAATATTATCTTTATACATTTGAGTTTTTCTGATAATGTTTATATTTAACTGTGTGTGAGACAACATCCCAATTGGAAGTAGGGTTATAGACGTTCTGTCTGAGTCGTCTTTCTCTTTTACAATTTAAGTATTTTATAATGAAAAAAATCTTAGAATGTGTTTGATAACATTATAAATGTTAATGATTTTCATATTCTACCATAGTTTTCTAGAGGAATGTTTGCATAAACTTATTTGTTGTCATGTTATTATTAAAGGGAGTTTCTAAGGGCACCTCATTTTGTGCTCCAAAATACCACAACTTTATTTTTACTACAAAATACCACTTAATTCTAAAAGTTAATTCATAATACCACATCAGGGACACCACATATTTAAAGTTGTAAAAATCATTTACACACTTTCCCTCCATCTCTCTACACATTCAAAACTTTCATCTTCAACTTCTAAACTTTTCATCTTCAAATCCATTCTCCTTCAACTAAAGATTAATCTTTCATCTTGAATACACTACCCATTTGAATACCCAAATATATATATATATATATATATATATACCCGCTGAATATCATTCCAATCACCCACGATCTCAAACCATCGAGCTAATAGTTCGGTCACCCATGAATTATGCCCATCATCTCTTTACACATTGCTAAGGATCGAATTACACCATTCTCCCAAATCAGAGGCATCGTACATTGGTATGTCACCCACGGTCATCTTCATTACCTATGATTTGTTCATTAACTTGCAATCCCTGTTAATTTCTCTTGTTTGGACTGTTAAAATGAACTGGGGTTTGGACTGTTAAACGAACTTGCAATCCCTATTCATTTAATAACTCCTAGAAAATGAAATAGGGTTTGGACTGTTAAACATCATTTGGACTGTTAAAAATGTTGAAGCCACTGAACTAGGGTTTCATTCGTTATGAACATATCTAATGAATTTCATTTATTCGATATGTTCATCAGGAATAATTTTTTTTACTAACAAGGGTTTCATTCGTTATATTCGTACCGAATTAAGTGTAAGGTTTCGGCATAAACATAGCAAATCGATGGATTTCAAATTAAGCGATCCATTCGTTACATTCATACCGAAATGAGGTGCCCTAATTCGCTATGTTTATACCGAATGCCACTCAATATATTTATGTTTGATTCGTGATGTTTATGCTGAATTACCTTACACTTTTCACGCTGTTAACCACCCTAGTTCGGCACCTTTGCCCCGAATGGAATCAATTATTTTCTTATCTTTGTTTCTTATGTTTATGTTGAATACCTATCAAATGATACATGATTAGCTATTATTATCTGTGTTGAATACCTATCAAATGAATACCTATAAAATGATACATTATTAACTATTATTATCTTTGTTGAATACATATCAAATGAATACCTATCAAATGATACATGATTAACTATTATTATGCCGAATTATCTTTGTTTCTTATGTTTATGTTTATAATAATTACATGATTCCTAATGAATCAAAACATTATTATCTGTGATTACCTATGATTTGTTATGAATTGACTTATTTTTATAATCAATACATGATTACCTATGATTTGTTACGAATTGACCTATTCTTATAATCAATACATGATTACCTATGATTTGTTATGAATTGAATTATGTTTATAATCAATACATTATCAACAAACTTCTACATATTTTGTTACGAATTCACTTATGTTTATAATGAATACTGGTCAAACATGGATAACCTTGTATCTTACTCTCGCAAGAACAGTAAGCCGTTGACTGCCTCAGAGAGGAAGCGTCGAGAAGAGATCCATGCTCTATCTGCTGCTACTGTCCCGAATGTGATGGAGGTGGATCCCCGGATGGTGGATATACATGAGGATGTTGCGGTCGAGGTTGAGGATGAGGAGGTTGCAGTTGAGGTTGAGGAATCCGAGGTTAAGGAGGCCGAGATTGAGGATGAGGCCGATGATGGTCATGAGGCGGTGGATGGGGGTTCCAAGTCGGAGTATGTTTCTCCCCAGCAGCATGAAAACCCATTTAGCATTTTACACAAGACCGTAATAGCTTATAGCTAGAAGAAAAAGGTCACTAAATAAGGCACATCTACTCTGGCATATGGGGGCCTTGTCGATCTTAGCCTATTAAAACACTTTAAGCATCATGTGGCGTACGGTATTTGGACGGGATCAGTGGTAATTTCATTTCCCTTAAATGTTATAACATTAATGTTTTCTATTTTGCATTTATTTCATAAACCTTAATAAATATTTTGCTTATATTGTAGGTGTAGCAGGTGCCATTATTATGCATCAATCACTGGAATAAGATCAAGGAGTGTTAATTTAGTGATATTTCTGCAAGTGTTCAAAAGAGGGTTCAGAGGGCCAAGCTGGGGGGGCTTATCTCATCTAGCCACCGTTATTTAGATTACGCCCTCATTTATGTATTTGTCAAGAGGTGGCATCTGGAGACAAACACATTCCATATGTCCTTTGGGGAGATGACAATCACCCTCGACAACGTATCGACGATCTTGGGTGATCCTCTCGTCGGATCACCTTTGTGTAACCCGCAACCCGCAGTTGAGGATAAGGAGGACATAGTGGTCCCGTCACTTGTATATTTGGTGGTAGAGTTGTTAGGAGTGAGTTTTTTATCTAAACTTCATCCGCTACTATATGTGATTATAATACCCTTTTTTGGCTAATCTAATACCACGGTGTTATTAATTGTTTCATAGGCGAACGAGGTGCGTAAAGCTATGGACTTAATGGAGAATAATATTGATGATGGAATTGCAAATGATCCGTTCATATTAATTGCACGCGATGTGCAAGCCTACGATATCCTAGCTGCGGCCATCGGGGTAGGCAGGCCAGTTGTCATTGAGGAGCAGGTGGCAAAGAAAAGAAAGACCAAAGCTAAGGGAAAAGATAAAGTAGCATAGGGCTAGCATAGAAGTAGAAAAAAGAAAAAGGCTGGATATCTTTTAATTTTTGGTTTAATGATAATATTTTTGGGTTGTATGAATGCTTGGTTTAATGATAATATTTTTTTGTGAATTTTAAATTAATTTGTTGGTTATGGTTTATTTTGTATAAACATCCCTTATCGTTGGTTGTTTAATACTTTGAAACTCGCATCCTTAATTGTTTGTTGTGTATTATATCAATAATGAAAAAAAATATTGGACCAATTGCTTGTTGGGTTAAAGTGCAAAATAAAAAATACTGTTTTTATTAAAATTTTGAAAATAATAAAATTTTAGAAAAAGGTGTAACAATAAACTAAAAATTATAGAAAATACCTAAAAGTTGTCAGCTGGTGAGAGTAAGAATCATTCGAGATCATTATAACGAAAGAAGCACCGTATTTCGAGATGTATATAGCGAACCAGTTATGGTTTAAGTTAGTTCGCTATATACATCCCTAACAGAATCCGAGATATAATGGAACATGAGGTCCATTCGGCATGTATATAGCGAAAGAAACACCATATTTTGGGATGCATATAGCAAACCAATTATGGTTAAAGTTGGTTCGCTATATACATCCCTAACAGAATCCTATTTGGATTTGCTAGTGAGGTCCATTTGGCATATATAGTGAGTTAACCACCATATTTCGGGATGTATATAGCGAACCAGTTCATATAGGATTCATACATCTTTGTTTCAATATCAACAAATTATCCAACTAAACTATGGTTCATTAATTATCAATCCACGATTAATTAATCTCAACAAATTATACAGCAAATTAAACAACAAATTATACAACAAATAAAACAAAATCATTAATTAATCTCAACAAATTATACAACTACATTCGAATATCATACAACTTTGTTTCAATATCTTATCATACAAGTTCGTTTCACACCATACAAAAACATTTCATACACTAAACTAGTCGATATGGATAGGCTCATCGTTTGTTGCTACATCGTTTGGGCAGATTTTCCGAAACTCCGATACTTGTTGCGTATTTAGAAATGCTTCTAAACTCATAATTTCCGTCAGCTTCAACCTCAATTATATCTTATACGCAATATTTATAAAAAATCGGTATCTCATATTGTTTATATGCGGGGAGTAGTTCAGGCACCATGGGGCTGAGCGGGTGAACTCCGTAAAATCAATTTTTTTCTTAGGCCTTTGAACTGCGGGTTGTTCATTTACCGTTGATTGCCTATCAAGTTCGAAGCCCGAGGGATCCCTTTTAGTTGACTTCTCGTTCTTTTGCTCTTTAGCAGTTGGTTTTTAACCTCTCGAGCGACCCTTGCAATGCTTTAACATGAATGGCTCAAATAACCTAGCAGTTGTGGGACACCCAATGTCCTTCAGTTTTCGTAACATGGCCCTTTACTCATCGATAGTTGATCATTCCCACCGTTGTTTTAAAAGTATCATTTCCGTATCGTAGTCAACCATATGGTACTTCGCTAATTCGGTCACCATTATTAATTTGCGCCAATGTGCATAAACATCCCCCATAGTATTGCCCTTCCCTCCATCCGGTAGAGGACCAATTCATGAGTGCACGGTAGGTCATATATGTAGCGTGCCAAGTGTAGGTATGATTTAACATCCATGCCAACTTTATCACAAGTCTTAATCTCCTCAAGAATTAGGTCAATGGCATAATAAGAAACTCGGCCTATGAGCTCTCGCAAAATTGGAATATTGTGCGAGTTCTTTAATTTTTGCAAAGAATCCTCAAACTCCCTCTCGATCTCCGTCACCTGCAACTCAATGTAGTTGTTCATGCCAGCAAAAACCTTATCAAAAGGAACTTGAGAACTCTCCAAGTGCCTCTTCAACTTACCATGTGCTCCTTCACAACGGTTAGTTGTTCGGTTGCCCCAGTGCCTAGATATATTTGTTCATGCATGAACGAAGCTCTCCATTAGATTGTACCATATACAATCTATGTAATGAATCGTGTTCGGGAACTCATACCAATAACAGTGAAAAAGCGTCCACTCTTTGTTAAAATCACTCTCGGTAGGTGATTCAACTAAATGCATCCAATCCCTCATAAACTTCTTCAATATATCATCATCTTTGATCTCTTTCCTGTCTTGAGAGCTCCACATTACGATGAACATGGAAGGTGTAAACCATAGTTCTCGCCTCGGGGAACATAACTCGCAATGCGTTCATGCACGCATACTCCCGATCTATGATAAAAATTGTGGGACATGCAAACGGGTCGAATAGGTATTTCAAATGTCCCAATGCCCATCGATGGTTCTCCACCTTCTCCATTGCTAAAAAGGAAAAGGCAATATTGAAAGTCCTACCACACGATGTTATTCCAACCATCTCGAATAAAGGCATCTTGTATCGATTGGTCTTATATGTGCAGTCAACAATGACAATGGACGGAAAACACTTGGCTACTTGGATTGAGTTTGGATGCGCCCAAAAAATGTCTTCCACCTCCATGGTAGACTCATTCATTCTATACCAATACATGTAATGTTTATCCACAAATAACTTCATTAACTGTTGCATCGCTATTCTACCATATCGTTCCGAGATCCTCAAATTCCCTTTGGCATTGTATATTGTTGTCATGGTCAAAACATTACTAACATTATGACTTTTAATCGTCGTTAGAATGGAGGTCGGCTTTACACCGCTCAAGGACATCTCTTCAATAATTTTTTTTCCACCCAAGTAAGTCAACCCGCATATGCATGTCCAACTAAGGTTTCTGGTAATGGGTGATTGTGAACGTCGCTAACGACAGACAGCATCCATTGTCCATTATCGATCGGAATGCCCTTCAACAAAAATGGATAGTTGCACTTCCGAGTGGCTATGTCCCTCTTCCTACCTTTGTTCGTAACATTCTTCCTGTTATGATCGTAGTACTCACCTCCCCTATTATAACCAATGTGTATATGTCCCTTACGCATTGCAGAAGATGCATCGAACTTAGTTATGACTATCACTATTTGAACAGACCTGGCTTGATCTTGATCCCAATCAACTAACTCTTTCCGGGTGTGAAATACCTGATATTTAAGAATATCATGAATAGGTACAACCTAATTATAATATATAAAAGTAATACATCAATAATAGAAATTATAATACCTACTCCGTAAAGAACATCGCACTAACATCTACTAACACTGCACTATCTTCCACGATTTGGGGTATATCGATGTTCGTTAAAGCCTGATCAAATAACAGCTCATTGAAATCGATGATAACATAATCACAATGCATGTTTGAATTACATTGATAACATACTTCATAACATAATTATTAACAATTTGAAACAAAACATGATACGATTTCATAACAAACTTGCAATGTAGTTGAATGACATGTTATGTTTGAATTACATTATGTCTTTGAATTACATTGGAACCAAACTTGAATTACATTATGTCTTTAAATTACATTGTCTTTGAATTTTATTCGGCATGAATATACCGATTATGTCTCATTAATTTGGGGTGATCCTAACGAGTCATGTTCAACTGTTTCGGGGTAATTATATCAAATATGTATATCAGGTTCGGCATGATTATAACGAATGAACATAATTTGAACAAAAAAATATAGAGCTGGTTCGGGAGGTTTATCCCGAATTTCTGCCATGAAATCGGGGCCCCGATCCCAAACCAACTGTACATTTGCTGTGTTTTTTCAATTTATCAACCCTTATGAAAAAAACAAATATAGAAGTAATGGGACCCAAAGTTTACCTCAGTAATGAGATTTGTAGAGTTGTCATTTGTTTTTGAGGTGTTGTCATTGTCTAATGGTGGGATATCCATTAGTATGTGAATATTTAAAGAACAAACCTAGATATTTAATAATATTGTTGATGATCGTTGGTGGGGGAAAAAAATTTAATAATGATGCGTGGGGACCAAAACTTTAATAATGTTATTGAATATGATAGGTTATATTAATGGAAAAAAATTTGTTGGGTAAAGAGAAGATGAGAAAGGGAGAGTTTGGAGTGTAGTGGAGAGAGACAGAGAGAGAGGGAGAAAGTAAGAATTTGGAGTGTAGTGGTATTTTGTGTTTTAGTTGTGTTAAAATATATATATATTGAGTGGTGGCCCTTAGCAAAAATTAGATTTTAAAACCTTGTGGTATTTTGAAGCAATTTTTGTGGTGCCCTTAGAAACCCCTTTATTAAAAGCAGGTTAGCTTACAACAAGATTATACTGATGTTAATGGGATTTAGACAAATTTGGCTTAGTGTAATGCACTAGGTTAATCAACATACTCTACATCCAAATTAGAATGAAAAGCATATGATGATTTTTTACTTCATTTTTGTGAAATGAATTATTTGCAAATAATTAATTTCGTTTTAAAGCATACTAAACCCTATTTGGTAAGGAAGTGTGGATAAGCAAAGTTCATTTCATTATGGAAATGGTGAATTGATAACTTTTGAAATATAGTACATAAAAAAATTAATTTTTCACGGTTTTTTAATGAAAATTATGTAATTCAAATGGGGTATATTTTTTGTAACACCCTGTAATTTTAATAATTTTTATATTAGGATTAATTAAATTAAAATGGGAAATTAATTCGGATTAAAATGAGTATTAATTAGCAACAAGGGTTAATATTTATTTATATTGAGTATTACTTAGTAAACGAGTAATAAATTAATAAGACTGCATTATGATTGTCGTAAGCGAGAAATAAGACAGTAACGATAATTTTAGTCGGGACGCGTGTATTAGCTGTGTCAGGACTTAAATTATGAGATAAAAGGTGATTTAATTATGGATAATCCAAATGGTCATTTCTAGTGCGCTTATGTGTCCGTAAGGGTCGAAATAGTCAGAAAAGTATACTCGAGGGTTTAGTTTGGGTCCTGGGGCATTTTTAGGCGAAACCAGCATCCCGGGAGGGTATTTCGATCTTTTAGATTTTTAAGGAAAGGGGACCTACGAGTTTACTAGACTTATATCATCTAGTATGATGAGGGAGATAGGGTTAGAAGTTACAAATTCACAGATAGGCCATAGGAGGAGGAATGAGAGGAGTTCCAAGGCTTTCCCACATCGTTTTGGCACCACAACCACCACTGGAGCGTAGATCGGGAGGAAAGAAAACCAACCACACCACAATTATACAGAAAATCCAACCTTCAATTTGAGGCAAGTATTTATCTTGCTAATTTTGAGCACATATACCATCCATATTAGTGTAGGATTAATAATCTCTTGAAATTATGGATATTGGCTTTAATTTGGAAGGTTTAATTTATGTTCTTGGGTAGGAATCATGATAGGTTAAATCCCTCTATGCATGTAGAATGAATTTGATGAACTAGTGTGATAAACATGTGAATAAATCTGGCCTATTGTTAAGGTTCTTGAATAAAAATTATTATCTAGGATTTTTGGAGTTTAATGTTGAATTAATTTGCTTTAAATGGTTTTCTTGATGATTCAATCACGTTAGAAATGGTTTATATATGTTAGTATTATGTTTGGTATATTTGGTTGGGAGTTTGGGACTTTTTAATTGAGGTTTGGAGTGTTAAAAAAGGTGAAATTCGTAACTGTTAAAAGAAGAAGACGAAACATGCTACTGCGAATCGATTCGGGCCAAGGCCGAATCAATTCGGTTTCCCAGATTTTAACATTTTCCCTTTTTTATGTAGAACTCGCGGGGAACGATCGGGTAAATTTTTTAAGTGACTTTAAAATATATTTGGGGATATCTTTCTTACCAGTAGGCTAATGTTAGAATTGAGACATTGCCACACGAGGGGGATTTGGGGATAAAACTAATCAACGAAATTAATAAAGTAAGGAATACGTGAGAATGAGAATGGGTTATGGATGGTGAGCCAACTTATGATCTAGACCAGTAGAGATTGAGTGAAGTACCTACTGAAATAACTGGAATGATAATTAGCACAATATGAGTAGTTGGGGAATACTCGAAAATATATGATGAGAAGTATAATGATAACTTGATAATACGTAGGATATTCGAGGGTTATACTACGTACGGGGTATATTAGGTTGTGTGTATGCCTAATGATATATGTGTATAAGATGTGTGAATACCTATTGTATGAATTTTTATATGTGAACATACCTAGGCTACTTGTTATCATGGAAGGTTCCTCATTGTGGACAGTCTTTTCCTGATGAGCCCGTTGAGGATATTTTGGCTTGTACCTTAGAACATAGAACTTAGGTATTGAGCACTAATTGTGTGAATGAGAGTGTGACTGGTCATTTGGGTGAGTTAGGTGTGTGCGTAGCCCAAAGGCTTAGGACTATATTCACCTCCAAATTGTGTGAATTATGAATGTATAGTTCGAGAGTGATTTCAAACTCGATGTCCTTTACTTAGTACGTGATGTACCAAGACTTAATAGTAGAGTATGCCCTCATCGTAGGTCTCCACCTACGGATGCCGTATTCGTATACATTACAAGTGTGGTGTTTATATATATACGTGTGATTTATTCAACTAATTGTGCACTAGTAGATAAGATGGATAATGATATCTAAAGTAATATATAAGTATGTGGAAACTTAATAATTAATTGGCAACTTCTAATGGATAAAAGGACTTGAAGATTTAGTAACGTACTGTATTGGAAATATGGGTGGGCACGATAAATTATTAGATGGGACGAGACTTATTTAAAACTAGCTAGGCGGGGTAGCGTAACTAGGTTGATTTAGAAGTATACATTAGGCATGAACAATAGTTGAGAGGTGAGGATCTCAAGTGAGAGCACGTGAAGCTAAAATTTATATAATATCTACTCTTAATGCATTGTAAACACTTGCTAAAATGTTTTCAAACTATTTTACTTGGGCTTTGACCCATTTCAAATCTATTTTTGTAAAAACCTTTTAGGTGCCCAGCCACAATACGCCAGGCTTAGGAGTTCCTTCATATTTGTTGTGCTGCAGTTATTGTGGACGTTGCAGACATCTCAACATTTATCAATTTCTCTCTATCATTCAGTTTTATCCAAGGTATTAAAAACGCGGGGCGTGGAGGCCAAACCTTAAGCCTTAGAAGCCTAAGCGGGCTTTAGGCGTAAAAAGACGTGAAAAGGAGTTTGGGCCTTCTTAATATATTTTAATATTTTTTAACAATAAAAAGGCTATTAAAATACTAAAATTGTACATATCATAAAAATATGTCTGAATATTTGCAAATTAAAATACTATTTTATTATTTTGGATGAGATAATGGTCCGATTTGTAAAAGAATTATTTAAAAGGCGTTATTGTTTTTAGAAAAAAGTGTTCCTTAAGGTTTTTACCAAGAATAAGTTGTAAAATTTTTAAGGCGGGGCGTTTCTCCCAAGACTCAAGCCTAGGCGAGTTTTTTGGAACAGTCGTTTTATCAGTCGGGCATGTCGCCCATCTCTAGCTAATGGTTATTTCAAAGACATTGCACTTTATTTCCAATATTGACTTTGGATTTATATTATGGATGGTTTTATTTGGATTTTCGTCTGGAGTGTCATTCCATGCATATTTATTCATCTCGTTGTGTTATCATTTATTATTATGTTAACTGGAATGGTGAATGTGATTTATTGGTTTAAGTTATTGCACGTTAATAAAAGATTAAATTTTTAACACCGGGCCATTAGGGTATTAGTAACATAATTGTGTTTCGACAGTGATGCTAAGAATGAAACCATTAATGATTTCTGTTTAATTTAATAATGAACTGATCACCCTGGATTAGAATAGGTGGTGTGTCATAGATGGTATCAGAGCATCAAGTTCTAGTGTCCTTAGGATATGTGCAAACTTGTTACGTTTCTAGTGTAGCGTTCTTTAATGTAGAGCCCTACTATTTGGATAATAGTATTAATGAATACGCATTTACGTCTTTAGAAATTTTATATATATTGAATTGTGGACTTATATAAATTCTTTTGCATTTCAGATGCCTCCCATACGTGCACCACGAGCCTCTCTAGATGCATAGCCCGAGCCGTATCTAGCTCAAGCACCAGGGACTACGAATATTGATGAGGTTATCACCATTGTGGCACAGGTGATTAATGCGACGTTGAATACCTTAGCTTAGCAGGCACCACAAGTTCCACCACAGTCTCAGGTTGTGGCTCAAGACCAGACGCACTTATTTCCTTCTGCCTGGGAGCGAGTTAGGAATGCCTTTCAGAAGTCTCACCCTCTCGAGTTTTAGGGGAGCTCCGATGTAGTTACGGTGTGCCAATAGAAGAAGGAAATCCAGAGATATTTGTGGATGTATGAGTGCAATGATGTACAAAGATAGATACTAGCTACCTTCAATCCATCCTTGCACTAGTGGGAGTCCGTTACCACCGCACAGGAAAGAGATACCATGACAATTCATGAGTTCTGGGAGCGGTTCAACAGCAAGTACTTCCCATCCGCCATTCAGACAGAGATGATGCAAAAATTCTTAGACATTTTACAGGAAGGGAGGACAATCACGAAGTATGAGGAGGAATTTACTAGGTTGGAAAATTTTGTTCATGATGAGGTGAGCACGGATGTGAAGAGGATACAACTATTTATGGATGGTCTTATATGGAGAATCCGATAGAATTTTTTGGGCAATCCCTCTTTGAAGACGTATGCAGATGTGTTAAATCCTTCTTTACTGTATTGTCAGGACCCCCACCTCCCCCTGAAAGGAAGCAAGTGCTCAGGAGGGTCCATCCAGTAGGGTAACACAGGGGGTAGCAGTGCTAGTGGGGAACAATCAACTCAGACTCAGATGAGACAGGGTGAGCAGGGTTCCCATTAGGGGGATGTTGCTAAGGATTTCCGATATAGATATTTTAGACAGGGGTAGGGTGGATTCAGGAATGGCCATCAGGGTCAGCGAGGCCAGCCGGGCCAACAAAATTTTTAGTAGGGCCAAGGGAGAGGTGGTAGTGGCCAGTAAGCCTGAGGCCTACAGAGACAGAGGGGAGGAAATTTCACGGACAGATGTTTCATATATGGCAAGCATGGCCACAAGTGTCAGGATTACCCTAATAAGGGCAGAGTTCCGCACTAGTAAGGCGCTCGCCAGGAGCCCCAGAGGCTTATTTTTCCCGTTGCCCTCACAACACCAACACTGGCATTGCCTGTAGTACCAGTCTCCCCAGCAGCCCTACCTCAGTAGGGGTAGTTATAGTACGGGCATGTGTATAACATCCACCAGGTAGCAGTTCTACAGGCTCCACCCGCAGTTGAGGGTACATTTCTTGTACATGGGACTTCGGGGCGTATTTTATTTAACACTAGAGTTTCTCACTCATTTATAGCCACTAGATTTTCATGAGTCACGGGATTATTACACACGACCAATAGTACCGTCACGTGTGTAGACTCACCACTGGGTAGAAGATCACTTATCTTCTTTATTTGTCGAGGTGTGAGTATAGACATCGGGAGACTAGTTTTGCCCGTCAATATGCTTGTGTTAGATATGTCAGAGTATAATGCCATTATTGGCATGGATTGTCTAGCAACGCATAGGGCCATAATTTATTATTACAGTAGGAGCACCGTGTTTGCAATTTCAGGCTAGGAGATGTTCTTAGTGGTGATGCCTTGTCTCGAAGGGGGATTGTTACCTCACTTGTATTACATAGAGGAGGATACCTCTCAAGGGTGTGCAAGTTCACCGTTATATTTCAGGAGATATCGGGGTTACCGCCTAGAAGAGAGATAGATTTTATCATTGATTTAGCGTCGGGTACTCGATCGATATCTCGTGCGCCTTACCGCAAGGCTTCTACGGAGATGAGGGAGCTACGGGACCAGATTGAGCAGCTTTTAGGGTAGGTCTTTTATTCATAAGAGTGCCTCACCTTGGGGCGCCTCAGTGCTATTTATGAAGAAGAAAGATAGATCTCTAAGCCTGTGTGTGGATTATCGGGAGTTGAATAAAGTCACGATACGAAATAAATATTTGTTTCCCCGAATCAATCACTTATTTGAACAGTTGAGAGGATACACCTACTTCTTTAAGATAGATTTGAGATCAGGGTATCACTAGTTACACATCCAGGAGCAAAATGTATCTAAGACTGCCTTTCTGACGAGATATGGGTCTTACGAGTTTCGAGTTATGCCATTTGGGCGAACCAACGCGCTTGCTGTGTTTATGGACTTCATGAATAGGGTGTTAAGAGAGTTCTTGGATCAGTTTTTCATTATATTTATTGATGATATCCTAGTTTATTCTCAGACCAAGGAGGAGCATACCGAGCATCTGCATCAAGTTTTACAAATATTGCATGAGTACGAGTTGTATGCTAAGTTTGAGAAATGCGTATTTTAGCTGCATGACGTACTGTTTTTGGGTTATATCATATCTTCTAGGGGGATATCAGTGGATCCGAGTAAGATGTCAATGGTGAGGGAGTGGGGACAACCCATAAAACCAATGGAGGTGCACAGTTTCTTGGGGTTAGCCGAGTAATACAGGCGATTTATTTGTGGATTTTTGAAGATTGAGAGTCCGTTGACAAATTTTAATCGCAGAGGGGTACCGTTTATCTGGGATGATGCTTTTCAGTTGGCATTTGATAAGCTGAAGGACAAGTTGACTTCAGCACCCATACTCTCACTTCCTAGGGCACGATTGGAGTATCTTGTTTTTATTGACGCGTTCCTACAGGGACTTGGGAATGTGCTACGGTAGGAGGACCAGGCTATAGCTTATGCTTCCCTCAATCTTAAGCCTCACGAAAGGAATTACCCCACCCATGATTTGGAGTTAGTGGCAGTCGTATTTGCACTACGGATTTGGAGACATTACTTTTTGGGATATAGATTTCGCCTATTCACAGATCACAAGTCACTACAGTACTTGTTCACTTTGAGAGAGTTGAATATGCATCACTGTAGGTGGATGAAACTTGTGAAAGATTATTAGTTTGACCTCCATTATGATCGGGGGAAGGTTAATGTAGTGGCAGACGCGTTGAGCAATAGGCCAGTGGGGGATGTACACTGCATCAAAACTATTAACTTGTCACAGTCAAAAATCGTGACAAGCCAAACTTGCCACGGTTAAAGATCATGACAAGTCTGGGGGTGACAACTTTATTTGTAATGGACTTATCACGGTCAAAGACCGTAACAAGTTCATTAGACTTGTCGCGGTCCTGTTGCGTTCAAATATCATGACAACTTTTATCATGGTTAAAGACCGTGAAAAAACCATGACGTAGTAAAAAAAAATTATCACTGTCTTTGAACGTGTCAATTCTGGGCAGAATTTAAAAACAAACTAATGGGCAGTATGACCACTGTCACTGCCACTGCCCATCAATATATTTGTACATGTTATAACAAAAATGTAGATGTCCAAATAAAATATATCCAAATACAATTGAAATAATGTACCAAATCATGGCATATATAATCCATATCCCAATAAAATAGAAATGCAAATATCCATATCGATATTAATATAAAAAAAATACAAATACAATCCAATATCCAAATAAAAAAGATAGAAATAATGTCATGAAGAAGGAGTAGGTAGGAGGAGGTTAGTAGGCCACACGATATATGAATCGAGACAACCTTCGATACGCTGAACTCCGTATTATTCGCGCAACCATGAAGGAGAGTTCTTATTTCCCTCCACCACATACATGACGAGCACTCTTGCCTCAATTTATTGGAGGGGACGTCCATTAACCGGCATACCCGAGTCGAAGTCCAGGTCCCTTAACCCCCTTACTATCGTCTCCCCCACCAAATATGTCGAGTATAAACACGCTCGGCCAATCAATTGTTAACATAGGCCGCTCGACGGGGTCACGATGGGAAATGGATCATCATATGACATCGAGTCCGTGCGTATCGGCAATTAAGCAATGTCGTCCTCATCCTCCTCTACCTCCTTTTTCCTTTTCCTTGCCCTTCCTTTTTCCCTTACCCAACTTTTTCTTTATGAAGGAGAACATATCTAGGACCGTCACCTCCAACTTGATAGTTTCTCGTGATACGTATCCACCTTACGAGCCAACTCGGTGTTGTTCATCTCCATTCCGGTGATCCTAGACTTCCGTAACCGCGAGCTCACCCCCAGTCCTCCCCATACGATCCACCCCGAGCACTTGGCTGAGTGTGTCCGCAGCCAAAAATGCTTTGTCGACCTCAGACTGCGACTCGTGCACTTGCCTAAGCTTTGCCCAAAAAGATAAAGATAAAAAATTACACGATTGGCTAATTAAGTAAATAAAAAATTATAACATAATTGAAATAATTAAACATAAACATACAATGGTGGTTGTGACGCTCGGGATCACCTCCTTGTCGTTGTCCTTGCCCTTTTTTGTCTGAATTTCCACATAGGTATCGAGCCTATGTGGCCTATCCTTAAGGCCACTTCCCGTGTCCTGAAATAAAATAATACGGAATTAGTAAGTAACGCAAAGTAATGATAAATTAGAATAACTAAAATTAATGAACAAGAAAAACTTACCATCCTATGCTCCACCTCGGCATAAGACGTCCCCCCGGAGTAGTGCACGTCCATCTTTTTCACCCGGTTGTCCTTCTCTGATTGGTGAGATGCTAATTGCTGCTCATCAGTCTCACTGTTAATAAACTTTTGCCAATGTGCCAATGAGATAGGCTCCTTCGGCGGGAATGTGTCACGTAGTCTCAGAATGGACTCCCGGGCCTTCCCAAAGTACCGTGCCCAAAAATTCTTCTTCAACATCTTATATTGATTCCTCAATTATTCCAACGTGGAGTCGCGAAGATGTTGGGGCAGGGCGAATTGTTCCTTTCAAACAAATACAAACCAAAAAGAAAGTAAGTGTTAGTTGCTTATAAATATAAACAAAAATATAAATATAAATATACTACCTATAGTGCCCCCTAGATGTTCATCTTGAGGTCAATAGGCACGGCCCTCCAATCAGTGTACCCTAGGCAAACGATCGCCTTCAGTAACTTTAGCGCTCTAGCCAATAATGTTGTATTATTCTCGACGACGGACCCCAATTTGCCCCATTTTGGGGGCCTACTGGCCGAGGAGCCCTCGTCGCCTCCGCTATCGCGCCCGGATGAAGTCATTTTCTGTAAAAATTATTATTAATAGTACAAAAATGTATATGGACTTTGAATTAATGATCAAATCCGATAATAACAATATAGACCAATACCAATTTATACCAATACCAATTTATACCAAACTCAATTTACATTCCAATACCAATAGCAATATCGATTTATATCAATTTCAATTTATACCAATACCAATTTATACCAATACAAAATTCAATTTACACACACGCACACTACACCCCACCCCCGCTCCCGTACACACACTCCCGGGTCATGGACTTTGAATTAATGCTTAAATTGATTAAAATCCTAATTAACATATACACTTGGTTATTAGAAGCATTAAAATGATAAAGTACAAACGAATAAAAAGCATTAAATTGTCGTTCGATAATAAAAAAGCACTAAAATAATACAGCCACTGATCATTACAAATAATTTGAATACTTATTACAAATCTAAAAATTATTTCAAATTCGGGTAATCATTAAAAATGGATTGATATTCAGTAGGTGCAGCCAAGTCATCCACACTATTGTTTAGACACTTTGGCGCATGTAAGACGATTGACCACAACTCGTTGTTGATATACTTCGAGTAAAACACTTGCTTAACCTTTTGAAAAGCACAAACAAATAGCTTATCGCTCATGTGTTCATTGCTATTCAACTTGAACAAATCAATCATGATCAAATTGGTGTCAGGATCAACTTTACAAGCATTATTATCCGCAACTCTTTCCCAATCATAATAAAATACCACCTCTTTGAAGCTTACATAGTCCAATTCAAATATATTTTGAATTACACCATAGTAAGTCATTTCAACTTCAACGAGGTTTTTATCTTTCACGCTCGCTCTAAAGAAAGTAAGAGCCTTGTATGAAATGCTCAAGTTTTGTACATTTGTATTTTTCTCGTACACCCTTGCACCGGATATGTAACCATTCAATTGATACTTTTTGTACTCTTGTGCCATGAACAAGGGTCCAGTGGCTAGACGAGCAAGCCTTGATGTCGCATCACCCGTTTTTAAGAGCTGAGAATATAGATAAATTTATTAGATTAGTTGTAAAGCTTTCTTGTAATGTGACATTTAATAACAATTTTTTTCATCTTAATTACTTCGTGTGACAACCACAACCTAAATTCATTATCTGATTGTGCCATTGTTTTTCATCTTTTATTGTTCTCACATGCTTTATATTTTCTGCATAGATCGTGATGAACATATTAAATAAATTAATCATCTAAAAATAAAAATAATGTAAAAGTTAAAATAATTTAAACTTATTTTTTCCATTCTTTGACATCTTCATGTGTGTTAAATAGATAACGAGCTACTTGTTCATGTTTCAAACTCGTTAATTTCACTCGTTTGCCCATCACATGAGCACCCTCATCGATGAAATCATCATTGTCATCCACTCTAGTCGAGTCGGGCAAATATTCCCCAGTGATGACTCCACGGTGATGTATTCTTCTGCAATTGATCCTTCAATGTATCGTGTATTCTTAACGTAATCTTTGAAAACTTTCATCAATCTTTTAAATGGATACATCCACCGATATCTAACTGAGCCACAACGAAGTGCCTCGTTGCATAGGTGTACCAACAAGTGATGACTTATGTCAAAGAAAGATGGGGGAAAGTACTTATCCAAGACACAAATCGCTTCGTTCACCGCTAATTTTGCGGAGAGTATGTGATCTCGATTGACTACCTTCTCACATAAAAGTGAGAAGCAGATACTAATTTGCATAATAGCCCTCCACAAATCCTTGTGCTTAGAGAAACAGTTCTTAAACAATAGAGGAACCAAATAACCATGTACTACACAACCAGATAATGACCCATAAGCGGGAAAATCATGAATTTTCCACATCAACATAGCTTTTAACGTAAACTCTTCTTTTCTAAAAGAGTCAAATTCTTTCACACCCTCTTCCTTTAACTCATTTAATTCTTCTACCAAAGGAGCCAGGTAGACATCGATGTCCTCACTTGGTACCTTTGACCTAGGTAAATTCAGGTCTCATACACTATGAAGGAGGGAGGTTGAGTTAGCCTAGGATCACTAGCCATACACTATGACTGGTGCTTAGATTTCCAAATGGATTGAATCCATCTGTTGATATTGCCAAATGAATGTTACGCTGTTCTCGAGCAAAATCGAGATATTCAAAACTCATCCTCTTTCAAGGTGTAGAATCAATAGGATGGCGCATGAGATTTTTCACGGCTTCTGCCCTAGCATGCCAAGTCATTACCTCCGTTATCCATGGTACTGTGAAAAGCCTCTTTAATGTAGGCCCAATGAGAAAATATTTCAACACTTTTGAGGTACTTTTAAGCTTGTGTCTTCTTTGCCAATAGATTGGACATATCTAGATTCATTGCAGACAGGACACCGATCGAGATTTTTATACTCCTTTCAGTATAGTATGCAGTCATACACACAAGCATGAATTGATTTATACTTCATCTGCAAACATTTCAAACTATTTTTCATAGTATGATAAATGTTTGGAAGTGTATTCTTCTTAGGTAGAAAGCCCTTCACCCACTTCTAAATTCCTGTCACGCTATTGCCAGACAAACCATATTGGGTCTTCAAACTATGCAAACAAACCATGGAATGTAAATTTATTTGATCTTTCTCACATCCAGAGTATAACGATTGGCTCGCCTTATATTTTAAATTTTGGTAGTCACCGTCAAGGTTTATATTGATATCTTCATGAGCACCTAAACCTTGTATATCGTCAGTGACCTCATTATCTTCCACTTTATGAACTCTATACATATCATAAACTAAATCCCCTAGCATATTATGATCTATATTGTCATCCTCCCCTTGTAAAGGTTGTTGTGAAGGTTGCTCAAGGACAAAAGAAACTTTCGATTCCCAGTGAAAAACCCAAATTCGATAACTATCTTGCATACCCCATCTTAACAAATGTAGTTCAACTGTTTTGCACTTAAACACCTTACCATTCTTACACCTAGCACACGGACACGGAAACTTTTCATCATAAAAAAATCTCTTTGCGTATTTCACAAATTCATTATCACCTCTATGAAAAAAATCCCTTAATCTATTTGTCTCACCCATCCACTCTTTGTATTTAGGATATCCCATCACAGCTACTACAAACAATCACCTATTATAGGTAAGAAGCGTATATTCGTGGATTAGCATAAACAAACGTGTGAATATATAGTTTCCATTAGCATAAATTTATTTGTTTAGTCAAATTCAAATTCAATTTTAATTTGAAATTGAAATTAATATTCAATTTATAATATTAGTTCATATTTCCTCCGTCTCCTCTAAAGGGTGAGTGGCCCTATCTCATTCAAGACCGCATATTTCTGTAATATACTTAATAGCTCATGCACATTGTTTCAATTTGAGGAAAATTTGACAGTGTATCCCCATAGTTCTCCAAGTACACGACATAGATTCGCAAGTGTGAGTGTTATTTCAATTTATCAATTGAAATAACACTTAACATCGCATCATCTAGTATGTACCCAGAGAACATTTAGATACGACTGCAGAACTTCCCCCCAAAGTAACAAGTTTAAGCCACTAATAATATTATTATACAGAAACTATACAGTCCCAAACTGTCCAAACGGGACAATTCGAGAGATCTCATTACCGGGGTAATGCCTCTCGAACGGGTCTAAGGGCTATTGAATGCGTACGCATAAGAACTAGAAGGCTAGTATCTATGCGCACTATATGTAATTTATAGTATGTTTCATTTAATTATGTCTTATCACAATTCAAGAGATTTCATTGAATTATGTATCACCCAATAATTCACATTTGATATGTTCATTAATCAATGACATTCTTAATTACCATATTACCCCACCCTTCTGTTTAGATAGGGTAGTCATTAAGAAAATATAATTATTTAAGGATTTATTAGTGTGAATTAAATTAAGGATTTAAAAAAAATTAAACAACCAACTTCCATATCCAGCCACATCGGTCCAATATAATCCAACAGCAACAACAAACCAACAAATGTGTTTCCCGTACTCCTTCTAATTCATCTACTCAATTAATTCATTTCCAACAACATAAGAAATTAAATAACATGAGAAATTATTTTACAAGGGTGTTTTATGTCATAAGGAGGTCCATTAGTATATTTCAAATGTCCACAGTCATTTATAATATTATTACATGGAATAAATTATTTAGACACTAAAGTCTCACACACACACCCCTAAAAATTATACATATGACTAATTAGCTTCAAGCCCTAAATAATAACACCCAATCATCATCAACAATTTCAAACCTAAATAAGAATACACAAACAATATTTATAATTTCAAATATATTTCATTCTCTAAACAATAAGATTCAATCAATATTAATTTCAAGTCCTAAAATACCCCCCCCCCCCCCCCCACACACACACACACAACCCCTACCCCCCATCCCACCACAACTGCATCCCCCTACCCCACCACCACTGCCCCCACCCACTGCCCCCCTCTCCCCACCACCACCACCGCACAAACACCAACATATACACACACACATACACACACACACACACACACACACACACACACACACAGTTATACACACACATATATACACATATACAAATGAAAGAGAGGGGAAAAAATGTACCGGAATACATAGAGAGAGCAGCGCTGATCGAGAGAGAGAGAGAGAGAGAGAGAGAGAGGGGAGAAACCAAAACGGTGGGAAAAAAAGAGGGATGAGGGTTTTTTGCTGAGAAAGTTGTCACGAATCTGTCTCGGTCTTTGACCGTGACAAGTTCGTGAAAATTATACTTGTCACGGACTTGTAATGGTCAATGACCGTGACAAACTGTTGTCACGGTCATTGACCGTGACAAAAAAATGTGTGTTTTTTATATCACGGTCAATGACCATGATAATGCTGGCAGGCTCAAAGGTGACAATTTGGCCTTTTTGGTGTAGTGGTAGCTGAAGTTTGGAAAGCGAAATGGAAGGAGCTGGGATATGAGGATTCAGTTGCCAGATCATTTATGTCGATTATGACCGTCACCCACCAGATTGTCACAAGGGTGGTACATGCCTAGGCAACAGATTCATTTTGTTAGGATCGGATCAGACAGCTTTTAACTGGGGGAGCAAAGTTGTACTCTGTGAGGTCAAAGGGAGGCTTACGCTTCAACGGGAGATTGATTGACCCATAGGGGGAAGACTTGCGGCACGTAATGATGGAAGAGCCGCACAGGTAACAACTTGCGGTTCATCCTAGAGGGGATAAGATGTACCAAGATATGAGACGACAACATTGGTGGAGTGAGATAAAGAGAGACATTGCAGAGTTTGTCTCGAGGTGTACCACTTGTCAGCTGGTGAAGGTGAATCATCAGAAACCAGAAGGGATTCTACAGCCATTAGAGATTCCAATGTGAAAATGAGAGAGCATTTTCATGGATTCCATTACTGGGTTGCCTACTTCATTTAGGGGTTACGATTCCATTTGGGTGATAGTGGATCGATTGACCAAGGTAGCTCACTTTCTTCCAGTCCGAACGGATTATACTACGAGATAGTATGCCCAGATTTTTATCGCTGAGATAATGAGATTGCATGGGTGTCACTTGATATTGTGTCTGACAGGGACAAGATCTTCGTGTCTCATTTTTGGGAGATTTTTTAGGAGTCCATGGGTAACGAGTTGCGATTGAGTACGACCTATTACCCGCAGATGGATGGGCAGACAAAGAGGACGAATCAGATGTTGGAAGATATGCTACGAATGTGTGTCCTTAATTTTAGGGGAGGTTGGGAGTAATATCTTCCAATGGTGGATTTTACGTATAATAACTTCTATTAGTTTATGATTGGCATGGAACCATTTGAGGCATTGTACGGTAGACCTTTTCGTTCACCCGCTTGTTGATTGGAGGTGGGGGACAATAAGCTACTCGAACCAGAGTTGATTCAGGATACTTCGACCAAAATTGAGTTGATTCGGAGTTGTATACGGATAGCTCAGGATAGACAGAAGAGTTATGTCGATGCCAAGTAGTTCTTACTGGAGTTTAATGTGGGGACCAGGTGTTACTATGTGTATCTCCTATAAAGGGGATAAATAAGGTTCGGGAAGAAAGGGAAGTTGACACCATTGTATGTGGGGTCATTCCTTATCATTGAGCAGATTGGGCCAGTTGCATATAGACTCGGGTTGTCGGAGCACTTGCAGCGGATTCATAATGTATTTCACATTTCTTCGTTGAGGCGATATCTCCGAGATGAGTTATCCCACACTAACATTGCATTGGAAGAGATTGATTTGTAGCCCGATATTTCATACGAGGAGAGGCCAGTTGCTATCCTAGACCATAGTGAGAGGAGATTGAGGTCGAAGGTAGTTCCACTTGTACGTGTTTAGTGGGCGCGCCATAATGCAGACGAGTCTACTTGAGAGCGTGAGGATGAGATGCGGGATAAATATCCAGAGTTATTTCTACCAGGTATTTTCTTTTTCTGAATTTCGAGGTGAAATTCTATTATTAGGGGTGAAATATGCAACACCCCGTAATTTGAATGATTTTTATATTGGGATTAATTAAATTAAAAAAGAGAAATTAATCCAGATTAAAATGAATATTAATTAGCGAGACAATAGTTAATATTTATTTATATTGAGTATTACTTAGTGAACGAGTAATAAATTAATAAGAATGCATTATGATTGTCGTGAGTGAGAAATACGACAGTTACGGTAATTTTAGTCGGGATGCGCGTGTCAGTCATGTTGGGACTTAACTTATGAGATAAAAGGTGATTTAATTATGGGTCATCAAAATGGTCATTTCCAGTGCGCTAATGTGTCCGAAAGGGCCATTAAATGTTATAATTTTGGTTTGATAAAGCCTACACTTTACTACTACCACACAATAATAAGAAAATTTTACATATCCCAATATACCAAAAACAATACGTGCACTAGCTTCTTTACTTTTCGGGAGGGCAAATAATGTAAATACAAGTATGACCATTTACAATATTGTTTGGGTGTCGTTATTACCACTTTAATTTAAAACTTTTGTAATGTATAAGTGTCATCAAAATTATTAAAATTATCACAAAAAGTGTTTTTGAAGTGATAAAGTACTAAAGTGGAGTGTTAATTTTTGTATCCTATTCTTTTATGATAATTTCAAATTTGTAAGACCATATCTTTAAGGCATGTTTGCATACTCAAAAGGCTTAAATGCTTGTTTGCTCCCCCCAAAATTTGATTTGTTCAAAGGAAATAAGCAAAACAATGTTCACATGCAAGTGAAGAGTTGCGGTAAGAGTGGAAAAAAATTAATTAAGAAAATAAAATATGTCGAAAAATGCTAAAAGATAAAAAAGGCTCACACTTCAAGTAAATTGTCTCAGGAGCCTAGTTTATCAGTTTCAGGTCAACAAAATTGGTTAAATTTGCAACAAAATTTTCTAACTCATACAACTTTTGCAAATATGTCGACAACTCTTGGGATGGTGGTACAAATTTAAAATTCATTAACTCTACCTTATTATCGAAATATTTATAGACATGGGTGATTTACAATTTGTTCTCTTTTATTTTTCCTCATTTAGTTTTACCCTTATAATCTTCACTTGTTGGACTTCCTCACGTAGAAGAGTTAAAAATCAATTTTTATAATTCTTTACAACATTTTTTTCACTATTTATGACGTCATTACGAAAGCCCACATTCACCCCCTCTGCCCCTTCCCCACGTAATTGGTTTTCCTTTCCTCGTGTTCATTACATGATATACCATGTGGTGTCAATAGAAGGTAGAAATTTGAGATCTCAACACTCCACAACGGTTTTCTTGGTTGCCTTATTGTGGTGCTTCTCCAAATCAAACTGATAAGTCTATGAGGTTTGTTTATGACATTTTTCACTTGAAAAACTAGTGTAATATGGTGTGGTTTCTTAGCATTCTGCTTATTTTCCTTGTAGGACTATATTAAAAAACAATGATAATAATGCAAGAAAAACTATTTTACATGTCAATTTTAAGATATTGTACTTGTTCCGTTAACTTTTTGATGCACCCTACTCACTAAAGGATCACTAAAGGATCAGTGGGGCAATCTGCTCATGGGGTGGGATGGTGGAGGTTTATTGCTCAGAGGTGGGGTGAGTTCTCTTTACTCACTTCCTACTAGCTCGGGAATGGGAGGCGTATCAGATTCTGGAGGGATAAATGGAGAGAGGGTGGATATTTAGAGAATCTCTTCCTGGGGATGTTTTGGATTGGGGGAGACATGGAGGGCTCAGTTTAGGTTCATAGGCGAAGGGTAGGGGGTCGTGTAGTATGGGACCCTAAGTTTAGGAGTGGTCTCCGAGATTGGGAGCTGGAGGAGGAGGCAAAGGAGTTCTATGAGTGGTCGCGCTTGGCGTCAATTCCATCCTCTGCGGATGATGGTTTGAAGTGGTTGAACACTCATAGTGGTCGTTTTTCAGTTAGGAATTATTATTATGTGCTGAGGGGCCGTGGGGGTGGGACATTACCATGGAAGACAATTTGGAAGTGCTAGGCGCCTCCCAAGGTTTGCTTCTTCGTGTGGACTGATGCTAGACAGGCTATCTTGACAATTAAGGGGCTTCAAAATAGAGGGAGGAGGATGGTCAGTAGATGTTGGTTATGTAAGGAGGAGGAGGAGATGACCAATCACCTCCTGCTACATTGTCAGGTGACTAAGAGCCTGTGGGATTTGATCTTTACCCTTTGCCAGATTCGATGGGTTATGCCGCGTACGGTGTTTGAGTTGTTGGCATCCTGGAGGAGGCCCAGGGGTTGGGATGATCCTTGAGTGGCATGGATGAAGGTCCCTCATTGTATTTTTTGGACCGTCTGGCAGGAACGGAATAAAAGGCGCTTCGAGGGGGTAGATCTTGACCCTGCTCGAATCCGATATAGTTTCCTTAGTCTTCTACTTACTTGGTATAGAAAAAGGCATATTTCGTCGTTATCCCACCTCCTAGAGTTCTTGGAGGAGTTCTAGGTCCTTGGTTTATCTGTTATGGGCTTCGGCTACTTGCTTTATGTTTTTGTATACTTCCTGTATACGGGTTTCCACCCCCTTAGGCGGGTTTGTTTCATTGAATCAGTTAGTTATCCAAAAAAAATTAGCTTATAGTAATGTTCCTTTATAATGTACCCTGTTTGCCCTATGATAATATAACCCCTTCCTTTAGAGTATGGATTTTGATGTACTCTCCTTAGTTCAAATTTTTATACATGAATTTATGTATTGTGATTTTTTGGGAAGCATTGAATATAAACCAAACATGCATTCGCAGTTTGGGGGTAAAATTGAATCCAAACAAAAAAAAGGTTTGCGATTTAGGTATACATTTTGCATTGCCCATATGTAGTTTGCCATATGACAACGTTCTGAATTTTATGAATAATATAACATGATAGCAATAGTTTCCATCACTACATATACACATACAACTTTGTCCAAAATCTTATGTGCAAACCTATTATCTTCCATGTTGAGACTTGAAACAAAGCTTGATCATTCACTAAGATATATGAATTTAAAAGAAAATTCTTGATCATTGACTATAGTCCACAAAAACATTTGTTGACACTAAGGTCCATCACACCCTATGTATACCCTGCATAATACAAAGATTCGTGTATATATTATATTATTCGGCGTATAAATTAAAAAAATTCCATTTACATTACAAAAATTCATGTAAACATTACTAAAAAAAGAATTAAAAGTTATTCATCATATCCTAAATTTATAAAAACTTATCTACCCAAGAATAAATCTAAAAAGAGAGGAGAAAACGAAAAAACAATGGCACTTTTACATCTGAGTCTGACCTCACCACCTTCCAGTAGTATTTGTAGTACTGACATTGCCCACTTCCAGAAAAACAGTCAAACAAACAACATATAAATATCATCTAATGTCCTTTTAGGAATGCTTTATTATTTTGACCCTCTCTAAACATATTTCAAAATATTTCTCCTGAAATAATCAAAATAAAAAAGCAATATGAGGCCACAACAATTAAAGAAAGGAATTTACTTTGTGATTGGAATATATAGATAATCTTCCATAGAACTAGATATTTAGAGGACGACCATTTTGCAAATATAATACAAACATCAAGATGGTATTCATTCACCCCATGTTGTCCGATTGGCGTTAACTCAAACCCACCTAACATTAGTTTAAAGATAGAGGAAATTATTCAAGATGATTAAGAGCAAGATTATTTGTTTAATGATAAAGTTTTTTTTACTATGACCCCTAAGATAATTTCGTAACTAGACTTAACCCCCTACTTGTCGTATATTCATTAAATGACTTGATCTTGAAATTTTATTTCGATATAAGGATAGAGATGATCTATCTATTACTTACATATGTTTTGTAGCTCCAGAGAAGACATATTTTAGGTTAGTCAGATCGAGTAGTATTAGGATTATAATAAGAGTTGGGTATCACACAAATAATATGCCCATGATGGAATATTAGACTATAGTTAGTGAATTGTATATTATACGTTGTCAAGAGCCCTAACAATTAGTAACTAATGAAACGGTTATATAATATTTCACAAGGTGCAAAAATGTTGAACACACGTTTCATGTTCCCCAAGTTCTCAAGGTTTTAAGGAAGTAAAAAAGGCTCCTCGCACAAATGAAGCCTCTGGATGTCGATTCACTAAAGCGAAGTATCTCCGAATTTTTTTAAAAAAGAAAACAAGAAAGAACAGAAAAATAATTTTAATCAGACTTGTAAATAATTAAGTGTTATTCTATTGGACGTCAAACACTCACACAATACCACGGTAATAAAAATAAACCTAACCCTTACAATTACTCCGATGCACACCCCAAACAATACTAGAGTTCCTCTGTCCATTTATTTTTTTCCACGAATCCGAAAAAATCTGCCATTTCTTTCTGGCTAAACATTCCCATGACAACTATAACAACATTCATCCACAAAGAAGTGATTTGTCTATAGTAGACGACTAAACAATTAATTAGAAAAAAACGAGATTGAAAAAATAGCTTACTTAATAGAGGAACCAACTGCTTATTTTATAATCAAGGTTAAAGTAGAGATCAGTCAATTATGACTTCAATTAAGGGAGACAAGATCCAAAAATAAGGAAGAAAAAGTAAACAAGTTTTTTAACACTTCCCGTCAAGCTGGAGCGAATTTTTTATGAAAGACTTCAAAATTGGTGAACCAACAAGCTTGTTAAACATGTCTGCAATATGTTCTGATGATGGGATGGATGATAGAGTGATAATACCATCTTGAACTTTCTCACGAATAAAATGAGCATCAGCCTCAATGTGTTTGGATCTTTCATGGAGCATAGAGTCAGAGACCAATATTATGGCAGACTTCTTATCACAAAATAAGGATAAGGAGTCTGTCTCGTTAAATCCCAACTCAGTGAAAATAGATTGAATCCAAAGAAGCTCACAGGTGCCTTGTGCCATGGCATGATATTCTGACTCGGGATAGGATTGCGAAACAAAAACTTGTTTCTTATTTTTTTAAGACAAAAGATGTTAACCATAAAAGTACAAAACCCAGAAGTAGATCGTTTATTCATCTTTGGTCCAGCATAATCGAAATCTTTAAAGCATGCGATCCCAGGCTGTTTACCCGAAGAATAAAATAACTCGAGACCTAGGCATGATTTAAAGTGCCTCAAAATGTAATAGAATGCATCTAGATGCGCTGTCCGTGGAGCATTCATAAATTGACTCACAATGTTAACTGCAAAGGCTAAATCAGGTCGAGTATTAGTCTAATATATGAGGCAGCCTACCAGTCGCTGATATGAAGTAGGATTATCCAATAAATCCACTGATTCTGGAGTGAGCTTATGATTAGGAACCATTGGAGTAAAGACTGTTTTACAACCTAGCAACAAAATGTCCAAGGTATACTTATTTTGGGGAGAGAGATATCCCATGCAGGATCTAGCAACATCTATCCCACGAAAGTAACGGAGATTACCCAAATCCTTAATATCAAAGAAGAATCCAAGATGCTTCTTAACTTGAGCAATTCCAACCGAGTCATCTCTAGTGATGATAATGTCATCAACATACACAGAGAATGATAAACCTTCCATTAGATTACCAATGGATGAAGTAGAGTGGCAATGCACAAATTTCGTAGTCAATATCACATCACTAAAACAACTGAACCATGCCTGAGGAGATTCCTTTAACCTCCCAACATACTCCCCTTCAACCCAAAATCATGGAGGTGGATCTATATAAATGGTGTCAAGAAAATCACCATTAAGGAATGCATGATTAACATCTTGCTAGTGAAGCCAAGAATGATAAGGCGCAAGAGACGCAATGAGATGAACTTTAGTCAGCTTTGCTACAGGATCAAAAGTATCAAAGAAACCTTATCCGAGTAAAACCCTTAGCCACCAAACAGGCTTTGTAATAATCAATATAACCATCATGAAGTATTTTAGGCTAAAAACTCACTTGCAACTGACGATTTTTACATCGGGAGGAAGCAACACAAGATCCCATGTATGATTTTCTAAAGAGCATCCATTTATGCCCTCATAGCAACAACCCATTGGGGGTGCTGAAGAGCCTCAAATTCAGAGTAAGGAATGGAAATTGAGTTAATCTTCCCCGAGTTAGAAATACTATTATAAGAAAGAACCTCAGATAAAGGATAGTTAATGTTGCTAGTAAATCCAGTTCAATTAGGGGATTACATTTACAAATGCGATATCATGGAGCA
The DNA here is from genome assembly GCA_949130495.1 of Sambucus nigra. Lineage (NCBI taxonomy): Eukaryota > Viridiplantae > Streptophyta > Magnoliopsida > Dipsacales > Adoxaceae > Sambucus > Sambucus nigra. The sequence goes on along the minus strand of OX422222.1, from coordinate 466,933,674 downwards.
GTAGGTTGAGAAAGAATGGGAATGGAAGGAGAATGTATACCTGAAACTAAAGGAGCTTCTGGTAGGGGATCCTAAGGGAGAGAGCGCCGGTAGTAGGCCTGTAAAGGAGGAAAATAGGGTGATGATACAAGTTCCATAGGGAACTCAAAGATGGGTGAAGGATAAACTGGAGGTGAGTCCTCAACAGTGATAAGAGTCATAGAAGCGGGTTACTACTGTATAGAAGCAAACTTACCATAGAAATGAACATCTTACAAAAAAGTAACGTCCAATGAGTGATACATATGTTTAGACATGGGATCAAAAAAGATATACCCTTTAGACATAGTAGAGTAACCTAAGAAGACACATTGAATAGCCTTATCGTCCAGTTTGGTGAGTTTAGTGTTGCGATTTTGAACAAAAATTGTGCATCCAAATACTGAAGAGAGAAGAGGAGAAAGAACATAAGCGAGCCAAAGAATTTGAAGTGGATATTTACTTGATAAGATATGACTTGGAGTACGATTGATCATATATATGGTAGTAAGAACAACTATATGCCAGAAATATGTAGGAACTTCCTTCCCTCATAAAAGACATCGAACAATAGACATAATATGGCAATTTTTGCATTTCGCCACACCATTTGTTCAGGAGTATATGGAGAACTCAATTGTTGCAAAATTCCCTGTTGATTCAATTAGGAACGAAATTCATTTGAGACATATTCATGGCCATTATTGGATCAAATATTTCAAACCATAATATTATAATAGGTTTGGATCATTCTTAGAAGATGAGAGAACACATGAACTACTTCAGATTTCTTCTTCACATAGTATCGATGACTAGATAAGATAGTGACGAGAGATGATTCCCATACATCCATATGAATTAAATCAAATGAATCAGGTGCACGATGCATACGAGGAATATAACTAGAACAAGAATGTTTTGAAAGTTCACAAATCATACACTAAAATTAATGAGTTTTATAGACTTTATTAATGATGGAAATAACATGCGTAAGTATCGAAAGTTAGCATGTCCAACACAGGCATGCCACAAAGACAATGTTTATATGATAAAATGTAAGGATGATACTCAAGTAACATAGAAGCGAGAAGAACAGACCTCTCAGAAGGTAGAGGTGGAGGATCTCTAAAGTAATATATCTCATCTTGCTCATAACCCTTACCAACAATTTCCTCGAACTTAAGTAATGTAACAAACAAAAACCATGTAAGAAGATGACATAACAATAAAATATTTTGGTGTGGTTACTGACAGACAGTAGGTTGAAAGAGAAGTTAGGGACATGTATAATAAAGGAGATGATAATATGAGGTGAAAAGTTCAGATTTTATTTACTATGTACTTGTGCAATTAACAAGACAAACAGACTAGTGTACAGGAGTGAGAGGAGAGGTAAACAAGGCAACTCACCCTTCATAAGATCATTAGCTCCTGATTGTAGAACCCAAGTGCGTGTCCTAGTAGTAACATGAAAGGTGGTGGGAGAACATATAACAATTGTGGAAGTAGAAGGCACACCGGTATTTGATGTGAGTAATCCCAGTTAATTTTAAAGTAGACTAATGTGTGTATAAAACATGTTTATATCTGAAATAGAAGTGTTTGGTTTGGATGTAGCTTCATCAATGACAGAAGAGCGGTAAAATCCTTTTGTTTTATTTCGTAAGAATTTCTATTTCCAAGTCGGGGTGAAGTTTAAAGAAGCAAGCCTTAAGATGACTTATTTCTTCATAATGACTGCATATCATAGTGCTCCCAATTTGATGATATCTAGAGTTAGCAACAAAATCCATTTGATCAGTAATAATGACTGACTCAAAAATAGGAGTAAAATACATCTGAAGTACACAAAGTCGGTGTTCATCACTCTCAATAGTCAAAGCTTCATAAATAGAGGGTATAGGTGATTAAGAATATGAGCACGAAGGGGTTCAAACTCAGGTTTCAATCCCATTAAAAACTAGTATGTGTACTGACGATTGAGTCTCTTAATGACTATATTAGCAACATCGTCTGAAAACATGCTCAAAGGTTCATATTGAGCCAACTATTCCCACCTAGTTTAAAAATACCCAAAATAATCCACAACATAAAGCTGCAAACTGGCATGTGAGGCCTTCAATATATCCCAATAAAGTTAAAAAATTCTCCTGTCATTGCAAGCCTATGCATACATTTGTGTTAAGGCAGTTGTATCATAAAAGTAAATATATTGTGTATCCTAGGTTCCATAGAGTTAAACAACCAACCCATATTGGAACATTTATCCATATTCCATTGGGCATATTTTGGGTCCTCAATGGCGAATTTTTTCTTCCTGCCAAGAATCCAACCCGTCTTCCCTTTTCCACCATAATACAAACAGAATGACCGAGACCAAGAGGCAAAATTTGTACCATTTAATAACACATTGGTTACCCATTAGGCATGTGTGTGTTGAGAAGGAGTAATATCAATAATTTTGGCATTAGAATTTTCCATATTAACAAGGAACTATGAGCCAATAATCTGTCAGACATAATAAATAGCCTAGAGAGATGAAAAGAAACTCGGTGATAAAACGTTGTTGCCTAATACACCAGCAACCACAAGAAAAATAGTAAAGACCCAATGGACGTTTAGTTCATGTTAGGAACTAGGCAATGCCTCTAAAACAGGGCTCAAAATAGTGAGGAAAAAAATACTTGTACTAATACTGTTGTGGGCTGATGAATTGGCTGGGATTTAGAAATAATGGAAGGAGCTGAAAGTGGAGGGAGAGAGGGGTTTATAGCTGAGAGAGTGATGGGAAAAAGAAAACAGAAGAAGAGGAACAAAAAAGAAATACGGTTGTGCTTTGATACTAAAAAGGAGATTGAAAAAATAGCTTACTTAATAGAGGAGCCAATTGCATATTTTGAAATAAAAATTTTGAGTAAAAATCAGTCAATCAAGACTTTAATCAAGGGAGATAAGATCCTATAATTAAGGGAGACAAGATCGTAAAATAAGGAAGAAAGATTAAACATGTTTTCCAATAGTAAAAAAAATCAACTAACTTAATGGGAGGAGAACCAACTAACTCAAATTGCAGAAAACACTTGTCCATAGGGATTCCGAGAAAGAACAATCGAGTAAAATGCTATTAATAAACTCATAGTTCATTTTGCACAAAATGCAACAGTAGGACAACTAACAAGAAATATATATATTACATTGAAAGATACCACAAGTGTTCACCCTTCTTCTAGGTGCCATGCAAATATTTGGACTTTTAGAGGAATTTCAGTTTTTCCAAATCATGTGTTAAGGTTTTCGAATGGGAAAATATGGAGTCAATTAGAATTTCAAATAAGGACTTACAAGAGATATACCTGAGTTAATTTTCAAGCAAACCCTTTTATCACAAGATTCATAGTAGAGACAGAGACGATCAATCAAAGAAAGGAAATAAACGAAGTCATGAAACTCTCAACCAATGAGATTGATTCTCACAGAAAGGTTCCATGATTAGTTAAAACAAGGAAACTCATGAACCTCTCAACCAATGAGATCGATTGTTACATAAAGGTTCCATGATTAGTTAAATGGAGAGTCACAAAAGATATGATATTGCAAGAATTAAGAGATATTCTATGAAGTATACAATAACAGTCGTGGTATTGGTCTATGACTTGGCCACCAAATTTTTAACCCAACCTTAATATTAGTATCCATTTCGAAAAATATGCAATGATATGATCTTTAAAGAGCCCAAAATATTTTATAAAAGAAAAATGCAGAAAAAGTTCATAAAATAAGTGTAAGGAACACGGATCAATCGGATAACTACAAAATCATCATATATAGTATGGTATAGCAATTTCTAACTGAATATCTTAGCGCATGGTGCATTTGTCAGTATTGATTCAAAAGTTATAAGCACGCGACTCCAAAATCATCATATATAGTATGGTGTAGTAATGTCTAATTGGATATCTTAGCACACGGTGCATTTGTTAATATTGTTTCAAAACTTATAAGCACGCGACACCAAATATTTGTAATAAAAAAATAATATATAAAGAAGTTGCAAAATTATAAACATATATGTATATAAGTATACACATAAAACTTTATTATACATTTCAATAGTTAATACATCTATAATCAAATGATGGAATTCAAATAGGGATACATAAGAGCACATCGCAACGCAAATTGATATTTAGGCCAAGTTTCGGGCGGACCGATATAGGATGAGTCATCAATATTTAAGTCGGATCAAACCAAGTTAGTAAATTTCGTCTATCTCACTACTCATAATTTGAACTCGGAGATGTTTCTCAGTTCCAGTCAATACTATGAACAACAATGTAGAGAACGAGCTTTCATTATATTATTTTATTTTTATTTTTATTTTGGGGAGGGGGTATTTATTATGACTTGGGTATCTTAATCGCTAGTTTGTGAAGTTGATCGCATACAACTAGGCTACCCCTTGGGGTTTCATTAAATCATTGTTGAATTCTTTTATTTTCACATCAAATCACGTCCTAAGTAGCCTTTATCATGTTTATCTAATTGGACGCTTATTGGTGATAAAATTCCTATAATTGGCAGATAGATCTTCAGGGGAAAATAATTGGCAAGAATTTCAACAGAAATATAGTATTAAAAACAAGTCAATCTGATTTCACCCAAAACCTAGATGAGAAATCATGTAACAAAACCACATTCAAAATGAGGCAATAATACTTCACTGTCAAAAAACCCTATCACGGACTGAGCACTACCGAGCATCTCACTCCTTATTTGATAAGCAAAATCAAGTCAGATAGCTAAATAGAAAAGATTCAATCAATGAGACATCTTTGACAAACCTTATACTCTTTACGGACCCAGATGACTCAAAATGCACAACGCATTCAACAACACAAACGTGAATAAAAGATTAGGGTATTCTAAAAAAATGAGCACCAATAGTCCAAACTTGCTTAATCCTCAATATGGTTTCTTTTAAATCAAGATTTTTAAAATCAGCATCACAGTGAAAAGTCATGACTATCTCCTGTTATTTATTAAAGTGGGAAACAAATTGATTGGAATTGTTTTTTAATTAGAGATATTGATTATCGTTAGAGTCCTGCCCTCATTTTGATCTTTCCAATTGATGAGCCAACTGGCTAACACGTCTTGAGGAGTAATTCCAAACTCCAAAAACTGTATTTTCCAGTGACAAAATACATAAAAAAGAGTACATGCTTTAACTTATAACTTCCTTAGAACTTTTAACATTTTTTTAAATTTTGTGACTGCAACACCCCGTTTCCCTTCCTTTTTCCCAAATAAGTTTGACACGTTTGTGATCCTCCAACAGAAGGGGTGCATGTGTATACACAACCATTCTGGAGTGATGAATACATTGTGAATAAAAAAAATCACATGAAACAATACTAATTAAACTAGGATGATGATATATGGTGCTCCAAGAATAATAGCTACAAGTTTATTCACTAGAGAATGCACCAGTACACATACGTTTTTGGAGTGTCAATAGCTTCCCACTAGATTAATCATATGTGCAACTCAAGAACTTTATGTGTTCCAATATAGTTACATGAGAGGTTGGTAACTTTAAGAGAATAGTAGTTGATTGTTTCTCTACCAATGGGTACATCTTGGTTGTCATAAAAGTTAAAAAGAAGGATGAATCCAGACTATTTTTCCACCATCCATTATAGAAATACTCAAACGCGATGAGAATTTGGTATCAGAAATTTGAGGGGGAGGGGGTGAACATTATAAACATGATAAAATAAACAACACTTGAAATATTTTTTTACCAAATATTTGATAATAATCCTATTGGGACTTACATGCGAACTACTATTGCGAACTCAATCTTGGAGTAAAATGAAGTAATAGACAAAATACACTCACTTGTGCAAGAATCTTTATATAGTCCAAAATGTTATGCAAGAGTTAAAAGCTACCTCTCAATTAAGATGTCCACGTGGAACCTCCTAATCTTTTTAAACCTCTCTCTTATTACGGAGCCTACAATAAAGTTTCAACCCATCCAATAAAACCCATTCTCTTCTCCAAACTGTCTGTTTCAAAGATCCTTTGTTTACCCATCTCTTCAATCTTTTACCCCACCGCCATTTCCACATTCCTCTCTCTTTTCTTATTTAGTCTTTATGCCGCACATTGCAAGCCTACAAATACAACACAAACCCCCAAAGTTCACAGAGATTGATCATCGAAAAATATAAAGATCGATCTGAGTCACACTGAGTGAGCCATGAACACCACTCTCTTCCTCCTCCGTCCAAACCTCCTCACCCCACCCACCCTCCACACCCACTGTCACCTTCATCCTCAACTCAAAACCCACAAACTATTTCTTCAATTTCCTCACACGCCACCCCGACTTGATAATGTGGCCCGACGATGATGACGCCGATGGCGGCGATGACTACGATATGGATGAAGACGAGGTCGAGGAAGTCGACAACAAGAAGGACTACAATTTGGAGTATGACCCCATCGCCGGCAGCGGAGATATTTCCATTATCAACAGAGAGAGCTTCGTGTCTACCCAAGTTTGGGACTTTGAAATGGTGGTTGATTATCAGATTAACGAGGATGAGTTTCACAAGATTACTTTGCTCGATTGTGATTTCTTTATTAGGAAGCTTTTATGAGTTCAGAGAGGCATGTATTCTATTTGTTTTTCTCTCTAGGATTTCATCAATTGGGGTTTCTTTCCTTTTGTCTCTTTACTCTTTAATACATGTTTACATTACCTATTGTTGTTTAATGTGATGGGTTCCACCTGAGACAAAAATCATTTTATTATGGCATGCTTTAAATTCCATGTTTTATGCCATGTTTTATGGTTGTCTCCATGTTTTAAGTTCCATGTTTTATTGTTGTTTTGTCTTCCATTATTATGTCTTTTATGTACTATATAAGTGTGATGCATGTAAGAGAGAAAAGCAAGAAAATCATTTCTAATCAAATAGCCTTCTATCCGTAAGCTTCAATATATTCTCCTCTTTATTTATTTCCTCCTTCTCACCTCAACTTTCATATATTATCAAATTGTACCTTTTGTACTTAGCCTTTTTCACAAAACATCCAACATAAATGGTATCAGAGCTTTGTATCAAAAGGACCTAATTCTGTCCAAAAAATTCAAGTTGGTATCCAAAAAAAAATTCAACAAGTTGCTGTCCAAAAAAAGTCAAGTTGCTATCCAAAAAAAATTCAACAAGTTGTTGTCCATAAAATTCAAGTTGCTATCCAAAAATTTATATTGTTGTACAAATTTTGTTTAATAAAGTTGTTGTCATTGTCCGAAAATTCAAGAAGCTACTGTCAAAAATTCGAGAAGTTGCTATCAAAATATTCAGAAAGCCAAGGAGTAAAAGATTTGAAGAAAAATTATCATGGCAAGCTCAATCAATTCCACTTTAAATATTCAACAACCTTCAATCCCAATATTTGAAGGTGAGAATTATGATTTCTGGTGTATCAAAATGAAGACTCTCTTTATATCCCAAGATGTTTGGAATTTAGTCCAAAATGGGTATGACGTACCTGAATCAACGACAACGCTGTCAACTGCTCAAAAGGACCAATTGAAAGTTTCAATGAAGATGGATGCTAAAGGTCTCCTTAACATTCAACAAGGCCTAGGAAACTCCATTTTCCCAAGAATCATGGGAGCAACCAAGGCCAAGGAAGCATGTGACATTATTCAAGAGGAGTTTCAAGGAAATACACAAGTAAGAGCTGTTAAACTTCAATCTCTTAGGAGGGAGTTGGAAAATATGAAAATGAAGGAGAATGAAACTCTAAAAGAGTTCTCTTCAAGATTCACATAACTTCTCAACCAAATGAAGGTGCATGGTGATCAAATAACCGACAGAAGAGATGTAGAGAAACTTTTAAATAGCCTACCTCCAAAATTTGATTCTCTGGTGGTTGTTATTGATCATACTAAGGATACATCTAAGATGAAAATCCAAGAATTGTTGGGGTTCTTAAAGTCATTCGAGCAAAGATTATTACAATGCTTTGAAAAATCTATTGAGAGCGCGTTTCAATCTAAACTCAGTTTCAAACCCCAAAATAGTGAAAGAGGCTCTTCAAGTCATGATGGAAGAGAGTTTGAAAGAGGTGGTAGATAAGGAAGAGGCCGAGGAAGAGGAAGAAGCAGTGGCAGAGGAAGATTCAATAATTTCAAAAAATTTAGAAATGTAGATTTCTTCCAGTCTCAACGATGCAATATATGCAACAAAAGTAGCCATGCGGAGAAAGACTGTTGGTTCAAAGGAAAGCCTCAATGTCACAATTGCAAAGGCTTTGGTCATTTGAAAAAGAACCGTAGATACAAGAAAAATCAACCAGCAAGCTGTGCGAAAGAAAAAGAAGGTGAAGGAAATTTATTATATGTATGTCAAAATGCCTCTGAGCAAAAGAATGATGTTTAGTTACTTGATAGTGGTTGTAGCAATCACATGACCTGTGACAAAGACGTGTTTATTGACATAGATACAACCATCAACTCTCAAGTGAAAATGGGAAATGGTGCATTAGTCCATGTAAAGGGAAAAGGAGCAATTGGTGTTCAAACCAATAAAGGAGCTAAGTTCATTCACGATGTTTTACTTGTTCCGGACTTAGCACAAAATTTGCTAAGTGTTGGAGAACTAGTAGAACATGGATATGCTATCCACTTTGAGGAAAATAGGTGCACAATTTATGACAAAGGACAAGAAAAACAAGTTGTGAAGAAGATAAATATGGAGAAGAACCGTAGCTTTGCACTAATTTTCAAATATGGTGGAAGTTTTGCCTTCAAGGCAGAATCTGTAGATGAATCGTTGTTGTGGCACAGAAGACTTGGTCATTTGAATTTTCATGGTCTCAAGTTACTTTTCCAAAAGAATTTGGTTCAGGGGATGCCCACTTACTTTGAAGAAAAGAATGAAGTATGTGAAAGTTGTGCTCTCGAGAATCATCACAGAAAGCCTTTTCCGAAAGAAGTTTCACGGAGAGCAAAGGAAGTACTCGAGCTAGTTCACACTGACGTATGTGGTCCAATGAATACTCATTCTCATGGAGAAAATAAGTACTTCATACTCTTTATTGATGATTTCACAAGAATGACATGGGTATTTTTTATGAGGCAAAAATCTGAAGTTTTTACAATTTTCAAGAAGTTCAAAAGTTTTGTGGAAAAACAAAGTGGGCATTTTATCAAAGTTTTGAGAAGTGACAATGGAAAAGAATATACTTCCAATGAATTTGGAAAGTTTTGTGAAGATAAAGGTGTAGAAAGACAGCTCACAGTTAATTATACTCCACAACAAAATGGAGCATCATAAAGGAAAAAATAAACCGTGATGGAGATGGCAAAATCAATGCTTCATGAAAAAGGACTGCCTAAAGTATTTTGGGCGGAAGCAGTATACATAGCGGTATATTTGATAAATTGATGTCCAACAAAAATGGTCTGGAATCAAACTCCCATTGAAGCCTGGAGTGGGAGAAAGCCATCAGTGCGTCATCTCAAAATCTTTGGTTGCATATGTTATGCTCATATTCCGAAAGAAAAGCGGCGGAAGCTAGATGAAACAAGTGCGAAGTGCATATTTATGGGCAATAGATCTCAATCCAAGGGATATAGTCTGTTTAGTTTGAAAAGAAACAAAGTGATCACAAGTCGTGATGTGCTATTTGACGAAGGTGCTATTTGGAACTAGGAAGAAGGCAAAGTCAAGGAGAAGACAATTCTTCTTGAGGAAGAGCAACAAAAATCAACAATTGATAATGAGAGCAATGAAGATTCACCTCAATCATCTCCACGATCAAGCTCATCATCACCATCATCAAATGGTTCTCCAAGTTCATCCTCATTTTCATCACCCATAACTCCAAAAAAATGAGGAGTTTAAGTGATGAATATGAGAGATGTAACTTTTGTACCATTGAGCCAGAAAGTTTCGAAGAAGTCGTAAAAGAAGAAACGTGGAGAAAAGTGACGGAGGAGGAAATTAATGTTATTGAGAAGAACAATACATGGCATCTTGTTGAAAAGACAAAAGACAAAGATATCATTGGGGTGAAGTGGATTTACAGGGTCAGGTATCACTCTGATGGCACCGTACGAAGAAATAAAGCAAGATTTGTGGCAAAGGTCTACACACAATAACCCGATATCAATTTTCATGAAACATTTACACCAGTTGCACGTCTTGACACTGTAAGAGGCATTATTGCTATGGCGGCTCAAAAAGGTTGGTCATTGTACCAACTTGATGTTAAATCGGCATTCCTAAATGGAAGGTTAGAAGAAGAAATTTATGTTGAACAACTTTTGGGTTTTGTTACCAAAGGAGAAGAAGAAAAGGTGTACATGTTGCAGAAGGCCTTGTATGGTCTAAATCAAGCGCCACGAGCATGGTATAGTAGCATTAATGGATATTTCACTGGGAATGGATTCAACAAAAGCAAGAATGAGCCTACCTTGTATGTCAAATGCAAAGGTACATCTGATATTCTTATTGTTGCACTTTATGTTGATGATTGAATTTTTACTGGAAGTAGTGAAAAGATGGTTGTGTGACACCCCGACTAATTAAATACCGGGTAGCTACTCCTTTATTAAATTAATTCAAAATGCCAAGTTGGCTCAGTTAATAGCATCACTGTCAAAAACATTTTATTATTACTAACCACCTAGTATTTCAAAAGTAAGTGCCAAATTTTAATTTAAGTCTGAATAACAAGCAACAAGTGTAATGAAGGAATAAATAATCACCATTCACCAAACTGAAGTAAAAATAACCATCACATAAGGTAAGTACAGACTGGAGGAAAACTCCTCACAACAACCCATAACTGAAATAAATAAAGGAATACTGAAACAATACATGCTAAAGTCTGAAAACTGAAATGTAAAAGATGTCTCTAATGGAAATGGGCAACATGCCCTACAACTGATAGATAATAAATCTGGAATCCAAGTGATAGAAGCGTCTATATGCAAATCCCTGTAGCTTCCACAAATAGCTACAGCTCGTCATCAGAATGAGAATCCTATGCTTGGTGACCCTGTGGCTGGGCACCTAAAATGGTTTTACAAGAAAAAGATTTGAAAAGCAAACGGGTAAGAGCCCGAATGTGGAGTTATATTTAAAACCTGCAAGTGCTTTAAAAACATTTAAAGCATTAAATGTAAAGTACATGTTAGGACGTGCACTCACATGATATTCTCACCTCTCGTCTAACTGTGCACTCCTAACGTAAGCACCCATCTAAATACACTAACACCTAGCTAAGTGTCATACTATCCAGCTAGACCGTTGTAAATTCTACCCTTAATACTTGGTTCCATTAACATTGTAACGCTCGTAACTGAATAGGGATATGACGTAAACTCATATGATCAATATGCAATATATTACTCTATCAACTAACCCGTCATGTTTCTCGAAACATTACCGTAATTATATTCACAACATTAACATGAAGGTTCTCATTAATTAAGTGTATATTATTCACATCATAAATATACAATACAAGCACCCCGAGAACTAAGCTGCGGTGCACACATACTCTGCTATCCATCCCGGTACATCACGTACATAAGGATCACATATTTCGAATCTCTCAGGAATAGTTCAGATAACACAAATCACAAATAGTGGAGGCGAACACAGTCACATCACATGGGTCACGTACATACCTACGCTCCCACGATCAGCGGACTTATTAATATACCAATAAGTCTTTCTCTGAACTATGTTCATCGAGGTACCAGTCTATATCCCCCCCGTAGGCACATAAGGATTAGAGGGTCCTAAGCGAACGCAAACCTCCCGTGATAGCAAGTATGGTAGGTATGTCATACACACAATGAATATATCAATACTAAGTAATACACGTATCTTAGTAATCACCATAGTTTAATTGTAGTACTTTCTCACTCTAGTACCAATATATAATTCACACACTTTGTACGCTTCCGGTTTATAATAATACACGCCATAATTTATTCTCACGTCGTAGTAGACACTCACGTCACAACCCAAACAGTCCATTATTTAAATCACTAGTATATAATTTACTCCTCATAATATCCCAATGTCCCACATCTATCAATACAACATCAAGGGTTTGTTATCTCTATCCACGAACCAGTTTACGGGACTCAAAAATCAAAACAGTCCAAAATACCCCAAACTGCCAGCTCGTTAGAAGTCTCGTTCGAACGAGACTGTTCGAACGAGATCCAGTTCGTTCGAACGAACTGTGCCTTCTAACGATATCTCGTTCGAACGAGATATCGAACGAAACTACCCCTCGTTAGAAGAGACTCGTCAACTCGTTAGAAGCTCGTTCGAACGACCTGGGGATTGCTTCTAACGACTGACCAGTTTCGGCCCAGATTTTTCCCCATCTCGTTTTTATCCATTTTTATCACTTCTAATCTCTTCCAAAGTTCATCCCAACAACGTTTTAGGGTCTCTAATTCATCCTTAACATATTCAAGTCATCTCCTAACATGTTTTCAAGGATTAATTCTCTCTAACATCAATCAAAATATAAATCTCTACACTTTTTTCCCAATTATTTCAAGGCCATGAACCCTAACTTTTTGAATCATGAATTTACCCAATAAAATTCGTTTTAAATTTCACCCAATCATAAATATTATCAGTATGAACATCTACCTATCATTCTACATGCAAATCCACCTCAAGATTTCAAGTTCTAGGTTCAGTTAGCATGGGTTTTCATTATCTTTCAAGAACAATAAATATTCATCAATTTCTAACATGGAAAAGACATTCTCTAAAATTAAATGGAATAAAGTCACTTGCCTTGGTTCGATTTCTGATTTTGGTGTAGGTTTGATGAAGTTTTATGCAGAATTTCTTCTCTCTCCAAGCTCTCTTCTCCAATGGTGGCTTAAGGTGGCTAGGGTTTGTTTTGGGGAATTTGGAAACCTAATTGATAACCTCCGTAGCTTAATGGGTTAAAGTGGGTTGGATAGTGGGTTTAGTGGGTCAATAATCAATCAGATTAAGACTCCTAATTTTCGTCACTTTTAATTCCTCAAAATACAAAATTACCAAAATACCCTTTAAGTTGCCGATATGGCCTAAAAATACCCCGGAATCCAAACTACACCACCGGGTAGTGTTTTCTGACTATCTCGACCCTTCCGGACGCGTTGGCGCACTCAAAACGACCATACGGATAATAAAAATAAAAATGACTTTTATAATTAAAATAATATACCATGACGCGGCGGTCTCACAGATCTCAATAAAATTCCCAAATTGCCGTATATACAACTCACGACAGATTTCAAAATTCCAAATTCATATAAAAACATGTATGCACATAATCAAATACCAACTCGCATCTCGTTAGTATTTTAACCCGGATTAATTTCCAATTAATACAAATTTAATTAATTAATCCCAAAAATAAATCTAGTCAAAAGTACGGGGTATTACAGGTTGAAGATTTTAAGAATGAAATGATGAAGAAGTATGAAATGAGTGATATGGGCTTGCTACATTATTTTCTTGGTATTGAAATTTATCAAGAAAAAAATGGTGTGTTCATTTGTCAAACAAAGTATGCTGAAAACATTCTTAAGAAGTTTGGAATGTTTGGGTGCAAACTGACGACAACACCAATGGTTGTAAATGAAAAACTCATGAAGGAAGATGGAGGAAAAAAGGTTGATGAAACACTCTATAGAAGTTTGGTTGAAAATTTTGTATATTTAACATCAACAAGACCAGATATCATGTTTGCATCAAGTCTACTTTCTAGATTTATGCATTGTCCTAGTCATTTCCATCCTGGGGCAGGAAAAAGAGTGTTAAGATACTTGCAAGGCACACTAAATTATGGAATCAAGTATTACAAAAATGTGAATGTGAAGTTAAGTGGATTTTGTGATAGTGACTGGGGTGGCTGTGTTGATGACATGAAAAGCACCTCGGGTTATTCCTTCTCTCTAGGTTCTGGTATATTTTCATGGGCGTCAAAGAAACAACAAACTGTGGCTCAATCCTCAGCTAAATCGGAGTACATATCTGCATCATTACCAACTTCTCAAGCTATTTGGCTACGGAGAATTTTGGAAGACGTGAAAGAAAAGGAAGAAGAAGGCACATAATTATTTTGAGATAACAAATCAGCAATAGCAATGGAAAAAAAATCCAGTCTATCATAGCAAGACAAGACACATTGCTATCAAATTTCATTTCATCCGAGAAGAAATTACAAATGGGGATATAAAACTCAAATTTTTCAAGTCAGAATATCAAGTTGCGAACATTTTCACCAAAGCTCTGTCGCCAGGAAAATTTGGGCAATTAAGGGAACTCTTGGGAATTAAGGAGCATCACATTAAGAGGGAGATTGTTGTTTAATGTGATGGGTTCCACCTGAGACAAAAAATCCTTTTATTATGGCATGCTTTAAGTTCCATGTTTTATGCCATGTTGTATGGTTGTCTCCATGTTTTAGGTTCCATGTTTTATTGTTGTTTTGTCTTCCATTATTATGTCTTTTATGTACTATATAAGTGTGATGCATGTAAGAGAGAAAAGCAAGAAAATCATTTCTAGTAAAATAGCTTTCTATTCATAAGCTTCAATATATTCTCCTCTTTATTTATTTCCTCCTTCTCACCTCAACTTTCATATATTATCAAATTGTACCTTGTGTACTTAGCCTTTTTCACAAAACATCCAACGCCTATTACTATAACTTAAAAACCTTTTGACAATTTCTTTATTGTTTTTATATGCAAATGTATGTTACTCCTCCGTATACTGATATTTATGCCATTCCCAGGGTGTTGGCGCCAGTGCCTCACAAGGTACTATTGACCCACAACTCTATAGATATTGGTGTATGGGGATAATTAGACTCAAATCTCCTGTAATATTTGGTTTTCAATTTGTAATTAGTTGGCCATTTCGTTATTTAAATCAACTAAATATTTTTTTAGTTTTGTAATATTTTCAATTCATTATGTGTACACACATAAAAGTGGTCATTCTGAAATTTATTTTGCTTCTAAAGGTATTATAATTTTCTTTTTATTGTGTCTTACTTACATGTTTTAAAACATCATGTTAATCTATGATTTTCATGGTGGGTTAAGGTCATAATAAATAAATAAATAAAATGTTCTTAATAATAATAAGTTGATGATGTCTATTTTCATTTCAACTTCAATGATTAAGGATGTATTATTAACAAAGATATATTTTTTTTATCATGAGTTATATTTCAAAAAGCTATTTTACACCCTTTGTTTCCTACATTTTTTAATTGTGTGTAATATATTTCGGTTTCCCTTTCTTCTTTCCTATGATTTTTGCAGCTAAAGGATATTTGGCTGAAAGATTGACTTAGGTGATTCAAAATTCTACACAGTTTTGGTGATGAAATATGTACGATATTAAGTAGTATATAGTGTTTCATCCTTTTTTTCTGTTTTTCCCAATATTTTGGGCAAATATGTATGGGGGCACATTTTGGGATGTATTTAAGAAGTTTTATTCCCTTACTAACATTCCTGAGAATGAAATTATATATGATATTAGTTAGTAGTTAGCATTTTTCTTTTCAATGTTCTTGAATATTTGTTAGACCACATTTTCCAGACTATGAATACTCTTTGGCTCTGCCATTGTATGATTTGGTACTATTTATTTTACGAAATTTATGTTCAGATTTTCCCAAACTTTTATTGGCCCAATCTTATATTGATTGGATATTTTATTTATAAAAGTTCCTTCATAATTGAAACTTTAGAAATTTTTGGTATATGAAATTAAATATTTTTTTCAAACATAAAGCATTTATTTTTGTTGACCAAGAAGACTATCCACATGGCACGCTTATCTTTTAATTTCATTTCCCATCGATTTTCTCTTCATATTCTCTCTTCGTTTCTCTATCCCTATTTTTTTTAATTTATGAAGTCAAATATTTTCTTAAGTGGGAGTATCATTTTCCCTTTTCAGATGCAACTCTATTCATCTCCCCCTTCCTCAATAAATTCTTCAAAATGATTTAGCTTCATATTCTCCAGAGCATACTATTTTAGTCATTCAATTCCCCTCATCCGTTCCAAACTATATCGATATTTTAAAAAGCAACCAGACTATAGCTTATAAACATTGGACATTGACAGCCCTGTGATATTTTGTTGATGACTTGGAGCGTGTTTGATAGGCATTAAAATTTTCCTTTGCAAAATTCTTTTCATTTATTTTAATCTCTATGGCATTAACTTAAAATAACTTTTATGGAAGCAATAGTATTTGTTGGGGACTATTTTGGGGATCAATTAGAAAGATTTGGATTCTAAATCCATGGAAAACGATTAATTGATTCGATTAGAAAACCTCACCTTAATTTCACACATGTTAAAATTAGTACTTAACAAAATTTGATGTGCCTGTTTTGAGCCTTTCCCATGGATACCTTGTATTTGATATTTGTTGTGTTTTTTATAATAATTTGGGATGTTTGAATCTATTTGTTGCTTCAATTTTCTATTGTGAGTTTTTTTTTTTATCAAATTTATATATTTGATAAATTTTGTATATAAAAGAACATAATAACTTGTTTAAAATAAGTCTTTGTAATCAGTAAAATTTTACATGTAGAAATCGTGTGAACACTGAAACTAGTTTCAGTTCTCAGAGTGTTTTTTAGCATGATGAATACTCATTTATATACATAACATAATATTAACGTTAGAGGACTATTAACTATTCACATGTAGAACCGTTGGCAGCTGCTATAATGTTGGAGAAGATTTGAATAAATCATATGGATATCCTTGACTTCCTACAAATGTGGAGATGAACTGTACGATTCCAAAGGCAAATTTTCTTCATAAAGAAATAGTCAAGATGGCTAATATCACCTCATATGGTCAATGATAGTTGGTTGTTATCATCCCCCCTCAAGATTGGTGTGGAGCAAGGCCAAAGACCAAGCATGTTGCGTAAATACCGTAATGTAATAGCTGAAGCAAATTTTGTGAAGAGGTCTGCAAGTTGTTCTTGTGATGGAATATATTGAGTAATTAACTCACTATTCGCTACTTTGTCTTGAATAAAATGATAATCTAACTCAATGTGTTTGGTGAGAGCATGTAAAACGGGATCAATGGACATATATAAGGCACTAATATTATCACAGAAGAGTGTTGGTGGAGATAATAAGTGGATGTCAGTGTCTTTGAGAACATAGCATATCCAGGTTAACTCTGCAGTAGCGGTTGCAAGGGCTCAATATTCAGCTTCACAACTAGAACGGGATAATGTTGGTTGATGCTTTGAAGACCATGAAATACAGTTAGCACCTAAAAAGATACAAAAACCATAAGTTAAACGTCTTGTGACAGGATAACCTGCCCAGTCTGCATCAGAATAACCATATAAAGTGAGAAGAATTATGTAAAAATTTCAAGCCATAGAACAAGGTGACTTTTAAGTAGCACAGAAGTCACTTGACAAGAGTGTAATCATGGTTGGTAGGAGCATGAATACACTGACAAATGGTATTAACTGTGTGGGTGTGTGGGTAATATCAGGGCGAGTTAAGGTGGCATACTGTAGTGCACCAACAATGGAGCAAAAAAAAGGTAGGATCATAAAATGGAGTGTTATCAATTGTAGTGGGTTCCTTTGATGGGCTGGGTGTAGACGAGGGGTTGAAAGAGGATAGGTTAACACGGTTAAGAAGTTTGGTAATATAGGAGGTCTGTGTAAGCATGAAACCTTGAGAAAAAGGAATGAATTCCATCCCAATAAAATAATGTAGAGTACCCAAGTCTTTTCAGGAAAATTCAGTGCTTAGTGTAGATATGAGATTGTTAATAAGATAAGGATTTGTTCATGTGACAAGGATGTCATCCACGTACACTAAGAGAAGTATAGTTTGTTTAGGTGTGTGTTTGACAAAAAGTGAGGGATTAGCCCTACTGCAGACAAAACCTATTTTAAAAAGATATGTACTAATGCGATCAAACCATGCACGAGGGGCTTGTTTGAGACCATATATAGATTTATGGAGAGCACAAACGTGTGTGGGATATCATGGATGAATGAAACCCTGAGGTTGTTTCATGTATAGTTGTTCGTGTAAAGATCCATGAAGGTGTTTTTAATATCTAATTGACGAATATACCATTTTTGTGTAACGGTAAGAGTAATAACGATGCATATAGTTGTTGGTTTGATAACATGACTAAATGTCTCACCACAATCTTCAAATTCATTATAGCCTTGAGTGATAAGATGAGCTTTGTTTCTTTCAATCGAACCATCTGGATTTAGTTTGGTTTTAAAAATCCATTTTGAACCAATTAAGTGCATGGAAGGGGTTCTGGGAACAAGAGACCATGTTTTGTTTTTATGAAGGGAAGCCAGTCAGTTCCTCGTGCATGGCCTGGATCCATTTAGGTCCTATAAGAGAAATTTTAATGTTTATAGGATCTGGTGACATAATAGAGTCCTGAGTTGAAGTGTGTAGAAAATCACTGTGTGAGGAGGCCAGAGTGGACTTATGACGTGTGATCATGGGGTGACTATTGGGTATTGAAGATATATTTTTATTAGGCATAGATATGGAAGGAATAGTGGAGGTTGATTGACTATTTGGAGTTGGTAATAGGGATTTAGAGGTAAGTGAGCTGTCGAATTTTAGAGGTATATGAAGATGAATCCCTTTTGGATTGTAAACAGATTCTGAACGTATATTGGTGAAGGATGGGAGTGTCAAAAGTAATGTGAAATTGTATTACCAACTAGTGGATGAATAATTAATGTCTAAGTGGAGGCATCGTCATCTCTCAACTAAGGAGATAAAATGTTTAGCTTTTGTCTTAGTGGTATAGTGGATAAATCCACCATGTTTTATCTTTTATCTTAGTGTTAAAGTGGAGAAATCCACCAAGTTATATCTTATGTCTTAGTGGTCTAAGTGGAGAATTCCACCAAATGTTGTATTCCCTATATAAGTAAGCGTTCATACTACTCTGACAAAAAGTGAGAAAAAAAATACATATGCAATTCATCCTACATCTTCTTCATTTGTCTTCGTACTTATTAAATTCCGTATAATTATATTTTCAACCCTAACATATTTTTGGTATCAGAGCCACCCATCACTCTTGTCTTAACTCTTCAAAAGTATTAATTCATTCCAAAAATCTCATCCATGGCTTCATCCTCAAATTTCAATTTTTCAACCAGTCCAATACCTATATTTGAGGGAGAAAGTTACGACTACTGGAATATTCAAATGAAGACCTTCTTTATTTCTCAAGATTTGTTTGAAATAATAGAGGAAGGTTTTAATCCGACACAAAATCTTGAAGAAATTGCAACATGGACACAAGCAAAGCAAAATGAGTACAAAGAAATTAAGAGGAAGGATGCAAAAGAATTGCTCTTTATTCAGCAGGGGGTAAGCAAATATATTTTTCCTAGAATCTTGGGTGTAAAAAATTCAAAAGACGCTTGGGAACTTTTAAAAATTGAGTTTCAATGGTCAGAAAAAGTTATTTCCATTAAACTTCAATATCTTTGGTGAGAGTTTGATAATATGGCAATAAAGGAAAAAGAAAATATCAAATCATTATCTTCAAGAGTTGAAGAAATTAAGAATCAAATAAGAAGTTATGGAGATAAAATTGAAGACAAAAAAATTACTGAATTTTTTTTAAATAGCTTGCCTGAAAAATATGATCATGTTGTTGTTGTAATTGAAGAATAAAAAAATTTATCAACACTCAGCCTTGTTGAGTTGATGGGTTCACTTAAAGCCCATGAGAAAAGAATAATCAGATTTTCAGTTCTAATATTGAGCAAGCTTTCCAGTCAAAACTCAATATATCAGAAAGAAGGACCATAGAAAGCCAAGGCAACAACTCATTTCAGTACGGACAACGAGGAAGAGGACACCAAAATTTCACAAATCGTGGTCGAGGAAGAGGAAGAAATACTATCACCAATCAAAATAATGGCGGTAATTTCAAATCTGGTTATGGTTCTACAAGCTTCAACCATCAAACTAATGGCGGAGATTTCAAATCTGATTCTGCATGCTTTGTTTGCCATAAATCTGGACATGAATCCAGAGATTGAAAATATAAGTGTACAAGATGCAAAATTCCAAACCACTCACAAAGAAATTGCTGGTTTCAACAAAATGGTGATAAAAAGGAAGATATTTTTTCTGAAGAAAGTACTACTAAATAATTATTCTATTCATGCATGAGTTCACAACATGACTCACCGAACACATGGTACTTGGATAGTGGGTGCAGTAATCACATGACCGAGAGCCGAAAGCATTTTGTCAAATTAGAAGACCATATGTCTTCTCAAGTAAAATTGGGAGATGTAAAGCTACAACCCATTAAAGGAAAAGGAATTTTAGCTATTCACACAAGGGGAGGTAATACTAAATTCATTCATGATGTTTTATATGTTCCTGCTTTGACTAAAAATTTACTTAGTGTCGGTCAATTAATTCAAAATGGATACTCAGTAAATTTTGAGAGGGACGAATGCAAAATTAGTGACCATAATAAAACACTCATGATGAAAGTAAAAATGGCACCAAATAAAGTTTTTCCCTTTGTCATGCCGCTTGATGAAAAGACTGTTTTAAAAGCGGAAAAAATTGATGACTCACTACTGTGACATTTGAGATATGGACACATGAACTACAAAGGACTGAAATTGTTAAAATAAAAAAAATGGTCTTCGGCCTCCCCCAAATTGAAGAAGAAGATAAAATTTGTGAAGGGTGTATATATGGTAAAATGCATAGACTACCATTCCCTAAAATCGCATGGAGAGCAAGAGATCCTATTGAATTGGTACATGAAGAAATATGTGGACCTACTCGAACTCCATCATTTCAAAACAAAAAATATTTTCTTCTCTTTGTTGATGATTTTAGCAAGATGATGTGGGTTTACTTCCTTGAGCAAAAGTCAGAAGCTTTCTCAACTTTCTTGGAGTTCAAAAAATGGCGGAAAGGAAAAGCAGTTTCCCATTAAAGACTCTTCGAACTGATCGTGGTTGAGAATTCATATCAAAAGCATTCATGAATCATTGCAAAAATGAAGGGATCAAACGACAGCTGACAGATCGCTATATTCCTCAGCAAAATGGTGTAGCGAAACGAAAACATTGTACCATTATTGAGATGGCACGAAGCATATTAAAAGCAAAAGGAATCCCTAACAGTTTTTGGGCAGAAGCAGTCAACATCGCGATCTACATCCTCAATCGTTCCCTAATAAAAGCAGTTCTCAACAAAACTCCTTATGAAGCTTAGCACAGGCGCAAATCGGATGTTAACTTCTTCAAAATTTTTGGATGCATCACCTATTCTCTCATTCCCTCGTAAAAAAGGGAAAAATTTGATGAAAAGGGAGAAAAATATATCTTCATCGGTTATCGTGAAGAATCAAAAGCCTACTGTCTTTTCGATCCAAAATCCAACTAATTGGTGATTTCAAGAGACGTCCAATTTGATGAAATGAAAGGCTGGGAATGAGAAAATCAAATGTATCAAGAGGCAAAATCTTTTGAAGCTAATTCAGAACAAGAACTGGACGAGTCAACTTCATCGTAAAGTTCAGACTTACCACCATCAAATAAAAATACTTTCGATGGCACTGATCCAGAAAGTGATTCAGATTCCGAGTCATCATTTCGGAAGCTACGCTCATTAAGAGATGTTTACGATTTATGTAACGTTGCATTTTTCTCTCGTGAGCCACAGAAATTTGAAAAAGCGATTAAAACCCCAAGTATGGCAACAAGCAATGAATGAAGAAATTGAAACGGTCGAGAAAAATCATACTTGGGAACTTGTAGATCAACCCAAACAAAAAGATGTTGTTAGAGTAAAGTGGATCTGCAAAACAAGGCTCAGTGAAGATGGCTCAGTTCAGAAGAATAAAGACCGTCTCGTAGAAAAAGGCTATTCACAATAGCCTGGAATAGACTTTATTAAAACCTTTGCACCAGTTGCTCACACGGAAACAATTCGCACAGTTTTGGCATTAGCAGCACAACAAGAATTGCAAGTCTTTCAGCTAGATGTAAAATTAGCTTTCCTAAATGGTGAACTTGAAGAAGAAGTCTACGTGGAGAAACCTCAAGGCTACGTAGTGGAAGGAAAAGAAAATAATTTGTACCAACTGAAAAAAGCATTGTATGGCCGAAAGCAAGCACCACGAGACTCGAATAGCGAAATTGACAAGTACTTCCTACAAAATGGCTTTCAAAGAAGTCCAAATGAACCGTCCTTATATGTTAAAACGATAGGTACAAGTGATTTCATTATTGTCTGCCTTTATGTTGATGATTTGATATATACTGGTACTAATCCAATGATGACTGAAGAATTTAAAAAGGCCATGATGAATGAATATGAGATGACAGATATGGGTCTCATGAAATATTTTCTTAGCATCCTAGTTCGACAGTCAAAAGGCTAAATATTTATTTCACAAGAAAAATACACCGAAGATTTGTTAAAAAATTCAACATGTCAAAGTGCAAGCCAGTAACAACTCCAATGGCGATGAATGAAAAGATCCAACAAAACGATGGTGCACAGAAAGTCGAAGCATCACTTTACCGCAGCCTAGTCGGCTCATTGATGTATCTCACTAACACAAAGCCTGATATTGTTCATCCTGTCAACATGATCTCCTGATTCATGAATGAGCCAAGCCTAGTTCATTATTTTTGCGGCAAGGCGAATACTACGGTATTTGTAAGGTTCGAAATTTTTTAGAATTAAATATGTCAAAGAAATTAATTGCAATCTTGTTGGATATACCGACAGTGATTGGGCAGGATCCATTGATGATAGAAAAAGCACATCGGGTTATTTATTCTGCATGGGAACAAAACCAATTGCTCGTTCCTTCAAAAAGCAAAGGACTGTGGCCCTCTCTTAACTGAAGCAGAGTATATTGCAGCTACTGATGCAACTTGAGAAGCAATCTGGTTAAGAAGAATTTTTACGGATCTCAAACAAGAACAAAAGAAGCCCACACCTATCTACTATGATAACATGTCTGCTATTACCATGACAAAAAATCCAGTTTTTCATGCTAAAAAAACACATTGAACTCCGTCATCATTTTATCAGAAGTTTGGTTAACAAAAAAGAAATTCAAATGACTTTTCTCAACACCAACGAGCAATTGGCAGATAGCTTCACAAAACCAGTCTCTTTCGAAAAATTGGAGCAATCCAAAAAGTTCATAAAAATGGCAAATTAAGAAGGGGTGTCAAAAGTAATGTGCAATTGTATTACCAACTTGTTAGAATGTCTTATGTTTCTATGTATATTATGGTTTGTCCCACCTTTGTATATTGTGGTTTGTCCCACATCGGTTTCTTTGTACATTGTTCCCACACATCTCTTAATATAAATATACAGATTGTCACTCAAGTTGAGTAAGCCAAGCCAATACATCATAAATAGCTTCTTGGTATCAGAGCTAATGATAGTATCTGGCAGCTGACTAAGCAACGCTTCTCTCTCTCTCTCTCTCTCTCTCTCTCTCTCTCTCAAGGCTCGATCCTCTCCTTTTTAGAGGGTTCAATTGATGCTGATTTGATTGGGTAAACTCCTCTCTATTTTCTACTTTTTCTAGGGTTTATACCCTTTTAATTTGGGGTTCTTTAGTCCCTGGTTTTGTTGTTGGGTTTTATTCCCATGTATGAGGCTATTAATTTGCCTTTATTTGATTATTTTGAGTGTTTATACCCTTCTATGTTGTTGAGTTTATTTGGTTAAACTCATTGTCAATTTTTTTGGCCTTATTTGTGAGGGTCTATACCTCTTTATGCTGCTAATTTGATTGGATAACATCTTGCCAATTTTTTGGTGCTACTTGTGTACTTGTTGGACTATATTTAAGTATTTGGGAGATATGGTTGATTTGAATGGTCCCGCTCCTAACCAACATACACCTCATCGGGTTACTACTGTATCATTAAATGGAACAAATTTTAATTGATGGTCCCAATCTCTCCGCCTCTTTATTGGGTCGAAAGGGAAGACTAGTTGGTTATTGGGCACTGAAACCCAACCGGATGCGAAGGACGTTGCTATTTTTAATCAATGAGAGATGGATCGTTGTACTATTCTTGTGTGGATGTTTAACTCTATGGAGGAGCGCATTTATACTATGTTTATGTTCTATGAGTCTGTTTCCGATTTATGGAAGGATCTTAATCAAATGTATGCTCATGATCATAATGATGCCCGAGTATTTCATGTTTATCGGGAGATTGCTAATGCCTCACAGGAGTCACTCAACCTCTCTGTCTCTCACTCTTTTGGATATCTACTGTGCCGTTGGGAGGAGCTGGCCCAGTTTGAGACACTCGCAGACTTTCCTCCTGAGGCCGTTTCTATTCTGATGCAGCGTCTGGATCGTCAGCACACTTATCAGTTTCTTATGGGTTTACGATCAGAGTACGAGGATCAATGTACTCAGATCATAAAAACATATCCTATGCCCCCCCCCCTTCGAGAGGCCTTTGCTATTGTGGATGGAGAAGAGCGTCATCTCAAACTATCTCACACTTTTCAGGCTGCTCCTCAGGTTCAGTCTTCTTCTACTGATCAGATGGAATTTGTGGCTCACACTGGTCCTCGTACTCATGATGGACGACTGAATTTCCATCATTATGGTGTTATTGGGCACTCCAAAGACCGATGCTTCAAACTTCACCCATAGTTGAGACAAAAGTTGGCTAAGGCCAAACACACTGGCCCCCCCAGGACTGCTGCCATTATCAATGCTTCCGCTTATACTACTGCTAGTGCTTCTAGAGATGATAGTCATATTCAGGCTCAGATTGATCTCCTCCAGGCACAATTGGGCTCTCTTAGTCACTCTACTTCCACTTCCACTATTGCTTTAGGTACACCATCCTCTTTTCATGTTAAGACTGTTAAGCCTACTTGGATTTTGGATTCTGGAGCTTCTGATCATATGACAGGCGAGTCATCATTGTTTACTTCCCCTACTACCTCTGTGTGTCGTAGTGTGTGTCTTGCGAATGGATCTCTTGCTCCTATCCGTAGCAAGGGAAACATCCGTCTCCTTCCTACTCTCACTTTATGTTCTGTGTTGCATGTTCCCGACCTCTCATTTAATCTAATCTCTGTTCGTCAACTCTGCAAATATCTCAATTGTGTTGTCATATTCTTATCCTCGTATTGCTATTTGCAGGACTTGAGTTCAAAGAGGATTTTTGGCAGGGGTTATGAGCGTGATGGCCTATACCACTTTGGTGATCCTCCCCCTACTTCTGTTTCTAGTCTCAGTTCCTCTGCTTCCACTAAACTCATTGTTTTGTTATGTATCCTTACAAACTTTGCATTTGTGGCATGCCCGTTTAGGACACGTTAATTTTCAGTACCTATGTTTACTTTTTCCCTCTGTCTAACACTTGTAAAGATAAGAGGTTTACCTGTGAGACTTGTGAATTGTCTAAATATATTCGTATTAGTTATATTTCTCATATGAGTCGTGCACCTAGTATGTTTGATCTTATTCATTCCGATGTTTGGGGACCCTCACCTGTCACAGCTTTATCGGGTCATAAGTACTATGTCACTTTTATTGATGATTTCTCTAGGTGTACATGGGTATATTTGCTTAAACATAAATCTGAGGTGTTACCTTTGTTTGTTCAATTCCTACAAATGATTAAAACACAATTTAACTCCACTGTTCGTAACATCCGGTCTGATAATGGTGGGGAGTATGTTTCTGATGCTTTTCGTTTATAACTCAATCAAAAGGGAAAACTTTCTTGTCCATACACTTCGGAGAAAAATGGTATGGCGAAACGTAAGAACCGTCACTTAATGGGAATGGTTCGGTGTCTTTTATAGGGAATGAATGTTCCTAAATCTTATTGGCACATTGCTCTACTCACTTCCACATTTATTATTAATCGCATTCCAATCAAAGTTTAAATGGAAAAACACCTCTTCACACTATATTTCCCACTGCCACCCTTTTTCCTCTATTACCTCGTGTTTTGGGGTGTGTGCCTTATGTTCAGGATAGGTGTCCCTTACGTCACAAACTTGATAATAAGGCCATTAAATGTATTTTGTGGGTTATCCTACCATGTCTAAAGCTTATAAATGTTATGATTCACTTTCTCGACATCTGTATCACTCTCATGATGTCACCTTTCATGAGGATACTCCATTTTATGGTATACCTACTACTCCCCCACCCCCATCTCCTCCTCCTCTGGAGGAGGCTTCTCCACTAGCCCGTCTCATCCCATTATTTGATGTGTCTTCCTCGCTTCATGAGGAACCCCCTTTACAGGTTTATGCTCGTCGCCCTCGAATGCCCCTGCCTCCTCCTGTGGACTCAAGTATTGTCCCCCCCACCTATTTCTGATTTTCAGTCCCGTTATCCCACTCGTGATCGCCTCCCACCTGCTCGTTTTGCTGATTATGCTAACTCTTGTATCACTAACCATTCTATTTTCGATCACCTTTCTTATGATGGTCTTTCAGGGTCCTATCGTGCTTTTTTAGGTTTTCTTGACTCTATTTATATTCCTCGGTCTTTGCATGAGGCTCTCTAGAATCCTGAGTGGGTAGCTGCCATGAAAATTGAGATAGATGACTTGGACAAGAATGGTAATTGGGAGTTAGTTTCTCTTCCTCATGGGGAGAAATGTGTTGGTTGCAAATGGGTGTTTAGTGTTAAATTTTTAGTCGATGGCTCCGTTGAACGATATAAGGCTCGTCTTGTGTCGTGTGGCTTTACCCAGATTTCGGGTAAAGATTTTGGTGCGACCTTTGCCCTGGTTGCTAAAATGATTTCTGTTCGTGTACTTATCTCTCTTGCCGCATCTCACTCTTAGTCGTTGCATCAGTTCGATATTAAGAATGTCTTTCTTCATGGGGATCTTACTGAGACTATCTATATGGATTCTCCTCCCAGTTTTCGGATTGTGGGGGAGTATGAGGGAAAGGTTTGTCGTCTTCTCAAATATTTATATGGGTTGAAGTAATCCCCCCGAGCTTCGTTTAGCCGATTCAGTAAAGTGATTACCTCTATGGGATTTTTTAGATGCTAGTCTGATCATACTTGTTTTATTCAATGACATCCCAACCACCGGTGCATTATCCTTTTGGTCTATGTTTATGATATCATTATTACTGGTGATGATTTAGAGGGGATTGTCCAGGTTAAGGACATTGGAGCAGTTTTTGATTCCAGCGATTTGGGTTGGGTCCTCTTCGGTATTTTTTGGGGATTGAGGTTGCGAGATCTCATCGTGGGATTTCTTTATCTCAGAGGAAGTATGTTCTTGATTTGTTACATGATATAGGGATGATTAGTTGTCGTCCAGCTTCTACTCCTATGGATCCGAATGTGAAGTTTACTGCTGAGTCTGGAGATTTACTTTCTGAATCATCTAGGTATCAGGGTTTTGTTAGCCATCTCATCTACTTGACCAACACTCGTCCTGATTTGGCATTTGATATGAGTCTTGTTAGTCAGTTCATGCATGCTCCTCGCACCGCCCATCTTGATGTTGTTCATCATATCTTGAGGTATCTCAAGTCTTCACCGGGTCTTGGTCTCTTATATACTTCAGGAGGCCAAAGGGGTCTCTCTTGCTTCACTGATGCTGATTATGCTGGATGCAGGACTGATAGGCGTTCTACTTCTGGCTTCTGTACTTTACATGGTTCTCATCTCATATCATGGAAAAGTAAGAAGCAAGCGGTGGTTTCTCATTCTTCAGCGGAGGCAGAGTACCGTGCTATGGCTCAGGGGTACATGTGAGCTCTTGTGGCTTCGATCAATTTTGGGTGAGCTAGGTTATACTGAGGACGGTCCTTCTGATTTGTTGTGTGATAACAAATATGCCATTTTGTTATCATTTAATTATGTCCTTCATGAGAGAACCAAACACATTGAGGTGGATATTCACTTCCTCCGGGAGAAAATATCTGCAGGCATCATTCGTCCCTTATTCGTCCCTTCATCAGCTCAGACTGTAGACTGTCTCACCAAGGTGGTTGGACCTTCTTTGCTTCAATCATCGATTGGCAAGCTGGGCTTGGTGGATATCTTCGCTCCAGCTTGAGGGGGAGTGTTAAAATGTCTTATGTTTCTATGTATATTATGGTTTGTCCCACCCTTGTATATTATGGTTTGTCCCACGTCGATTTCTTTGTACATTGTTCCCACACATCTCTTAATATAAATATACACATTGGCACTCAAGTTGAGTAAGCCAAGCCAATACATCATAAATAGCTTCTCTAGTGGATGAATAATTCATGTCTAAGTGGAGGCATCATCATCTCTCAACTAAGGAAATAAAATGTTTAGCTTTTGTCTTAGTGGTATAGTGGAGAAATCCACCATGTTCTATATTTTGTCTTAGTGCTATAGTGGAGAAATTCACCATGTTATATCTTAATGTCTTAGTGGTCTAAGTGGATAACTCTACCAAATGTTGTATTCCCTATATAAGTAAGCTTTTATACTAGTTTGAAAAAAAGAGAGAAAAAAATACATATGCAATTCATCCTACATCTTCTAAATTTGTTTTTATACTTATTAAATTCCGCATAATTATATTTTCAACCCCAACAGGGAGTTCATTTGTTGTACGAAGAACCTGTGAATGGTCTTGTCTAGGCACATGAGAACTAGTAGGTCTAAGAGGGATGGAATCACACAGTGTATGGAAAGTTGACGATAGCACATTTTTTAAGGTTCGAGGACACTGTGCAGTGTCTGATGTGTTGATATTGTGACTAGTGGTTTTTAAGCATGTAAGGTTAGGTGAAGACATCAATTGTAAAGGACTGGTAGTCTCTCTTAGTGATGTAGAAGTAGGTTTAGAGGATTGTGTTGGACATGAGATGGGAGGTGTCAGATATGGGGATTTTTGGCTTGAGGTTAGGCGTGCATAGGATAGGTTCAGTCTCCCTAGTTTGTAAAGAGGGTGTCTTGTCCAGTTTGTAATGTTGTATAAGGTCATTCGGGTTTAAATGTTGGGTGTCCTGAGATATAGGTAAATTAGTAGTGAAAGATGATGGAGATGGCATAGGTAAAGTAGGTGTAGGGGTAGTCTGCCGATGTGAAGTAAGAGAAGGAATTTGGTTTATGTTTTGTTGTGTATGTGACAGTGAGTCTGTTGAGGTTGGAAATATAATTATGCGGAATTTAATAAGTATGAAGACAAATGAAGACGTAGGATGAATTGCATATGTAATTTTTTTATCTTGTCTACAAACTAGTATGAAAGCTTACTTATATAGGGAATACAACATTTGGTGGAATTATCCACTTAGACCACTAAGACATAAGATAAAACATGGTGGACTTCTCCACTACACTACTAAGACAAAAGATAGAACATGGTGGATTTCTCCACTATAGCACTAAGAAAAAAGCTAAACATCCATTCAGATTTATGTCCTTAGTTTAGAGATGATGATGCATCCACTTAAACGTGAATTATTCATCCTCTAGTTGGTAATACAATTGCACATTACTTTTGACACCCCTTCTTAATTTGCAATTTTTGTGAACTTTTTGAATTTCTCTAATTTTTCGAAAGAGACTGATTTCGTGAACCTATCTTCCAATTGCTCGTTGGTGTTGAGAAAAGTCATTTGAATTTCTTCTTTGTTAACCAAACTTCTGATAAAATGATGACGGAATTCAATGTGTTTCGTTCTAGCATGAAAAACTGGATTTTTTGTCATGGCAATAGCAGACATGTTATCACAGTAGATAATTGTAGGCTTCTTTTGTTCTTGTTTGAGATTCCCAAAAATTCTTCTTAACCAAACTGCTTCACAAGTTGCATCAGTAGCTGCAATGTACTCCGCTTTAGCTGAAGAGAGGGCCACAATCCTTTGCTTTTTTAGGACAAAGCAATTAGTTTTGTGCCCGTACATAATAAATAACCCGATGTGTTTTTTCTATCATCAATATATCCTGCCCAATCATTGCCGGTATATCCAACAAGAGTGCAATTAATTTCTTTGACATATTTAATTCCAAAAAAATTCGAACCTTACAAATACCGTAGTATTCGCTTTGCCGCGGAATAATGAACTAGGCTTGGCTCATTCATGAATCGGGAGATCATGCTAACAGAATGAAAAATATCAGGCCTTGTGTTGGTGAGATACATCAATGAGCCAACTAGGCTTCGGTAAAGTGATGCTTCGACTTTCTGTGCACCATCTTTTTGTTGGAGCTTTTCATTCACCGCCATTGGAGTTGTTACTGACTTGCACTTTGACATGTTGAATTTTTTTAACAAATGTTCAGTGTATTTTTCTTGTGAAATAAATATTTCGCCTTTTGACTGTCGCACTTGGATGCCAAGAAAATATTTCATGAGACCCAGATCCGTCATCTCATATTCATTCATCATGGCCTTTTTGAATTCTTCCATCATCATTGGATTAGTACCAGTATATATCAAATCATCAACATAAAGGCAGACAATAATGAAATCACTTGTACCATGAACTGGTTTCCTATCCCCAGATTAGAAGGTCTAGCATGGTGCTAGGGTTTTCTCCAAATTGGACTTAAAGAGCGGCTATAACCAGATTCACATAAAACCAGGGGATGAGTGGAAGAAGACTACCTTCAAGACAAAGGACGACTTATATAAGTGGACGGTGATGCCTTTCAGCCTCTCCAATGCCCCATCTACCATTATGAGGGTGATGACACAGATCTTGCGCCCTCTTTGGTCAAATTTATGGTGATTTATGTAAGGACAAATTTCCAATTGAGTCAATTTGTAGTGTTGGCTTAATTCCGGACAAAACTAATTGAGTTATAGGATAGTTGATTATTGTATCTCAAGCCTATGACCGTTGAAGACGTAGCGGCCCAAAAATTAAAGTTGATATCGTTGCCGATTTTTCGTGCCATGTTTCGCGTCATCAACATTTGAGTTCCAAGGTCTCGAAAGGTATAAATGCATTAATATATATTTAGGACCTTGGAAATTTGTTTTGGGTGTATTGTTTTATTAAAATTATTTTGAAAATGCTTTTTATTATTTTTTTAAGAAAAATAATTTTTTTGGATAGTCGTTCGAACGAAACTGGGATCTCGTTCGAACGAGATTCCCAGGTCATTCGAACGAACATCAAACGAGGTTCAAAAGACTTATTGTGAAAAATTCCTTGTTTTCTCGTTCGAAGTTCGTTAGAACGACACTATTCAAACGAGTTTTATCCAATGAGATTTTGGCTTGTTTTTCTATGAATTCTCGTTCTAACATAGTCGTTCGAACAACATTGAAAAGTCGTTCGAACGACCTGACAGTTTTTTGAGGGGTTTCGCCTGTTTTCAATTTTAACTACCATTTTTCCCACTAACTTTTCACCAGATTTAATGTGCACTAACAAGATTTTTAGCTGGACGTTTTACATTCTTTCCAAGTTTTTGAGAGCAAATACTTCCAACAAAAGTCCCATTTTAGGTGTTATGCTTTAAAGATCAAACTTTCACCAAAAACACATGTTTTACACCCATGTTTATTTTTTATCCAAGTTCCAAATATATATACTATTTGTTGGGAGATCTTTTGGCACTTGGTTTCATCTTTCCCCAAAAGGATAAAGTTTTGATGGTGGATTCCGTTCGTTTGAGTTGCGGTGCACATACGGAGAAAGGCTCCGTGTGTGATTGTCGACAGCCAAGCCACATCGGTGAATTTCGAGACTTCGGTGGAATCCAGAGTTATCTACTAGGCGGAGGTTGAAAAGCGAAGGAGCGTCATGGATTCAAGGGAGTCAAGTCTGTGTTGTAAGTCTTTCTGTCGTAGTCTTTGTAAAAATACTGTACTTAGTGAATTTGTAGGCTGGGTCGTCCGAGGTTTTTCTTGTTGTAGGTTTTCCTCGTAGATCACGCCTTGTGTGTTGTGATTGTTTATTTTATCTTGCAAAATCACTTAGATGTATGCATAGGTTTAATCAAGATAAAATTTGGTTTAAATCACAATTTTGGTTTAATTTGGTGCTAAATTTAATTTGGGTGATTTTAGTTTAATTTAATTCAAGTCAACAAATTAAATTTGAAAATTTGTGTAAAGTTTGATTGGCCTATATTAAAACTTCAATTAATTTTTGTTGGGCTATTTTAGGACTTGAGTTGAATTAATTTTTTTAAAAAGAAATATCAAATTATTTGTTAAGTTTAATTTTAATTTGAAGAAATTAAAATTGGAAGTTTATAATTGTTTAAAGTTTGAAAAGGAATTTTTAAATTTGATATTTGTTGAACCATCGCCCATTTTTCAAATTGGTCTCAGAGCGTATTCACCCCTAACAAGTGGTATCAGAGCGTTTTTAAGCCTAACAGTTTATTTTGATGATATCCTAATTTACAGTCGATCAAAGGAGGGGCACCTTGACCATTTGGCTCAGGTATTGGAGGTTCTACGAGCTGAAGAATTCTTCCCCACGTTAAAGAAGTGCGTCTTTATGGTACCATCAATGACATTATTGGGTTATGTGGTTTTTAGCGAGAGCGTCAGAGTGGATGATGCCAAGGTTCAAACGATAGTTGAATTCAGCACTGTCATGGTGCCTATTACGAACTTAATGAGTACTTCTACGAGCATTGAGTTTCGGTGGACTGCAGAGGCAGATAGATCCTTCACGCGTATCAAGGAGTTGATGACGACAACGCCTATTTTAGCATTACCTGATTTTAATCAGCTATTTGAGTTGTCTTGCGATGCCTGCAAGATAGGAGTGGGTGTTGTTTTGAGCCATAATGGGAAACTGATCGCCTTCTTGTCAAAAGCTGACGAGGGTCACTCTCCAATATTCGATATATGATCTCAAGTTCTATGGTTCATAAAGAGAGTGAGGTTCTGGTCATCCTATCTTCTCTATAAAGAGTTCGTCATCAAGTCAGATCATGAGGCCCTACGTTTTCAACATAGTCAGCGACGTATTAGTGATAGTCATAACAAATGGATCGCCTACCTATAGCACTACACATTGCATTTATAGTACAAGCCAGGAAAGGAGAATCGGGTGGCGGATGCCCTTAGTAGTAGAGCGTATGTCTTAGTGACTATTAGGGGTCAAGTGTTTAGAGTTTGGACCGATCTTTTCACCCTGCCAGTAGGGCTATGGTGCTTCGAACGAGTATCTATTACATGATGGGTTTCTAGACCGAAGGACGGCCTTATGTATCCCATCTTTTTCTTTGAGGGAGAAGATCATTTCTGAGATCTATGGACGAGGATAGTCGGTTCATTTGGGATAGACGCGCACCCACGAGATGCCGAGGGACCGATTTTACTAGCCGACAAAGAGGAGGGATGCCAATACCTTCATTAGGTGTTGCTACACTTGCTAAATTACCAAGGTCCAGCACATCATTGCGGGTATGTACACTCCATTGTTGATTCCTGAGAGACCATGGCATGATGTCTCTATGGACTTTATCGTGGGGCTACCCCGTACTTGTAGTGGACATGATTGCATCCTTATCATGGTGGATAGGTTCTCTAAGATGTCGCACTTCATTCCTTGTACTCGCACGACATATGTGTGTCATGTGGCTTCATTACATTTTTGTGAGATTGTCCATCTTCACGAGCTTCCACGTAGCATCACATTCGATAGGGACGTATAATTTACGAGACATTTCTAGAGTACATTGTGGGGACTCTTACGAAAAAAATTATAATTCTCGATTGCTTTTCACCCCAGACGGATAGCCAGACTAAGGTGGTCAACCGAAGTGTGGGTGACCTATTGAGATGTCTGTCTTCTGAACACCCCCGCAGGTTGGACATATAATGATAGCCCAGGCCGAGTTTACCTTCAACAACGCCGTCAACCGTTCTACCGACCTTTCTCCTTTCCAAATTGTATTTGGACAGTCTCCTACTATGCCCATAGACCTAGTCGAGCTTCCTCCGATGGTGCCTACTTGTCTCTAAGCTGAGGAGTTTGTTGCTCGCCTGACTTCCATTCAGGTCGATGTTCGTTCTCGACTAGGGGTGGCAATTTGGGTCAACGGGTCGTGTTTCGAGCCGACACGACACGACAAGGTTTTTTTTCAAACATGAACGCGACGCGACGCGACATGACATGAATTTGTGTTTTTTTTAGTTGACACGAACACGACCCGAATAAAAAATAACACGACACGACACGGCATGAGTACCATAATTTCTTAAATTTCACGCCTAAAAAACACGATAACACAGCACGATAAGAATCATAATTCAGACATGAATACGACACGACTTCGTGTCAAAAAAATCCGACACGAACACGACATATCGTGTCGTTTCTAAAATTGCCACCCCTATGCTCGACTAAAGACCACTTATGCCTCTTATAAAGAGGCAGCCGATGAGCATCGCCATTTTATCTCCTTCTACCCGGGTGATTTAGTTATGGTATACCTCCAAAAGGCGTGGAGGCAGGGCAAAGGTAACAAGCTTTTTATGCGCCGATTCTGACATTTTCCTATTGTCCGAGCTTGTGGGCCGAATGCTTATGAGGTAACCTCCCCGATGAGTTCCGCATACACCACACGTTTAACGTGACAGATCTTTCTCCATTTCGAGAAAACCATGCCCCCACCGATCCCCATTCCACCGGGCACAGCCCATCCGGTTCGCTCTCACGTTGATCGCATTGAAGTAATTCTAGACTCCGAGCTTGTCTCCTCATCTTGGAGAGATTACAATGGTTACATGGTTCGCTAGGTTGGTCGGTCCGAGGACTCATGGATCATCGAGGCGACCCTGCATCACATAGACCCCAATTTCTATCGTCAATATACGGAGTATATGGAGT
Organism: Sambucus nigra; assembly: GCA_949130495.1. NCBI lineage: Eukaryota > Viridiplantae > Streptophyta > Magnoliopsida > Dipsacales > Adoxaceae > Sambucus > Sambucus nigra. The sequence continues at coordinate 466,898,703 of OX422222.1, read as the reverse complement.
CTTCTCAAGAAAAGGAGAGTGATGCAGGAGCATAGGGACATGAGCGTCCTTTTTATCATTTTTTTTTATTTTGTCCTTATTTAGCGTTTATGTATCTTTAGTATAAATTGCCTAAGGGCCTCATTTTGTAACACTTTTGACATTTTGATAATGAGAACCTAGAGAGAGAAATTGAGACTCATTCATGAATTCTTCTACTTCTTGTTGTTGTTTTTGTTGTGTAGATTAAACTTTTACGCATTCGCACCTTATTTTCACATCAAAAACTATAAATACCCTCACATACACATGTTATTGTAAAAATGGTTGGCAAGTCAATTGATGGAACTAGATGATGGTGTTCAGGCAGGTTGGAAAAAAATTATCCAACTCATATGGGTTTGGAAGTTTTAAGAGCCACACTAATTAAGTGGGCGACTATTTATTTTTAAAATAAAGTATTTTAGGCTCTATGCTTTCTTATGAACTATAATAGTTTATGGGAATGTCCACTTTATACCAAACAAATTTAGTGATTTTGATCATAGTTTTATGAGATGGGATGAAAAAAATTGGTTACAACTTTTGAAATGGATTCTCACCCGTATCAGTAGAATAAATAAATACATAAATAAAATGCTTAACTCGATCGGTTTTAATAACTCACTGTTATTCATCCCTCACAAACATAACCTTACATGGCCAGTGCAATGTAGAATTATCTTATAAATATTACTGATACAACAAATTATACATCAAAGCCAAAAAGGATACAACTATGAAATTTTGAAAGACATCCCTCTCCTATTGTGTTTTGGTATTGGCCATTTGGTCTTTGTTCAGACTTCTAGACTCCAATGCAACGTGAACTAACTTTATGTTTTTGGGGAGCCTCAACCATCTTTATTTTTTTAAGTCCCATAATTTTCATAGAAGCTTAGTTTTGCTTGAAATAAGAGAATTATTATATCATCTTGTTATTTCCCTTAAAAAATCCAAGAAATTCAACCCACGTCCCAGAACCTTACCAATGAACGAACCATAACAACTTGAATGTCTAATTTTCCCATTTACAAAAAATTCATTAAAAAAATTATCAATAAACTAATAAAAAATACATGGTAATCAACACTCCACAGCCATCTAAAATTGTCTTAAAAAGGTAACATTAGATTTCCAATTCATAGATTCAATACAATATCTATAGTAAGATATGCAAATGGAAAATGAGTTGTTGCCCGACAAAGTTCAAAATTCTTGTAATTACCCTCATTTCTAAGAGAACGAGTATCGATGCTGAAATGTTTATAGTAACCATATTTCGCAAGTGTACCATATTTTGGAACTTATGTACTAACACGTAAATTGCTAGGGAATTAACATTTTATAGTAACCATGAGAGTATCCATCTTACATATACACCAATACGTGATCGATTTAAATTATCCGTAGAATGCCTTGTATAGATATTCAGTCTATGAAACAGATGGACGATCAACCCTTTTATTTTTAAAACTCAACATGATATCAACCATAAAATCTTAGTGTTGAGAAATCTGATCCTCCAAAGGGCTAGAATTGGTTGCTGAAATAATCAAACACAGGTTGGTTATTATTGATACATTAGCTTATTGCATTGATGCTTCATCGATGATTCGGAAGCCAACGCCGAACCATTCTCTACATGACACTTTCCAATATATACTAATGAAATGAAAATGATCCTAGGGCTCATGCATATTATCCTAAAGTCTTATATTTGAGAAATTTTGACAATCCCAAGGTGCTGAGCTCCCAATTCTAAATGAAACGATTTGGTACACTTTGGCACGAAATAAAACGTAGGACCTAAGTAATGGATCTCAAAAATACTATTGTGACTTAATTTTTGACAGAATTTTTTGGAACAAACTGATGTGACGGTTTGTTATTGGTTAGTTTTTGGGGTCCACGCCAGTGGGACCTAAAAACCAACCAATAACAAACTGCCACATCAGTTTGTTCCAAAAAATTCTGTCAAAAATTAAGTCAAAGTAGAAGCACTCAATGGATCTCAAGACATATAATCTATGGAAGCAGTCAAAAATTAAATTAAGGATGAGTTGAATGGAATGATATGACTTTTGCCTATAATGGTGCAATTGTTTTTTCCACACAGAACAACGGCTTCCAATTTATTTCTCTCAACTTCAGTCGACACATATTAATTTTCAGGAAGAAATGTAGAAGTGATTGCGTTCACTACAATCACGTCCAAACAAAGACGTTAATGCAAATAAGATGCTACATATTCTATATTCTATTTGTAGGCAATATTAATCCATTATTCAATAGTATTGATTGCCTACTAAAATAACATAAACAAACAGGACATGTAGAAATTATAAAATAAAAAAGTTGCAGTAAACTCAGAATTTTGAAGTTAATATGAACACAACAATGTAACTGATTATCAGTGAAAAAGAAAAGAAAAGATAAAACTAAAAGAATATAGATTAGCATAGAACTTAACTGATGTGTACGGGTAAATGGTGGGATCAAAGGGTATTTCAGTAATTGGAGGTTGGAATAATATTGTAATTCTTGGGTTTATTAATTTAGTTATTTAGGATAGTTAGCATTATAAATCATATTTAGATACCATTTATCTTTTACTTATTCTAATTTATCCATGATTATCTATTAATTATCTGATCAGATAATAACCTTCATTATTCTACTATAAATAGATCCATTGGCCACCCATTGTAAACAACAATTATTAATAAGATTTCTGGGATTGTGGATTTGGGCTTAATATTTTCTATTGCTTTCATGTGTGTGTTCCGTTGCGTAGTGACATCTTTACATCATTAACATCAACGAACGGCCTTAGACGACTTCCCTTTATGTCTAACTACAAAGATTGCACCAATAAATTAAGCTTCATTACACTCTTCATCTAAATTGTTAGACGGCAAATAAAAAATGGCCATGACAGAAACTAATTGTTAACAATGTAAAAAGATGAAAGATAAAATTAAAAAAATAATGGTGATGTATACTTATTTATGTTGAACAAAAGGAAAGTTGATGTCCAACCTTGATGGGGTGAGCATCCGCAACTAAAAAACGGGAATTGGCAACAAGAGGATTTAAACCATTTGCAGTAGCAAATTAGTGAATTCTTGCAAAGATATAGTTTATGGATGGGGGTTCTGTTCCAGCCAACAGCATGCAACACCTGCAACACACACATTCATTGTAAGACAACAACATGAAAATAGAACTTGGATCATGAAAGGTAATATAAGCCTTCAACTTCAACAATATACTGTATTGTTTCCTGATAAAAATGACATCAGGAAGCAGTTAATATAGAGGCAAATAAAACATCAATATCAATAGAATAGAGCAAGCTAATCTTTACGAAACTAACCTTATAATATAAAACACAAGATGAAACCAACACTATCATCCCTAGGACTCTGGAATCAGCATGTTCAGTTACTTCAGTATAGGTGAAATATAATTATAATTAATTAAAATTAAATCACCCTCGTAGGTAGGTAGTAATGTGTGAAGATAACATGTTAACCATCAAGAGGCAACTGTTCGAGGAAAAATTCCAATGTAGAATGGCCTTCTGTATTGAATTAGGTCCAAAATAGTAAGGCCACAGAACATTGTGTTCATGAGTGATATATCATGACCATCATTAAGTAAAGGCTCATTAAATAACTTTGCTGTAATGCTATAATAATGTTTGATTTGTAGCCATAAATGATCACCAACGATTGTGTTGTGTTTCAATTATAAAAAGCATTGTTCTTAGATGAGTTATTATTTTTTTTAAATTGCTCCTAAGGAGCACAAATATCATAAATAAAGGAAAATAGTGGATGACTGAGTTGCCACCAAGGCATATAGAGGAAAATTCCAAAGATAAAAAACATAGAACACATCATTTACCATTGTGGGTCTTCATATGAGTTTCTGGAAGATTGAAATTTGGCTTAACTTCTTCAACGCTGGCATCTCTGTACTTTTGGGCTTCCAACATAAAATGTACCATAATAGCTTCCGTATCTAGAGAGTTTCCACATTCATCCCAAATTTTTTGAAGACCATTCTCAATGGCCTGTTTAGCTACAACCATAATTTTGAAAATTTCAACATCGGCCAATTTTTTATTGGTTTCATCTTGCTTAGGTTGACTTTGCCGCTCTTTCTTTTTTATGTCTTTGTTTTGGGCTTTGGTGCGTTTAGAATCACAAGAGATAGAAGGACTAGGGAAAAAAAATCTGCTACCTTGTTCAAATCATTTTCGTTACTAAAATTATCCGAATTATTTGGAGAATGTGGAGAGATTGAGGAGCTATCCATGGACAAAGTTGAATTTTTTGACTTGGTATTTGGGTCCTCATCACTAAGATGATTTGCCCATGAGTTTTTTCTTTGAAAATTAAAGTCAGAAGCCTGAGTGAAGCCTTTGGAGATATCAGTATCTCCTTAAGAGGCACAAGAGGCGCATGATTTTGGGATAAAATTCCCAAGTGAGGCAAAAAAAATTAGAGGAGAAACTAGCTAGACTTAGTGTGTTCGGTGGGATATCAAGATGCCCACTACCTATGTCATCAGTAGACAGAATAGGAAATACAAGCTGCCCATTATCTGTCCCTACTTTAGCAACTTTAGATTCACTAAAAGCCACATTATCCTCCTCTATCTCAGCTAAAGTTTCATCATTACCAAGGACACAAAAGCTATTGCTGACATGAGGATATGGAGTGTTGTTGTGGTTTGGTTGCGTAACACTATCTACATTAATATCTTCAACCCGATAATATTGGGCTCCAACAGGAGCCGCCTCACCAGACTTTAAACTGACTCCATCAAGCTGAGTTGCCTTCTGCTTCTTCGTATCATGATGAACTAAGTTGTCTTGATTTATGGAACTTTACGTTTAACTTTTTTACAGGCTGTAATTGGATGACCAATATAACCATAATATTCACAAAAGGATGGAGACTCCTCAACTGCAATTTTTATGGGAATTTTCATCCCATAAAATACTATAATAACAACATTAAGCAAAGAATAGGAAAAATCAATATCAATAAGGACCTAGGAAACAACCCATATTTTTGCTGTAAAGTGGTTTGGTCAATTCTGATGGGAATACCCACCCCTCTAACAATTTACAACAGAAGTCTAGGATGCCAAAATTCGTCAGGCAGATCCAAGAAGCGAACCCAAACATGAGCATTAAAAGAAACAAATTTTAAGGGACTAAAATTTGGACTCGAGTGCATGAGTTTAAGCAGTCCTATGTTAAACTGTATTGTGCCTAAAATCCAAACCTTATTTAAATCTTCTTCTAAATCAAAACACAAACTATAGAAACCCTTACCTTTAGGAGTTAAGCGCCATGATTCTTCCGTTTTCCAAACAGAATTCAAAGAAGACTTCAATTCTTGAGCTGTTAAATTTTTTTGGCCTTTAGCCAAAAACAATCTTCCCAAAAGTCTCAACTTGCATGATTCCATTGATTTCTTGAAAATGTCTATAGAAATTTGAACATGTGGAGTATCATCTTGATAATATGGTTTAGGGAGGTTGGACATATGTTGAGAGATACTGTCAAGATCTTATTGATGTTTCTTTGATGCTTGTAAAAACTCATTCATTTGGGGAACTTGGAACAAAAAACTTTGGCATTAAGCTAGACGCCATACTTGTGAGATAATTAATTTGAGATATTGAAAAGAAGATCAACACTCATTCCCTCTTTAGAATTGGCTGTCAGAGGCTCACCCGATGACTATCAATTGAGAAAATCTATTCATAGATGAGTTCACTTCTTACCAAGGACACAAAAAGATGAGCAACAATCTCTGCTTCTGCTTTAGCATCAATTGGTGGGAACCCCAAACCATGGAAAGGATTCAACTTCAGATCTCAACAGCGGAACGAGATCAGAATTTGAACAGGGGAGCCGTTTCGATTGGATCTCGTGTGATACCCTAGACTTTTAAGGCTACAACTTCGATTTGACCCCTTGAGTCATCGCTTTCTTTTTTGGGTTTATCCACCTATACATCGACGTTGATTTGTAGGTTGTCCAACTTTAAAAATTACTTCGCGTGCGAAATCCATGCTATTTGTACTGTTCACTCTATGAGCTCTTATATCGTGCCATGCACCCTTTTGCGCAAGCAAATGACAGAGGCAAATCCATGCGAGCAAGAGAGCGAACTGGACAAAAAATGTGAGATTTCGTGTAATTTTACATGCAAAGTAAATTCTTAGCACTGGTGGGGGGCTCAAAAATAGCATTTGGAAGAACCTATCAAAGTCTTTGAATTTTCATGCCAATAAATCTTAACCCATTCCTAGGTAGGTCATAGGTGTATATCTATAAATTCAATAGAATATATATCGCAAGTCAAAACATTTTATATAAAACAATAATACTCATGACCACTGCAAAGGGAAGGGGAATGATAAACAAAACAAAAAATATAGAAGTTTATTTTTGATATTTTCTGAAAGTGAGTACATAACTAAAAGTAGAATGCGAAAAACTAAAACATGATGGAAATAAAGTGATGGAATTAAGTGCAATGATGGTGATGCATTGGTGTGGTAGTTAAGATGTGAAAATAGATGTTAGTGGTGTCAAGGATAGTGGAACGAGTTGTTCTTATCTTGGAGATGGTGTCTTCAAAGTTGAAGATTATGGATCATTCATGATACTTCTAGTGGTGGTCATTGTGATGACAATGATGGTGATAGTAACGCTAATTGTATGAACAAGAAAAGAGAGAAACACTGTGGTGGTCATTGTGATGACAATGATGGTGATGTTTGTGAGTGTTTTATATGTTAAGAGAATTTTTGGACCAAATTAAAAAAGTTTGGACTAAATGTTAATTAAAAAATGTTGAGGGACTTTTCGTTGAATAGCCCTTTTTTAAATCCTATTTTTTTTGGTCTGTTTTTATTTTAAGTTCATGTTTTTTTCCGGATATGACATAGAGAAAAAATGAACATACTTCGAGTCTTACCAAAAACGAAATTAAAATTTTAAATGTAATAAATAAAAAACATGAGATAATGTAAACTTAACTTTTTCGAGAGAGAGAGAGAGAGAGGTGAGGAGCATCAGTGGAGACAAAAATTTGGCTTGAGGGTGAGAGGGGAGGGTTTATGCACATTTCTTCTATTTTTCACAAACCCATTCAGGAACATTAAATGACACCCATATCAGACCCTCTGACGGTCTCTTTGTGCATATATATACACACACTGGGGTGTACCCTTGCCAAATGGCACGATGATAAATTTTTTCCAGTGTATCCATATATTTAACACTATGATAAGATGACAAGGTAATATTTTTTTATAATCACTCGAATCACGTTGATTGAACATAAACAAATTGTATTGATTCTTAATCATTTAGTATCTTATGGTTGAATTTCAATTGTTTTTGTCATATATATGCCTAAAGAGAATGAAAGGTGTACACATATCTAATAAATTTTCTTGTAAACTACAAGCATAAATAGGGCAACGATTTTAGAAACAACATAAAAAACACACCACAAAACGATACGAAATTGATCCAAATTAATACAACATGTCTCGTGTCGGTATTTTTATACGAATTAATGTCAAAATTATGAATCGTGTTATCGTGTCCAGCCATTCTAATCATGCTTTTATTTAGGTTATCATGTATTTCTATTTCATTGTCGTGTCTAAAAACTGTTTCCATGTCATGTCAATGCAGAAACTCAACCCAAATAAACAAATTGTCACCTCTAATCTAATTATAGAAAACCATGTTTTCAAGGTTAAAAAAATCCTAGCCAGTAAAATTCGTTACAATGAAGTTAAAGATATCACACTATCACTACACAAATACAAACTAATATACTCATACTAAATTAAAAAATCAACACTATATACTACAAAAATGACATCATTAATTTAACTTTATATATTCTTAATACAAGTCAATTTGAAATATTATTACTTTTATTGATTTTAACAAAAAATATATATTTATACACATTCATAAATTGAATAATTTTATTCTTGATTTTGCAATTAAGCCGCCAAGTTTATACACTTTATGTGGTGATCAAAACAGTCAAATCGAACCATGAACCGAAATAACATACCAACTAAACCGACATCCAACGTACCGAGGCACCATAGCGTTCAACGAACACCCATACTCGTACCACGCACCAAAGTCTTCCATGCTTCAGGTAACTATGGTTAAGACCACCAAGCATACTCTCCATACTCTCCATAAACCCCAGTGAAATACCACATCACCACAGGAACTCTTACAACCATATACCACCACCAACAACAACCTATTCGGCTCTGGTTCCTTCCTCCTTTTTCTTCGCCTTTATCCTCACCCACTCAACCCATAAAGGAGTGGTCTGCAGTTGTTAGAACTCTCAGGGTCTGTAAGCAGGGCCGGCCCAAGGGGTAGTCCAATGAGGCAACCGCTTTGGGCCCCCAAATTTGATATAAAAATATAGGCCCCAAATATTGTATTGGTGTGTATTATATAAGTTTTTAAAAATAGGCCCAAGCCCAAAAGATAAACTTAAAATCCACCCACCAACAACTAACCCTTCATCTCCACTTGCTCATTCATTACACTCATTTAAGAACTGAAAAAACCATCTCCCACCCCACCCAAGACCAACTTTCCAAATTCCATCCAAGTTCCAACCATTTAAATTATCTTTCATTATCTCTAAAAAAATCAACCCTCTTTTAAATGCTTACAATACTCTCAAGTTTCAACCCAAAAATATTCAAGAGGTTTGTATTTTTTTTATTCACCCTCTCTCATTATCTCATGTTAATTTTTTAGATTGAAATCTTCATTATTGTTAAATATAAATGTTGTTTTTTATTAATTTATTGAACACTAGTAAAATGATGTTAATTTTTTTGTTAAAGTTATTCTTGTTCATATATTTTTTAAATCCAGAAATATAAATGTCGTTTTTTTACTAATATGTTAAACCCTTTTATTAATTTTTTTAAAGGTTGTTATTTTACTAATCTAAGGTTTAAAGTGTATATAAAGTTATCTCTTCTTGTTGTCATTTTTTCACCTCTTCTTGTTGTCATTTTGTAAAGTTCTTGTTGCCATTTTTTTATTAATTTGTCATTTTTTTAATTATAATTATTGTTGTTAATTTTTGGATTTAAATGTTGTTTTTTATATTTTTAAATTTAAATGCTTAAATCCTGTTCTTGTTGTCATTTTTTTTTATATTTTAAACACTTAGATTAGTATAGACAACATTTATATTTAAAGATTTAAATGATGTAGTTTAAAAGTGAATAGAAAGTTATATGTTCTTATTATCATTTTTTTGTTAATCTGTCATTTTTTTTTAATTATAGTTATTAGTGTTAATTTTTTTTTGTTAAGTTCTTGTTATTAATCTTGTTGCTCCTTTTAATCTTCTATTATTTTTTTTATTCTAATGATGATAACTTTTTATGTGTTCCTTTAGCAAAGAAGCGCTTTCAAAGATGCTTTACAAATTCAGCAAAACAGGTTCCAATGTTCCTTTATTTTGTTGTGATTGGAAATTTTTAGATTGATTGTTGAGTTGTTGTGTATTTTATTTTGTTCGTTTCTTGTTAGCTTGTAAAAATAAATATTATACTTTTCGAAAAAAAAATTATATAAAGGTCCCCATTTTACAATTTCGCCTTGACCCCCAAATCTTTGGGGCCGGCCCTGTCTGTAAGCACCTATGAACATGGGAAGGTCATCATAAATTTTTAAGGGATGTGTACTGCAGTTGTTAGAACTCTCAGGGCATACAAGTGGTTTCCCTAAAAGTAAACAAAATAATTACTTACCCTAGGAAGAACTAGTCCTTTGTCTAAAGGTAGAAGAGAAAAAATAGCACCGGAAGGAAGTCTGCCTTGAAGTGTTAGTATTACAATTTGAAGAGCAAATCAAATCCTGGTCCAGAGAATGTAGTGAAAGTGCAACGCCATTGAAAAACTGCCAAAATCAGAAACTGGAATCAATACCAAATGTGTGAAGAAATACTCATACTTTTTTTTGGAAACCAGATCATAATGAATTACTCACGTATGAAACCATATATTAACCCATGTTAAAGCTCAAGACAAATTGGAGAATCTAACATCATATATCTCATTTGGTGGAGTTAGAAAATAAAAAAATCCTCATACATACCCTGTTTGGAAGTGTGTAATAAGAAATTTCCGATTATAAATAGTTGAAAAAAATATCCACATTTTTTCATTTTATATCTCATTTGGTGCACTTACAAGACTATGACGTAATTTTCCCTTGGACCGCTAACAAACCAAACAAAGACGGACAAAGGAGAAAGAATGTTGTTGTTCTTATAACTCTGATATATTATTAGCCGAGTGCATGCCAAAAGTCGTTTATCCAAGTTGTCTGATACCTAAGACCCCTCAAATCATTTGGAGTTCTTCAGGAGACCCATTTTATTACTCCAAAGTACATGTGAAGAAGGCAATTACAAAGTTCATATTTCCAAGGCCGCTCGAGAATAAGGAAGAAAGTTGGCTCAAAGTTAACTAAGAAACATATTTAGGGTGTGTTTGGGAACCCTAATTTCATGCCTTGGAATTGGAATTGAAAAATTATTTGTTCAACTTTTTGAAAATTTTGAGCTCAAAATTTTCCAATTATAACTCCAAAAAGCATGGAATTGGGGTTTCCAAATACACCCCTACAGTATTTTAGTAGCAATTCTATGATTGATTTTATTTCCTACTCCCCCATCCTAAATTAAGAGTCCACTATTCCTTTTTGGGTTATTCCAAATTCAAAGTTCACTTTTCATTTTTGCACATAATCAACGATTAAAATTTCCCGATAGTGATCATGTTGTGATCTTGTCTACACAAAAAGTGAATATGTCCTCTTAATTTGGGATGGAGGGAGTATTTTTTTTTTTTGGGGGGGGGGGGGGTGTGTAATTCTGAGACACATACCTACAAATTGATACACAAGACGTGTAGATCAAGATTAAGTCAACTTTGTACATCACAAGTGTTAGGTGAGCACCAAGCATAAGCATCGTAAGTTACCAATTTAGCTAATCAAAATAAGTATCCTCTAGTAATCGTTCTGAGTATGCACCAAGATATTTTTTTTAAAACATAACAGCAAACATGTAGCATTGGGTCTTGCCAGAACAATAATTTCCTGCTTTACATCTTTGTCCGGCTACATAAAACAGCAGACACTAAGTTTAGTGTTAACAATAAAATTGATCACCGAGCTACATTTAATGCGATTATTTCAACTTGGGTATAAAACCAAAAAATCCAGGCAAATATAAGAGGGGTTTCATTTCGCCTTAACCATTTAAGGCAAAAGAACATCTCAAGTTCTACATAATAATTGTAGTATATATTAGGGGGGTTCTTGGTCCGGTCCAGTTTTGACATTTTATTTATACCGGATGGACTTGGTCAATCCTCTAAGAAAGAGACCAAGACAGGACTGATAATGTCGGTTAATCGACCCTAATCGGTGCGGTCTAAGCTGTTAATCCTCACATTAATGAATTACATAATTTATAAAAATAAAAATACCTGAGTCTATTTTTCCAAACAATAAAAACAAAAACAATCAGAATTTACATCTAAAATAAACCTACGATTGGATTAAACTATAATTTAAACTAACCAAATGTTAAAATATATAATTCTAGGTCTGCGAGAGGCGGCCTTACCCCCATATATGGTGATGTATTCATTCTATGAAACATACAAGTCATTAAAGTTAATATACACTTGAAAGAGAAATAAAATTATATGTTGACAGTGGGATTTGAACTCATGCCCTTTTGGACCAAAACCTTAATCTTGCGCCTTAGATAAACTCGGCCATATCAACATCATGTCATAAAAATTTATGGTCAATGAGATGCTTTCTTTTAAAACATTATAACAAACTACTTTCACAATTGAAACCTCTCTCTCTCACACACACACACACATACAGACCCACTTGACCACCAAAATTTGAAGAGCAAACTAAATCCTGGTCCAGAGAATGTAGTGAAAGTGCAACGCCATTGAAAAACTGCCAAAATCAGAAATTGGAATCAACACCAAATGTGTGAAGCAATACTCAACTTCTTTTTGGTAACCAGATCACAAAGAACTACTCACTTATGAAACCATATATCAACCGACATGTTAAAGCTCAAGACAAATTAAAAATCTAGCATAATATATCTCATTTGTGGAGTTACAACATAAAAAGATCCTCATACATCCACTGTTTGGAAGTGTGTTATAAGAAATTTTTTATTATAAATAGTTGAAAAAAATATCCACAATTTTTCATTTTATATCTCATTTGGTGCGCTTACAAGACCATGAGGTAATTTTCCCTTTGACTGATAACAAACCAAACAAAGACTGACAGAGGAGAAAGAATGTTGTTGTTCTTATGACTCGATATATTATTAGTCGTATGCATGCCAATAGTCTTTTATCCAAGTTGTCTGATACATAAAACCCCTCAAATTATTTGGAATTCTTCAGGAGACCCCTTCCATTACCGCAAAGTATATGTGAAGAAGGCAATTACAAAGTTCAGATTTCCAAGGTCTCTTGAGAATAAGGAGCAAAGTTGGCCCAAAGTTAACTAAGAAGTATATTTAGGGTGTGTTTGCGAACCCCAATTCCATGCCTTGGAATTGGAATTTGAAAATTATTAGTTCAACTTTTTGAAAAGTTTAAACTGAAAATTTTCCAATTCTAATTCCAAAGCATGGAATTGGGGTTCCCAAACACACCCTTAGAGTATTTTAGTAATAATTATATGATTGATTTTATTTCCTACTCCCCCCGTCCCAAATTAAGAGTCCACTATTCCTTTTTGGAACGTTCCAAATTCAGAGTCCACTTTACTTTTTTGGGGATAATCAACGATTCAAATTTCCCGATAGTGATCATGTTTTGATCTTGGCCATTAATTGGAGGTATACTTAATCTACACAAAAAAAAGAATATGGCCTCTTAATTTGGGATGGAGTGAGTATTTTTTTTTTTTTTGGGGGGGGGGGGAGGGGGGGGGGGGGGGGGAGTGTAATTCTGAGACACAGACCTACAAATTGATACACAAGACGTGTAGATCAAGATTAAGTCAAGTTTGTACATCACAAGTATTAGGTGAGCACCAAGCATAACCAATTTAGCTGAGAAAAATAAATATCCTCTAGTAATCGTTATGAGAAAGAAAAAAGATATTTTAAAAAAAACATAACAACAACCCTGTAGTATTGGGTCCATCCAGAACAATAATTTCTTGCTATATAGCTTTGTCCCACTGCATAAAACAGCTGACACTAAGTTCAGTGTTAACAATAAACTTGATCATTAAGCTACATTTTATGCAATTATCTCAACTTGGATAATACAAAAACAAAACATCCAGCCAGATACAAGAGGGATCCAATGTCGCCTTAACCATTTAAGGCGAAATAACATCTCTAGTTCTACCTAACAATTGCAGTATCTATTAGGGTCCGTTTGGTTCGGGATAAAATATGTTTCAACACGGTAAAAAGTAATATGGTGAAATACGTTTTCACCTCTTTAAAATTAAATTTTTATTGGATTGACATTGTGAATAAGTGCACACCCTATAATTATGAAATTTTTATATAGAGTCAATCCGGGTCAGCCCGATGGACCGGACCGACTTGGTCGGACTGCCAAACCGGACTAGTTAAGAAAAATGATCGAAAAAAAGGTGGTTTGGCACAGTCCTTCAATTTTTTTTAACACCCCTAGAATATATACATTTTATGAAACATACAAGTCATTAAATTTAATTTGAACTTGAAAGAGAATAAAATTTTATGTTGACAGTGGGATTTGAACCCACGACCTATCGGACCAAAACCTTAATCTGGCGCTTAAACCAACTCGACCATATCAGCATCATGTCATGTGTGGGTTCAATGATATTTTTCTACTAAAAAATTATAAACAAACTACTTTCATAATTCAATCCTTACACACACAAGCATATAGAGAGAGAGAGAGATGAAAAAAATAGACCCCACTTGGCCACCATAATGAATGAGAAGTAGACTCCAATGAGGATGATCAAACGTAGGGTTTTTTCAGGTATTTTTTCTAGCTTTAATGAAACCTAAGAAAGAGGGAATTTATTTATGTTGGTTAAGAAAATATTACTTACATATTTGGGACAAGATTGGGGCCTGTACAAAATTGTCACCAACGAAAAAGAAGATTTATAATTGATATTCTCCCAATCTTCAATTCTCGTATTTGGGAAATAATTGGAAATAGGACAAACAAGAATAGTTCTCGCTCTATTTTTGGTTTATGAATTCTCAATAAAGGTGTTTATTTTGTTTGTTTGATAATTTACTAATTTATTTTATGTTAGTGTCATTTAGTAAATAAAATAAGGTTTAAACTCGAATGAAATTTTATTAAAAAAAATCAGTATTAAACATTAAGATGGTACTTGCATTTTAATGTTTAATGTAGAATTTTAACTAATTTTTAGCATTAAGAGATAAAACTGTGGGGACTAAAATAATTCATTAGACCCACTTACAATGTTGGTCAACCAGCGCAGTAAGAAGAAACGTGTGTATGGTCCAAATCTGAATCATTAAATTCACCCGTGTATTTAAAATATGCTTAAATACATCTCGATACACTCAAATCGGTTATCAACAATTTCGGAGAGATATTCAAGGACATCTAACGAGCTACATCGAAGCTAGAAGAGTTCTTGCATAATGGAACCTCTTAAAGACTACTATAAATGTAATGCCATCACCCCGTGCCAAAGGGAGGAAAAACTTGGTAGCCTTGAGAGATGCACTAATAATAAAAGCAGTAAACTCTCTGTGGACGTAGGCAATTTGTCGAACCACATACATTTTGCGTTGTGTGTGATTGATTTACTTTCATCTTCAATTTCTTTCTTAGAATTACTTATTGTGATTATTCTACACTCACAATTGGCATCATCTATGGGAAACAATTCTTTGTTCCTACGAAATCAACCACTAAAAAGAGAAGTAATGTGACGTCTCACCACAGCAGCAATCTGCCTCAAGCCGACAATGTGCAGGAAGACCCAACCCCATTTAGGGTCAGGTCTCAAATTTGCCTGGAGCCAAACCCAAGGCTTCACCAAGAGAGACTCCCATCTCAAGAGAGTCATAACCCTCCTAGGTCTACTTAGATCTACAGGTTGGTTAACGCTTATGAAGCCAATCTTTATAAGTGAGTAAGAGGAGGCCACACTCCTCCAGATGGAAGAATATACCCACTTTCAAAGGTGACTTAAAAGAATGGAAAAAGAGCTCCACGGTGACAGTCGGAAGCATCGTGCGAGGACTCCTAGTCCTCAGGTGAGCAATGCTCGCAGTCGAAGGAGGATCTCTAAGAGCGTTTTTTATCAATCGAAGTGTGTCCGACTAGAGAGACGACACAAAAAATGATGAACGGCAAAAGTACATAAGGAGTTTGGTCCGGAGGGAGATGGATCAACACCCAACACATCGAAGGCCTAGGTCCATAAAGGAGCTAGACAGGAGAGATCTTAAAACACAAATGAAATCCCAATTTCAAGAGAGATCAAAGAAGAGGAGCCATTGAAAAAGTTCTCTATTCCTAGGTTCAAAACCTACGATGGAAAAACTGACCAAATAGACCATGTCAGGCAAAACAGGCAAGCCATGACTGTTGATGTAAAAAATTAGATCATTCTAATTATTCAATCACAGATAAATAAATGAGACAAAGAATTTTAAAGTGGTTCAGCCTTATAAGAATGGCCTACGTCCACTGTTATGTTATTGCTGAGTGTTTTGGGAATTCTCGATTACAAGTTCTTTCAAGAAATTCCGGTCCCCTTGAATGAGGGTGATACAATGTATTTATAGTCTTGAGGCTCACATCTGAAAGGGTGATACATTAAATGATATACATATGAAAGGGTAATACATTTAATGCCCTTTAAGCGTATACGTCTGTATGATGAACATTCAATGAATAGTTGAACTGTTGATTATCTGGAAATTAATGATGTGGCCGAGATGCAGCTCAGACCGCCTTAGTTGCTCGTCGTTCAGGAGTTCCTCGGAGCTATGGAGTTCCTCGGAGTATATCTATTGCTCGGAGTGAGTATGACTTGGTCGGGTAAATAAACTTTCTCGTTGCTGTTGTGCCACGCAGATCGACACGTGTCTTCTGATTATTCGTCCACGTCAGCATATTAATTTTGGTATCAACAAAAGCCCCCAATGTTTCATATTTCGAACTTTGAGGACTATGGAACATTCTTTCTTGGTATATGGAAACATTAAATGACTTTCATGGTTTTTAGGAGCATTTTCTCCGTATTTAAATTTCCTTCCAAGTTCACAGAATCCGCTTTTTTAAATTTTTAGAAACGCTTCGAACTTCGGGCATTTTTTGTCCTTTTAGCCGCCGGTAGCGTAATAGTCTCTTTTTGTAATCATTTCTTTCGCCGTTTCCCAAGGAAAAGTATTTAAACTTCATAAACAATCCCACCGTCTTCTACCTTTTCCAATTTCTGCTTTCGAGTTTTCCATAGTGTTTCTCTCTCTTATGCATTCATCATTTTCTTCGTTCGTTGTCAACAGATCTCCCTTTTTTCCTGTAAGCTCTTCTTCCTTCTTCTTCATTTCTTTTATTCACCATGGTTTATGTTATTGAATCTTGTGAGAAATTCCGTTCTGATTTCTCTATTCCATCTTGGGTATCTTTGGAGGATCTTTCTGAGCCTTCAGATTACTTTCGTTTGGCTGAGGGACATTGGTTCCCCAGCCTCTTTATTGCTGAATGTGGATTTTCTTTTCCACCAAACCCTTTGTGTTTAGAGTTTTGTCAATACTTCGATGTTGTTCCTGCAAAAATAGCCCCCAACACATTGAGAATAGTTAATGGGGTGTATAGGTTAAATCAAACTCATGGAACCCGTATAGGAATTCCTGAGATTATGTATTGTTATAGATGGGCTGTTCTAGATAATGTGTTTTATTTAAAAACTAGATTTTTGAATAGGGCTTTAGTAGTCAACCTCCCTGATGCTAATAGGGATTATTTTGAACATGGGGTAGTTATCAAAAATTGGCAACATGCCCCTTTGGTTGGAGATGAAGTATATGAAGGTCCCAAATGCCCTCCATATGGCAATGGTATTGGTTATTTTCATTTTATTTTATTTTTGAAATTATGATTTCATTTTGTTTGAATAAATGTGTGATTGACATTTCAATATGTATTTGTTTGCAGTTGACAGCAAAAGAAAAACTCCAAAAGAAGCTGAAGTTAATATCAAGCATTTGAAACATATCTGGTGTTTGCATCAGAAAGTTGCGGACGAGCACATCAGATCCGCTTCATACTTGTTGAAGTATAGGAGTTATACAACTTCTTTCACTGCTCGCCCTGTAATCAGCACTGGTGAACCAGCGCCAGTTCCTGAAGATTCTTCACCAGACTCTCATATTCCTTTGAGTCAGAGAATGGGCAAAAGGAGAGTTCCTGCTATCTTTGAAGAGACTGCCTCTGCTAGAGAGAGTAAAAGAAACAAGAATGATGTCCCAAAAGGAACAAAGAAAGTAGATGTTGCTCCTTCTGTTGCTCCTCAGAAGGTTGCCGAGAAGCCCCCAGTGGCTCCTAAGAAGAATGCACCTGTGGAAGTGATCACCATTTCTCCAACCAAAAGATCTTCTTTGGTTGAGACTGTTGAAATGCCACTGAGGAGACTAAAGAAATCCTCCTCGGTCAAATTTGGCTGAAACCGTTCCCCAGCTCCAAGTTAGTGGAGCTGGTGTTCCAACTATTATTCCTCCGAGCTCTGCGATGAGCTCGGTAAAGACTTGGACCATTCCCGAGGTTCAAGGAATTGAAGAGAGTATGTCTAGGGATGTGCTTACATCTTTGGCTACTCGTCACATTGCTTCAGTAAGTTTCTCATATTCTGAATTTTTTTTCTTAATACATGCATCTCTGTACTGACTTATCATTATCTTCTTTTTCAGCTGGTGAGTTGTTTTAACACCATTGTGAAGAAAGATGAAGCGATCAAGGCTTCTAGCTCCTCGTCCGGAGTAGAGGATGCTTTGCTGAAGATAACCGAATCTTTGACGGTCTCCCGTCAAAAGTATGACGAGGATAGAGTTGGATGGGAAAAGAAGCTGTCTGCAATTGAGGTAGAAAAAGGGCAATTGGGAAATAAAGTAAAAGACCCGGAGAGAGAGAATAAGAAGTATGCCGAGAAGCTCACGAACTTTGAGGAGCTTGAAAATAAATTTAAATCGGCTGAGGAGGAGCTAACCCTTCTGCGAGAAGTAAATCGTCAGAAGGAGGAGGTGGAAGCTAAATTGAAAGCCACCGAGGATCTTCTATCCGAGAAGCTCTCATCGGAGAAAATGAAAAGAAAGGTGGCTGTGAAAAAATCTTTCCGAACTGGTTGGGACAAAGGATGGGATAGGGGAGTAGTAACAATGATGACTCAGGTGCAGTATGGGAGTTTGAAGTACTTCCGAGATGGTTGGGTTGCTGCCCTGCAAGAATTGAAAGTTAATGAGGACTCAGAATTGTTTCAACAACATCTCCCCGGTCCTCCCCCAACTATCGAAGATGAAGAAGAGGGCGAAGCTGCCTCCGAAGAATCTTCAATGGTAGTGGGTGATCCCATCCTTACCCAGCCTGCTGACGAGGAGCTTTCATCTCTGCCTGCTCCTCCTGAACAAATTCCAGCTCCAGCCGACCAACTCATTATTCCCACCGAGCAACCGAGCTCCTCATCCCAGCCTCTCGAGAAAGTCTTGGGAGACAAGGAAAAGGTGTGAAGTTGTTCGGTATTTTTCTTTTATTTATACTCTGTATTCTGAATGTTGTACTCCTTTTGATGATGTAATAAAATCACCCTTTGTTGACATTCTGTTTTTTTTATTAACTCTTGCCTTCTCTTCTTTAATAGTTTATGGCCAGAATGGAATTGCTGTCTGCCCATGACACAACTCTGCTTCAACACTGTAATGAATATTTTAAGGCTGGCCACACTGACTTGGACAAATCCGAAATTGTAGACATTCTTGGTCGAGATGCTTCAAACCAAGCAGTTGAGGCATATCAGTACTTGAAATGTCTTCTTGATCGTGCTGTAGCCAACAATGTGGCTTATTACAAAATGATTGAAGACTTGCAAGGGACTCTTGACAAACTTCAGCAGCAATATAAAGAGTCTTCAGCTCTTTTGCACGAAGGGTATGAGAAAAAACTCAAACAAATCAGTGCTGAAAAAGGTTATGACAAGATGCTTGCTGGCTATGAATTGAGAGAGAGGACATTGAAGACAGATGTTGAAGAGCATAGGCAAATCGTTGAGCTATTGGAGCAGGAAAATAACAATCTACAAAAAGAACTAGCTCAGCTGAGGTCTGCTGCTTCATCTTCCACTGCCTTGGTACCAGTCACCGATAAAGGATTCTCATTTTTAGAAGTGGAAAATGCCAAGTTGCGTGAAGAATTAGAGGCTTTAAGAAGAGCTGGGCCTTCTACTGCTACTCGGGGATGAGGAAGAGGTTCTCGTGGTCGAGGGAGAGTTGCTCAGAATGTTGTCGAGGAACAAAGTGCTTAACCTGCTCGGGGATGACCAAGAACTCTTCGTCCTATCGTTGAAGAAGCTCGTACTAAATCAGCATTGGAAAATCAAGCATTCCAATTGATGGCAAAAAATCAAGCCTTGTCTGAACTGTCCCAGAAAGTTAGAGAACTGGAACTACAACTTTCTGCCAAGAAATCAATGTTGGAGAATAATGAGCTTTTCATCAACAGTCTCCATGAGAAGCTTGACAGGCTAACATTTCAATTCCACAAACAACCCAGGGAGTTCTAGATGGCTGGATACAACGAAGCATTAGTCCATTTAGATGATCGTATCCAGAATGCCAATAATGAGGGCTACAAACAAGGCGGGCTGAATGCCTTATGTGTGTTGAAACTTGAACAGGGACATTATCTGTGGGACTACTATGATCCCGGATTGCTTGATTTGACTGTGCCACCGTTCAATTTGGACATGGAATGGATCCCAGCTCGTGCCATTCCTCGGAGCTTAATTGCAAAGTACCTCGGTGACTACAGTTTACATTCTCAATTTGAGGTTTCTCGTCCCGAGCATCTTTTAGATCGTCCTTCTATGATGAACGTTAGAATGCTGAAGGATTTGAACTTTATTAACTCTCCTCAGTCTTTAAATGATCCTCCTGCTGGCGAGGAACCTGTATCGAAAGCTGAGGGGAAAAAACCAATAGAATAGGAATTTCTAATATAACAGTTAGTATACATATTCATGTAACTATCAATGTAACTTGTAATTTATTTTGAATTTTCTGAAAGACTTTCATTTTTGTTTGCAAATCTGTATTGCTATTGTTTTGTTCTTGTCAAACACTTTATATTTGTGCTTGCATAACAATATTGTGTGGTTCATCGACCAACTTAGTAATAAGAAAAATTACAAGTATCAGGAATGTTGAGGAATGTTGCTCGATCACTTAATAATAAAGTAATGAGTATAAAAATGTTTAAAATTTTTCCAACCAACCAAGGTTGTTAAATTATGCTTGTTGACCAACTACAGTTAGTGAGAGTTTATCCCCGACTTACCATACTTGGTTCAGTTTTTGTCTTTCTCATAAAATGTATTCGACCAACCAAGGTCGATAAATTCTCCTCGTCGACCAACTACAGTTAGTGGGTTTTCATCCCCGACCAACCATACTTGGGTCAGTTTGGAATATTTTGTTCTTCTTGGAACTTTTGTATTTTCTGTAATAATCTTACCTCTTCGAACAACATAAGTTGGCATTTGAGAGCTTATATTGTTTCTTAACCAACCGAGATTGGCATTGTTGTTCTCGCTCTTTTACCAACCGAAGTTGGTCTGAGGTCTAACTATCATGTACACTTGCCCTTTTACCAAAATTGGTCTGAGCCAGTGTCAGCCTCCTAACCAAAGGAGTATGGTTTGTTCTCGCTCTTTTACCAACCGGAGTTGGTCTGAGTTCGAACTATCGTGTTCTCGCTCTTTTACCAACCGAAGTTCATCTGAGTTTAAACTATCGTGTCCACAAACTCTTTTACCAACCGGAGTTGGTCTGAGCTAGTGTACGCCTCCTAACCAAAGAAGTATAGTTTTGTTCTCGCCCTTTTACCAACCGTAGTTGGTCTGTGTCCGAACTATCGTGTCCACAAACTCTTTTACCAACCGGAGTTGGTCTGAGCTAGTGTACGCCTCCTAACCAAAGGAGTATAATTTTGTTGTCGCCCTTTTACCAACCGTAGTTGGTCTGGGTTTGAACTATCTTGTTGCTGAGCAGTGTAGTGTTGCACACTAGTATTCCCCGAAAAAATTTCAATAAAGAAAGAAGATGGCGAAAAATCATCGTTTTATTCATATTGATGGAACTGCTGTACATTTTACATCACTGATAATACTTGCGTAGGTGTTCAACATTCCATGCGTTCTTAAATTCCTCTCCTTCTAGAGTTATTATTCGATAAGTTCCTGGTCAAACAACCTCTATAACTCGGTGACGGCCATGCCAGTTTGCTTCCAACATATTGTGCTTCTGAATGACCTTCTTCAGCACGTAATCTCCTTCGTTTAGGTCGTATTTCTTCACCCTCTTATTGTAAAATAGAGTTGTTCGTTGTTAGTAAGCAATATTCCTAATGGTTGCCTCTTCTCTAACCTCCTCGAGCATATCCAAATCCAATCTTCTCATTAAGTCGCTGACTGGGGAATTGAAATTCAGCACTCTGTGTGTTGGAAGACCCAACTCGGCAGGTATTACGGCCTCACTTCCAAATGCCAGCATATATGGTGATTCTCCAGTTGCTGCTCGAGGAGTTGTTCGGTAAGCCCACAATAATGACTGTAGCTCATTAATCCAATTAGCTTTAGCCTCACCTAGCCTCTTCTTCAAACCATTTAGTAATGTTCTTTTCGTCACTTCAGTTTGTCCATTACTCTAAGGATGACCTAGTGCTGAATGAACCTTCAAAATGTTTGACTGATGACAATAGGCGACAAACTCTTCGTTATCGAATTGTGTTCCATGATCTGTGATGAAGGCATGAGGGAGACCATATCGGTAGATGATGTTCTTCCAAATGAACTGGTACACCTTCTCGTATGTCATATCAATAAGTGGCTCAGCTTCTACCCACTTAGTAAAATAATCCACTGCGACGACGAGGTATTTGAATCTTCCTCGGGTCGTTGGCAGTGGTCCAACCAAATCAATTCCCCATATGGCAAATGGCCAAGGGGAAGTGATGGGTGTCAACAATGCTTGTAGAGTTCTTCGGATGGAGGAAAAGCGTTGGCACTTGTCACATTTCTTGGCAGAGGCTATACAATCAGCCCTCATCATCGGCCAGTAGTATCCCTACGTCATCACCCTTTGTAAAAGTGTCCAACCTGCTACATGGGCTCCACAGGACCCTTCATGGATCTCTTCAATCAATTCTTTCACCTGGGAGGGATGTACACATCTTTGCAAACCTGCCATAATTCCTCGTCTATACAAAACACCATTAATTAGTACATATCGAGCAGCTTTAAACTTCAATTTCTTGGCAGCGAGCTTGTCCTCCAGTAATTCTCCTTCTTCAATATATGCCCTGATGGGATCCATCCAAGACGGTTCTAAATCAAGGGTAATAATATTCATCGTCAAGTCTTCATCTATGCTCCGACTTTCTAATACTTCAATTGGTATCGTTCTTCGCAGCTCGGTATGAGTAGCTGATGCTAGTCGGGCCAGTGCGTCTGCTTTTGCATTTTTCATTCTCGGTATTCTGATCAACTGAATGGCATCAAATTCTGCCAACAACTCCATCACCTTTGCATGATACTTGATTATTAATTCTCCTTTAACTGCATATGTTCCCATCATTTGATTCACAATTAATTGAGAATCACTGAATACCGTCACTTATTGCGCTTCCAAAGTCTTTGCTAAATTAAGACCTGCTATCATGACCTCATACTCAGCTTCATTATTGGAGGCTTTGAATTGGAATCGCAGAGCATATTCCATGTCAATCTCGTCTGGGGTATTCAAAACAATTCCTGCTCCACAACCTGTTGTGCAAGATGACCCATCTACATATAATCTCCATGTAGGTAACTCGTCTTCAAATTTCTTATCTGACAGAGTTCCTCGGTGAAATATTTGCTATTTCCTTTCATCCTCCCCTGGTATTTTTCGCTCTTCATCGATCATCTCTTCTCGCTCTTTTACCAACCGGAGTTGGTCTGAGTTCGAATTTGATGATCTTTCTACATCCACAAGCCCTTTTACCAATCGGAGTTGGTCTGAGCTTATGTCTATTGGTCCTGTGACATCCACAGGTTGGTCAGCGAGCAACTTTTGTTCTTCGGAGGTATCAGGATATGTAAATTCTTCTATAAAGTCTGCTACAGCTTGCCCTTTAAGTGATGATCTGGGTTCATACACAATATCATATTCACCGAGCTCTATTGCCCAATACATCAGTCTCCCTGACTTTTCTGGCTTATGAAGGGCTTGTCTAATGGCATGTCGGTATACACGATGATGGTATGGGCCTGGAAATAAGGACTCATTCTTCTACTTGCCTCAATTAATGCCAATGCCAATTTTTCTAACTTTGGGTACCTGATCTCTGCACCTCGGAAAGCCTTACTTGTGTAATAAATTGGCTTTTGAACTCCGTTCTCCATTCTGATCAATGCCGAGCTGACTGCATTCTCTGATACTGCCAGGTACAAGTACAACTTTTCTCCCATTACTGGTCTAGACAACAGTGGAGGTGTTCCCAAATATTTCTTCAAGTCTTGAAAGGCTTTCTCACATTCATCATTCCACTCGAAAGTTTTTCGAAGTGTTTTGAAGAATGGAAGGCATCGATCAGTTGCTCGGGATACAAATCTGTTGAGCGCTGCAACTCGTCCTATAAGACTCTGTATTTCTTTCTTCGTTGTTGTAGATCGCAACCCTAAAAGAGCTTTGATCTTTTCTGGATTTGCCTCTATGCCTCGCTATTTGACGATGTATCCGAGGAACATTCCTTCTCGTACTCCAAATGTGCACTTCGTCGGGTTGAGCTTCATTTGGTATTTATCCAGTTGATCAAAGGTCTGACCTAAGTCATCTAAATGATCAACAACTTTCTTGCTCTTTGTCAGCATATCATCGACATAGACTTCCATATTGCAACTGATTTGTTCGGCAAAAATCTTGTTCATCAGCCGCTGGTATGTCGCACCTGCATTTTTCAGACCAAAAGGCATAACATTATAACAATAAGTTCCTCTAGGGGTAATAAAAGAAGTACTTTCCCTGTCTTCAGGTTTCATTTTGATCTGGTTGTAGCCAGAGTAAGCATCCATGAAGTTGAGCAGCTCGTGTCCTGAGGTAGCGTCCACTAGTTGATCAATTCTGGGCAATGGAAAGTGATCCTTTGGGCATGCCTTGTTGAGATCGGTGAAATCAATACACATTCTCCATTTATTATTTTTCTTTTTTACCATCACCACATTTGCTAACCAGTCTGGATATTTCACATCTTCAATGAATTGGGCTTTCTAGAGCTTCTCGACCTCCTCTTGTATAACTTGATTCTTCTCGGGACTAAATACTCTTCTTCTCTGCTTTACAGGCTTGATCTCCTTATTCACGTTAAGCTCATGACATAAGAAGTTTGGATCTATTCCAGGCATGTCTTCATGACTCCATGCAAAAGTTTTCTTTCTGCTTCTCAAGAAAGTTATCAACTCCTGTCTTATTGAAGCCTCCAACGACGAACCTATCTGAGTTGTTCGTTCAGGGTGTTCATCGTCCAGAATAACATTTTCTGTAGATTCCACCACCTGTCCTTTTACAAGTTGGGATTCATCTCTGGGATCAAGGGTTTCAATTTCTGTACCTTCATTCACCTGGTAGGTAGTAGTCTTTTTCCTTGACTCTTCAAACTCCTCTTGCTCGGCAGATGAATAATAGCACTCCCGAGCTACTTTTTGATCACCTTTCACAACTCCTACTCCAAAATTTGTTGGGAATTTTAAGCACTCATGTACTGTAGATGGAACTGCTTCGAACTTCTTCAAACCAACTCTTCCCATGATGATGTTGTAGGCTGACTGCACATTCTTATCCATCACAAAGAAGCGTATTCTTTCCGTTCGATAAGCAGTCCAAGTTCCAATGAATATATCCAACTTAATTGTCCCAAGTGGAAAAACTTTCTCGCCAGCAAAACCCAGGAGAGGTCTGTGATAAGGCTCCAATTGAGATAATTTCAAATTTAAACTGTTAAAGCACGAGTAGAACATGATGTCTGCCGAGCTACCATTGTCAACTAGAACTCTAGAAATCATCACTTCTTTCATCCTCATTTTGATCACCAAAGGGTCGTCATGAGGGTAAAGAACACCTGCAAGATCATTTTTTGAAAAACCAATGACCAGCTTATCTTTGTTTACCTTCCTCGGGCGATCATCCTCAGCTAAATTTATTCGCTGAATGTACGAGCAAGTTTGAGCCTCTCCGAGGTAGGCTTCTCTTTCTGCAGTAAGGTCTCCTCCTCCTGCATCTCCTCCTGTAATGACATTACAATCAAATGATCCAACACATATTGAAAATACCTCTCGTTCTGGCTATCTTGGCTTCTTGGGAAGGTTAGGGTCATCATCTGGATCATCTTCATGGTTTTTCTTCTTTTTTTCCTCTGCTCGATGAGGAGATCTAAACCTCTCTCTAGTTCGGTCATCATTTCTTCTTTCACCTCCCCGATCAACATACTTTGCTAGCTTTCCTCTTCGGATGAGTGTTTCAATCTCGTTCTGAAGAGCTATGCAATTTTTGGTCATATGGCTATGATCCTTGTGGAACTCGCAATATTTCTCCCTGTTCCTCGTGTCAGGGTCTGACCTCAGTTTCTTTGGCCACTTTATTTCCTCGTTATTCTTGATTTCTTCCAAGACATGATTAATACTCATTTTCAAAGGAGTATAATTATCGAATTTCTTCAGGACTTCCCAGGACGACTTATTATTCTTGGAATGCTTGTCACCACCATTTCCCTTCTGCTCTTTCTTCTTAGATTTGTCGACTTCCACCTTGGTTTCTTTATCCATATTCTTCTTCGCAGCCATAGCCTCCTCTGCATTCATGATTTTGGCAGCTTTTGCCATCAACTCTGACATAGTTGTAGGTGAATCTTTGGCTAAAGTGTAATACAACTTGTTAGGCAACAACCCACTCATCAATGCGGTGATTGCTGTCTTTTCTTCATCATCTATAACCTCAAGCTTCTCATTATTGAAACGAGTTATGTAATCTCTAGTACTTTCACCAGATTTTTATCTAACACTTAACAAATGTGCTACTCATTTTACTGGCTTTGGTCCAAAGAAGAAATTGCTAATGAACAACTCGGCCAACTGAAAGAAAGTTGAAATCTTACCCTGAGGAAGATTGTTATACCATATCTGGGCAAGTCCAGTACGAGTTCCTGAGAATGCTCTGCATCTCATCTCGTCGGGGACAACATAGATGTCGGCAGCAGCTTGATATTGCTCTATGTGAAGAACAGGATCTGTCTTTCCATCGTACTTGGGGGTCACCACAGGTGCTTTAAATTTCGACGGTGTAGGAAAATCCACAATGGCCTGTACAAAGGGTGTCCCTTGAACAAAAGTTCATTGTAGGGGGTTCCTCGCCTTAGCCATTTCTCCCAATCTATCCTCCAACCGCTGAATGGAACCTTTGCATGCATCATTTCCTTCCTCGGGCCTCTTAGTTCGAATAATTGATTGCTCTGGCGTGGCCTCCTGAGATCTATCTTGACGAGCAACTGGTCGTGATTGTGCTGATCCTTCTCTTAGATCTGATGGTTGTCGAAAGCTCCTAGACATGGCTCTAGGTGGACTCCTATTCCTCCTAGGGCCTAATCGACTGAAAGGAGACACCCTGCTCAGTCTTTCCAAGGCACTGGTCCTCTCTGGAGAGAGAGTAACACGTTGCTCAGTATCTGTGGCCCGTATTGATGAAGTTTGCCCAGGTTGATAGGAGAAATCATCAGATTCCTCATTACGATACGTCTCTGTACGCTTGGATCATGAAGAAGGTAAATAGGTTTGCCTCTGACCACTTCACTGTCCTGAATGTGCAGGTGCAACGCCGTGGAGGGTTTGTATGAGTTATCGCATGGTTTCTTGCATGGCGGTTTGTCCTTGAGCCAGATTCGTCATAATTCCAGCCAGATCTGGAGGTGCAGAAGGATTTGGAAGATTTCCAGTATTTCCAGCGTTTCGATTGCTGGATTCTGGATTATCTGCCATTGGTGATGAATGATTTTTGGTGAAAAATGATAACAACAGTCGTTTCCCACAGACGGCGCCAATCTGTTGATGTAAAAAATTAGATCATTCTAATTATTCAATCACAGATAAATAAATGAGATAAAGAATTTTAAAGTGGTTCAGCCTTATAAGAATGGCCTACGTCCACTGTTATGTTATTGCTGAGTGTTTTGGGAATTCTCAATTACAAGTTCTTTCAAGAAATTCCGGTCCCCTTGAATGAGGGTGATACAATGTATTTATAGTCTTGAGGCTCACATCTGAAAGGGTGATACATTAAATGATATACATATGAAAGGGTAATACATTTAATGCCCTTTAAGCGTATACGTCTGTTGATGAACATTCAATGAATAGTTGAACTGTTGATTATCTGGCAATTAATGCTGTGGCCGAGATGTAGCTCGGACCACCTTAGTTGCTCGTCGTTCAGGAGTTCCTCAGAGCTATGGAGTTCCTCGGAGTATATCTATTGCTCGGAGTGAGTATGACTTGGTCGGGTAAATAAACTTCCTCGTTGCTGTTGTGCCACGCAGATCGACACGTGTCTTCTGATTATTCATCCACGTCAGCATATTAATTTTGGTGTCAACAATGACACTATGGAGTCACAACGACACTCTTACGTGCCTTATTTTTCCTTTTAGTCTACACGATGTAGCTCATAAGTTATTTAAAAAATTTCCTCATAGGTGTGTCTATAGTTTCAAGGTCCTCACCGAGGCCTTCACTGCTTACTTCATCACAAGTAGTTCCCACCCGGAGAGGATGGACTCACTTCTCACAATGAAGAAGAGGCCAGAGGAAACTCTTCACGATTATGCCAATCAGTATTCAAAAGTGTTCAATGAGATAGAAGACTACTCAGAGCAAGTTATCATGGCATCCTTCATGATCGGGCTGCCAACCTCGTCTTTGTTACACCAGTCTCTTACTAAAAAGGATAATAACACCATCGACGACCTGTTGGCGTGTATTAAAAAATACTCCAAAGTTGAGGACGTGGTTAAAACTAGTAATACAGAATTTGGTCATGCTAAATCAAATATCGGAGGAGACAAGGATAATAGTCCTAAGAAAGGGAGCAAGAATGGGGGGAAGAGCGGTTCCAAAAATGGAGGCAAGGCAGATCCATTGAAAGCCTTTCCAGCCATCAACACAGTCTTCAAGGAACTAATCTATAATATTTTGGGAAATATTAAAGACCAACAATTTGTGAAGTGGCCTAATAAGATGGTTGGTTACCCAACGAAGAGGAACAACGCACTGCGATATGCGTTCCATAAAGAGGGCGACCATATAACAGAACACTAGAAGGCCCTAAAATATCATTTGGAGGAGTTGCCCCAACCTGGGCATTTGAATGAGTATATTGACAAGAAAACGGATAAGGTCGCAGACAATGGAGACCAAAAGCCAGACAACGTCCTTGACGATGATATAGAACACGAGTTCATAGTGATCCATAGAGCTTCCGACCTTAAACAGATCTAGGGGAACGTTATTTAGATGGAACTGAGAAAGGTCACAGTTGTAATAGAGGCCTTCCATATTGATCTTGCCAAAAGTCAAGCCGACAAGCATCGGCGACCAGAGGTTATCGACTACAATAAACACATCGTCTTCACCGAGGAAGATTTGGTTGGGGTAAGGACCCCACACCACGATGCACTCATAATCACCCTCAAGATTGCAAAATGAGACATCGACAAACTACTGGTGGATCAAGTAAGTTCATTCGAGGTGATGTACTTGGAGCTCTTCCATAAATTAAAGCTCAATTTGTACGACCTCAAAGAAGCAAATGTTCCACTAGTTTGGCTTCGCGAGGAAAATCACAATGCCTTTAGGGAAGGTAGTCTTGCTAGTGAGGGCAGGGAATATTTCAAAAGTTAATTGATTTTTTTTATAGTGGACATAGATTGCCATATTATGTCATCCTGGGCAGGGGGTAGCTTCACGCAATGAGAGTCGTGCCATCAACATACCACCGGAAGCTCAAGTGTATCACTGATCGGGGAATAGTGGAGATTCGGCGCGACCAAGCCATTGCTAGAAAGTGTTTCATCATCACCATTTATCACAGGAAGGAGAAGAAGAACGAAAAAGAATATCCTCCTAAGGAATCCCAAGATAGGGTTACTCCTTCTAAATAGCACGTACGATACGGTCGACTAGGGGTAGAGGAAACTAGGATCCACCTCGCAGACAGGGTCGTCGAAAACCTAGAAGAAGTTACCTTTGATGCCAACCTTCTGCAAAGAATTTTTTTGATTTGGATAACTCTTACCGATCACAAGAAAAGGGAACTCGTTGCCTTCCTTAAGGGTAACTCGGATGTATTTTCTTGGTAGCCTTATCACTTGACAGGGATTGATCCCTAGGTAGCTGGCCATCGTCTTCATGTGAATCTAGCCTTTAAGCCAATTACTCATAAGCCATGCTGAGCTGCACCAGGAAAGGATAGAGCCACAAAAAAGGAAATAGGAAAGCTTCTGGAAGTAATATCCATTAGAGAAGTCTAATTTACAAAGTGGCTCTCAAAAATCCAGTTGTGGTGAGAAAGAGAAACGACAACTGAAGAGTTTGTATTGACTTCACTGAAATCAATAGGGAATGCCTCAATAATAGTTTCCCCTGCCAAAGATAGACCATTTGGTCGACATAAATGCAGCATACAAACGTATGAGTTTCCTGGACGTTTACTCAGGGTACCATCAGATTCCACTATTTGAGCCCGACCAGGAAAATATGTCGTTCATAACTCCAATTGGCTTGTATTGTTACAAGGCCATGCCATTTGGCCTTAAGAACGTTGGGCCTACATATCAGAGACTGGTCACCAAAATGTTCAAGTAGCAGATGGGAGAAACCATAAAGGTTTATATCGATGAAATTCTAATCATAATCAAGGACAAAGGCGACCATCTCAACCATCTGGCCAATACGTTCGATATCTTCAGGAAGTACCGAATAAATCTCAATACGAGAAAGTGCTTATTCGAGGTCCAAGCAGGAAAGTTTCTATGTTACCTAGTCAGCAAAAGAGGAATTGAGGCCAACCTAGGCCATATCGACGTTATAAACAGGGTCCAACCACCAAGGACATTGCAAGAGATTAAAAAACTCATTGGGATGCTCGCAGTGCTCAACCACTTCATCTCAAAGTCCTTAGAGCGCTGTCGACCATTCTTTCAGTTCCTGAAGAAGGAAAAGGACCTCACTTAGAATAATGATTGCTCAATAGACCTTGAAGAGATCAAAGTGTATCTCAGTAAATCACCTTTCTTGGCAATTTCCAAAGATGGGGATCCCTTAGTCTCAGATCACGCAGTTATCTTAGCCTAAGTCTGTGAAAAGGAGGAAAAATAATCTCCTGTTTACTACGCCAGAAAAACACTCGTGAACGTGGATCAGCGCTACTTGTCATCATAAAAACTACTTACGCCCTAGTAATCTATTTAAAGAAATTTAACCATTACTTTAAAGCCCACTCTATAACAGTAAACACTCCATTCCCCCTCAAATTTATTCTTCAGAAAGACGACCTTTCTGGACGGATGTCCAAATGGTCAATATAACTAAGAAGGTTTGATGTCCACTTTCAACCAAGGACAATAATTATGAGGCAATTTTTGGCCGATTTCATCGTAGAATTTACAGGATAGGGACCGATCGACTAATAATTGATGGAGTAGTCATTAAGTAAGGAAGCACATCCCAAGGACTGCGCCTTTTACATTAATAGAGCCTCAAATTCCAAAGAGGTAGGAGTGGGAATTGTTCTTGTTTCGCCAAAGGACATAATAATCGAGCAAGCAATCAAATTGGATTTTAAATCCTCAACAACGAAGCCGAATAGGAAGCACTGATAGCTGGGCTACATAAGGTTCGTGTATTAGGAGCAAAATGGGTCAGCATGTTCGGTGATTCCAAATCAGTCTCTAACAAAGTCAACTGAGATTTTAATGCCAAAGATGATATGATGGCAGCCTACCTAGCTGTAGTTTGTGAGATCAGAGCAAAGTTTAAAGAAGTACACTTTCAACAGTTCCTTCGGGGATAAAACAGTCATACTGACCCCTTAACATCCCTAAGCTCAGAAGTGGACTCTGGTGTCAAAAGAAAAATCGAAGTGGAGTTCCTCTCCAAGCTCAGTACTGATAAAGAAATAGCCATCGAGCACATTCTTACCATAAAAAAAGTTCCCAGCTGGATGGATCCAATCATGGCATACTTACAGAATGAGATGCTACCGATCGACAAGAGGTTGGATCACCAAGTAAGAGTAAATAATGCTCGCTTCTACCTAAAGTTTGAGGGGAAACTATATAAAAGATCTTTCGAAGTCCTTACCTCCAATGCGTCCATCCAAAAGACGTCGAACAAGTTTATTATGAACTTCACGATGGGATTTACGAAAGTCACGCGGGAGGAAGATCTCTAGCATTCTGAGAAATTAAGGAAGGCTACTGGTGGCCATATATGTAGAACGACGCGAGTATTTATGTTCAAAAGTGTGAGAAATGTCAAAAAGTTCTCCTATACAGTTCATCAACCGAATAATGATTTAAGATCTCTAACCAGCCCATGGCCATTCGCACAATAGGGGCTAGATATTATCGGACTCATAGCTACCGTACCTGGGAACCATAAGTATTTATTGGTCGGCACAGACTATTTCACCAAGTGGGTAGAGGATAGACCACTGGCCAATATCAGAGATGCCGACATGATAAGGTTCATCTGGAGGAACCTCCTAACACGTTTTGGGATACTAAGAACCATCATAATTGATAACGACATGCAATTCAAGAGTTGTCTATCCCATAAATTTTTTGATGAACATGGAATCAGCCACGACTTCATCTCGGTAGCATACCCTCAAAATAACGGTCAAGCAGAAGCTTCTAATAAAACTATGCTCGATGGCCTTAAAAAAAGGCTGAAAAAGAGCAAAAGGCGCCTGAGAGGAAGAACTTACCCATATTCTATGGGCATATCACACCACGCCCAGGAGACTCACCAGGGAAACACCCTCCTCACTCACTTATAGAATGGAAGTTGTCATACCCCTTGAGGTTGGCCTTCCGACTATGTGAACCAAGTTGGTGTAATACCCCGTATTTTTATGCTATATTTAATTTGGGGATTTATTAAATTTAATGTGATGATTTATTTAATAAAAATTCGGAAATTAATTATGTTATAATTATTAACGTGACTAGAGTTAGTAATTATGGGAAACTTGTTGAATATTACTAATGAGCATAGTAATATATTATATTGGTTATATTGAATGTCATAAGTAAATTAAATGACTATTTCGGAAATTTAAGTCGGGACGTGCCCGTATCACGTCGGGACTAATTATGTTAATTAAAAAGTGAATATTTTATAAGTTGTCCGTATGGTCGTTTTGAGTGCGCCAATGCGTCCGGAAGGGTCGAGATAGTCAGAAAAGTGTACCCGGGGGTTTAGTTCGGGCCTCGGGGTGTTTTTAGGCCTAATTAGTGACCCGGGAGGGCATTTTGGTCATTTTACAAATTAGGGTAATTAAACCCACGAATTTTTGCCATCCTTAGCAGCCATTTAAGTCAGCCTTTTAGGGTTAGAGCATTCAGAACCCTAGAACGGCCATTGGAGAAGAGAGGAGAGAGCTCTCAAGGTGATTCAAGGCCCAAAACACCACCGATTACACCGCCGTCACCACCAACGCGTAGATCGCGAGGAGGAGAACGCAACCACTTCAATATCAGCAGGAAACCAGACCTCTGAAATCCCAGGCAAGTGTTTAACTTGCGTATTTTCGTTGATGCAATATTCATATTAGTGTAGGAATGATTAGGAGTATAATCAATGGAAGAAAACCCCAATTTTGATAGGGATTTGCATGTAGAAATCATTATAACCATATTCTGGAAATATTATGTGAAGTAGATGATTAACCCACGAATTTGTGATGATTTGTTAGAAGGAAATTCTGGAGAAAACTGATTAGAACAAAAGATAAGAAAACTTTAGGGTTCTTGATGATTAGATAAGATTTTAGGTTGTTTAACCATGTTTAATGATGTATACACGCGTGCTGAACGTTAAAGATATCTGGAATTATGTTAGTATGTTAGCAGTAGACTTTTTGGGCCGATTAGTCTTGGAAAATATGAGTCTTGATGTGGAACTTTAATCAATCCCGTCACTGCAATTTCTGCAGAATTTTTGCCCAGACTTGCTTGATCGATCGATCGAGCATAGAGCTTCGATCGATCGAAGGTTCGATCGATCGAGCCCCAAGCTTCGATCGATCGACCCCTCCTGGCAGACTCCTATTTCTCTTGTTTAATTAGTTGAATTAATTTATCATGGAAGAACCTTTGGGCATTCTAAATAAAATGATTTGGGAGATATTGAGGACCAGTAGGATATATGGATAAATGTTAGAACCTTTAATCTTCAACGAGAATGGTATTTATGGGATATGTACTTTAGGTTGGTAGATTTATGAAATTTAAGGGTGAGGTGCGTAAGATAGTTACGTTGGAATCAAATAAAGTCACTTACTGAATTTCAGATTTGCGAGGGTATAATCCATGAGGGTTAGGTAATGAGTGAGAAAACCCTTCGAGTTAAGGTTAGGAATAAAACCTTATACGTAAATCTATAATTGTGAAATTAAGGATAAACGGTATAATTACGGGTGATGGGAAGAACCTATATTAATATGACATTGGTATATTTATATGATTGTGTGTACATATATTATATACATGTGAAAATCATACCCACGCTACTTGCTATCCCTGAGGTTTCCGCGCGGGGACAAGTCTTATCTCGATGGGACCTTTATGGGGGATATTGACTTGTACCCTAGAAGATAGATGTCCTTGGTACAGGCTATCGATGTGATAGTTCAGACGGTCCTAAGAGACGTCGGTATGTGCTACCCTCTTAGAGACTTGGAATCTATGCTTCGCCTCAATGTTGTTTGTGTATTTATGTTAATACAATTCGAGAGTGATTCCGAATGTATTCCCCTTTATGTGAGTGATATGGGGCTTTGGATAGTGGAAGTATGCACGCACCATAGTTTTATTCGGGGTGCTGTTATATATATATTATACGAGTAGTTAATATATATATATATATATATATATATATATATATATATATATATATATATATATGAGATTATGTCACTTGTAACTGTCTACTGAATTTGATAAGTAGAACATAGTGTGGACTCTTACTATTAAATACTTGTTTTGAAAAAGTATAACATGTCACGGTAAAACCTTAGGGTTTTTATCAAATTAAAATGAAGGTCCTTGGTTACTGTTTGGGAATATTCTTTTAAAATAAGGTCGTAAATTTGTAAATCTTGCGGGTAAGCTAAGTCAAGTTAAATCTTTTGGAAAGACGAGTATGTTAGATGTTAAAACAAACCGTGGGGAAAGCTAGTGCGATAGGTGTGCACATTAGAAGAGAGGTGAGTATTTCTCAAGAGAGAGACGAACTAATATGTTGTTGCATTGGCCTGTATCAATTTAAATACTTGCTTAACGTATTTTAAAAATCAAACACACTTTCGGGCCCTGACCCGTTTCTTTCTCTCCCTCTCTCCCTTGTGTATATATATGTATATTTTCAGGTGCCCAGCCACAGGGTTGTCTTGCTTAGGATCCTTTGAGAAGAACGAGCTGCAGCTTAGGTGGAAGTTGCAGGTCACTTGAGTAGACGGCTTCTGTTATTGACTCCACTCTTATTACTCTCATTTATTAGGCACGTGTCGCCCCTTTCATTATTTCATTTACTTGTTGGGATTTTTATATTTTCAGTTATTCCAGTATTGTTTTATGGGATTTATTCAGGATAGTTTATGATGTTTGGTTTTATTATGTTGACATTCGATTGACGAATGTATGGTTTTATTTTAGTTCTTCGTGGTGTGATTCTATATTGTAGAAATGTTGTTTAGTATAAGTAAATCTTTTCTTTAATTAAAATTTGGAAGTTTGTATGAAAAATGTTTTTGACACTTAGCTTAATTATTTAGGGTGTTAAATTGGAAAAAATATTTTTATCGACAGTGATGCTGAGAATGAACCAACTGTTTACCTTGATTTAATTTAATAAAGGAGTGATCGCCAGGTATTTAATTAGGCGGGGTGTCACAGGTGGTATCAGAGCATCAGGTTCTAGTGTCCATAGGATCTGTACGGCTTATTTCGCTTTCAGCTTCACGTTATTTCTATAGAGCCCTATTTTTAGGACTGTTGTATTCTTGCTTTTACGTTTAAGTCTTCAGCTATTCGAGATTTGTTGATAACTGTAGACTAATAAACTTGTTCACGTTTCAGATGCCTCTGAGATGTGCTCCGAAAGATAGGCGTGCCCAAGCCGAGCAGCCAGCAGCTCCAGCACCAGGCACAATGAATGCGAATGAAGTAGCCGCCATAGTTGCTCAGGCGGTGAATGCCGCGATAGCGGTGATTCAGCAGGCTCCACCCCAGGTCCAGGCAGTGGCGCCAGTACCAGCACAACTTCCATCTGCATGGGAGAGGGTTCGGGATGCTTTTCAGAAAGCACATCCCCCTGAGTTCTCCGGTAGCTCCGAGATTGTCACGGTTAGCCAATGGAAGAAAGACATCCAGCGGCATCTTCGCATGTATGAGTGCACCGAAGTACAAAAGCAGTTATTGGCTTCTTTTAAGCTGGTGGGAGCCGCATTACAGTGGTGGGAGTCCACTACTACTTTGGAGGAGAGGGACATGATCCCTATTCAGTTGTTCTGGGAGCGGTTTGACCGCAAGTATTTTCCACCCGCAGTGCAGACTGAGATGAGGCGAAGATTACTAAATCTGAAGCAGGAGAACCTTACGGTAGTTGAGTATGAGGAGGAGTTCACGAGACTTCTCACTATTGTGCCGGATGAGGCACCCACTGAAGGCAAGAAGATTTTGCTGTTCGTCGATGGGTTAGCTTGGAGGATCCGTCAGCACCTTATTAGAAATCTATCCCTGAGTACTTTCACTGACGTACTCAATGCAGCGTTACTAAATTGCCAGGATCACCGCTTCCATCTTCAGGGAAGCAAGAGAGCAGGAGAGTCCAGCCAGCAGGGCAGGACCGGGGGTAATAGTGCCGGTGGGGCACCAACTCATGGATAGACTCGTCAGCACGAGTAGAGTTCCCATCAGGGGGACCCTGCTAAGCGATTCCGTTCAGGTGATTCTAGGCAGGGATTCGGAGGATTCAGGCAGGGCCATCAGGGTCAGCCTAATCAGCAGGGCCAACACCGACCGCAGGGACAGCAGCAGGGCCAGCAAGGCCAACAGCGTGCACATCAGGGCCAATAGGGCCAGTGGCGTGGAGGTAACGGCCAGCAGGGCCGTGGACAGCAGAGTCAGAGGGGCGGTAATTTCAAAGTCAGATGCTTTGGGTGCGGTAAACATGGCCATAGGCGCCGGGATTGCCCAGAGGGCGATAGGGCCCCACAGCAGCAGGGAGGCCGTAATGAGCCGCAGAGACCACTTTTTCCACCTGCCCTTCCAGCTCCAGCCCAGGTGCCAGCCCTACCAGCCATTCCAGCAGCTCCAGTACAGCAGGGGCAATTGCAGTATGGACGTGTCTATAGCGTCCACCAGGCAGCAGCTCCACAGGCACCACCCGCGATTGAGGGTATGTTTACTATCCATGGTACTATGGGTAAAGTTTTTTTTGATACGGGGGCAACGCATTGTTTTATAGCTACGCATTTTGCGAAGTCCTTAGGGTTGTTAGCCACAACAGAGAGCACCGTGATGTGTGTCGACTCACCACTGGGGAGTGGGTCACTTATATTCTTTATATGCCGGGGAGTAGGGGTAGAGATTGGTAGCTTGGTATTGCCTGCAGACATGCTAGTCTTAGACATGCACGAGCATGATGTGATCATTGGTATGGATTGGATCGCATCTTATAGAGCCATGATTGATTGCTTCGGTGGGAGCATTGTTTTTGCCATTCCGGGGCAAGAGATGTTTGTAGTGGCGATGCCTCGCCCAGAGGGAGGTTCGACCGCTCATTTATATTACATTGAGGAGGATACCTCTAAGGAGGTTGTGATTCCTTTGGATTCGATCCCAGATGATAGGGAGTATTCCGATGTGTTTCAGGAGATACCAGGCCTACCGCCCAGTCGTGAGATAGACTTCGTTATAGATTTATTGCCGGATACGAGACCTATAGCACGCGCACCGTACCGTATGGCTCCGGCAGAGATGCGAGAGCTACGAGATCAGATTGAGCAGCTATTAGGTCAGGGCTTCATTCGTAGGAGTACCTCACCTTGGGGCGCTCCAGTCTTATTTGTAAAGAAGAGAGATGGTTCACTGAGATTGTGCGTGGACTACCGGGAGTTGAACAAGGTCACGATACGGAATAAGTATCCGTTGCCTCGAATCGATGATCTATTCGACCAGTTGAGGGGAGCAACTTTCTTTTCGAAGATAGATCTGAGGTCGGGGTACCATCAGTTACGAATTAGAGAGCAGGATGTTTCAAAGACTGCCTTCTTGTCGAGATATGGGTCCTATGAATTCAGAGTGATGCCGTTCGAACTCACAAATGCCCCAGCCGTTTTCATGGACTTGATGAACCGAGTATTCAGAGAGTTCTTGGATCAGTTCGTCATCGTCTTCATAGATGATATTTTGATATATTCACACTCCGAGGAGGAGCATGCCGAACACTTGAGGCAGGTTCTTCAGACTCTACGAGAGCATCAGTTGTATGCTAAGTACGAGAAGTGTGTATTCTGGTTGCGAGAGGTACAATTCTTGGGCCATGTTGTTTTTGAGCAAGGATAGCAGTTGACCCGAGCAAAGTGTCAGCGGTGAGGGAGTGGGGGAAGCCCACGACACCGACGGAAGTGCGTAGTTTCTTGGGGTTAGCCGGATACTATAGGAGGTTCATTCGGGGATTCTCCAAAATAGCGGGTCCATTGACGAATCTGACTCGCAAGGGGGTACCATATGTCTGGGATGACGCTTGTCAGTTGGCTTTCGATGAGCTGAAGCACAAGCTTACTTCGGAACCAGTCCTTGCTTTACCGAAGCCGGGTGTAGAGTACCTGGTTTACACAGATGCGTCCTTACGAGTACTTGGGGGAGTACTTCAGCAGGAGGAGAAGGCTATAACTTTTGCTTCCTGCAAGCTTAAGCCGCATGAGAAGAATTACCCCACCCACGACCTGGAGTTAGCTGCGGTCGTCTTTGCATTGAGAATTTGGAGGCACTATTCATTGGGCGAGAAATTCCGTTTGTTCACAGACCATAAGTCACTGCAGTACCTGTTCACTCAGCGAGAGCTGAATATGCGTCAACGCAGATGGTTAGAGTTTGTGAAAGATTACCAGTTCGATATACAGTATCATCCGGGGAAAGCCAACGTAGTTGCTGATGCGTTGAGCCGTAGACCGGTTGATGATGTAGCGGACATCTGGAAAGCAAAGTGGAAGGAGTTGGGTCACCAGGACGCAGTAGCACGTTCTTTCATATCCGTGATGTCAGTCACACCCGAGATTGTTACGAGGGTGATACAGGCACAGACCACAGACCCGTTTTGTCAGGAGCAGATTGTACGACTTCTAGCCGAGGGTGCTGAGTCCTATTCTGTTAGTTCGGATGGAGGGTTGCGGTTTAATGGGAGATTAGTGGTTCCAGAAGGAGCGGAGCTACGTCATGAAGTGATGACTCATTCTCATGGGTCCCGATTTGCAGTACATCCGGGAGGCGATAAGATGTACCAGGACATGAGACGACAGTACTGGTGGAGTGGGATGAAGAAGGACATCGCTGAATTTGTGTCCAAGTGTTCTACTTGCCATCTAGTGAAGGTGGACCACCAGAAACCGTCAGGATTACTTCAGCCATTGGAAGTACCCGCGTGGAAGTGGGAAAGTATTTCCATGGATTTCATTACCGGGTTGCCTACATCACAGCGGGGCCACGATTCTATCTGGGTGATTGTAGACCGTTTGACCAAGGTGGCTCATTTTCTGCCAGTAAGGACATATTATACCACGGGTCAGTATGCCCAGTTGTTCATCGCTGAGATTGTCAGATTGCATGGGGTGGCCCTGAATATTGTGTCAGATAGAGACAAGATTTTTGTGTCACGTTTCTGGGAAAGCTTTCAGGAGGCTATGGGTACAGAATTGAGACTGAGTTCATCTTACCACCCACAGACAGATGGACAGACAGAGCGTACTAATCAGATGTTGGAAGATATGCTACGCATGTGTGTTCTCGATTTCGGAGGAGGTTGGGAGCCACACCTTCCACTGGTAGAGTTTTCTTATAATAACTCCTATCAGTTTACGATTGGCATGGCTCCATTTGAGGCTTTGTACGGCAGGCCTTGTCGTTCTCTAACTTGTTGGCTCGAGGTGGGGGACAACAAGTTATTAGGACCAGAAGTGATTCAGGAGACCTCCGCGAGGATTGAGATAATCAGGAGTCGTTTCGGGTAGCCCAAGACAGGCAGAAGAGCTACGCCGATGCGAAACGGTTTTTCCGGGAGTTTAATGTGGGAGATCAAGTGTTGTTGCGTGTATCTCCTATGAAAGGAGTGATGAGGTTCGGGAAGAAGGGGAAGTTGGATCTGAGGTACGTAGGACCATTTCCCATCATCGAGAGGATTGGGCCGGTAGCATACAGGTTGGGATTGCCAGAACATTTACATCGCATCCACGATGTATTCCACATCTCGTCGCTGAGACGATATCTTCGGGATGATATGGCACATACGCACATTGAGATAGATGAGATAGACTTACAGTCGGATAGCTCTTACGAAGAGAGACCAGTGGCTATTCTAGACTATAGTGAGAGGAGATTGAGGTCGAAAGTAGTTCCACTTGTGCGAGTCCAGTGGGAGCATCATAATGTGGAGGAATCGACTTGGGAGCGTGAGGCAGATATGCGCGAGAGATATCCAGAGTTGTTTTTACCAGGCATGCCTTATTTTCCGAATTTCGGGATGAAATTCCGTTATTAGGGGGGAAGTATGTAATACCCCGTATTTTTATGCTATATTTAATTTGGGGATTTATTAAATTTAATGTGATGATTTATTTAATAAAAATCCGGAAATTAATTAGGTTATAATTATTAACGTGACTAGAGTTAGTAATTATGGGAAACTTGTTGAATATTACTAATGAGCATAGTAATATATTATATTGGTTATATTGAATGTCATAAGTAAATTAAATGACTATTTCGGAAATTTAAGTCGGGACGTGCCCGTATCACGTCGGGACTAATTATGTTAATTAAAAAGTGAATCTTTTATAAGTTGTCCGTATGGTCGTTTTGAGTGCGCCAATGCGTCCGGAAGGGTCGAGATAGTCAGAAAAGTGTACCCGGGGGTTTAGTTCGGGCCTCGGGGTGTTTTTAGGCCTAATTAGTGACCCGGGAGGGCATTTTGGTTATTTTACAAATTAGGGTAATTAAACCCACGAATTGCCATCCTTAGCAACCATTTAAGTCAGCCTTTTAGGGTTACAGCATTCAGAACCCTAGAACGGCCATTGGAGAAGAGAGGAGACAGCTCTCAAGGTGATTCAAGGCCCAAAACACCACCGATTACACCGCCGTCACCACCAACGCGTAGATCGCGAGGAGGAGAACGCAACCACTTCAATATCAGCAGGAAACCAGACCTCTGAAATCCCAAGCAAGTGTTTAACTTGCGTATTTTCGTTGATGCAATATTCATATTAGTGTAGGAATGATTAGGAGTATAATCAATGGAAGAAAACCCCAATTTTGATAGGGATTTGCATGTAGAAATCATTATAACCATATTCTGGAAATATTATGTGAAGTAGATGATTAACCCACGAATTTGTGATGATTTGTTAGAAGGAAATTCTGGAGAAAACTGATTAGAACAAAAGATAAGAAAACTTTAGGGTTCTTGATGATTAGATAAGA
Source organism: Sambucus nigra (assembly GCA_949130495.1). Lineage (NCBI taxonomy): Eukaryota > Viridiplantae > Streptophyta > Magnoliopsida > Dipsacales > Adoxaceae > Sambucus > Sambucus nigra. The sequence continues at coordinate 466,857,237 of OX422222.1, read as the reverse complement.
TTTTAGGTTGTTTAACCATGTTTAATGATGTATACACGCATGTTGAACGTTAAAGATATCTGGAATTATGTTAGTATGTTAGCAGTAGACTTTTTGGGCCGATTAGTCTTGGAAAATATGAGTTTTGATGTAGAACTTTAATCAATCCCGTCACTGCAATTTCTGCAGAATTTTTGCCCAGACCTGCTTGATCGATCGATCGAGCATAGAGCTTCGATCGATCGAAGGTTCGATCGATCGAGCCCCAAGCTTCGATCGATCGACCCCTCCTGGCAGACTCCTATTTCTCTTGTTTAATTAGTTGAATTAATTTATCATGGAAGAACCTTTGGGCATTCTAAATAAAATGATTTGGGAGATATTGAGGACCAGTAGGATATATGGATAAATGTTAGAACCTTTAATCTTCAACGAGAATGGTATTTTTGGGATATGTACTTTAGGTTGGTAGATTTATGAAATTTAAGGGTGAGGTGCGTAAGATAGTTACGTTGGAATCAAATAAAGTCACTTACTGAATTTCAGATTTGCGAGGGTATAATCCATGAGGGTTAGGTAATGAGTGAGAAAACCCTTCGAGTTAAGGTTAGGAATAAAACCTTATACGTAATTCTATAATTGTGAAATTAAGGATAAACGGTATAATTACGGGTGATGGGAAGAACCTATATTAATATGACATTGGTATATTTATATGATTGTGTGTACATATATTATATACATGTGAAAATCATACCCACACTACTTGCTATCCCTGAGGTTTCCGCGCGGGGACAAGTCTTATCTCGATGGGACCTTTATGGGGGATATTGACTTGTACCCTAGAAGATAGATGTCCTTGGTATAGGCTATCGATGTGATAGTTCAGACGGTCCTAAGAGACGCCGGTATGTGCTACCCTCTTAGAGACTTGGAATCTATGCTTCGCCTCAATGTTGTTTGTGTATTTATGTTAATACAATTCGAGAGTGATTCTGAATGTATTCCCCTTTATGTGAGTGATATGGGGCTTTGGATAGTGGAAGTATGCACGCACCATAGTTTTATTCGGGGTGCTGTTATATATATATTATACGAGTAGTTAATATATATATATATATATATATATATATATATATATATATATATATATATATATATATATATATATATATATATATATATATATATATATATATGAGATTATGTCACTTGTAACTGTCTACTGAATTTGATAAGTAGAACATAGTGTGGACTCTTACTATTAAATACTTGTTTTGAAAAAGTATAACATGTCACGGTAAAACCTTAGGGTTTTTATCAAATTAAAATGAAGGTCCTTGGTTACTGTTTGGGAATATTCTTTTAAAATAAGGTCATAAATTTGTAAATCTTGCGGGTAAGCTAAGTCAAGTTAAAGCTTTTGGAAAGACGAGTATGTTAGATGTTAAAACAAACCGTGGGGAAAGCTAGTGCGATAGGTGTGCACATTAGAAGAGAGGTGAGTATTTCTCAAGAGAGAGACGAACTAATATGTTGTTGCATTGGCCTGTATCAATTTAAATACTTGCTTAACGTATTTTAAAAATCAAACACACTTTCGGGCCCTGACCCGTTTCTTTCTCTCCCTCTCTCCCTTGTGTATATATATGTATATTTTCAGGTGCCCAGCCACAGGGGCGTCTTGCTTAGGATCCTTTGAGAAGAACGACCTGCAGCTTAGGTGGAAGTTGCAGGTCACTTGAGTAGACGGCTTCTGTTATTGACTCCACTCTTATTACTCTCATTTATTGGGCACGTGTCGCCCCTTTCATCATTTCATTTACTTGTTGGGATTTTTATATTTTCAGTTATTCCAGTATTGTTTTATGGGATTTATTCAGGATAGTTTATGATGTTTGGTTTTATTATGTTGACATTCGATTGACGAATGTATGGTTTTATTTTAGTTCTTCGTGGTGTGATTCTATATTGTAGAAATGTTGTTTAGTATAAGTAAATCTTTTCTTTAATTAAAATTTGGAAGTTTGTATGAAAAATGTTTTTGACACTTAGCTTAATTATTTAGGGTGTTAAATTGGAAAAAATATTTTTATCGACAGTGATGCTGAGAATGAACCAACTGTTTAGCTTGATTTAATTTAATAAAGGAGTGATCGCCCGGTATTTAATTAGGCGGGGTGTCACAGTTGGTCGACCAAAGACTTAATGACGGTGCTCTTCGCACTGAACTTGACCTGGCATACGAATGAAGAGAGCAATCTATGATTAAACTGGCCTTATATCAACAACGACTGGCAAGGTAGTACAACAAAAGGGTCAATTCAAGGAATTTCCCAGTAGGAGACTACGTCCTAAAAGAAGTTCTTGACAGTGCCATAAAACCGTCGAACGGTGAAGTGGGGCCAAACTGGGAGAGGACTTTTAAGGTGGTCAGAGATAACCTTCAAGGAGCTTATCGCTTAGAAACAATGGAGGGCAGAGAGATACCAAGGGCATGGAATGTGGCAAACCTAAACAAGTTCTACTTTTAGACTTCGTATATTTAAACACATCTAGTTTATGCAAAATTTTATTTCAAACTTATATTGCTCGTAATTATCATTTTTCGTTATGAATAAATAAAGGCCTTTATATTTCAATGTCTTCATTATATCAATTCTATGCATCATTTGCAAGTAATTAGTCCTCATATTTGGGTGTCGGGCAGTATCTCGCTTGATTACAGTAAGTTATTTAACTTATTTCAATCAAGGAACTTCCTCGCGCTGAACAAGATCTCGCTTGATTACAGTAAGTTATTCAACTTATTTCAATCAATGAACTTCCCCACACCGAAAAGGATTTCATTTCATTATAGTAAGTAATTTAGCTTATTCCAAGCAAAAAACTTCCTCGCGCCGAACATGATTCAAGTTAATTACAGTAAGCTACTCAGTTTATTTCAATTAAGCTAAATCCTCAGGTCCTCGCAATTTCACTACAATAGGTTGTTCAGTTTATTCTAATGAAGTGATAGGGCCAGAAGGTCTTTGTTATCTTAAAAAATAAATGACTTCACAAGTTGCCCAGGAAATAACAAAAAGCCCTACGGGGGATCCCTATGCAGAAAAAATAACTCCAGTTGGTTGGAAAAATCTTGAATAGGTGGATGACCCATTAACCAGGTGCATTTTTGCCATCCTCTTTCATAGGCCTAAGGTAGTGTGAAGACACGACCTAAAAGGTAAGGAAGATGGAATAATATGTGCAAAGGCATAATGAAATGGAAAAATGCGATAATCAACTTTACTTAATCGACAAAAGCCCAAAGTACAAAACATATCAATTACAGGATCATAATTATAAAGATATATACAATACATTATGGTTGGTGAGATAGAAATTGTTCTATTTCCCTCCTCCAGACATCGTTCGGATTAGGGACAAACTCATCATCGCTCTCATGACCCACCTCGAAATTATTGAGCAGCTAATAAGGGATAACATCCAAATGAACCCACTACTCATCCTTCCTAAATGGAGGTCAATGATATGCAAGGCAATCCACCTAGTACATATACCACAATTGAGACTTGGCAGGTTCTTTGAGCATTTTAAAGGAGTTCAGCCACCCATGCTTGTACGTGACGTCCTGTGCCTCTTGTAACCTCACAGGTGCTTCCTGCTAGCCTTCATCATAGCTTGTTAATTACGCATCCCAGGGACCCTTTCTGTATAAAATCTTGAGCTTCTTTATGTTTCTCTGTAACTCGGATATGATGACACTCTTCCTTTAGGAGTCTCCATCTACTTCAAAGAGTTGATTCTTCAGGGCATCATTCTCTAACTGAACCATCTTGCCAACCTTGTCAACCTTACCCACATCCTCGCTCTCCACAAGCTAGGCCAGTTATCTCCTTCTTCACCAAAGAGCCGATATCCTCCAAGTCTTGGAGGTCATCCTTTAACTTGGTTACCAACTTAGTATAGTTCTTATATGACTCTATTCTCGTCTTCAATGCTTTACAAGCCTTTATAAATGTCCGACGAGCTTGCTCTCTCACACCTGGGCCTAATATCTTTTCAATGTTCTGGGAAGAAGAAACTCCCCCGACAATAAGCTACGAGTATTAAGAAAAAAATAAGTATATGGAATATCAATAAAGGAAAAAAATATTTCTTTCATTAATAAATGAAGAGGTAGGCCTATTCATTACAACCAAGGAAAAAAGGTACAATATCTGAATAAAAATAAAAGAGAAATCCTAAATCTACATGCTTCACTACTTCACCTAGTCAGATGATTCCGGTGCTTTTCCTTTGTCGTAGCCTTCTCAGCCTGGCTGACAGCTATCTCGGCTGGATCTGAGACTTTTTAGACCTGGTCTGAAGCTTGGCTGGTATAAGGTTCCTCCTCGGTGATTGGAGGAAGACCTGGATGATATCTCTCGAATATATCAGAATAAAGAGTAATTCCCACTGTAGTTAACGCTTGGTCCCATCCTTTTTTAAATCTCTCTTTTTAAGCATAGACAATTTGGATTTCGGCGATGACGTACACCATATTCTAGCCTTGCCTCTTTAATGGAAGGAACCTCATCAGTCAACGTTGTGACCTGTCTGGTGAGCTTCTCCTTATCCACAACTAACAAGTTATTATCCATCTTTGGCGAGACCATTGCCTCAGTGGTGGTTTGCCTCTACAGCTCGAAGGCTACCTTGGGATCAATCAGTTCCTTTTATGAATTCATTAAAGCCTCAGGCAATTCTTCATTCTTCCTTGACTGATCAATATGACCATTGAGGAGAATGAAAAATTATGCCATAAACTACAAAAATAAGAGAAAAAGTAAATGTCAGAAAATGCTGCAATTCTGAACAACAGGATAAAGGAGACCAAAGAACACTTACCAAAGCAAGGGCTTGGACAGATTACAGAGATAGTTGGTTGGGACCTGACGTGACTAAAAATTTGTCTCAAAAGTGCATTTTCTCTAGGCTCAAGTGCAATCCTGTCGCTCAAGTAATAAACCCGGTAAGTCAGGATCGTCTCCACAGGGATCAAAATTGTCAAATATTAATTGGGAAAGTTATTAAATCTTGAAATGATTTCTCAAAATAAATATAAAAAGATGATTAATGATTGGGAAAATTTCTAATGAAATAAAAATTTTACTTAAGAAAAATAAACTGAAAATTGCAAAGAACTTAGATTTGACAAATAAGAGAAAATAGGGTAGGGTACAATTCCTCAAACCTTAACAAATTACCGTATAGAATATTAGAATTGTATATTTAAATTCTTGACTAAATCCAGTATTTATAAATTCTAAGCATTACATATATGAGGGATCTAGCCCGCATCATATGAAATCAAAGATAGATATAAAGCGGTGAATGATAAGTTATACTCGTAAAGCGTTCTTAAACATCTCAAGTACCTAGGGTAAGAGAGATTAAACGATTGACAATGTTTGTATGATTTTCATTCACGATTCAATCAATATTTTAATTTATCTTCTATTTTCTACATAAATAATTTGCTTTGGATTGAGTTCATGTACCCCAACCCTTGGGAATTTAGCTAGACATGATTTGGGTAAAGAACAAATTCATACACAAAATTATGGATATACAAGACATTGTAAATGATTTGCAAATAATAAAATAAGAGAATGGAAAGATTTTACTTGAATTCAGCAATAAGAAACGAAATTGCAATTTAGAAAATTCTTACAAACTAGGGTTCATGAAGACTCTTGAAGAAATTGAAACTTTCTAGACTTTTCTCTCAAAACCTAACCCTAGAAATCGACCTAGAATTCAACCTATAATTCTCCCTAAAACTCCAACTCCTTCAAATGATGTAGGGCATGGGCTTTTATAGCACAAATTAACAAGAAATTGACAGCCCAAATTGCTTGTGGCACAAGTTTCACCAGCTATGCACGCCAAAATCTGCACAATAAATGCCAGGATTTCACATGAACGGATCAGTCCGGATTACCCTCGGATCGGTCCGATATCCATCGGATCGGTTCTTTTTTTTATTCTATCGGATCGGTCCGGTCCTTATCGGATCAGTTCTTTTTCCATCGGTTTTCCATCCATCCGGGGTTTAATGGACTTGGTTATTTCGGATCGGTCCGGTTTCCACCCGGATCGGTCCGATTTTCTTTTACTTTAACTTTTTCCCTTCTACTTTGACTGGCCATAACTTTTGATCTAGAACTCTGATTTGAGTGTCGTTTCTTCCGATGCTCTTGTGAACTCATGCTCTTCAACTTCCCTTTTCATGTCGAGTTCGAATTCTGAGTAGAACTTTACGTTTTTGCCCTTTGACTTTTCTTCCATTCATCTTCTGGTTTCTTTCTCTCCTTTCTTGCATTCCATTCCTGAAAACTTCATCAAAAATACACGAAAACTTGGGAAAATTGTTAGAAACAGTCAATGGAGTGATATTGCATAAAAATGGTTCAATTACCTTGTTCGAGATATTAAAATCACTAAATTAAGGGGCTAAATTCAGAATAATTTACGCTTGGTCAAGACCCAATCTTATCACATGTTTGTGGTCAGTAGTGAGCACTACCGTCCTTAGCACGTTAAGGGAAAGAGAAGGGGTGATGGCCATACTTTCGCCTTGAGATGTACCGGAGAGAGAAGAGGGGATTTTCATTATAGCCTTAATGGCGTTCTTTTTCTTCTCTTGTTCTCCTCCTCTCTTCTTCCTTTTTATCATTGGCCCCAGCGCTAGGGCCACCACTTATGGGGGAATCCCCCTCTGATTTCTTTAAGGTCTTTACCTTGTCAGAAATAAGGAGTCTATCATCATCATCATCATCATCATCATCATCATTATCATCACCACTAAGAAGAAGCCTTCTATTGGGAGCCACCAACTTTCTTCTTCTTCTTCCTGAGAGGAAGATCCAACGTCTACTGACCCAGCCGAATTGGAAGTCTCCTTATCCAGGGGAGTGATATCTGGCATCTCGTCCACTAGGTTAGCAACGAATCTTAAAGTAGTATTGGTATATTCAAGCAGATAGGCAGTCGACTGAGGGTGTTCATCGTCAGGCAATCTATCCCTAATTTTCCAAGCCTTCAAAAGGTCAACAACCCTTATATTTTGGAGAGATGGATCCTTGTTCTTATCACGAGTTGCACAAAAAGAGGATTATATACATTATCAAGAAAAATAAGTGATAGGAATCAACGAATCACAATGTAAAGAAAACATAAACAATAACCTATATGTTCTTCCCTTAGTCAGGGCACAGAGGCCCTGTATGCTTCTCTCCCTCAGGAAGGGGAGGATGATGCCAGTCCTTAGCAACAAACCTTGATCCTAATACCCTTTGTTGGACCAGGTAGGTTCACAACCAAGATTATGTTGTACATCCTCACTTTTACGTACAGAAGACCATCAGTGGTGTGTGACCAAACGTAGTAGTACCTAATCTCGTGGACCCCAGGTTGGTCCTATAGCTCGTTGATCCTATGTACCCCGTTCACTATTCTCCATGTATTGGGGGCACATTGGGCAGGAATAAATTTGAAATAATCAAAAAATTCTAAAAATAATCTATTTGGCGGAAAAGTCAAACCCCCTAGACCACTGCGAGAGTCTGAATCCAATGCCCATCGTCCATGTCCCTGACATTTCCGGGAATGGGGTCACAGTCGATTTTTACCCAAGCAGGGATGGAATAAGTTTTTCAAAATTCCTCAACATTTTTACCATGGAGGGTGGCCATTGAAGAAATAATTCTAAGCAATTAAGAGAACAAAAGAGAACGATGAAGAAAGTAAGCAAGAGAGAAGAACTTACATGAAGAAAATTCTACGAAAAGAATCTAGAAATATGAAGAAAAAGAAAGAAATCTCTGAGCAAAGTTCGATAAGGGTTGTAATGCAAAGTGACGGGTTTCCAACATCTGAAGTTTGTTTAAATCTTGTACGAAATGATGAGGAACAATTCCCAAATAAAATTATGGCGCTTCACATTGAATCTCGGACCAGCGCACCCGTAGTAGTTCAGAGATATTACAAATGTTCCATGTCGACCCAACAACTGTGGATCCTAGACTTGTATCGAGATTAAAATCTACTGGCCTAACAACCCCCCACTCATAAATTTTAGGGCCAATTGTGGGGAATAAAATAATTCATTATGCCCACTTACAATGTTGGCCGACCAGGCCAATAAGAAGTAGCGTGCGTCCTACCCAAATCTAAATAATTAAATTCACCCATGTATTTAACATATACTTAAATACATCTTGATAAGCTCAAACCGATTAACAATAATCTTGAAGAGATATTTAGATACACCTACTTCACATTATCGATAGTCGCCTGCTTCACATTATCGGAATACCCGTAGTCACCCCACTACGCAGCGTCAGAACTCCACAGTTTTGTGTGACGCAACAACAAACCATCATTAATAAATCTCAACAAGTATCTCATCATAAGGGTGTTCCTCATCAGCACTTTCGTTTATCAATGCCATTCTCGAACTCACACTTATTTTATCAGTCCATATTATATCATCATTACCCAATTACCCCACCTTTGGGCTCTACCATTTAGATGCGTTTTGAGACAAAACATAAGGATTTAAAGGGATAGAAAATATAAAAGCAACTACTTGTAATACAAAGCTTTAAAGTAAATATTTATTGATTTTATTAAAGGTTTTAAGTCATCACCCCTACCCGTCTTTAAACTCTGTACGTGGAACATCTTATTGAACTGAAATCCAAACAAGGAACCCCTATGATACTCTTTCATTTAGATAAGGTAGTTGTTACGACAACTTAATTAACGGTTTAGAATGAGAAATTAAAGTATGAGAGTAAGTGCCTAAATATCAAAAGTCCAAAACCAAACCAACTGTCCAACACAACCATACAACCACAAATCCAACAACCAACCCAAGAATATCCCATATTCCTTTTATCTCGTATACATGATTGAATGTAATTTAAAATTCTAAGGGAATTGGTTGGAGTTGAAATTGTAAGTGATCTCAGACCCAACAAGTGCTCCTCTCTGGACCCTAGACAAGTAAAAAGGAGATAAATGTCAAAGTATAAGGCAAATATTCAAAGTGGTTCGAACCTCAGTTGAGTTTCCTACAGTCATTGTCAAAGGGTGTTATACTGTTTATTATATCGTAAAATAGTTATTATAATCTATTAGACCTCTCAGGTTTTGGCCAAGAGAGTCTGAGTTCCTTGCGACCTTTTTTAACAGTTCAAAGGACCTTAGGAAGTAACTCGTGGACTTATATAAGGGTTCTCAAGTATTGATTTAGGTCTCAACAAGGTACACAATGTATAAGATAACTTGAAGTGATCTAAGTTGCAGGTTTATGTTCACAGTAGTAGGTTGATAGAGTATAAAACAAGGAGTAAACACTTGTGAAAACTAAAACTCTCCGTTATCTAAAGGTATGATGACCACAATATATGTAACTACCCCATTGGATAGCGCACCTCTCACACGTCCATCTAATCTAACCTAAATCTGATAACATCGGGTTATGTTATATGCTTGTATCCTTAATTATTAATTCTTTATTATAATCATAATAATTTGTGTCTTTAGGTTCATTCCACAAATCCCCACTTATGCATTATATATATATATATATATATATATATATATATATATATATATATATATATATATATATATATATATATATATATATATATATATATATGCACACACACACACACACACACAATCATTACTCAAATGGATAACCTCTCTTATACTCGAATCAACTCGGAATAACGCCATGATCCATTTAACCAACTTGACCCGACTCGACTCAAGGACCAAATCGATTCGCCACAAGGGCTAAATCGATTCGTGTCGGTTAGTAGGCCTAGATTTGTCTAAAAATGAATAAGTTTTTCCCCAGCCTTCATTAACGAGTTCTAAAACTCCTAAATCTCAAAGCAATAATAATAATAACACCAAATATAAATATGGGAACAAGTTTCTTTTAATTCCCAGTCATCATAAACAAATTAATTCATCCATTTCAAGGGTTAATAAATAAAGGTCACCTTTTTTAATAAAACATCAATGCCTTACAATTTCTCTTTAAATTTTAGAATAAACCTTCAAGTTAATACATGGATTCGATTCAGAAACTTGAATGGATCCAAGAACATGGTTTAATACATGACTTTTGAATGACTTCCATTCGATTGAGAAACGATTTTTGAATGACTTCTCACTATAAAGCAAAAAATCTCATCCGATCCTCGTTTAATACTCGTTTGAATAAAAACACCATTCTCGTTTGAACTAGTGAAAACCTTATTCGAACGACTTATAATAACTTGTTTGAACGATTGAAAAATCTCATTCGAACAACTTTGACAACAAATATTTTTCTCTTTTAAAAAACTTTTTTACAAATTAAATATCCTCAAATAATATTTTCAAAACAACACCCAAATGTATCCAAGGATCAAAAGTAATATATTTTCATACCTCTTGAGATCCATAGATGTTGAAGATAAAAATTGACACAAAGCAGGACACGAAGATGAAATCGCTTTACTTGGCCACTACGGTCTTAAGTCACACATCATAGGCTTAAATAATAAACAAACCCAAATCCTAACCTTTGACTCAAACAAGTTTCGTCCAAATGGAATTAAGCCAATATAACTAAAAATTGACTCGACTGAATATTTTCCCTTACAAAATCTCCCCCTTTGGCTATTTCAGGATAATACTAAAAAATAAAAACCTAATAGTTCATCAAGATCTCTAAAGACTCAATCCTAACCACAAAAGGAAAAAGTACAGATGCTTAACCGACACAAACTTGAGTAACTTTGATCTTGTGAAACTTTGTTGCATCAATGTTAAACCCGAACATTTAAAATACCCTATATAAGCTGCATATGAAAAACACAAATCCCCCTTTATTAGATGTCTCCCCCGAACAGTATGCATCCCCCTTAGTTTTGAAGTATCTTTATTTTTGTTAGACATTAGACAAAGTTAAGGTGCATAATAAATACAATCACTCCCCTTAAATATAACATGCAATGTAAACAATGAAACATTAAATATGAAATATCATGCAATGATGGGAAGCGAAGCATGCAATGATAACCAAACTCGCCAACACAAGCACAAATGATACCAATGTAAACAATGAAACAAAAGATACCAATATGATCATTATAACATGCTCATATAATATAACAATAAAGCAAATGACAAACATGGATTAAATACAACACAAAGGTTCAAACAAAAACATACCACACATAAAGCAATAACACACAATCATATATATATATATATATATATATATATATGTGTGTGTGTGTGTGTGTGTGTGTGTGTGTGTGTGTGTGTGTAGCCACAAATAAAATAAACCACACAAGTTTTCCACACTCATATGGCATTAATGTGCCTAAACAAAATGTGGTATGGAGTGAAGGGGCCTAAACTCGAAATAAAATAAATATGACCTAATCACTTAAGAGGGTCCAAAGAGTTCTATTTGACCACATTAATTTATCAGACTTTGATTTAGCCTTAAGTGACAAATAAAGAACTTGTAACGGACAAATCTACACAATTCCCACTAGCCTAGAAATATTAATGATTCTCAAATCAATAACATCAAATATTTATATTAACTAAGACTCATTGTGCAAACTCATTGATGTTCAACTTAACACCCAAAACAATATGGATATTAATTTTTTTCTCTTTTTTTGAAGATACCAATTTTGAAGTATCAATTTTTAAACATAGCCTTGGAAATTATCTTTTCTTTTACTTCTATTTTCTTTTAGGCCATCGCTAATGGTGTCCTTTCACTCAAAGTATATTTACTCCCTTTATAGACATTTTCCATTGTATCCCATTGTTTTTAAACAAAGTAAATTCTCGGGCAATGGTTCTTACTAGCACAAATCTCCCAATCAAATAGATATGTATACAACAAGATTGATAGGAGAAGAATACTTAGCTCATACAAAATATGTAGTTATAATCCAAAAGAGCTCATGAAGTTGTGTACGGAGGCATATGCAAAGTGGATCCGTTAAGCAAATCAAATCCAAACAACTTCATGTAAGCATGCTTAAGAAAAATCCTAAGCATTGTAAACCGTAATCAAATGTCCTAGCCACATGGAAACATGGTATGAATGGGATTAAAACACATTGATATGCCACACAAAATGTGTAAAACCAAAATACACAAACAAACCAGAAATATTTTTGAGTTTTTAAATATTTTTCCAAATGACTTAAAAGACAAACAAAATCTTTTTCTATATTTCTCAATAAGAACCAGTGAAAGAAAATTAAACATATAAAAGACTCAACCATCATAAAACTAGTAGTAACATATAATATGAAGCATAAAATCTTATGAAAGAAAACATGCAAACACAATCAACCATTAGATATTGCATGAGAAGAATCATGTGCAAGCATAACATAATCAATAAGTTCAACTTTAAGCTCCTCCAAATAGGATTTCCTAACCCACATAGGTGTAACGTGATGATCTTGGGTTTGGGAAACCTTGGTGACACTAGAGTTAGACATTATAGGATATTTTTTAAGATCATAACAAAACTTGCTAAGGTAACCTTTCCTATTTCAATGTGTGCACATGTATAAACGACGAGGAATGTTACCCTTGGGATGACCTCTTTTGATGCCCTGGCTATGGTTGACCCTATCAAAATGTTTGTATTGTCTTTATTAGTGGAAGCATTTGAATCATCGAAGCCAATTCCAAAATTTTAATTTTTGATTTGGATGGTGCCTAAAATTTTATCAAGCTTCTCTGACTTATATTCTAAATCGAATTTGACATGACTCAAGTCTCTTAATTTCTCCTCTAACTCTAAAATCATAGACTCAAGAAAACTCCTATACTCTTCAAATATAAGGGACTCTTTATTCAAATTCTCAAACAAACCATGAAGGTTATTTACCTATCCTCAATATACTTAAGCTTATCCCTAAGAGTCTTCTCATGTACCCTCAAATCCCCTCAATCAGTTTTGAATAATCATTATATACGACACGTTATTTAAACTTATCTTCTAAATTCAAGTTCACATTTTTTAACTTTAGCGATTCGGTGTATAACTCCTGATAGGAAACTTTAATGTCACTCTTCTTCTTATTCTTCTTCATACATATCTAGGTTATGAACTGTTGAATTGTAATAGAACCGAATTATTTAGGAGAATGAGATGATGTCGGGATGAAGTCCCATGAATAAATATTGACTTGAAACTTTATGAAATGACCTTTTGAAATATAGGCACAAAGTGAGTTTTGGTAAATGGAATAAGACAATACTAATCATACTGGGCTCATGAGTATAATATATACTCTTACAAATTATGCGATTATTTTATTTATGGTCATTTGTATCATATTAAGGTGGATAAGTTGTTTCATGCTATGCACATTTGCCTTTGTTTATTCTCCAATAAAAAAGGGAAGAATTTTAGATTAAGGGGGAGGTTTTTCATACGCACATAATTTTTTATCAACACTGTTATTTATTTCATATTCTCTTTGCATTTAAAAGTTGTGTTAAATGTGCAAGTTTAAGCTTCAATGAAATAAAGTTTAACAAGAGAAAAGTTGCTCAAGAGATAGAGTCGGTCAAGTCCTAATTGTGTTTTTATCCTTTTAGGCTTCGGGGATTGGGCATTAAAGCTTGACGACCTAATTTTTTTTATTTTTGGTTTTATCCCAGAATAGCCAAGGGTGATATTTGTAAGGGGAAATTTTATCAAAGTGTCATGTTTGTAATATTTATTGAAAATTTTGTAATATTAGCTTTATTTAGTATGTACAAAACCCTTTGAGTCATAGATTAGTATGTACTAAGTTTGTACCTTCAATCCAATGCATTTGAAAACACAAAGTAACCCAAGTAAAAGCGATGTTAACCTCATGACAAGTTCATCTTCAACCTTGGGATTTCAGGAAAAAGGTATAATGTATTATTATGTTAATCAATTGGTTTTCAGTTAAGGTGTTTAATATTTTAATGAGGCTATTTTTGCAAAAGGAATATTAAGAAAATAATTTTTCTTTTTAAAGTCGTTCAAATGAACTGGATATTTTGTTCTATTGAGTTTTATAGTTTTGTTCAATTAAGAATATGGTATTCGTTCGAACGAGCTTCAACGGGTATCTAATGAGATAATTATCCCTAAGATAGTAAGCTCTCATTTAAAGCTCGGGTGAACCTCGTTTAAATGAGTTTAGGTATCTCGTTCGAATGAGTTGACTTCGTTAAAATGATATTACCGAACTTTTTCGAACGATTTGCCAATTATGTCTGAACAAGTTTCCTTGTTTTTCTTGCCGCTCCTTTTTTTATGTTTTTCTATATATAATAGCACACAATAAGTTATTTAAGAATAAGGGTTTTGAAAATTGTTTTCATTGAACAAAGCCTCTTTAACTCCATTTACACCCAAGTTTTTTGATCAAAGAATCAATATGATATTTTAGTTTAAGACCACAAGTTTCCAGTACCAAAGTTTATATACACTCCATTGAGGGAGATTAGTTAACATGGTGGATTCTATGTGATTGTAGTGACGATTTCTAATCAAAGATCAGTAGATACCGAGACATATGAGGACGCATTGTGAAGACCGTTGGTGGATCCCTGTAGTGTTATTGTAATGATGATTTAAGTAGTGAATACTGCATTAGGCTTGAATGCATTGAGTCATGTGAAGTAAGTTTGTTTGTCATTATTGTATATAAACCCTACATGATAGTGAATTTTCGTAGGATAGGCCATCAAAGGTTTTTTATTGTGAATTTTTTTCCGTACATGGAGGCGTTATGTGATTGGTTTATTTTATTCATGTTGTTCACCTATATGCATGTTTTGGGCAAGATAAAATTGGAATAAAGTTTACACAACTTAAGTTTAATTAGTGCATGATTGAAAATTGGTTAATTGTTCATGTGGTTAAATATAATTGAAATTAAAATTTGGAATTTGGTAAACTAACACTATTTACGTAATTTCAATTATATCTTGTATATATATATATATATATATATATATATAGGGTTCTATTGTTCTAAGCATTTGTATGTGTATTCCCATATCAATAGTAATGGGGGCATGGCATTGAACAATTATGGATGAATTGAACGTGGGCAAGCAATTGAACAAATGTGGGTGAATTGATAAAGTTTATTTTTTCTTGGATCAGTAGTAATTTAAGATGATTAATTATCAATTTTTAAAAGTTCAAAGAGTCATTATCATTTATGGCCTATTTCGAGTGAAAACTTCTCTTTTAATGTTTGTTGTTATCATTTTATTAACCAAAAAAATTCTTGTCATTGAATATTGTTTAAAGTTTTGAGTTATTTCATTATGTTTTGTCATGTGATATTTAAAACTCTTTCAATTAAAATTAAGTGAAACTTTTATATGTCAAAATATTTATCTTTACAATGTGCTTCATGTAAAAAATACAAGATTGTAACTACTACATCGATCTCAAATTAATAGTCTCTATTTAAAAATGATGATTTTTAAGGATCAAGATCAGTGAACACGTGGCAAAGAAAATCATCCCAATCCTACACGTATTACAAGGATAACCAACACTTATAATAATTAAATTAATGCCATCGAATAATCGTCAAATCAAATCTATCAAAAAGCAAATAACGAACAAAAACAAAAGGCAAAAAGATAGATAGAAACCGGACAAACCTCCAAACCTTCATCTCCAAAAAATAATTAGAAAACCCTAAAAAAATGAGCGAGGAAAGTCAATATTCAACACACCCTCTAGAGGAATAGAGCATAGAGATCCATCGACGTTTGATTCAACTAGTCTTGCAGTATGATATCTTTAGAAGCACATCGGACCACTAATTCTCCACATTATTCACTATCCTAGAGACAGACATGAATGAGACTTAGTTGAGTTCTTTGTAAGTTCATCCACCTTATTGTCCCATTTGTTGGTTTCCCCAAATGATCTTTTTCCACGAATATAGTTAATTAGGTTAAATGAGTCATTCTTAATAATCACATTGTTTTAAGTTATTCTCGCAAATATACTTGGCAACTAAAATCATAGCCTTAGTTTCCATAATTAGAGCCAAAGTAGTATTAGGAGAGTAATTCACGAAACGGTCAATGAGCTGACTAAAAGAATCTCTATAAATAAATCTAAATGTACTTTTACCAGTAGAAGCTAAGAAAGAACCACCACAATTAATCTTTAACCAATTATAAAGAGGGACCATAAACTTGCACACCTAAGTGGAAAGGGAGGGGTATCTCTAAACTTAGGGAATACATCCTTGATGATATGCCACTATCTAATAGCTAGGGTATTAGACTTAGAATTCACTTTAGAGATGAAAATGTCACATTGTGTTTAAAAACCATATCATTCCTAGTTTTCTAAATTAATAACATGTGCAAGCAAAGATCACTCTAGAGTCAATGCCATTATGAAGGGGTTTTGCAAGGTTCACAAGAATATTCATCATCCAATATTCAATTCCACGATAAGGGTTGAGAGTGTGGGTTTGAATGGTTTCCAAATATTTACTACAAATAGGGCACAAATGGGTCTTTCCTTAATTTTTTCTTCCACATAGAGAAGTTGATTGCCAAACTTTCATTAAAACTGCTCCAAAGAAAGTTGAGCCTTTTTTTGTGTGTGCGGGGGGGGGGGGGGGGGAGGGGCTTTTTTACCCCATAATTTTTATCATAATCTATGAGGGGTGGGATAGAAAGATTGAGCCAAGTTCAAGGATTTCCTTTGAGTTTTGGTGGTAATAGTGTGGGAGTAAGATACAACGTAAAGGAAAATTTCAATTGTGTCAAGTTTGTAATATGTTTTATTTGTAATATTGGCTTTATTCCATTCATACAAAACTTCTTGGGTCATATGTTAGGATAGTATTTAGTTTATCCTTCATTCCTATGCATTTTAAAGCTCGTAGTGGCCAAATAAAGCGATATCAAATTCATGACGTGTTTCATCTTCATCATTGGGATGTAAATAAATGTATAATATTTTTTTATGTTTGTACCTGTATTTTATGTTTAAGGTGTTTAAATTTTAATTGTGGCTATTTTCAACAAAAAATATTTTTTTGAAAAATTATTTTTGTTTAGGATAGTCGTTCGAACGAAATTATGCGCCGTTCAAATGAGTTTTCTAGGTTTATTTCGAACTAATTATATGTCTCATTTAAATGATTTTGGGTGTGTTCCCTCGAATGAGCCTCAAATGAAATTTTATATCTAAGATAGTAGGGTATCGATTAAAGGCCGGGGTATCTCCGTTTTTGTGAGATTTGGTATCTTGCGAATGACCTTGTATCTCATTCAACTGAGGTTGCCAAACTCATTCGAACGACATTGGACTTCATTTAAATGACTCCCCTCGAGATTCGTGCTTGTGTCTTTTTGTGAAAATCTATATAAACAAGGGCACAATAAGTTTATTCAAGAATAAGGGTTTCAAAAACAGTTTTACAAGAGAAAATCTAAAGACCTCTTTAACCCCAATTAACCCCTAGTTTTGAGATTCAAGAATGAAGATAATATGCTAGTTTAGGATCTTATGTTTCTGAGCACCAATGTATTTTACTCTACATCTCTAAGATAGTTAGTTTGACGCTATGGATTCTTTGTGCCATGATTAGGCATATATTCTTCACATTTATCCCCTTAATTGCGGTATTTTTATGATCCCGTGCAGTGTATTTAGCTTGGATTTGTCTCTTATTTATGATACTAACCTTTTTTGGCAAGTATTTCGTGTTTTGTGTATTTCTCATGTGTTTTACAGGTATTTCATGCAAGTTAGTGCGAAGGAGAACTCAAAACAGTGAAAGAAACCAAGAAATGGGGAGTTGAAGGGCATTTTCGTAATTTTACATATATATTCCGGTGGTGGGGAAAGCTAGAGAGTTAAAGAGCTCTAAATTAAAAGAATATTGGAAAAAATGGCACCCCAATCCGAGCTACGGTGAAGAAGTTATGCCCATTTAAAGTTGGAGACAGAAAGTCAAAAGTTGAAATTAATTCTGGAAGCTGAAGAGTCAAAACTCTTGAAATTTCTTCTTTAATTCGTTTTTATTAGTTGTAAAACGTGGAGAGGCATGGTAAGAGTCCCATTTAAGTATATTAAAAGGGAAAAACGTGTAGAGGCATGAAAAAAAGTCATTTTTGAGATCTATAAAAGACCAAGCCCTACCTCATTTTCAAGGGGAGTTGAATTCTAGAGAGAGGGAGTCAAATTCTAGAGGGTAGGAGTAGGATTAGAGAGAGAAATTTAGATTGTAGTTTTCTTTGGTAGAAGTTTTCATAAACTCTAGTTGTAAGTTTGAAGAAGAAGTTTTGCTAGATTCAAATTCATCTCTTTCTCCTCTTGCTAAATACAAGTATCAATTTCTATTCTCTATTTTATTTTTCCATTCAATTCTCAATTGTTTTGCAAATTGTTAACAATGTTTGTTAGAGTTTTCTTTTGTTTTCATCATGTTTAGCTAATTTTTAAGGGTTGGGATGCATGAACCCATCCCGATGTAATTTATCTACGTAGGAAATAGAATTTAAATTTAAATTTGAAAGAATCGTGTAAGATAAGTTCACAATCATCCTAGATCTTTTAATCTCTCTTGCCCTAGGTACTTGGGATATTTAAGAATATGATGTGCGTGTAATTATTTAGCACCACTTTATATTTATCTTTGATTTCATATGATCCGGGCTTGAACCTCATATATGTAATGCTTAGGATCTATAAAGACTGGATTCATTCAAATTTATAATTTACAATTCTAGTATTCTAATGGGTAATTACTAGGGATTGGGGGATTGTATTCCAACCTATTTCCTCATTCATTTTAATTATTTTTATAAATTTGTTCCAACTTATTTCCCCTTGTCAACCATCATCATCTTTTTCATTTTTTCTCTAGAAGTAATAAATCAATTAAATTCTATAAACCATTCCCTGTGGATTCGATACCCAGACTCGCCACTATACTCCTTAAGAAGTGTAGTTACAAGTTTATGTTTTTTTGTATTGAGATTGGAAGCCGATAACAACGACTAGTGTATTACACAAACGCTCGATTTTTCCACTCGATCGAAATGGCGTCGTTGCCGGGGATCCGAAATTGTTAAATTTTCAAGAAAGTTATTTTTATCTACAAGTGATTTCGAAAAAAAAAATCATCTTTTATGTGCTTATATGCAAAATTCATCTCCCACCCAAGTTCACGATATGTCGGATCATGGTAGTGTCGGTGTTGGTGCTGGAGAGGATGAGATACCCTATCTTCCCATGAAAGATTTGTTATTTCCGGAGAGAACTGTTACCCCTGGTTGCATTTTACTCCCGTATAATGCCGGTCAGTTCCACTTTCGGAATGGTATGATCCAAATTCTTCCTACATTTCATGGGATGGATTCTGAAAAACCATATCTCCATCTTAGAGAATTTGAAGATACATGTGAAACGTTTGGTGACCAAGCTTGTCCACAAGATGTGATCCGGTTGAAGCTCTTCCCTTTTTCCTTAAAGGATAAAGCTAAAACTTGGTTATGGTCCCTACCCCCAAATTCTTTGTTATCATGGAAAGATATGCAAACCAAGTTTATATCAAAAAAATTTCCACAACACAAAACCAATTCTGTTAAAGCCCAAATTCAAGCTTTTCGTCAAAATGAGAATGAGGCTTTTGATAAGTGTTGGGAGAGATATCAGGAGTTAGTTAATGAGTGCCCCCATCATGGTTTTGAAAAACATCATTTGATTTCATTTTTCCATCAAGGCCTTACTGTAGCGTCTAAACAACTTGTTCAAACCATGTGTGAAAGAACTTTTTGGGATTTAGATTCTAGCGATGCTGAGGCCCATTTGAGATATGTATCAGAGACTACGCAATCATGGGATGTTTCTGACCCCAATAGTCAAAACCGAAATCGAAAAGTGTCCAACTTGCCTGCTGCGTCCGGTATTTATCACTTGGACAAGGACACTTTGTTGGATCGAAAATTTGACCAATTGGAGAAGAATTTCAGAGATATGCTAGATATGCAATTGAGAGATGTGTCTGGACCCGTACAAGCCGGAAAGGAGAAAGTGTGTGCTATTTGTAATGCAGGTCATTCTACCAAAGGATGTCCTACCATTCCTGCATACAAGGCAATGTACACTGAACAAGTTGAGGCAATAGGGGAGTTTCGAGGAAATTATAATGAACAACATGGGAGTGCATATAATCAATTGTGGAGGAATCCTGGGTTCAATTATGGACAACCCCAAGGTGGGATGGTTCCTAACCCACAGATGACCCTACCACCACCTCCTCAATTTCAGCAAGTGGCTCCTCCAATGCCAAATCCGATGCAGGTACCACCTCCTGGTCCTTATGTTGATCCACCGAGGCGATCTCTTGAGGATAACTTAAATTACCTCATTCAATCTCAAAAGGAGACAAGTGCTAAGTGTGATCGAATGTTCAATGACATATATACTAGCATCTCAAGGTTGCAAACTGCATCGAATGTCCAAGAGAAGGGAAAATTTCCTGCTCAAAGCCAACGACCTTCCGAAGGACAAACCAGTGTTAGCACTACATCCCACGACCATCGAGAGCAATGTAGCGCTATTACCACTCTACGTAGTGGGAAAGTAGTTGATTTGTCACCTCCCCCACGCACTGCATCTAAAGATAAAGAGATTTCGCCCGGCACAAGAGAGGCCGAATATACCCCTTTAATTGAGAGTGAGGAGGAGGAAAATACTAGTGGACCCAAGGCCATCACTCCCACCGCTGCCCCATACCCTCAACGGTTGGTCTCTCACTCGAAAACGACCTCCCGGGATAAAGTTCTGGAAGTCCTTAAGCAAGTAAAAATTAATTTACCTTTTCTTGAGACTATACAGAGAATTTCCGCATATGCTAAGTTTATTAAGGACTTACTCACGGTGAAACGCAAGATAAAAGTAAATCAGAACGTCTCTTTAGCCCAAAATGTCAGCGCAGTCTTGTCAAGTGACTTTCCATTAAAATATAAAGATCCGGGTGCACCCACTATTTCATGTATCATGGGGAAGAACCGAATCGAGAGAGTTCTAATAGATCTAGGGGTGAGTGTTAACATTATGCCCTATTCCATCTATAGGAAACTAGAACTGGGGGCCCTGAAGCCCACAAATATGACTCTCCAGCTCGCGGATCGTTCTGTGAAGTTTCCTCGGGGAATTGTTGAGGATGGGATTGTCCAAATAGACACTTTCTACTTCCCGGTGGATTTTATCATTTGGGACGAAGAGCCATCCGTTCTCCCAAGTAATCATGTTCCCGTTATTCTTGGCCGCCCATTTTTAGCTACAGCTAATGCTCTTTTCAATACCCGAAATGGGCGTATGCAATTAACTTTCGGGAACATGACCCTCGAAACAAATATCTTTAATAATTCCAAGAGAGAGGGTGAAGAAGGGGAACTACGAGGGTTGGATCTTTTGGGGGAAGCAAACGAGCAAGAAAGAACTTACAAGGAAGAGCCATTAGGGGATGGTTGTGTGGCGCATAGTGAGAGGAGTGGTTGCAACATCGAGAGCAAGGTAGGGGAGGTATGTTTAGTTAATGCATTCGAGAGCATGAGTGAGCCCATGAACAAGAGTGAAAGAGGATATTTAGAGTGTGTCGGGAGAGGCTCGTCGAAATACTTAGAGGAAAGTGAATGGCAGGACACTATCGATACATTTCTCCTCGATTACCAACCACCCACACCACCCTCTCATTCGGCGAGTGAGCACGAAAGGCAGGTTGAGGACACCAAGCAAGAGAGAGATATAGAGGAGTTGAATTCTAGAAAGGGGGACTAAAAATTAGAGAGAGAAATTCATTTTTTTAGAAATCCTTTTTAGTTTTTCATACTCTTAGAAAAGCCCTAGTTTGTATGTTTGAAGATTCAAGTTCATCTAGTGAAGATTTCAAGTATCAATTCTTCAATTCAAGTCAAGTATCAAATTCCCTTCTCTTATTTAATCTCAATTTTTATTTAATCATATTTTCTTGTTTTGTAATTTTTGTTTTTACCATATTTCTTAGATCTACAATCATATGTATTGTTATGAAATTGTTTTCCCATAAAAATCATAAGTAGCTAAATTCCCAAGGGTTGGGGTACATGAACTCAATCCAAGGCAAATTATTTATGTAGAAAATAGAGGTTAAATTAAAATATTGATTGAATCGTGAAAGAAAATCATACAAACATTGTCAATCTTTTAATCTCTCTTGCCCTAGGTACTTGAGATGTTTAAGAACGCTTTGCGAGTATGATTTATCATTCACCGCTTTATCTCTATCTTTGATTTCATATGATGCGGGCTAGATCCCTCATATATGTAATGCTTAGAATTTATAAAGACCGGATCTAGTCAATAATTTTAATTTACAATTCTAGTATTCTATAAGGTAATTTGTTAAGGATTGAGGGATTGTACCCTACCCTATTTTCTCCCATTTATCAGATCTAAATCTATTTGCAAATTTTCAGTCTGTTTCTCTTAAGTAAAGTTTTTAGTTCATTAGAAATTTTCCCAATCTCTAATCACCTTTTTATTTCTTTTGAGAAATCATTTCAAGATTTAATAATTTTTCTGATTATTATTTGGCAATCTCGATACCTGTGGATATGATCCCGATTTACCGGGTTACTACTTGAGCGACAGGCTTGCACTTGAGCCTAGAGTGAACGCACTTTTGAGACAAATTTTAAGTCGCGTCAAGTTTTGATCGAGTGGAAAAACCGAGCGTTTGTGTAATACGCTAGTCATTGTTCTCGGGTTCCAATCTCAATACAAAAAAAAAACTAAACTTGTAACTACACGTCTTAAGGAGTATAGTGGCGAGTCTGGGTATCGAATCCACAGGGAATGGTTTATAGAATTTAATTGATTTATTACTTCTAGAGAAAAAATGAAAAAGATGATGATGGTTGACAAGGGGAAATAAGTTGGAACAAATTTATAAAAATAATTAAAATGAATGAGGAAATAGGTTGGAATACAATCCCCCAATCCCTAGTAATTACCCATTAGAATACTAGAATTGTAAATTATAAATTTGAATGAATGCAGTCTTTATAGATCCTAAGCATTACATATATGAGGTTCAAGCCCGCATCATATGAAATCAAAGATAAATATAAAGCGGTGCTAAATAATTACACGCACATCATATTCTTAAATATCCCAAGTACCTAGGGCAAGAGAGATTAAAAGATCTAGGATGATTGTGAACTTATCTTACACGATTCTTTCAAATTTAAATTTAAATTCTATTTCCTACGTAGATAAATTACATCAGGATGGGTTCATGCATCCCAACCCTTAAAAATTAGCTAAACATGATGAAAACAAAAGAAAACTCTAACAAACATTGTTAACAATTTGCAAAACAATTGAGAATTGAATGGAAAAATAAAATAGAGAATAGAAATTGATACTTGTATTTAGCAAGAGGAGAAAGAGATGAATTTGAATCCAGCAAAACTTCTTCTTCAAACTTACAACTAGAGTTTATGAAAACTTATACCAAAGAAAACTACAATCTAACTTTCTCTCTCTAATCCTACTCCTACCCTCTAGAATTTGACTCCCTCTCTCTAGAATTCAACTCCCCTTAAAAATGAGGTAGGGCTTGGTCTTTTATAGATCTCAAAAATGACTTTTTTTCATGCCTCTACACGTTTTTCCCTTTTAACATACTTAAATGAGACTCTTCCCATGCCTCTCCACGTTTTACAACTAATAAAAACGAATTAAAGAAGAAATTTCAAGAGTTTTGACTCTTCAGCTTCCAAAATTAATTTCAACTTTTGACTTTCTGTCTCCAACTTTAAATGGGCATAACTTCTTCATCGTAGCTCGGATTGGGGTGCCATTTTTTCCAATATTCTTGTAATTTAGAGCTCTTTAAGTATCTATCTTTCCCCACCACCGGAATATATATGTATAATTACGAAAATGCCCTTCAATTCCCCATTTCTTGGTTTCTTTCACTGCTTTGAGTTCTCCTTCGCACTAACTTGCATGAAATACATGTAAAACACATGAGAAATACAAAAAACACGAAATACTTGCCAAAAAAGGTTAGTGTCATAAATAAGAGACAAATCCAAGCTAAATACACTGCACGGGATCATAAAAATACCGCAATTAAGGGGATAAATGTGAAGAATATATGCCTAATCACACCCCCTAACTTCGAACTTTGCGCGTCCCGAGCAATGTAAATGTATCTAACTAAAAATCCACTCTTGAAAATTCTTTTATTGGGATAGAATACCTTTTTCCCCGACAACCGATTGCATTTAGCGTATGCAACAAGCCTTTAAACCCCTAGGTTACCCTAGTAGGACGAGTTTTGTCTCGTGAGGGTTTGCAGTGAATACACCCACAAAATTCTTTATTGACTCAAATAAAAATCAAAATACTTAAAAATTGTACAATTTAAAATTTTCGAAAAATACTCACCATAAATTCATATTCAACTGTCTCAAACCGTAGTATGTGTGTGTGCAAAGCTAAAAATTAAACCTCAAATTTCCACCGATTGAGCATTACGTTACTTTTCGAAAATTCGTTTTGATTCAAATTCTTACGGATGCACTCACAAACGAATCGCTCGGATTGTGGTTGTTTTTCTCTCGGCATGCATGATATAAAGAGTAAATATAATGGACACAAATTCATGCATACAAAATTGAAAAGAAGGAAATATATGGTGAAAAGATCTCATCATCGGAATACAGTTATTTGGAAACGGGAACATCGCCTGTATTTCACACAATTTAATCTCTCATTTTATCTTTTCATGTCTTAGATCTCCACGCGGTAACCAATTTTGTAATTTGGACTCGGTTAGGACTTTTCGGGTTAAAAAGTATAAAGGGTAAAATTGGGAATGGATGGAATGTTCGGAATTGAAAAATGTCCTTATGATGTCCATTAATGCTTTTTCGGGCATTTGCTCATTTTTCTCTTTCTTTTTCTCTTTTCATTTTTTTTTCTTGCTATTTTTTTTTGTTGAGCATATCTTTTTTTTTTCTTCTTGCCCCTTTTTATTGCACAATTTGGACTTAATGAATATTCCATTTTCGCAATTCCGGGCTATTTGGTTTTTTTCGGGTTATCAAACGAAAGGAAAATATTTATTAGGCTCAATTTGGGTTACAAAAGGATAATTTTGTTTTTCACAACTTTTTATGGCTAATATTTTTGGGTAACAAACGAGGGCCTACTTCATTCTCCAAATTGCTAATCACATTACCATATGCATCTCGAGATTAATTAAGTTTAGAGATATATTTAGCACGAATTTTGAGACAACATTTCACCTATTTCCCATAACCGATCAAAACAAAGGATTGAGATCATCAACGACTTATTAAAACGCTGAAAAGAACTTTGAGTTAATCATAAACTCGGATTGATTTAAAAACTCAAAAAGATCGATAGTCTCGAAATCTCACCGGGTTGGACTAATCACCACACTTATTCGTAAAGTCATCAATTTTCTTTCAATTTCCATCTTTGGTCAATTGTGTCTTAGTGCATTAGGAATTCTACAATTTGAGACTTGAAACAGAATAAAGGTGATATTTTTGAAAAATTCAAATTCCAATTTTTATGTATTTTGGACAAAATTATTTTTGGTTTTTTCAAAATTTTTCAATTTTTTTTTTAATTTTCTAAAATACACACTTGGAAAGAACATGTGATCGAATCAATGAATCTAAACAACAAATGGGAAGAATATCCCACGCCCCCTAACTTAAATGTTGCATTGTCCTCAATACGAATCAAGAACACAACATAAAGAGAGGAAAAGAAAGATATTACCCAAATGGAGCGATCGCTGATGAGTGCGAGTCCATTGAATCTAGAAAACATGTTAGAACCAAGCATAACAAAAATAATAACAAAAACTCTAACTATCGAAACTAGACTATAATAAAAGAGAAAAAAAAACTAACTATTTACAACCTAAAATTTGAACGTCTAATAAATCATACACTAAAAGTCGAAAAATTTGAGGGCCCACCAAAAATACAATTTGACTTTGAGGGATTAATGGTGTACCCTCATTAGGATGCATGCCTCCCGAAAAATAAGAATTCCGTTTGAAAAACGGAAGGCATGTGCAAATTTTAATAAATGAACCATCACCAATTAAAAAATTTAGGGGGATAATGAGGGATTTGAGTGCACAGGGGGACAAGTACCATTGGGATCCAAGAAAAATAGAATCACTTCCCAAAGATTTTTCAAGAATTATGGGAAGCGGAGAACACAAACTAAAAAAGTCCATCTTGGAAAATAATTCAAGCATTGAGTCCTTGTCCTCAAAATCTTCTCCCTCAAAATTTTCAATTGGATCTGATGGAGTGACACGTCTAAGTGTATGGCCCGTAAGATGAAGCATCTCAAAATAACATTCCCATACAAGAAGCGGATCAACATCCTTAAGACATTCATCCAATTCTTGTGATGGATTTAATGGTTCGATAATAGTGGGGACACAATGAGACAAATGATCTTCAACCTCAATAGGTTTTGAAATATTTATAAGAGGTTGATATTCAAAAGAACTTGGATCACTATCAATGATTTCATTCTCAAAAGTATTAGGTGAAGCGCAAGTCTCCTTCTCTAAGTTGTCCAAATAATCACTCAACTCCATGCAAGTTGTTAGAATTTTCAACTCGGTAACAACAAAGTCATCAGATTGCTTTTTTATATCAAGCAAGAGTTCTTCCAAAGTAGGCTTCCTAGGTTCTAGCACCTCGAATTCCTCATTTGGTTGAAAACTTACTTCATCTTCAAAACTATCGAAAAAAAAATCCTCATTGGGTTCAAATAATGCATTTAACTCTTGCTCCCAATAACGATTTTTTTCGCGATATTCTTTTTCAAGTCTTTCTTCTTCAAGCAATTGATTTTGATAAATTTGGAGTTTCTCAGCACTAGGCTTATATTTAATATAATCATCTTTAGTGATATTGATCCAATGTTCATAAGTCTTGAGTGCCTCCTCTTTCTCACTATTAGCATAACAATTAAAGACACCAAAAGAGTTAAAATAAGACATATCAAATTGGGCAATTAAAAAACGTGACACACATTTTTTTTAAAATTTTTTTGTTTACTTTTCTTTATTTATTTATTTATTTTTTACGAATTAGTAAGTCAATTATAATCTATAACAAACACTCCCCGGCAACGGCGCCATTCATTTTGATCGAGTGGAAAAACCGAGCGTTTGTGTAATACGCTAGTCGTTGTTATCGGCTTCCAATCTCAATACAAAAAAACATAAACTTGTAACTACACTTCTTAAGGAGTATAGTGGCGAGTCTGGGTATCGAATCCACAGGGAATGGTTTATAGAATTTAATTGATTTATTACTTCTAGAGAAAAAATGAAAAAGATGATGATGTTTGACAAGGGGAAATAAGTTGGAACAAATTTATAAACATAATTAAAATGAATGAGGAAATAGGTTGGAACACAATCCCCCAATCCCTAGTAATTACCCATTAGAATACTAGAATTATAAATTATAAATTTGAATGAATCCAGTCTTTATAGATCCTAAGCATTACATATATGAGGTTCAAGCCCGCATCATATGAAATCAAAGATAAATATAAAGCGGTGCTAAATAATTACAAGCACATCATATTCTTAAATATCCCAAGTACCTAGGGCAAGAGAGATTAAAAGATCTAGGATGATTGTGAACTTATCTTACACGATTCTTTCAAATTTAAATTTAAATTCTATTTCCTACGTAGATAAATTACATCGGGATGGGTTCATGCTTCCCAACCCTTAAAAATTAGCTAAACATGATGAAAAAAAAAGAAAACTCTAACAAACATTGTTAACAATTTGCAAAACAATTGAGAATTGAATGGAAAAATAAAATAGAGAATAGAAATTGATACTTGTATTTAGCAAGAGGAGAAAGAGATGAATTTGAATCCAACAAAACTTCTTCTTCAAACTTACAACTAGAGTTTATGAAAACTTCTACCAAAGAAAACTACAATCTAAATTTCTCTCTCTAATCCTACTCCTACCCTCTAGAATTTGACTCCCTCTCTCTAGAATTCAACTCCCCTTGAAAATGAGGTAGGGCTTGGTCTTTTATAGATCTCAAAAATGACTTTTTTTCATGCCTCTACACGTTTTTCCCTGTTAATATACTTAAATGAGACTCTTCCCATGCCTCTCCACGTTTTACAACTAATAAAAACGAATTAAAGAAGAAATTTCAAGAGTTTTGACTCTTCAGCTTCCAGAATTAATTTCAACTTTTGACTTTCTGTCTCCAACTTTAAATGGGCATAACTTCTTCATCGTAGCTCGGATTGGGGTGCCATTTTTTCAAATATTCTTGTAATTTAGAGATCTTTAACTCTCTAGCTTTCCCCACCACCGGAATATATATGTAAAATTACGAAAATGCCCTTCAACTCCCCATTTCTTGGTTTCTTTCACTGTTTTGAGTCTCCTTCGCACTAACTTGCATGAAATACCTGTAAAACACATGAGAAATACACAAAAAACGAAATACTTGCCAAAAAAGGTTAGTAGCGTAAATAAGAGACAAATCCAAGCTAAATACACTGCACGGGATCATAAAAATACCGCAATTAAGGGGATAAATGTGAAGAATATATGCCTAATCACACCCCCTAACTTAGAACTTTGCGCGTCCCGAGCAATGTAAATGAATCTAACTAAAAATCCACTCTTGAAAATTCTTTTATTGGGATAGAATACCTTTTTCGCCGGCAACCGATTGCATTTAGCGTATGCAACAAGCCTTTAAACCCCTAGGTTACCCTAGTAGGACGAGTTTTGTCTCGTGAGGGTTTGCAGTGAATACACCCACAAAATTCTTTATTGACTCAAATAAAAATCAAAATACTTAAAAATTGTACAATTTAAAATTTTCGAAAAATACTCACCATAAATTCATATTCAACTGTCTCAAACCGTAGTATGTGTGTGTGCAAAGCCAAAAATTAAACCTCAAATTTCCACCGATTGAGCATTACGTTACTTTTCGAAAATTCGTTTTGATTCAAATTCTTACGGATGCAGTCACAAACGAATCGCTCGGATTGTGGTTGTTTTTCTCTCGGCATGCATGATATAAAGAGTAAATATAATGGACACAAATTCATGCATACAAAATTGAAAAGAAGGAAATATATGGTGAAAAGATCTCATCATCGGAATACAGTTATTAGAAAACGGGAACATCGCCTCTATTTCAAACCATTTAATCTCTCATTTTATCTTTTCATGTCTTAGCTCTCCACGCGGTAACCAATTTTGCAATTTGGACTTGGTTAGGACTTTTCGGGTTAAAAAGTGTAAAGGGTAAAATTGGGAATGGATGGAATGTTCGGAATTGAAAAATGTCCTTATGATGTCCATTAGTGCTTTTTCGGGCATTTGCTCATTTTTCTCTTTCTTTTTCTCTTTTCATTTTTTTTTCTTGCTATTTTTTTTTGTTGAGCATATCTTTTTTTTTCTTCTTGCCCCTTTTTATTGCACAATTTGGACTTAATGAATATTCCATTTTCGCAATTCCGGGCTATTTGGTTTTTTTCGGGTTATCAAACGAAAGGGAAATATTTATTAGGCTCAATTTGGGTTACAAAAGGATAATTTTGTTTTTCACAACTTTTTATGGCTAATATTTTTGGGTAACAAAGAGGGCCTACTTCATTGTCCAAATTGCTAATCACATTACCATATGCATCTCGAGATTAATTAAGTTTAGAGATATATTTAGCACGAATTTCTAGACAACATTTCACACATTTCCCATAACCGATCAAAACAAAGGATTGAGATCATCAACGACTTATTAAAATGCTGAAAAGAACTTTGAGTTAATCATAAACTCGGATTGATTTAAAAACTCAAAAAGATCGATAGTTTCAAAATCTCACTGGGTTGGACTAATCTCCACACTTATTCGTAAAGTCATCAATTTTCTTTCAATTTCCATCTTTGGTCAATTTTGGCTTAGTGCATTAGGAATTTTACAATTTGAGACTTGAAACAGAATAAAGGTGATATTTTTGAAAAATTCAAATTCCAATTTTTATGTATTTTGGACAAAATTATTTTTGGTTTTTTCAAAATTTTTCTATTTTTTTTTAAATTTTCTAAAATACACACTTGGAAAGAACATGTGATCGAATCAATGAATCTAAACAATAAATGGGAAGAATATCCCATGCCAGCAATGAAGATGTGTTAGCCAATGATCAGTGGAAACTGAAATGCATGAGGAGTGTATTGTGAAGACCGTTGGTGGATTCATATAGTGTTACTATGAGCAAGGTTCAAGTTATAAAGACTGCATCGGGATTGAAGGCATCAAGTCATGTGAAGTAGATATGTTTGTCACAATTGTATAAATCCTATATCCTAGTAAATTTGTGTGGGCTAGGCCGTCCGAGGTTTTTCCCATTGTAGTTTTTCCTCGTACATCGCGATTCTATGTAATTGATTTATTTATTCTTGCTATTTCACTCTATGAATGTTTAGGCAAGATAAAATCGGATAATAGTTTACACAACATTGGTTTGATTAGTGATTAATTAAAATTGGATTAATTAATCATTTGGCTAATTTAATTGAAATTAAAGTTTTGCAACCCTAGCACTATGTTTGCGCATTCCTCAAATTGGCATCGGAGTAGGTTGCACTATGTTATTGCGTTGATACTTGTTTGGTGCATTTTTAGGGTTTTTAGATGGATTTTAACCATCAGGGTAGTTCTATAACCCAACCTCCCATGTTTGACTATTTAAACTATCCTCATTGGAAGACTCAAAAGTGATTTTTATAGAGATCTGTCGATGAGAATGTTTGGAAATCCATGGAGAAAGTGTGGTTTCCTCCTATCGAGAATGGTTTAGTTAAAGCACATTCCCTTTTGGTCAAAGTCTAAAAATGATGCCTCTAGTTTTAATTCCAAGGGTGTGAATGTTATTTTCTTCACTGTCAATACAAAAAGAATTTTGAAGAATTATGACTTGTGAGAGTGCAAAAGATGTTTGGGAAATTTTGAAATCCACACATGAGGGTATTAACAGAATTAGGGTTTCTAAGTTGCAAAATTGGACAAGGAAATTTGAAAATTTTAAAATGGACGAACATGAGTCTTTTAATGAGTTTTATGACATTTTGTCAGATAGTGTTAGCTCCCCATCTACTTTAGGTGGTCTTATCCCAGAATAAAGAGTTGTGAGAAAAATCTTAAGGTCATTGCCTGAAAGATTTAATGTTAAAGTCGTGGTCCTAAATTCTCTTGGTGGTGTTGATACTATGAGATTCCAAGAGCTTATGGCTGATCTCCAAACTTATGAGATGAATATTTGTCCTTATAGGAAGACAAAATAGAAGAAATAAAATATCACTGCTTAAGAATCCCGTAAGGAGGATGTGTCAAACTTGGATAGTGGGGGTGATTTAGATATCGAAGAGATTTATAGCTTTGATAGAAAATTCACTATGTTTCTCAAGCTTAGAGAAGATAATAATTTTTATAAGAAATTTATGAACTTTAATAATGACCGTGAGAGG
Organism: Sambucus nigra; assembly: GCA_949130495.1. Lineage (NCBI taxonomy): Eukaryota > Viridiplantae > Streptophyta > Magnoliopsida > Dipsacales > Adoxaceae > Sambucus > Sambucus nigra. The sequence goes on along the minus strand of OX422222.1, from coordinate 466,825,525 downwards.
AAAAATGGGTATAAACCTAAGAAGGTAGATGAATGGGATAAGTGTTTTGAGTGTTAAGGGTTTAAGCGTCATGATTTTGAGTGTCCCACTAAACTAAGGAAATAATTTAAGAAACCCAAAGCTTAAAATGCACCCTTAGTGATAATGAGTAGGAAGAGGAACCTAATTCTCCCATGGAGCGTAACTATACAACTTTCATGGCTAGTCACGTGGGTCTAAATAAAATGTCTTCTGATGTTGAAGATAATTTTATGCATGACAGTTTTGAGGTCGGGCCTTATGATTCCCAATCTAGTAATGATGAGAAATAAAAAGGATGAGATGGGTGATGAGGAGGAGAGTGAGGTTCGAGTTTCCTTCCGTGAGTTGTGTACGGAATTGTTAGAATTAAAAAGGGCTAACTTGAAATTAGAGGCTTAGTTAAAAGAACGTACCATAAAAAATAATAATAAATTAGTAGAGGATTTAAGGGAAAATGAATAGACTCTTAGGGAGACGTTAGCATATGTTGAGGATGAGAGAGATAACCTTCGTGGATTGTTTGAAAATTTAAAGGAGTCCCTAAAATTTGATGAGATTAAAATTTTCCTTAAATCTAGGATTTATAAGTTAGAAGATGAATTGAGAGACTAAATTCGTGTCAAATTCGATTTAGAATCTAGGTCCAAAAAATTAGATAAGATTTTAGGCACCATCCAAAAAATATTACAAGATAGGTTTAGGGTACGATGATCCCAATGCTTTAACTTTTAAAGCCAGGACCAAGATTCTGAGAGAATCAACCATTCATTAAGACATCCCTAAAGGTAACATCCCCCATGTTTACACATGCACATATTGTGGTAGTAAAGGTCACCTTATGAAATTTTGTTCTGATCTTAGAAAGGGTCCTAGGAAGTCTACATCTCGTGTAACTATGATTCCCGAACTCCGAGGCATTATATCTTCATAAATTTGGGTTTTGAAATCCTATTAGAGCCACTTAATATTAGACTTGTTGATTCTCGCATGATTTCCCATGATTTATCACATGATATATCTCATGAGTGATTGCGTTTTTATGCTTTTCATACACTAGTTTTGTGATTCATGTTATATGTTATAACTAGTGCTATGATGTTTGTTTCTTTTGTGGTTTGATTCTTCATTTTTTGAGTCTAAATTTAAAAGTACAAAAATATTTTCTTTTCTTTTGAGTCTTGTTTAATGAAAAAATAGAAAAAATTTAAAAAACTTTTTTTTGTTTTGTGAAGTTATTGTACATATTTTTTGTGACCTATTGGTATTATTGAAACAAATTCATTCCATTAATTCCACGTGGCTAGGATGCTTGAGTATTGTTTACAATGCTTTTGATTGTTTCTTAATCATGCATGTTATGAATTTGTTCGCATTTGGTTTTACTTCATGGATTCGTCCAAGTATATGTCTCTGTACACACTTGCACGAACCCTATATATATATATATATATACATATACATATATATATACTAGTGGTAACCAATACATTAATTTAAATAATTATAAATGCACTAAATTAATGTGTAAGAAAATTTATCAACAAAAAACATTAGGATACTTTAATAAAATACAAAAAATAAATGAGAAAATATTTAATCAAATTTTGAAATAGATGTAAATTTTGAATTTTTTGTACGAAAATTGTTTAGAAGTAAATTTTCCCACAAAACATTAGGATTCTTGATTAAAACACAAAACATAAATGAGAAAACATCTAATCAAATTGTGAAATAGTTGTAAAGTATGAATTGTTTATATGCAATTATTTTCGAATAAAATTTTCCCTTACAAAATGACATACATGATAATAAATTCACATTGACAATAGAATACTAACAATAAAAGCTCTTGATTTTTTCTGTTTTCATTCTAGTGAGATATAGTCGCCATCGACTTGCTCATCCTTAGGGCTATGATAAGGCTAGGATTTCCCATGTGGTCTAGGCTAAAAAAATCAATTTTGTACGCAAAATTTTCTGACAAAACATCAAGTAATTGGCCCATCAACCATGTATGTTCATGATAAATAATTGTTGTGCGAGTCTGTTATACTTCAATGACAAACCAATACATAACCTCCCGAAAGGTAATCGTTGATCCATTGAGATATTGTGAAAAAACAAAATACTCTTATATATATATATATATATAGTTACAAAACATATTATAAATTTTTATTAGTTTTATATATAGTTTTGTTATTTTTGTAACACAAAGTTTTATATAAACAATTTTATTTTAAAAAGAGTTAGTTTTTTGTTATATTTAAATAAACAGTTTTATAAATGTAAAATATTTTTTTCAAAGAAAACAGTTAGAAAGTAAAGAAAAACGGTTTCTTATTAAAATAAAAAACTCTTTTTTATACACAAAACTGTTTTTATATATTAAAAAAATATTAATTTTATGAAAACAACTACTTTTTTATAAAAAGTCTTTTTTAATAACAAAATTGTTTTTATAATTGTTCTTTGTTATAATAATAACAAAACTATGAATAAAACAGACAAAAACTAACTGTTTCTATAACAATACTGTTTATGTAAATCACTTTTGTTATAAAAAAACAAACAAAAATCGTGGAATACACTGTCAATAGTTGAAGAAAAATAATAATAAATCTCATCATATATAACCTTAAACATACAGTCGAGTCAATTAGTATTAAAGATAATAAAAAAAAAAAATACCGACACAACACATTATATGATGAACAAAGTAATAAATACATTGGTGTAAAAGGAAAACCTGAATGCAATTGAAGAAAACTGAGTGTCACAAAGAAAAACCTGTTGGTATATAAGATACGTATCTATCCCTCTTCATTTTCTTTTGTGCCAAAAAGTTAATAGAAAAAATTAAAAATTTCACAGGTGGAATTTTTCCAAACACTTAGAATGAACACACATGAAAAAAATATTACCTAGAAGGCTCAAATGAAGGATCACAAAAATTGTAAAAGAACGCTCAGTACACTAAAAGAAAATTAACAAAAAATTGTAAGAAAATTAACAAAAACCCGTGATAAGTCTATGAACTCAAACTCAAGACAAAAAATGAGAGACGATAGAGATAGACATACCATTAGAGGTGGTGCAAGTGTTTGGTTGTCGTCATTGATCAAAACATCGTTGAAACATACCCACAATATTCCGAATGCCCATCCAAACCCACCATTCTTGAATAAAAATCCCCACCCACCACTCTAGTTTTAGTCCCACAAAGGACCACAAATCTGTGCAGTTTTAGCATAGGACACACAAACTCGACCTAAGATTAGAGATAAGAAGAAAAATATAAATAGATAGATTTGATCCTATTTTCATATAATAAAAAACCAAAACGATGGATTGAGAGTGGGAAAGAGCAAATCGGTAAGGAAGATGATGACTCCTCATGACCCTGTGACACCCCGACTAATTAAATACCGGGTAGCTACTCCTTTATTAAATTAATACAAAATGCCAAGTTGGTTCAGTTAATAGCATCACTGTCGAAAACATTTTAATAATTACTAACACCTAGTATTTAAAAAGTAAGATGTCAAATTTTAAAATAAGTCTGATTAACATGCATTGAAAGAACAATGAAAGAGTAACATAACCATACACCATAGAGTCTCAATAAGGTAACCAACAAATGATAGTAAGTCCGGAGGAAAACTCCTCACAACAATCCCACAACTGAAATAAATAAAACAGTGTATCCTGAATTAATTACATGCCAAAGATCTGAATAACTGAAATAAGAAATGTCTCTAATAGAAATGGGCGACATGCCCTACAAATGATGAAACTGAATATGGAGTCAAGACAAAAGAAGCGTCTACTAGCAAGGTCCTGTAACTTTAACAACAGCTACAGCTCGTCACCTGAATGGATATCCTATGCATGGTGTCCTTGTGACTGGGCACCTAAAAGGTTTTTACAAAAATAGATTTGAAAGCAAACGGGTCAGAGCCCGAAAGTGGAGAGTATTTAAAAAAAATAGCAAGTGTTTTAATAACATTAAAACAATGAATGCAAAATACATGTTAGGAATTAGCAATACAATTCACTACAGGTTATCCCTTTTTATTTTTTCAAAGTGTTACCACAATTATACTCACAATACCAACATGAAAGTTCTCATTATTTAAGCGTATATTATTCACGTCATAAATATACCATACAAGCACCCCGAGACTAAGCTGCGATGCACACATACTCTGCTATCCATCCCGGTACATCACGTACACAAGGATCACGCATTTCGAATCTCTCGGGAATCGTTCTCAGATAACAACAATCACAATCAATGGAGGCGAATACAGTCACATCACATGGGTCACGCACATATCTACGCTCCCACGATCAGTAGACTTATTAACTTCCCAATAAGTCCTTCTCTGACCTATGTCCTCGAGGTACCAAACTAAATCCCCCCGTAGGCACACAAAGATTAGATGTCTCTAAGCGAACGCAAACCTCCCAGGATAGCAAGTATGTTAGGTATGTCATACACATAAAATCATATACATATACTAAGCATACACACATCTTAGTAATTACCATAATTTATTAGTGGTATACTTCTCATTCTAATACCAACTTATAATGTTACACGATCCATATATATGTATATAAGTCATCAATTATTCTCACAACGTGATTAGTTCCTCGCGTCCTAATCCACAAATGTTATTGGGTTCCAATCACACTTCTATGATTTACTCCCCAATATATATCCCAAATATCCCCACTATATCAATTATTCATCAAAGGAATGTTATCTCTACAATTAAACCAGGTTACGGGACATTAGAAATCAAATCGGGCCAAAAAGGCCAATCTGTCAACTCGTTACATGTCTCGTTCGGACGAGGTCGTCCGAACGAAGTGGGCATCTAACGAGATCTCGTTCGAATGAAAGGAATCGAACGAACATACCACTCGTTAGAAGTCAAACTGTCACCTCGTTAGAAGCTCGTTCGAACGAGCTCGTTCGAACGACCTGGGCAGGCCTTCTAACGAGGTGACAGTTCGAGCCCAGAATTCTCCTATTACGTTTTTCCCAATTTTCTTCACCTCTAATCTCATCTAAACATCATCCCCATGGTATTTCAAGGTTCCTAATCATTCCTAAACCTACTTAAATCATAATATAACATTTATAAGGGGTCAAATCATCCTAAACCACATCTAATCATCAAATCTCCCCAATTTTCCCCAAATCTCATGAACATGAACCCTAGAAATTTAAAGTCATCAATAGACATAATTAAATCCGTTTTTGAGATATAAAATATGTATTTCTATCAGAATAATCACCCAAACATGATTCTACATGCAATCTCCTTATCAAAATGTGAATTTCTAATTCCAATTCAATGGGTTTTTATCAATCTCCCAAAACAATGCAATTTTTGATAAATTTTTAAGCATGGAAGAAACATTCATTGAAAATAACGTAATTAAACCACTTGCCTCTGATCTTTCTCAGAATTTGGTGTTGAATCCTGGATGTAGGTTGCTCTCTCCTTTTCTCCTAAGGTTGAAGGTTGAGGATGGGGTTAGGGTTCTCTTTTTGGGAAACTTCTCCTAACTTCTCATGAAACCCCCGTAGCCCTCTAATCAGTTAATTGTTGGTAATGGGTTAGTGGGTCATTAAATTTTCTATTTTAAACTCCCAAAATTCGTTAGTCATAAATCCCAAAATTCCATAATTACCAAACCACCCTTTTAAGTTGCCGGTATGGCCTAAAAATGCCCCGGGACCCAAACTAAACCCCTAGCTAGTGTTTTCTGACTATTTCGACCCTTCCGGACACATTGGTGCACTCAAAATGACCATACAGTGAATAAAAAATAAAATTCACTTTTAATTAAAATAATTATATTCCTGACGCGACTGTCACCCGCGTCCCAATAAAATTTCCCAAATTGTCGTATTTCTATCTCACGACAAATTCAATATATTCAATATTCACATAATGTCAGATGTATACACATTGTAATCAAATACCAACTCACATCTCGTTTGTATTTTATCCGGATTAATTCTCAATTTATACCCATTTAATTTAATTAATCCCACAAATAAATATCAATAAAAGTACGAGGTATTACATACTCTCCCCCTAATAACAGAATTTCGTCCCGAAATTCGGAAAAGTAAGGCATACCTGGAAAAATTCGGTACCCTCCAGTGTTCCAAATAAAATACAAAGAAAATCCCAATCTCTAAAGCCCTTGTTCACAACAAGCTTGTTTAACAGACTTGATATCTTATCAGAATACACTTTAATAAATGTACCTCACGTTGCGCTCTTATTAAACAACATTCGAAGAAAAATGGCCTATACATCGTTAGCCACATTATTTCAATATCATTGTTAGCTCGTGCCTCTCTACGCATTAATTTCCGCGTTTAGCAACACACCAAACTCTTACCTGGAAGAAATTAATAACACAGCTGACTACTTCTGTCCATTCCTTGAATCTCTGTTCCCTGCGTTGTGAACTAAACAAGGTAAAACTACATTCGGGTGGTGTTTCACAAAACAATTTTTCGGCACCTTGTCCACAATAAAATAGATACGGGTGGTTTCACCCAGCTCTACTATTAGATAATATTTTATTCCATTACCACATTGTACCTTGCTTACTAGTTTCTCGATTTGGAAATAAAAATATCGAAATGAATTCAAAATTTCTTTTATACAGTCCACCAGTCATCAATCACCTTGCGCCTACACCTCGGGCCATAGGTTATACAGCCTTGTCCAAGTGAAACATATTTCCACTACTTCTTGTTACCCCACGTTAAAGGTGAATTTCGGGGATCTCCTCTTAGTTCTGAATAGTACTGTATTGAACCATGTACCGGCGTGTTCATTATTTAATAGTGTAAATCACCCCAAGTATATAACAATTTCTCTCCTTCTAGACAACATGTCCCACATAATCGAAGGAGCTCATTACTTATCAATAAGATGGCTACTACTCAAGAAAATTTTCCAACTTGACCCTCCCATTCTTGGAATCGTCGTCTTGATACAAAATTATTTGGTTGATCATCTAACCCCAACTGTTCTACTACTTACTATACCCCTTTCAATGTCATTATTAACATAAATTTTTCCCCGTTAAATGATACTTAATGATCTTATTCTCCCGACGAATACCAAAAGTTTTTACCTTTACACTTTTCACCACTTTGTGCATATCTGGACTCTTTATACCTGATTGACATCCTCATTCTATTTACTCTTGAGTCACCCTCAACATTCGATTGATCGGATCTCTACTCCAAATTTCTCATAATAATTTATTTGCCTTCTCAAGAGATATCCCTTTATTAAACGGCTTTCCATTGCCTTTTCTCCAAATTTGAACGTGCTAAACTGACTACACATGATATTCACTTACACCTTTTTTTTATGACGTTTAACCTCATAAGTAATAATCTCACCCATTTATGTTCCCTCTTCCTTTGATTTACACTTTAGCAAATCAAGATGTCGATGCCCCTTATAACCCAATCATACGGTTTTAAAAATTATATATGCTTCATACATAACCTAAACTCTTTATGGCCGCTGTAATTACAACGTTGCTACACCACTCGGGCGTTCTCAATCGCTTCAGAATTAGAAATCATAACTCCTCCTTAACCACAATGCGTCTTTCAACGTGCCGCGACAAAACTAACATTATTAGTACTTACATCATAATTTACTAAAAACTGGTTCTAATGGCCTTACTTCATAATTTACTCCTTATTACTTCCAGTTATAACTACTTACTTTCATAACGATAGAGGTATCCAAATCATGAACGAATGGCCACACATCTCCTTATTACCAACCTTACGCTAGGTTTCATGCGTGGGGTGTCTCGCAAAGCAAAATCCAAACAAGGAACCCCCCCGATACACTACTACCTAACATTGTTGGTCATCGGAATCCGTTAAGCCCTGTCCATAATATGTACCCCTACACTCTCGTCTTTTAACAACAAAGTGACATCTCTTACGCAATTATACATAAACAAAGAACTCTTCTGAAAGACACTTTCTCTTTAAAGTGATGTAAATCACATTTCATATCCAACATGCGAAAAGTTTTGAGACCCTCAAATTCCTGTCCCCAAACACACAACTATGAGTATAAACTTCCAAATCTCTAACGGGTGATAAAATAATTCATTCACTCCTAATAAAAATACCTCTACACATACTCCACTTATCTTCTGTCACACTACTCATGTTAAGGTGGTCCATCTCTCAGACGTTGGTAGTCTCGACTCAGACGACTACCTCCGTTGTTATCTTAGCTTTGACATCCCTAATAAACACACTACTAATTTCCACATCTTTCACTGAAATCATCATTGCTCGGTGATAATTTAGCTATCCGAATCATTTTAATTGGTTCCCCGTTGGGTCTTCCCAATGTGGTGATTCACCAACACCGTTTGCCCCAGTCATACTTCCTATAAAGTCTTCGATTATTGCACCTCCCTACTCGAGGGAGTGTTTACTTCCAAATTAACACTATGCGACAATACCATTTGCTTTAACCATCTAAGCAGAATTTCTGCCAGAAGGACTAGCAATTTCTCTTGTGTGTAAATTCTCCCTTTAATATCCCCTTCTTCATTTCACCTACTTCACCCGGTGTATGGTTCACTAAATAATTATATTTCTTCTCACCAAGTGACATCTGTCCGGCCCTCTCATGTGAGTTCAGAATAACATTCGTCATTCATCCTGAACATCTGATCGAGAAACTTATGGTCAAACCATTCGTGCACGCCTTCTCTCGACGTCATCTTCCACCTCTAAGTGTGGTGATTGTCTCTCACCATTGAAACTTCGCTCTCCCGAGATGATAGAATTTCAAATTTCCACTCCCGATTGGCCATACCCCGACACAAGTCCAATTCTTTTGATGTATTACTATTGTTTGGCTAGGACACGTCATCTCCGCCTTTCAAGGATCTCCACCGCTGGTTTTTCTCAATGTCCCACCTAACTCTTTCTCCCTCAATCCAACCTTGTTGGGTGAGTCTCAATTGACCCCACCTCCTACTATTGTTGTGCCTAGAAGTCACAAGTCGCGCCTTGGAAGTCTGGACCGTCCAGGACTTTCGTACCCTGATATGGGTGACCTCGACTACGATCCTCCCTCAAATTAATTTAATAATCTCAACTGATCCTCCTCCTGGGTATTAATTGAGAATTAATCCAGATAAAATACTAACGAGATGTGAGTTGGTATTTGATTATAATGTGTATACATCTGACATTATGTGAATATTGAATATATTGAATTTGTCGTGAGATAGAAATACGATAATTTGGGAAATTTTGTTGGGACGCGGGTGACAGTCGCGTCAGGAATATAATTATTTTAATTAAAAAGTGAATTTTATTTTTTATTAACCGTATGGTCATTTTGAGTGCACCAACGTGTCCGGAAGGGTCGAAATAGTCAGAAAACACTAGCCGGGGATTTAGTTTGGGTCCCGGGGCATTTTTAAACAATACCGACAACTTAAAAGGGTGGTTTGGTAATTTTGGAATTTTGGGATTTATGACTAACGAATTTTGGGAGTTTAAAATAGAAAATTTAATGACCCACTAACCCATTACCAACAATTATCTGATTAGAGGGATACGGGGGTTTCATGAGAAGTTAGGAGAAGTTTCCCAAAAAGAGAACCCTAACCCCATCCTCAACCTTCAACCTTGGGAGAAAAGGAGAGAGCAACCTACATCCAGGATTCAACACCAAATTCAGAGAAAGATCAGAGGCAAGTGGTTTAATTACATTATTTGCAACGGATGTTTCTTCCATGCTTAGAAATTTATGAAAATTGCATTGTTTTGGGAGATTGATAAAAACCCATTGAATTGGAATTAGAAATTCACATTTTGATAAGGAGATTGCATGTAGAATCATGTTTGGGTGATTATTCTGATAGAAATACATATTTTATATCACAAAACGGATTTAGTTATGTCTATTTATGACTTTAAATTTCTAGGGTTCATGTTCATGAGATTTGGGGAAAACTGTGGAGATTTGATGATTAGATGTGGTTTAGGATGATTTGACCCCTTATAAATGTTATATTACGATTTAAGTAGGTTTAGGAATGATTAGGAACCTTGAAATACCGTTGGGATGATGTTTAGTTGAGATTAGAGGTGAAGAAAATTGGGAAAAACGTAATAGGAGAATTCTGGGCTCGAACTGTCACCTCGTTAGAAGGCCTTCCCAAGTCGTTCGAACGAGCTTCTAACGAGCTGACAGTTTGACTTCTAACGATTGGGATGTTCATTTGATGCCTTTCATTCGAACGAGATCTCGTTAGATGCCGACTTCGTTCGAACGAACTCTCGTTCGAACGACCACGTTCGAACGAGACTTCTAACGAGTTGACAGATTGGCCTTTTTGGGCCGATTTGATTTCTAATGTCCCGTAACCTGGTTTAATTGTAGAGATAACATTCCTTTGATGACTAATTGATATAGTGGGGATATTTGGGATATATATTGCGGAGTACATCATAGAACTGTGATTGGAACCCAATAACATTTGTGGATTAGGACGCGAGTGACTAATCACGTTGTGAGAATAATTGATGACTTATATACATATATATGGATCGTGTAACATTATAAGTTGGTATGAGAATGAGAAGTATACCACTAATAAATTATGGTAATTACTAAGATGTATGTATGCTTAGTATATGTATATGATTTTATGTGTATGACATACCTACCATACTTGCTATCCCGGGAGGTTTGCGTTCGCTTAGGGCCATCTAATCTTTGTGTGCCTATGGGGGGATTTAGTTTGGTACCTCGAGGACATAGGTCAGAGAAGAACTTATTGGGAAGTTAATAAGTCTGATGATCGTGGGAGCGTAGGTATGTGCGTGACCCATGTGATGTGACTGTGTTCGCCTCCATTGATTGTGATTGTTGTTATCTGAGAACGATTCCTGAGAGATTCGGAATGCGTGATCCTTATGTACGTGATGTACCGGGATGGATAGAAGAGTATGTGTGCACCGTAACTTAGTCTCGGGGTGCTTGTATTTTATATTTATGACGTGAATAATATACGCTTAAATAATGAGAACTTTCATGTTGGTATTTTGAGTATAATTGTGGTAACACTTTGAGAAAATAAAAAGGGATAACTTGTAGTGAATTGTATTGCTAATTATTGAGAATCCGAGTTTATGTAAAGTCCTCAATTTAATTGATAACGTTAGAATGTATAATGGGAATCGAGTAGAAAGGGGTAGAACGTATGACGGTTTAGTTAGATATGAATGTCACTTAGATGGGTATGGTACGTTAGGAGTGCACAATTAGTCGAGAGGTGAGTATTTCATGTGAGTGCATGTCCTAACTTCTATTTTGCATTCATTATTTTAATGTTATTAAAACACTTGCTATTTTTTTTTAAATACTCTCCACTTTCGGGCTCTGACCGGTTTGCTTTCAAATCTATTTTTGTAAAAACCTTTTAGGTACCCAGCCACAAGGACACCATGCATAGGATATCCATTCAGGTGATGAGCTGTAGCTGTTGTTAAAGTTACAGGACCTTGCTAGTAGACGCTTCTTTTGTCTTGACTCCATATTCAGTTTCATCATTTGTAGGTCATGTCGCCCATTTCTATTAGAGACATTTCTTATTTCAGTTATTCAGATATTTGGCATGTAATTAATTCAGGATACACTGTTTTATTTATTTTAGTTGTGGGATTGTTGTGAGGAGTTTTCCTCCGGACTTACTATTATTTTTTGGTTACCTTATTGAGACTCTATGGTGTATGGTTATGTTACTCTTTCATTGTTCTTTCAATGCATGTTAATCAGACTTATTTTAAAATTTGACATCTTACTTTTTAAATACTAGGTGGTTAGTAATTATTAAAATGTTTTCGACAGTGATGCTATTAACTGAACCAACTTGGCATTTTGTATTAATTTAATAAAGGAGTAGCTACCTGGTATTTAATTAGTCGGGGTGTCACAGACCCATGTGTAGATGATGGAGTTGCGGCAGTGTCGTTTGGTATGAGGTTCATAGAGAGTGATCTGATAGAAATATGTGATAGAAATACCTCTTCATTCTTTTACTTGCGAACCCGATTGGCAATCGACACTGGTGGAAGAGTTTTCAGAACATGGTGTTCTACAGGCAAGTGTTTGGGAGGGAGGGAGGTGGTTTTTGTATTGATTTTATGTTCAGAACATGGTCTTGTTCGGTGATGGGTACTGTGGGTGAGAAATAGAGAGGGTTCCATTTGGTTTCGGAGAGGAAAAAAGTTCACCATTAGTAGAAGTTTTTGTAACCGCAAGGAGCGTGGAAGCTTATCGTGCTGTTATTTAAAAATATCAAATAAACTGTTTTAAGGGGTTTGAAGGAAAGAGTTACACGTGTATTTATTTGATTAAAATAAATTAAAATTCTAAAAAATTAGGATTCCTTGTTTGCAGCGTTGAGAGCATTTGAACTACATACGCATATATATATATATATATATATATATATATATATATGGGGGATTTTTGCGTGAAAGAACCATTGTGTGAGAATCTCTTAAGAATAAGAAAATAAAGAGAGTGCAATGGAAAGGGGTATGAACGGAGAAAATCTTCTTTGCATGAAGGCCACCATTTGCAAGATCTTTTGTAAAAGAAAAGAAAAGCGTGAGTTTTGCCAAGGTCAAAGTTGAGAAAAGTGATATCTTCAAAAGGAGAGAAAAATTTAATATCATTATTTTTAGGGTGTTAAGTTGAAGATCAATGGGTTTGCACAAGTTTATCCTAGTTCATCATTATTATTTGACCCTATTGATCTAGCAATCATCAATATTTTCTAGGCTTGTGTGGATTTAGTCCGTTTGTCGATTATGAGTTCAGTTTATTTGTCACAAGAGGATAAATCTAAGTTTATTAAATTAATGTGATCAAATATAACTCCTTGGACTATCTTAAGTGGTTGGTACATATTTATTTTATTTTTAGTTCATGCCCCTTAACTCCATACCACATTTGTTTAGACACATTTATGTCATACGATTGTGACAAGCTCGTTTTTATGTGTCATTTGTGTTGTGATACCTTTATATTTATGTGCGTTCTTTCTATATGTGTATTTATATACATGGTATTTGTTTTGAGTATTTTCTTTCATTTAATCCATGTTCTACATATGTCTCAATTGACGTAATTGGTGTCGTTTGGATTATTTGTGTGTATGTTGTATTGGGTTTGTCGTTGATGTTTCACTTCACTTCGCATGATATGTTTGTTTACTTTATGATCATACGTATCACATTAAGGGGTATACTCCATTTCATTTTATGAACCTTTACCTTTTTCTATTCATGAACAGAAAGGGGGAGAAGTTTAAATTAAGGGGGATTTTTTCACATGTACTTATATATATATATAATATTCTCTTTGCATTTGAAAGGTGAGTTAAGTTGAATATCATTTTTTAGTTTTTAATGTTTGTTTGTGTCCCAGAATAGCCAAGGGGGGATATTTGTAAAGGCAAAATTTCAAATGTGTTAAGTTTGTAATATGTATTATCAAAATTCGTAATATTGTCTTTATTTTGTATGGACAAGATGCTTGAGTCATAGGTTAGGATTGTGTTCAGTTTATCCTTGAAGCCTTTTCATTTTGAAGACCGTGACTTTCGAGTAAAGCGTCATCAACTTCTTGTCGTGTTTAGTCTTCATTATTGTATCTGAAGAAAGGTATAATTTTCTTACTATGCTGATCCCTGGATTTTAAGTTTGATGTTTGAAGTTTTATTGGGGATATTTTGGATAAAATGATTTTTTAAAAAATCATTTTCATTTAGGAAAGTCGTTTGAATGAAGTTATTTGTCGTTCAAAGGATTTTTTAGATGTTCGTTCGAACTAGTTTTAAACGAGCTTCAAGGATACTCGAGATTAAACTTTTTGTCTAAGACAAGATTATCTCGTTCAAAGCTCATGTGATCTCCATTCAAAAGATATTTGGTATCTCATTCGAACTACCTTGGTTCTCATTTGAATAAGGTATCCAAAGTCATTCGAATGAGATTGAACATCGTGTGAATGACTCTCCTCGAGTTGCATACTGGTGTCTTTTTACAAAAAAATATATAAACAAGGGCACATCAAGTTTTTTCAAGAACAAAGGTTTCAAAAATAATTTTATAATAGCAAATCTAAAAGCCTTTTTAAACCCATTTAAACCATAGTTTTGATATCCAAGAATAATATATTATGCTAGTTTGAGATCTCAAGTTTCTTAGCACCAAAGTTATTTACTCTACATCTGTTAGAGATTTAGTTTGGCACACTGCATTCCATGTGTTTGTTGTGACAATTTGTTGGCCAAAGATCGGTGGACATTGAGATGCCTAAGGATGCATTGTGAAGGCCATTGGTGGATTCCTACGGTATTTCTGTGATAAGGTTCGTGTAGTGAAGACTGCATTAGGCTTGAAGGCATATAGTCGTATGAACGAAGTCTATTTGTCACCATTGTATAAATCCTATATCATAATAAATTGTCATAGGCTAGGTCATCTAAGGTTTTTCCCATTATGGATTTTCCTTGTACATCATGGCGTTGCATGATTGATTTATATATTCTTACTATTTCACTTAGATGCATGTTTTGGCAAGATAAAATTGAATAATAGTTTACATAGTACTGGTTTGATTGGTGCTTAATTGACATTGGATAATTTCTCACTCGGTTAATTTAATTCAAATTAAAATTTGGTAACCCTATTACTATTTTTACGTGTTCCTTATATAGTAAATCTTCCATCCTTAGTGTGAGGCCAAATGAGGGTATCCTTATCAATAAAAGAGGTTATAGGGATATATATAATGTGGAAACCACGTGGGAGGATAAAATATTAATAATGGTGGTATTACTAGAGAACGAAGAAGGGATGGTAAGATCAACCACCATGGTAGCATTAGTACGGGAAATAGGTTATGGGCCAATCTCTCCCCATTCCATTTAGATCCCCAATAAGAATGTTTTGCCCATTTCCCACTTGCCAAACCACTTCATTCGTAAGGATCTTGTAATACCCCATATTTTCGAAGACTTAAATAATTATGTTATTTATTATTATTGTGGGATTAATTAAATTAAAATGTGAGAATTAATTATTAATCCGAATTAAATTTGAATATTTACTAGCGTGACGAGAAGTTAGCAATTATTAATATTACTATGAGAATAAGTAATATGGAATGACGATTTATATAACTTGTCGTGAGAGAGAAATATGACTGTTTGGTACATTAAGTCAAGGACGCGCGTGTGAGTCGTGTCAGGACTAATTAAGTGGAATTAAAAGGTAAATGATTTCAAGTAACTTGTATGATCATTTTGAGTGCGCCGTTGAGTCCGTAGGGTTCGAGATAGTCAGAAAACTCTACCCGAGTATTTTATTTGGACTCCGGGATATTTTTAGGCCAAGCCGGCACCCGGTAGGGGTAGTTTTGTAATTTGAATTTTTGGAGGAATAAAATGGACGAAAATTGGAGAATTTTTATATCAACTAATTGGGGACAATTAGGGTTAGGTTAAACCAAAATCAAGAGAGATCCACAGTGGGTGAGGGAGAGCAATTTCCAAAGGAGGAGAAGCTATTTTCACCACCTTGCACAACCATCACCACCATCGTGTAGATCGGAACGCGGGGAACGCATCCATACCCACAACATCAACGTATCAAACCTTCAAAATTGAGGCAAGTGTTTATTTCTTGCTTTCTTTAGCGATAATTATGTTCACGTTAGTCTAGGTTAATAAAAGCTAGGTTATGAAAGTTAATTAGGGTGAAAATTAGAGAATTAATTTATGATCATGGGCTGATTGGTTTAGTAGTTTAATTCCTTCAGGTATGTTGAGTTTTTATCACGAAATTGGAAATAAAATTTATGAACGAATTAGGGTTGGTCAGGTTCTTGAATTGAAAATTTGGAAATTAGGGTTCTTATGAATTAATTTGGGGGTTTCATGTAATCTTAATGATTTATGACGAATTAATGATCCTAGGATGCGGTGAATGATATATAATCTTGTTATTATTGATTGGGATTAATGATGAGAAGATGGGTATTAAACTATAGAGGTTTTTATGCTTAAAAATGGACGAAATCACAAAAATCTGGTGAAGGAGATGATATAGTGCAGGTCGCGCGATGTCACGCATAATGGTTTGAACGAGATTGGTATCTCGCGAGAAGTGGTTTGAACGACAATGAAATGTCACGCGAAGTTTGGTTCGATCGAAATTGGCATCTCGCGTGTTCAAGCGACAACCTGATCTCGTTTGAACGAGATCAGGTCTGGTTCAAGCGATAATTTACATTTTTGAGAAAATGCAGAATGCTCCAAATTTGTGTGGCACAGTAATCTGAATGAGAAAATGATATTTTGGGGAAAATCAATATAGTACAGGATTTTTAACGAGGATATGTGGGTAAATACTTTAAATATTTGGGACAATGAGTTTACCTTAAAGATTACGAGAGAGAAATAATCGTCGAGAGTATTAAGTGATAAATACTTACGATATTAGTTCTAACGATATGGAACTTATAAGAATAAGAATCAGTGGTTAATTATGGGACTGATTATGATTTTGTATTAAGGATTTTCGGGTGACATATTTTCCTTAGATATATATTATGTGAGAGGGAATATCGTAATTTAAAAATACTCGGTATGGAATATGACATTTGGTTGTGTATACCGTTTGATTTGATGGGTTGTGTGTATACCTATATTTGATATTATGTGTATGACATACCTAGCTACTTGCTATCGCGGAGGGGTGTAGAGACAGTCTTATCCTGAGTGACCTTTAGGGGGATATTTGACTTGTCCTCAGAACATAGGACTGTGAAGACTTATTTGTGAGATGATAAGTCGCTGACTATGGGAGCGTAGGTATATACGTGACCCATATGTATGTTAACTATGTTCGCTGCCAATATGTGTGATTTGTTTATATGGTTCGTGGGAGATTTCCGAACCGATAGTCTTTATTTGAGTACGAGATGTACCGGGACATGATAGCAGAGTATGCAATGCACTACAGGTTTTGACTTGGGGTGCTGTGTTAGTATAATAGTGGTAGATATTTATATATACTTGTGTTATACTTAAAATGTGATAATTGTAGGCTATTAAGATTGGGTTAATACATATATATAATAGTGAAAGATATATATATTTATACTTCTGGTATAACTAAAATGAGACAATATCAAATTATTAAGATAGGGAAATCTTAAGTAATGTAAATAGTGAATACTTGACTTTAGTGTGATAACACTTGTTTAAAAGGATAAATTTTGAGATCTAAAATTGGAATAATATTACGAGGGGTAATTAGATGGATAAGCCTTTCACCTAGTTAGAAGTGTGTCATATGGCTAGGTTGGATTAGATGTACATTAGGTGTGCACACTAGTCGAGAGGTGAGAATGTCATGTGAGAGTTCGAACTAACATGCATATAATACTTGCTTTAATGCAGTTTTAAATACTTGCTAAAACAAATATTTTTACACATCGGGCTCTAACCCATTTCTTTCATCTCTTTCCTCTTCTGCTATATATATATATATATATATGTATTAGTACAGGTGCCCAGCCACAGGGATGCCGATTCTAGATACTTGGATGGTTTGCCAAGCTGCAGCTGTTATGGAAGTTGCGGGTAATTTGAGATTAGACGCTTCTCTCATTTCATTCAGTTCCTAGTTCAGATATCTCAGTTAGGGCATGTGTCACCCATTCTCATTAGAAAAGTTATACTCAGTTTCCCTTGTAGTTCTTCTCAGTTGGTTTAAGTATTTATTATGCTTTGGTTTGTAACTATGAACTGAAAGGTTTTATCCAGTCTAAATTATTTAGTAATTAATTCAGTCAGCAATCAATTCTTGTGTATGGTTTATAATTGCATGTTCAGAAATTAATTAGATTAATTGGTTTCAAGTTAAATTGGAAAATGTTTTGACACTAGCTTAATTAAATGTTAGGTAATTAATTGGATTTTAGTTTTCGACAGTGATGCTAAGAATGAACCAACCGAACATTCTGTTATAAATTTTATAAAGGACTAACAACTCGATATTTAATTGGGCGGGGTGTGACAGGTAGTATCAGAGCAGCATGTTCTAGTGTCCTTTAGGATCTGTACGGCTTATTACGTTTCAGCTTAGCGTTCTTTGATGTAGAGCCTTATTCTAGGATTGTTGTATTCCACTACTTATGCGATTTGCGCTCTCCTGCAATTTAGTTTAGTGAAGCCAATTCATATGCGAGAGTGATTAGACTTTATACTCCGAGCAATATGGGATGACCAGCAAAGGCCATTAGCGGGACTACAGGAGGAGAAAAAAAATTTAGAGTTGTGAAGCATTCAGGGAATGGTGATCGCAACAAAAATCACCAACAGAAATATCTAAGTGAGATGGGCCAATGGAGGGAGCTAATCCAAAGGAAATAATGTAAAGAAGAGTGAAGTGACACTCAGAATTCTAATTTCAGAAGAAATCTTTCTAGCTCAGAGAAACAACAAAGAGTAAAAATATTCAATCAGACCGAGATATTGGGTACGGTCTCACTATTTAAAAATTTCCATCTTCTGGTCAGAGAGATATGGAAGAGAGGTTTAACTTATCACCAGTAGGTCGGGTAGAGACCGACCGTAAAGGATGAGTTAACTTGGTAAGCTAACTTCGTAACTGAAGTAGGAGTCACGGAAGAGAAAAGGGTCAGAAAGTTGAAAATGGACTCGTGGGTAGGATACCCTAGCGTGAATGGGAGGTACAACTAAGGTGACTAGTGTCAATGTCATCAAAGTATATGTTTACTAGAAAATGTTAACGCCCCAGAAGAAAGGGAGCCAGTCGAGTTGTGATACCTAGCCGAAGGGCAAGGTTGAATTCAATAGTGTTAGTAGAATATCACCACAACATATACCCAGTGGGGGAAACCTATTTAAATGTTATGATTAAATCTTAACGAGATGGTGATGGATTCAGTCAAGACCAGCGGGTCGACCATGTGTTCCATATGCCCTGTAGAGCGCAAGGAACAACAAAAATAAGAACTGGGAGTTAAGACTGCCAGGTTCGAGAGAAGGACATCCCAGCAAGGCCAGGAGTACCAGTGAAAGGAAAATTACCCTGTATGTAGAGATAAGGGTTACCAGTATTGAATATGATCACTTGAGAAGTGAAATTGATAGTATCGGGAGTAATAAACCGTGCCTGTAAGGTATACCAGTTGGAGAAGTAAACTAACCAGCGTTGGAATCGGGTCAAGAGAATTGGGCCCAGGAACTAATAACCCGAGAGTAGTGGGTCTAGTCCGGACTAATATAGTCCTCAGTAACTGTATGGTTTATAATTTCATGTTCAGAAATTAATTAAATTAATTGGTTTCAAGTTAAATTGAAAAATGTTTTGACACTAGCTTATTTAAATGTTAGGTAATTAGTTGGATTTTAGTTTTCGACAGTGATGCTAAGAATGAACCAACCAAAAATTCTATTATAAATTTTATAAATGACTGATCACCCGATATTTAATTGGGTGGGGTGTGACAGATCTCTCTACCATCTACGATGTTGTTCCAAATCCAAGTGCCCTTCTAGGGGATGCAGACCTCCCCAAAGGAGAAATTAAGAAAGAAAAACCCTTTTAGCACTTGATGCCATAGATAATCAAGGTTGCATAGCAGTCTCCAAGCTTCTTAGTAAGAAGATATTGGTTTTGACTTTTAAAATATTTAAAACCTAAACCACCACCTCCTTAGGTTCTGCAATATGATCCCAAGCCTTCCAATGGATGCTGTTCTTTGTCTTATCTTTATTCCAATAAAAATTAGCAATCTTAGAGGAAATGTGAGTGAAAAATATTTTAGGGAACTAGAAGATGGACACAATATAAGACGAGGGAGTCTGTAATACTGCATTGATTAAAATATCCTTTCCAATATGACTCCAGTATCGTTCCTTCTAATCCTCCACCTTGTTGATAATTTTTTGTTTAAGTTAGCTTAGGGTTTTATTTTTGGATTTTCCCCAATCAGTGGGTAAGCTAAAATACTTCCCTTGTTTGTTAATAAATGGGATACAAAGGATATAAACCATAGATTGCATTATAAGTCTAGTTGTATTCTTAATACAAACTAATCTTAATTTATAAATAATGAGTTATAAGAGAGAATAAACTCAACTCAAAAAAGACTTTTACTAATTATTTGTGTTCGGCTAAGATCCATGAGGGATCAATAATCCACAGATTTCCCTTTAAAGAAAAATGAAGAGTCATCTACAAAAGTCATGTGAGTGATAAGGGACAAGATCTTGATAGCTTAATCCCCTACAAAAGGTTATTATACATCGCCTTGTTCATGAGGAAAGAGAGACTATTAACCACAATGATGAACAAATGGGGGTAGAAGGTCACTGTTGATGCCTAAATTTGGATTATTTATCTTACCTCTCAATTATCAAACTTATAATCACATTTAAAAGAGAAACTGAAAATATAAAGAAAGACACTACAGATTTTTACGTGGTTCATCTCAGGAATGGAGCCTACATCCACAAGGCAATAGTATTTAGGGTTTTATTCAAATATCTTGGGTACAAATCTAGAATTGAACTCATCTCCCCCTTTCATCTTGGGGAGGTAGTGTATTTATAGTTAGTGTAATCCCAAGAAGTGGAATGCTTTTATAATTTGAAGCATTTACACATGTACACAATGATATGTAGCTGGGTGTTCATGTGTATGAATATAATGACTGTTGAAGTTCTCCACACGCGTCTCTTCATGTGACTGATGGTTCATATTCTTGGGTGTGGTTGGCTGGAAAGCCGACTAAAAGGTACCTGAGCCGACCAGATGTTATCCTAAGTGGAAAGCGTATAAATGATGTTGACATGTGTCACTCTTTCATTGGCCCAGATGGCCTAATATGTTTAGGCTATAACAAAGCCCCCAATACTGCATGCTTGAAGGTTGAATGAAAGGATGGAGTATTTCTATCCATTGCTTCTCAGCACCTTGTATGGGTTATGGTCGACAACCGATCTTTCGGAATTGTAATTTTCATATCATGTGTTGAGAAAATGGTAGTTTTGTAAATATCTTGAAAAATATCGAACCATCGAGGGGTACGCTAGTCTTTTTATCTTTTTGGGATTTGGGACGACGTCGATGTTCCAAGAGTTGGTACACTAAACCATTTCAAATTTGATATTTTTGGGATATCGAGAGTTATCATTGTACCTATATATAGGTTGAGTTTCCCTCCGTTTTGCCTCACCTTTTGCAATCAAACTTTCTCTTTCCTCCATTATTGCTTTCCTCGTGATGTTCTAAGGAGTTCTCGACTGTGCTAACAATTGTAAGAATCCATTTTCCTTCATTTTTTTGTGGTTTGTTAAGATAGTATATAATATTGATGGAGGTCCTTTGGAGGAATTTAATAAAGAGAGAAAAATTCATGAGTGGGTAACTATTGAGATGGTATTTGGTCCTTGCGACTTGTGTACCTTGGAAGAGGGCCATTGGATGCCTACTATGCTTATAGCAGAGTGTGCGATTATCTTTGTCGTCAGTAATTTATTTTTAGAATTCTACTAATACTTTGATGTGGTCCTAGCTATGGTGGTCCCCATAGTTAGAGATGAGTAAATGGGGTTAATTGGGATACAGGAGTTAATGTATTATTACAATTGGGGGACCACCGGAGATAATACTTATTATTTGAATACACCTCACACAAACAGGGTATTAGTAGTTAATCTTCCTGATTCCAATAAAAATTATTAGGATTATGGAATTGTGGTCAAGAATTTGCAGCATGCCCTGCTTCCTGAGGGGGGTGAGGCACAATGGTCCCAAGTGCACCCAGGAAGCGCGTGGCATAGGTTGACGTCTTATACTATTTGTACTTCATTTATGCATGCTTTCTATTTGTTAATTTGCCGAATAACATATTGCGTTTGTCTTTTTGTAGAGAAAATGAAAAAAGACTACATTCCTGACTCAGACGTGAATTTTAAAGATTTAAAGTTTATCTGGTTAATTAATTAGAGAATTGGTGAAGTGCATCCCAGGCCGGCATCCGTCTTGTTATAATATAAGAGTTCCATTACTTCCATTGTAGGTCGGCCTATGAAGGACATTCCCTTAACCCCTATAAATATAAAAGACTCTGTTTCATCCCCATCCGTTATCGCATCTGAGGGAGATACTTCCTTGAGAGTAACGTCCTCCTCATTTGAATCACCTGATTTAGATGTTATTCCGACCACTCTCTCATCTTCGAGCAAAATGGTGAAGAGAAAGATACCCAATTTTATTGATGAAGCCATGTCTCCCCCCAGCTAAGAAAAAGAAAACCATTGGATATGGTTCTAAGATACCAGTGGTTGTGACTACTAAAGAAATGAAGAGCATTAAACCTCAATTCCAGAGGCTAAGGAAAGGTCTTTCTTTTCAGTAGTAATTGGTCCAGAAAACCTAGGCCGACCATGCTTCTGCTATTTTTACATCAGTGGCAGTGAACCCTAGTTTAGCTAGGGGTTTAATTGGTACTAGAGTGTTACCAGCAGATAGGCCAGCGGATGCTCCTATGTCCAAGGCGAGGGTGATAGAGAGGGCTAACCATAACCTGGCTCTGGTGACTGTTTATATAAAATCTCATCCTCTAATTTCTATCTTTCTTTGTAAATTTTTTTGATTGCCTTTCATCTTTGATGTTTATAGTTTACACTACACCTAATCATGCGCATAGTCAGGGCTTGGGAGTCACGGCCTAAAGTCGTGACCACATAAAACGTTGGCGTGACCAAGTCCATGACTTAATGTAGTCATGGATCCTCTTGAATGTGGCCACGGCCAAAGTTCGTGACCACTATAGGTCATGGACAATAGCTGTGACATGTGCGTGTCCATTATGGAGCCAAATTCACTCCAAAGTTCCCTCCAAGTTGGTCACGGATGTGGTCACGGTCCAAGTTCGTGACCACAAATAAAATACACACTGTAATGGTCACAGTTTTAGGCTGTGACTATCCCATTTTAGTAGTCACAACTTTGGGCCATGATGATGTTCTTGTCTCAAGGCTGACGTCTTAAATTTTAAATGGGTCATAGCATGTGGTCACGGCTCAGGGCCGTGACCAACATCTTTATACTAAAAACCAAAAACCAGTTTTGATATTTCCCTCGAAAATTTCCAAACCCTTCAACTTTCTCTCTCTCTGGCGATTTCCAAACCCTAACATTTCAATCTCAAAGGTAATATTTAAACCCTAATTTTTTGTATTCGGGTCTTTGTGCATTTGTATATATGTGTGTATTTCTATATGTATGTGTGTGTAATGTGTGTATACGTGTGTGTATGTATATATGTGCATGAGCATGTGTTTGTGTATTGTGTATTGTATATGTATATGTGTGTATTGTATATGTGTGTGTATTGTGTATGTGTGTGTGTATATTGTGTACTGTGTGTGTGTGTGTGTGTGTGTGTGTGTGTGTGTAGGAGATAGTTTGTTTTAAAAAAAATGAAAAAGTAGGTATTTATAATTATACCTAGGTATATATAGTAGGTATATATATATATATATATATATATATTTAAATGGAAAAGTAGGTATACACACATATTGTATATATTAGGAAGATTGAACTAACCTAAATCAAACTAACCTAGTTGTAATTTGCCATAAGTTATAAATTGCCCTAAATCGTAAATATTAGGAAGATCGACTTACACACATTTTATATATTAGAAATTTCCCTAAATTAAATATATTAGGAAGATCGAACTAACAACTAGCTAATTGTAAATTGGCCTAAATTAAATTGCCCTAAATTGTATATAGGGTAGTGATTATTCAAACCTAAATCAAACTAACCTAACTAGTTAATGATTCATTAGAGCCATTATTTATAGGAATCATATTCACGCCCTCATTGATTTTTCTCAGGAAAAATGAGTCATGGTGATAATAAATGGAAATAAGAGTGGGAAAGGTTGCAATTGGACCCCACTCGTACATATTTCATTAATGAGCCTCATTTAGTTGGTACTCAAGTTTATTGGTAATGGAATAAGAAGATCGAATAATTTAACTACCTTGTAAACCGAGGAGTTCATCGCCAACAAGAGTACTTGTTCAATCGTATTCTGTTTTCCCTACCAAAATGCTAGGATGAAGCTGCATAATATATGTTTCGTATACATAATCCCGATAGAGCACTTACCTTGCTTATACTGTTATAGAAGGCAAATTTTTTTTACCCATTATGGATAGAATTTCATACAAAGAGAATTGACGAAGACTGTGATGTCTCGTAACATATACATGTCAAACTCAAAATTGCTAATGGGATGAAGAGCATGAGATTTCTAGTTCATGTCGCTGACATCTATGCATCCATTATAGATACGCTTCCTCCTAATTGGCCACGTGGAAAAATCCATAGGTTTTAAGAAAAAAATCTCTACTGGATGGAGATCAGACACATTGAACTTTTATTAAAGTCTTCCCATGAAAAGGTAGATTATAATATATGATTAAATTTTTTATATAATGGTTATAATTTGATATTGAACTTTGAAAATATGCATCTGTTATAAATACACATTGAACTTTTATTATTTTTGTAAATAATGTCGGGCGATAATGGACGCAACGCTCCAACCGACGAGATGACATCAACCCAAAGAGAATTCTCAACACCAAATGGTGAGAATACTCAACTCCACCAATGATTAACTCCACTACTCCCAGTTGCAGTAGGGAAGGTACTCCCATTAATTCAACAGACACGCGAACGCTCCTGAAGCTATCGGGTCAGTTGAGAAAAAGCCCATTGGGTTCTCTCTATTGGGAAATAACCCCATAGGGGATAAAAATCACGTTCAACTATTTAAAGCTCAGTGTTTATCCCCGGAAAAAATGAATGTGGGATTGGGAGGAACTGGTAATTGAAACCTCATAGATAAAGCTGTTAAAGATGATATCTACAAGCAACTCAACAAACGATTTTCTTTTTTCGCAAACTCAAAATATAAAGTTCTTTCTCGGGTTGCTGAACAACTCCAAACATATCGAAGAAACCTTGGGCAAAAGCATTTCCCTTAGGGGGAATAAAGATCTGATGTTTTGGCACTCAAAGACAAAGTCCCTTCGAACGTTGAGATACCAGTCGGTCAATGGAATGACTTTTAGGAAAATGAGGCGAAGGACTCAAAAATGCTGCAAAGGGAGAAAAACGATCAAAATAGGGCCAAAAACTTAACGTCCACCCTCTTGGCTCTAAATATTATGAATATTTGAATAACGAGTGGTCGAACAAGAAAAAACGTAGCCCAGATGAAGGAATGATACTGAATTGGGCCTACATGTACGTGCATGCAAGACGAGATAAAGATAATAAATTCCCTCCTCACTTGGCTAAGACTATAGAATCAATAGAGTCTATGAGTAGTCAGTAAACTTTAAGACAGTTCAATGACCTTGACAATGATGCCACCGTACATACCTTTGGTAAGGACCATAGAGGAACGACAATAGGTTTGGGGTCACATATGTAAAAAATAAAATTCAAACACACCGTACCTCTCGTGGATGAGCTTTCTTCCATTAATAATCATTTCTCATCCAACGATGAATGTCATTCTAGGACCGAAGGGGATGTAATGGGGCTTCGAAATGAATTGGGAGGCGTAAATGAAAAAATTGCACAAATTGTATCCCTTTTAGTTGGTTTAATGCCTCTGCAGCCCCCAATGCATTTTGGTTTCCCTTTACATACTCAAAATTTTCCTCCTTCTCCATTACCCTCATAGATATCGGTTCCTCCTTCTCTATTCCCCCCACAGATGTCGGTTCCTCCTTCAACATCCCCATTCTCAGTGCCTCCGCATGTCACAAGTCTTTCTTCATTGTCAACAACCTACGGAGACTATGGCGAGAAATACTATATGAAGAACCTTAGCGATAAAAATATAATTGGGATGTGCACGCTCACCTCCAATAAAGTAGGAACTTTAGTACATAGTCGGCCTATGAAGGAGGGTGAGTGTCAGATCATGGTTGAAAAAATATATGGCAGTTTTGAAGATGTGCCTGTGCACGTCGACAATGGAGAAGGGAATGAGTTGAAAAATTATTTAAGCTCTTTTATCATTTGGCCACTTTATCGTTTAATGAAGATCTAGTAATATTTTTCTTATGTTCAAGTAATTTCACTAGACATATTTATATCATTGATTGGCGTGTTCTTGTATTTAAGTTATTGCATAGTTTGATTGATTGCGTTGCTGACACTATATTAGTATTTTACTTTGATTTACAAATAATATTCCCTCCATTTGAAGATTATCATGTTGACATAGTTATGCATAGTGATATTTATTTTATCATGTTAACACATGGCTGTTTTTTGAAGATTATTAAATGGATTTTCCACAATACAAATAGTGGATGAGAGATACTAACCGAATAACTAATAGTTATGTTAAAGGTGTTCAAGAATTTATTAACTACTCTTTTAATAACCTTAAAAGTGAGAATATTCCATGTGTGTGCAGCCATTGTATCAACGGAAAATATAAATCTTTAGAAGATGTTGAGTTACATTTAATAAAGTGGGGAATTTGTTAAGATTATAACAAATGGACATACTATGGTGAAAAATATGTACCTTATGTTCCCGAAGAACTATAGATAACCAATTGCGTAACAGAACACCAACGAGTGAAAATGATAAATGATTCGCCAACAAAACATCCATTGACCGACCTAATTAACGATGCTTACAGAGTCCACCGCGACTAAATTCACCAACTTATGAAGATAAATAATGCACACAATGAACAATTTGATACTGAACTCCCATGGTACTGAGAATATATACGATTGAAAGTCGATGCGGCTAGACCATTGTATAAATTGTGATGAAGATCACTTGGTATTATATGCAATGATTAGTTTTCATAATTTGAAGAGACATTTTGGTTTGTCTGGGAACAGTGTATTCAGAATTCTTAAGTAGGTTAAAGAAATTCTCCCAAAAGAGAACATGTTACCAGACAATTATCCTACCATGAAGAAGAGCTTGAATGGTTTGGGATTGAAATACAAATCTATTCATACATGCAAGTATGATTGCATATTGTACCGCAACAAGCACGGAGAAGAGTATTAATGTCCAGTTTGCGGTGAGCCTAGATATGTCATTTGTGGGAAGAGAAAGGACAAACCCGCAAAATAGAAAAAATGCTCACAAGTCCAACAAAATATTTTGAAATATTTTCCACTGGTTTTAATGGTTTTTTACTGTACTGTGGATAGCAGAGTTCGTGACATGGAACGCTCGATGCGAGGTGGGTGGGAATCTGATGCGTCATCTGATTGGTTCACTCATATGGAAAATTTCAAACACACGACAATTGGCAAAGGAACCGCACAACATTAATCTTGCAATCTCAACCAATGGGTTTAACCCTTTCGGTAATTTAAGTACTAGTCAGAGTTATTGGCCAGTTCTCATGGCGCCTTTAAGTCTCCCTCTAATATTGTGCATGCGAAAAGGAGTTCACATTATTATCTTTGTTGATACTCGGGCCGAAGGCTCCAAGAGAGTATATTGATATATTCGTAACCCCATTAATCGAAGAACTTAAATAGTTGTGGAATAAACGCGTGATGGCGTTTGAATCTCACAAGGCCGAAGAGTTCACACTTAAAGCAATGGTGATGTGGACGATCCATGACCTTCCTGCTTACGGAACCTTGTCCGGTTGTAATCTTCATGGTTATTATGAATGTCCCATATGTGGGGAGGAAACTAAATCCAGTTAGATACAAGATAGTAGTAAGATGAGTTACACAGGTCATCGTAAATTTCTGCCGACCAGCTACCCTTTCAGGAATGACAATTCTAACTTTTACCCTATTAGTCACGAGAACTAGATGCCACCTGCTCGGCTTTCTAGTCAGCAAATTGAGGAGAAGGCGGTGACTGCGACTGTGAGGAATAAGTACATAGGCAAACACCCCAAGTTTGTAAACCTGAAGAGTAAAGCAAGAGGGGATCCTAACGACCCTGGCAAAGTAAAACCATGGTTCAGGAGATTAATATTTTTTGATTTACTGTAATGGAAAGATTGTTGCGTATGGCATGTCATTGATGTGATGCACATAGAGAAGAATGTTACAGAACATCTTATAGGAACATGTCTGGGTGGATCTCATTCCAAAGATGGAGAGCAAACCCGCCGAGATCTACAGGAGATTAAAATAGAGAAGAAACTCTAGTTAAAAAATGATCCTACAACAGGAAGAATTTCTACCCCTCTGGCTGCTTTCACTTTCACTATTAGTGAGAAAAAGATCCTCTTAGACATGTTGTTCAACTTGAAGACTCCAACGGGTCATTTTGGAAATTTATGTAGGGTAGTAAGATACCAAGAAAATTACTTAAAACGGTTCAAGTCTCGTGACTAGCATGTAATCATCTAATTAATCCTGCTATTATTTTGACATTGCTTCTCTGAACACAAAGATCTCCATCGAGCAATTATGAAAATTGGTTTGTGTTTTAACCTACTTTGTGCAAAAGTGGTAAATATAAGGCACATTAAAGCTGCAAAATCAACTTTAGCCGAGGCACTTTATGCATTAGAGAAATATTTTCCTCCGTCATTCTTCGATATCAACATCCACCTGCTTTTGCATTTATGCGATGAAGATTTATCATATGGTCTCGTCAGGTCTCATTGGATGTATCCTTTTTAGCGCTTTAGGAAAACCTTAAAATATTACATAAAGAATACATGGTATATTGGAGGGTCAATTGCTGAAGAATATGTACCTGTGGAATCATCATTATACTCTAGGGAATATATGCCAGAACAAGAGGTGAGGAGGTTCAATCCTAGTGGAGGAGTAGTGATCGAGGAACCTGACGAGTTTGAGGATGAATTACCATTTGGTAACCCTAAAGAGATGAAACTCATAAATATACAATACGAGCAAGCAACTCATTGTGTCTTCGAATCGTAAGATGAAGTCAAAGACTGGAGAGAGTGAGTATCTATTAAACTCTTCTTCTTTGATGATATGTATTCTATATTTTATGATCTAAACTTTACAATTTACCCATAGGAAGTACGAGAATGAAATTTCTCAAAATCAAAGGAGAAATTGCGCGACAACTGATTTTAGGGCATGGGTATCAAAAGAGGTAAATTTCACATCTTATGTGTGCATTTATTTATTTGTGTCTGATAAAAACATTCCCTAATACAAACTCATTGATAAATGCAGTTTCTAAAAAGAGGTGACGTCTCTTCCAGGCTTGCACGACTATCAAAAGGCCCTAGTTTTTGTGCGGAAGAGTTTAAGAAATTATGCATCAACGGTTTTGATTTCATTTCATATTTATATAAGGAAAATCTTTTGATGCAAATAAATGGAATATCAATTTTTTCCTTGACCACCTGTATCGCTAGAAAAAGTGATAAAAATCCAAAGGATACCGTGCTAACCTATAATGGGATAATCCAACATATCCTAGAACTTGATTACTTAGATTTCACAGAAATCAAACTCTATTATGATTGGGTAAAGGTGGGGGATACAACGAATGCTTGTGAAGTTTATACTGACTCCAAACTTATTATGGTAGATTTATCAAAGATGAAGAGTAAAGATCACATAGTTGACGAGCCTTTTATTTGTGCCTTTTAGAACGTAAGACTTTATTCTCAAACCGAGCGTCTTGTGAAAGTAACTAAATATTCGACTGAGCATAACATATTATCGAAAGTTAACTTACATAAATCATATTAAACATTCATAAAAGTAACTAAACATTCATACATCTAATTAAAGCGCTAATACAATGTCAATATCATAATAGGATACAAATAACTGTGACAAGGATAACATAATATTTTGATACTCAATATTCCTCTAAATCAACTAAATGATCCTTCAAATTAGGGTTGTCATCAAGAGCTGGCCGAAACTCTTTTGGAGCCTTTAATGCTTCCACTTCAGTAGTCATACCATTTGGTGCATGCACAACAACAGACCAATTGCCATCATTTATGCATAATATAAAAGTTCAATGTGCATCTATAATAATAGATGGATAATGTCAAAGTTCAATATGAAATTATAACTAACAAAATAATTTTTTTGGCCATATATTATAATTTACCTTTTCGTTGTAAGACTTTAATAAAAGTAAAATTTGTCTGATCTCCATCCAGTCGGGATTTGTTTTTAAAAACCTATGGATTTCTGCACGTGGCTAATTTGAAGGAAGCCTATCTATAATAGATGCACAGATGTGAGTGACATGAACTAGAAATATCATCCAATTAAACCTATTGGAAAGATCGAGTTTGATGTGTATATGTCGCGAGACATCACAGTCTTCGTAAATTCTCTTTCTACGTAATTTTATCCATAATGGGTAAATTTTTTTTCCACCTTCTCTAACAGTGTAAGAAAGTTTAGTGCTCTATCAGGATTATGTACGCGAAATATATATTGTACAACTTCATCCCAGCATTCTGGTAGGGAAAATAAAATACAATTGAACAAGTACTTTTGCTGGAGATGAACTCCATGGTTTACAAATTAGTTAAATTGTTAAATCATCCTATTCCCATACCAATCAACCGGAGTACCCACTTTACACTACACGAAAACTGCTGAATTATCATGGTAAAAAATGTTGACAAGACAAACTTATCACGATCTTTGACCGTGACAAGTCTGGAGGAAGTTCGAGTCCCTTAACCCCCTCGTTGTCTACTGTCCATCATATATGTCGAGTATAAACACGCTCGACCAACCAATTATTGACATAGTCCGCTCGACAGGAGTTATGATGGGAAATGGATCATTTTGTGACGAGTCCGTGCGTCTCGACGATGAAGCTGTGACGTCCTCGTCTACCTCTACCTCCTTCTCTTTATCCTTCTCCTTCCCCTTCCCCTTGCCCTTCCCCTTACCCTTGCCTTTGTCGGAGGTGGACCCCAACTGACGCTTCATGAAGGCGTATATATCTAGGACCGTCGCCTCTAGCCTTGATAGCTTCCCATCATGCGTGTCCACCTTACGAGCCAACCCAATGTTTCTCACCTCCATTCCTATGATCCTAGACATCCTGACCTGCGAGCTCACCCCTAGTACTCCCCTTGCGATCCGCCCCGAGCACTTGGCTGAGTGCATCCATAGACAAAGATGCTTTGTCTGTATCAGGCTGTGACTCATGCACTTCCTTAAGTTTGCCTGAAATGATAAAAAGCACATGATGAATTAATTAAGTAAATACAAAAATTATAACGTAATTAAAAAAATTAAACATTTCTAACTTACAATCGTGGTTGCGATATTCAGGGACACCTCCTTGTCCTTACCCTTCTTCGTTTGAATTGCCACATATTCAAGATTGTGTGCCTACCTCTTGGGCCACTCCCTGTCTCTTGAAATAAAATAATGCAAAATTAGTAAGTAACGAAAAATAAAATAATGAAGAATAACATAAAACTAAAATTAAAGAATATTAAAAACTTAACATCCTGTGCTCCATCTCGGCATAAGACATTCGCTCGGAGTAGTGCACGTGAATCATCTCCTAAATGGACTTCGAAGTAGTGACATTCACTATTGTACCAATGAGATCGACTCCTTCGGGGGGACAATTTCACGTACTCTCATAATGGACTCCCGACTCTTCTCGAAGTACCATTCCCGCAAATTTTTCTTCCATGTCTTATATTGATCCCTTAATTATTCTAACGTGGAGTCGCGGAGGTGTGGGGGCAGGCCGAATTATTCTTGTCAAACAAATACACACCAAAAAGAATGTAAGTGTTAGTTTCTTATAAATATAAATATAAACAGAAATATAAATACAGTACCCATAGTGCGCCCAGATGGCCAGCTTAAGCTCATGTGGCACAAGACTCCAATCAGTGAACTCTAGGCCGACGATCGTCTTAAGCAGGTCCAGGGATCTAGCCATCAATTTCGTCTAATTCTCGACGACGGATCCCAGCCTTCCCCATTTGGGGGGCCTAGGGGCCGATAAGACCTCGTCACCTCCATTGCCACCATGCCCTAAAGACATTTTCTGTTAAAATTCTGGCCAGTTAGCACAAGATAAAAAATGTTGTTATTAGTAAAAGAATACAATAACATTATACTGATCAAGAATTAAAGCATTTGTAGAAGAATACAAGATAACGTCATTATAAATCTAAATATTGTTTCACTATCGACTTAAAGAATTAAATCTAAATATTACATGTAGTAAACTGATCAAGTACGAATGAATTAAAATCATTAAACTGATGTCCGATAATAATAAAACAGTAGAATAATACACTAGAATATTACATGCAGTAAACTGATCAAGTACAAATCTAGGAAAACTTATTAAAAATCTAAAAATTGTTTCAAATTTGGGTTATCATAAAAAATGGACTGATATTCGGTAGGAGCAGCCAAGTTATCCACACTACTGTTTAAATGCATTAGTGCATGCAGGACGATTGAACATGGCTCGTTGTTGATATACTCTAAGTAAAACACTTTCTCGACCTTTTAAAAAGCACAAACAAAATGGGTCATCGCTCACATATTCATTCATCTTCAACTTGGACAAGTCAACCATGATCAAATTGGTGCCAGGATCAACTTTACAAGCATTTTTATCCTCAAATCTTACCCAATCATAGTAAAATACGACCTCTTTGAAGCTTACATAGTCTAATTCGAATATATTTTGAATTACACCATAGTAAGTCTAGTGGATAGGCGAGCAAGCCTTGATGTCGTATCACTCGTCTTTAAGACCAGAGAATATAGATAAATTAATTAGGTTAGTTGTAAAGCTTTATTGTAATGTGACATTTAATAACAACCATTTTCATTAGAATTACCTCATGTGACAACCACAACCTAAATTCGTTGTCTGATTGTGTCATTATTTTTCATTTTTTATTGTTCTCACACGCTTCATATTTTCTGCATAAAATTAATGTGACGAACGTTTTACAAAATTAACTATGTATAAAATATTCTAAAATAATGTAAAAGTTAAAATAATTTAAACTTTCTTTTTTCACTCTTAGACACCTTCATGTGTGTAAAATAGATAACGAGTTACTTGTTCATGTAGCAAACTCATTAATTTCACTCGTTTTGCCATCACATGACCACCCTCATCGACGAATCATCAATGTCATCTAAGATAGTCGAGTCAGGCATATATTCTCGAGTGTAGATTGATGACTACACGGTGATGTATTCCTATTCTTGACGTAATCTTTGAAAACATTCATCAATCTTTCAAACGGATACATCCACCAATATCTAACTGGGCCATAAAGAAGTGCCTCATCGCATAGGTGTACTAACAAGTGAACACTTATGTCAAAGAATGATGGGGAAAAGTACTACTCCAATACACAAATCGCTTCGATCACAACCAATTTTGCGGCCACTATGTGTTCTCGATTGACTACCTTCTCACATAAAAGTGAGAAGTAGATACTAATTTGTATAATATCTCTACATAAATCCTCGTGCTTGGAGAAACAGTGCTTAAACAATAGAGGAACCAATTGCATGATCACATGCTAATCGTGGGACTTACACTTATGTAAATCATGGGTAGCATAATTCACAATCCTTTGCAAGTTGGACTAAGAATTAGATGGAACTTTCAAATTATATATTGTGTTTAAAAGCACCTTCCTTTCCTCACTCGTCAAAGTAAACGCACCATGGGGAATTATTGTGTGACACCCCGTCTAATTGAATATAGGGTGATCACGACTTGAGCTAATTAAAACATGTTTCTCATATGGCTCATTCTTAGCATCACTGTCAAAAAACAAATTAATTACTAACCACCTAAGTTAATTAAACTGGTGCCAAATCTTATCTTTCAATTAAACAGGATAAGTGAATAGTTTGAACACTAAATCAATATTCACAATATACTAGGAACCAAACCCTCATGATATGCAAATGAATCAAGTCATGCCGAATAAATCATCGGCAAAAATAACTAAAATGAAGTAATAATTCAAGTCCAAACTGCAAAGTAAAACTGATGCAAAACTGAAACTGGAATACCGACAACGGACTACATGTCCAAACATGAGATACAAGAGTGAGATACTATCCTAGATCTGAATGAAAGAATCGACTACTCAAAATCCTGTCAGCATCCATAATGCTACAACTCCGAGTCCCTAGAGTGAAACCATTAAGTATGGCGCCCCTATGGTTGGGCACCTAAAAGGTTTTAAAAAATATTTTATAGCAAGAGTTAGTACTCAAAACATTTTGAAAACATTTATCAAGTAATTTATCGCAATTAAAATCGGTAATTGATTACACATGCTAGGTTTGCGCACACTCCCTTGAGTTTCCTCACCCTCATCAAATGTGCACACCTAACATTCTATACTTATCCCACCTAGCTATCATACCCAAGCTACCTCGACTAAAGTATATAACCGATCTTATTAATGGTCTACTCTCCCGTACCGCCCATACAGAACGCTTCATTATTAACATCTCTCGTATGATATTCATTTCTCATATAACATTCACATATGTTATGTTTAATCATCATAATCAAATCTCACTACTTAATTTATATAGCATTACACATCTTTCATCATTCAACTTCCATAATTAAGTTTCACTACTTAATTTACAATAGATATTCCCAATCTATATTTAATCTTGTAATTAAGTTTCTCTCTACTTAATTTACCATTTAGACGTATATCTCTGTATATATCATCTACAATCTACTATAACACATAAGTAGCGTATCAAAAGGTAAATATTTCACACACAATAAATACTATAAGGATTATTGGTCCGGAAAACCATCGACCCCAATTATCCTATCATTTACATTGGTACGGATATCCCTCGACCCCAAGGTAAATGTAATGTCTATGTATATTGGATCATATCTTCCATCGATACCAATTTTTATATTTTTGATATTGGTTCGTTCAAATCATCGGCCCCAATATTATACTAAGTACTTTTTAAGGCAGAAGCTTTTGAGATGGTTGAAATTTGGGTCTCTAAAACTAATCTTTTGAGATGGCTAAAATTACCCATCTTAAAAATTACTCTTTTTAAGATAACTTTTATTCCCCATCTCAAAAAGTAATACCTAAAGAGACTGCAAATTAATAGCTGTCACAAAAGATATACTTTATGAGACAACCCAAAAAAAATTCGGTTCCCGCTCATCAGATTTTACCTTCCCGCTTCTTCTAAGCCTAAGTAAAAAAAGATAGAAAAAATAAAGAAAAGAAAGACACAAATAATTTCGGTTTCCTCCATTCTTCTCCTATTCTTCACCTTACGCACACAACAACCCTCGCCTCACCGCTCTGGCCCTAGCCTCCATGCCCTAGTCACCCTCCATTGCCATCGCCCTAGGTAAGAATATTTTCATATGTGTTTTTTATTAGATATTTTGGGTCTAACCCATTTAAGAATGTTTTTTTAGAACTAATCCCATATGATTTTTATATTTATAATAAATCTTATTTTGCAGTAGTTAATGGTTATAACTTCCCTTCAATAAAAACGTGGGCTGCCATTTGTGTGTAACTGCATATTTGTTAAGAGACATTTTATTTCCCACATTCAATATTAGCAGGAATAATAACAAAAAACAATATATCTGGGATTAAAGACAAAATTATCTTCAAAAAGTGGGACTAAAATCCTAATCCCCCTTTTATTATTACTCGAGTTACATATAGACCCGCATTGGGTGCAATTTTTGATTATTTTTGTTGATTGTAGTGGTAATAGGAGGTTGAGGGTGAGCCAATTGAAAACCCGAATTGACAATTGGTTGTTGGTAGTATATTTCTAACATTAATTTATGAAAATATTGGTGTACTTGTTTGTGCAAATTTTAGTTAGAATTATTGATATGTTTGTTTGTGTTAATTAATTCATGACATTTGCAAGAAGTACATGCTATTGATTTGATTTACTATTCGATTAAGATTTTATTTTGTGATATATGTGATGGACCCAAATTAATTCAAATATGCATCACCGTTGAAAAAATCACCAATGTTATCCATAACCATATTTTTTTTGTTTCATCCAATACCATAGAAAATACTAAATCTTTAACATTTGAATAACTAAGGTTGTGTTTGATTACAAAGTTGGAAAATGGTTGAGAAATATTTCATTTTTATTAGAGGTGGGAAAATGTGTGGAAAAGATAAGAGTGATTTGGTTTTACTTTTTGAAGTTTTCTATGGAAACCAATTCTTTGGGTGGTGGGTGAGAATTATTTTTCGTGAAAATCGATAAAAATATGGAACACTTTTCATATTCATAAGTAGTGTTTTAATAGAATGCATATGAAATCAAGCACCTCAAAAGTAATAAATGGGAAAAAATGAGTATTTTCATCGAAAACAATTCAATGCCAATCAAACGGACCTTAAGTATTGGGACACCAGCTCCAACATATAAGGTGGTACCCGAAAACAAGCATTAATTAAAATTCTAGTTTACACAAAAAATTAGTACACACAAAAAAGTAATGTCACGATCTTTAAAGAATCTAAAAAGAAAAACTTGTTTTTTCATTCTCTCTCAGCCTTCTCTAATTACATATCTTTTATCAGAAAATGTTCCTAACATTTAAGGAGTATGAGAGGCAGAGGTTGAAGAACATAGAAGAGAATAGATCAAAATTGAAAGAATTGGGAGTCCATAAAATGTATTCGAAAATGCGAGATCGTGCTAAAAGTAAGAAAAGTAAATCAAATAGTAATAAAAACATGGCTGATGATGATGAAGTGTATGTGCCATACAAAGGAGAAGATGAACATAGTGATTCGAGCGGGGATGAAAATGGGTATGTTGGTTGAGTTTTTTTTACGTATAAATGTTTAATGATGTAGATGTTAAAATGTTGATTGTGTGACTTTTTAATTATGTTGGATGATGTCATGTCTTAAGATTTGGTGCATTAGTACTAAAATGTTGATTGTGTGAATTTTTAATTACGTAACATGCTTTCCTTCTTGACTTTTTTTTGTTGATTGTGTGACTTTTTAATGTTGTAGAAATTAAAATTGATGCGTTGAATTTTTGGGTTATATTATTATTTCAATTAGTTTGCTATTGAATTTGGAGGTTATTGTCACATTTGGGGGTTATTGTCTCGAAATCATACTTCGAGCACCAAGAGTCATTTAAATTGGCTCAAAATCACACCTCGAGGACTAATAGTAATCATATCTAGATTGGCTCAGAATCATACCTCGAGCACCAATACTAGTCATCTATATTGTCTCGAAATCATACCTCGAGCACCAATATATATATATATATATATATATATATATATAGGTATTCACACAACCTATGTATTATTATGCATCAATAGGTACTCACATAACCCGATAATACATGTTAGTACGTAGTATATAATTCTCGCATACTCGTCGTACTGTTTACCTTACGATTCCTCTCACTATCGTATATATAGGAGTGTTCACACAACTCTAAGGGTACTGGTTACCCCTTGATAGATAAATTCAGTAGTTGCCATCTTCAACCTATTGGTTTATATGTGGAATTGATGTTTATTCTCTCTCCGTAGCTCAATTCCCAAATTTCTCGACCTATCTTTAAATCGAATATCCCGATCAATCCATGATTTAAGTACTACACTCAATGACTTTAATGGACCTTAAATATACCCCTACTGGTCTTTATCAAGTTCCTATATAGGTATACTATCACTCCTAAGGTTCCCCTTCATCATTGGTAATCCCCAAAAATTCAACCAAGAGAAGAACCTAAACTCTACCAGGGTCGATCGATCAAAGGATTTGGTCAATCGATCGACTCCATCAATCGATCGACATTCATGGGTTGATCGATTAAACATGTACAACTTTGTCTTCTCCAATCTTTCACCCTGTTTAACCCATCAAACACTCATATTTCTACACCAATTTCACATCCGATTGTTCCTAACTATATCCACATGTGTTAGGATGATTCAAACGTTTCAAACACATTAAAACTTCACCGAAATCAATCAAGAATGAATCAAACCCCCCAAATTCTTTCATAAGCCTAGTTTTTGTTCTTCCATTTCATTTAATTCAAAACCCAAATTTAAATATGTAGCAATAATGAAATCCCTTCTGATTTTTAATCCCCTAGAGATGTAAATACAAACTACATGCAATCCTACTCAAACATGTAATCAATTGATACTTTTCATCAAAGATTTTTCAATAAAATCAATAAAATCATGAAATCCCTACACATGGGTATTATAACATCAATTTGATTTGTAATAAACACTTACCTTAGTTTGATTGATCTGATTTCGTGGTTCTTGTTTGATGATTGATTGATTTCTTCTCCAATCGTCCTTTCCAATTGCCTTGAGGTGCAAAATTCTTCACCATCTTCAAAATCGCTCTATAATCTTTGAAAAATTATTTCTCTCTCCTTTCTAATGTTCTTTATAATATTTTTGTGTTATGAGCCCCAACCACAGCCTTAAATTATCAGATATAGGACTCTAAATTTTGTAGGCCCATTAACCTCTTTTTTTAAAATGACCGAAACGCCCTCACTAGGTGCCCGTTTGGTCAAAAATTAACCCAGGACCCCAACTATACCCCCGGGTACACTATTCTAACTATTTCGACCCATTCGAAATCATTTGTGACCTCTAAATTATCATCCGACTTGGTTAAAATATATTTCTCATTTCACACCTCAATAGTCTACACGTGACTCCTAGTGAGGTAAAATAAAATACGCACATATCACTCGCTATGTCATATCACCATAATTATCTATTATTTACTAATTGCACTTAGCAAGTTTCATAATGCAATATTAATAAGTATCTATCTCTCGATTAATATTTAATAGTCACAATTATCATCTAATCGCATTAAATTACTTCACTCACGTAATTTAATTAAAACATATTTTTCCAAATTAATCCCTCAAATTAATTAAATAAAAAATACATAAAAATATAGGGTATTACAAATTGACCTCCCCCTACTATCTTCTTTCAACCATAGTTGTGGCTTAAATTTCAACGATTTAAGGCTTTTTCGTGCATTTTCTCCATCCTTCGAATGACTCCCCCCAAGGCATGTGTCCACAATATGTTCATCTATTTTCTTCTCTGCGTGCATCACATCCAATACATGGCGCACCGGGTTATTCTTCCAATATGACAAGTCAAATAATATTAATCTCCTAGACCATGCCTTTCTTATCTCAGTTTCATTCCTAGTTAAGGTCTTCTTATTCTTGACATTCTTAAATTTAGGATTCTTACCTGGCATATTAGGGCCACAATCAGAAGATTTACTTTCAATTTTTGAACCTAAAAGTTTTCTCGGCGGGAGCCTATGTTCAACCCCGCCTGATAAAAATAGGAACATTTATGAAATTTGAAACTCTGAGCAGGGGGTAAAAACCTCTTATGGCAATGTTATACATTTTTTGAGCTAGCGAGGAGACGAAGAGATTCAGTCTCCTCTCCACAAATAGGACACCCTAAATAACCAATCACTACACAACCGAATAATGCCCCATAAGCTGGAAATCATGAATTACCCACATCAACATAGCTTTCAGCGTAAA
The DNA here is from genome assembly GCA_949130495.1 of Sambucus nigra. Taxonomy (NCBI): domain Eukaryota; kingdom Viridiplantae; phylum Streptophyta; class Magnoliopsida; order Dipsacales; family Adoxaceae; genus Sambucus; species Sambucus nigra. Next base: position 466,785,673 of record OX422222.1, on the reverse strand, counting down.
CTCTTCTTTTCTAAAAGAGTCAAATGCTTTCACACTCTCTTACCACAAATCATTCAATTCTTCTACCAAAGGATCCAAGTAGACATCGATGTCCTCACTTGGTGCCTTTGGCCCAGGTATTAACAAAGACATCTTCAAAAATTCAGGTTTCATACACTATTGAGGAGGGAGATTGAGTGGGTCTAGGATCACTAGCCATACACTCTGCTTGGTGCTTAAATTTACAAATGTATTGAAACCATCTGTTGATATTGCCAAACCAATGTTACGTTGTTCTTGAGAAAAATTGGGATACTCATAACTCATCCTCTTCCAAGCTATAGAATCAATAGGATGACGCATGAGATTATACCCTACTTCTGTCGTAGTATGCCAAGTCATTTCCTTCACTATCCATGGTACTATGAAAAACCACCTTAATTAGGCCCAATGGGAAAATATTTCAACACTTTTTGAGGAACTTTTGAGCTTTTGCCTTCCTTGGAAGTAGATTGGACATATCTAGGTCCATCGCATAACGGACACCGATCGAGATTTTCATACTCCTTTCGGTATAGTATGCAATCATACACACAAACATGAATTGATTTATACTTCATTCCTAAGCCTTTCAAACTATTCTTCATAACAGGATAGCTATTTAGAAGCGTATTCTCCATGGGTAGCAAGCCCTTTACCCAATTTATAATTCTTGTCACGCTATTTCCAGACAAATCATATTGGGTCTTCAATCTATGCAAACCAACCATGGCATGTAAAGTTGTTTGATCTTTCTCACAGCCGGAGTATAAAGGTTGGGTCGCCTTAAATTTTAAACTTTTGTAGTCACCGTTAAGGTTTATCCTGATATATTTATGAGCACCTGAACCTTGTACATCGTCAATGACCTCATTATTTTCCACTTCATGAACTCTATACGCGTCATCAACTAAATCCTCTTATATATTATGATATATGATGTCCTCCTCCCCTTGTACATCTATCCTACTTGTTGAAGGTTGTTGTGAAGGTTGCTCGGGGACAAAAGGAACTTTCGATTCCCATTGAAAACTCAAAATTCGATAACTATCTTGCATACCCCATCTTAACAAATGCAGTTCAGCTATTTCCCACTAAAACATCTTACCATTCTTATACCTAGCACATGGACACAAAAACTCTTCATCATTATGACATCTCTTTGCGTAGTTCACAAATTCATTAGCACCTCTGCGAAACACATCCCCCAATCTATTTATATCACCCGTCCATTCTTTGTATTTATAATATCTCGTCACAACTACTATAAACAATCACCTATTATGGGCGTGAAGCGTATATTCGTGGATTAGTATAAACAAAATTCTAAACATTAGGGGATGTGTCATATAATAAGTTCACTTAATGTAAATTTAAATTAGAATACATGCAGGAATGCAACCTCGAAACTAGTGTTATATAAAAAGTTGAATTAATGTAAATTTACACATGGGCCATAAAATTCAAATTCAATTTAAATTTGAAATTGAAATTAAAACTCAATTTATAATATTAATTCCTATTTCCTCCATCTGCTTTAAAGGGTGAGTGGTCCTATCCCATTCAAGACTGCATATTTCTGTAATATACTTAACAACTCATGCACTTTGTTCCAATTTGAGAAAATTTCGATAACATATCCCCAGAGTTCTCCAAGTACATGACATAGATCTACGAGTGTGAGTGTTATTTGTATTTATCAATTGAAATAAGACTCACACTTGTCAATCTAGTATCTACCCAGAGAACATTAAGATACGACTGCAGAACTTCCTCTAAAAGTAACAAGTTTAACCCACTAAGAATATTATTATACAGAAACTATGCAGTCCTAAATTGTCCAAACGGGACAATTTGAGAGATCTCATTGCATGGGTAATGACTCTCGAACGGGTCTATGGGAAATTGAATCCGTACGCATAAGAACTAGAAGGTTAGTATCTGTGCGCACTATATGTCATTTCAAGTATGTTTCATTTAATTATGTCTTATCACATTTCAAGAGATTTCATTTATTTATGTAACTTAAAATAAGCATAAGAACTACAACTTATACTAATTTATACCAATTTATGCCAATATCAATACCAATTGAAATTCAATTTATACCAATATCAATACCAATTCAAATTCAATTTAAATTTATAACCAATTCACACCACTATATATACCAATTCAAATTCAATTTCAATTTATAACCAATTTATATCAATTTACACCAGTATCAATGCCAATTCAAATTCAATTTGAATTTATAACCAATTTACACCAATATCAATACCAATTCAAATTCAATTTCAATTTCAATTTATACTAATTCCATTCAATTAAAATTGAATTTCAATTTCAATTTCAATTTCAATTTCAATTTCAATTTCAATTTCAATTTCAATTTCAATTTCGTTCAATTTCAATTCAAATTCAATTTTAATTTATAACCCTACCCCGTGGTATTAAAGAACTTGGCACAAAAACCCGGAACATGGCACAAAACCCTAAAAATTGTCACAATAGTACACTAATTATAACCCTACCCCTGGAAATTTTTGAAAACCACAACCCCCACCCCCACACACCTACACCCCATACCCCAATCCCCACACCCCCACCCCCACTGCCCCCACCCCTCACCACTGCCCCTACCCTCACACACCTACACCCCCTACCCCCACCCCACCCCACACACACGATTATACACACACACACACGCACATATACATACACAAGCATATACACACACATATACATATATATGCACACACATACAAGCATATATACACACACATATTTGAAAGTGAGAGAGAGCAAACGTACCTGATGGAGAGAGGGAGAGAGAGTGCAGTCGCGCAGTGAGAGAGAGAGAGAGAGAATAAAGGGTGAAGAAAACAGTGGGAAAAAAAAGATTGTAAGGTTTTTTTGCTGCTAAAGTTGTCACGGACATGTCAAGGTCTTTGACCGTGACACCTTTTCTAAGGTTGTTACGGTCATTGGCCGTGACAAACCCTTGTCATGATCATTGACCATGAGAAAAATGCGTATTTTCTTGTCACGGTCAATGAACGTGACAAGGCTGGCCGGCTCAAAGGTGACAATTTAGCCCTTTTGGTATAGTGTTATGACGCTCATTAATGAAAGAGGTACGAGTGCAGACCAATTTCAACCTTTCATACTCTTTTTGCCATCGATTATCACCGTGACTCATTTTTCTAGAGAAAAATGAATGGGGTCCTGAATATGATTCCTATAAATAACTGCTCTAATGAATCATTAACGAGTGAATCCCGTGCAGATCTCACCGTTAATTTATTTGATTTTGACTACCTACTTTTTTCATTTAAGCCAAAAATCCCTAAAATCAACCCTGAAATTACCTTTACAAACATTACCCCAAAAATTAACCCTTACAAACATTACCCCCAAAATTAATCCCTTACAAACATTACCCCTAAAATTAATCCCGAATTTAGTATCAATGTTAAAAGAGAGGTATTTTTGTTATATTTCAGCCCCAAAGTTAAACAAACAATATCCATTAAATTAAAATTGACCCTATTTTGAAACTTAAACCAATATTAGTCATATATACATATTTTTTTCAAGAATACACACACATATACACATACATACACAACACACACACATTAACGTATATAGTGTATATAATATACACACATACATATACATAATACATACATATATAGTATACATGGTCACGGCTTTCGACCGTGACCAGCTGGTCACGGCTATGGGTCGTGACCCCCATAGCGTGACCATTCACAAGATTTGGTGTAGTGCTGGGGAGGTGATTTTAATTTTCCAGAGATCAATTTGGTCTTGTCCCTCACTTTATCAAAATCCCCCATCGTCCCCCAAAAATTTATAATTGGCGATGGTTAATTTCTTATGCCTTACACATGCTTTCCGTTGTTCAAACGAAATTCCTATTTTCTGGGAGGCATGCATGATAGGGAGGGTCCACCATTGATCCTTCAAATCCAAATCGTATTTTGGGTGGATCCACAAAAATTTCGAATTCTATTGTATAGTTAGTTAGAAGTCCAAATTTTAGGTTGTACATAGTTAGTTTTTATTATTTTCTTTTTACTTATTGTATAGTGTAATTAATTAAAAATTTTATTATTCTTATTGTTATGCCTGTTACTAACATGCTTTGTAGATTCAATGAACCCGTACTTATCAGAGATTGCTCCACTTTGGGTAATATCTTTATTTTCCTATCTTTATGTTGTGTTCTTTATGCGCATTGAGGATAATGCAACATTTAAGTTAGGGGGTGCGGGATATTCTCTCCATTCTTTGTTTTGTTCCACTGATTTTTTCACATGTTATTACTAAGCATGCTTTTCTTAAAAAATTGTAAAATTTTAAAAATACTTTCTTTCTTTTTTCTCTTTTGTTGGGAACTTTGCCTTTATTTCCGATGATAAATTTTAATAAATGCCAGATCCAATTGACAATTCAATGATGGATGTTCTCGATTTTGGAAGTTATTAGACTTTAGTCCTAAAATCATTGATATTATGAATAACTTTATGAATTAAACCTTAATCCCATGAGCACATGCGCCTTTCTTATTTTATTGATTTGGTTTAAGATTTTTATAACTCGATAATCTTTTTTTGCATTGTATATACTTACATAAGTGATATTCAAGACATATCTTCATTTGTGCGTGTTATACGCTACTCTTTCCTCATTGAAAACGTTAAATTCTTCGGTAATATCACTATTCTTTCATTTGATCGTTCATTAATTGAGTTAATTTATGAAATGTATTACTTGATCATGATTTTTTATGTTTATTTTGACTTGAGAATTGCGTAAACGTTAGGAAATGATCATAGGGCATCCTTTTTATATCACCCATATTGACCTTGACCTCACCTTATATGTTTCCCTAGTCAACCCCTTTGAGCATTAATATAGCCTTTCGTTTCATTACCCAAAATCCCATAATTAACTCCACATTGGAGTTATAAACCATGCATATTACTTTCCATACCTTTGTTTGGAATGATACTTGGGATTGAATGATGTTATTGTCTTGTGGTTGCAAATAAGCATATGAGAGTGAGAAAAGTGAATAAAAGAAAGTAGTGAAAAAGAAAAGGAAAAAGCGGAAAACAAAAGAAAGAGATGGTTGTATATGATGTATATAGTGTTAAATAATCAATGTTGCTCTCATATTCCATATCTAATTCTTGTGTTTTTAGTAATTAGATTAATCAATTAATTGGAATTTTTAGGAAAAAATAAAATTTTGGATTTTATGCTTTTTATTAATTAAATATGTTGGTTTTCTTACTTGAAGAGTAGAATTGAAAGCGGAATTGAAATCGGAGTTAAAATGGGAATTTAAAATTTTAAACTTTTTTTTACCGAACCGAACCGAACAGATGGCCTCAGGACCGGACCAGTTCGGTTGTCTGTTTAATGAGCAGGACTAGTTTTTAGAGTTTTAATAAGATTAGGACCCTTAATTGCTATTTAATGCTTCTAATTCACGCATGGGGTGGGGTGGGGGGGGGGGGTTCTCATAATCACTTTTTGCCAAGTTTTTCACCTGAGAGCTCTTCTAAAATCTTTTCCTCTCAATCACAAACATCAACCTTCAACATAATCAAGTTTTCGGTACAAGTTTGGAAGGCTTAATTGGGGTTTAATCTAGTTTGTCCAAGAACAACTCTTTGCTAATTTTTCGAGAGGAATCCAACCGTGTTACCCGATTTCTTCATCTTAAGCACATTCATGAATACTCAATACCTTTCCTTTAGTATTATGCATTTTAAATGTCGCCTAAACCCTTAATCACGTGTTTTTAATTAAAATCAATTAGTAACTTAATTAGAGAAAGTGGACACTAAATTTTGGGACTATTTTGTGAAATTTTTAATATGAATTAATATTTGAAACCCTTGGGTACATAGGTTAGATTTTTTATTTTTTATGGTTTTGGGTGTAGGTTCTTATGTAGAATATATGGGGGTTATCTATATGGTTAATTGGGACGCGTTCACTCTTATAAAAATTTGATGACGTATAAAAGAGAGAGATTATGACGTATTGAATATTGTTGCATGTTAATTAATTTAACCTTTTTGAATGCAAATAATTATGTTGAAAACGACGATGGTGTTGTTCATGGAATTAAATTAAATTGAGACTTTTATGATTAAGTGTTATGTTATCCTTATGAATTGCATTGTGTGATTTATTTTATTCACGGTTTCCATCATGGGGACGAGGGGCTTTTGGATAATATTTTGCTCAACCCCATTTTAGGATTCTTACTAGGTATGGGACTAGTGGGTAGGCCTTGGTTAAAAATTTATACTTGCTAGGTATGGGACTAATTAGTGTAAATTCGTGGGGATTTTATATTTCGGGGTGGGGTAGATTTTTACGTTATATTGACATTTCACTAGCCTAGGACGTGTTTCTCTTGGTGATTCATCCTATATGTGTAGGATAGTACGTATGTATACTTGGGGACCCTTAGGTATGGGACTAAGGGGTATTTTGAGGATCTCACATCGATAAAAAGGGTAGGGTGAATTGATAATTGTGAAATTGAGAATTGAGAATTGAGAATTAATACCTAAGATAATAAGACGGGTATTAAAATATATTGGCGACATAATTAGCGAGGGCCGTCAGTTTAACGGGCCAGATGACATTTTATGTCGTGTTGTGTGTGGAACCTCGTCAATCGGCAGGGGTCGACAGTTTAAACGGATCAACTGGCATTTTGACAAGGGGATGCATATTTTGGCGGAGAAATCACCCGAGGCGCGAGGACCGCTATTCTTAATGAAAGTAAGAATTGAGATAATGATAATTTGGGGTTAATTTATTTTAAATTAACAATTTGGGGCTGGGGAGTTATTTATAATAATATTCGTTTGATTTTATAATAATTTTTGGGGGTTGGTTAGTAATTTATCCTTCTTGCGTTTAATTATCTCGTACTAATTAAAAAACTCTATTGTGATATTTATTGCGTATATTGCTATTGTCTAGGTTCACGGACCCTATTTCAGGGGAGTACTGTGTATTCATGCTCGGGGATCTTACCTCATGCGCTGACTAACATTTTCAGGTTTTAGTACTGGAGTAGCTGCATAGGATTTTTGGATATCGCTTGGAGGTGCAGCTGGAGATGCTTTATTTATTGTTTTATTTAGTTTAGAGTTTCCTTTTCTTAGTACTTCATTATGAGACATCATTTGGGTTTTATTCGGCCACTTAGTTCCAAAGTTGTTTGAGGATTTTATTAGGAGTGTTTACAGTTGGTTTATTATTCACATTTAAAATAAATTCATAGAATGGAGATTGAATTTAATTGGAGTTTTGCATGTGATGGTTTTAATAACACTATTATTCTTTGGGATTTATTATCATTTATCTTGTGGATTCATTTTATATGTCTCATATCTGTCACATACTGAGAATGGCATTTAATTTAGTAGTGTCCCGTGTAGTCTTAGTGGAGGTCGATGACAGGAATGCCTGGGGTGTTACAGATGGTATCACAGTATGGTCTTCAGTCTCGTAAGTTATGAGTCCATTTTAGTTTCTGCATTGCTTATCTTTGATTCCTTTTTATGATTTGTACTCTTAGTCATTCAAAGTTTGATGTTGTTTTGTTCCTATCTTTTCAGATGACGAACACAAGGATAGCTGGGAGTAGGAGAGAGGATTTTGTTTCAGGTCTTGTGGCTCAAGAGAGGCAGCGACAAGTTATTTTGGATGCCGAGGAGTTAGCGGCTATCATTTGAGAGGACATGACAGTCGATATGGAGATGGGGAGACAGAGTTGGTTGAATTTACAGGGACAAGAGCATGGTACACCCGTTTCTGATTGGGATAGGGTTAGAATCAATTTTCTTAAGGGCAATCCTCCAACCTTCGGCGGGGGATCTGACCCAACGGTTGCTCGCTAGTGGACGAGAGACATGAAGAGGCATTTGAGGATGGTGGACTACATAGATGTGCAAAAACCGATGTTGGTTATGTTTAAGTTGACTGGGGATGCGTTACAATGGTGGGAGAGTGCCACCACGTCGGAAGAGAGAGATTGGTTGAGTTATGCAAATTTTCAGATAAGTTTCAATAGCAAGTATTTTCCGTATGATATTAGGTGTGCGAAAAAGAAGGAAGTTATAGAATTGGAGCAAGGATGGAAGTCGATTGTCGAGTATGAACAAGAGTTAACTAATTTATCTATGTTTGTATCGGAGGAGGTTGATACCGAAGCAAGAAATATGGAGTGCTTCATTAAGGGATTGTCTCGGTCGATTAGGCAGATGATGTTGGGGAATTCGGCATACACTACCTATGCTCAGGTGGTGGATGTAACAATGTTATTATGGCAATAGAAAGTTAATTATCAAAAGAAGTTGGGAAAGAGACAAGAGACAAATGGACAAGGAGGTGAGAATAAGGGACGCAATGACCAAGCTTGGAAGAAACAACGAACAAATCAATGACAACACGGTGATAAAAATTGGGGTGTGAATTTAGGAGCTATTAAGTGTGCATGTTTTATTTGTGGAAAAATAGGACATCGAGTGACTCAATGTAAAAAGAGGGAGGGCTGACAGGGCCAAGTGGCACAGTGTCAACAAGGCCAAGATGCACAAGGGCAACAAGGTTGAGGAGTACAGGGACAACAAGGACTGAGGCCTCCAGTTCTCGTGACAGCAAGTTTTTAGGGAGTACCAGCATCACCGACAGCGTCAGATGGTCAGGGAGTGGCTGCAGCACTAGCCAATACCGGTTATGGGATGTGCTATTTACTTCAGCCTCAGGATGAGCAGGCGTCGCAGGAGCCACGACGTGGCTAGTAGAGTGCATCGGTACGTAATTATTTTAGGATACTTATAAGTATAGGTGATATATATATTGTATTTCTATTAAGATATTACGTGCAAGTAGGATTGGGTGGATGCCTGATTATAGCACTCCGCGTGTGGGCATATGTGATCCTTATTTCTTATTTGCGCATTTAAGTTTTCGTCGAATTTTGAGGACAAAATTCCTTTTTCTAGTGGGGAAGCATGTAACACCCCGTGTTTTTAATAATTAGATTAATTAGAATTTTAGGAAAAAAAATTGGATGTTATGTTTTTTATTAATTAAATATGTTGATTTTCTTATTTGAAGAGTAGAATTGCAACCGAAATTGAAATCGGAGTTTAAATGGGGATTTAAAATTTTAAACTTTTATTTAGTTTTAACCTAACCAAATCGATGGCCTCAGGACTGGACTGGTTTGGCTATTTGTTTAACGACCAGGTCTAGTTATTATTCATATTTTAAATAAAGTCATATTTTGGAGATTGGATTTAATTGGAGTTTTGCATGTGATGGTTTTCATAGCACTATTATTCTTTGGGATTGATTATCATTTATCTTGTGGATTCATTTTATATGTGTCATATCTGTCACATGCTGAGAATGGTATTTAATTTAGTAGCGCCCTGTGTAGTCTTGGTGGACACCGACGCCGAGATTGCCCGAGGTGTTACATCAACTATCTTTTGGTTTACTTGTAGTTCTTTTTTCTTCCTATTTCATTGCTAGGGACTAGAATGTGTAAGTTTGGGGATGTGATTCGGCACGAATATTGCATATATTCACCCTTTATATTTATGCATTTTATCCCCCTCGGGTACATTAATTCCTATATTTATGATCGTTAACTAGACAACCTACGTTTTATATGACTAACATGCTTTATGAGGTATAATTGAGCTTTGTAGGTATTTTGGTGCTTAGTGTGAAGTTCGGTAGCATTCCGGTGAAGTTCCGTAGATAATCACATGCGCAGTGGCATTTTAATCATTTCTCAATTTGGGTATCTGACCCAATGTTTTCACGAAAGTTGAAGCCCTCTAAGTCATCTTCGTGTGGCAGCAAACAGTGCAAAATTCTGAGCTAGAAAGAAGAAGTTATGAGACTTTGAGCGGAAGAGAATCAAAAATAACCAAAATAGAGAAAGAAAACAGGACCTGCATGTGCTAATCGATTCGGCCCTTTGTCGAATTGATTTGATTTCAACCAGTGCTGAATTTTACATATCGAATTGATTCGATTTTTTGCTGCTTCGAAGTTTTTTAATTCCGAATTGATTCGGTTTGTCACCGAATCGATTCGGCCTGCGTTTGTTTTTTTCTTTATTACAAGTTTTCCATCTAGGGTTTGTGTATATATTCATTCTCTCTTCATTTTGAAGATATATCTTTCATTTTTACATCTTTCATTTTATTTAGTTTTTAGGGTTTGTAATTGGGAGCTTCTCTCTCCTATGACTTTGGGTGTTTGCCCATTTATGTAAGTAGTTTACTATTCATTATCTCTTTTATTATTTATGTTTTATTTCTCTTGTGTCTTTACTTTCCTTGCCTAGATAATTAGTTTTGTTTATTACTTTGTTGTTTCTTTTAGTTAATTTGTTGTTTAATTAGTTTAATTCATGTCTCGTAGCTAGTTTAAGGGTCGGGATTACGTTTCCACCTTTAATGTGTCTCGAGCTTCAAAGGTTAGGTTTTGTGTAAAATTTCTTTTAATTTAAACCTCTTGAATAAAAATCGGATTATTATGCATTTAAATTTCTTTGTCATGCAACGTTAGTGTTTATAGCGATAATTCAAATTTAATTCGCGTGTGACCATTTTGGTTAAATGCTTTATCTCGCATCTTTGGGTTAAATTCCTTCATGTGTGATGTTTATGATTAATTGAATATGCTCAATTAAATGTGTTCGAACCAAAATTCTAACTACGCGTTGTTTAGCCCATGGCGGGGACGTGATACTGACTCTCGTTTTATTAGTCTTGTTTAGTGTTAACTTCTTATTTTCCCCCTTTTCCCTTTGTAACCATATCACCTTTTACACTTTTATTCTTGAGATGATAAATCAAATATAATCTATACGACATTCCCTATGGATTCTTGATGCCCCGACTAGCTGATATACTCCCATACAATAATGTAGCCACAGTTTAGGTTTTTTCATTGAGGCAGCGAAATGAAAGCAACGATTAGCATACCTACGCGACGCTACAGTTTGTGCCCGATCATGAATCTTAATAGAAATCAGTGATAATTAATGATTTAGATTATGATTGGGACCTAATTAGATATGTAATAAACATTGGGTATGTTTGGATTGAGTTTTGAGAAGAATCCATGGAGGTTTGGATGAACAAAAATGGAAGAAAACGATTGGTAAATAACATAAGATGAAGTTCGCCAGAATCAAAACTGTGTCGTTTTGATGGACAAGCGAACCGGTTTTCCCCTGACCGAACCAGTTTAGTTTACTTGTTTGTCCAAAATATGAAATTGTAAATCTTTTCGTTATGATCGTGTGGGCACCAACTTTGTATTTTTTGATTTTTTTGAATTAGTTATGAATTTATTACGGAAGGGTGTCTGAGACTGAAATCTTTAATGGGAAATCAAATATGGATTATTTAAGGATGTCCGTAGATGAGTGTAAGAATCTAGAAAATATTGAGGAACATTATTTATACCCTGGAAGTAGATGGGATTGAATTTAGGGTATGGATTTAGCAGTATTTAGGATGAACAACTCTTAAAAATATACGACCGAATTCGAATAGGAATTTCGAATGAAATTAGGATACAGGATGGATTGAATTGTCATTAATATCTTGAATAAAAATATGTTGTGATATATATAAATGTAATTTAATACTTATGGAACTATGAGTCAGAAAATAGACTCGGAAATTGGGCTAGTGCTATGGGAGTTAGGCACGAGTTATCCAGATTTGTTTTAATTATATATATACGTAAATAGAGATCGTATATATATTTATCAAGGTTCTAAAAACTGTGGGGCATGACCAAGGCGTGAAGGCCAAACCTTAAGCCTTAGAAGCCTAGGCGGGCCTTAGGCGTAAAAAGGCGTTTAAGCCTTTTTTTAATATATTTTAATATTTTCTTAACTATGACAAGGATATTAAAAATACTGAAATGGTACATACATTAAAAATATGTCTGAATATTTGTAAATTAAAATACTAAGAAAAACTCACATTTTTTAACGCCTTACTTAAAAAAAACTCGCATTTTTTCATGCCTTACCCCCCAAAAATGCGCGTTTTTTCATGCCTTACACCAAAAAATGTTGACCATCCTTGACCACGCCTTAATCCACACCTAGGGCCAAAACTTACCGTATCTAAAAAGCCCCGCGCCTAGGCGTGTCTTGACACCATCTATGTGCATTTTTAGAACACTAATATTTATGTGTTATTTATAAATATTGGTGTGCATGATATTTATGTGAATACATACCCTCTAGTGTTATCATTGGATGTTGCGCGATGTGGGTGAATCCTATGGCTAGTGAATGAAGGGAGAGTATAACCCCCAAGGTCATAGCATTAGACACTTTATTGTGTGGTTATTTTCGAGGTGAGACGCTTTGGGTATGATTCGATCTTACTCTAGGGGAACTCTTACTCCAATACACTTATGATTTTATTACCTAATTCGGTGAGAGTTAATCATCTTGTGGTATTAGCGTTGGATTGAGTATACCTGGGATGATTACATTTTAATGAAAGCATCCGGTGAGCTATTACTCTGGAGGATGGTTATTATACGCGACATATGTGTGATTGTTTTAGTATACTAGTACGTATTTAATACAATAAATTATTATATTCGGGTTAAATACAAGAAATGTGAATGTGTTACATATATAACTAGTGTGAATGTTAGATAATCAATTAGAGTGGAAATGATTAATAAATTAATGAGTAGAAAGGCTTATGAATTTAAGTTAAGAACTACTCGGGTTAGATTAATGTGTTGGAGGATTGGTAACAAGGCTAGTAGGTGGGGAAGTATAACTATTTGGGTTAGGAGACAAGTGATAGGTGTGCACAATAGTTGAGAGGTGAGTAATCTCTCAAGAGAGTGTGGCACCAACTTAAATATGGAAAGTGTTCATGCATATTTAGTTATTTCAATTTAATTGCTTGCTAAATATTTTCAAAAGGTTTTGGTGACCCGTGTCAAAAATATTTTTCAAATAATTTTAGGTGTCCAGCCACAGGGACGCCGAACTTGATAATTCATTCCAGGGATGCATAGCTACAACACGTGTGGATGCACGTTGGACTTGATTAGACTCTTCGATTATTGATTCATATATTATGATTTTCATTCTAGTATTTCATTTGGGCATGTTGCCTCCTCAGTTGAGACATTCATTAAGTTTTATTTTGTTAAACTCTGTATTTTGATTCAGTTTCATTTTAGTAGACTTATGGTTTGGATGATTCATTTTGGGAACCGATGGTTTATTCGGTATTTATCATTTATATTTTATCATGTGATGTTTCATACTTTTTATGACTTATGTGGATGAGTTGTAATTATTTTATTTCCGTATGTTGTTTTGTTAATGAGAGATAAAATTTGGCACCGACTTGTTTTAATATAGGTGGTTAGTGATTTAAAAAGTTTTTCGACATTGATGGTAAGAATGAACTAAATGAGATTCTTGGTTATTTTAATAAAGGACTAATCACCCGTGGTTAGAATAGGCGGAGTGTCACAACAATGTTTTGGGATACATTCGTCGAAGAATACAGTCCATCCAAGGGTATCACTAAACTTCGTACGGGAGGCAGCCTACAATGCCGGGAAAATATTTATGTATAATGTCAGCGCGAATTTGAATTTTATCGTCAAGTACAACCAAATACTTGTCATCATTCATCATCACCATAGGATCCCTACTGATGGCATACCTGGGAAATGGTTTATTAGGACAACAATCAAATGAAAATTAATATTTTATTACGACAATATTTATAATCATTTTTTTTAGAAAAAAAATTTACCGGTCAAAATTGTAAAATCATATAGAGTTATGGCCAATTCCCCGTCGAAAAGTTGGAACGTCTTGGTTGTGTTCCACCAGCGTTCACCGGGCGCTTGTACAAGCTCATAACTTGTCTTTGGAATTTGAGCATTCAAAAGTGTTCCTCTACCGCTACGATGTATTAAATTAATTACATCGGGTTGCTCCTTAAAATGTTTGTAGGTGATTGTAAGACTTTGTCAATTACCTCGCATTTTAATTGTGTTGCCATTTGTGGTCGTATTCGGAGATGCATTGATGTGGTAATGGTCGTGAACAACGTGCCTATAGTTTTTAAATACTATAGGTCACTCGAATACATGATTTTCAGGCTCGGCTCATTCATCACATTTGTTTCGACTCTTTCTTAAACCGACAGTGCCTCTTATTCTTTATTCAAACACCTCAATTTTTACTATTGCAATGTCATGTCCAATTAAAAAAAATAATAAAATAAAAAAAATAAAAATACCACTCAGTTAGTTTAATAATATCAGAGCAAATAAGATTTAAATAAATTAACTACATTTAAAATACCACTCATCTAGATTAGCAATATGCCAATAAAATAATAAAATTAAATTAAAATACTATCAACCAACTTTAAATGTATGAATATTTTTAAAGGAATACTCACCTTATTTTACCATGTATGAGGAAATTATATATAATTTTTAATGTAATTTTGGCTAACATTTTATTTTTTTGAATAACTAATAGTGGCTAAAACAATTTGTTGCAACAAAAATCAATGGCTAAAAAAACTAATGACTAAAAAAATAAAGACTAACAAATATATCCTATACAAAAATTAATGAATAAAAATTAACTCGCCAAATAGAAAGCAGTGAAGTTGAACTTCTTGTGATCAATATGGGTGGATGAAAGAAAGGAACGAATGAGGTTAAATTCTATAGGGGTGAAAAATTTATTAGGTTAGTTGGTTGGTTCATAGGTGGCATAATTAATTGGGATGTTTACTTTTTTTGGTGAGAAAAGGAAATTAGATTAAATAAACAACCAAAGTGTCCAGGATAGTACAACTAAGCAACATAAGGCACATCGCGAAAACATAAATATCCTAACAAACTCCACACAGAGAGAATAAGTATGATTAATTCGAACCGGAGTCCTCGAGTTGATTCTTGTTTTCTTCCTCACCGATTATCTCTCTTAGCTGGTCCTGGGGGTCCACCAATATGAAAAAATCTTCACCCATGATTTTGCAAAATTGGCTTACCAGTCCGTTCATGAGTTTTCCTCTCTTGGAATTAAGTTCACACTAATATTCATCTACGTCTTCATATCTCTACAGTCAAGGATGATGGATGAATGCGTGTGATTAAACCAATTCCCCTTATTAATCATCTTCACCGCTGTCTTGCAATCTGATTCCAGGCTGATATTCTTCCACCCCTATCTCTAACTATGATCAAATCATAGAAAATGCCTTCAAGATCAGAACGGAGAGGAGGAGCCCCAATGATTTTCCCAAAAAAGCCCGCGATCCACTCACCCCTCTAGTCACGCACAATGCCTATAAAAGAGCCCACACTGGTGTTATTATCCCATACTCCATATGTGTTGATCTTCAAGATACCTATATAAGGACACAACCACAAAGTCAACGAAGAAATACTAGGCCCCTATTAGTGTATGCATGAATAACCTCATATGCATAGTTTACACTGAACTTTTCAATCATTGTAGGCGGGGAATATTTAGCCTCAAAAATTCGGAGATTCCTAGCTTTCCAAAGATGTCAAAGAGTGGAGATAAAAAAAATATCATGCTTGTTACACAAAACATTTTTAGTGATCCATTCTCCAAATCTCTATGTACACTCACTAGACAGAGTCACCCAACGTCGCATAAGATCCCAAATTTCCTTTGCAATGGCACACTCGCAAAACCCATGCCCTATATCCTCAATTTTACCTTAAGTGTTGAACCCCAGATCATTGGTCATATTTCTAGTCCAACGAAGTTGGTTAGTAAGAAGCATTCCATGAAGGATGGTCCACAATAAGGTTTTCAATTTTGAGGTGTTTTTCTTTTTCAATATGAGATTCCACTAGTTATGCTAAGGCACATTGAGATCTCTACCCACCAACAGTCTATAACAATAATTAATAGTAAATTTACCATTCGATCTAGGTGTCCATATAGGTCTTTAAACCCGAGTGATAATCCTAGAGATATTCGTGTTAAGAACAACACTAGTCTACGTGGGGTGAATCCAGTGGTGAAGGTCCTAGTGACCCTGATGGTCCATCAGAACCTCCACTCTCGTGTCCTCTCTAGCATTGATCCCTCGGTGTGGCTTGATGATATTGTCTACGCACCACCAATACTTATAGTGGTTAATGGCATTACCTTTTTACAATGTTCCACTTGATATTTTTATTATGGGTCGCCTTATTCTTGAAGATTCCCCACCAGATGTAGGAGGCCTTATTCTTCCTGGCCCACGTTCTAGGGTTTGGGTTCTTAGCATATTTGTTTCTTATGACTTTGACCTAAAGATTGTTATCATCATTCATGAGTATCCACCCTAGTTTAGACATGGTGGCCATATTATTCAGCGTGACTTTCCTAATTCCCAGCCCTCCTTGGCATTTAGGTCCACAAACAATGTCCGATTTCATAAGGTGGACATTTTTTTCAGTGTCATTATCTCCTCAGAGGAAGTTTCAATTTATCCCATCAATCTCCTTACAAACATTAATCAGGAAGTGAATGACATGCATATTGTAACTCGGAATGGCGGATGTGGGGTCTTGGATGAGCGTCGCTCTTTCGGCCATGGATAGTAGATTAAAATTCCACCCCATAAGCTTTCTCTTCATTTTATCAAGGATGTCCGTGAATGTACTTTTGCACACTCGCCCGTTAATGAGCGGGGTGCTCAAATATTTCTCGAGATAACTAGTAAGACTCATACCACATATGTTAGCAAGATCAAGAGCCTTCCTCTTAGTGACATTGGGGGACCTAAAAAATTTTGACTTGGAGAAGTTAATAGTTTTTCCTGAGATATGACAGAAATCTTTCAGTGACTCCATAATCGAATAGCATGCAGAGCTGGAAGCCTCGATGAATAGAATCAAATCTCCTATAAAGAATAGATGGGAAATAAGAGGGATCCCATGATAGGATTTTAATCCTTTCCATTCTTTACAATCAACTTTCCTCACAATGTTGCATGAAAGGTATTCCATACATATGACAAAACGGTAAGGAGATAACGGGTCCCCTTGGCGCAAACCCCTAGTAGGTTTAAAGTAAGGAAGGGGGTCTCCGTTCCATAAGATGGATGTACTAGTGGATGTGACACAACTTATGATGAGATCAATCAAGTTATCACTAAAATTGAAGGCGAGGAGGACCTTTTTAAAAAAAATCCAGCTAATTTTATCGTAGGCCTTCTCTAAGTCAAATTTGAAAATGATCCCACTCGTTTTACCTTTTTTGTCTTGGAGGGAGTGGAGGATTCATTAGGTGATAATGATGTTTTCCATGGTCGGGCTGATGACTTTCATAAGAATGGGTCTGATTCTATTCACAATCACCTTGAATAAAATTTTATACATGATATTGCAGAGGGTAATGGGTCGAAACTGGCTAATTGTCTTCGAGTTATTGATTTTGGGAATGAGAGTAATGTCATTCTTGTTCATATGATCAGGCACAAATCCCTCAATAAAACTTTATTTTATCACATCCTCAAGGCTCGAGGCAACGGTGTCCCAATAATTTTGGAAGAGCATGGGTTGGAAGCCATCAGGCCCGAGATCTTTAAAGGGTTTCATAGTAAAAGCAGCTCTTTTAATTTCATATTCCCTGACCTCGTAGTTGAGTCTCAAATTATCCTTGTTAATAATTTTAGTAAGTAATAAAGGGTCAAAAATATCCGCACTATCGATAAGGTTAGGCTCCGGAAATAACTTCTCGAAATAGTCACTTATGTGATTTCCTAAAATTTTTTGATCGTCAGACCACTCGCCACCAATAAACAACCAATTGATTTTATTTCTGCTTCTCTTAATAATGGTAGATATGTGAATTTGTTTTTGATCTTGTCTCCTTCCATTAGCCATTGTACTCTCAATTTTTGTTTCCAGAAAATTTCCTCCCCACGAAGGATATTATTATACTCTTCCCTAAGGTCAATCTCTAAATAGTCCAAGTATGCAATAATTTCTATTGTTGAGTCATTTGGATCCCTTTAAGTCTATTTAGAAGTCGTCTTTTTCTTTAAAAAATATTACTACAAACATTTTTGTTCTAAAACATGGCATTTTGAGCAACTAAATTGATATTATATTTAATATTATGAGATGTTTGCCAACAAGCTTTAATAAGCTAGTCAAAATCTGCCCTCTTAAACTAACTACCAAGGAGTCTAAAAGGTTTATTAGGAGACTTAGGAGCTAGTTTACCATCCGTGAAGATGAGAACAGGGCTATGGTCTAAGGCCGTTTTTGGCAAAACTGTCCACTAATGCTTTTGGGAACTTAATTCGCCAATCTGCATTAGCCATAGATCTGCCAAGTTTCACCATAGAATTAGCGAAACCCCAATGACTATTGGTCCAAGTGAGTCTCGGCCCCGTGCTTCTAATTTATGAGAGTTTTCATCTGTCAATATTCCTAGAAAAAGTAGAATAATTGCTATTTTCCTGTGAATTGGTAAAGCTTTTTTGCAACTGTCAAGATGGTTGTTAAAGTCTCCCGCGACCAGCCAAGGGATGTTAGATTGGTCGAAAAGGATGCAAAGGTTCTCCCACATTTTCCTTTTAAGAATAAGGAGCGAACTCGCATAAGCTGCCATGAGAATCCAATCATCATAGTTTTTCCTCGTAATAAGGAGGTGTATGGCTTCCTTGGACACTGCGATAGGTTGAATAGAGACAGAGGGTTCCTTCCAGAGTACCCAAATGCCGCCAGCCCGTCTATTTGGGTCTTATTTTTTGTTCTTGTTGAAACCTAATTCTTCGAAGCTAGCTTCCATATGGGAATTTGGGCTTCCAGAATAACAAACTTCAAGAGCATACATGTTTAATTCAATCAAGGTGGATTTTAGTAAGGGTTTACCTGCACCCCTAACGTTCCACTCGAGTAATTTCATTAAGGAATAACTTACGATGTAGATGTAATGGGTTGGATTCAGGCCATCGAAGTTGGTTCTTCACTATTATTACTATTCACATTATTGACGTAATCTTTACCGCTACTTTCTGGTCCTTTCGTAACTGGTATGAACTTACATGTATTCTCAGACGGATTTGGGAAAATTTCCATAGTATTTTTACCACTACAGCTTCGTCCATTATAGTTTCCACTAGAAAGTTTCCCTCCTTGTTCTGTAGTTCTTTTTGTATTATTTGGGTGTCCCCTATCATGGCTAGAGGTATCTGGTCTAACCCCCTGTATGTCTCCATTGTGATTTAAAGTATGTTTGGGTAGCAAATCATTTTCTAAATCAGGTTGTAGTGATTTTTCTTTTGTCGTTAGTCTATTGAGATTTGAGAGTTGTGAGACTTCTAGGGGCTGGGAGTTAACATGGGGGTTTTTAAGCAAAATATTGCCCGCGTTACTATTTTCCAAATCCGACATATTTAGGTTACCTGTTATACTTGGTGGGAAATGTAGCTTCTCAGAATTATTTTTGCAAGTTGCCTCGACGTGGCTACTGTCTGGTGGTTGGCCTATGTTTTCATTTTTTTTCCAACGTAGTTGTCGCCCTAATAGTTGTTTCGTGTGACTCGCGAAGATCTTACAATCTTTCATTTTTATTCGTTATTGCACTATTAAATAAAGTTGTCCATTCCTTCCCGTTTGCAGTATGGGTCGTACCCTTAATAGCCCCCTCAATTCTTTTATTTTTAGTTCCACACAAGTTTTGAGCCACTCCACCCAGCTTTCTCACAGCTATGCTATTTTATCCCTTATCATTTAACACATTAAATCGATTGTACTGCCTCTAATTTCACTGAAGCCCAACGTTCTGTGAGCTACCATAGCTGTTAGTACTTACTGTTTGTTTTTGGTTATTGTGATGTAATAACATCCAAGGGTCGAAATCCGCACTGTTTTTAGTATCAGGTTTTCTCCTAGGTTCATTATTTTTTTCAGAATAGGTACTATCCATTGCATTTCTACCGTTTGGAGTTCCTCTATCCATAATACGGTTGTTTTCCAATTTGTTTGTCGGACTACAAGTTGAATACTCATTACAGTATATTATGCTAATGGTCATGACCAAATACCCTGACCAGTACTGTAGGTCGCGGCCAAGGGCCGTGACCATTACTAACGTGACCAATTTCAAGGGTCACAGCCCAAAGCCATGACCAAACGAAGGGTCACGGCCTTCTAGGGTCACAAAAATTGGTCGCAGCCTAGAGCCGTGACCCATACTCTCTCCTGGTCACGGTCATTGACTGTGACCCATCCTTTGATTTATTTAAATGGTCACAACTCTGGTCACGGTCCCTGGTCATGAACCATCCCTTAATTTATTCAAATCGTCATGACTTTGGTCACGGTCTATAGTCGTGGCCCATCCTTCACAATATGAAATGGTCACGACTTAAAGTCGTGACCCCTTGGTTGACCTTCCCAAGTTAGTCATGACCCTGGGCCATGACTATAATTATTCATGACAAAAAAATTACAGGTGGTCATGGACTTAGGCCGTGAGCATTTTTAACTATATTTAAAAATTATATATTTTTGGCAGAATTTTGGATATTCGTAAATTATCACCGTGCTCTCAAATCGGGGGTCCCGTCACCATGAGATCAATTCCTACGAGTTGCATTGGTCCCGTTCGAGGTGTTGGGGCCGTTCGCGGGGTCGTTTGGGGGGTGTTTCGGGTTTTTCCCCTCTAAGGACAAGTTTTCAAGCCTAAGTGTGGATATTCACAAATTATTGTCGTGCTCTCAAACCAGGGGTCCCTTGACCACACGGTTAGTTTCAACGACTTGCATTGGTCCCGTTCGAGGGGTTAGGGATGCTCACAGGGCCGTTTGGGGGGTGCTTCGCGATTTTTCCCTTTAACGACATGTTTTAAGGCCTAAGTGTGGATATTCATAAATTATTGTTGTGCTCTCAAATCGGGGGCCTGTGACCATGCAGCCAGTTCCTATGAGTTGCATTGGTCCTGTGCGAGGTGTTGGGGCCTCTCACGGGGCCGCTAGGGGGTGTTTCGCAGTTTTGCCCGCTAACGCAATGTTTATGTTTTCAAGCCTAAGTGTGGATATTCGTAAATTATCACCGTGCTCTTAACCTGGGGGGTCCCATGACCACGCGGTCAGTTCCTACGAGTTGCATTGATCCCGTGCGAGGTGTTGGGGTTCTTACGGGGACATTTGGGGGAAGTTTCGTGGTTTTTCCCTCTAATGGCTTGTTTTCAAGCCTAAGTGTGGATATTCCCAAATTATCACCGTGATCTCAAACTAGGGGTCCCGTGACAACGTGGTCAGTTCCAACGAGTTGCATTGGTCCCGTGTGAGGTGTTGGTACTGCTCATGTGGCCGTTTGGGGGACGTTTAGGGATTTTTCCCTTTAACGACATGTTTATGTTTCCAAGCCTAAGTGTGGATATTCAAAAATTATCGCAGTGCTCTCAAACCAGGGTAATGTGACCATGCGGCCAATTCCGACGAGTTTCATTAGTCCCGTGCGAGGTGTTGGGACCGTTTCGGGTGTGGGTGGGGGTGGGTGGGTGGTTGGGTGTTTCGGGGTTTTACCCTCTAACAACATGTTTTCTAGCATAAGTGTGGATATTCGTAAATTATTATTGTTCTCTCAAACCAGGGGTCTCGTGACCACGCGGTCATTTCATACGAGTTGCATTGGTCCCGTGTGAGGTGATGGGGCCGCTCACGGGGTCGTTGGGGGGGAGGGGGTAGGGTTTTGCCCTCTAATGGCAAGTTTATGTTTTCAGGCATAAGTGTGGATATTCAGAAATTATCATCATTCTCTCAAACTGGGGTTCCTGTGACCGCGCGATGAGTTTCTATGAGTGCACTGGTCCCGTGCGAGGTTTTTGGGTAGCTCACGGGATCATTTGGCAGGTGTTTCGGGTTTTTTCCCTCTAATGAAATATTTTTAATCCTAGGTGTGGATATTCTCAAATTATCATCATGCTCTCTAACAGGGGGTCCCGTGACCACACAGTCAGTTCCTACGAGTTGCATTGGTCCCACGCGAGGTGTTAGGCCACTCACGCAGTTTTGCCCGCTAGCGCCATGTTTATGTTTTCAAGCCTAAGTGTGGATATTCACAAATTATCTCCTTTCACTCAAACTGGGGGTCCCATGACCACGCATCCAGTTCCTATGAGTTGTATTGGTCCCGTGCGAGGTGTTGGGGCCGCTCACGGGGCCGTTTTGGGGTGTTTCGGGTTTTTTTCCTCTAACGACTTGTTTTCAAGCCTAAGTGTGGATATTCGTAAATTATCGTCATGTTCTCAAATCGGGGGCTCGTGACCATGCCGTCAGTTCCTACGAGTTGCATTGGTCCTGTGCGAGGAGTTGGTGCCACCCATAGGGCATCCAGTGACCACGCGATCAGTTCGTGCAGGATACATTGGTCCCGTGCGAAGTGTTGGCGCCACCCATAGGGCCGTTTGGGGGGTGTTACGGGGTTTCTCGCTCTAACAACATGTTTTCTAGCCTAGGTGTGGGCATTCTGAAATATGGGTCGTGCTCTCAAACCGAGGGTCCCATAACCAAGCGATCATTCCTAGGAGTTTCTTTAGTCTCGAGCGAGGTGTTGGGGCCCCTCATGGGGCCGTTTGGGATGTGTTTCGCGATTTTTCCTGCTAACGCCATGTTTATGTTTTTAAACCTAAGTGTGGATATTCAGAAATTATCATTATGCACTCCAATCGGTAGTCCCGTGACCACGCGGTCGGTTTGTGAGGGCTACTTTAGACCTGTGCGAGGTGTTGGCACCACCCACGAGGCCATTTGACGGGTGTTACGGGGTTTCACCCTCTAACGATATGTTTTCAAGTCTAAGTGTGAGAAATTTGAAATATTGGTCGTGCTCTAAAATCGGGGGTCCCATGACCACGCAGTTAGTTCCTTCGAGTTGCATTAGTCCCGTGCAAGGTGTTGACACTGCTCACAGGGCTAGTTTGGGGGTGTTTCGCGGTTTTGCCCGCTAATGCCATGTTTACCCTTTTAAGCCTAAGTGTTGATATTGGAAAATTATCGTCGTGTTCTCAAATTGGGAATCTCGTGACCACGCTATCAATTAGTGTAGGCTACGTTGGTCCCGAGTGAGGTGCTGGTGCTGCCTACGGGGCCATTTGGGGGGTGTTACGGGGTTTCACCCTCTAACGACATGTTTTCAACCCTAAGTGTGGGCATTATGAAATATGGGTCATGCTCTCAAACTGGGGGTCCTATGACCACACGGTCAGTTCTTACGAGTTGCATTGGTCCCGTACGAGATGTTGGTGCTACTCACGGGGCCGTTTGGGGGGTGTTTCACAATTTTTTTCCTGCTAAAGCCATTTTTATGTTTTTAAGCCTAAGATTGGATATTCACAAATTATCATCGTGTTCTCAAACCAGGGGACCCGTGACCAATAGGTCGGTTTGTGTGGGCTACGTTGGTCCTGTGTGAGGTGTTAGCATCGCCCATGGGGCCGTTTGGGGGGTGGGGGTGTTATGGGGTTTTTCCTTCTAACAACTTCTTTTCAAGCCTAAGTGTGGCGGTTCTGAATATGGGCCATGATCTCAAATCGGGGGTCCCGTGACCATGCGGTCAGTTACTACGAGTTGCATTGGTCCCGTATGAGGTGTTGGCACAGCTAACGGGGTTGTTTAGGTGTTGTTTCACATTTTTTTCCCACTAACGACATGTTTATATTTTTAAGCCAAAGTGTGAATATTCACAAATTATCATCGTGATCTCAAAACGGGGGGCCATGACCCGCGGTCGATTCATACAACTACGTTGGTCCCGTACGTGGTGTTGGCACTGCCCACGGGGCCATTTGGGGTGTGTTACGGGGTTTCTCCCTCTAACGACATGTTTTTAAGCCTAAGTGTGCGCATTCTGAAATATGGGTTGCACGGTCAGTTCCTACAAGTTGCATTGGTTCCATGTGAGATGTTGGCGCCTCCCACAGGGACATTTTGGGGGTGTTTCGCGATTTCGCCTGCTAACGACAAGTTTATGTTTTTAAACCCAAGTGTGGATATTCTTAAATTATCGTCGTGGTCTCAAAACGGGGGTCCCGTGACCTCGCCATATGTTCCTCCGAGTTACATTGGACATGTGCTCGGTGATCGCACCCCTCAAGGGGCGGCTTGGGGGTACTTTCGGTTTTCGCCCTCTAACGGCATGTTTTCAATCTTAGGTGTAGACATTTTCAAATTATTGTCATATTCTCAAACCGAGGGTCCCGTGACCACGCGATTGGTCCCTGCAAGTTACAATGGTACCATGCGAAGTGTTTGTGCCTCTCACGTGGCCACTTGGGGCCGTTTTGGTTTTTCTACTTCTAATGGCATGTTTTAAGCCTAAGTCTATATATTTTAAAATTATCATCATATTCTCAAATTGGGGGTCCCATGACCATGGGATCGGTTCCTACGAGTTACGTTGGTCCCGTGCAAGGTTTTTGAGCCTCAAACAGGGGAGTTTGGGGGATGCTTTGGGTTTTTGACCTCTAAAGTCATGTTTGGCAAGAAAATCGGCCTTTCCTGGCCTTGCCAAATGCTGCATGTTGTAGTGCTCCTTGAATTTGTTCTGGAAACGAGTCTTGGATAATATGTTACGTTTTCACATTTGGAGTTTGATAAATTATTCCAAAAGAGGTGCAGGGAACTCAACATTAGAAAAGAGGTGCAAGTAACTCAACATTACAAGGTGGCCTCATAGGAAGATTAAGAGCTTGACAACCCTCCTAATCCTATTTTTTAAGGTTACAAGGTGGCCTCATAGGTAACTCAACTTATCTTCAGGAGACGAAGGAGGAGGAAGTAGTTTCTACTGAGCTGGCTCGATAATAGCTCCACCATTTTGAATAATTTGTAGTAGCAACCCGACCCCACCGTTATGGAAAATTTGTAGTAGCATCCCGGACCTTTGCAACATTCCCCTTTTATGATTGTTAAACTCCTCTAAAAAGCATAGGTATGGGTTGCTACAAGAAATTATTCATAACGGTGGGACTATGATGCTATTACAAATTGTTTAAAATGGTGGGACTATTGTCGAGCCAACTCAGTAGAAACTTCTTCCTCCTCCTTTGTCTCCTAAACATATGTTGAGTTCCCTGTGAGGCCTCCTTGTAACATTACGAAAGAGGTACAAGGAACTCAACATTACAAGGTGGCCTTACAAGAAGATTAAGATGTTGGCAATGGTCAATGAGGATTATCAAGCTCTTAATCTTCCTGAGGGTTATCAAGCTCCTAATCTTCCTGTAAGGCCAGCTTGTAATGTTGAATTCCCTGGACGTCCTTTGTAATGTTGAGTTCCCTGCACCTCTTTTGGAATACTCTATCAAACTCCAAATGGTAAAACGCAATATATTATCCGGGACTCCTTTCCAGAACAATTTCAAGCAGCTATACAACACGCTTCATTTGGCACGTCCGGGAAAGGCAAATTTTCTTTCCAAACATGGCTTTAGAGGGTGAAAACCCAAATCATCCCCCAAACTTCCCCGTAAGAGGTGCAAACACCTCGCACGGGACCATTGTAACTCGCAGGAACCGATCGGGTGGTCACGGCCAAACCAAACCGAACCAAACCAATAATTATCCCGTACTCCTTCTATCATATAAAATATTTGAAACATAATGCATATCAATTATATAACTACTTCAGTTAAAGTAAAGAGCCCTGATTCCTGCGAGCTAAGAAGGCCATTAAATAGAGTCTTTTGAATGTGTGATTAGACCAAATTGATCCGGGAGCCCCAAACGTACTCTTTTAAATGTACATTTGTTGATTAGTTTCTTTAATACATTTTTCATAAAATCAAGCTAATTTAACTTCATTCTATGAGCAATGCATCAATCAAACTGATCAACAAATATATATGTACAGGAACATGTGGAAATTGAGTTGGGTTAATTTGATCCAATCACAAACTCAAATGACTCTATTCTCAACCCGAGCATCTTGTGAAAGTAATTAAACATTTGACTAAGCATAACATATTATCGAAAGTTAACTTACATAAATCATATTAAACATTCGTAAAAGTAACTAAACATTCATACATAAAAGTAAAGCGCTAATACAATGTCAATATCATATCAGGATACAAATAAGTTCGATAAGGATAATATAATATTTTGATACTCAATCTTCCTCTAAATCAACTAAAAGATCCTTTAAATTAGGGTTGTTATCAAGAGTTGACTGGAACTCTTTTGAAGCCTTTAATGCATCCACTTCAGTAGTCATACCCTTTTGTGCATGCTCAACAACACACCAATTGCCATCGTTTATGCATAATATAAAAGTTCAATATGTATTTATAAAAATAGATGCATAATTTCAAAGTTCAATATATATTATAACTAACAAAATAAAATTTTTGACCATATATTATAATTTATCTTTTCATGGTAAGACTTTAATAAAAGTTCAATGTGTCTGATCTCCATCCAGTCGGGATTTGGTTTTAAAAACCTATATATTTTTGCATGTGGCCAATTATAAGGAAGCATATTTATAATGGATGCATATATGTCAGCGACATGAACTCGAAATCTCATCCTCTTCAGCTTATTGGCAAGATCGAGTTTGACATGTATATGTCGCGAGACATCACAGTCTTCATCAATTCCCTTTGTACATAATTCTATCCATAATGGGTGAATTTTTTTTTGCCTTCTCTAGCAGCGTAAGGAAGGTCAGTGCTCTATCGGGATTATGTACGCGAAATATATATTATACAGCTTCATCACAGCATCCTGGTAGGGAAAACATAATATCGTTGAATACGTACTCTTGTTGGAGATGAACTCCACGATTTACAAGGTAGTTAAATTGTTAAATCTTTCTATTCCCATACTAATCAACCAGAGTACCCACTTTATACTACATCAAAACTGCTTATTTGTTATGGTAAAAAACCTTGACAAGTCAAACTTGTCACGGTCTTTGACCGTGATAAGTCTTGGTGTGAGAGTTGAAATTTTCATGGTCAAAGACCATGACAAAATCTTTAGAGTTGTCACGAACTTGTCACTACCTTTGACCTTGACAAGTTTGTTATTGTCTTTGACCGTGATAAGTTCGTGATAACTTTCAAGAACTTGTCGCGGTCGTTGACCGTGACAAGTTTGTGATATTTTAAAACCTTGTCACAGTCTTTGATCGTGACAACTATGGGAAGAATTTAATAAAAATATGCTAGGCAGTATGGCCACTGCACTGCCCA
The DNA here is from genome assembly GCA_949130495.1 of Sambucus nigra. NCBI lineage: Eukaryota > Viridiplantae > Streptophyta > Magnoliopsida > Dipsacales > Adoxaceae > Sambucus > Sambucus nigra. Next base: position 466,758,297 of record OX422222.1, on the reverse strand, counting down.
ACAGTATATTTGTACCTGTTATAGAAAAATTGTACCTGTCCAAACAACATATATCCAAATAAAATAGAAATAATTTACCAAATCATGGAATATATAATCCATATACAAATAAAATAAAATACAAATATCCAATATCCAAACAAACATGTGCCAAATCAAAAAAATACAAATACAATCCAATATCCAAATAAAATAAATAAAATTAATGTCATGGCATAGAAACTAGAACAGGTCGGAGGAGGAAGGAAGGCCAAATGCTATACGCATTGATACACCCCTATATATGTATCACATCGCATTATTCGCGCAACCACATAGATGAGTTCTCCTTTTTGGACACCAAATGCGTGACGAGCACCATGGCCTCAATGTCTTGGAGGGACGTCCATAAACCGGCATACCCGGGAGGGAGCCCGAGTCCCTTAACCCCCTTGTTGTCTGTTTTCCATAATATATTTTGAGTACAAACATGCTCGGCGAACCTATTATGGACATAAGCCACTCAGTCACGATGGGAAATTAATCATATGGCGGCAAGTCCGTGCATCTCGGTGATGAAGTATTACATCCTCACCCTCATCCTCATCTACCTATACCTCGACCTCCTTATACTTCTCCTTCCCCTTTCCCTTTCCCTTGACTTTGTTGGAGGTGGACCTCAACTGATGCTTCATGAAGGAATACATATCTAGGACCGTCGCCTCCAACCTTGATAGCTTCTCGTCATGCGTGTCCACCTTATGACCCAACCCAGTGTTTCTCGTCCCCATTCCCATGATCCTAGACTTCCCCACCCACAATCTCACCCCCTAGTCCTCCCCTTGTGATCCACCTCGAGCACTTGGCTGAGTGCGTCCATAGCCGAAGATGTCTTGTTGGCATCAGACTACAACTCATGCACTTCCTTAAGTTTTGCATGAAACGACAAAAAGCACACGATCAGTTAATTAAGTAGATACAAAAACTATTACGTAATTAAAAAAATTAAACATTTTTAACTTACAATCGTGGCGGTGATGTTCGGGAACACCTCCTTGTCCTTGCCCTTCTTTGTCCAAATTACCACATAGACATTGAGTCTATGTGGCCTACCTCCCGGGCCAATCCCCGTCTCCTAAAATAAAATAATGCAGAATAACATAAAACTAAAATGAAAGAAAAATAAAAAATAGCCATCATGTGCTCCACCTCGGGTTAAGGCGTTCGCCCGGAGTAGTGCACGTCCAATTTTTTTGCCTGGTTATCCCTCCCCGATTGGCGAGATGCCAATTGTTGCTCATCGATCTCATTGTCGACAAACCTTTGCCACTGTGCCAATGAGATCGGCTCCTTAGGGGGGACGGTTTCACGTACTATCATAATGGACTCTTGGGTCTTCCCGAAGTACCTTGCTCGCAAATTCTTCTTCCTCGTCTTATATTGATCCCTCAATTGTTCTAACGTGTTGTCATAGAGGTGTGGGGGCAGGCCAAATTATTCTTGTCAAATAAATACACACTAAAAATAAAGTTAGTGTTAGTTGCTTATAAATATAAATATAAATAAGAATATAAATTGAAATTGAAATATAAATATAAATACAGTACATGTAGTATGCCCAGATAGCCAGCTTGAGCTCATTTAGCACAAGTCTCCAATCAGTGAACCCCTGGGCGATGATCGTCTTGAGAAACTCTAGGTCTATAGCCATTAATGTCGTCTTAGTCTCGAAGATAGATCCCAACCAGCCCCATTTTAGGGGCCGATGAGCCCTTGTCGCCTCTACTACTGCCATGCCCTGAAGGCATTTTCTGTAATAATTATGGGTAGTTAGTAGAAGATAAAAAATGTTGTTATTAGTAGAAGAATACAATAGCATTAAACTAATTAAGAATTAAATCATTAGTTGAAGAATACAATAGCATTAGTGGAGGAATACAAGATAACGACATTATTAATCTAAATATTGTATCAATATCGACATTAATGCTTAAGAATTAAATCTAAATATTACATGCAATAAAACTGATCAAGTATGAATGAATTAAAATCATTAAACTGATGTCCGATAATAATAAAACACTAGAATATAACTTGTAGTAAACTGATTGAGTACAAATCTAGTAAAACTTATTACAAATAAAAAAAATTGTTTCAAATTTGGGTTATCATAAAAAATGGATTGATATTCGGTAGGAGAAGCCAATTCATCCACACTACTGTTTAGACGCTTTTAGCACATGTAGGATGATTGACCAAGTCTCATTGTTGATATACTCTGAGTAAAACACTTTCTTGACCTTTTTAAAAGCACAAACAAACGGCTCATTGCTCACTTATTCGTTGCTCTTCAACTTAGAGAAGACAACCATGATCAAATTGGTGCCAGGATCAACTTTACAAGCATTTTCTTCCTCAACTCTTACCCAATCACAGTAAAATACAATCTCTTTAAATCTTACATAGTCCAATTCAAATATATTTTGAATTACACCACAGTAAGTCATTTCAGCTTCAACGAGGTTTTTATCTTTCGCGCTCGCTCGAAAGAAAGTAAGAGCCTTGTATGAAATGCTCGAATTCTTTATATTTGTACTTTCCTCACACTCCCTTGAACCAAATACGTAATCGTTCAATCAATACTTTTTGTACTCTTGTACCATGAACGAGGGTCGAGTGGCTAAACGAGCAAGCCTTAATGTCTCATCACCCATCTTTAAGAGCTGAGAATATAGATAAATTAATTAGGTTAGTTGTAAATATTTATTGTAACGTGACATTTAATAACAACCATTTTCATTATAATTACCTCGTGTGACAACCACAGCCTAAATTCGCCGTCTGATTGTGCCATTGCTTTTCGTCTTTTATTATTCTCGCCGACTTCATATTTTTTGCATAAAATTAATGTGATGAACGTATTGCAAAATTAATCATGTATAAAATATTCTAAAATAATATAAAAGTTAAAATAATTTAAACTTACCTTTTCCATTCTTCGACATATTCATGCGTGTCAAATAGATAACGAGCTACTTATTCATGTTGCAAACTCGTTAATTTCACTTATTTGCCCATCACATGACCACCCTCATCGACGAAATCATCAATGTCATCCAAGCTAGTCGAGTCAGGCATATATTCCCGAGTGTAGATTGATGACTGCACGGTGATATATTCCTCTACAATTGATCCTTTAATGTATCATGTATTCTTGACGTAATCTTTGAAAACTTTCATAAATCTTACATCCGACGATATCTAACTGGGCCGCAAAGAAGTGCCTCGTCGCATTGGTGTACAAACAAGGGAACACTTATGTCAAAGAATGATGGGGGAAAGTACTTCTCCAACATAAAATTCTCTTTGGACACCTCCAGTTTTGCAGCCACTATGTGTTCTCGATTGACTACCTTCTCGCATAAAAGTGAGAAAAAGATACTAATTTGTCTAATAGCCCTCCGCAGATCCTTATGCTTGGGTAAACAATGCTGAAACAATAAAGGAACCAATTGAAAGATCACATGCCAATCGTGGGACTTACACTTATGTAAATCATGGGTAGCATAATTCATAATCCTCTACAAGCTAGATGAAAAATTAGATGGAACCTTCAAATTACATATTGTGTCTAAAATCACCTTTCTTTTCGCTGTCATCAAAGTAAATGCACTAAGGAGAATTATTGTCCTTCCCCTACTATCTTCTTTCAATCCTAGTTTTTGCTTAAGTTTCAACGATTTAAGGTCTTTTCGTGCATTTTCTCCATCCTTCTAATGACCCCCAAGGCATGTGCCCAAAATATATTCAACGATGTTCTTCTCTGCTTGCATTACATTCAATACATGGCGCACCGAGTTATTCTTTCAATAAGGCAAGTCAAATAAAATTAACCTCCTAGACCATGCCTTTCTTGTCTCAGTTTCTTATGCTTGACATTCTTAAATTTAGGATTCTTACCTGTCATATTAGGGCCATAATAAAAAATATTAAATTTCAATTTCTGAAGCAAAAATTTTTCTCGGCAGTAGCCTATGTTCAACCCCCGCCGAATAAAAAATTAGAACCTTTCTCAAATATGAAACTATGATCAAGGGGTAAAAACCTCATATGGAAGTGGTATATATTTTTTGAGCTAGAGGAGAGACGAAGATATTCAGTCTCCTCTCCACAAGTAGGACACCCTAAATAACCATGCACTACACAACCGAATAATGTCCTATAATCTAGAAAATCATGAATTGCCCACATCAACATAGCTTTCAACGTAAACTCTAATTTTCTAAAAGAGTCAAATTTTTCACACCCTCTTCCCTCAAATCATTTAATTCTTCTACCAAAGGAGCCAGGTAGACATCGATGTCCTCACTTGGTGCCTTTGGCCCGGGTATTAACAAAGATATCTTCGAAAATTTAGGTCTCATACACTATTGAGGACGGAGGTTGAGTGGGGCTAAGATCACTAGCCATACACTCTGATTGGTTTCTTAGATTTTTAATTGAATTGAAACCATCTGTTGATATTGCCAAATGAATGTTACGTTATTCTCAAGAAAAATCAGGATACTCATAACTTATCCTCTTCCAAGCTGTAGAATCAATAGGATGGTGCATGAGATTATCACCTACTTGTGCCCTATCATGACAAGTCATTGCCTCCGATATCCATGGTACTATGAAAAACTTCTTTAATATAAGCTCAATGGGAAAGTATTTCAACACTTTTTGAGGCACTTATGAGCCCGCGCCTTCCTTGCCAATAGATTGGACATATCTAGGTTCATCGCATACCGGACACCAATCGATATTTTCATACTCCTTTCGGTATAGTATTCAGTCATACACACAAGCATGAATTGATTTATACTTCAATCCCAAACCTTTCAAACTGTTATTCGTAATAGGATAGCTATTTGGAAGCGTATTCTCCTTGGGTAGCAAGCCCTTCACCCAATTCATAATTCTTGTCACGCTATTTACAAATAAACAATATTGGGTCTTAAAACTATGCAAACCAACCATGGCATGTAAATTTGTTTGATCTTTCTCACAGCCAGAGTATAACGCCCGAGTTACCTTTAATTTTAAACTATGGTAGTCATCGTCAAGGTTTATCCTGATATCTTCATGTGCACCTGAATCTTGTACATCGTCAGTGAATTCATTCTTTTCCATTTCATGATCTCCATACGCGTCATCAACAAAATACTCTAACATATTATGATCTATGTTGTCCTCCTCCCCTTGTACATCTATCCTACTTTTTGAAGGTTGTTGTGAAGGTTGCTCGGGATAAAAGGAACTTTTGGTTCCCCGTGAAAACTTTAAATTCGATAACTATCTTGCATACCCCATCTTAACAAATGTAGTTCAACTGTTTTCCACTCAAACATCTTACCATTCTTACACCTAGGACATGGACACGAAAACTCTTTATCATTATGTCACCTCTTTTCGTATTTCACAAATTCATTAGCACCTCTGCGAAACGTATCCCTAATCTATTTGTCTCACCCATCCACTCTTTGTATTTAGAATATCCCATCATAGCTACTACAAATAATCACCTATTATGGGTAAGAAGCCTATATTCGTGAATTAGTATAAACAAAAGTGTGAACATTAGGGGGTGTGTTATATAAGAAGTTGAATTAATGTAAATTTAAATTAGAATACATGCAGGCATGCACCCACCAAAGCAAGTGTTATATAAGAAGTAGACTTAATATAAATTTACACATGGGCCATCAAATTCAAATTCAATTTAAATTTGAAATTGAAATTAAAATTCAATTTATAATATTAATTCATATTTCCTCCATCTCTTCTAAAGGGTGAGTGGTCCTATCCCATTAGAGACTACATATTTCTTTAATATACTTAACACTCATGCACATTGTTCCAATTTGATGAAAATTCAGCAGCATATCCCCATAGTTCTCCAAGTACACAACATTGATTCGTGAGTGTGAGTGTTATTTCAATTTATTAATTGAAATAACACTCACACTTGCCAATCTAGTATGTACCCGGAGAATATTAAGATACGACTGCAAAACTTCCTCCAAAAGTAACAAGTTTAAGCCAATAAGAATATTATTATATACAGAAATGATGCAGTCCCAAACTGTCCAAATGGGACAATTTGAGAGATCTCATTATAGGGTTAATAACTCTCGAATGGGTCTAAGGGCTATTTAATGCGTACGCATAAGAACTATAAGTTTAGTATATATGCGCACTATATGTAATTTCAAGTATGTTTCATTTAATTATGTCTTATCACAATTCGAGAGATTTCATTTAATTATGTAACTTAAAGTACGCATAAGAACTAGAACTTATACCAATTTATACTAATTTATACCATTTTTTACCAACATCAATACCAATTCAAATTGAATTTCAATTTATACCAATATCAATACCAATTCAAATCCAATTTTAATTTATAACCAATTTATAACAATTTATACCAATATCAATACCAATTCAAATTCAATTTCAATTTATACTAATTCAATTCAATTAAAATTGAAGATCAATTTAAATTCAATTCAATTTCAATTTGAATTTATAACCCTACCCCGTGGTATTCAAGAACTTGGCCCAAAAACCCAAAAATTGCATTGGCACAAAAACCCAAAAATTGGTACAATAGTACACTAATTATAACCCTACCCTGAAAATATTTGAAAACCACAACCCCCCACCCCCATTTAACTCCCCTCCCCCCACTGCCCCCCCCCCCCACCTACACACACCCACACACCCCCTACCCTTATCCCCACCCCGACTACCCCCCACCACCACACACACGGTTATACACACACACACACACATATATGCACACACAAGCTTACATACACACACACAAACATCCATATATACACACACACAATTGATAGAGAGAGAGAGAGAGAAAGAGAGAGAGAGAGAGAGAGAGAGAGAGAGAGAGAGAGAGAGAGAGGGAGGGAGAGGGAAAAGAAAACGATCTGAAAAAAGAGGCTGTAGGGTTTTTTAGTTGCTAAAGTTGTCACGAGCCTGTCAAGGTCTTTGACCATGACAAACCCTTATCACGGTCATTGATTGTGACAAAAAAAGTGTATTTTTTTTCGTCACGGTCAATGATCGTGACAAGGATGACCGGCACATGGGTGAAAATTTATCCTTTTGGTTATAGTGTTATGAGGCTCATTAATGAAAGAGGTATGAGTGCATACCAGTTGCAACCTTTCATACTCTTGTTGCCATCGATTATCACCGTGACTCATTTTTCCTAAGAAAAATGAACGAGGGCGTGAATATGATTCCTATAAATAATGCTTCTAATGAATCGTTAACGAGTTATTATGTATGAGGGCATGAATCCCATGCGGATCTCATCGTTAATTTATTAAATTTTGAATAACTACTCTTGTCATTTAATCCAACAATCCCTAAAATTAATCCCTTACAAACATTACCCCTAAAATTAATCCCGAATTCGGCATCAATACTAAAAGAGAGGTATTTGTTTTTATTTCAGCCCCAAACTTAAACCAACAATATCCATTAAATTAAAATTGACAATAGTTTGAAACTTAAACCAATATTAGTCATATATATGCATTTTTTTATAATACACACACATATATAGGTACATACATAATACACACACACACACACACACACACACACACACACATATTCTCGTATATAGTATATATATATGATATACACACATATATATTCACAATACATACATATACATTATATACATATACATACACAATACACACATATATACACACACGTTTACATAAATATACCCACACGTTTACACCCATATACCCACATAAATACACACACAGAGAGAAATACACACACACATAGAAATACACACACACACGTATATACGAATGAATAAAATTTGCAAAATATTACCTTTGAGATTGAGAGAATGAGAGAGCTTGAGAATGGCATAATGAGAGAGATAAAAACACCGGAGAGAGGGAGGGATATGAGTGTTTAGAAATTTTTAGGGGAAATGAAAAACTTGTCTGAGATTTTCAAGTATAAAGACACCCTAAGCCGTGGCCAGATGACGTGACCCCTTTATTTTTAACACGTCAGTGTGGAAATAAAACCATGGTCACGGCCTAAAGCTATGACTCGATTACAAATATGGTCACGGTCTAAATCCGTGACTATATCAGTGTGTATTTTGGTTTATGGCCACGGATTTGAGCCGTGACCCCATTCATGACCAAACTTATAGGGAAATTTAGTGCCATAACCGTCACAGATGGGTCACGAACCATAGTCGTGACCCACACGAGTCACGACTTAGATCCGTGACTATCTGCAAGACGATCCATGACCACACTGAGTCATGGACTTGGTCACGTCCAATTTGTACATGGTCACGACTTTCGACCGTGACTAGTTGGTCACAACTATGAGCCGTGACCCCCCATAGAATGACCATTCGCAAGATTTGGTGTAGTGTTGGGGAGGTGATTTTAATTTTCTAGAGATCAATTTGGTCTTTTCTATCACTTTATCCAAATCCCCCATCGTCCCCCCAAAATTTATAATTGGCGATGATTAATTTCTTATGCCTTAAACATGCCTTCCGTTGTTCGAACGGAATTCTTATTTTTTGGGGGGCATGTATGATAAGGAGGGTCCACCATTTATCCTTCAATCCCAATAGTATTTTGGGTGGATCCTCAAAATGTTTTACTTATAGTGTATAGTTAGTTATAAGTCCAAATTTTAGGTTTTACATAGTTAGTTTTTATTTTTTATTTTTACTTATTGCCTAGTGTAATTAATTAAAATTTTTAATATTCTTTTTGTTATTCTTGTTACTAACATGTTTTGTAGATTCAATGGACTCATACTTATCGAAGATCCTACACATTGGATAATATCTTTCTTTTCCGTTATTTATGTTGTGTTCTTTATGCGCATTGAGGACAATGCAACATTTAAGTTAGGATGTGTGGGATATTCTACCCATCCTTTGTTTTGTTCCAATGATTTGATCACATGTTATTACTAAGCATGCTTTTCTTATAAAATTTCAAAAATATTTACTTTCTTTTTTCTCTTTTATTGGGCTTTTTTCTTTTGTTTTCGATGATAAATTTTAATAAATTCCCGATTCAGTTGACAATTCAATGATGCATATTTTCGATTTTGGAAGTTATTAGGCTTTTGTCCTAAAATCATTTATATTATGAAAAAATTTATGAATTAAACTTTAATCCCATGAGCACATTCAACTTTCTTATTTTATTGATTTGGTTTAAGATTTTTATAACTCGGTAATCTTTTGTTGCATTGTATATACTTACATAAGTGTGATTCGAGACATACCTTCATTTGTGAGTGTTATACACTACTCTTTCCTCATTGAAAACGTTAAATTCATAGGCAATATCACTATTATTATATTTGATCGTTTATTAATTGAGTTTATTTATGAAATGTATTACTTGATCATGATTTTCCAAGTTTATTTTGACTCGAGAATTGCATAAACTTTAGGAAATGATCATAGGGCATCTTTTTTATACCATCCATATTGACCTTGACCTCACCTTATATGTTTCCCTAGTTAACCCCATTGAGCCTTAATATAGCCTTTCGTTTCACTACCATAAATCCCGTAATTAACTCTACATTAGAGTTATAAACCATACATATTACTTTCCATACCTTTGTTCGGAATGATACTTGGGATTGAATGAAGTTATTTTCTTGTGGTTGCAATTAAGCATATGAGAGTGAGAAAAGTGAAGAAAAGAAAGTAGTGAAAAAGAAAAGGAAAAAGCGAAAAACAAAAGAAAAATAAAAGAAAACAAAAGAAAAAAGAAAAGAAAGAGGAAGTTGTATATGATGTATATAGTGTTCAATAATCATCATCTCTCTCATATTTCATATCTAATTCTTATTATGGAAATCATTTTTCAATTTTGAAAGTGCTCAAAATTTCCCATCAACTCGAGTTTTCATTCACGAACACTTTGCATCCGTACATATCTCCTTATTTTCTTAACCTTAATCCCAAGCCTACATTACAACCCTATAAAGTCTTATGTGATGCTAGGGTGAATTTAATTTAAAAGTTTAAATAGTTTTTATAATCTGTGAAAATACATTTTGCCTCCTTTAATGAGTGGTATCTTTCATTGAGATTACCGTTTTTCATTTTCCATTTAGCGTTCTTCATTAGTGACATGTGTGCGACCTTGTTTCCATTTCCATTTACTCTTTATGCCCGTATGTCCCGTGTATTACCTCCCGTTCTAAGCGATTTCATTTTTTGAGTGTAATATCCAATGAGGATTAATTTTTATGCACTCTTTAAGTTTAACCGATTTATAAATCATACTTTGCATGTTCTCGCTCCCCTACCACTTTTAAGTTTTTAATTCTATGAAGTTTGTTCAATAATGTTAATAACAACGGACTTTTGTGTGAATTCGTTCCCTATGCTAATAGCGTGTTTGAAATATTTTTTGTTATTGTTGGGCTTATCACATGTGATTGGACATTTTTTGATGAAACCATATGATGTCTGTGGGTTTCATCCCCGAAAACTCTCACTAGACAACACTCGTCCACTAGGGTAACCTAGGGGTTTAACGACTTATTGCATACGTTAAATACAATCGTTCACCTGTGAAAGTGGCATTTATCCTTTTTGTATATGTCTCATATCTTTTGGTTTATTTGTAGTTCTTTTTGCTTTATATTTCATTGCCAGGGATTAGCAATGTGTAAGTTAGGGGGTGTGATTCGGCATGAATATTGCATATATTCACCATTTATACTTATACATTTGATCCCCCTTGGTTACCTTAATTCCTATATTTATGCTCGTTAACAAGACAGACTCTGTTTTTTATGATTAACATGCTTTATGAGGTGTAATTGAGCTTTGTACGTATTTTGGTGCTCTGTGTGAAGTTTGGTAGCATTCTGGTGAAGTTTCGTAGATAATCGCATGGGCAAAGGCATTTTATTCATTTCATAATTTGGGTATATGATCCAATGTTTTCACGTAAGTTGAATCCCTCTGAGCCATCTTCGCGTGGCCTCAAACGGTGCGCTATTCTGAACTAGAACGAAGAAGTTACGATACTTTGAGCGGAAAAGAATCACAAATAACCAAAATAGAGGAAGAAAATAGGACCTGCTTGTGCGAATCAATTCGACCCTTTTGCCGAATCGATTTAATGTCGACTAATGCTGAATTCTACCTTTATGTATCGATTCGGCTGGTGCTGAATTCTACATGCCCAATATAAAGTTCCAAATAACGGGATGGTTCACAAAAACAACAAATTTTAATTTTCTTCAAAAATTAAATAAAAATTAAATTTTCTTTTTCCAATAAAAAAATAATTCAACCCAAGTCTAGAAATTAGCCTAACAATAATTAATTCAATTTCCAATATAGGCTAAATAAACTAAACACAAATTTTGCCAAATTAAACTATTGATTTGAATTAAATTAAACTAACCCAAATTAGACCAAAGTGTGAATTAAACCAAGTTTATCTTTTTAACCTAAGCGTGCATCTAGGTGAGGTAACAAGATAAAATAAACAATCATACGCAGTGATGTACGAGGAAAACCCAAGTGGGAAAAACCTCGGACGACCCATCCTACAAGTCCACTAAGTATGGCATTTTTACAAAATATATTATAAGAGACTTACTACAACAACTTGACTCCCTTCAAGTCTTTACGCTCCTACATTCTTTAACCTCTGGCTAGTCGACAACTCCGGAGTCCACCGAAGTCTTGGAATCCACCAATGGAGTTTGGCTACCATCAACCCACACATGGTGCCTTTCACCGTATGCATAAGCCACAGAAAAATGATCTCCTTTTTGGGGGTAAAAAAGGAACCCAAACTATCTCCTTATTGGTAGAGATGAACCAGGTGCCAAACAAACTCTAAGTGTGTGTGTGTGTGTGTGTGTATATATATATATATATATATATATATATATATATATATATATATGAACTTGGATTTAAACAAACATATTGGGTGTAAAAATGTGTTTGGGTAAAGATTTGATCTTGTTAAGTTAACACATAAATTGGAACTTTTTCATGAGAGAATTTAGCTCTTAAAACCTTTGGAAAAGTGGAAAAAGTCACATGAAAAATTTATTTCCTGAAGTATAAAGATCAGGTAAAAACAAAGTGGGTTGGTGGGAAGTTTAATGAAAAAAACTAATAAAAACTGCTCGAAACTGCAATCTCGTTCGAACGACACTTCTAACGAGAATTCAGAAATGAAAAAAATCTCATTTGAAATATCGTTTGAACGAGATCATTCGAACAACCTTTCTGCCGAGATTTCAGGCTACAATTGTAGATAATTTCGATACGAACGCATGGCGGCCAATTTCGTATTTTTCTTATTTTTTAATTAGTTATTATTTTTCTACAGAAAGGTGTCCGAGAACAAAATCTTTATGTATTATGAATTCAAAAAAATTTAGCGAAAGTACTAACACCCAAAATAAATTTCCAAGTCTATATACATATATTATATGCATTCATAGCTTTAGAGACTTTGGAACTTTGCAAAGTTCATGACGAGAAACGTGGCACTAAAACTGGTAAGGATATAATCTTCAATTTCTGGCCGCTATGTCTTCAACACAAATGTCATAGGCTTGAAGGGACTACTTATATCCTATGGCTCAAATTGTTTTGTCCGAAATTAAGCCAACGCTACAAATTCACTCAATTGGAAATTTGTCCTTACAAATCTCCCCCTTTGGTTATTCCGGGAAAAAACCAAAATAAAATCCTATGGGTCATCAAGCTCATCTAAACTGACTCAATCCCACCCCAAAAAAATTAAAATTACGGACGCTTGACTCGACTCAGAGAAGCTTTTCCGCTTTAACCAATTTTTCCGCTAAAAAAATGATTTCCACTACACTTAAACAAACCATCAAACGCACAGGGAATATAACAATATAAAGTGCATAAAGTAACGTACTTACTCCCCCTTAATTAATTCTTCCCCTTTATTTAATAATGATCATCCTAGAAAGATGTCTCCTCCTAAGTTAGATCTCCCCAAATTTTAAAGTATTAGATACCATTTCTCCCCCTTTTTGTTCAGGAATAGACAAAGGTTAAGAATAATAAAATTACTTATTTCTCCCCCAATTAAAGTAAATTCTCCCCCTAAACAAAACAAAGGTAAAATAAATAGAAAAAATAAGTTTAGCATGCATTGATGTAGATAGTGACAAGAGCAATAAATCATATGGGCAACAATTAAATACAACTAATCCATTAAAGGTTAATAGATATCAACGACGATGTGATGACAAAAAGATACCACTTATAATGTATTACGCTAAGCAAGGGATATCAAACCAAAAATTTGCAACGATTTAGATACCAATTTTGAATTAAAAGCATACATGGACTAGTTATCAAGGTAAAGGCTTAAAAAAATACCATATATATACATACACAAAAGATATTAAGAAATCATATGTACATATACATAGATATATACACCACAAATGACACAACACAAAATAAACTAAGCTTTCCACACTCTTATGGCATAATTGTGTTAATTGGAAATGGAAGTGAAGGGGTGTGAACTAGCAACAATTAAATTATGACCCAATTACTTAAATGTGTTCATGGAGTTCCATTTGATTGAAAAAACTTTATAAAACATATATAAAGCCTCATGTGATAAAATGCATTGAACTCAAAGAGCAAGATAAGTACAATTCATACAAGCCTAGAATTTTGATGATTCTACAAACCAATAAAGTCATGAAAAAATAGCGCAACTAGGATACATTGTAATTGTGCAAACCCATTTATTGATGCAAAAAACTAGACTAGATCTAATTCTTTAATAACAGATAAAAATAAAAGAGACAAAATAATTTTTAAAGTGGTTCAGCCCCTTTTAGAAAGCCTACGTCCATTGCGCCTTGTATTTATGTTTACCTCTTGTTGCTTGCGTGCTAAATACCTTGTGTTGCCCTTGACGAAGGGATTATAATGTATTTATAGTCTCATAAGGAGATGAAGATGTGGAATGTGGAAGGATGTAATTCCTTTATAAATTAGACATTTACATCAATACATAACATCAAAAAGTATATGGCTGTTGGCACTTCACTGACCAGGTTGATCAGCCTTCATATCGTTGCTCGGCATTCTAGGTGTTGGCCGAGTTTTCGGGGTTTGGTCGAGCTTTTCGAAGTTGGTCAGGCTTCTTGATCTTAGTCGGTGATTATGTCTTGCTGACTATGATTATTATCACATTGGATAACACGTGTCCATTTCTGATTGGTCCACTTGGAAGGATTATTTTTGGTACCAACAGAAGCTCCCAATGTACCATGCTTGATGCTTGCTTAAAAGTATGGAGAATTTAGTCTTGGTAGTATCTTGGGATACATCTATGGTGCTTGGTTAGTTACCAACCTCCCACACTTGTAAAATTTACCCGATGTTGTTAAAGACGTTTGTTGCAAGTGTTTTTTTTTTGTAAATATTTCAAATTTTAGAGAACTCCCTTGGGGTAAATACGTCTTTTTCATTTTAGCCGCCATAATCTCAATCGTCGTTTACTTTAATCATTGCATTCACTGGTTTTCGAGGCGATCTATTAAAAGGGTGATAAATCACTGATTGCTCATTATATCAAATCTTCTATCCTTTTCTACTAAACTTGAGATTGTAGAGTGATTGTTCTTCTAGTTCTTGCTGAATCCTTAAGCTTTTTTAAGAATCCTTTTTCTTTCTTCTCTGTTCTTCTTTTTTGAATCATGGTTTACGTTGTTAAGTCTCTTGATGAATTTAGGAATGACTGGGATATACCCTCTTGGAATGATTTTGAATTCCCTAATTATCCTGTAGATCTTTTCTCTTTGTTTAAGGGTCATTGGATCCCTTCGTTGTTCGTAGCTGAGTGTGGTTTTAATTTTCCCCCAAATCCCTTTTCTTTGGAATTTTGCCAATATTTTGATGTTGCGCCTGCTGGGATAGCCCCCAATTCTTGGAGAATAGTCAATGGCATCTATTGTCTTAACCAAATCCATGGGACCCATATTGGGATCCTGGAGATTATGTTATGTTATAAGTGGATTACAAGTGATACCACTTATTATTTGAAAACTAGGGCTATCAATAGGGCTTTAGTCCTTAATCTTCCTAACTCCAATAGAGATTATTTTAACCATGAGGTCATTATCAAAAGTTGGCAATATGCTCCTCTAACTGGAGAGGAAGTGTATAACGAACCAAAATGCCCTCAAGAGGGTCAAGGCATATGTTATATTTAAATATATCTCACATAGTTGTGTTGATCAATTAATTGTTGAAATATTGACAAAACTTTATTGTTTGCTTATTTACAGTTGACGGGAAAAGAAAGTGCCCCCAAAAAAGTGAAATTAATCTTTATGAGCTTAAGTTTCTTTGGAATATCCATCAGAAGATTGGGGAAGAACATACTAGATCGACCTCCTACCTGCTGAAGTATAGAAGCTCAATCACTTCTTTTATTGTTCGACCTATCGTTGTGGCCCCTTTTATTGTTATTGATTTGGACCAAGACCCAATGTCCAATTCATCAACCACTGTATCTAGCAGTGGTGAAATTATTATCGATCCATCTTCTTCTTTTGGCTCAGACATTCCCTTCCTCGTGACCATGGCAAAGAGAAAGTTTCCCAACCTTCTTGGTGATACTACTGCTGGCACCCAAAAGTCCGTGGATGGGGCCAAAAAGAAAAATGAGGCTGGAAAGAAGCCCCCGACTAACAAGGTTGATGTATCACCTTTGAAAAGATTGAGGAGAGGTTGTGTAGATAAGCATGTTGAACAAGTGACTGGTGCCAACCAAAAGGACTTAGTCGGTATAACTTCTTTGATGATGGCTCCTTTGTAGCCATTGGTCCTAGCTTGGCTAGGAAATTGATTAAGTCTGGTACCTTCCCAGACCACAGGGGTGTTGCTGTTGCCATGCCCCGATTAAAAATATTTGAAAGGGTTGCTCAAGGTCTTCCTCAGGTAAAATCAATTTTACTCAATAGTTTTTTTTATCAATACTTTGTACTTGTATATTGATTTCTTATATTGGCTTGGCCTTTCTTTTTGCAAAACCTGGTTGATTTCAACTAGATGTTGGAGAAGGACAATGCACTTCGTTCTTCTTTAAATGATGTAGAAGAGGCCTTTGATGGTCTGAGGAAATCCTTGATTGACTCCTAAAAATCCTTGGTTCTTGAGAAGAAAACATGGGAGAATAAAGTAAAGACTCCTAAGGAAGTTGGGTAAAAATCTAACAATGTTTCCCTTCAAGCTGAGTTCAGGGCAAAGGTCGCTGAAGTGTTGGCAACTAAGTTGAGGGAGGACCTTAATTCTGAAAAAGTCAAGAGAAAAAAAGCCAGATAGAAGTCCTTATATAAGTTCTAGGACAAAGGTTGGAACAAAGCTATCACTGCCTACTTTGCTCAAATTGAGTATGCAAAGAAACTAATGCTTCAAGGATGGCTGGTCTGCTTCCCGTAAGGAATTTGGCACATCAAAAGACTCTGAGATCTTCCAAATATATGACACTAGTTTTACCCCCAACATGGATGATGAAATTGAAGATGATGTTGGTTCTAGGGAGTCTTCCTTAATGATTGAGTCTTCATCCGACCAAGGCAAACATGCTCTAGAGTCCTCCATTCCATCAGTCGAGAAAGATCAGCCAGCTGCACCTTCTGCCGACCAATGTGGGAATGTTGAAACTGACAAAGAGAAGGTGTAAAGTTGCTCGGCGTTTTCCCTTTTTGTATTTTTACCTTTCTTTTATTTTATCTCCATTGTACTTGTAATTTCCTTTGCATATCAATAAAAGACATTTTTCTTCATTGCTGTTTATCATCTCGTGGTTGTGTTTCCTTTTTTTTTATTATTGATCGACTATTACTTCTTCTTTTTGTTTTATGGCTAAGATGATACAACTCTCTTCCACTGACTCTGAGCTACTCAAGAGATGCAACAATCTGTTCAAGGCTGGCCACATGAGTCTATTCGGGGAAGATCTGTCGAACTTGCTCGATGTGGACATTTCAGATCAAGCCAAGGAAGACTACTTATACCTAAAATGTCTTCTTGATCGAGCTATACCCAATAATATGGATTATTTTGAAATTATTAAATAGTTTAAGAAAGAACATAAAGAATCAAAGGCTCTTTTGTATATTGACTATGAAGCTAAGTACAAAGCTTGGAGTGAAGCTCGGGGCTTTGATGAAAAACTGGAAAAGCACCTTTCTACCTTTAGGAAGAAGGAATTCCTACTTAAACACTAGGTTAATGAAGCCAGAGCCATTGATAAACTGCTGGAGGAAGAAAATAACAACATAATGGTTGAATTGGACTCTTTGAAAGCTCCTTCTATAACTTCTACTGCTGATGAAAGCGTATAATTTTTGTAAATAGATAATTCCAGGTTAAGGTAGAAACTTGAAGCCTTAAAGAAGTTCAAAACTACTTCCACCTCCCGACCAAGATCCAGATCCAACCGACCTACAACTGATGATGCCGAACTTCAACAAATGCTTACAGATCAGGATGCATAAATAAAAGCCAAGAATTTTGCTATTGCTGAGATGTACCCAAAAATCAAAACTCTTGAAGAGAAAATTTCCTACCAGTCTTCTTAATTATAAATGAAAGATGAAGTGTTGAAGAAGCTGCAACACTTGGTTGACAAATTAACCTTCATATTTCACAAGCAACCCAGAGAAGTTTGGATGGAAGGGTATAACGAAGCTCTTAATCATTTGGATGACCACTCAGCACAAAAACACCGTGAAGGCTACACGTGGGGTTGGACTAATGCTTTGGCTTTGGTAAAACATGATAAAGATAGTGAGTTGTAATCTTGGAATGATCTTAGGTTCTTGGACTATGACAACTGCCCCTTCCAGTTGGATGCTAGTTGGATCCTTGTGGATACCATTCCTCAGTGCTTGATCTCCAAATATTTAGGAGACTATGAATTACATGATGACCTAGAAGCAGTTCGTCCTCCTCATCTATTGTATGCACCAAGCAACAGTAATAGGAGAATGCTTCAGGAATTTAACTTCATCAATTCTCCTTTCACTTTGGATGATCCTTCAGCAGGCATGGAACCAATACCGAGCTCCTCAAAAGATGAAGGAAAGCGCCCAATAGAATAATTATCTTGCATTTTATTTGTTAACAAATATTTGCATGTAATCATTATATAAATGAAATGCAGTTTTATTAACTTATCTTGTGAATTTATGTATGCTTGTATGAATTTATTTATTTTCATTCGTTTGACTGTTACACTTAGACATTTGCCTAAATTTAGTACCAACTACTAATAAGATTGTCGTAGGTTCTACTGATACACTTAGATTTCTAAGTTTAGTATCAGTTTCCTTTGATTTGTCCATAGGTTCTACCATTGCACTTAGATTGAAATATGGGTTTAGCACTAGTTACCCGTGGTATTGCCATAGGTCATACTAATGCATCTAAATTTTTAAGTTTAGCATTAGTTACTAGTGGTGACCAGGCGTGTGTGGAATATGTGTCTACATTCCTATTTAGGAATCTTCACAACATTCTTCCTCCATTTTGCTCAGTTCAGATAAAACTTGTTGATTTTTATATAGAGTTTTATCCCTGATTTTTCATTTATATATGTCTATCTTTACTGACCAACCATTTATTTTATCCTTAATTTAGCTTTTATATTTGTATGTCTTTGCCAACCAACCATTTTTTTTTGTCAACCAAGTATAATTTTCACCAACCAAGTTTTTTTTGTAAATATTTCAAATTTTAGCGAACCGCCTTGGGGTAAATATGTATTTTTCATTTTAGCCGCCATAATCTCAATCGTGGTTTACTTTAATCATTGCATTCACTGGTTTTCGAGGCGATCAATTAAAAGGGTGGTAAATATCTGATTATTCATTATATCAAATCTTCTAAGCTTTGCTGCTAAACTTGAGATTGTAGAGCGATCGTTCTTCTAGTTTTTGCTGAATCCTTAAGCTTTTGTAAGAATCCTTTCTCTTTCTTCTTTCTTCTTCTGTTTTGAATCATGGTTTACGTTATTACGTCTCTTGATGAATTTAGGAATGACTGGGATATACCCTCTTGGGTTTATTTAGAGTTCCCCAATCATCCTATAGATCTTTTCTCTTTGTCTAAGGGTCATTGGATCCCTTCCTTATTCATAGCTGAGTATGGTTTTAATTTTCCCCCAAATCCCTTTTGTCTGGAATTTTGCCAATATTTTGATGTTGCGCCTGCTTGGATAGCCCCCAATTCTTGGGGAATAGTCAATGGCATCTATTGTCTTATCCAAATCCATGGGACCCATATTGGGATCCTAGAGATTATGTTCTGTTATAAGTGGCTTACAAGTGATACCACTTATTATTTGAAAACTAGGGCTATCAATAGGGCTTTAGTCCTTAATCTTACTTACTCCAATAGAGATTATTTTAACCATGGGGTCATTGTCAAAAATTGGCAATATTCTCCTCTAACTGGAAAGGAAGTGTATAACGAACCAAAATGCCCTCAAGAGGGTCAAGGCATATGTTATATTTAACTATATCTCATATAGTTGTGTTGATCAATTACTTGTTGAAATGTTGACAAACCTTTATTGTTTACTTATTTACAGTTGACAGGAAAAGAAAGTGCCCCAAAGAAAGTGAAATTAGGCTTTATGAGTGCAACTCATTTATCCAGTTCCCCTTGGTGTCGTCAAGTCTTTTTTTAACCCATTAAGCAAAGTCCTGTTCATCACTTGAGTTTTCCCATTGCTTTGAGGATGACCTAGGGCAGAGTGCAACTTCTAAATCTTGGACTGGGCACAATATGTAGCAAACTCATCGTTGTCAAACTGATTACTATAGTCGATGATAAAGGCATATGACATGCCATATCTACAAATAATATTCTTCCAAATAAACTGATATACCTTCTCGTATGTCATATCCACCAATGCTTCTGCTTTAACTCATTTGGTGAAGTAATCAACAACTACGACCAAGTATCTGAACCTTCCTTTGGTGGTCGACAATGGCCCAATCAAGTCTATCCCCCATATAGCAAATGGCCAAGGTGAAGTAATGTGAATTAGTGCGGTATGTGGAGTCTTGTGAGTATTAGAGAATCTCTGGCACTTGTCACCTTTCTTGGAAAAAGTTGTACAATCTACCCTCATGGTCGGTCAGTTGTACCCTGTGTATTTATTCACTGCATCAATGATCTTCCTGCTATATGAGCTCCACAAGACCCTTCATTAACTTCTTCTATAAAGTCTTTAACTTCCATGGGGTGGACACAGTGCTGTAAAATAGTTGTTAACCCCTTTCTATACAGAATCCCCTTATCCAACACGTACCTCGCCACTTTGTACTTGAATTTTTTAGCCTCAATTTGATTTGTCAATAGAATTCCTTCCTCAATATAGGCTCTAATGGGATCCATCCAAGAAGGTCCAATGTCCGCAGCAATAAAGTGAACCATCAGGTCTTCGTTAATGCTCCTATTTGCCAAAATCTCAATGGGGATTGTTCTCCTGAGTTCAATCCTGGTTGCTGATGTCAACCGAGCAAGTGCATCTGCTCGAGAATTCTCCAGTCTTGGAAGTTTTCTCATCTGGACAATAGCTATCTTTGGTATGATCTCCATTTATTTGGCAAGGTATCTTGTTATCAATTCTCCTTTGGCTTCATACAAGCTTAAGATCTGGTTGACCACCAGTTGAGAATAACTGTGCGCTACAACTTGCTCGGCATTTAAAGATTGAGTCAAACTTAATCCCACAATTAGGGCTTCTTACTCGCTTCATTTTTTGAGGCCCAGAACTAGAATCTATGTGTGTACTCAATATCAATCCCATCAGGAGTAGTGAGTATAATACTTGTTCCTCTTCCTGTCGCACACGAAGATCCATCCACATGTAAATTCCATATTGGAACGTTATTGTCGAAGCCTTGGTCTGATAAAGTACCATAGCAGAATACTTTCATTCTTTCCTCATCATACTTCTGATCCATCTCTTTCTTCTTCGCTGATTGTTCCTATAGGTCGACAACGATTTCTCCTGGGCTCTCCCCTGTTGGGGTTTGCTCAGGTTTTTGGTCGGCGAGGACTTTGGTTGAGCGCTCCCCTATTGGGGTCTGCTCCGGAACCGCACGATAAGTAAACTTGATAATAAAATATGCTACATCTTGGCCCTTTAATAAGGACCTTGGCTCATATACAATACCATACTCCACCAGCTCTACTGCCCAATATATCAATCTCCCAGACTTCGCAAGCTTATGAAAGGCTTTCCAAAGAGGCATGTCAGTGTATACCACTATAGTATTTTCTTGAAAATGAGGCTTCATGCATTTGAATGCGTCTATAAGTGCCAAAGAAAGTTTCTCTAGTGGTGGATATCTAACTTCTACTCCTTGAAAGGATTTGCTGGTGTGGCCATCTCAGGCGGTGCCTGGGGGGAGAGGAGTGATATAGATACATCTCCCCTCGGGAAAGCTGTGTCTTGATCTTGCACCCCTCTTGGCAAGGTTGCTTCGGCCGTCGTCAGTGTAGGGGTAAATGTGATGAGATAAAGTAGCTAGTCTGTTTGGCACAAAATAGGCAAAATAACATGTTGCCACTTCGAGAGAGTGGCATCAAGGACAAACTGATGTATACGAAACTAATAGTTCTAAGGCCCGGGGACTAAGTTACGAAATGGGAGGGTGTTAGGCACCCATCCCTCCCTTTCAGTCTCTCATGGGCTAGTGTTATTATTTTCCTTTATATCCCCATGAAGTGTGTGTCCGTGTTTATATAATGGAGATCGAAATCATTCAACTCATACCATAGACAAGGGAGAGGGAGGTCATCCATATGAATGTTCCCACAATAACATATGTAGAAAGTATGATTTGTGCATTCATCACGATATTGATCGTTATTAGGAAACGATAATATGTGTTGGATGAAATGCAAACAAGCATATATATATATATATATATATATATATATATATATATATATATATATGAAAATGGGAGATTTTAGAAAATTTTAGAATTTGGGAAATAGAGAGGGTTAGAAAATTGGACTCAAGCCTCGGAATTTAATTCGAGATGCCTACGTAGCCTATAAAGGCATCAAAGTCCACGTAGTTCGAAGGTAGAATATGGGTGGGGTTTATCCCATAAATCCGAACGAAATTTTATTATATATGTATGTGTAGAAAATGTGTTGTTTTGATTTTGGTAAAAGTGTGATGGATAATTCCGTTCAGAATTTAGGGGTGTAGCCCTCATTTATTTGTTTTTGGGATTTTTTTAGAAAGTAAAGTATGTACAATATACTAATAAAAGTGTAGATATTAATGTGTACAATATACTAATAAAAGTGTAGATATTAATGTGTGTAAACTAAAGTAAAAACTAGATTATGAATCTAATGTTTATTATGCTAAAATAAGGAATTTAAAGAGAGAGGGAAGGAATTGGACCTTATTTGAACCTTGATCTTTGATCTTGG
This sequence comes from Sambucus nigra, assembly GCA_949130495.1. Taxonomy (NCBI): domain Eukaryota; kingdom Viridiplantae; phylum Streptophyta; class Magnoliopsida; order Dipsacales; family Adoxaceae; genus Sambucus; species Sambucus nigra. The sequence goes on along the minus strand of OX422222.1, from coordinate 466,735,703 downwards.
TTGAACTCCCTTGAGTGCTGATGAATGTTGATGAGAGAGAAGGATATTTTCCAAATTGGGAATGAAAAGGATGAGAATGTAAGCTTGGATGGAACTTCACATGAGGAACTTTGCTGATTTTGAGAGAATGTTGCTGAGATCACTGATGCTGATGGTCATTTCCCCTGTTTATAAGGTCAGGGGGTTACCGATCGGCCTACCCCTAGGGGTGCCTATCGACATGTGATCCTAGACACAGTGCCGATAGGCAGGGATCATGACCTGCCAATTGGCAGTCCCGTGTAGATTTTCTTGGAAAAATGGTCGTAGGATAGAAACCGTTTATCTTAATTGAGCATAAGGAATACCGTTGGAAAGGTATTTTAGAGACCTCAAATAGTCCTTTAGACTGCTCCCGAGTTCGGGAGATGACTTTGGGTCAAATGTTGCTCGAAAGTGCACATCGATCCTTTGGACGGGAGATCGTCAGACGCAAACGGATCGTTCGTCCCCATGGTAAGTTAGAATCGTGCACAGGGTGGACCGTTGGAAAGGTTAGGAGATGTACTTCAACATTACAAAGTGTTTTTCTTGATTTGGAAAGTGACTTTTGTCAATCGGGGCTTAGAAGCGTCTGGGACCTCACGGAGTAAAACGGATCGTTCGTCCATACCATAGGTCAGAATCGCACACGGGGTAGACTGTTAGAAAGTTTATTTAGTGCCCTATGGAGATTAATTTAGTCTCATTCGAGTTAAAGAGTTGACTTTGGTCAAATGGAGCTCGGGAGTGCTCGATGGCCTCCGAATCGATTTTTGAGGGAAAACTGATCGTTCGTCTGAACGGTTATGTTAATTTATGCATGAGGTCGATCGTTGGAAAGGCGTTTCAGTTCCCTTCGAATATTCAAAGGGATTTTTCTCTGACGATGAAGTTGATTGGTGTGAAATTGGGGCTCGAGATGCCCGGTGGCCTCCGAATCGATCTTCGGTAGCAAAATGGTCCGCTTTGTCGAACCGTTATGCCGATTTGCACACGGGGTAGACCATTTGAAAGGGTATTCATAGCCCTTCAAAGATTCAAAGAGATATTTCTCTGATGATAGAGTTGACCGAAGTTAAATGAGGCTTGGGGGCACCCGATGACTCTAGATCGGTACTCGGAGTGCGACCTAGGGTTTACAGTGAGATGAGGAGGTTCTAGAGACCTAAGGGGTCCTAGAATGTGGAGTTTATAGCTGGTTATTGGACTGGTTTCTAAACTCCATTATCTTCACGTATCAAAGTAGAACTTACATCCCACTCAGAAACGACTAAGTACAGATACAATCTTTCCCCCAAAATTGGTCGGGAGAACAACGGGGGTGATCCTATATACTTATTTAACTCCTTAAAAGATTTCTTGTACTCTTCATTCCATTCAGAGGTATTTCGCAACACCTTAAAGAATGGCAGACATTTGTCTGTTGCTCGGGACACAAACCTGTTCAATGTGGCTACTTGTCCTGTGAGCCTTTGGACTTCTTTCTTGTTGGTCAGAGATTGGATTTAGATCAAAGCTTTGATTTTGTCTGGATTGGCTTCAATTCCCCTCTTATTGACTATGAAACCAAGAAACATCCCTTCCTACACACCGAATACGCACTTGGTCAGATTCATCTTCATCTAGTGCTTCTCCAGCTGATCAAAGGTTTGGTTCAGGTTAGAAATATGTTCAGAAGCTTTCTTGCTCTTCGTCAGCATGTCCTCTACATAATAAACCTACATATTTTTTACTGTCTGGTCTTCAAAGACCTTGTTCACCAACCATTGGTAGGTAGCACCTAAATTTTTTAAACCAAACGACATGAGATTGTAACAATAAGTTCCTCAAGGAGTAATGAAAGAGGTGCTTTCTCTATGTTTAGGCTTCATTTTTATCTAGTTGTAGCCAGAATAGGTGTCTAGAAAGCCTAACAATTTGTTCCTCGATATATAATCAACTAACTGATTAATCCTGGGCAAAGGAAAGTGATCCTTTGGACAAGCCTTGTTTAGATCTGTGAAATCAATACACATTCTCCATTTATTGTTCTTATTTTTTTACCATGACGATGTTCGCCAACCATTTTGGGTATTTCACATATTTAATGAATGAAGATTTTTGGAGCTTCTCTCCTTCCTCTTGAATAGCCTAGTTTTTTTGAGGCTGAATACTCTACATCTTTACTTCATTGGTTTGGCCTCCTTATTGACTTTGAGTTCATATTAGAGGAAATTGGGGTAAATCCCAAGCATACCCTCATGGCTCCAAGCGAACACTTGCCTTCTCTGTCTCGAGATTGTCACTAACTCCTATTTAAGGACAGGATCCAGTGTTGAACCTATTTGTGTAGTCCTCTCTGGCTAGTCGTCGTCTAGGATGATACTCTCTGTTGCCTTAACAATCTGGCCTTTAACCAGCTCAGTCTCCTCCCTTGGATCTAAGATTTCAACCTCATATTTTCTATTAGGCTTAGTAGTATCCACCTGGTAATTAGTGGTCTTATTCTTCAATTCATTCAAATCTTCTTAGTTTGCAGAAGAGTAGTGACATTCCTTGGCTACCTTTTGATCGCGTTTTACCACACCTACACCAAAGTTGGTCGGGAACTTCAAGTACTGATGCACTGTTGAGAGCACTGCTTCGAATTTCTTCAATCCTCCTCTCCCCATGATCATATTGTATGCGGATTGTATATTTTTTTCCATCACAAAGGAACACACTTTTTTCGTTCGGCTAAAGGCCTAGAGGGTACACTTTTTCACCAGAGAACCCAATTAGGGGCCTATGATAAGGCTCCAACTGATCGAGCTCCCATTGTCAACTAGTACCCTGGAGACAATTATATCTTGCATTCTGATCTTTACCACCAATGGATCTCGTGAGGATATAAAACTCCTGAAAGATTATTTTTGGAAAAATCGATCACTAACTTGTCTTTGTTAACCTTCCTCGGGCGATATTCCTCGGCTAGATTAATCTGTTCGATATAAGAACAAGCTTGAGCCTCATTGAGGTATACTTTTCTTTCAGCGGTATGATCTCCTCCTCCAGCATGCCCATTTGTAATCATTTGACATTCAAAAGAACCAAAGCTAAGAATAAATACCTCATGCTCTGGTTGCCTGGGTTTCTTAGGTAGGTCAAGATCATCTTCCTTATCATCATGATTTCTCTTTTTATCATCCCTAGGCTTGTATGGAAAGTTAGACCTATGCTGAGCTCATCCGCTATTTCGTCGATCAATAAATGGGTTCAACTTTCCTCGACAAATGAGATTTTCTATCTCATTTTATAGAGAAATACAACGATCTGTTATATGTCCGTAGTCTTTATGAAACTCGCAGTACTTGGACTTATCTCTCTTCCCAGCAGGAGCTCGCAGCTTCTCGGGCCAATGTACATCCGTGATGTGCTTAATTTCCTCCAAAACATGGTGAATACCCATTGTTAATGGAGTGTCATTATTAAACTTCTTGGGCCTTTTGTCACTCGTCCTATGCTTTGAATCTCTCTTCCCTTTGTGATCCTTCTTCTCAATTTTGCCATCATTCTTTGCTATCGAGCTCTGCTTTGCTTCCATTGCTTCCTCGACATTTATGATCTTAGTTGACTTAGCATTCAGTTATATCATCGTCTTGGGAGGATCTTTGGCAATAGTTTAGTAAATCTTATCGGGAAGTAATCCACTAATGAGGGTTGTAATAACAACCTTTTCCTCGTAATCAATGACTTCTAGATTCTCATTTTTGAAACGAGTAATATAATCCCTCATACTTTATCATACTCGCTGCCTCACACATAACAAGTGAGCTACTCTTTTTATCATCTTGGCTCCAAAGAAGAAGTTCCCAAAAATAGCTCGGCAAGCTGGTTAAAATCATAAATTTGCCCCCAAGGAAGACTGATGTACTAAATCTGAGCAAAACTTAGGATTATACCTGAGAACGCTCAACATCTCATCTCATCGGGGACAGTATAAATGTTTTATGCTTCTTCGTATTGCTCGATGAGGAGAACATGATCTGTTTTCCCATCATACTTGGGAGTAACAATAAGGGCTTTGAACTTTGAAAGAGTAGGAATATCTACAATAGCTTGCACAAAAGGACATCATTTCACAAAGCCTCATTGCAAAGGGTTCTTTACCTTCACCATCCCCCAACCTATCTTCCAAATGTTGAATAGATCCTTTCCATGCATTATTTCCCTATTCATCTTTTCGTGAAGTAGCTCGACTGTTCTGACCATTTGTCTGCACTGAGCTCTCCTCTTAAGAGGCTTGCTCGGCAAGGAAAGATCGTCAGGCATTAGATCTTGATTTGGCTAAACCCTCACGTTGGTCAGTTGGTCATCATGTATCTCTCGATAATGCCCTGGGAATATTTTTGTTCCTTCTGGGTCCCAGACGATCAAAGGGAGATGCTCAACTCAATTTTTCTAAAGCAGTGGTCCTTTAAGGAGTAAATAACTTATCGTCATAAGAATGAGAGGTCTTAAGAGAAGAACTTGCTCTAATACGGTAGGAAGGGTCCCTAGTAGTCCTAGATTTGCTGTGCCCTGCAGCCCTTGGAAGCGGTGGTGGCATAATTCTATGATTAGACAAGGCAGGAGATTCGGCTTGCAGTGTTTGGGCTAATTGACATATAGTATCTTGTCTAGCCTCCGAACCTCTAGCAAGACTAGCAAAAATTCCAGTCAGATCATTGTTCGTTAGAGGAGAAAATAGAATAGGCGGATTGCCATCGTATCGATTACTGGACTTTGGGATGTAAGACATTGTTGTATTATTGAATGAGAGTGAAAACGTTTAGAAATACGTTCTCACAGACGACACTAATCTTTTGGCAAAAAACTAGACTAGATCTAATTCTTTAATCATAGATAAAAATAAAAAAGAGATAAAGAATTTTTAAAGTGATTCGTCCCCTTTTTCAAATCCTACGTCCATTGTGCCTTGTATTTCTATTTGCCTCTTATTGCGTGCGTGCTAAATTACATGTGTTTCCCTTGATGAAGGGATTATAATGTATTTATAGTCTCATAAGGAGATAAAGAGGTGGAATGTGAAAGGATTGAATGCCTTTATTAATTAGGCATTTACATCAGTACATAAGAATCATAAAGTATATGGTTGTTGGCACTTCACTGACTGGGTTGGTCGGCCTTCATATAGTTGCTCGACATTCTAGGTGTTGGTCGGGCTTCCCAGAGTTGACCTGGCTTCCTGATCTTGGTCGATGACTATGCCTTGCTAAATAGGATTACTGACATATTGGATGACATGTGTCCATTTCTGATTGATCCACTTGGAAGGATTATTTTTGGTATTAACACCACTGATCTTCAACTAAACACCCTCAAAAGATAAACATATTTTCTTTTCTTTTCTTGTCACAATTCTTTTGAAGATTAAACGACCAACTAAACAAAATAGGCATTGCCTACTTTTTACAATGCCACCCTTTTTTTAGGCCTTTTCGATGGTGGCTTTTCACGCAAAGGAATTTAACTTTCGCAACCCGATTCCATTGATAAATTAAATTTACTGGATAAATATATTTTATATATTTTTCCCAATCCGGGCAACGATTCTTACATGCACAAATCCTCCAAAGTCAAAAAACATGTAGATGACTAAATTGGTATAAGATCATTTAACTTAGCTAAAATATTTGTGTGAAGTTAAAGTTCAAAAGAGCCTGTGAATGTGTGCAAAAGAGGCATAAAATTAGAATCCTTTTAAGCAAATCAAATTAAAACTACTCTATGCAAGCATGATAAAGAACAATTTAAGAATTAAAATTCAAAACCAAAAGTTCTAGACACATAAAAGCGAGGGAATGTAAGATTCAACACAAGTATATGCCACAAAAAGTGTGTAAAACTTAAAATATATACACACAAAAAAAACTTTTTGAGTTTTTCAAAATTTTAATTAACTTAAAAAAATATAAACTCAAAAGACAAAAAAAAAACTTTTTGTATTTTTCAATTAATAACAAAAAAATTAAAAGAATAAAAATACAAAAGATAAATAAGTGATAATTCTCGAAAGGCATATATAATGAAGCATAGACTAGAAAATGACAAACAAGCATACAATTAGCAAAAATATATAGCATCGACCACAAAAGCTAGTGTATGAAAACATACAAGCAATCACCCATAAGCTATAGCATGAGAGGGGTCATGTGCAAGCATGCGAGAATCAATAAGTCTAATATCTAGCTCCTTTAAAAGTTATTTCCTAACCCGAATAGATTTGTATCTAAAATTACGGGGCTTGGGAACCAAGGGAACATTAGACCTCAACTTCCTAGGACCTCCTCTAAGATTAAAATAAAATTACCCAAGGTAACCTTTCCTACCACAATGCGAGCATGTGTAAACACGAGGAATGTAACCTAAGGTGTGAATTTTTCTAATGTATTTGGACAAGATTAACCCTCTAAAACAAACAATGGTTTTGTCTTGAGCAACGAAAGAATTAGAACACGATAAGCTACTACTATCATGTTACACCCCGCCTAAAGAAATACCGGGCGATCAATCCTGTACCAAATTAAAACAGGAGCCTTATATGGTTCATTCTTAGCATCACTGTCGAAAACCAAATTAATTACTAATAACCTATTAGGTTGGCGTCAAAATTGTTAGTTAACTAATCTTTTTTGATAAACCATTCAAATTAAAGCATCCACAACAGTTTATAAATAGAACCGAATGAAATAAAATAACCGAACACTCGGTTTAACATTATACAACCAAATCGAATGGCCGCACTAAAAGGCGGTAAAAGAATAAATAAATGCGGTTGAGGTTTTAGACAGAATGTTTATACAGTACCTCATATCTAGATTACAAGGATAAAATCTACAGTAAACCTGCACGCATCCACAGCTACTGTAGCAGACGTCTGACTCGAATGAATCGTCATCCAGGCGTCCCTATGTCTGGACATATATATATATATATATATAGAGAGAGAGAGAGAGAAAGAGAGGAAAAATAGATAAACGGGTCAGAGCTCTAGTTGTGAAAATATTTTGCAAGTGCATAAATGCTATATTTAAAAAAATATGTTTTATCTCATATTTAAATTTGATATCGCACTTCCATGAGATACCCTTCACCCCTCTTCTAATAGTTAACATCTATCTTATACCTATCAAACAACCTAGTTAAGATACCCTGCCTAACTAATTTGATTCACGCAAACTCTAAAAATTCAAGTAAACCCGAGTACTAAGGTCTAAACTTCACCCCATTCTCAACACTGCACTACGTTCGTGCGTGGGTTGTTTCGCGAAGCGAAATCCAAACAAGGACCACCCCCCCCCCCCCCGATAAAGTACTACCTGGCAATGTTGATTGTCGAGATCCATTAGGCCCTCAGCACATGACGCGCATATAAGACTCATATATACATATATATACTAATTTTCTTACTAAAACTTCTTATTCATTTTTATATAAATCTGGATCTAAAACCACCGGAATGGGAAAATACACCTTATTAGGCTTTTCACTTATATACATAAGTTTATTATATGATGTCTCATTTTCATATACAAGAGATATACTATTAGCAACCAGTACATAATTATACTTTTCGCAAACATAAGTATAATCAGTTCCTATCAAAATCCGGGTTTACTCTCTGTACCACGGTACCAAGCCAGACTTACTCATGTTTATGGTAAAATACACAGCGGTGGAGGTGGTCATGTTCCCTCTGCAAGTGGAGTTACACACATCGCACTCGAATGTGGGATGATATGACCTGGGGATATACTCTCCCTGCTCCTCAAGCTAGGGGATTCATCCACATCGCGCAACCTCCCTAGATTGCACTAGAGAAAATATATAGTCTGGCTGTTCCAACCCTATACGAAAGGAAAGCCCATGGAATCAGCCTTTAAGATATACATATACCAATCACACACGGATACATATGCATTCATATCATATATAATATATGTTATAATCACATCGTGTATATATATATATATATATATATACACATATAATCATCACTCCTCAAATGTATACAGGGCTATAATTTCCAATCTCATAATGATATTTAAGTATTTACCCACTTAAAATGCTTTACCTATAAGCACTCTCTTACTTAGTATATAACGCGCACCTTAATCACTTTATAAGGATTTATTTATAAAATCCCGAATATACCAATTCTTAAAAATTCCATCCTACCCACGTCCTAGGATTTGCTCAAATACAGTCGACCCATAAATTTTCAAACTAGATAAATATATCTATACTTGCTTGCTGAAGACTTCTCACGAATGTTACTCATCTTAAACCTTCATTAAATCCATACCCCGGATTGTACACTAAAATTAAACTGAGGTTCCCTCTTTCAATCCAAGGTTTACTCACCCTCAATACCATTGTATAGGAGTCCTAATATAAAATATAGAATCCCCTAAAATGAATCTCTAAATTTAATATTTCACTTCCCTTAACCTTAACGAAGAAAATTTCAAAATGCTGCCAGGACCGAATTGATTCGGCTTGTTCGAATCGATTCGCTTGCCCAGAATCGATTCGACTTGTCCGAATCGATTCGGATGCAATCGACTTAGGGTTTATATATACCCCCAAACCCTAAACGCTAAACCCAATCCAATCTCCATTCTTAAGGTTTCGAATCTCAACCAACAACACTGCAAAAATCTAATCTATGTTTTACAACTAACAGATCAATTAATTTGTGGTAGTAAACCATTTCTCTCAGATTTAAACCCTAAAGTCATAAAAACCCTAACTTATCATTTTAACCCATTTCTAATCATTTATACACATCCTTAATATGTTTTTATCACTAGAAATCCTCGAGAGATAATAACACATCTATGTGTGATTTAAAAAAAAAAACTTTTCCCAAATTTATTTTAAGGGTTCTAACCCAAAATTATCTAGTTTACCAACTAGAATATGAGATATACACACTAAAATGAATAAAGCAAGTAAACACTTGCCTGGAGGATAAACCCAAAACGAATCGTTTACTCAATTGCGAAAAGAGAGAAATAAGGGTTTATCCCTATTAAACGAAAAAAATGAATCGTTTACTCAATTGCGAGTCCTTATTAGTCCAAAAACCCCTGAAGCCTAAACAATACCCTTGAATACTTTATTTTGACTATCGCATCCATTCTAAAAATAATCGCGCACTCGAAATCTCCATCCGATTCACTTGACTACGATTTACTAATTAAACCCAACGCCTCTCAATACGGGTTTTCTGATTTAAAATATTATCCTTTGTCTCTTTACCCATTTGTGACATGTAATTAAAATAATCCAACTCATTTACTTAGTCTCAACATTAAATGAAACACACACAAGTAATAATCAAACGTTCGTAAATCCCAAAATTACTATTCACGGGATTTCCCTTAATCTCCAAATTATGCCCCCTAATGTAATTTAAAAATCCCTAAAAGTGCGGGGTGTTACATATCACTACTTGAGTTATTTAAATTAGTTTTTAACTTCAAAACTTTAGACTCAAGTAAAAAATTAGACTCCTCAATTTTTTGAGGCTCCTTCTTTAAATTTTAGATTATTCCTAGAAGGTTTTCTAGCTCCCCCACAATGTGAGCAAACTTTTCCCTAAGAGTCTTCTCTTTTGACAAAAACTCATTTATCAAAATATTTTCACCAATGGCACAAACCTTTGAAACTTTTAAGTCCTCTAACTTCTTTTTTAAAATGAGGACTTTATTCTCACTCTCTTTCTTGGACAATTCTAAAATATTAAAATTATGATTCAAATCTAGGAGCTTCTCACGAAGTATATCTCTTTGAGGTTGAGCATTTTGCACAAAATCAATTTTAGATTTAAAACACGAATTTTTGTTTTCAAGAAATTTAATTCTTTTTGCAAATCTCAAAATTAATTCAATTAATTTTTCATTACGACTATAAAATCTCATTAAACTCCTCTTGAATATCAAAATCGTCGTTATCACTATAAACATTGGACAACTTATCACTGTGCCCCATCGAGAGAAAACAAACAAAAATGAAAGAGAGACAAATGAACCACCTAAAAGTAAAAGAGCACACAAGATTTTAAAACCCAAAATGACATAAACGCAATAATTTAGCGATCCTAGCTCTGATACTAATTGTTGGAATGTTATGCCCCAAATTTAAAGTTCCAAATAACATGATAGTTCAAAAAACAGAAAATTTTAATTTTCATCAAAAATTAAATAAAAATTAAATTTTATTTTACCAATAAAAAATTAATTCAATTTTCAATATAGTCTAAATAAACTAAAAACATATTTTTCCAAATTAAACTATTGACTTGAATTAAATTAACCTTACACGAATTATTATAGCACCAAATTAAACCAAAGTGTGAAATAAATTAAATTTTTATCTTTTTGACCTAAGCATGCATCTAGGTAAGTTAACAAGATAAAATAAATAATCACACAACACGGCGATGTACGAGGAAAACCCAAATGGGAAAAACCTCGGATGACCCAGCCTATAAGTCCACTAAGTAGGGTATTTTTACAAAAGATACGATAAGGGACTTACTACAACAACTTGACTCCCTTCAAGCCTTGGTGCTCCTCCGTTTTTTAACCTCTGCCTAGTTGACAACTCAGGAGTCCACCGAAGGCTTGGAATCCACCAATGGAGTCTAGATATCATCAGCCCACACACGGTGTCTTTCACCGTATGCATAAGCCGAAGCAAAACGATCTCCTTTTTGGGGTAGAGAAGGAACCCAAACTATCTCCTTATTGGTAGAGATGAACCAGGTGCCAAACAAACCCTAAGTATATATATATATATATATAGGAACTTGAATTTAAATAAAGATATTGGGTGTAAAAATTTGTTTTGGTAAAGATTTGATCTTGATAAGTTAACACATAAATGGGAACTTTTTCATGGAAGAATTTAGCTCTTAAAACCTTTGGACAAATGGAAAACTTCACATGAAAAATGTAATTCCCAAACTATAAAGATTAGGTAAAAGAAAAGTGGGTTAGTGGGAAGTTTTAGAAAAAAACTTGACAAAAACTGCTTGAAACTGCAATCTCGTTGGAACGACATTCTATGGTCGTTCGAACGACACTTCTAACAAGAATTTTGAAACAAAAAAATCTCGTTTGAATGAGGTCGTTCGAACGACCTTTCTACGACATTTCAGGCTATAATTGTAGATAATTTGGATACGAACGCGTGGCTGCCAGTTTCGCATTTTTCTTATTATTTTTCATCAGTAGTGATTTTTCTACGGAAAGGTGTTCGAGAAAAAAACTTTAGAAAGTATGAATTCGATACAAATTTAACAAAAATAGTAACCCCAAAATAAATTTCCAAGTATATATATATATATCATATGCATTAATACCTTTAGAGACTTTGGAACTTTACAAAGTTGATGATGAGAAACGTGGCACTAAAATCGACAAGGATATAATCTTCAATTTCTGGCCTTTACATCTTCAACACAAATGTCACCGGCTTGAAGTGCAAATTCTATCCCACGACTCAAATGGTTTTGTCCGGAATTAAGCAAACACTACAAATTGACTTAATTAGAAATTTGTCCTTACATATTGCATTATAATGCTTGCTAAATATTTTCAAAAGGTTTTAGGTGACCTGTGTCAAAAATATTTTCCAAGACATTTTTGGTGTCCAGCCGCAGGGACGCCAAACTTGATCATTCATTCAAGGGGTGCGTAATTGCAATGCGTGTGGATGCATGCAGAACTTGATTAGGTGCTTCGATTATTTTTTCCTAGATTATGATTTACATTCCAGTATTTCATTTGGGCATATTGCCCCCTCGTTTGAGACATTCGTTTAGTTTTTTATATCAGATTATGTATTTAGATTCCGTTTCATTTTAGTAGACTTATGGTTTGGATGATTCGCTTTGGGAACCGATTGTTTATTTAGTATTTGTCATTTATATTTTATCCTATGACGTTTCAGACCTTTTATGACTTGTGTGGATCAGTTGTAATTATTTTATTTCGGCATGTTGTTTCGTTAATGAAAGATAAAATTTGGCACCGGCTTATTATAATATAGGTCATTAGTAATTTAAAACTTTTCTCGACAGTGATGCTAAGAATGAACCAAATGAGATTCTTGATTATTTAAATAAAGGACTGATCACCCGTGGTTAGAATAGGCAGGGTGTCATAATAATGTTTTGGGATAAAGTCGTCGAAGAATACAATCCATCTAAGGGTATCACTAAACATCGTAGGGGAGGCAGCCTAAAATGCCGAGAAAATATTTATGAATAATGTTAGTACGAATCTAAATTTTATCATCAAGTACAACCAAATAGTTGTCGTCATTGATCGGCACAATAGGACCCCTATCGACGAGATACCAGCGAAATGGTTTATTAGGACAAAAATCAAATGAAAATTAATATTTTATTACGACAATATTTATAATCATGTTATTTTTATTAAAAAATTTCCAATCAAAATAGTAAAATCGTATGGAGTTATGGCCAATTCCCCGCTGAAAAGTTGGAACGTGTTAGTTGTGTCCCACCAGCGTTCACCGAGCGTTTGTACCAGTGGCCAACTTGTCTTGGGAATTTGAGCATTCAAGAGTGTTCCTCTACCGCTACGATGTATTAAATTAAGAACATCGGGTTTCTCCTTAAAATGTTTGTAGGTGACTTTATGACTTTTCCATTTACCACACATTTTAATTGGGCTGCCATTTGTTGCCGTATCTGTAGATGCATTGATGTGGTCATGGTCGTCAACAACATGCCTATAGTTTTTAAATACTATAGGTTTCCCGGATACATGATTTTCAGGCTCGGTCCGTTCATCGCGTTTGTTTCGACTCTTCCTTAAACCGACAATCCCTCTTATTATTTTTTCAAATGCTTACATTTTACTACTGCAATGTCACGTCTAATTAAAAAAATAATTAAATAATTAAAAAAAATGAAAATACCACTGAGTTAGTTTAACAATATTGGAGTAAATAAGATTTAAATAAATTAACTACATTTAAGATACCACTCACCTAGATTAACAATGTGTCAATAAATAATAAAATTAAATTAAAATACTATCAACCAATTTTAAATGTATGAGTATTTTTAAAAGAATACTCACCTTATTTTACCATATATGAGCAAATTATATAAAAATTTTAATGTAATTTTGGCTAATGTTTTATTTTTTTGACTAACTAATGGGTGCTAGATTTTTTTTATTGCAACAAAAATGAATGGCTAAAAAAATTAATGAGTAGAAAAATAAAGACTAACAAATATATCATATATAAAAATTAATGAATAAAAAATAACTCGCCAAATTGAAAGTAGTGAGGTTGAAATTCTTGTGACCAATATGGGTGGATGAAAGTAGCCTATATATATATGGATGACCTCACTCTACCTTTTTCGTGGTATGAGTTAGACGATTCCAATCTCCATTATATATACACACACACATACTTCAAAAAGAAATAAAGGAAAACAACAACACTAGCCCATAAGAGACCGAAAGGGCGGGATGGGTGCTTAACACCTTCCCATTCCGTAACTTATCCCCCGAACCTTCGAACTATTAGTTTTGTATGCATTAGTTTGTCCTTGATGTCGCCCTCTCGAGGCGGAAACATATTCTTTTATCTGTTTTGTGCAAAATAGGCTGGAAACTCCATCTCTTTACATTTACCTCACACCGACAACGACCGAAGCGTTCCTAAGTAAAGGGCGTGAGTCCTTTCTATCCCCCTTCCTTCTCCACCATCCGTTCCCCCCTTTTTTCATGAAAAGTGAGAAGAGAGAGAGAGAGAGAGAGAGAGAGAGGAGGAGGAGTAACCTGATGCGCGATCTCGATCGAGATGGACCCACTAATCATCAAGGATATTTGGGCTAACTTATTATCACAATACCTATAGGGGTTACACCTTTATTTATAATCAAACTACCCTCTTACATCAACTTCATCAGGGAGATATTCTTCTAAATAGTATGGCGCAAGATAACATTAACCGTACCCTTGACTTTGACGGTATTCAGCGTAATGAAGAACAAATGGTGAGGGAGCTTGAAGCTTCCAGGATGGGGTACCTATAGTAGAGGTCCCTTATGTTACAATGGCCACTGGAATCCCAAAGATCACATATGACTCAACTAGCGCTATCATAGGACAGGCACAAATGGCCCTTATCATGGGCAAATTCCTCGAGTTCTTACAGACTCTTGGAGCTGTAATGATTTTTTTTTGGGGGGGGGAATATATCCCAGCTCTTTCGTGACATGAATAGTGGATTCAGTAGCCCCATCGAGCACAGCTCCAGTGGGTCTTGTCCTCACGAACACTGTTCCCACCCTTGTCCCAACGGTGAGTAGCCCAACTGCAGAAGGTATTCCTCTAGTGGCCCCTCTGACCATTCCCCCAATGGTGGGGCCAATCGGTATATCTCCTATCGAAAAAATGAGGAAGGAAATGCAAAATGAGATGCTAAAGATTATGACAGCTTCCTCGCAGTCTGCCAACGAGGTAGCATCCATGTACAATGCTTCTTGAACTTCGTAATACTCAAGAGTACAATGATGAACCCTACCCAAAAGATTACATTCCTCCTGTAACACCCTGTATTTTTGGAGAAAATGGAAATTAATTAAATTGATGACGTAAGAATTTATTTAATTGGGAGAAATTATTAAATTCGATGATTCATATTTAATTAATTCAGTCTAAGCTTAATTTCACACATGGCGTATTTGGAGGTAAAATGAGAGGATTTTATAAAGTGAGTCGAATGGTGATTTTAAGGTCACGGTTGGTTCCTAAAGGGTCGAAATAGTTGAAAAAGTGTACTCGGGTGTATAGTTTGGGTCCTGAGACGATTTTAGACCATCCCGACACCGTTTAAGGGCATTTCGGTAATTCGGGAGCTTGGGATTTAGAAAACTTCGAAAATTGTAAGTGTATATCTGCCCATTAGAGAGAGGGGTTAGGGTTAACACAAATCAAAAGGGATAGAAGCCATATGAGAGGAATAAGAGGGGAGAACCAAGCTTTCTACACAACTTTTCGTCCCAAACGCAACGGAATCGAGAGCGGAGCGAGGGGAGAACCCCCACACCATCTTATCAACGAATTTAAGACCTTCTATTGAGAGGCAAGTATTTAAATGGAAATTTATATCAATCATGTCATAATACCCATGTGGTATAGGGTTTGATTTCATGTTTTTGGAAGTTTTATATGAATTTATGAGGGTTTAATTCATAAACTAAAGTAGGAATGCATGTAGAGTCGTTCCTTAATGATGATAATATGAAATTAGTGGGTTTGGGTTGATTGATAAGAGGGAAATCTGAGTTCTTGATTAATAAAGTTGATGAACATGAGAAAATTAGGGTTTTATGTTAATTAACGGAGAATTTGACTCTTGGGTTGAATCTTTGATGTTTTTGTGTAAACTTTTCATTGGAAATTTATCTCTATGTGAAGATAAAATGATATTAGAATATATTTTATTATTAATATTTAATCTTGATGGGTTCCTGATTAAAAAACATGAATCTTGAATGACTTAGGGTTTAATTGATGAACACAAGATGTCAATCTGCCAGAATTCTTAACATAAATTTAAACGTATACCATTTTAATTTTACTTTGAATTAGAGTGATATCCATACATTACTAGAAATGTACATGTCTTTTCTTTCTAATTATCTTTGAATCAGGTCAATCGGAGTTCTGTAGAGGGAGTAATCGATGTTTTACTATAGGGTGTTTGATCTGTCAGCATAGTAATCTGCCAGAATTTTTAACATAACTTTAAATGTATGCCATTTCAATTGTACTTATAATTAGAGTGAGATACATACATTCTTGGAAATATCCATGTCTTAGATTTCAAATGAGCTTTAAATCAGGTCAATCGGAGTTCTATAGAGGGAGTAATCGATATTTTACTACTGGGTGTTTAATCTGCCAAAAAATTTTCTAATCGATTTGGTTGCCCAGTTTTGGCCAATAATTTCCTTTTTGTTAAGGACCTTTGGAAATTTTTCGAAATTCATTTGTGGGATTTAGTTTCTAATATAAGGGAATTATATTGAAACACCAGTAGGCTTAATTTGGGTTTTAGGCGTGGCCTACGAGGGAAGTTTATGGGCAGGAAAAATATAAATTGATGGATAATTCGAGTTAAGAGAATTTGAGAGGAACGAGGACTTAGACCAGCAGGGGGTAGAGAGTTTACCTTATGACATTATATGTGGAATAAATGATACCCTTCGAGTGGTGAGAAATATTTGGGAACGTACGGTAATGAACGAAGTTATAAATTATGGAATACATAGAATATTCGGGACATAATTATATTATGTATGAGGCTTGTGATATGGGATGTGTGTATTCCCTATTGTTGTTATATATATATATATATATATATATATATATATATATATAAGTGGAGTGAATTCCGATAATATGATTAAAGTAATAGTACATTAATATGTGGGATATTCGGGATATAAAATACTACGTATGAGACTTGTGATATGTGATGTACATATGCCATATTGATATTATTGATATATACGTGGAGAAAATATCTATAATTTGATTTATTGTGTGTATGACATACCTACGTTGCTTGCTATTGAGTGAAGGTTATGCCTTGTGGATGATCATATCTTGAGGAGCCTTCGGGGGGATTTTTATTCGCACCACTTGAACATAAAATCTAGGTACGAGCTATCAGTGAGAACGATAGTATTGATGGTCACATGGGTGCGTAAGTATGTGCGTAGCCCATGGAGTTGGAACTATGTTGGACTCCAATATGTTTGATTTGATATATATGGTTCGTGAGAGAAGTCAAACCAATAGTCCCTTGTACAACGAGAGATGTACCCAGAGATGATGGCAGAGTATGCATTCACCGCAGTTGTGCCTAGGGGTGCCGTACTTGTATATATATAATGGATGATAAATATATTTACCTTTGATATGTTTTATAGTATGCACTGCAGCTGAGTCTGGGAGGTGCCGTGTTATATATATATATATATATTGTAAGGTGTGAATATATATATACTTGTGATATTATCTACTGTGTGAAATTAGTAGACGAGAAAGATATTGAAATCTGATTTGACTTAAGTATGTGAACACTTAATCCTAAAATTTGAAAAGCCTTGCCTATCTTAAAGAGAAATGGATATATATTTATTAAATGTATTACGTGGAAATACGGGTGGATGGTATGAGTTATGGGTAACAGACTTATGATTTCAAAGTAGTTAGTTGTGCGTATCTAAACTAAAATTAATTTGAATATTGGGGTCGAGGTAACTGTAATACCCCGCACTTTTATGGGAAATTAAACTTAATAATTTAGTGCAATTTGGAAATTCAAGAAATTTTCGTGAATAGTAATTTTTTAGGTTTTCAAGGATTTAATGATTTTTGATGTATGTTATATTTTCTTTTAGGATTAAGTAAATGAGTCGGAGTATTTTATTATATGTCGCCATTGGGTAAAGCGACAAAGGATAATATTTTAATTGAAAAACCCGCATTAAGTTGTGTTGGGTTAAAATAGTGAATTGCGGTCAAGTACCTTAGATGGAAATTCTGATTGCGCGGTTGGTCTCAGAATGGTCAAGATAGTCAGAATAGAGTATCCGGGGGTCGTAATTAAGTTTCGGGAATTTTGGACCCGTATGGACTCGTAATTGAGTAAACGAGTCATTTTTGGGTTTTAAAGGGATAAACCCTTATTTTCAGCTTATAAAGACACGGGAGAAGGAGAGAAAGAAACAAAAAGAGAGAAAGAGGAAGCGAAGAAAGTGGAAGGGAGAAAGAGGAGAGAAAAAGGATTTTCGGGCCAAACTCCGCCGGATTCGACTCGAGGTCAACGGATTTTGTCCTCCAGGCAAGTGTGTACTTGCTTTATTTCATTTTGTGAATTTATTTCATATTATAGTTGGTAAACTATATGATTTTGGATTAGAACCCTTAAAATAAATTTGGGAAATTTTGAATATGAGTTTACATATTGATGTAATGTAAACTCCTAATGATTTCTAGTGTTAAATCCATGTAAATGGAGTGAAGAAATGGATTGAAATGGGTTAAAATCATAAGTTGGGGGTTTTATGGTTTTAGGGTTTAAATCTAAGGGAAATGGTTTAATACCCCAAATTAATTGATGTGTTAGTTTTAAAACATAGATTATACATTTATTGAGTTGTTGGATGAGATTAGAAACAACAAAAATGGTGAAATTGGAGTTTGGGATTTTGGAGAAGACGATAAATAGTAACTCCGTAGCTTGTGGGGTCGATTCGGCCAGGAAGAGAATTGATTCAGCTCTTAGTCAAAACATAAAAGTTGTAGATATTTTCGATACGGTCACGTGAACACTAACCGTATATTTTTCTGATTTTTTTTCTATTTGATATGATTTTTTTAAGAAAATAGTTTTGGGGTTGATCATTAACTCGGAAATCAAACTAAAAATTGGAAAAATAAAGGCTACAATTGTTTAGAGATAAATATTTGTGGTTCCTAAAAATAGTGTGGGGACTTCTAAATATTTGTTTTAGTAAGGCATGTACCTTGGGTTCGTTGAAAGTAAAATTCAAGATTTATCCAAATAGGGGTGTTTGGGAGGAGTAACACTCGGGGTGATGTTTTGGTGGTCAAAATTTTATATAAGTAATTGTGCGCATAGAAAACACACTTATATGCCGATTTTGGTTGAGTAAAATCCTACGAGGTGACTAGGATGAAATTTAGGATACGGGCTAAAGAGAATTGAGCAGTCATCCGATACGTCTATTTATGACAACTATTATAGGTGAGAGGAATGCCTATCGTTATTTATGGGACGAATAAATATATCGGTGTTGTTGGTATTGTCATCGTGAAGTGAGAAAAGCTCGAAAATAATATATGGAGGATTAGTCAAAATCGATAAATGCGTAGGATATTCGAGAGATAAATATACTACGTAGGGGATTTATTATACGGGTTTTGCGTATGCCCGGATGTTATTATATACATGGGTTAAATAATTACCTATGGGGAATTATGTATAGGTGAGATAAATAACTATCATTATAATATGGTTGTGTGAATGCCTAACTGATGATTTATTGATATAGGTGGGATGTGTACCTATATTATTGTTTATTATGTGTATGACATACCTACCATACTTGCTATCATGAGAGGTTGGCATTCGAAAGAGGACAATCTTATCCTGTGTTGCCTTTGGGGGGATTTTAGATTTGGTACCTCAAGAACATAGGACTGTGAAGGGCTTATTTGTAAGTTGATAAGTCTGTTAGCTATGGGAGCGTAGGTATGTACGTGACCCGTAGGTACGTGAACTATGTTCGCCTCCAATATGTGTGATTTGTATTGATACAGTTCCTGAGCGATGTGGAACATGTGATCCATTAGTACGCGATGTACTTGGATTGGATAACAGAGTATGTGTGCACCATTGTTAAGACTATGGGTGCCAGATATGGATATATGTATTGTGATTAATATACATGTGTACTTGATATACTCCACGGATGCTTAGTAAATGAGAATGACTAAGCCACTTATATTATAGTCCGATGGATGATTAATATACTTGTTGCGTATAGTATATTGTTTATATATGTGAGATGAGATATCATATAACGTAACCCTGTATAAAAGACAAAATAATGAATAAAGTGATATACTCCTTCCGGTAGATTTATAACCGGATTTATATGAATATGGATCACAGGTTCTAATGAGAAATGTTAATAAATACGGGATAGTATAAATATGGTATGTACTTGAAGTTTAGTCCTTAGTACTCGGATTTTTGGGGATTTTGGAAAATAGGGGAAATACCTTAGTAGGCAGGGTAGCTTAACTAGGTTGTTTAAAAAGGTATGCGATAGTTGTGCACTATTAGAAGAGGGGTGAGGGGTATCTCATGGGAGTGCGATACTAATTTAAATATGAGATAAAACATAATTTCCTAAATAAAGTATTTATGCACTTGCAAAATATTTTCACAACTCGGGCTCTGACCCGTTTCTATATTTTTCCCCCTTGCTATATATTATATATATAGGTGTCCAGATACAGGGATGCCTGGATGATAATTCCTTCGAGTCAGACGTGTGCTGCGGCAGTTGTGGATGCATGCAGGTTTTCTATAGACGCTTATATCCTTGTAATCTAGATAGGAGGTATTGTATAAAAATTCGGGCTAATTACTCAACTGCTTTTATTTATTCTTTTATCGCCTTTTAGTGCGACATTCGATTTGGTTGTATTATTGTACCGAGTGTTCGGTTATTTTATTTTATTTCATTTCGGTGTTGCGTATAAACTGTTGAGATTGTTTTATTTGAATGGTTTGGTTAAAAATATTAGTCAATTAAAATTTTAACGCCGACCTAATAGGATATTAGTAATTAAATTGGTTTTCGACAATGATGCTAAGAATGAACCATATGAGACTCCTATTTTAATTTGATATAGGAGTGATCGCCTGGTATTTTATTAGGCGGGGTGTCACAGTAACATTCCGAACCAATGTATATGGAATAACTATTGGGGTCGGGGTAACATTACGAACCAATAGCCCTTAATGTGTGACACAGGGATATAATAGCAGAGTGTGTACTTATAGTATATATGGTGTGTAAAATATAGAGAACACGAATAATCTACTTATGTGTGCTAGTAGAGAGACGAGATAGTATGTATCTAGAGAACGATCAATCTACTAAAGAGTAATTAGTAGGGAGCTTAGATAGTGTATATCTATATAATGATGAAGCTATTGATGTGTGAATAGTAGGAAGATAGTTAGTGAATATCTAAAATAAAGTCTAAGTAGAAAAACTTAAACGGTAAAGATTGAACAATAACCTACATAGAAAGGGTAACTGGGGTTTAATAATAACATAAGAGAGATGTTAATTATTAAGGGTATTCGATAGCGTACTGTATGGGCGGTACAGAGGAGCTAGATTGATTTGGGTTTATTAGATACTGTCTGCCTAGTTAGATTGGCTAGAATTGACTAGGTGGGGTTGAGTAGCAAACGTTAGGTACGCATTATAGATGAGAGTGAGGAACTAAAGAGAGTGTTCGCAGCCTAACATGTGTATCTAATAACTGTTCATTTAAACTGTTATTTAAGTACTTGCTAAATGTTTTAAAATGATTTTTACTTGGGATCTGAACCGTACTTGTAAAACCTTTTTTCAAAAACTTTTAGGTGTCCAGCCACAGGGACGCCAAACAGGATGATCTATTCTAGGGATGCGTAGTTGCAGCACTTGTGGATGCTTGCAGGATTTGGACTTAGACGATTCAGTTACTTCTCTCCTAGTATAGGGTGCAGGGCAGTATTTTATTCGGGTATGTTGCCCACAGTTATTTCATTTATGATAGTCAGACCTGATATTCAGACTTTTATTGAGGTTGGACTTTATATTGGATTTTGTAACCGATGGTTTATTCGGTATTATTTCATTTCAGTCTTTTATATTGTGGATGGATTTATATTACTATTGCATGGAATGTATTTATGTAAAAAGATTAAAATTTTGACATCGACTTTTTGAATAGTAAGTGGTTAGTAATGATTTAAAAAGTTTTTGACAGTGATGCTAAGAATAAACCAGATGAGAAACCTATTTTAATTGGATATAGGACTGACCACCCGGTATTTAATTAGGAAGGGTGTCACAGATGGTATCAGAGCATCAGGTTCTAGTGTCCTTAGGATCTATGCGGCTTTTCACATTTCAACATAGCGTTCTTTGATATAGAGCCTTATGATAGGATTGTTGTATTCCTGGATGTATGCTACTTACGTTCTCCTACCATTATATATAGTTGATTTGGTTCGTATACGAGTTCAGTTGGAATTCATACACCTTACATTATAAGACAATCAACGAGGACCGTTAGAAGGACTGCAGGAGGAGAGGCTCAACAGAATACCTATAGTATTCTGAGAATGGTGATTGCAATGGAAGTCACCCTGATTATTATTCAGGATGGTGTCAATAGGAAAATCACACGGGAACAGAAGTTTTCCCAAGCACTTTTGTAGATAATATTGGTGCAAATGTTAGACTCACCCAATATTGTCGGTAAGAGGTGGGGGGAAAATGGAGGGACTCTTTGGGAGTGTCATCTATAAAAAAAGGGAGAGTAATAGGCCAATGGAAGGATAAAATCCAAAGGCAATTCTATAGGGTGGAGTGTAGTGACACTCAAGATTAAAATTTCGAGCGGAAATTTTTGAGCACTTAGGGGCAGCATAAAGTGATGAGAGTCAGTCACCACATATAAGGAGTATATGGGATTAAACGAGAAATTTAAGGGAAATTTGATTGATAGATATTCCATCTATTGTTTGTACATAGATGCAAATTGAGTTTCGAAACTTATCACAAGTGAGCGAGTTATAGGCCGATTATGAGAAAGGAGCTAACTTTTTGAGGGAACTTCGTACTCGACGAAGGGGAATACGAAGCAAATAAAGTTTCTTTAAGTTGATAATGGACTTGTGAGTAGAATATACAAGCCTAGATGGGAGATCCGACTAGAATTATTAGTGTAGACATCATCAGGGTCATACGCTTACATGAATTTATCAACGCTTCCATGAAAGGGGAGCCAAGGGGGTTGGAGAATCTAGTCGAAGAGCAAGACTGGATTAAACGGTGATAGTGAAGCGCCATATGAGGGCATACCCAATCGGGAACCCATTTAAATGATTCAGACCAATTGAACTCCTAACAAGTGACGATGAATTCAACCAGGGCCATAGAAGCCAGCATCAAGTTCCATAGGGCCAGTCAAGCCAAAGGGACAACACAAGTAGTAATCAGGAACAATACTACCAAGCCTGAGAGAAGGACACCCTGATGTGGATAGTGGGGCCAGAGATAGAAGGGAAGATACAATAAGGTGTCCTATGCATAGAGAGTGGAACCACCTATATTGAACTTATCCATAGTGAGAAAGTGAGATTACTTGGACTGAAAAAGTATATGGGAATGGTGGCAGTGGGGCACAACATCTGAAGAGCGAAATTTTTGGTAGAGGAATTGGGCTAAGAGAATGCACTAAGAGGAGATTTATATTAGGTATTAGTTTACAAATTTTCAGAGTTATGTAAATAGGGTAGACTACTTTACGAGAGTTGACTGGTTAGCAATGGGTTGAGCGATCGTAGATTGTGATAGTGAGATATCGTGTTCGCTGTACGTGGGTATGATTTATTTTGTGAGGCATTACCTAAAAGAGGGTTGATCCTATATATATGTGTATATATGTCGTATATATTGTGTAGTATACTTTTGTGTGTATGTTATCTAGTTATAATTAATCCCGGTATGAAGGGATGGTTACTGATGTGATTCAGAGTAGACATGCTTATTGTCGAGCCGAGAAATAAAGCTTGCGACTTTTTAGTTCTAAGAAACTAGTGATAGTAAGAGCGTTATGATATATGTTGTCTTGTGTAGCATGAAAGTGGACGAGTATACTTTTATGTCAAAAGACGGATATTTGAGGGTACGTAATATGGACTGAGGCTTAACAGACCACAACGACCGACAATGCTAGGTAGTAGTGTATCGGGGGGGTTCCTTGTTTGGATTTTGCTTTGCGAGAGGTCCCACGCATGAAGCTTAGCACAATGTTGGGAGTGGGGAGATGATTATCCATTAAGACATGGGTTTAGTACCTTGGGTAATATTTGTTTATAAATTTATATCTAACGGATAGTAACTATACGATAATGAGAGGCTAGTGGAGCCAGGTAGCACCGGTGAATTTATGCACATTTATGGGTTGTATGGTCACCCTGGTTGGTGGAAATGTTAATACCACTCGTAATTGGGAGGGGTAGAAATAACTGTGATGATCTTGAGAGTATAGGATTCAGGGCATGTAGAGACCTTAGAGTACATGCGTTATCTAAATTTTGAGGAAGAAATTCCTTTCTAAGGAGGGAAGTATGTAACACCCCGTATTTTCAGAGAAAATGGAAATTAATTAAATTGATGACCTAAGAATTTATTTAATTGGGAGAAATTATTTAATTCGATGATTAAGATTTAATTAATTTAGCCTAAGCTTAATTTCACACGTGGCGTATTTGGAGGTAAAATAAGAGGATTTTATAAAATGACTCAGATGATGATTTTGAGGTCATGGTTGGTTTCAGAAGAGTCTAAATAGTAGAAAAAGTGTACTCGGGTGTATAGTTTGGGTCCTGGGACGATTTTAGACCATCTCGACACCGTTTAAGGGCATTTTAGTAATTCGGTAGTTTGGGATTTAGAAAACTCCAAAAATTGTAAGTGTATATCTGCCCATTAGAGAGAGGGTCTAGGGTTAACACAAATCAAAAGGGATAGAAGCCATAAGATAGGAATAGGAGGGGAGAACTAAGCTTCCTACACAATTTTTCACCCCGAACGCAACAAAATCGAGAACGGAGCGAGGGGAGAACCCCCACACCATCTTATCAACGAATTTTAGACCTTATATTGAGAGGAAATTATTTAAATGGCAATTTATATCAATCATGTTATAATACCCATGTGGGTTACGATTTGATTTCACGTTTTTGGAAGTTTTATATGAATTTATGAGGGTTTAATTCATAAACTAAAGTAGGAATGCACGTAGAGACGTTACTTAATGATGATAATAAGAAATTAGTGGGTTTGGGTTGATTAATAAGAATGAAATCTGAGTTCTTGATTAATTAAGTTGATGAACATGAGAAAATTAGGGTTTTATGTTAATTAATGGATAATTTGATCTTTGGGTTGAATCTTTGATGTTTTTGTGCAAACGTTTCATTGGAAATTTATCTCTATGTGAAGATAAAATGATATCAGAATATATTTTATGATTAAGATTTAATCTTGATGGGTTCTTGATTGAAGAACCTGAATCTTGAATGACTTAGGGTTTAATTGATGAACACAAGATGTCAATCTGCCAGAATTCTTAACGTAATTTTAAACGTATGCCATTTTCATTTTACTTAGAATTTGAGTTATATACATACATTTCTGGAAAGGTCTATGTCTTATCTTTCTATTAAGCTTTGAATCAGGTCAATCGGAGTTCTATAGAGCGAGTAATCGATGTTTTACTATAGGGTGTTTGATTTGTCAATGTAGTAATCTGCCATAATTTTTGACGTAAATTTAAACTTATGCCATTTAACTTGTACTTAGAATTATAGTGAGATACATACATTATTGGAAATAAATATGTCTTAGATTTCAAATGAGCTTTGAATCAGGTCAATCGGATTTCTGCAGAAGGAGTAATCGATATTTTACTACAGGGTGTTTAATCTGCTAGAAAATTTTCTAATCGATTCGGTTGCCCAGTTTTGGCCAATAATTTCCTTTTTGTTTAGGACCTTTTGAAATCGTTCGGAATTCATTTATGGGATTTAATTTCTAATATAAGGGAATTATATTGAAACACCAGTAGGCCTAATTTGGGTTTTAGGCGTGGCCTACGAGGGAAGTTTAAGGGCTAAATTAATTTGGATTAATAGAGAGGAAAAATATAAATTGAAGGATAATTTGAGTTAAGAGAATTCGAGAGGAACGAGGACTTAGAACAACAGGGGGTAGAGATTTTATCTTCTGACATTATATGTGGAATAAAGGTTACCCTTCGAGTGGTGAGAAATACTCGAGAACATACGATAATAAACGAAGTTATAAATTACGGAATACGTAGAATATTTGGGACATAATTATACTACGTATGAGGCTTGTGATATGGGATGTGTGTATGCCCTATTATTGTGTTATATATATATATATATATATATATATAGGTGGAGTGAATACCTATAATATGATTAAAGTAATAATACATTAATACGTGGGATATTAGGGATATAAAATACTACGTATGAGACTTGGATATGTGATGTGCGTAATAATGTAATAATGTTCTGTTGTTGTTGATTGTTAAATAAAAAGTTTAAAATTTTGACATCGGTTTTTTGAATACTAGGTGGTTAGTAATGTTTTAAAAAGTTTTCGACGGTGATGCTAAGAATGAACCAGATGAGAAACCTGTTTTAATTGGATATAGGACTAATCACCTGGTATTTAATTAAGCAGAGTGTTACACCTCCTATCTTTGAGAAATACACAGGGAAGAACATTTGGGGGCCCATTGTAACAATAAGAAGTTGAGATTGAGTGAGTTTTCTAAATCCCTCATTGATAAAGCTTACACTTGGTATTCTCACTTGGCGCCGAAAAGTGTCTCAATGTGGGAAGATATGAACGTTCTCTTTGTCGAGAAGTTATTTACGGCAGATGATGAGTTTACGTTGACACAATTAGGCAGGGGATAAGTAACGGCTAGGAGAGGAGGTGGTGGCGTATGTCTGAAGGTTCAGGGAGAGGTACCTCGATGAAAGAGAAAAAGGTAAGGAGTCCAAACTGTTTCAGATTTGTGCTAAAGGTTTGCTCCCGAAGTACTTTTACACCTCATCAACAAGACGCACAATGGGACTTTTGTGGCGTTTTGAAAGCTGTAAGAAATATCTTATTGGTCTTATGACCAAATCCTATTGTGGTGTGTATGATATTCAGGCAACCAATACAACCCATAGTGGGACATGGCCGGCCCCGACGAGTGGGATATGCTGATGGGGGAGAGGAAGACAAGCCATCGAAGAAGGAAAATAAAAGGAAGTTTAGAAGAGATAGAGAGGACCTACCATCGTTACCTTTTTACGTCGAAAAAGATGTCAGCTACTACAACACCATGGTGCAAGAGGGAACGATCAATGAACCCAAGGATACTTAAGTAACGGAGCCAAAAGCCGAAGTTAGAGATAGTCCTAAATACTGTTAGACCCACAAAAAAGATTAGTCATCCAACGATGAGCTGATTCACGCTAAGGAATATCATAAGAAAGAACATGAAAGAAGGGACTTTGCATATCCCTCAAGAGAACATTAACAACAACCCACTACCAGAACATGCAGTAAACTTGGTAGTTGCTTATGACGAAGAAGATGAGATAGAGGAGAGGGAACTTCTAGTGGAACAAGAAGAGTTTGAAGAAGCATTGGAAGACTGCACAAGAGGGATGGTTAATGTGGTAATAACCTACGATAAATCAGCAAGGGATGTGGTGAATGTGTATAATCTGGACAACAAAAAAGTGGACCATGGGTTAGAATATCATGTTGTATCGCACTCGCCCAAGTTTTCATGGTTCTTTAACCAGGTAAGAATGCCAAAAGAAAGTAGATTGGAGATAACACAAGCGATTCTAGACATTGCGAGAAAGAATGCAGTTCCATCGTTGAGATAGAGGTGAGAAATTTTTTATCAGAGGTGACATTCAGCGATGCAGATAGAGCAGTGTGGCCTCCCCATAACATACCATTGTACGTGACAACGAGTATCATTGGGCTGAGTTTTGTGAGAGTTCTTATGGAAGGGGGAGCATCCCTAAACATCATGCCTATCAACTCCTTCCACGGAGCCAACATCCCTGAGGCAAGATTAATACCAATGCCTTTGGTAATCTCTGGTTATTGTGACACCCCGCCCAATTAAATACCAAGTGATCAGTCCTTTATTCAATTTAAAACAAAGTGTTCGGTTGGTTCATTCTTAGCATCACCGACGAAAAACATTTAACATTATTAATCACCTAATAAATAATTAAGATAGTGCCAAAATATTTTCCGTTTTCAGTTATACCCAAATGATTGATTATTAAAATTTTAAGTATAAAGGCATAAATTATCTACCATCCACATGAATTTAATAAGTAATGAATATGAATCAACTGCTGAAATAAATAAGACTAGATAAAACATTCCAGTTCAAAGTCTCAAACCAATAATCCATAAAATACGCAATTACAATTGCAACTGAAATGAACTACTAAAGTAAACTGAGTACAATCTCTTTAATAAAATGATTGATAATGGGTGACACATTCCCTGAATGTAATGTCTGAGTAGAACTGAAGGAAAGGATAGAGGTGTCTAAACGCAAGGACCTGCAACTCCCACGATCGTTGCAGCTCACTAAACAATCCAAGCGTCTAAGTCTGGTAACCCTGTGGCTGGGCACCTGATATAATACATATATATAGAAAATGAGAAAAGAATAGCAGGAGACGGGTCAGAGCTCGAGTTGTAAAAATATTTGTTTTAGCAAGTATTTAAAACTGCAATAAAGCAAGTATTAAGTCCATTTTTTTGGGTGATTTAGGAGCACTGAATTCGTGTTGTAACAATTATAGTAACAATATTCTTTTACATCTAAGTCCTTGAATTCACCGCCTCTATCGTTGCGAATTCGATTTACTTGGGTATCCTTTTCATCTTCAATACGTAAAAGAATTTTCAAAAATTCACAAAATGTTTTGGATTTTTATTTAGGAAAGGCTACCCATATGAAACAAGTGAAATCATCCACCCTAACTAGAATGTTACCACAAAGGCTTACAATTCTAGAAGGACCCATTAGGTCCATGTGGATTAGCTCTAGAGGTTTAAAAGTTAAAGTGTCTTTAACCTTCTTGTGAGAAGTCTTAACTATTTTCTCTTCTTGGCAAGGCCCACAAACAACGTTTGAAATAGGCTTTATTTTAGTAATACCTTTAACTATATCATGAGTGCTTAATTTGCCAAGATTATCGTAATTTATGTGGCCCGACCTATTATGCCAGATCTCATTGTCATCCATTTTGGCAATGTTACAGATCTCAGTACCCCGATTTACTGTGTAACAGTTATCTGCAGTTCGAAGACCTGTTAGAATAAAATCTCCAATCTTATTTAAAATTTTGCAGTTTGTTTTTGAGAATGTGAATGTATGATTAAATTCGCAAAATTGTGATATACTTAACAAGTTATCTTTAAGACCTCTCGTTAAAAGAACATATTTGAGAATAGGTAGTCCCTTTTATTGGAGTGTCCCTTTGCCTATATTTTGAGCTGATACTCCATCTCTAAACAAAAAATTTCCTCCTACGAAGTTTGTTCTGTCAAATAGTTTAGTATCGTCTCTGATCATATGTTTGGAACAACCAGAGTTTAAGTACCAACTAGAAACAGTGTGTTCAGCTTTTAAAGCACTAATCACAATATTACACTTCAACTGGGGTATTAGATAATCTTTTCTAACCCATATAACTCTAGTTTTTAAAGGTTTGTGAGCCTTAGGTTTAGACATAGATCTAGGAACCTTCCTCTTAGATTTCCTTTTAGAGTAAGATATTTTCTTCCAATTTCTATAGTTAGAGTTCTTATTGGTTTGCTTAGCGAGAACTTAGTTATTCCCATTCTTTCTAGAATAGTTAAATTCTTTGTAAAAAGATGAATGAAAGACATGTTTATAACAACATTTTTGAAAACATTCTCCGGAGCAGTGTCCATGAACATCACAATAGGAACAGTAAAAGTGGCTAGATGGTTTACTTGCATTCTGAAAGCCTTTAAAAATGGGTTTGTCCATTTGATGGACTTTGATCTTATGTCTAGCACCAACAGGTTGGAATGAGGTATCTCCTTGTCTTATAGGGGCATACGTACTTAGACTTAGCTTCAACAGTTGGCTTAGGACTATTTTTCATCAAAATTTCTGGCCCTTTTTGTTTTCTATTAAACTCATGTTTTAAAGCTTGAAAGTCTGGGCATAAGTAAATATGTCTTTTTCCACCAGACAGAAAATGCACAGTTTGAAAAGGTTTAGTTTGTGCCTTTGGTTTTTGTTCAAATCCTATGCCAGTTTTATCATCATAATTGGTTTTACTTGTCGCTACACAATCTTTAAAACAATTGGAGTTATTTTTGAATTTTGAGATTTGTTTGAAGATTGTTGACACTTTTTCTTTAGATTGTTCCAATTCTAACAAAGTTGCTTCGTATTTCTTTTCTAAAGTTTCATTTGATTCAGAAAGGTCTTTGATTTTATCGATAAAATCCTTAGATTTTGTTTCATAAACTAGACATTGATTAGAATAGTCTTAAACACTTTGTTTTACCATAAGAATTAGGTCTTATATCCTATCTGTAAGATCCTTGTTAGTCTTTTCAAGTTTTGTGATCTTTCTAAGGGTTTTGGTTTTAAGTGTGTGAATGTCACGAAGGTCCTCATTATCGTAATCACTAAGTGTGGTGTGTGGATTGTCCTTTAACAATTCATTTATCGTACTCAAAGACACATTCAATTTGGCATTTATGTATTCCTTTTGACTCACACACCTCGTAAATGAACTACTAACATCATCAACTATATTAACATTCTCTAGACACCGAATAGATAAACTAGTAGCAGGTAAGACATCATAATGCATAACAGTATTAGGCATTCTCACATCAAGTTCAGCATGATTATCAAACATATCACCAGAATATACAATTTTTGCGAAAAAGGACATGAAAGGGTCAAAGACATTGGATGATTCAGGCTCATCTTCTTCAGAGTTGCTTAAATCATCCCAAGTCGTACACAGGTTGGCCTTATTATTGTTGTGTTTCATGTTTACTTTAGAATTACTAGAAATGTGACCTAATTTTCCATATCTAAAGCATTTAACTTTCTTAGGGTCTCTATCAGGTCTACCATTGATGTTATCATCATTGTTTGTATCATGTCTTCGCTCATGATGATTGTTATTAGAATAACTTGGATATGGAGCATTTCCTTGTTTAGAAGCAACTTTGTTTCTAAACTTAAATTTTTTTAAAAATGTTTACACATAAAGGCTATCTGATTATCTAAATTATCTAAGTCACATTCATCTTCAGAATAACAAATTATGGTGTCATCATCTTAGACTGGAAAACAACATTGGGACTGGTATGCTTCTTTTGATTATTGGATAAATGTTTCTTAAATTCCAGTTCTATTTCCATAGTTCTAAGCTAGCTACTGAGGAGTTATGGAGTTAGATTATGATCATCCATCTCCTCAATTGCATAGCGTTTATTATCAAACTTAAGTGGAAGTGATCTTAGAATTTTAGAAACAATCTCTCTCCTATACAATACCATCAGCATGCATTTATATTATTTTAAGATCATGTTCATTTACAAACATTAATATGGCATTCTTTCCTTTATTATTACTAAGGGAGGCCATTTTTTCTTCCTTGGTAAACTCGCTGAGCAATTTTTTAATTCTAACAATACTACCATCTGCAACAGGCTCCCAGAAATCATTTCCCAAATCCCTTGGATGAAGGCTATCATCCTTACTTTTGGGTAAGGAAAATTACTCCCATTGAAGGGGGAGGCCTGGATGGATTTCCCAGTGTCTCAAATTTCTTGTCCATAGACATAGTTTTGAAAATTAGTTTCAAAGCATAGAATCCAAAAGATGTAGTTGAAAAAACACCTTGCTTTGATACCAATTGAAACTCACTTACTAATTCGTTTAACACTTAGTTAATACAGTTGAGTAAGTTTCGAACTTGATTTTTGAGGAAACTCTTTAATAAAACCAGGTTATAACACAAGATGTGTTTAACAATTATGAACGAGTACTTTCAGATCTTAGAAATTAGGTTTTTGTTTGAAAAACCTATGTCTGGCTGTGCAGTAGTAGTAAGGCAGTATTAAAAATCACAAAAGTAAGAGAAACAATATTTTTAATGTGGTAAAACCCCACCCAATTAGGGAATCATCCATGGAGGTCTCTACACCTCAAAATAAAAATCCACTAAAATAGAGTTTTGGGTTACAAGCATTTAATGAATTATACACACAAATACAAACCTATTCTAAGTTCAGAAGTTATACTAGCTCCGTTATGTTACTCTAACTTCTTTAAGGCTCTGATGTGGTCTTTGGCATTTTTTTAGCTTGGCTCCTTTCTCTTTTAGCTTTCAGTCGACTCAAATGGTCAAAATCTCTTAACCAACACACTGTTTAAGTGATGTTGTGTGACTGTGTTGTGAGTGAAGTACCTAAACACATGCATGTACCCACACACATTTATACAAATAATTTCCTATGAATTTACAGAAATCATCTAAGTATGAAATTATTTTCACACTAATGAAATTAGGTTTCATCTTGTAATCTTAATCTTTTCAGATTTGTGTTCTTACGATTTTTTTTAAAAAGAGATTCTTCAAATCTTATTTATATACAGGTTTTTTCAAAATGAAAAACTCATATCTGAAAACATGAAAACCCTATATCAAGTTTGTAAAACAAAATATATATTTGTTGGATATAAACTGAAATATATACGTTTAGAACAAATCCAAGAAGAGAATGATTTCTAACTAAAGAAATCAGATCTAACAAACTATGTGATTTTATCACTTTTAAATCAGATCTACAAGTTTCTATAAATAGAAACGAGTTCTAATTCTAGTGAAGGTGTTAGATGAGAGATTAAAACCAAAGAGGATTTGTAAACCTATGAACCAGAAACCCAAAAAACCCCAACTCTCTCTCACAAATTTTCTGAAATAATTTTGGCAGAGTAAGGTTTGGTTTTGAAAATATTCTCTCGATTTGTTTCTCTCTCTCTCTCTCTCTCTCTCTCTCTCTCTCTCTTTTCTCTCAACCTTTTGATCTCCCAAAGATTGTAAATGAGAGATAATGGTCTTTATTTATAGGAGGGGTATAAGGATCTGGAAACTTAACTTAAATCAAGGGCTAGGATCAATTTGATCGTTCGAAGTACAAGATCAATGGCTCTAAATGGATCGTAATTACAACCACTATGATTGGTCCATCTGAGAGTTACGAGGATCCTTTTAAAACACATGTTGACAATTGATAAAATTTTATTGAACGTCCCAGATTGAACCTAAGGTTTGTGAGTGTAAGAAAACCCAAATCTATCTGCTAAACGGGTAACACGTGTAAGGCTCTGATCATTTTTCAGACGCGTGTTTTTGGTGTTCCAAAAATTCAATTTTCACCCAAAATATTATCAAGCGGTTTTGTTTTCTACCCAACTCAATTTTGAGGAAGTTTTGGAAATTTAATTTTAAGCCCAAATATTTTAAAACACCTTAAATTTAATTTTGAAAAATGGTTTTTAAATGATTAAAAATTCCTAATAAATGTAAAAAAATTATTTTAATCCAATTTAACACACACACATCATATATGCAGTGAAATGTGAAAAATGCAATTCTAGAGTGTGTTGTGTTGTTGGTTTTCTACCTTTAGGACCATTGTTCTTGTGTTGATTTAGATATCCTTGAGATTCTTGAAGATGCAATGGAGAAATAGGGATGACTCAAATATTGTCTAACTTTCCAAACTAGATGAGCTCCTATATAATACAGACACAAGTGAGTCAAAGATACAATGTGCTTCAATTCTTACTATTTCGATACCTCCATATCAAATGGCTCATTTCTAACTTTGAGAACTTCGTACCCAAATAGATGATCTTTTAGAAAAGGGTTTATTCGACTAAGTTCATCACCTAAGGGAGCTCGAGTATTATTCGCTAAGAAACATGATGGAAGATTTAGACTATGCATAGATTATCGTAAACTGAAGTCAATTACTATTAAGAATAAGTATGCTTACCCCGAATAGGAGATCTATTTGATTAACTTCGAGGAGCGAGGGTCTTTTCTAAAATATATTTACGATCCCGTTATCATCAGTTACGCGTTAGAGAGGAAGAAATTCCAAAAACTACTTTTTGAACTCGTTATGGACATTTTGAATTTACTATAATGTCATTTTCTTTGACAAACGCACTAGCAGCCTTTATGGATCTAACGCATAGATTTTTTAGACCTTTTCTTGACCAGTTCATTATCGTTTTTATTGACGATATTCTCATATATTCTTAAAATCTGATAGAACATGCCCAACATTTGAGTCTTAAGTACTCTTAGAAACCATCGGTTATATGCAAAAATAGAGCAAATGTGACTTCTCAATGAAGGAAATCAAATTCTAAGGACATGTGATTTCTGGAAATGGAATCTAAGTCGATGTAGCCAAAGTTTGTGCCATTTTGGAGTGGAAAAGTCCTACCAATATTACTAAAATAAAGAGTTTTCTAGGATTAGGGGGATATTATGTTTGCTTTGTCGAAGGATTTTCACGCACTGCTCTTCCCCTTTCAAAACTAATTAGGAAGGAAGTCACATTTGTGTGGACTGAGGAATGTAACCAATCATTTCAAGTGTTGAAGGACAAATTAATTACTGATCCTATCCTTACTATTCCTTCGAGTGACATAAGTTATGATGTGTACACCGATGCTTCATTACAAAGACTAGGATGTGTGTTCATGAAAAATGAAAAGTGGTAGAATACGGGTCACGGCAACTCAATACTCACGAGCGTAACTATCCGGTCCATGATCTAGAACTAGGAGCCTTAGTTTTTGCATTGAATATTTGGCGTTGTTACCTTTATGGTGTAAGTTTTCAAGTCTTTTCGGATCATAAAAGTTTGAAATATATCTTTACCCAAAAGGACTTGAATTTACGACAACGGCGTTGGATAGAATTTTTGTAAGATTACCGATTTAAACTCAATTACCATATAGGAAAATCCAATGTATTAATCAACGCTTTTAGTCGAAATCTAGTAGGAAGACTTCATACCCTAATTTCCTATAATATTCTCTCCGCCATAGAGAAATATGATCTACAGTTACTTACCCCTTATACGAAACTCTTTAACATTATCACTTATCCCGAATTTAGAGAGAAAATATTAGTTCAATAAACCCAATATTCCTTTGTACAAAACTTTTCGATTAAGGATTCAGATTTTTTCCAAGATAAAGAAATAGACTACAATTTAGAAATAGATTATATGTACCTGAGGATGCATCTCTTTGAGAAGAAGTACTGCAAGAAGCTTATCATTCGAAATTTATGATACACCCTGAAATCTTGAAAATGTACCATGCTTTAAATAAGCAATATTGGTGGCCAAACATGAGAAATGATATCGAGAATTTTATAAGAAAATGTCTTACTTTTCAATATGTAAAAACAGAACACTAATATCCCGGTGGACTTCTTCAACCCTTACCTATTCTTGAATGGAAATTGGATCATATTACCATGGATTTTATCAGTGGACTACCTCGTACGTCCCAAGGATATAATTCAATTTGGGTATGTAAGGACACAAATTTTCGATTGAGTCCTCCGTAGTTTTGGCTCAATTCCGAACAAAAATGTTAGAGTCATAGGATAGAGTTATTGACCATCCTTCAAGCCTATGACGTACTAAAGTTGAAGACGTAGCGACCAAGTTTAAAGCTTCATCAAAATACTGAGTTTAATGTGCCTCGTTTCTACGTCAATGCGATTATATATATATATATAGGAGCTTGGAAATTTAATTGGGTGTAATTTATAATTGTTATAAATTAATTTTATCGACTTTGTTTTAATCAGAAAAATATTTTTAGAACTTTTCATAAAAGTTTTGGGCTTAAAATTAATATTTAATTTTTCTGATTTTCTGGAACGTCATTCGATACACACTGGAATCTCGTTCGAACGAGATTGCCAGGTCATTCGAACGAACTAACATCTCGTTCAAACAAGATGCCAGGTCGTTCGAACGATATTTCTGACAAAATTCTTTTTTCCATTCTGGAACTTCGTTAGTAAATTCGTTCGAATGAAAAGTCGTTCGAATGAGTTTTGGCGGGAAATTTTTTTGGGCAGTTTTTGACAGTTTTTTCCACTTTCCCACTTTCTTTTCCCACTAACTTTTGACAGAATATCTATGTGCGGGAACCAATTTTTCTAACTTAACTTTTTCATTATCCTCTATCTCCTAGAGAGAGTTTTGAGAGAGAATTCTTCCAAGAAAAAGTTCATGTTTTGAGTGTCTAATTTTACAAGAATAAATTATTTAACACTCTTGTTTTTCACCCAAAGTTTGTTTAATCCAAGTTTCAATATATATATATATATATATATCTTTCTTGGAGTTTTGGCACCGGGTTCATCTCTTCCGTTCAAAGAGAAGTTTGGGTTTGATTCTACATCCCACAAAGATGAAGAAGTTTGCATCGATTTACCCACTTGGAGAAAGGCTCTTTGTTCGGGTGACGGTGACCATATAAAGTCCGATCGGTGGATTTCGAAACCTCAGTGGAGCTCCGTGGTTATTCGCTAGGTGGAGGTGTCTACAAGAAGAAGCGTCGGGGCTTGAGAGGGATCGAGTCGAGTGTTGTAAGTCTTTCTGTCTTATATTTGTAAAATCGTACTTAGTGGATTTGAGGCTAGGACCATCCGAGGTTTTTTCCCGTTGTGGGTTTTTTCTCGTACATCGCAGCATAGTGGTTTCATTATTTATTTTATCTTTTGTAAAATCACCTAGAACACATGCTTAGGTAAAAAGATAAAATTGGTTTAATTTAATCACTACGTATTTAATTTGGTGCTAATTAAATTTGGGTAATGTTAAGTTAATTAGTTCAAGTCATTTAATTTAATTGATAAAATTGGTTTGGCCTAACTTGATAAAATTGCAAAATATAACTTAGGAAAATTTTCTAGGACTTGGGTTAATTAATTGTGTTTAAGTGAAATCAAATATTGTGTGTGTGTTTAATCATATTTCACTTGTGTTTAATTTTAATTTTAAGTAAATTAAAATTTATTTTTATTGAACCATCACCTTTACGCTTTCGCATCTCATAAAAGGAAATTATTACTTTGTGAAGTAAAAATATTTTAAAAGATTAAAATCGAGAGCCTTCGGGACTTTTCAAATTGGTATCAGAGCTTTGATTGTGAAAAGCTCTCGTTTTCAAATTGGTATCAGAGCCGGACCGCTAATTTATCGCGTCAAAGATTCATTTTTCGGCTTTTATAATTTTTATGCTCCTTGTATTTTTAGGTGGTTCATATTTTTACTCACTCTCAATTTTTTTTGTATCTCTTGATGGGATGCCTTAATGATAATTTGTCCATTTATAATGATAATGAAATTTTTTCTATTCGAGAGGAATTTAATGAGCTTAATAAGTGTAATGAAAAATTAAGAGAATTAAATTTGAGATTTGCAAAAAGAATTAAATTTCTTGAAGATGAAAATTCTTGTTTTAAAGCTAAAGTTAAATTTTTGCAAACCTCGCTATCGCAAAAAGATATTTTTCGTGAAAATCTCATGGACATAAATTATAATTATAATATCTTAGAAATGTCCAAGAAAGAGAGTAATAATCGAGAAAAGACTCTTAGGGACATGTTTGCTCACATTGAGGGGGAGCGTGATAACCTTCTAGGTGTTGTAGAAAATTTAAAGAAGGAGTCCTTTAAAATTGAGGAGTCTAATTTATTACTTGAGTCCAAAATTTTAAAAATGGAAAATGATTTATAAGACTCGAGTAGATGTGATAATGGTTCCAGCACATCTTGTTCAAATGCTTCCGTTGCTAAGGCTAAAACCATTATTTATTTTAGAGGGTCTACTTTATCCAAAGACTTTAGAAAAGGTCACACTTTATGTCACATTTCTCGTGTTTTCACATGCTTGCACTGTGGTAAGAAAGGTCACCTTAGGTCATTTTGTTTTGATCTTAAAAGAAGTCCTAGGAAGTCTATGTCTAGCAATTCATTTGTTTCCAAACCCCATCATTTTAAATATACATCTATATGGGTTCGAAAATCATTCTTAGACGCACTAGATATTAGATTTGTTGATTCTCATTTTCTTTCACATGAACCCTCCCTTGCTAAATTCAAAAGTTGAATGTGTTAGTTTTTGTTTGCATATTTTAGCGTTTGTACTTCATGATATATCATCATGCTAAATGTATGCTTGTTTAATCATTTTCTAGTCTATGCCCCATGCTTAATCACATGCTAGAATAATGATTTTTGTTTATCTTTTGTACTTTATTTCTTCATTTTGTTTGCATTAAATGAAAAATATAAAAAAGATTTTTGTTTATCATTTGGATTTTTATCTCTTGGTAATTTAAGCTTAATGAAAAATTTCAAATGATTTTTGTTTGTCTTTTGAGTATATATTTTTAGTTTTGGTTAAAAAAATTTAAAAACTCAAAAAGATTTTTTTGTGTGTATTTTAGTTTGACACACTTTATGGGGCATACACTTGTGTTAGAATCCCATCTTTTACGCTCTCATGTGGCTAGAACTTTTGGTCTAGATTATCAATCCTTATTATGTTCTTTATCATGCTTACATGGAGTAGTGATTTTGTGTTGCTTAAATGGATTCTATTTTTATATGCCTCTATTCACACATGCACGAGCTCTTTTGAAATTTAACTTCATATGTATATTTGAGCGTTGTGAGGTGTTCTCCTACCAATCTAGTCATCTACATTTGTGACCTAGGAGGAATAGTGCATGTCAAAATCCGTTTCACGTGAGATTCATGAGAAATAAAAAAATGATAAATAAATGTGCACGGGGAAGGGCTCCGAAAGGATTTGCTACCTTTGTGAATAGTAAGCCACCGTTTGTTTGGACCTAAAAGAAATACATGGTCGAAAGGCCTAAAAGAAAATATGGCATTAAAAAGAAAATAATTTCCAAGGCCTATGTTTGATTGATATATTCATTAAAAATTAATATATATGCTTATTGATGGAGATTGGATGGTATATCAACGGTTTGCACAATTTTCATTTATCCTAGTTGTGCTATCAATGTCATGACTCTATTGGTTTGTAGAATCATCAACATGCTAGGCTTGTATGCATTGTGTATGTTGGATCATTGAGTTCAATCTATATTGTCACATGAGGTTATATTCAAATGTGATGAAGTTTGCAATCAATTGAGAACTCCATGAACGTGTTTTAAGTGTTTGGGTCTAAATTTAATAGTTACTAGTTCACACCCCTACACTTCCGTTTCCATATGACACATTTTTACCATACGAGTGTGAAAAGCTTATCTTATTTTGTGTCATTTTGGTGTGTATATCTATATGTGTGTACTTATGCTTAGCTTGTATCTATTGTGTATACATATATATGATATTTTGTTTAAGTCTTTGCCATGTTTAGCTATTTCATTTATGCTTCAATTCATAATTGGTACCTTGTTTTGTTGCGTAGTTTGTTTGATATCACATGCTTAGAATTTTATTTGTCAATTTGGTATCATTTGTTTTCTTGCATCTTAGTTGGTATCCATTATTATTTGTTGGATTAGTTATGATTTTGTTGTCGATGTGCTTTAATGTTCTCATAACTTTATGCACCATTGCATATTTAAATTAGTTTTATCCTTTGTTTATTCCTGAACAAAAAGGGGGAGAATGATAGGGGAGAAAAAATGTATCCTAATATCATTGTTCTTAAACAACAAGCCTCAACGAGATTAATTTTGGTAAGGTTGTATTTAAAGTGCCTCAATGTTTCATTTAAAGTGTTGGGAAATTTTTTCTAAAAAACTTGAGGCGTTTTATTGATTCAAAATTATTTTTACATGACCTGTAGGAGGAGTTTTAAAAGAAAATATTTTTTCGTTTAGCTCATTCAAACAACATTAATATGTCGTTATAACGAGATGAGGAAGTCGTTCGAACGACATCATCTAATGACATTAGATGCCGCTTGATATGTCCCGATAACCTTGTTCCTTGTTTTCATCGAACGACACCACACTGTTTCATATTTTTAAGGTCATTAGATAGGTCGCGCGATCCATGGATCGAACGACGTGACTTGCATTTGAACAACATAGACTTCTCGTTCGAACGAGGCCGCCGACTTAATTTTGTTATAAACACCTGTTTCCTAAAAACTCTTTTCTTAAGACTTTGAAGAAAACGAAAGTTTAATCTACAGAATTTTTACTCTTCACTTTTAGGGTCTAAACACTTTATTTTTCAATTCACAAATCATCCCTAATACATTAGTGAATTGTTTTGGAACCCAAGAAATAATTTTGTTGAAGTTCATATTTGTGGAGTGCTATCTCTACTACTGACTTGGTAGTTCTTGTGGGAGCTTCTTGTTAATGACGACTGCGGTCATTGAGGATACTCGTGCGTGTTCTTTGCTAAAGGATTTGCCATTTTTATGGATTTTCTGCGGTGGATTCATTGTTGGATTAGGCTGCAGTCTATGAGGGTTTTTTACGGAAGATTTTTTTGCATATTTCATTGTGTAATCTGTAAGTTGCGATTTACTGTTCATAGTGAAATAAAAGTTTTACCCGAAAGTTTTTTTTTCTGAAATTTGTTATCCAACAATTTGTGATTGTTTATGATGGCGTGTTTGATCACCTAGATGCATATTTAGGAATTAATTAATTTGGTTCAAAGATTGAATCTAATTAAATAAGTTTAATATTGGAAATTTGCGAATCCCATAAATTGATATCACATCAACATTCTCATATTGGTATCAGAGCAGGTTACTCTAATTTATCGAGTGAATATTTTTTCGCAAAATTTTTGTGATATCAATCGATTTTGAAAAGTTTGATTTTTTAAAAATTGCATGTCTCCAATGGAAAACGTATATAATCGGATGCCCGTCTTTGACGACAATAATTATGCATATTGGAAAGCCCGCAAGAGATCTCGTTTAAAAGCTATCGATGAACGAGTTTGGTTAGTTTGTGAAAGAGGGTGTACTCCTCCTACTGTCACTGTTGATAATATCACCTCTTTGAAATGTGTGTCAGACTCGACTGCGAACAAGTTTAAGTGGAGTACCTATAACTCCTGAGGCCCTAGCGCAATTTTAAGAGCCATCACCCCTGACGAGTTCTGCTATATTATGATGTGCACTATGTCTAAAAAGGCATGGGACGTCCTCCAATTGACATGAGGGTACTAAAGCCGTTAAAGCATCAAAATTATAAGATTTGACCACCCAATTTGAGACTATTACCATGTTAGAGTCCGAATGTTTTGACGAATTTTACACTAGGTTGTCAGACATAGTCAACATAAGTTTTAATTTGGGTGAGAAGATTGATGATGTAAGGGTTGTTAAAAAGATTTTGAGAGAGCCCCCGAAACGTTTTATTCCAAAAGTCATAGTTTTGAATTCATTAGGCATGTTAAGCTCACTTAGGTTAGAAGAGCATGTAGGAGATCTTCAAACTTATGAGATCGATATGTTTCCCAATATCGTTAAGCCTAAGGATAAAAGGATTGCACTTAGGGCACAGTCTAAGAAGAAAGAGAGAGTTTGTGAGTCCTATTCTGAGGACGAGTTTGATTTTGATGACATGGCCTAGTTTGCAAAAAAATAAAAATAGTTTCTCAAATTTTCAAAAGAAAAATTTTCCAATAAAAGATTTTTTAAGAAAAATAAAAAAGAAAGAGGAGGCCAATGAGAGCGATGAGAAAGGGAGAGAGAAAGAGAGATGTGAAGATGAAAAATATTTTTAGTGTGAGGGCAAAGGATATAAGGAATTTGAGTGTCCCATTATGCTAGAGAGAAAGGGCAAGAAAGGTTCCATGCCAACCACTCTTAGCGACAGTGAAGATGAGTCCCTGTATTGTTTTGACTTAATTCTGTGAACAAAACTATGTTTGTAATATGTCATAGATAGATTTTATTTGTGTCACGATCCCACTAGGTCTATGACGTATTGAAGAAATTGAAGACGTTGCGGCAAAGATTCAAAGAATTAATCATGCCGAAGTTTAATTGGTGCAAGTTTATTCGTCTTCAAGTTAATTGCATTTCGAGATCACACAGGTATGAATGCGTACAATTAATGGAGCTCAAAATAATTTTTATAAAAGATAAGGATGTAATTTTATAAGTAAAAATATTTTAAAATGTTTTTAAAAGTGTTTTAAATGTTTTACACTATGTTTTATTCTGATAAGCTCGAAAAAGAGTTTGACTTAATTAGATCTCTTTTGGAAGAAACATTTTAAAGAAAAAGTCAAACTAACACGTGCGTCGTTCGAACGACAACTGTACGTCATTCGAGCGAGATGGCCATGTCGCTCAAACGACTGGTCAATCTCGTTCGAGCGACACATATTTCAAGGCGCCGACTTAAAATCCTATTTAAAGCGTGGTTTCATCAGAATTAAAAAGGTGTGCATTCTGGAAAAATAGTTTACGATCCAGAAACCTATTTGCACATGTTTTTCTAAGGTTTCAAAGCTTAAACACATCCTTAGAGTTTGAAAAGATCCGAGTTATCATTACTATATGTTTATGTGATCTTGCTGCACCAAGAAGGTTTGTTCTATACTTAAGCATATGGGTTTTGTGATAAATAAAAGAGAAGGACTTCTTGTTCAACATCGTAGACCTATCAAAGCCATTCTGTGGACACCGAGACATATGTGAACGCGTGTGTTGTGGACGGGTATCGTGGAAGAAGGACTTTTTGCATGGGAACTGTGAGAGGAGTCGTTGAAGATCATAAAAGGGTCAAGACCCGTGGGGATCAAGTCATTGAGTGAGTCTTTTGTCTGTTTGTTGTAATTCCACATTCATAGTGATTGTCTGTCTTGAGCCGTCCGAGGTTTTTTCCCGTCTTGGGGTTTTCCTCGTACATCCGACATTGTGAGTATTCTCTACCTTACTTTACTTTCTTTAATCACTGTGACAACCCTCTCCAAATAATAACGGGTGGCCAGCCCTATACTACATAAATCAGGTATCTCAGACGGTACAGTCTCAACATCAACAACTAAACACTATAATATAAGGCTAACCACCCACAATCATTTAGTGAGAATTGTCAAAATTTTAAAACTTTTATTTTTAACAACAACAACCACACCAATAATGCAACTCAACCAACAATTTACATCTAACAATGATGAAATGTGCATGCTCCAATAATAAAAGAGTACAATACATTGTACAACAAAAAATCTCAACAATGAAATACCCGAATATGCTGTCGGGTAACAGACAGTACAATAATCTGATAAAGAAAATATGAAAGTGTTAATCTACAACACTTGAATACTAACTCAATACAACTGAATCCTAATCTAGATGTACAATAGATAGGAATCGACTAAAGCAAAGTGCCGCAATAGTCCGCTACTGCCACAGCTCCACAAATCCTGAATGGAGGAATATCAAAGGCGTCCTTGCGGAGGAATACCTGAAGTAATACAATATATACATGGAGGAGGAAAA
The DNA here is from genome assembly GCA_949130495.1 of Sambucus nigra. Classification (NCBI taxonomy): domain Eukaryota; kingdom Viridiplantae; phylum Streptophyta; class Magnoliopsida; order Dipsacales; family Adoxaceae; genus Sambucus; species Sambucus nigra. The sequence goes on along the minus strand of OX422222.1, from coordinate 466,692,544 downwards.
TATAAACGGGTCAGAACCCGAGTTTGAAAAACAGTTTATAGCAAGTGAATTAAAATGCATAATAATTATAAATGCATTATTACATGATTTAGCTGGAATCGAACACTCCACCAAAATTCAACTCACCTCTCATCTAAAGCGCTCACTAAGCGTATGCACGTGTCTTCACAAGGATGTCCGATTCTAAATCGGTAAGAGGATCCTAACTTAAACCCAAATAAAGTATTTAAGTGAAACCATCTAACCTATCTCCCAATTCTACATTTTATTTCTATACTTTAAGTTATATACATTATCTTTAATGTAATTGTTATAGTTATCTTTATAATGTTCATTTGTTGAACATATAAAGTTACATGATCCAATCATGTCCACAACATCTCAACACATCAACAATCTCATTTACTAGAATTTATATTCTAGTGATACCCGTATAGGGCATGAAACCATATATATAATTATTATAGATGAGTTATTAGCATCAAGAGTTAAGGACTAAACTCCTCCCTATTCTCAACACGGTACTGCGTTTCGTGCATGGGACGTCTCGCCGAAGCGAAATCCAAACAAGGAACTCCCCCGTTACACTACTCCTGGCCGTATCGATCCTCGGGGCTCATTATGCCCTCAATGCAAGATGCATGTAACCCAAATGATTATTGTCCAATTTTTAATTAATTAATATTCCCAATTCACAACAGTACACGGCGTTTCATGCGTGGGACATCTCGCCGAAGCGAAATCCAAACAAGGAACCCCCCCGTTACACTACTCCTGGCACTGTCGATTGTCGGGATAGGTGATATATGTATATAATTATGAGCATTAAGGACTAAACTTATCCCCAAGTTCCAACATTACACTGCGGTTCGTGCGTGGGACGTCTCGCCGAAGCGAAATCCAAACAAGGAACCCCCCTATATACTAATCCTGGCAATGTAGGTCATTGAGGTCCATTATGCCCTTGACACCCAAAGTACAAGCACAAGTAATAATAACCATCCAACCGAGCTATAACTCGAAGGACGCAGGCTCACATGCTATCATCTTCCAGCAGCCCATATACATAGAAAACTGGGGCCACCTGGTGGGGTTCAATGACACCCACCTCGTGATCTACTCATGCACACGACGTCCGGGAAGCGGTCATAGTTCCTAACCGGCAGGTGAGAGCGACACATACCCACGACCTCTCACCCCCAAAATAAATAAATATATATATCATAAATGTCATTTGCTGACCACAAAGGACGACTATGACCTGGGGAATATCCACATCCTGCTTTTATAGTCAGAATGCTCACCCACTACGCACGAAACTTCCCAATGATAGCAAGGAGGGGGTATGCTTAACATGTATATACACCATCATATAAGGTATACATACATCCCACATAATAAAGATATACCATTATATAAGGTACACTTGCAACAATATGTATATTTTCATTATACGCTCTTAGGCGCGATTGATTAACATCATTGTTTAGTATATCTCTCTCTATTGATACACTAACCGTCAATACTCCCACATTTACCCCACTTAGTATATTCTATACTAATTCTCGCTTGAAGCTCTCATGTCGCTTCTAATATGAATTGTCTTTCAATTCCATTAAGTTAAGGATATTCTATATCCTATTGCACCTCAATTATCATTTCTCATTATATGAGATGTCTCCCAAATCAATCATTAATAAGGATATTTTTAAGTCCATGTGCACATCAAATAGCATCTATAATTATCCATCCATTATAGGGTTCAATTTATTTTATGAACCACAAAAGTTATCCCTAATGGGGTTTGGATCCTAAGATCCGTCACCTCTAAGTCAACCTCATCTACAAGTCGTGAAGTTGTTATCATCACCAAACAAACCTCAAATAAAAGTGGGCTTCCCCACTTAGGAAAATACCAAAGTCTCTAATCGGTATTCCTCAAATTTAGACAATATGACTCCAAAATTTCTTTTAGGGGAAACTCGCTAAAAGTCTCCAAAACATACTCCAAATATCTCCTATAGAGATCCTCAATCGATAACATCAAACGAAACGGGATGAATTTCTCTTTAGAAAAACAATCCCTCAAAAGCCCTGTTTCCGAATCGATTCGGGCCTATTCCGAATCGATTCGGCCCAGCGAATCGATTCGGCCAGGAAGGCAAATCGATTCGGGTCATCAGACCTGGGACTCTGTCTCAGGCTGAATCGATTCAGCTGGAGTCCGAATCGATTCGGTCACTCAGACCTGGGCACCTGCATAATTCAGAATCGATTCGGCTAGGGGGCCGAATCGATTCGGCCCATCGGAACCACGAAAATGGCTACTTTTTAAGTAAGCCAAAATACCTAAAAATCATTTTAATGGTTTTCTTTCCATTTTTCTTCAACCCAACCAAAAATATATCATCAATAATCATCCTAGAATACATATAATTCCATCATCAAATCTAAGATCTACATATTAAATCTAAGATTATACCCAAAGTTAGGTTTTGATAAACTAAACCTAAAACCCAAAAATCAATCCACAAATCATGCAATAAATGTACACAACAATTATTTAGCAAGTTTAATCACTTGCCTCGGGTTCGTTGGGTCTGAATCCACGGGAAAATCCTCTCTCTCCCTCTTTTCTCCTTCCTTTTTTTCTTCTTTTTCTTCTCTCTTTCTTTCTTTCTCTTTTTCTTCTTTTCTCTTTTGGAGAAATGAATCTCCCGTAGGCTTTTAAGCCTATTCTCCCAAATACACATCTTTAAATGATAATACACACTTTAAATGACTCGGTGACTTTAATTCGAGTCAAACGGTCCTAATTTATTTCGGAACCCAAATAGACCCCAAGTACAGTCATTTCGACTTTCTCGACCATCCGGAAACGATGGAACCCTCAGAATCTCCATTCGAGACACTTTCTAATGACTTCAAATTTTGACCTCAATTGCCAATTTAATTATTCTCCAATAAAATATTATTTATTTCTCCCAAAATAAAATAATTACTGTTCCGAAAGTCTTGGGTTGTTACAATCACTAGATGCATGTTTAGGATTAATGAAGATAAAATTAGTTTAAAGTAAAAATTAGTTTTTCACAACTTGGTTTGGTGCTAATTAAAAGTTGGATAATTTTTGGTGAAAATTGGTTCGATTTGAAACACACGCATAAAGGACACTCTAACATAGGGAATTCATGGTTGCGGCATGACAAAATACCTTGGAATATCTTAGGGTGGTCTTAGGTAAATGCTTATAGTCCTCAATTACTGCGGCATGTAAATATTCCCTTGCCTAAGGCCCTTAGGTTAGTGTCCGCAGAACTTTTCCCCTAGTCCAATTATTACTACATTTAAGATTATAACACCTCCTTCCTCAAAACAATATGTCGCGGTAGAATTTGACTTCTAACTACACTTGGTGTAGTTAACCAATTTTGCCCAACATTTCTTGTTTATCCTTCAAACTTGATACATCATTATTTATGTCACGACCTCTAAGAGGCCTATATATGACCATATTGGCTGCGGCGCCTAACTGCGGACGCTCTGCTTTTGAGGTATTGCTGCAGCCATATGAACCTTGACCAAGATGAATTTTCGAGAGGCTTTTGGAACAAATATTTTGGAGCCTCTCCTCCTGAACTTCCTTCCGTGCATCCTTTGAGGACAATAGGGATGTGCTAGTTGAGAGATTGCCCTAATTATGCAGTGCTAGATTCAGACTCAGATTCTGCGATCGTGAAGGAAGTGGCTAATTCAAGTAATCAACCAATGGATATAGATTCCGCGGTAGTGGGTACATCTAAGGTTAGGGATGCACCAGCTGGCCCATCTGGTAGAGATGAGAGACCTCTTGCTGCATTTAGTGTCCACAACACTATAACCCAAGAGTGGGTTGATCAGGTGGCTGAAGCCTTTGAGTTCCCTGAGGGTCTGATGTGCTTAACACCCGTCGCAGAACAAAGGCCATGCACAGCACTTGCTGATGATGGGACCTGCTTCCCCCTCCATGCTTTCATTTATGGGTTGCGGCTACCTGTCCCCATTCCAGTTAGAAGAATTTTTTAGATGATGAAGTTAGCCCCAACCTAATTAAATCCCATGGCTGGAGGGAAATTCTTGCAGCTATTGTGCTGTGGAAGAAGAAATTCAAGAGAGGCATTACTCCTATGGAGTTTTTCTACTTCTACCGCCCAAAGGAAAACTCCGTAAAATTTGCGGGGTACTATTACTTTTCTATCCACGACAGAGATGAGACCCTTTATTCTGAGAGACCAACTAGTGTAAAGAACTGGAAGGGAAAATATTTTTACATTTCTCGAGAAGGTTGGGAGATCCACCCATATCAGACTTAGAGAGAGAGAACCTTTAGAATGATGCTGCAGTGTGGGTGTTCCTCTAAGCTTGGTAAATATTTATGAATTGTGGCCATGACTATTCTTGACAACTGCATCAATTCATTCTCCATATCTTGCTTTTGTACTAACTGATAATACGTAAATATCATGTATTTCATCCTCCGAAACTACGCATTTCAGCCCCCTCGGGTGCCTTAATCTCTATATTTAAGACCGTTAACCAGACAACCTCGGTTTATATTGTTAACATGCTATATGAGGTATAATTGGGCTTTTGTAGGTATTTAGGTACTAAGTATGGAGTTTGAACGCATTTCGGTAAAGTTTTGTACGCAATAGCATGTTCAAGGGCATTTTAGTCATTTCAAAGCTTAGTCTCCTGGCCCGACATCTCATGGAAGTTGTATCCCTCCTCGCTAGCTTCACGTGGCAGCGAACGGTGCGCGATTCTGATTCATAACGAAGAAGTTACGGCGATTTCAGCTGAGGGAAAAACAATGAATCAAAAGAGGAGGAGAAAAGGGAAGAAATGGAATGCGGTGTGCTACTTGGCTCACCCCTGCTTGATCGATCGATCGACGATTTTGGTCGATCGATCGACCATTCGGAATTTCCGAATTTTGGCCTTGATCAATCGATCGACCATTTTGGTCGATCGATCGATCCCTTGTTTTTCAACAGATATTTTGCCTTATTTTCTTTTCACTTTTTTTTTTATTCCCACTTACTATAAATGTAATTTTTGTTGTAATAAGAACATATTCAGTATATACAAGATTTTAGCTTAGGTTAGCTTAGGTTTTTGAGGGTTTTGGGGAGTTTGGCTTGGATTCTTCTTGGTTTGACACCCAAATTGGTTGTAAGTTACATTATTCATCATCCTCTTCCTTAATATAGGTGTATTTACGTAATTTACATGCTTTCTAGTGTAATTTACATGCTTTCTAAATTAGGTTTACTTGCTTTCTTTACACGCTTTCTAGTATAGATTTACCGCGTTTATTTATTGCTTTCCATTTATCGCGTTTTTAATATGCTTTTCAGGTAATTTAAATTAGGTTGTGTTTGAATGGAACTCACTCACGTTAACGCGTTGCTTTGCTTGGTGATAGTGCTTACGAGTTTATTTCGGGTGCGTTGTCCTAGTTATTGCGCCTAGGAGATTTGACGGGGCATATCATGTATGTCCCGTGCTTACGACCTTTTATGCACAATTTTTGGGATATTTGTTGACGCCAAAATCACATTAGGCTTTTATGCTGATTTAGGGGCGTGACAACCCTTGGTTCAATTAACTGTCGAAACGAGACACATTCTAAATAACTCATCGACCCATGTAACCATTTTATACAAATTAACTCGGGTGAGGGACATTCGACGCAACCTATAGGTTTTATCGCTTTGTTAATCTAGTTTCATTTTCCCTTGCCTAGATTAACATTTCCCTTTTATGCATCTTTTCTTTTAGTTTGTAATCATCTTTTACAATTTTATTTCGGAATATTAAATCACTTAAATTCTAGCATCTTGTCCCTGTGGATTTTCGATACCCGACTTACCGATGTGCTTGCCCCGCAAGTGTAGTAGTAATTTTGGTTTTTGTATTAAGTTGGCGAGACGAAAACAAGAACTGTGACCTTACGCGACCGCACCTCTCGCGCCCAATTCTTTTGATAATCCTTGTTATAATTCTCAAAATTATAGGCCTATGACTTTCAGTGAATACTTAGAATCCCAAAGAGTTGCAAATTCACATATTTCTTTGGGTGAGTATAACCAAAGTCAAAATTTAGGTTATTGGAATTTTGATGATGATAATAATGATTTTGGGCCTTTACCTCCTTATAATAGGAATTTTGAAACGAATTCGAATAGTTTTCAAAATTCCTATAATAATGAGTTTTCGTTTAAGTCCGATGGCAATTTTCAAAGTTCCCATTCTCATTTATCCGCACCTCGACCTATAACATTTGGTGAGGGTTTGCATATGTATGAAAATGAGAACATTGAAAATCTTTATCGGGAAGAAAATCGTTCGTGGGAACATGGGCTGGATTTATTATTTGAGTCCGACGATGATTTTGCTTCCGAAACAATCGAGGTCGAGGAATGTTTTGAACCAAATGAGGTACTTGTGCCTACTTTAGGACAAGCCATTCTAGACTTTGCCCATTGCGTAGTAGATATTGAAAGTGAGGATGATAGTGACGTAATATCTATTTGCAATGAAATGATTTATTCTTTGGCCCCCAAAGAAGAACATTTCATTGAAAATGATATTATTTCCTTTGAAATTCCAAATTCATGCGATGATGATTCATCTCATGAGTTTGAATTTCTTTCATCCCCATTTCCATTCTCTATTACCACACCGTCTCAAGTACCCGATGATTCGGTTTCAAACTTTAATGTTTCAAACCTTTTCGCCGATGAGGAGTACTTGCTCGAGTCGCCCTCCACAATCTCATCCGTGCCTTTGTGTGCGCTGCCTCCCATTCCAATTTCAAAATCATTGGGAGGATATTCGTCTTTTCTTGGTCCCCACTTATTTTTGTCACCCGTTCAATCCAAACCCCCCATCGTCGCACCAAAACTTTTAATTGGCGATGGTTCCTTTCTTCCGCCTTACACATGCCTTCCGTTGTTAAAACGGAATTCATATTTTTCGGAGGGCATACTTGTATGTGAGGGTACACTAGTTATCCTCCAAAGTTAAATTGTTCTTATGGTGGACCCTCAATTATTTAGATTTTTAGTGTATAGTTAGTGTGAAGCCTAAATAGTAGGTTGTATATAGTTAGCTTTTTATTATTATTTTTTATTTAGTTTAGTGTAACTAGTTAACTTTTTGTTATTTGTTTTTACTATGCTCGGTACTAACTTGTTTTGTAGATTCTTTGGACTTGTTCTTATGGGGATCGCTCCAATTTTGGGTAATATCGCTCTTTTCCTCTCTTAACTTGGTTCTTAATTAACATTGAGGACAATGCCAAGTTTTAAGTCAGGGGGTGTGGGATATTATATCCATCTCACATGTTAAGTCCATGTTTTTTCTCACATGTTAGTTACTTAGTATGTTTTTCTTAGAAAAATCAAAAATTTCAAAAATATTTTCTTTCTTTTTTCTGGTTTTTTGGGCATTTTGCCTTTGTTTTAGATAATAAATTTTAATAATTTCCCGATCCAAAAGACAACCCAATGATGCATGTTCTCGATTTTAGAAGTTATTAGACTTTAGTGTCACTTATTGATATTATGAATAACTTCATGAATTAAACTTTAATCCCATTAGCACATGCACTTTTATTGTTTTATTGATTTGGTTTAAGGATTTTTATAACTCGGTAATCTTTTTTTGCATTGTATATACTTACACCGAGTAAGCTTTGTACCTTTCGTCGTTTGTGAGTGTATACACTATTCTTTTCTCATTGAAAACGTTGAATTCGTCGGTAATCTCACTATTCTTTCATTTGATCGTTCATTAATTGAGTTCATACTTGAAATGTATTACTTGAGCATGATTTTTGATCGAGCGCGAAAAGTGTGTTCGTGTGAGGACACAATCGTTGTGTGTTTCGTCGCCGCGATGCAAAAACCTAAACTACAACTACACTTGACAAGCAAGTACAGCGGTAAGTTGGGTATCGTAAGAAATCCACAGGGAGTGATTAAATTTTAGATGTTAATTGCTTTAAAACTTCAGGAATAAAAGTGTAAAATAAATAAATGAAAAGGTGATGGGTGGTTATGGTGGAAAAAGAAAAAGAGAAGTTACGCTACACAAAAGTAAAGCGAGGATCGGGATCGCATTCTACCACATGGATCGAAACAACTACTAATTATAGTTAAGGCTCGAAAGCATTTAATCGAGCATAATCAATTAAGCATAAACATCAGAGAATAAGGAATTTAACCCAAAGTTGCGAGATTAAACATTTAACTGAAAATGGTCACACGCGGATTAAATTTGAATTGTCGCTATAAACACTAACGTTGCGTGACAAAGAAAGTTAAACGCATAATAATCCGACTTTAATACACGCGGTTTCAATTAAATGCAATTTTACACAAAACCTAATTTTCGGTGCTCAAGGCCCGTTAACGGCGGAACACAATCCTGACTCTATTTATCTACGGACAAATCATGGAAATAAACTAATTTACACTAATATTACACTATAAAAGCAATAAATAACAATAAATAAACTTATCTAGGAATGGAAAATGGAAAGAAAGCAAGGAAAACATCTAAAATAACTATATTAAGGAAGAAAAGGTTAAGGTACAACTTACAAAACAAAGATTACAACCATCCAAAGCAAGAGGGATAGGGTTTAGCTCCCAATTATAAAAGCCCTAAATCTAGCCCAAAATAAAAGTATCTAAGCTCTCCTCTTCCAAATGAAGAGATAAGGGTTAAAATACAAAATATCCCATGGCAAAATTGTAAATAAAAAGGAAAATTGCCAAATATCTGATGGGCCGAATCGATTTGGCCTGGAGCCGAATCGATTTGGCCCCCGAGATATTGGCTATTGGTACAAGCTGAATCGATTTGGAAATTTCCAAATCAATTTGGCTAGGGGGCCGAATCGATTTGGCCTGGAGCCGAATCGATTTGGCTTCCTGGTTTTGGTTTCTTTGGAATCCTCTTCCGCTAAAAGTCTCGTAACTTCTTCGTTCGGACTCAGAATCGCGCACCGTTTGCGGCCACGCGAAGCTTGTTAAGAGAGATACAACTTCCATGAAGACATTGGGACAATTTCCCAAATTGTGAATTGACTAAAATGCCCTTATGCGTGCGGATTTGTATGAAACTTCGTCGGAATGCATCCAACTTCAAACTTAGCACCTGTAATCCCTAAAAAAGCCCAAATATACCTCATATAGCATGTTAACATATAAAATGGAGGTTTTCTAATTATCGAGCATAAATATAGGAATCAAGGTACCCGAGGGGGCTAATAACGTGTACGTTAACGGGTGAAATACGCAATATTTGCGTCGTTTCACACCCCCTAACTTACACATTGCTAGTCCCTAGCAATGAAATAGGAAACATCAAGAACTACAAGAAAACCAAAAGCAGGATACAAGTACAAAATGGGATGAAAAAGTAATAAAAAGATAAGGCCACTTTCGGGGGCGAACGATTGCATTTAGCATATGCAATAAGCCGTTAAGCCCCTAGGTTACCCTAGTGGACGAGTGTCGTCTTGTGAGGGTTTTCAGGGATGGAACCCACAAACATCATATAGTTTCCTCAAAAGATGCCCAACCCAACATGCGACAAACTCAACAACAACGAAAAGATTTCAAACATGTTATTAGCATATTGAACGAATTCAAGCTAAAGTCCGTTGTTATTAACAGGTTGAATGCACCTCATAGAATTGAAACTTTAAAAGTGGGAGGGGGGAGAGCACATGCATAGTGTGATTTGGCGAAAAACTTATATAAACCGGATACACATATAGCAAGCATATATTCAATTCTCACAGGCATTACGCTCATCAAATGAATTCAATCGAAACAGGAAGGTAACACACGGAACATGCGGGCATAAAGAGTAAATGTAAATGGAAACTAGGCCGCACACATGTCACAAATGAAGAACACTATATAAAATGAAAAACTGTAATCTCAATGAAAGATACCGCATATTAAAAGAGGCAAAATGCATTTTCACAAATTATCAAAACTATTTAAACCTTTGAATTACATCTACTTAAGATCACATAGGACTTGTATGGGGTTGTAATGTAGGTTTGGCTATGGTACGAAACGAAGGAATATATGTACGAATTCGATGTGTTCAGGATGAAAACTTGGGATAATGGGAAAATACGGGCAATATCAAAATTGGAAAACAAGTTCCAAAACAAGCATTAAATGTATCATTTGGAGAGTAATCAAAGCTTATTGAACTATATACACAACAAATACAACTTTCTCTTTTCTTTTTCTTTTCTTTTCTTCTTTTTTTCATATTTTCTTTTGTTTTCTTTTGCTTTTTGCTTTCTCTTTTTCTTCACTTTTTTTTCACATCTCTTTTCTTTTCATCACTCTTATCAAACTCTCACATGCCTAAAATTGAAACCGCAATACAACAACAACATTCAATCCCAAGTAATATTCCAAACAAAGGTATGGAAAGTGTATATATGGGCTAAAACTCTAATGTGGAGTAGGTAATGGGATTTCGGGGTTATGAAATGAAAGGCTATATTTAGGCTCAATGGGGTTAACGAGGGTAAACATATAAGGTGAGGTCAAGGCTAATATAAGTGATATAACAAAAATGTCCTATGATCATTTCATAAAGTTTACGCAATTCTCGAGTCAAAACAATATATGAAAATCATGCTCAAGTAACACATTTCAAGTATGAACTCAATTAATGAACGGTCAAATGAAAGAATAGTGAGATTACCAACGAATTTAACGTTTTCAATGAGAAAAGAATAGTGTATAACACTCACAAACGACGAAATGTACGAAGCTTACTCGGGGTAAGTATATACAATGCAACAAAAGATTATCGCGTTATAAAAATCTTAAACCAAATCAATATCACAAGGAAAGTGCATATGCTCATGGGATAAAGATTAATTCATGAAGTTATTCACAAAATTAATGATTTGAGGACTAAAGTCTAATAACTTCTAAAATTGAGAACATGCATAATTGAGTTGTCAATCGGATCGGGCAATTATTAAAATTTATCATCGGAAACAAGGCAAAATGCCCAACAAAGGAGAAAAAAGAAAGAAAATATTTTTGAAAATTTTCAAATTTTCACAAAAAGGCATACTTAGTAACTAAAAAGTAAGCAAATCAATGGACTACACATGAAATGGATAGAATATCCTACACCCCCTAACTTAAATGTTGCGTTGTCCTCAATGCGCATTAAGAACACAACACAAAGAGAGGAAAAGAACGATATTACCCAAAATTGGAGCGATCTCCATAAGCACGAGTCCAAAGGAATCTACAAAACAAGTTAATACCGAGCATAGCAAAAACAAATAACAAAAAGTTAAATAATTACACTAGACTAAATTAAAAGGAAAGAAAAAATAGGAACGAAAGAAAATTAAAAACCTAACTATTTACAACCTATTATTTAGGCTTCACACTAACTATACACTAGAAGTCTAAATAGTTGTGGGTCCACCCAAAAAGGGATTTGACTTTGAAAGATCAACGGTGGACCCTCCAAAGAGAACATGCCTCCCAGAAAATAAGAATTCCGTTTGAACAACGGAAGGCATGTGGGTGGTGAAAAAAGTGAACCATCGCCAATTTGAAATTTTGGGCGGACGATGGGGGATTTGGATAATAAGGGGGAAAGGTACACTTGAGGTCCAAGAAAAATTGACTCATCTCCTTAAGATTTTTCAAATGGAATGGGAGATGGTGCACACGTGGGGATAACATCCATCGAAAATAAGTCCTGTAAAGAGTCCTCATCGGCAAAAAGTGTAGAAGTTTTAAAAGTTTCTACCGACTCATAGGAATACACCGATAAATTATAATGGTTCAATGACGAAAAACGTATATGGTAATGAAATAAATTCAATCTCCGTCAACATATCGTCGGAAGGAGATTGAATTTCGGGGGAGAGAGATTCACATTCGATGAGAAATTCTTTGAAAAATTGAGGTGAAACACAAGTTTCCACCTCCTCATTGTTTTGTGCATAAGAATTCATCTCATCGCAAAGTGCTCCAAGTCTCATTCCATCGTCATTTAGGCTTTCCAAACCTTGGGAGTAAAGAAGAAAAGTTTCTTCCAAAGTAGGATTCCTCGGCTCAAGAGCCTCAGACTTCTCATTTGGTTGAAACTCGTCTTCGAAAGTATCGAAATAAGAATCGTCATTGGATTCGAATAATGAATCCAACTCAAGCTCCCAATAACTATTTTCATTCCGATAAATGTTTTCAAGTCTTTCAAACTCATGAAAATCTTAAAAATGGAAAACTTGAAAACTATCCCCAAAGTAAGAATCATTAGAATGACCGCAATAACTATAATAGTAGGACATGATTACCTCGTTGTTTGTAGATGGAGAATCCGAGCAAGAAAGTGAGCAACTGCGAATCAACGTTTCTTAGCGCTCAAATATGCTATCCTGCAAAAAAGGTTAAAACAAAGAATACAAATACAAAAGGAAAAATACTACGAAATAATAAAACAATTACTATCTAAAACACACTCCCCGGTAACGGCGCCATTCTGATCGAGCGCGAAAAGTGTGTTCGTGTGAGGACACAATCGTTGTGTGTTTCGCCGCCGTGATGCAAAAACCTAAACTACAACTACACTTGACAAGCAAGTACAGCGGTAAGTCGGGTATCGTAAGAAATCCACAGGGAGTGATTAAATTTTAGATGTTAATTGCTTTAAAACTTCAGGAATAAAAGTGTAAAATAAATAAATGAAAAGGTGATGGGTGGTTATGGTGGAAAAAGAAAAAGAGAAGTTACGCTACACAAAAGTAAAGCGAGGATCGGGATCGCATTCTACCACACGGATCGAAACAACTACTAATTATATTTAAGTCTCGAAAGCATTTAATCGAGCATAATCAATTAAGCATAAACATCAGAGAATAAGGAATTTAACCCAAAGTTGCGAGATTAAACATTTAACTGAAAATGGTCACACGCGGATTAAATTCGAATTGTCGCTATAAACACTAACGTTGCGTGGCAAAGAAATTTAAACGCATAATAATTCGACTTTAATACACGCGGTTTCAATTAAATGCAATTTTACACAAAACCTAATTTTCGGTGCTCAAGGCCCGTTAACGGCGGAACACAATCCCGACCCTATTAATCTATGGACAAATCATGGAAATAAACTAATTTAAACTAATATTACACTATAAAAGCAATAAATAACAATAAATAAACTTATCTAAGCATGGAAAATGGAAATAAAACGAGGAAAACAACTAAAATAACTATATTAAGGAAGAAAAGGTTAAGGTACAACTTACAAAACAAAGAGTACAACCATCCAAAGAAAGAGGGATAGGGTTTAGCTCCCAATTATAAAAGCCCTAAATCTAGCCCAAAATGAAAGTATAGAATCTCTCCTCTTCAAAATGAAGAGATAAGGGTTAAAATACAAAATATCCCATGGCAAAATTATAAATAAAAAGGAAAATTGCCAAATATCTGATGGGTCGAATCGATTTGGCCTGGAGCCGAATCGATTTGGCCCCCGAGATATTGGCTACTGGTCCAAGCCGAATCAATTTGGAAATTTCCGAATCGATTTGGCTAGGGGGCCGAATCGATTTGGCCTGGAGCCGAATCGATTTGGCTTCCTGGTTTTGGTTTCTTTGGAATCCTCTTCCGCTAAAAGTCTCGTAACTTCTTCGTTCGGACTCGGAATCGCGCAACGTTTGCGGTCACACGAAGCTTTTTCAGGGTATACAACTTCCATGAAGACTTTGGGACAATTTCCCAAATTGTGAATTGACTAAAATGCCCTTATGCGTGCGGATTTGTACGAAACTTCACCGGAATGCATCCAACTTCATACTTAGCATCTGTAATCCCTACAAAAGCCCAAATATACCTCATATAGCATGTTAACATATAAAATGGAGGTTTTTTAATTATCTAGCATAAATATAGGAATCAAGGTACCCGAGGGGGCTAATAACGCGTACGTTAACGGGTGAAATATGCAATATTTGCGGCATATCAATTTTCATATATTGTTTTGATTCGAGAATTGTGTAAACTTTGTGAAATGATCATAGGCCCTCTTTGTTATATCACCCATATTAGACTTGACCTCACCCTTATATGTTTACCCTCGTTAACCCCTTTGAGCCTAAATATTGCCTTTCATTTCATAACTCAAATCCCATAATCAACTCCTAATTTGAGTTTTAGCCCATACATACACTTTCCACACCTGTGTTTGGATTGTTACTTGGGATTGAATGTTGTTGTTGTGATGTCGGTTGCAATTTAGGCATATAAGAGTTTGAAAAGTGAAGAAAAGAAAGTAGTGAAAAAAGTGAAGAAAAAGAGAAAGCAAAAAAGCAAAAGAAAACAAAAGAAAACATGAGAAAAAGAAGAAAAAAAGAAAGAGAAAGTTGTAAATGTTGTATATAGTTCAATTAGCTTTGATTACTCTCCCCGATGATATATCTAATGCCGTTTTGGAACTTATTTTCCATTTTTGCTAATTGCCCGCGTTTTCCCTTTATCTCGAGTTTTCATCCCGAACACTTTGAATCTGTACGTACATTCCTTTCATTTCATACCCTAGTCATACATACATTACAACCCTATTAAAGTCCTATGTGATCTTAGGTTGATGTAATTAAAAAGTCATAATAGTTTTGATAATTTGTGAAAATGCATTTCGCCTCTTTTAGTGTGCGGTATCTTTCATTGAGATTATAGTTTTTCATTTTTTATATAGCGTTATTTCATTTGTGACATGTGTGCGGCCTAGTTTCCCTTTACATTTACTCTTTATGCCCGCATGTCCCGTGGGTTACCTCCCTGTTTCAAGTGAATTCATTTGATGAGTGTAATACCCGTGAGGATTGACTTTTATGCATACTTTAATATTTAGTATTCGAGTTATTTAAGCTTTTGCCAAATCACACTTTGCATGTGCTCGGCCCCCTCCCACATTTTAAGGTTTCAATTCTATGAGGTGCATTCTCTAATGTTAATGATTTGGACTTTTGTTTGAATTCATTCAAAGTGCTAATAATGCGTATGAAATCCTTTTCGCTATTGTTGGGCTTGTCGCATGTTGGTTTGGGCATATTTTGAGGAAACCAATTAATGTTTGTGGGTATCATCCATGAAAATCCTCACAAGATGACTCTCATCCATTAGGGTGACCTAAGGGTTTAACGGCTTATTGCATATGCTAAATGCAATTGAATCACCCGCGAAAGTGGCCTTATGATTTTATACCATACTTTTGTACTATCTCCTGCTTTTGGTTTGCTTGTAGTTCTTGTTGCATCCTATTTCATTGCTAGGGACTAGCAATGTGTAAGTTAGGGGGTGTGATAATACGCAAATATCGCGTATTTTATCCTCCTAACCTACGCATTTTAGCCCTCTTGGGTGCCTTAATCTCTATATTTTAGCCCGTTAACTAGACAACATCGGTTTATATTGTTAACATGTTATATGAGGTATAATTGGGCTTTTGTAGGTATTTAGGTACTAAGTATGGAGTTCAGACGCATTCTAGTGAAGTTTCGTACGCAATCGCACATTCCAGGGAATTTTAGTCATTTCACAGCTTAGGAACCTGGCCCGACATCTCATGGAAGTTGTATCCCTCTTCGCTAGCTTTGCGTGGCCGCGAACGGTGCACGATTTCGATTCATAACAAAGAAGTTACGGCCATTTCAGCGGAGGGAAAAACAATGAATCAAAAGAGGAAGAGAAAAGGGAAGAAATGGAATGCAGTGTGCTGCTTGGCTTACCCCTGCTTGATCGATAGATCGACGATTTTGGTCGATCGATCGACCATTCTGAATTGCCGAATTTTGGCCTTGATCGATCGATCGATTCCCTGTTTTTCAATCGATATTTTGCCTTATTTTCTTTTCTCTTTTCTTTTATTCCCAGTTACTATAAATGAAATTTTTGTTGTGATAAGAACATATTCTGTATATACACGATTTTAGCTTAGGTTAGCTTTGGTTTTTGAGGGTTTTGGAGAGTTTGGCTTCGATTCTTCTTGGTTTGACACCCAATTGGGTTGTTAGTTACACTATTCATCATCCTCTTCCTTAATATAGTTGTATTTACTTCATTTCTTGCTTTCTAGTGTAATTTACATGCTTTCTTTACGTGCTTTCTAGTATAGATTTACCGCATTTATTTATTGCTTTCCATTTACCGCGTTTTTAATATTCTTTCTAGGTAATTTAAATTAGGTTGTGTTTGAATGAAACTCACTCGGGTTAATGCGTTGCTTTTCTTGGTGATAGTGTTTACGAGTTTATTTCGGGTGTGTTGTCCTAGTTATTGCGCCTAGGAGATTTGACGGGGCATATCATATATGTCCTGTGCTTATGACCTTTCGTGCGCAATTTTCAGAAAATTTATTGATGCCAAAATCATATTAGGCTTTTATGCGGATTTAGGGGCGTGACAACCCTTGGTTCAATTAATTGTCGAAACGAGATGCATTCTAAATAACTCGTCGACCCATGTAACCATTTAATACAAATTAACTCGGGTGAGGGACATTCAACGCAACCTATAGGTTTTATCGCTTTGTTAATCTAGTTTCATTTTCCCTTACCTAGATTAACATTTCCCTTTTATGCATCTTTTCTTTTAGTTTGTAATCATCTTTTACACTTTTATTTCGTAATATTAAATTACTTAAATTCTAGCATCTTGTCCCTGTGGATTTTCGATACCCGACTTACCGCTGTGCTTGCCCCGCAAGTGTAGTAGTAAATTAGGTTTTTGTATTAAGTTGGCGAAACAAAAGCAACGATCGTTGTGCTCACACGCGCCGCTTTTCGCAGCCTAATCACTAACCTTTTCATTTTTTTGCAGTTCTTGACAATTTGAAGTTAAGTGAGAGGTAAGAGAAGAGAGTTAGGGATACCGGGGCAGTTCCTGCTGATAAGAAGACATTCATCACTCTTGTAACCTCTGCTTCAATCTACAAGGGAGGCTTCTTTCCCAATAAGTCTGTTCTCAAACTTATGGGTGCTGAAGGTAATACTATTCTTTAATTTTTGACTCCGTGGTAATTACTTCAAACGAATTTTGATCTTGCTTTATTTATTCTTCAAGTGAGGAGATTGATAGATCTCTGTTAGCATCTCAGCTTCCTGAGATAGATGGGGACGCAGCCGTCCTCAACAACACTGCTATGTAGAGGAAAAGGAAGTGGAAAAAATCCAAAGCTCCTGTCACAGTCACTTCTAGTGACCAAGTTGAGCTTGCCGTGCCCACTATGAAGTCTGCAGATCAACATAATCCCGCCGTTCCATCCAACCAGCCTGAGGGTCAAACAACTCCTACCGCACCTATCACTCAATTTGAGGAAGTAGCTCCTCATGAGAGGCCTGAGGGTAATTTTGAAGATGACATTAGATCTCACTTGTCCGTGGAAGCGTTAATGTCATCTCTCTCTGACCAAGGTTACCGTGTGTAAGAGGGTACTTTAGATTATAGATGGAGGCATAACCCCTATTTGATTATGGTAATGATAAGCTAATTCGGCCACAGCTCCAGATCAGTGATAGAACATGCAAACACAAACCCAATGAAGATAAGCTCAGTTTAAACTCATAAATCTCTCGTGTATAACTCAGAAAGTAGTAATGGAACTTAGAAGTAACTTACCTAGAGGGAGAGAGAAGTAAGCACCCTAGATACACCTTGGTAGGGAGTTAGAAACACACCAAACACGCTCAAGAATCTCTAAGTATTAAAAGATTCCTAATAAATGACAATGGTGGGTGATCAAACTCTCTGGTTTGTAATAACTCTCTCCGATGTATATTTTCTCTAGTAATAACTTCTAAACTCTCAAAAAATCATCCTCTCTTCAAAGGTGGTTGAGGTTCTTAAACAACCCCCCCCCCCCCCCCCACCACCCCCGAGGCAGCTCAGCCATTAAAGACCATGAAAGACATCCCTCATACTTTGTGTCACAACATTAAATGCCTGATGCACTAGTTGTCTCCACGTCATAAACATTAAATGCCAAGATATACCTTTTGCCCAACCACTGTGTGTCAGGGGGCTACTGTCGCAGAGGTGGATCACCAACTGCCTAACAGCCCTAAATACCACGGTGGTTTACTCGAGTGTAGGTCTGACATTGTTTAGATAGCTAGTGACATAACCTACAGTAGATGTGACATTAAGTAGAGGGCTGTTTGGTTCACAACTCAACGCCCGATGGAACTCCAAGCTGCTCTGCTCGAGGTGCCACGGTCAGGGTCCTTCGGTGTTTTACCAGGTGTATCTAAGATGGTCAAGACAAGCCCCAACGGTGCCTCACTTCTCAATCCTCCAAACCAATTCCCTCTAAAGTTCCCATGGTGAGGTCATTCGATAGAGCATGAAAGCTCTCCCTGGCCCTGCCAAGTCTGGTCCCTCGCGAGTATCATTTGACCTCACGCTAAGACTCATTATTATTCTCGTTATATCATTACAACCGTTATAGCTTTCAGTCAACATAAACAGAAATACAATATGACTAATACAACAAGCTAAAGTATGAGTTGCCACGCCAAGCTGCCTCGCTGAGTTGCCACGCTCGAGCTGCCACGCTTGAGTTGCCTCGGTTGCTTAATCTCAAATACTATTGCCAATTAGGGAATTATCCCTGATCTCAAAATTACCTTCAAGCCCCCTCTAGATTTGCCCCTTCGTGGAGAGATTTGTTGAAACAAGAAATGTCTGCACGAAACTTCTCAATCCGATGAACCTTCTCTGCGTGAAGTTAAGTTATGGCCTTCTTTCCCTCGTTAGAATCGTAGTGATTTAATCTCTTGAAAAATTTAAATTCTCCCCGATATACCTGAGCCGAAGCGCCATTCTCATTGGGGCTTGGGCGAAGGGACATCGCCATTTTTTCCTCACGCTGTGCCTCAAACGGTCTGGCTTTACTATTTGAAACTCTCCCGAAAGTCCTACTAACCTTCTCAAATACTCGTTTGGACTCATGGTCTGTGAAATTATCCCCGATGTGACTGAGCCAGTTTTCGTAGCTGAAGTGTTGGGACATTTTTACCATTAGGCGGTGGTGGATAATCTGAAACCAATTTGGCACCAAAACACAAACTTATTTAGGAAGGCAACCCTTTATATTCCCCAGACGTCACTTTGTATTCGACGTAATGCTATCTTTTCAGCTGTCGAGACCCTTCCCAATGTGCCACGTGCCCATTTGAAATGATTAGAGGCGACCCTTGGACGTGCGATGGTGGGAAACTCCAGCCGTTGAGTTTGAAACCCTTCAAATGTCTCTTTTATTTCAAAACACTTCCATATCCTCATCTTCTTTATCTTCTTCAAGCTCCCCACCTCCTTTAGAGAGAGAAACTCTATGCGAACTCTGTTCGACCTCCATTGTTGCCTTCTTCTTTACTCAGTCTCCTCCTCCTCTCATCCTTTGCATCACCAACTGCGGTTGTGAACCTCCCTATTCATTTTCCACTCTTCTTTTATTAAACATTCCCGAACTTTTGTTGTTTATAATGGCCTCTTCAAGCAACCCTGCCACTCCTGCCACTAGTGCTCCTCATGTCGCCTCCGTTGTCACCACCCCCTCTGCTGCCTCATTGACCGCTGCTCGTCAAGAACAGTTGTGTTTGTACCGTCGGTCCCCCATTTTTGGCGAAGGTGATGACTTTACTGGGTTTTGTAAGATTTGCATTTTTAACGCCAAGTATGATGCCATGACGCTTGGTGATGAAGATGAGGATTCTGATGAATGGGGATTTCTTCCTCCAGAGGGGACTCTCAAGTTTCGTCTTGAGCGAGGGGACTTCCCATGGTCCCACATAGATTTTGAAAGTCCTGAAGGCTCTCCTGCTCACTTTGCTTCTTGGAATTCCCATATGCAGAGTTCCCACGCTGATATTCTCGCTAAGATTGGGCTACATCGAGCCAAGTGGTTTGGTGAATTCACCCTCTCCAAAAATAGTGTTGCTCTTCCCGTTCTGGTATCTCGCTGGAATGTTACTACTCACACGTTCATCGCTTCATGGGTAGAGTTTACAATATCATTGAAAGACGTGTGCGAGCTCCTAGGCCTTGAGGCAACAGGTTATGAGCCCTATTCCAATGAGGCTCTAGATTCCCAAGAAACCACTGAACGTTTGGAGCTGGACCATATATGCCGAAGGTGCATCGGCACTTCAAACAAAGCCACGTTCACTCCCCTAATCAACTACTTCTTTAAGGATCCTTTCGAAGGGAGTTCCTCTGAGGCTTCCCCTGGACAAGGTACATCGCTAGAGCTTCCTGCCTATATCCTTGTCATTCTTTCTTGCTTCTTTTTAACGGGGAAACCCAACGACCAGCCCCAAAGGGACCTCATCAACCCATCTCTCCGATTGGCTCGAGTTATCAAGCTCCCTCGGGTTGTAATCGCCTTGGGGGCCCTCTACACATGTCTTGACAGGGTCCTTTTTGACATGGAGCGATCTGTGGGTCGTTACAACCTAGCCAATTTTGCCAGCTGCGTTCTCCTTACGGGTTTCCTTTTTGTGTGCTTCCCGGTCGTAGCCGCCAAGACTAACCGTCATCCCTCGGGGGAAACAAACATGCCCCCTTGCTCATTTGTTTATCACAAGAGGTAGAGCCTAAAGGAACTGACCTCCTTTATTGATGACTTTTCTAGGTTTCTGATGAGGCCTTATGAAGAAGATATTTTTCTTCATAGTTATGATTTTTTCAAGCATGGGGAAAGAGTGGTACAGCTAACCACCATAGACCTCATTACCGAAGACCGTTCATTGGCCGTTGTGCTTCTATTTTTTCTAGGGTACCTACCCTCATACACCGAGTGGGTATATACTAGCGAACATTACAATCCCAACCGATGCAACCGTCAAATTGGCTTTGATCAAAGGGCTCCTCGCTCGGTGTTTCAACTATCAAACCCCAAGGTATCTTTTGGCGAGCCATGTTCTCTATTTTCTTCGATGGTCGGGTGGGGAGCGAGTTCGACACTGGCTGGGCGAGTCACCATCCCTAGCATCACTAGTCAAGGGGACGTGACTCCTCTGTTTGCCATAAAGTATTGGCCGAGGCAAGTGGCCCAAATTGTTGAATTCATCGAGGGTGATCCCGTGTATCCCCCAGTTCTTTCTTTTTCTGCCCTGGGGCTGAGCCTGAAGGGCAATTCCATTCTCGGGGTTGAGTTTCCTCTAATCTAGACCCCCAAAGAACCACCCATGTAGCTTCCTCACTACTGCTCCATGATCCCTGTTACCATGCCCAAACCAAAGGCCACTTCTCTAATTTCTCTGTATTTCTCAGCTTTTCAAACTCCACCTGCATCGGTGACTTAACAACGAAAACGCTTGTTAAGTTTTTTACAAACTCCACCTATAACGGTGACTTAACAACGAAAACACTTGTTAAGATTTTTTTTCACAAACTCCACCTATAACAGTGACTTAACAATGAAAACACTTGTTAAGATTTTTCGCAAACTCCACCTATAATGGTGACTTAACAACAAAAATGCTTATCAAGATTCTTTTCACAAACTCCACCTATAACGGTGACTTAACAATGAAAACACTTGTTAAGATTTTTTTCGCAAACTCCACCTATAATGGTGACTTAACAACGAAAATACTTGTTAAGATTTTTTTCACAAACTCCACCTATAATGGTGACTTAACAACGAAAATGCTTGTTAAGATTTTTTCCACAAACTCCACCTATAACGGTGACTTAACAACGCAAACACTTGTTAAGATTTTTTTTCCTGAACTCCACCTATGACGGTGACTTAACAATGCAAACACTTATTAAGATATTTTCATAATCTCCTTGTTTCCTCTAACTGTTTTCAGGTTACTCAGGAGGGTTCTCCACCAGTTCTTTCACCCGTTGCCTCGCCACCTCGTGAACCTATCTCCTCTGAAGGATTCAGCCATGATGATCAAGGTTCAATGGTAGGTGCTACCACGGAGAGCAAAACTGGGTGAGAGCTTCCTCTGCCCGACTTGGCTCCTCCCGCCTTCTGCCTGATAGTGCTCCAACGTTCTCCCTAAATTCCTGTCAACCACTATTTGGCCATTGAGCAACTTGTGAGCCATCATCCTGAGACCTTTACGGTGGACTGACTTCGTTTAAACATCGCGGTTATGAGTCATAGGCTCTAAGGCATGGCCACCGTTATTGCTGAAATTACCTCCACTCCTACTGCGAACGTGACCCGACCCCTCCTCAACCAATTTTTGGGATATCTGAGGGATTTGGGTCGTTATGGGTTCCGTTTTGACTGGCTCATCGCACACTTGAAGACTTTGAAGAGCCAGCGGTTGGATAGCCAAAGGGAGATCTTACAAAAACATCAGGAGGATCAGAAGGCTGAGGAGGCCAAGTTGGACGAGCTATCACCTCTCCTTGGAGCCATTGACAAGGAGGTGGAGGACCTCGAAGAGGCTCTACGCGTGGCGAAGTCAAAATGAGAGAAACTCCTGATCGAGCGCACGCAGGCGCATATAAGGTTGAAGGTCTCTATCAATGCCCAACGGTCTTGCCAAGAAGTTTCTTCATGTCTCCCTGGAGATTTCTTTTCTTCCCTGTAACAACCCGGATTTTTTAAATGTGAATGTTTAAATTAATTTTTGGAAATCGGAGAAAAAATAAAATTTTGGATTTTATAAATTTTATAATTTAAAATGTTGGTTTTTATATTTGAAAAATAAATTTTCAAACGGAATTAGAATCGGAATTAAAATGGAGTTTTAATTGAATTTTTATTATTTAGAAGAGTCCTCAAAACATAAAACTCTCTAAGAGTCCTAAAAGCATAAAACTGTCTAGAAAAAAAAATGTTTAAAAATATTGAACGGTCTGATCGAGCTGAATTTTTGTCAGCAGTCCTGTCTCGACGTTCGCTACAACATACTAAAATTTCAAGAGATTCAAACGGTTTGATCGTCCGTAATGATTTTTTCAAGTATTTGTATTTGATTAGGACTCTAATTCTTTTTGGTATATAAACATTAAGTGACGAGTTTAGATCTTTCAAAATACATTTTAGCCTTCTCAAAAATTAGAATCCTCTCATCTTCTTCAACCTCAAAACCCTAGCCCCATTCTACATAACTTTCAACTCAAGTTTTGTCAAGATTAACCGGATTTTCTCAAGACGCGTCAAGAACGAATCTTTGTCAAATTTTTTAGAGGAATACACATTCAAGATCAGATTTCTAAACCAACTTTTATTCAGGCATGAATACTCTATTCTTTTCCTTTAGTATTATGCGTTTTAAGTGTTGCCTAAACACTTAATTACATATTTTCTTAAAAATAATTAGTAACTTAATTAGAAAAAGTGAACACTAATTATGGGGCTGTTTTTATTAAATCTTTTAAATCTGAATAATATTCATAACCCTTGGGTACGTAGGATTGATGAGTGATTTTGGGTTTTATTGGTGTGGGTTACATGTAGAAAAATCCTAGCTTTAAAATAATTGACTTTTTGCTGCGTACAACTCAGGTAATACATGTAGAGATAATAAAATTTGGTTTTTGGTATATACATGATGACAACTTGGTATATTTAATTTAAAATAATTAAATGATATTATTTGGGTATTGTTGACGTTGTGATAATTAAATTAAAGATTTAATTGAATTGGACTATCATGCGTTGTTTTTATACATTGATTAATTATTCTTGTTGGTGTGACTTATTGGTATTATTAAATATCATTGTGACGACGGGTTGTTGGGTAATTTTTGCTCTCCCTATATTTTAGGATGCCTTCTAGGTATGGGACTAGTGGGTATGCCTTTTGATGATTTACGCCTTCTAGGTATGGGACTAGTGAGGGTAGATTATCGCGTTTTTTATCATCTTGAGGGTGGGCTGATTTTTGTTACTTTATCGTCGTTACGATAGTCTAAGTACGAGACTAAGTTAAGATTTATGTTAGAAAATCATCATATACATAGGGTAGGACGTATTGATAACTTGGGGACCCTTAGGTATGGGACTAAGGGGTATTTTGAGGATCTCACATCGATTAAAAGGGTGGGGTGATTATAAATTGAGAACTTGAGAATTAATGCCTAAGATAAAAACGGGTATTAAAATTTGTGGCGACATAATGTGTCTAGGGCCGACAGTTTGAACGGGTCAGAGGACGAGTTATGTCGTGTCGTGTGTGGAACCTTGTCATATCGCGAGGGTCGCAGGATAAAAACGGGCCAGACGGCGGACTTGACAAGGGGATGGTTGCGTGTGTGGAACCTTGTCATATCACGAGGGTCGCAGGATAAAAACGGACCAGACGGCGGACTTGACAAGGGGACGAGTTTTGGTAATAATCTTCACGGTTAAATTAATTAAATTTAACATTATGGGAAGGTGGGTTAATTTAAAATCATATTGGTGTGCCTTTATAAATGGGGATTTTTGCGGGTAGTTAGTAGATTATAATCATCGCGTTTAATTATCCCGTTTAATTTAAAATATTCTATTGTGATATTTATTGCGTATAATGCTACTGTCTGGATTCAAGGATCCTATTTGAGGAGAGTAGTGTGTATTCTTGCTCGGGGCTTTGGCTCTGACCCATGCGTTGACTAATCTTTTTCAGGATTTAATTTGGAGAAGCTGCATAAGTTTATCGGAGATATCATTAGAGGTGCAGCTGGAGTTATTTACTTTATGGCATACTTTAGTTAGAATTTCTTTTCCAGTCGTATTATGAGACTTCTTTGGAGTTTTATTGGGCCATTCGGTTCCAAAGTTGTTTAGAGGATTTCTGTTGGGATTATTCAGATTTTATTTAATCATTATTGGAGATTGGATTTTTTTTGGAGTTAGCATGTGATGGATCTTTTATCGCTTAGTTATTTATGATCATTTGAGATTGACTCAATTGTTTATCTTATGGACTGAATTATCTATGTCTCATATCTGTCTCATGCTAAGAATGGTATTTTATTTACTCACGCCCGACTTAACTTTGGTGGCGGCCGACGCCAGAATTAGGCGGGGTGTGACATTCCCCTGATCTGTGGTTCCTCCTGGGTTAATGATTTTTTGTATATGTATTTTTTTTCTTTCTTCCTATGTAATCCTTGGGCGATAGTTTCAATTTTTGTAATGCCCCAAAGTATATGAATGGAAAAGAAAACTTATTCCCATACCATTTCTTTGTGTTACAGGAGTTTATATATATCGTGACATGAATTCCTGTAATTTTTTCATCTCTATTTGAATTAAAAATAAAGAGAACTTGCATAAACAAAATGAACTCGTATATTCATATCAGTTAGATACATCGTTGACTTCAAACGTAATTGTTTACACGTGATAGACCTTCAACCATTTGCTGTTAATCTTAAATGGCATGTCTTCTTCTATCTTAGAAATTAAGCAATAACCTGAGTTATGAGCCTCCATTACGATGAAAGGTTCCTCCCAAATCGCTGTAAACTTAGGTAGAGGAAGCCCCCTAATATGTTTAACTACTGCCTTTAATACGAGATCTCCTTCCACGAATTTCCTTGGTCTCATCAAGTTATCATATGTCCTGGAGAGCTTCCTCGTATACATTTGAAAGTGTTGCATCGCATTATCCCTGTATTCGTCCAATGCTTCCAACTGCACGTGTCTATCCTGAAGGAGCATGCTGCTTCGCAAAGCATATCGAGCCGAGGGAATTTCTAACCCTACCGGGAGAATTGCCTCAGCCCCGTAAACAAGAGAGAACGGCGTATACCCTGTAGGCTTCCTCTTAGTTATTCGATGGTCCCATAAAACAACTGGTATTTTGTCATCCCACGATCCTGGGAAATCTTCCATCGTTTTAGCCAAGATATTGACCAAAGTCTTGTTAGTCGCTTTGGCTTGACCGTTCCCCTTTGGGTATGCCACCGTCGAAGTGTGATGGACAATTGAGTACTTGTCTATGAGCATCGTTGCCTTTGAATTGACGCAAGGGGTTCCATTATTGAAAGGATAACCTTTGGGATCCCGAAATGGCAAATGATGTATTCCCTGATGAAGTTGCTCACTACTCCTGCTGTTGCTCTTCTCAGTGGTATCGCCTCGGCTCACTTTGTGAAACACTCTGTAGCTACTAGGATCCATATCCTCCCCTTGGAAGAAGGGTGTATTGCCCCTACCAGGTCAAACGCCCATGTATGAAAAGGATAAGGCGTTGTTAGAGAGTGTAAGTCCGCTGACGGGGCATGGATCACATTTCCATGAAGCTGGCAAGCCTTGCACTTTCGGATGAACTCAGCAGAATCTTTTTCCATCATTGACCAATAGTATCCTAAAGTCGTCAACTGGTCATACAACTTGGCCCCTCCTATATTAGCTGGGTCATGCGCCTGTTTGAGAACCTCGATCGCCTCTTCCTTCGTGATGCAACGTAATGGCCTATTAAAGTACCCCCTTCGATAAAGCTTCCCCTCTTGAATGTAGAATCTCGAGGCCCTTCGCCAGAGTCCCATCGCATCCATTTTCTCTGTTGGGACAACTCAATCTTTAATAAAGTCAATATAGGGTTGTCTCTAGTAGGGATGAGTCTCTATGAAATGACATTCTTCTACCTCGACGAACAACTGGCATTTATCACACCTCCGTTGTAACTCGACTGCATCTCGCTTCATGCTAGGCCAGAAATACCCTTCGCTTTGAATTCATCTATAGAGGGGGATCTCATTCGTTTCGTAGTGTTCTTCATGCATTTTCTTCAATCTATGCCTCGTTTCTTCTGGGTCGATGCACCTTAATATCTATCCTCCTGTGTTTCTGAAGTAAAGGTTCCCCTGGTTTGTAAAGTACTCGGCCAATTCTTTAAGCCCTATCGTTCCTTCACCAGACTCTAGATGTCTCTTAATCTCTCCCCTCCAGTATGCATCCTCCTTCATCGACAGAATTGATTGTACCATCGAAGGAGCTGTTCTTCGTTGGATCACGATGGTAGTTGTATTGCTTCTCATGATCATCTTCTGGGCGATGGTGGCATAAGCGTCTGGATGTCGGTTCATAGTTCTAGGCTGCCTTTTGATTTTGGTTTGATGGAACTGATAAATAAGTCTCTGGATTATTGTTCTATATGGAGCCAAGCCCATATGTTTCAACGCGTACTCCCCATCCACCTACTGAATCACCAAGTTTGAATCCCCCTTGATGCAGAGTGAACGGATCCCTCTTCGAAGAGCCTCTAGCAATCCTAACACCAATGCTTCATATTCTGCCTCATTTTTAGAGCAAGGGAAGTCTAATTTGTAGGAAAGGAAAATCTCTTTCATTCCTTTTGAAAGAATGACCCCTGCTCCTCCTTTTTTCTGATGATGACCCATCAAACTGCATTGTCCATTCCTCGTCTATTGCGTCTAGATGGTTGGCCTGCAAATTGTCTCTTGGAATGCTCTTTTTGGGAGGCTCAAACGTTCCTGAAGGGAAAATAGCCAATAGATCAGTGTATTCCTGGCTTTTGATTGCGCGAGGAACCATGCACTTTAAGTCATATTCAGAGAGGATAAAGAACCATCTATCCGCCCTGCCAATCAATATAGTTCTTGCAAACAAATATTTAATAGGATCACATCTTGTTACAATATGAATCGTAAAAGACAACATATAATGTCTAAGTTTTTACGCTACAAATACTAAGGCGAAACAATGCCTTTCTAAGCCACTATATCTAACTTCTGGCCCATGGATGATCCTGCTGAGGTAGTAAACTGGTTGTTCTTGCCCATCGATCTCTTCTGCCAGTAAAGCTCCCACGGACCTCGTGGTGGATGTGAGATACAGTTGCAACGGTATTCCTGCCTTTGTTGGAACCATGGTCTGTGGTGAAATGAGCAGCTTCTTTAGTCCGTTAAGAGACTCCTGGTGAATTGCTTCCCATTTAAACTTCGTGTCCCTTCGCAGCAGCTGCATCAAGGGATGTGTTATTTCGGCTAAGCCAGACACAAATCTCCTAAGGTAGGAGACTTTACCAAGGAAACTCTTTAACTCTTTTGCCATTTTCGGACATGGCATTTCCAATATCGCCCACTGTTTGTCCTGATCCATCTGCACCCCTTGTCGATCAACCACAAAGCCTAGGAATTTCCCACTTGTCACCCTAAAAATGCATTTCAGTGGGTTCATCTTTAATTTAAACTTCCTGCAACGGGAAAACACCTTCCTCAAATCGCTCAGATGGGACTCCTCCTTCCACAACTTGATGACCAAATCATCCACATAGAATTCCACAAACTTATGAGAAGTCATGGAAAATGGCCATCATTGTTCTCTGGTAAGTCGCCCCAGCATTCTTGAGTCCAAACGGAATTACCCTATACATAAAGTTACCCAACGGGGTTTTGAATGTTGTCTTTTATGCATTTGAAGGGTCCATCTTGATCTGGTTGTACCCTACATACCAATCCATGAAGCTATACATCTCATGACCCGCCGTTGCATCTATCAAGCCATCAATGGAGGGTAGAGGGAACTCATCTTTTGGGCAAGCTCTGTTTAAATCTCTAAAGTCCACACAGATTCTTATTTGATTTTTATCTTTCTTTCCTACTGGGATAATGCTGGATATCCAGATCGGGTGTTGTATCGGCTTGATAAACCCTGCCGTTAGTAAGCGTTGAACCTCTTCCTTGATCTTCAAATCCAGCTCAGGCTTGTACGTTCTCATTTCTTATTTTACTGGAATGTCTGAAGGCATCACGTTCAATTTATGGCAGCTCACCTCCTCGTCCAGCGCTTCCATCTCTGTGTACTTCCACGCGAAGACGTCTATAAACTCCTGAATCAATTTAACCAAGGTCAATCATTTCTCCTTACTGAGATCCTTCGAGATGAAGATGGGCCTTGGGTCCTCCCCTTCTTTTGTGAGGTTCAACTGCTCTAGCTCTTGTGCTTGAGGCTTCAATCGATCAACCATGTAATCTGGTTCTTCGATAACTTCCTCCACAAATTCCTGTATGCTGGAATTGTCTATCACCATACATTATCCCCGTTGATCCACCAGAAAGCATTCGTATATCGGGTCAACCTCATCATCAGCTTCCTCGGTCGCCCGCTCACACCACCCTTTCTTCCTTGGTAATGACTTTCTTTCATTGTCTGTTGGTAGTGGTGACTACTTTCCTCTTTTTCTACCTAGATGCCTCGACCACTCTTTTTCCTGAGAACCGGCTCAGCACACTTTGTCGTTAGGCCTCATGCCTCATTGGATCCACTATGGGCCTCATCCTGTCTCTAAGCTTCTTCGAAATGCCTTGGGGTTGAGGGACCACCTGGTGAGCCTCTTCGGATATTACCTTCGCGCTACTTGCAACCTCCTTACTTTGCTCCTTCACGGGCCCTATCCTTTCTCTGATCGAGGGAACCCAAGTTCCCTCCATCCTCCTCGTTAGGACTTGAACATCTTCTTCCAACTCAGTATAAAATGCTACTTCCACCAAGTGAGCTTCCTCAATAGTGAAGGGCCTTTTTGTAGCCCTAATGGTCACCTCTATCCCCTTGACGTTCACCATAGCGCATTGGTGGTACATAGAAGGAACTAGCCCTTGGTTGTGGATCCACACCCTCCCTATTAGCAGATGATAGGAAGTTTTACTCTCTATTAAATGGAATTTTATATGGGAACTCAAATTCCCCATCATAATCCCCATATTAACATACCCAATGGATTTGGAGGACTGGTTATTATACCGCAAAATTACCAAAGGCATGGGGACCAACCTTTCTTTTGGAATATTGGCTGCGTGAAAGGAGTTTATTTGCATGATATTGATGGAAGCTCCCCCATCCATGAGAGTCTTTGCAAAGCTAACTCCATTAACACTAGTAGTCACGTACAACGGCCTGTTGTGAGGGAACCTTACAGCCCTATCTGCATCGCTGAAGGTTACTTCTGATAGAAACCTCCTTACCAACCTGGCCATGGGTCCCTTCCATCTCAGTAAAGGTACCGCATTCTTCCTTGCAATATCCATTATCGCCTGGGTTATTTCCAACTTCCTCTCTTTCGGTATCCTTACCTGTTCAAAGAACCAAGTGAACTTTAGGGATCTTGAGACTGCGCAGTACTCTAGGCCCGGATCTACTTCCTCACCTTTGATGATGTACATGTCCTCCATGTCTTTGGCGCTTGCTTCATCGTAGGCCAAAACTATATTGGCCATTTCCTTATTACAGGTCTCCAAAGCTTCTTCGTACTCTTCTCTTTCTCCTCCCTCCGCCTCTTCATCATAGGCCGTCACTAGATTGGCCCCATGTGCTGGTAGTGGGTTGTTATTGACATTCTGTGGAGGGATTTACAACGTCCCTGCCCTCAAATACTTGTCAATAATTCTTCTTAGTGTGAAGCAACTTTCTGTTGGGTGCTGGATCCTCCGATGGACCTGGCAATACTTCGGGTTCGCCTCCGTTGCCGCATCGGGCTCCCCAGCGGGAACGTTCTTTGGCTCATAGACCGTTCCCCCTTAGACCATCGCATTGTAACAGCTGACAGCTTATTCTATTGTACAGGGCAATAGTGGTGGGTCTTCCCTGTCTCTTTCGAACTTCCTCTTATTATCCTTCTTCGGTGCTTTACCCCTATCTCCCCCTCGGTGTACCTTACCTGTGGGGGATGAGACCTCCCCCCCACGGGTTGCATCGGCTGCCTAAACATCATGGGCACCATCACCGGATTGTGCCACACCACCAAGGAGATATTCCTCGCCGCCTTTAAGAATGCCACAAAAGTCCCCTCGCGTGTCTCATTGATAAGATGGTAGATATACTCCGGAAGCAGCCCCTCGGTGCAAATCTGTAATAGTTTAGACTCTTTTTCCTCCTCCCTCACGTCGAAGGATAATTCCCTGAACCTTCAAACATAGACCATTACTTCTTTCCCAGGTCTTTGCTTCTCCCTACCAAGTTGGGTCAAGGTGAATTAATCTTCTGCCAAAAAGAACTTTTGGACAAATAATACATGCATCTCCTCCCACGTACAAATGCTGTTAGGATTCAAGTGGGAGTACTAGGTGTATGCCTTATCGATTAGGTACTTGGAAAACTCCCTCAACCTAAGCTTCTTATCATTGCAATGCGCTCCCAAGTGTTCAACAAAATGCTTAATGTGCTCCTTCGGGTTCCCACTTTTCCCTGTATATTTTTCGAAGATAGGGGGAATATAGTCCCTTGGATAGGGTTGCTCATTGTACTCCTGAGGATAAGGTGTTCGAAAGTCATCGAAAACCGAAGCTACCTTGCTAGTAGATTATGAGGAAGCCTGCATGAACTTCAGCATCTCTTTGTGCATCTCCCTTCTCATTTCCTCCATGGGTGATGCCACTGGGGCAACAACCAATGGTACCATAGGCTGGGTGCCCGTTACAGTTGGCACCAACGTCACAATGGGGGCCGTTGAAACTCCTGAGATTCTCGCTGTTGGATTCACGACAGAGGGTATACTTGCTGGGACCATTCCTACAATACCTGTGCCTAGTGGGGATATTAGAGCTACCCCTGGTGTTATGAAGGCATTAGCCTCCAATCCTCCCAGCATAGTAGAAGCTACTGGAGTTTGTAAAAACTTATAAAACTTGCTCATGAGGAGAGCGACTTGAGTGGGTCCCAACCCCGCACTCGTGGAACCTTGCGTTACCCTCGGAATGCCTGATGTCGCCGAAACCAGAGGTACCTCTGCTCGAGGATCCCCATCCCTTAGGGCCTCCAGTTCTCTAGTAACTTGTTCTTCATTATGCTGGATGTCATCAAAGTTGATCCTTCGATTAGCATTATCTTGCGCCATACTCCCTACTTAGAAGAATGCCTCCCCACCTGAGTCGCTAAATGTAAGAGGGTACTTTAGATTATAGATGGAGGCGTAACCCCTATTTGAGTATGGTAATGATAAGCTAATTCGGACACAACTCCGAATCAGTGATAGAACATGCAAACACAAACCCAATGAAGATAAGCTCAGTTTAAACTCACAAATCTCTCGTGTATAACTCAGAAAGTAGTAATGGAACTCAGAAGTAACTTAGCTAGAGGGAGAGTGAAGTAAGCATCCTAGATACACCTTGGTAGGCAGGTAGAAACACACCAAACACCCTCAAGAATCTCTATCAAGTATTAAAAGCTTCCTAATAAATGACAATGGTGGGTGAGAAAACTCTCTGGTTTGTAATAACTCTCTCCGATATGTATTCTCTCTAGTAATAACTTATGTACTCTCAAAAAATCATCCTCTACTCAAAGGTGGTTGGGGTCCTTAAATAGCCCCCCACACCACCCCCGAGGCAGCTCAGTCATTAAAGACTATGAAAGACATCCCTCATACTTTGTGTCACAACATTAAATGCCTGATGCACTAGGTGTCTCCACGTTATAAACATTAAATGCCAAGATATGCCTTTTGCCAAACCACTGTGTGTCAGAGGGCTGCTGTCGCAGAGGTGGCTCACCAACTACGTGACAGCCCTAAATACCTCGGTGGTTTACTCGAGTGCAGGTCTGACATTATTTAGCTAGCTAGTGACATCACCTACAGTAGATGTGACATTAAGTAGAGGGCTATTTAGTTCATAACTCAACGCCCGATGGAACTCCAAGCTGCTCCGCCCGAGGTTCCATGGTCAGGGTCCTTCGATGTTTTACCAGGTGTATCTAAGATGATCAGGACAAGCCCTAATGGTACCTCACTTCTCAATCCTCCAAACCAAGTCCCTCTAAAGTTCCCACGACGAGGTCATTCGATAGAGCATTAAAGCTCTCCCAGGCCCTCCCAAGCCTGGTCCCTCACGAGTATCGTTTGACCTCACGCTAAGACTCATTATTATTGTCATTATATCATTACAATCGTTACAGCTTTCAGTCAACATAAATATAAATATAATATGACTAATACAACAAGCTAAAGTATAAGTTTCCACGCCAAGCTGCCTCGCTGAGTTGCCACGATCGAGCTGCCAAGCTTGAGCTGCCTTAGTTGCTTAATCTCAAATACTATTACCAATTAAGGAATTATCCCTGATCTCAAAATTACCTTCAAGACCCCTCTACACCGCGGCACTTCACCTGTTCATGTGACAAATTATCTTATCCCTCCATTAATAATTGCCGTCAATGTAAATCTGGCACCTCCACAAAGCAGATGTTCGCGACCACAACTGCGCAGGCCAGACCCCAAATCTTCTTAGGACACAACTACTCGTGCTATCCACAGGATAAGAAAGTCAGTTGATGGACCCGACCTAGATCGGTTAGTAGATGAGGACCACAAGGATGTGGAGTCTTATGCCCTCCACAGTCTGCTAAGAGTAAGTAATTCCAGCTTCCCAATAATTCGTTGTAGCTTCAGTTTTATTTTCTAACTTCCAATATATTTACAGGCTGCAGAAGTTGTGATGACCCAAAAACTCAAGTATGAGGGTCTATATAGGCTTAAGGAGGCCGTAGACAATGTTCACAATGCTGATTTGGTAAAGGCAAGGGCTGACTCCTTTGAAGTTGGAAAGAAGTCTTCTGCAGCGTCCCTTGATTTATATAAGATGAATGCAAATGCCACCATTAAGGCTTCGGAACAAGCCAAGCGAGATGCTGAGGATAATTTTAGACAGGCTGCGAAGTCCTTCAAGGTTTTCCAATCTCAGGCTGTGGAAGCTACCAAGGTCGTGGAGTTTGCAAACAGAAAGCTTAAACTTCTTCAAAAAAAGTATGAGGAACTAGAAACCAATGCTGCTAATGATGCCTAGGCCCATACTGCGGCGATAAAGAAGATGGAGGAAGATCAACATAATCTAATGATGCCCAGGACCTTATAAGAAAAGATGAACTGGAGACCTTGAGTGACCAATGCTATAAATGATGCCTAAGCCCATACTACTAATGATGCCCAAGCCCTTACAAGAAAAGATAAACAACATGGTGAAGCCCCTTCAATTGTCCATTGACAACGCTATAGCATCATATAAAGGCTCCCCATACTTCTTCCTCATTAATAACCGAGCTTATATTTGCGTCTACTAAGAGCTAAGATATAGGGTGGCAAAGAACTTCCCAGATGCTGCGGTCACAATTAAGTATTGGAGCGTTGGTGATCCTGAGCATGATGCTTACGTGGCAGAAATGAAGGCAACGACAAAAGAGAGAGCCAGGCAAAGGGCAGTGGCAGTGGCAGCTGAGGAGGGGACCATTATTGCTACAGATAAAGATGAGGAGAAAGAAGATGATGCTGCATCTTAGACTTCATTCTGATCAATAGGGTTGCACCCCTCTTAAGTTAACTTGTTGATTTTGAATGGCTACAGCCTTTTATCTGTAAACAATATTTTGCCAAGGCTTTTTCCTTTTTGCCTTTTCTAATTTGCCTTCCCTGCTATTCATTTCTTTTTCCTATGCTTCAATACTTGCAATGCTTTTCATATTCCTTATTGTCCGTATAAATATTTGATTGATTTGATTGAAGGAACTTCATAAATTTCACCGTGGGCTATGATCCCCCAAGGTATGGTGCCAATTGAATATGACCTTGGATATTTGGCTCAACTTATCTAATTTTTTCATCACTTGCCAAACCATCGTTGTATTTAAGGGGCTGCGACTGGTTTGCAACCTAACCGCGGAGTTTTAACAATTCATGATCTGCTGCCTCTTCCAAATGGATGACCTTGATGGCTGCGGCCACATTGATAGGGCTACGATACTTTTAGGAATTAACAACTTCTATACTTTGTTTGCATACCTTATTCTTCCAATGCTTTGATGCTTGAATTGATACTTATTACATTTGAATTTCTTGCTTGATGCACTTGCTCAAATTAGGTTGCGACCTACTTCATTTTTCCTTTGAGATTGACATCTTTGATGAAATATAAATATGGGCATAAAAAGAAAAATATGGCTTGTTAGACTAGGCTGCATCCCTTAGGCATCCTTGAGGAAGCGCTATAACATTCCCTGCCTTATGAGCCTATCAATTTCATTTTTCAGGGTATAGCACTTCTCAGCGTTGTGGCCGTGGTCTTAGTGGAATTGGCACCACTTGGCTTTGTCCTTCTTATGGGGTGGAACCCTCAACTTCTCGGCCACCTCATCAGCTTGTCCTCCTTTACGAACTCAAATATGTCTTCAATTTGGAAGGTCAATGGGGTGTAGGCTTTGAGCTCTCCTCTGCCTTCTCTACTTTCCTTTTTTGGCTCATGCTGGCTTCTTCCGCGGCTGGAACTTCTGGGGCAGTGACAGTAACACTAGGTGCCGTAGCCGTGTTTATGGAGTCAACAACCTCTAGAATTAGGACTCTTTGGGTCAAAAACTTGACCTGGGTTTGGAGTGATGTGTGGCTGTCATAGAGATGGTTGAGGTGGTTGTACAATTGCCCAATCTCATCTTTGACTTCTTTGCTCTGGTTGGATTCTCCTCCCATTTTATGCTTTGTTAGTCTTTACAAATATATATAATCTGTGACAAAACTAATATAAGTGAGTAATCATAGAAAGACTAGATTAACCAAGTATGAAGTTGGGATGCAACATTTTCACTCCTGTATAAGATTTTCTAATGATGCCGCGACCAGTGAGGCACACAAGTGTACTGTCGTGGCTCTAAGAATAATGGAATTCACCAAGGTTGAGCTCGAGTTCACTCCTTGATGTTTTGGAGCTTCTGTAATGCCACTGCACTAGTAGAGGCCGCGGTAAGTAAGGCAGTTGAACTACCAGGTTGCATCCATTTCTAGGAATTAAGGGAATAATCCCAAGATTGAAACTCAAAACTGAGTTTTACTCCCGAAACACGTGGAGAGCATACCTACTAGGGTCTATTAATGAGAGAATACCCTCATGGTGCACAAAACGACACAATTATGAGGATAAACCCCAAACCATAGGTTAAGAACAATAAAAATAAGCAAATATAACTCTTCCCTAATCACCCACCTTTACGAGGCTAAAGCCCATCAAGCTTTCTAGCATAGTCTAGGTGTTGCGATATCACAGGGGTATGTAAAATAGATCTAAGGTCATAAAATGGAGGCCCAAGAGTAGATCTGAATATACGAAATACCCATTTAAGGGTGTAAATATAAAATAGAGCTTAATAACCAAGATTTACTCATGAGATGATGATCAAAGGATCCCCATGAATAAAATAAGGTGTTTAAGAACTCAAAACATAGAGAAACAAGACTGAAATACCTCATTTCCCACATACGGTGCCAAATTGATGGTACGAGAAATCATCCAGTAGTCATTCTCGTACCCACAAATCATGTGTAAAGTGTATGATAAGTAAATAGAGCAAGTAAAGAGAGATAAAAGACAAGATATATAGTGGTTAGGCTATAAAAATGAGCTTACGTCCACTTTGGTGCCACACTCTCATTATATATGTTGTTTGGTACATAGTAATTTGGCCTAAAGAGGCGTACAAGCATGAGAATAAAATATAGTACATGACTATGATGATTTCGGTAGCTCCGGGATGGTGGCTGCAATGCTTCTACCAGTAGCCCCCAAGCTATGCTTATTGGCATAGAGAGAGTAATCAGCTCCAAGCTTGATACTAATGTAGGAAATGAACCCGAATCCGGATGAGGTTAAATGAATCTCCCCCTATCCCGAGGTGTGGCATGTAGCTTATAAGTGGCCTCAACCTGTATGTTAAGGGCTACGGCACGCCTGTAAGGCACAATGTGGTACCATAGCCTATAGGAGACTGGTTTGCAGCAGTGAGACGATATCACTTTCTATAGTTTACCTTCTGCGACAGGGGTACAATATCTATGGTATCATTACATATCACGAGAGAGAGTTTACACATATTCGAGAGTAGGTTAAGTTTTTAGTCAAAACTTCACATGATTTGGTGTTTATTTTTCATAGGATGTCACCATTTTTTGGAAACACCTCCGGACCTAACAGTTGAGGTTTAGACATGTTTGCTACCATAGGATGTTTTTCATGTTGATATTTTATGACTATTGCTAGTATGTATCACTTTTGTATTTATTTTCCATTTTTCATATATTTTTCGAAAAACCAAAAAGATTTTTGTTTTTGAAAATTTTGAAAAAATACAAAAAGATTTTCTATTTTTTGAGAAAAATTGAAAAAGATTTTATTTTGAGAAAATCCAAAAAGATTTTTTTATTTGGTTTTGCACCATTTATGAATGAAAATTTAGGATGACCAAGTCACAACTTCACTCCATATCGTGACTATTTGATAGTATTTTGATAAGTGTCATCATTTTATTTTGTGCTTTACAATGTTTGGAGTCATTGAGATGTGATTAGTTGTTACTACCTACATGTTTGACTCATGATTTCCTTTATTACACACGTGCTTGAATTTATTTGATTATTATACATGTCTATCACCTATTGGTCGAAATATTTTCATCACCTCTTTAAAACGAATCAAATTCGATAAAACTTGACAATGAAAGTAGTGCATGTAAGAACCGTTGCTCGTGAGGATTTGTTTAAAATTTGAAAAGATAATGAGTGAATAGGGGAAAAGGCTGCGAGTGAATAATAATCACGTCGTGAAAGCCACCATTTGAAAAGAGGCCGAAAAAAAATTAAGGCAATAAAAATAAATTATGCCAAAAAGGGGCTAATTGGAATTTTCTAAGGAAAGAAATTTGGTTCGATCACCTCAATAGAAAAATAAAAAGATTTATTATTTATGAGGGATTTTGGTTGGATATAAAATCATTACATAGTTTTAGACATTATTGGTGTGGAAATCATGTTAGACATTGATGTATTGATTAGATTAGTCGATGTCATTTAAATTCAACAGTTTTACACCTAAGGACGATTTTGAGATCCATTCATTTGGAGTACACATATTCATCGTGCACAGATGTTATGTTTGATTGCATTGATTTTCCTATTGAATTGTTCACACACACACTCATTATGTTTCCATGATTTGATTATCTTAGTGTAAATTCACGGCGTGTGTTGTTTTTTGTAAAAAAAAATTGAAAAATTTGAAAAATCAAAAATGGTTTGTGGATACCCTTGAGTATTTCCTTGCATGAGCGTAATTGATACGTATCTACTGTGCTTGTCGTGACACTTCGGATTTTTTTAATTTGTTCTTTTCCTGTCTATTTCGGACAAATAAATTGGGGAGAAAGAATTATGGGGGAGTGAGTTATTAAAGGGGAAAGTTGATTTAATTGACATAGATTTATACCATTTGAAACTCGATACGTCACAAAGGTTTTTTCTTTTTTATTATATGTAGGAATTTGGACCTTGATGATCATTTAGAAAGCACTCAAAAATAAGAGAAAGGAAAGCAAAAGAGAATGTTGAAGATTGTGAAGAAAGTTTAAAAGTCTTAAAATTTTATCTTTCCACTTTTGGGTCCATAGATTTGTATAGGTCATTTAAGAGATAATTCAAATGTTTTTATTTTGTACCGACGTAGACATAGGGGGAGATTTGTGAGGACATTTTTCTCATGTCCGATATTTTCATTAGAGTATGTTGTATACCGTTACAACCGTCAAGAGAAGTTCAAGTTCATACATGCAACAAGACGGATCCGAATATCAATGTTCTTTAACAACAAGCTTCAACGAGATTAATTTTGGTAGGGTTATGTTTGAAGTTCCTTAATGTTTCATTTAAAGTGTTGTGATATTTTTTCTAAAATGTTTTAAACAACCTGAGGAGTTTTATTAAGTCAAAATTATTTTTACAAGACCTGTAGGCAGATTTTTAAAAGAAAACATTTTTTCATTTAGCTTGTTCAAACGATATTCATATGTCATTCGAACGACAGGAGGATCTCGTTCGAACGACATCATCTAGCGACATTAGATGTCGAGAGAACCTTGTTCCTTGTTTTCATCTAACGATACCACATTGTTTCATGTTTTTAAGGTCGTTAGATAGGTCTCTCGATCCATGGATCAAACGACATAACTTGTCATTCGAACAACATGGAATTCTCATTTGAACGACGCCACCGACACAATTTCATTAAAAATACATGTTTCCTAAAGACTCTTTTCTTAAGACTTTGACAAAAACGACACTGCAATCTGCAGAATTTTCAGTCTTCACTTTTAGGGTTTAAACACTTTATTTTTCTGGTCATAAATCATCCCAAATACTTTAGTGAACTATTTTGGAACCCAAGATACAATTTTGTTGCAGTTCATATTTGTGGAGTGCTATCTCTACTACCGACTTGCTAGTTCTTGTTGGAGCTGCTTGCTGACGCTGAGTGCGGTCATTAAGGATACTCGGGTGTGTTCTTTGCTGAAGGAGCTGCGGTTCTTATGCATTTACTGTGGTGGATTCATTGCTGGATTAGGCTACGGTCTATGAGGGTTTTCAGCAAAAGATTCTTTACAAATTTCATTGTGTAATTTATTAGTTGTGATTGACTGTTCATAGTGAAATAAAGGTTTTACCCGAAAGGGGTTTGAAATCTGTTATCCAG
The DNA here is from genome assembly GCA_949130495.1 of Sambucus nigra. Lineage (NCBI taxonomy): Eukaryota > Viridiplantae > Streptophyta > Magnoliopsida > Dipsacales > Adoxaceae > Sambucus > Sambucus nigra. Next base: position 466,653,005 of record OX422222.1, on the reverse strand, counting down.
TAATTTGTGATTGTTTATGATGGCATGTTTGATCACCTAGATGCATATTTAGGATTTAATTAATTTGGTTCAAATATTGAATCTAATTAAATAAGCTTAATATTTGAAATTTGTGAATCCCATAAATTGATATCACATCAACATTCTTAGCAAGGAACAAGTTAAGGCCGACAAATGTGGTGCAATCTTCTAAACTATCAAGTGAATTGGGAATTATTACAAAAAATCTCATCTCGGTTCCTGCGAAAGGGAAGGACATGTCTAAAAATGATAAAGATGAAGCCTTCAAACAACTCGATGAAAGTAAAAACTACTATGTTATTAAAGGTGCTTGAGTAATTGATTTATTTTATGTACTACTTTTTATAAATTGTGAATTTTCAATCCAAATTTGACATTATAATAGAGGACGGGTATGTTAGAAACAGTGTAAAAAATTGCTATATTTCAACTTTCAGCATATATCTCCATACATTAAAATTAAACGTACATATTGGGTATAGTTAATGCCTATTAGGTATACTTACTCATAAATTAAGACGATGACTAGTAATTTCATGGACAAATTGGGTGAAGGTGGTTATGGTTGTGTGTATAAACGTAAGCTTCGAAGTGGGGTCTTGTAGCAATAAAGTTATTGGGAAAGTCTAGAGCTAATGGGCAAGATTTCATTAAAGAAGTCTCTACCATTTATAATGACTTTAAGATAAGTTAATAAAATTATAATGTATACTAATTTTTATAATTATCAATATATACATCGCCCGTGTATTCTAGTTGACATATAAAACTAAACTAAACTTTCATATAAGGAGGAGAAAAAAAGGCAATGTAACTCGTTTTGGTTACAGTACTGCATACTTTTTTAGATCTGTACGTTGAAATATAGTTGGCTATATTTTAACTTTCAGCATATTCTGCATACATAATAGTAAAAGTTTTATGTACAATTATTACAATCCAAAACTTAAGATAGGCTGAAAACATGCCTTCACTGGCTTTGGTATATTTTATTCACTAAATTACTTCTTACCTGAAAAACATAGATAGTGATAACCCAACAAACACAAACAAATGGTGTTTTTTACACCATGCATTGCATTGAACACAAAATTTTTGTTTTTTCATCATCATTAGATTGTTCTATTCTTTTCTTTGCAAACAAATAACTCAACCATTCTTTATCTTTCTCTGTGTGTGTTTGATTTAGGATGGGATATTTTGGACCTTTGAAATATATCGTTGTCAAATTGTCTGACACGACATTAGTATGTCATTTACTTACCGTCCCCGCCCAGTGCTATTTTATGTTTTTGGATCACACTTTGTGAAAGCTAAATTACACCTGTACTGTCTTAGGAATTTGAGTTGCTACCTTCGTACTAATTTACCTATACATGGGCCCATTGCTTTTGTAGGGTTTATTTTGGGCCAGATACAAATAGGAGCACCAATGAAATGTTAAAATTGGTTTACATTGTAAAAGTTGGTTTAGGTTACAGTCCGAGACAACCAACGATCTTCTTAAGGAACGAGCCCAGGTTTTGTTTTAATGTATTTTAAATTTCTATTTTACTTTTTTTAATTGATGGGCATTTTTTATTCATAGAAATTATTGTTAAAAATTTTATTGGCAAGATTTAGAAATAATGGAATTATGGGTCTGTTTTTTTTTTTTTTTTTAATTTCGTGTTTAAACTAGGTTTTGTTTTCTATGCAAGCAAAATTTAAATTGTATTATGTTTCATACATGAATGTTTTATATAGTATGTGTATGTGCTCTGTTTTTTCTCAGAGTGGAAGCTTTTTTGAAACAAATGTAAGCTTATTTTTTCAATTGTAAGCAACTTTTTTTCCAACTGCAAGTTAATTGTTTTCTTTTGGTACAATATAATTTCTAAGGCTACTAACCTAACACGGTGTTGTTGTGAATTTTATTTCTGAGACCAATTTCACTCCTAATGGGTACTTTATTGTATAACACTAGAATGTTTGGGCGTTGTTTTGTTGTATGTTTATACAAGTATTTTAGCCTACAATTATTCTAACCTTCATATTGAAAGTGATTGATTTTTTTATCATATCTATACATTGAAAAATTATATGTACCCAAAGTACATTACGTGTTTACACATTGCAATGAGGCACACACAAGGTAAAACTACTTAATGTACTTTAGGGATGTTTGGAGAATATGTTTGGGGTACATATTGTTTTCATATAATAGATTATATATGGGTTTGAATTTTAATTGAATATTGAATACTGACAATCCTCTGAAAAGTAATAATGGGCAACATTTTCAGTACTTTATTTTATTATAAATTTATTTATTATATATTTTAAGCTATAACTATAACAATTATTATAATACACCCGCGCATTACGCAGGTTACATGCTAGTTATAATTAAAAGAATTAGATAGCTTGGAGATATCAAGAGACTCATCACCATCACGATTAAAATCAAGTATAAAACAGTCTTCTTTATCCTCAAACATCTTCATGTCCATTTATTTCTTCCAACGAAATATCGGTCTCATTAGGGTCCCATCGTTCGGTGTTGAATATAGTAAATCTATATCTATCAAATACTCTATTTTAACTTTGATCGGTTATACTGATTGAGTAATCTTGATGGGCGATACTGATTGAGGAATCTAAGTCCGAACGAAGAAGTTACGGCAATTCTCGCGGAAAACAAAGACAAACAAGCCAAAATAGGGGAAGAATTCTGCATTTGCAGGGGCGTTTTGATTCGTCCATTTCTGAATCAATTCGCTCCAAGGCAGTTATTAAATTTTCCAACACCGAATTGATTCGGCAGAGGCCGAATCGATTCGATTCTATCAAGTGAAGTAGGTCTCTAATTTCGAATCGATTCGGATCCTAGATGAATCGATTCTGTCCAATGCATTAATTGAATACCCCCTTACCGATTCGATTCGGATTGACACTGAATGGATTCGTCCCTGTAGATTTCAATTTTTATTCACAAGTTTACCATTCTAGGGTTTTGACGCGACTTAATATTTGTCTCAAAAGTGCGTATTTATCTAGGCTCAAGTGCAAGCCTTGTCGCTCAAGTAATAACCCGGTAAGTCGGGATCGTCTCCACAGGGATCAAAATTGCCAAACAATAACAAGGAAAATTACCAAACCGTGAAATGATTTCTTGAAAGAAATAAAAAGATGATTGATTTTTTTTGGGAAAATTTCCAAAAATTTACTTATGAAAAAAAATTGGAAATTAACAGAAAAATTTGGGTTTAACAATTTAGAGAAAATTAGGGTAGGGTACAATCCCTCAATCCTTAACAAATTATTCTTTAGAATATTAAAATTATAAATCAAAATTCTTGATTAAATCCAGTCCTTATCATCACTAAGCATTACATATATGAGGTTCAAGACCGCATCATATGAAATCAAAGATCAATATAAGGAGGTGAATGACGAATTATACATACAAAGCATTCTTAAACATCCCAAGTACCTAGGGCAAGAGAGATTAAAAGATATGACAATGCATATATGATTTTCATTCACGATTCAACCAATATTTTCATTTATTTTCTAATTTTCCATACGAATAATTTGTATTAGGATTGAGTTCATGTACCGCAATCCTTGAGAAATTAGCTACTCATGATTTGGTTGAAAAACAAATTCACATATGAAACTATGAAATTGCAGAACATTGTAAGAAATTTGCAGAAATTAAAGAAAAGAGAATAGAATGATATTACTTGAATTCAGCACAAAAACGGAATTGAGATTTAGAATACAACTAGGGTTCATGCAAATCTTGAAGGAAATGGAAATTTGATCTAAAAATCTGATCTAAAAACTCTCTCTAAAATTTCTAACCCTAGCCTCTCTCTAGCCTCTCCCCTTCAAATGATGTAGGTCATGGGCTTTTATAGCACAAAATCTCGAAATTGACAACCAATAGTGCTTGTGGAACAAGTTTTCCAAGATTAGCACTGCATTAAATGCATAATTAATGTCAGAAATCCGCACATCTAGACTCTTCATTATCCCGCAACTTCAAAACATCGTAACTTCTTCACCGTAGCTCGGATTGAGGTGCCGTTTTTTCCAGTATTCTTGTAATTTAGAGCTCTTCAACTTTCTAGTTGGCCCCACCTCCGGACTAAGGCTGCAAAATTACGAAAATGCCCTTCAACTCTCCATTTCTAGGTTTCTTTCACTGTTTTGCGTTCTCCTTCGCACTAACTTGCGTGAAATACCTGTAAAACACATGAGAAATACACAAAACAAGAAATACTTGCCAAAATGGGTTAATAGCATAAATAAGAGACAAATCCAAGCTACTTACACTGCACGGGATCATAAAAATACTGAAATTAAGGGGATAAATGTGAAGAATATGTGCCTAAACACACCCTCTAACTTAGAACTTTGCGCGTCCCGAGCAATGTAAATGAAATTAGCCAAAATTCTACTCTTGAAAATTCCTTTATTAAAATAAAATTCCACTTTCGCAGGCACGCGATTGCATTTAGCGTATGCAACAAGCCTTTAAACCCCTAGGTTACCCTAGTAGGACGAGTTTTGTCTCGTGAGGGTTTGCAGTGAATACACCCACAAAATTCTTTATTGACTCAAATAAATATCAAAATACTTAAAAATTGTACAATTTAAACTTTTCGAAAAATAATCACCATAAATTCATATTCAAATGTCTCAAACCATAGTGTGTGTGTGCGAAGCCAAAAATTAAACCTCAAATTTCCACCGATTGAGCATTACGTTACTTTCCGAAAATTCGTTTTGATTCAAATTCTTACGGATTCACTCACAAACGAATCACTCGAATTGTGGCTATTTTCTCTCGGTATGCATGATATACAGAGTAAATATAATGGACACAAATTCATGCATACAAAATTGAAAAGAAGGAAATTTATGGTGAAAAGATCTCATCATCGGATTACGGTTATTAGGAAATGGGAACATCACCTCTAATTCATACCATTTAATCTCTCATATTATCTTTTCATGTCTTAGCTCTCCACGCGGTAACTAATTTCGCCATTCGGACTCAGTTAGGACTTTTTGGGTTAAAAGGTGTAAAGGGTAAAAATGGGAATAAACGGAATGTTCAAAATTGGAAAATGTCCTTATGACGTCCATTTGTGCTTTTTCGGGCATTTGCTCATTTTTCTCTTTCTCTTTTTTTTTTTCTTTTTTTTTCATTTTTTTTTTCTTGCTATTTTTCTTTTTTGTTGAACATTTCTATTTTTTTTTTCCTTCTTGCCCCTTTTTATTGCACAATTTGGACTTTATTTGATGAATTTTCTCAATTTTCACAATTCCGGGCTATTTGGGTTTTTCGGGTTATCAAACGAAAGGATAAATTTTTTATTAGGCTCAAATTGGGTTGCAAAAGGATAATTTTATTTTTCACAACTTTTTATGGCTAATATTTTTGGGTAACAAACGAGGGCCTACTTCATTGTCCAAATTGCTAATCACATTACCATATGCATCTCGAGATTAATTAAGTTTAGAGATATATTTAGCACGAATTTCGAGACAACATTTTACACATTTCCATAACCGATCAAAACAAAGGATTGAGATCATCAACGACTTATTAAAATGCTGAAAAGAACTTTGAGTTAATCATAAACTCGGATTGATTTAAAAAATCATAAAAAATTGATAGGCTCGAAATCTCACCGGGTTGGACTAATCTCCACACTTATTCGTAAACTCGTCAATTTTCTTTCAATTTCCATCTTTGGTCAATTTTGGCTTAGTGCATTATGAATTTTACAATTTGAGACTATAAATAGAATAAAGGTGATATTTTTGAAAAATTTAAATTCCAATTTTTATTTTTTTTGAACAAAAATATTTTTGGTTTTTTCAAAATTTTTTCAATTTTTTTTTTCAAAACACACTTGGAAAGAACATGTGATTGAATCAATGAATCTAAACAATAAATGGGAAGAATATCCCACACCCCCTAACTTAAATGTTGCATTGTCCTCAATGCGAATCAAGAACACAACATAAAGAGAGGAAAAGAAAGATATTACCCAAATTGAGCGATCCCTGATGAGTGCGAGTCCATTGAATCTACAAAACATGTTAGAACCAATCATACCAAAAAAATAACAATACTTGAACTAATTACTCTAAATGCAACAAGATACTATATAACACTTATACATGACTCAAAAACTCAACAAAAATCACCCCATACGCGTCGGGGGTGCGACGACCTCACCTCTCTTTGTTCATTCAATCCCCATAAATGGGGTCCGACAGCCAGAGTGTGACGGCTTCTTTAACCATGGCTTCCAAATAAGGCTTGAGACGATGCCCATTGACTTTAAAAGTGGTTCCCCCTTTTTCATCCATTAGCTCAACGGCTCCATGGGGAAACACTTCTTTCACAATGTAAGGACCAGACCATCGAGACCGCAATTTACCGGGAAACAAGTGCAACCTCGAGTTGTAGAGGAGTACTTTCTGTCCCAAATGAAACTCTTTCTTACGAATGATTCCGTCATGAGCGCGTTTCATTCGGTCCTTGGAAATTTTGGCACTTTCATACGCATCGTTGCGCATTTCTTCCAACTCATTCAATTGAAGTTTACGTGTTTCACCGGCTTTATCCATTTTGAAGTTCACCCTTTTGATAGCCCAATACGCTTTGTGTTCGATTTCAACCGAAAGATGACAAGGTTTGCCATACACAAATAGAAATGGGGACATCCCAAGGGGATTCTTGTATGCGGTTCTATAAGCCCAAAGAGCATCAGTCAACCTAAGAGACCAGTCTTTCCTATTAGGATCAACTGTCTTCTCCAAGATATTCTTGATCTCCCTATTAGCAAGCTCGGCTTGGCCATTCGATTGGGGGTGATAGGGGGTGCTAACCTTGTGGACAATTCCATACTTTCGCATTAGTTTATCCATCGGCCTATTGCAAAAATGAGTTCCATTATCACTAATTATGGCCTTAGGCATACCAAAGCGAGAAAGTATATTTTCTTGAATAAATTTGATCACCACCTTGCTGTCATTCGTCCTTGTAGCTATAGCCTCTACCCATTTTGAGACATAATCTACAGCGACGAGAATGTATAGAAAACCAAAAGAAGGGGGAAAGGGCCCCATGAAGTCAATTCCCCAACAATCAAACAACTCCAAGACTAAAATAGGGGATAATGGCATCATATCACGGCGAGTAATAGCTCCCATTCTTTGGCATCTATCGCAAGTCTTACAAAAAGCATTCACATCCCGGAAGATTGTGGGCCAATAAAGACCACTTTGAAGGATTTTCGCAGCAGTTTTATTTTTAGAAAAATGACCGCCACATGCTTCCGAATGACAGAATCGAATCACCCCTTGGATTTCCTCATCGGGTACACATCTCCGGATAATTTGGTCAGCACAATACTTAAACAAGTATGGATCATCATAAAAGAACATGCGTGACCAAGTAATGAACCTCCTTCTCTCTTGCGGATTCCAACTAGAGGGAACAACTCCGGTGACAAGGTAATTGACAATATCCGCAAACCAAGGGAGAGAAGAGGTAGAAAATAGATTCTCATCCGGAAAATACTCGTCTATGGGAATGGGATCAATAGGTACGTCGGACGAGAGTCGTGACAAATGGTCAGCAACGACGTTTTCTACTCCTTTCTTATCTTGAATCGAGAGATTAAACTCTTGTAGGAGTAGGATCCACCTGATTAAACGAGGTTTGGCATCTTTCTTTCTCAAGAGATATTTCAATGCCGAATGATCAGTGAAACAAAGGATAGGCGACCCAACAACGTAAGAGCGAAATTTGTCGAGAGCAAAAATGACAGCTAGCAACTCTTTCTCTGTAGTAGAGTAATTAAGCTGAGGTCCAGATAATGTTCGGCTAGCATAGTAAATAACATGAGCTTTCTTGTCTTTCCGTCCAAGAACAACCCCAATCGCGAAATCACTTGCATCACACATAAGCTCAAAGGGAAGCGACCAATCCGGAGCTTGCATGATAGGTGCAGAAATAAGCATGCTTTTGAGTTTATCAAATGCTTCTTGACATGCTTTACTCCACTCAAATGGAGTGTCCTTCATGAGAAGATTACTCAAAGGTCTAGCGATGGCGCTAAAGTCTTTGATAAACCTCCTATAAAATCCAGCATGGCCTAGAAAGGACCTCACATCTTTAAGTGATTTTGGCGGGGGTAACTCAGCTATTACTTCAATTTTTGCTCGATCAACTTCAATTCCCCTAGATGAGACTATGTGGCCCAAGACTACACCCTCGGTAACCATGAAATGGCATTTTTCCCAATTGAGGACTAAGTCTTTTTCCACACATCGGAATAGAACTCTCTCAAGATTAGCTAAACAATGGTCAAAAGATGAGCCGAAAACGCTGAAATCGTCCATGAACACCTCAAGACCTTTTTCAATCATGTCGCTAAAGAGACTTAACATGCACCTCTGAAAAGTAGCCGGCGCATTACATAACCCAAATGGCATACGTTTATAGGCAAACGTACCAAATGGACATGTAAAAGTCGTCTTTTCTTGATCAAGAACATCCACCTCAATCTGATTATAACCGGAATACCCATATAGAAAACAATAATAAGGATGGCCCGCTACTCGTTCAATAACTTGATCGATAAATGGTAAGGGAAAATGATCCTTTCGAGTTTCGGCATTGAGCTTTCGGTAGTCAATGCAAACACGCCACCCGGTGGTGGTGCGTTGAGGTATTAATTCTCCCTTAGCATTTTCAACCACTGTCATCCCTGATTTCTTTGGAACGACCTGAATTGGGCTCACCTATTTACTATCCGAAATGGGATATATAATTCCAGCATCTAGCAATTTGATTATTTCCGCTCTTACAACATCTTTCATTGTTGGATTTAACCGCCTTTGCATCTCACGAGATGGCTTCACTTCTTCCTCGAGATGGATTTTATGGGTACAAATCAAAGGACTTATACCCTTCAAATCTGCTATGGTCCATCCAAAAGCACTTCTATGCTTTCTCAACACATCTAACAACATACCTTCTTGCCCTTTTTCTAGATGGGAAGACACAACAACAGGAAATGTATCATTCTCACCTAAAAAGGCATATTTGACATGAGAAGGTAGTTTCTTCAACTCAAGACTAGGAAATCTATGTTCAGAGGGGACCAAGGGTGTCTCCCTCGGAGGCAATTCTTCATACCTAGAAATCCAGTCAACCGCTCTTAAACTCTCAAAACTCTCTTCCTCTTGTAACCACATTTTTAACTCTTCCACCTCTCTCCCAAACTCTGTATAATCACTCATTTGAGCATCACTTTTCCCTAAGCACACTTTCAGAGCATCTCCTCCTATGATTTTTTCAATATTTTCATCCACCACTTCTTCAATAAGATCCATTTCAAGAATCTCATCCTCATCACCCATTTGGTTAGCGACATTGAAAATATTTTTCTCGAGAGTCATGTTTCCAAAAGTGAGTTGCATTTGGCCATTCCGTGTATTGATCAAAGCATTAGCGGTAGCTAAGAATGGTCGGCCCAATATAATTGGAACATGATTTCTCGTATGGGGAACAGGCTCGGTGTCCCAAATAACAAAATCAACGGGGAAGTAGAACGTATCCACTTGAACAATTACGTCTTCTACAATCCCACAAGGCACTTTGACTGTCCTATCCGCTAACTGTAGAGTGATTCGGGTAGGTTTTAAATCACCTAAATCAAGCTTCTTATAGATGGAGTTTGGGAGGATGTTTACACTCGCACCTAAATCAAGCAACGCTCTTTCCACTCTCATTTCTCCAATGATACATGAAATGGTAGGTGAACCTGGATCTTTGAATTTTGGTGGAAGATCATTGAGAAGAACTGAGCTCACATTTTGTGCCAAGAAAACATTTTTCTTCACCTTAAGACGTCTCTTGACAGTCAAAAGATCTTTAATAACCTTCGCATATGCTGGAATTTGTTGAATAGCATCAAGGAACGACAAGTTCAATTTTACTTGCTTCAACACATCCATCACCTCGATACGCGAAGCACCTTTCTGGGGTGACTCTAAGCGTTGAGGAAATGGAGCAGCAATAGGCGACTTGACTTCAATATCAGGCTCAACCTCCGCATCTTTCAATTCCTTTTCTAAGGAAGGTTCTTCAGACTCAGAAATTTCAGATTCCTTCACAATCTCGGGTTCGACTCCATCATCATTCACCTTTGGTAATTTAGGTGCTAGATCAATTACGCAGCCACTACGAAGAGTAGTAACAGCTTGACATTGTTCTTGCAATTCTGATGATGTGGAGCAAACCGTGGTTTGACCTTGAAGAGGTGGTCTTTGGCCTTGGGCTGGAAGTTTACCCTTCTCTTGAGTATTCACCGCAGACTGCAACCTAGAGATGTTAGTATGCATTTCAGCGAACATTCGCTCAAATTTGGCATCTCTTTCTTTTTGGGCTTGGATGAATTGATTGAAATTATCCTCATGAGATCTCCTAGGTGGAGGTACATAAGGACCAGGAGGTGGTACTTGCATAGGGTTTGCCACTTGCTGAAATTGAGGGGGTTGTGGTAGAGTCATCTGTGGGTTAGGAACCATCCCACCTTGGGGTTGTCCATAATTAAACCCGGGATTCCTCCACGATTGATTATATGCATTCCCTTGCTGAGCATTATAATATCCTCGAAAACCTCCTATTGCATCAACCTGTTCAGTGTACATGGCCTTGTATGCAGGTATGGTAGGACATCCTTCGGTAGAATGGCCTGCATTAGAAATGGCACATACCTTCTCCATCCCGATTTTTACGGGTCCAGACACATCTCTCAATCGCATATCTAGCATTTCTCTAAAGTTCTTTTCCATTTGATCAAGTTTTAGATCCAACAAAGTGTCCTTGTCCACGTGATAAATACCGGACGCAGCAGGCAAGTTGGACACTTGTCGATTTCTATTTTGACTATTTGGATCAGAAGTATCCCATGCTTGGGTAGTTTCCGCCACATATTTCAAATGAGCCTCAGCATCGCTCGTACTTAACTCCCAAAAAGGTCTCTCACACATGGTTTGAACAAGTTGTTTAGACGCTACAGTAAGGCCTTGATGGAAAAATGAAATCAGATGATGAGTTTCAAAACCATGATGGGGGCACGCATTAACTAACTCCTGGTATCTCTCCCAACACTTATCAAAAGCCTCATTCACATTTTGACGAAAAGCTTGAATTTGGGCTTTAACAGAATTGGTTTTGTGTTGTGGAAAAATTTTTGAGATAAACTTGTTTTGCATATCTCTCCACGATAAAACATAATTTGGGGGCAGGGTCCATAACCAAGTTTTCGCTTTATCCTTTAAGGAAAAAGGAAAGAGCTTTAACCGGATTACTTCTTGTGGACAAGTTTGGTCTCCAAATGTTTCACACGTATCTTCAAACTCTCTAATATGGAGATATGGTTTTTCCGAATCCGTCCCATGAAATGTAGGAAGAATTTGGATCATTCCATTCCGAAAGTGGAACTGACCGGCATTATACGTGAATAAAATGCAACCAGGGTTAGCAGTTCTCTCTGAAAACAAAAGATCTTTCATGGGTTGATATGGTACATCATCCTCTCCAGCACCAACACCGACACTACCATGATCTGACATATTGCTACCAAAAGGTTCAGAATTCTCACTCAAGGTTTGACTCAACGAACGACTTGTGATGGAATTATTAGGGGAAGGAGGTGGAACCCAAAAAGGCAAAGACTCAGAATTTTCAGATCCGGCTTCGGCAATAGGATTTTCGTGAATTTGGGTGGGAGATGAATTCTGCATATAAGATCACAAGAGAAAAAATGAAAAATATATATATTTTTTTTTTATGAAATCACTTGTAGATAACAATAACTTTCTTGGAAATTTAACAATTTTGGATCCCCGGCAACGGCCCCAAAAACTTGACGCGACTTAATATTTGTCTCAAAAGTGCGTATTTATCTAGGCTCAAGTGCAAGCCTTGTCGCTCAAGTAAAAACCCGGTAAGTCGGGATCGTCTCCACAGGGATCAAAATTGCCAAACAATAACAAGGAAAATTACCAAACCGTGAAATGATTTCTTGAAAGAAATAAAAAGATGATTTATTTTTTTTGGGAAAATTTCCAAAAATTTACTTATGAAAAACAATTGGAAATTAACAGCAAAATTTGGGTTTAACAATTTAGAGAAAATTAGGGTAGGGTACAATCCCTCAATCCTTAACAAATTATTCTTTAGAATATTAAAATTATAAATCAAAATTCTTGATTAAATCCAGTCCTTATCATCACTAAGCATTACATATATGAGGTTCAAGACCGCATCATATGAAATCAAAGATCAATATAAGGAGGTGAATGACGAATTATACATACAAAGCATTCTTAAACATCCCAAGTACCTAGGGCAAGAGAGATTAAAAGATATGACAATGCATATATGATTTTCATTCACGATTCAACCAATATTTTCATTTATTTTCTAATTTTCCATACGAATAATTTGTATTAGGATTGAGTTCATGTACCCCAACCCTTGAGAAATTAGCTACTCATGATTTGGTTGAAAAACAAATTCACATATGAAACTATGAAATTGCAGAACATTGTAAGAAATTTGCAGAAATTAAAGAAAAGAGAATAGAATGATATTACTTGAATTCAGCACAAAAACGGAATTGAGATTCAGAATACAACTAGGGTTCATGCAAATCTTGAAGGAAATGGAAATTTGATCTAAAAATCTGATCTAAAAACTCTCTCTAAAATTTCTAACCCTAGCCTCTCTCTAGCCTCTCCCCTTGAAATGATGTAGTTCATGGGCTTTTATAGCACAAAATCTCGAAATTGACAACCAATAGTGCTTGTGGAACAAGTTTTCCAAGAGTTGCACTGCATTAAATGCATAATTAATGTCAGAAATCCGCACATCTAGACTCTTCATTATTCCGCAACTTCAAAACATCGTAACTTCTTCACCGTAGCTCGGATTGAGGTGCCGTTTTTTCCAGTATTCTTGTAATTTAGAGCTCTTCAACTTTCTAGTTGGCCCCACCTCCGGTCTAAGGCTGAAAAATTACGAAAATGCCCTTTAACTCTCCATTTCTAGGTTTCTTTCACTGTTTTGCGTTCTCCTTCGCACTAACTTGCGTGAAATACCTGTAAAACACATGAGAAATACACAAAACAAGAAATACTTGCCAAAATGGGTTAGTAGCATAAATAAGAGACAAATCCAAGCTACTTACACTGCACGGGATCATAAAAATACTGAAATTAAGGGGATAAATGTGAAGAATATGTGCCTAAATAGGTTTTACTATAAATTCAATCCATTTCATTTTGAAATATATATATATATATATATTCATTTTAATTAGTTTATGGTTTGGGTTTTGGGAGCTCATCTTCATATCTCTTTTGGGTTATACCCATTTGGGTTTTGTAAATTGTACAATTCATTATCCCTACCATTAATATGGTTTCTATTTTCTTGTTTTAGCTTAATTTCCTTTTTGTTCTTTACTTTTCATGCCTAGATAGTTGTTTTATTTCATTTATTTATTTATTTCCTTAGTTAATTTGTTATTTTAAGTAGTTTAATTCATGTACTGTCTGTAGATTACGGGTCGGGGTTTCGTTTCCGCCATTAATGGGTGTCGAGCTCTGAAAGTTGGATTTTGTGTAAAATTGCGTTTAATTAAAACCTCGCGTATCAAAGTCAGATTATTATGCGTTTAACTTTCTTTATCATGCAACGTTAGTGTTTATAGCGATAATCCGAATTTAATACGTATGTGACCATTTTTTATTAAATGTTTTATCTATCAACTTTGGATTTTATTCCTTCTTGCGTGATGTTTATGCTTAATTGAAATGCTCGGTTAAATATCTTTCAAACTGTAATTCTAACTATTAATCCATGGAGGGGATGCGATCCTGAAGTTCCTAAGCCTGCAGAGGTTCCTGTACCAATGTTTGAATCGTCTTCCTCAAAACCTATGTTCGCCTCTGAGGCTGGTAAGTCCGTAGACTCTTTCTAAGAGGCTATGGATTGCTCTCCCAAGGGAAGTGTAGCCTCTGAGGAAGCAGAGGGGTCTGACCATTCCTCATCCCACCAAGAGGCTAGAACCTCTTGTAGGTCTTCTTCCGTTGAAATCCTAACACCCAGTCTGGTAATTCCTCCTATTGTCGTTGCCATTCCTCTATCGACTGCTATCGATGTTGAGTTTTCTAAGAGGTTTCCTACTGGTGCCCCTTATGAGGCTCAGCCTCAGACAGTTAATGATATTGAAATTTATCACACTTCTTCACATATGCAGCTGCATCTTTGGCCAATGTCGGCCACCAGTACCCCTGAGTGCTTACCCTCTTAGCCAACGGCATTCCTCCTATGTGACTGGAACAAGAGCCCTCATGAATATCGTGTAAGATGTGTGGAACCTCTGAAGGGTGGATACATTTAAGGATAGGTAGCAGGAATCCATTTTTATACAGGACATCTTCTACAATTGAGAATTTAGTATCTCTGAAGCTCAGCTTTCTCCTTTCTAACTTTGACTCTGGCAGCTCTACCTCTATGATGTATTTGATAATAGGATACTTCCACGAGGCTCCCATACTCAGATTTAGGCAAGGTCTAGTAGCTTCTTCCTCTTCGATGGTCGGATTGAGAAGAATCTCAACTGTTACTGTTCTCCTTATGTATGTCCTTGTTGCTGAGGCCAACCTTGTAAGTGTACTAATTCGGCTATTGTCTAGTCGAGGTATCTTATTCATCTTTACTTCCTTGAAGTTTTCAAGCATAGTTATCACCCTCTTTAGGTATCTGTCCATCCTTTCATCTTTGGCCTCACACACCCCCAGAATTTGGTTCACGACCAATCTTGAGTCATTGTGGACTAGGAGCTAACCAACGCTGAGGGCTTTTGCCAAAGAGAGATCTACTATTAATGCCTCATACTCTAACTCATCTTTGTAAGCTTTAAAGTTGAACCTCAGCGCATATTCAATATCAGTACCATCTGATGCTGACACTATCAGTCCTGCTCCACTTTCGCTTTCACAAGAAGACCCATCAACGAAGAGGTTCCAAATGGTTGCATTTGAAGAGAAGTTTCCTTTAGATAGGGTCCCTGCTTGAAGAGGTGTCTCTATTCCTCATTCTCAACTATTATCTACTTAACTATACTTATCTCGGCCTCGTCTGATATTCGATCGATGTTTCTATCTTTTGGCTCATGTGCAACCTCTTGATTTATCTCAACTTTGCCCTCATCCCAGGTAAACTTGACCATAAAGCCTGCGAGTGCTTGTACCTTGATGGTAACCATGGATTGATTGACAATATCGTATACCCCTAACTCGATTGCCCAGGTCATTATCCTTCCTGACTTCTTATGCTTATGGAGGACTTGTTTGAGTGGGGAATCAGTGAGGACGACCATGGAATGGGCTTGAAAGTATGGCTTTATTTTCCTGGAAGCATGTATCAAACCATAGGCTAACTTTTTCATCTGAGGGTACTTCTGATCAGACCCTTAGAGTGCCTTACTATTGAAGTACATTGGTCTCTGCACTCCATCCTCTTCTCTTACTATTGCAACACTGATGGCCGACTCTACGACAACTAAGTATATATACATCTTCTCTCCCTGAATTGTCCAAGATAGGAGTAAAGGGGATTCGAGGTAGGACTTAAGCTCTTTGAAAACTTTATCACATTCCTCATTCCATTAAAAGGCTTTTCTAAGAAATTTGAAAAAAGGAAGGTAGTTATCTGTAGATCTTGAGACGAACCTGTTAAGTGCAGCAATTCATCTGGTTAGCCTTTGAACGTCTTTGATAGTTCTGGGTGTCTTCATTTCTTGAAAATCCTTGATCTTCTCAGTCTTAGCCTCTATTCCCCTTTTGTTAACGATGAAGCCCAAAAACTTTCCTGCTCCTAACCCAAAGACACAATTGGTCGGGTTGAGCTTCTTTCTGTATTTTTCCGTGCTGTCGAAAATTCATTCAAGGTTGGCCACATGAGTGTCGGACTTTAGACTCTTCGTCAGCATGTCGTCCATATAAACTTCCATAGATTTGCCTATATGATCTTCAAACATCTTATTTACAAGACGTTGGTAAGTGGACCCTACATTCTTCAGGACAAAGGGCATGACCTTATATCAATAGTTCCCCTTATATGTAATGAAGGTTGTCTTCTCTAAGCCTGCTGATTCTATAAAGATTTGATTATTCCCGAAATATGCATCCATGAAGCTTATGAGCTCATGTCCTGCTGTGGCATCCACCATCTGATCTATACGAGGTAAGGAAAAACTATCCTTTGGACAAGACTTGTTTAAATCGGTGAAGTATACACACATCCTCTATTTTCCATTAGCTTTAGGCACTATGACAACATTAGATAGACACTCAAAGTATATGACTTCCTTAATGAACTCAGACTCTTCAAGCTTTCTAACCTCGTCTCTGATGACATCATAATTCTCTCTTGAGTATATTATTATTCTACGCTTAATGGGATTGGCATCCTCCATAACATTGAGTTTATGGCACATAATCTCAAGATCAATACCCGGTATGTCCGCATGGCTCCAGGCAAAGATACTTTGTCTCTTCTTTAACAGCTTCACTAGCTCCTCCTTTACCTCAGGCTTTAGGGCATTGCCAATTTGGATGGTTTTTTCTGGCTTGTCCTCATTGAGGACGATGGATTCTACATCCTCTATAGCCTCTCCCTTTTTGAGATTTATTTCATATCTGGGATCAAGGCTGTCAATGTTGTAAGTGGTTGTATCCCTCTTATGAGCCTCTCTCTCTTCTACAGAGTTGAAGTAGCATTGTCGTGCCGACGTTTGGTCACCTTTCACTTCCCCTACTCCATAGGGAGTCACTAATTTCAACATTTGGTGGATCATTAAAGGCACAGTCTTAAATTCCTTAAGGGCTACTCGCCCCATGATGAGGTTGTAAGGACATAATCTTATAAATATTCGGGATAGAATCTAGGAATTTTCAATTTTCCCTAGATCACATTTGTGTATGTCGTACACCGTTACATTTGGAGCGTCACTCCATGATATCACATGACGGCTTCTATTCGAATTCTAAGAATCAAGCATTCAACATCTCCATCAAGTGTCCCACATCTGCCTCAATGACTACACATTCCACGATTTTAAGCATTTTATGCAAGTGGTATGCAAGAGAAGTCAAAACAATGAAAGAAAAGGCAAGATAGGAAAATTTCAAGGGCATTTTGGTAATTTTATGGTCATAATCGAGAGGTTTGGTCAACTGGAAAGTTGAAGATCTCAATGCCACGAAGATACTGGAAGAAATGACACCACAATCCGAGCTACGGTGAAGGAGTTATGACCTTTTGAAGATGGAGAAAATTCTTTAGAAGAATGCTGCTTGGTTTAACCCCAAACCAGCGAGGTACCGAGAACCACACAGTGAACCGGTTCGGGGTGCGAACCGATTTAGGGTAAACGCACAGCAAAAGTCCAATCGACTCAAAACTCTTTTGGTTTTCCTATAAAAGCCAACATCTGGGGAGTTATTTTATAAGACTTACAGAGATGTTTTTGAGAGTTCTATTAGCTCAAGTCTTCATATTTTTGAACCCCAAAAATCATGTTTTTATTCACACATCATTCTCATATTTTTGTGAATCCTTTTGAAACCCAAGAACACTACTTTTCTTTTGTTCATATTTGTGGAGAAGACGTTCTCTTCCTCATTGTTGCCCACCTGGAGTTCCTACGAGAAATTCCAGTCGATGACATCAGAAACGACACCTGCGGGTATTTCTGTGTCACACTTATTTTCATTGTAATCCGTGTAACCGTACATTACAAATTATCGTGAAAATAAAAAGGTTTTTCCCCTTTGGGGGATTTTTCCTCACTTGTGTGTGTTTGAATGTTCTCGCATGATTTCATCATCTTCAATCACACCTAGATGCATGTTTAGGATTTAATTGAAAAACTGAGTTTAATTGAATAATTTCTTTATTTGAACAAACATGCACTCTTCAAATTTGTATCGGATCCAATTACACAATTCTACTGTGTAATTTTCCGCAAAATTTTTCTAAGATATCAATTTTCTGAAAAAAATGATTTTTGAAAAAAGGGCGTGTTCAATGGAGAAATTATATAATAAAATGCCAGTTTTTGACGGGACAAACTATGCTTACTGGAAAGCCCACATGAAATCTGCTTTAAAAGCTATTGATGAATGTGGTTGTATTTTGGTTGAAAGAGGGTGGGCACCTCCCTCCATCACTATTGATAATGTGGCTAATTAAAAATTTGTCACTGCATGGACTGAAGAAGAATTTAAATGGTCATATTTTAATTTTAAGGGGTTAAGTGCTATTTCCGAATCCATCACACTTGAAGAATCCGACGGATAATGACGTTCACCACATTAAAAGAGGCATGGGACGTTTTACATCTTAGCCATGAAGGAACTAATGCTGTGAAAGAGTCTAAACAACAAAATTTAACAACTCAATTTGAGACTATCACCATGATTGAGACTGAATGTTTTTATAAATTTTATGCTAGGTTATCTGATATTGTTAATACTAGCTTTAATCTTGGTGAAGAAATTCCTAATGCTAGAGTTGTTAAAAAGATTCTTAGATCACTGCTTAAGCATTTTATCCCTAAAGTCATTGTGCTAAATTCTATGGATAATTTAAACACGCTTAAATTGGAGGAACTAGTAGGACACTTACAAAAGTATGTAATTGATATGTTTCCTCAATCTACTAAGCCTAAAGATAAGGGAATTACACTTAATGCCGAGGATAGAAAGAGTGAGGGGTTGGCAAGAAAGAGAGTTGAGTCATCTAGAAAAAGGAAAATAGAACATTCGATTCCGAGTGTGACTTTGATTTAGATGATTTGTCCCCGTTTGCTAAAAAATTCAAGAAAATTCTCAAATTCAAGAAAAATGGTAATTTCAAAGATAAAAAGAAGCTTGAAAAGAAAAATGAAAAAGTTTTTAAAGATCCTCCTAAAAAATATAGTGAGAGATGTTTTGAGTGCGACAGTAAGGTTCATAGATATTTTGAGTTTGCTACTAGGCGGAACAGAGAAAAGGGCAAGGTTGTCCTTAATGCTACCCTTAGTGACGACAGTGAGGTCGAGTCAGTGGACTCTGAAGATGAGTCACCACATGAGTGTAACTTCACCATGTTCATGGCTAGTCATGTGAGGACTTATAGTACTCCTCACGACGATGAGAATTCTACTTCACAAGGACACCTCGACAGTGAGATCGATGTGAGTGAGGGGGAGGATGATGCAAATGAGAGAGAGAGAGTAATCTTTAACGCGCCTACACCAAGTTATATAATGATTCATTTAAAACCAAAAATCGTAACAAAGCATTAGTTATTAGGATCACCGTGTTAAAAGAATATTTAGAAGAAGCGAGAGAGAGAGAGAGTCCTCCACCTGCACCACCTTAAGAGATAGAGAGTCTACCTATGCTGAGAAAGAGAGTTTGTTTAGAGAGAAAGAGATATTGCTTGGAAAGAGAGAGCTGTTTTGAGAAAGAGAAAGTAGACTTGACTAAACAAGTGGCTAGTCTTACGAATGAGATCCATTCCTTCCCGGAGACTCGGAAGAAACTTGAAGCTCTTGTAGCTTAGCTTACTCATGATATTGAGAGAGCATGGGAAGTCAAGGTACAAATCGAGGACAAATCTAGGAAGATGGGAAAGATGCTCCTCAGTCCTGCTTTACTTTTTGGTGATAGGCAGGGAATAGGTTTTGATGGTTCCTCTACGTCCTAAATTGCACCTGGACCAGTTACTGAGTTTACTAAGACTCCATATGGCCATCGTCAAAAACCACGAAGGAGATTTCACCCTAGAAAATAAAACTAAGGTATGCCTAAGACTCTGCTCTTTTTTACATATTGCAAAAAAAGGCTACCTTAGGGAGTTTTACTATAGTTTGTGTCAGACACGACGTACTAGAGCTCCACCACATCATACTGATGATTTTTCCAGTCTGAGAGAGTGTGTTGTGTTTTTAGCTACCACATCACAGAGTTTGATGGAGGAATTCTGACGAATTTCTTTGGCGTCAGTGAATGCTTCTTACATCCCGACTAAAACCAAAAACAACAAGGGTAAATAAAAGGTTACCACTTCTTGGTTACCTAAGAAGGATAAAAAGGTCTTTGTTGTTCATGTCACTCTCAAAGCACATAATACCTCACAGTGGTATTTTGATAGTTGGTGCTCCAGACATATAACAGGTGATGTCTCATTTTTTACCTACCTTGAGGATTATAAGGAAGGTAGAATCACCTTTGGATACAGGATCAAGTCTAGCATTGTAGGACAAGGTATAATAGAGTTACTAGGATTTCCTCACCTAGAGAATGTTTTGTACGTTAAAGGTTTGAAAGCAAACCTTCTCAACATTAGCCAACTGCACGAAGCTGACTTTGCCGTAAAGTTTGACAGGGACGCGTGTAATGTCTATAATCAAGCAGGTAAACTTTTAGTGCAAGGGATGAGGACAGATGATAATTTCTATGGGACTGACCCCACGTCCTCACTTGTCTGCAATAGCTACACGATCACTCATATGGATCTATGGCACCAACGTCTAGGTCACGTGAACGTTAGAGATTTGACTCGATTAGCTAAAAAGGACATAGTACGTGGCTTACCATCACTTGGAAAGCCAACTTCCACGATTTTTGGACCCTATCAATTGGGAAAGAAAATCCGTATCCCCATATGAAGTTGCATTCCATTACCACCTCTCATGTACTTGAGCTGATTCACTTGGATCTTATGGGTCTTACTCGTACTGAGATTCTGGGTGGTAAGAGGTATATCCTCATGACGGTGGATGATTTCTCTAGATATTCAGTTGTAGGTTTTCTAAGAGAGAAATACGATGTTGTAGAGTTTTTAATGACCAAGTGCCATGTCCTACAAAATCAACACAGAGTCACTATTTACAGGATACGTAGTGACAACGGAACATAATTTAAGGAAGCAAATGTAGACCTTTACTGTGATAGCCTTGGGATCAGACATAAGTTTTCTATTGTGAAGACTCCTCAGTAAAATGGGATTGTTTAGAGAAAGAACATGACGATTCAAGAAATGGCTAGATCTATGCTTCTAGGTCATAAAGTTGTTAGGAAATTATGGGCAGAGGTAGAGTCTACTGCATACCACACGGTGAATAGGGTTTACCTGTGTCCACGCACACTTAAGATGCCTTATGAATTGTGGACTGGAAATAAAACCAATCTTGCATATTTCTATGTATTTGGGAGTAAATGATACATCCTACAGGATAGAGAGCAATTAGGAAAGTTTGACTCCTGAAGCACCGAGGGAATATTATTAGGATATTCATCGAATAATAGAGCATATCGGGTTTTTAAGCAGAATGGCTCTAAGGTTATGGAATCAATAAACCTCACCGTGCAAGATGATGAACTTCCGACGTTTATTGATCTTAGCCTTCAGTGTGAGGATGAGTACCCTTCTGGTAGCGATTTACTTGTCCCTCACCCACACCCTGCGGACCCTAATCCTGTGTTAGGGGACAAACCTGCTTGGGTTCGCAAGAGTCATGATACCTCCGCCATTGTTGGCAATCCCACTTTAGGGATTAAGACTCGCGCTCATATAGAGTGTAATACCCCGTATTTTTATGCTATATTAATTTGGGGATTTATATAATTTAATGTGAATTAATTATTTAATATAAATTCGAAAATTTATTATGTTATAATTATTAACGCGATGAGAGTTAGTAATTATGGAAATTTGTTGAATATTACTAATGAGCAAAGTAATATATAATATTGATTATATTGAATGTCACGAGTGAATAAAATGACAATTTCGGAAATTTGAGTCGGGATGTGCCCGTGTCGCGTCGGGACTAAATATTGATAAATAAAAGTAAATATTTTATAAGTTGTTAGTATGGTCATTTTGAGTGCGCCAACGCGTCCGGAAGGGTCTAGATAGTCAGAAAAGTGTACTCGGGGGTTTGATTTGGGTCTCGGGGCATTTTTAGGCCTAATTAGTAACCTGGGAGGGCATTTTATTCATTTTGTATTTTTGGGTAATTAAACCCACGAAATTAATAACCTATATCAGCCGTTTAGGTAAGTCATTTAGGGTTAGAACACTCAAAACCCTATAACGTCCATTGGAGAAGAGAGGAGAGAGCTCTCAAGGCATTCCAAGGCTCAAAACTCAACCGTTTGCACCGCCGCCATCACCAACTCGTAGATCGCGAGATGGAGAACGCAACCATACCGAATTCGGCACCAAACCAGACTTCTGAAATTCCCAGGCAAGTGTTTATCTTGCTTATTTCGTTGATGCATCTTTCATATTAGTTTAGGAGTAATTAGAATGAGTTTTTATGGAAGAAAACCAAAGATATGAGATAGGAATCGCATGTAGTTATGGTTTAAATGATAATTCTGGAAACCCTTGCCATGTAGAGGAATTACCCATGAAATTATGATGTTTATAAGAAGAAATTTGTGGAAATACTTGTTAGAACCATGTTTAAGAGAATTCTAGGGTTGTTGATAATTATAATAATTTTTGGGTTGTTAATCCATGTATAATGATAGAAATCCTCATGCTTCACGTTGGAAATACCTAGTAGGATGATATAATGTTAGTAGTACAATTTTTGAGACGTTTGGGATTGAAAATATGGATTTGGTGAAGGTTAGAAGATGAAACCCGTAACTGCAATTCTGCAGATTTCGCAGTCCTCCTTGATCGATCGATCGAAGGTTCGATCGAACGAGCCCCAGACCTCGATCGATCGACCCCTCCTGGCAGACTCCTATTTCCCTTTCTAAATGAGTTAAATCCAATTTATCGTGAAATAATTCTTGGACATCCTTAATAAAATGTTTTGGGAGTTATGGAAGACCAGTAGGACATATGAATAATTTTGGGACTTTTAAAATGAGACGAGGATTGTATTTGTGGGATACTCACATAAGGGTCGATGAATTTATGTTTTAAAGAGAGAGACGCGTAAGAGAGTTACGTTGGAATATAAAAAGGACACCTACTGCGTTTTATTGTCACCCCCTAACCCCATTAGGATATAATTAACTAAATAGTTTACAAACCACAATTATAATTTATTTATTATTTAGGTAATACATATTGAAACAACTTCAAGGTTAAAATGCGGAATATAAAAATATCCAATCGTTTTAAGGAGACATAATTTCAACAGAACTCACATATCATTTAACTTAATTACAACTAGTGCAGTGTAGAAAACAAACTAACAGGACCCCACTTCTATGTACTCAACCTCCTAGACCTGGCAGTGGCAGTTGGAAAACCTGAAAATGTAAACATATAAAACCATGAGTTTAAAAACTCAGTGAATGTACTACATCTCTATATAGTAAAAGTACTATATTAACATCTCAACATATTAATATATACATCTCTGTGCCAAATTAGGCCAGATACATATCCGGAGTTAATAAACCCCATATCTCCTGCCCGTAGGCAATAATCATATCCATAGGTTTTAAAAACCTAACATCTCCTGAATTGCATAGCAACTCAACATCTCCTGACTTTTATAAAGCCATCACATCTCAACATATCTAGTCTTTTAAATAAGCCATAACATCTCAACATCTCTTGGATTTTAAATAAGCCATATCATCTCAACATATAATACATATACATCGTATCCAAAATCAACTCAGTAAGTACACTCACCTTGTGTTGTCAATTATGTATTTACGTTTCCCTCGGGTGGAGCTGAACTTGGTTGATTCGACCTTACACCTGTTAATCCAACTAAATCAGTACTAAAACTCAATCATAAGTATCATCTTAATATAATTATGTAACTTTAAATGTGTACACAACCACAATATAATTCTACTCAAGTCCTATTCCATGAAACATATGTAAAGATGAAACGATGGAATATATGTTAATAATGTCATGAACATTCAACCCTAGAAACTACCTCGTAAGGAATTTATAATTAAACTCAATCAAACATAAAAGTATACTTCTTAATATATATGCACATGAAACATGTACATAAAATACCCTTGGGAAGGAGAAGATAAAAACATTCTTTCATGGGGTATCCAATATGGCCTCAAATCATTGTCGTCCATACTTAACCATCCCATATTCATAAATAGTACACATACAGGTGTCCAAGCTTATAAATCTGAAAACATATCTGAATATAATTTCCGTTACAAGTGACGGTGTAATTTTTCAAGCTTCCTAGGGCAAGTTATGGCCATTTCTTTACAACACAAGAAATCTTCCCTACAAACTCCTCTATTGTTACTTCGATTTATAAGAATTTTCATAATTTTTCTAAAGCATAACTTTCCATGATTTTCAACAAGATTTCAGCAGACATACTGAATAGTACATAATTAAAGTTTCATAATATTTGGACTTCATTTGCTATCTCAAAATCTTGACCAAACTCAGGGCATACCGAAATTAAATATACAAACAGCAACTATATACCAATTTGCAACCATCACTACGGCCTAATAATAAGGAGTTAAATTCTAATTTTAGGATATGATATGAATATATGAGTCTATTTTCATATCCAATTGGAATTTCTGAATTCCAGTAAACACACAAAGAGTTATGCAAGTTTGAATACCAAGGGTTTCAATACAAAGCAATATGACCTATAACACCACTTATCTCACATATGAATCAATACCTATTATCACAAAGGAGGATGGAATTTGGATCAATAATTCACGATTTATATACATTGAAATAAGTATAATAGAAGATTAAAACAATATTAACACATAATATTACCTTGGGAATACCTTAAGGATTTTCTTGGAATTGTTTTCCTAGATTTTCCTTGTAACCCTTTCTTCCTTAACTTCTACCTCTCTTTCCTCAAGCTAATATCACCTCAAACTGAACCTAGGGACTTATTTGATGAATAAATAAGGTTAAGGGAAAGTTTTAAGTCGGCCAAGGCTGCCTCCCAATCCATCCAATCAAATTAAAACATTTGGTTTAATAAAAGACAATTTACCACTTAAGGTAATTGACAGATTTGTCCCTTCTCGTAATTTCGAGCTAACTTCTTACTCGAACATCCGTTTGATGCACCATTTGTTGTGTTACAACCCTAACTCACATGTCTACAACTATGTAGTTTTCACCTCAAGTCAATTATAATGTTACAAGGGTCAAAACTAGCCTTAAATAGGAACATTTCTATCGAAAATAACCAAATCTTGTGTTCATAAATAATTAGACATTTCATGATTTATGAAAGTAGAATTATACTAACCATAATCACTTAACATTAGATATACTAATAACACATTATTCATGTCACATAAGATAAATATAATTTAAATATAATTTATCATAATTATATACGGGTTGTCACAACTTCCCCCCCTTAGAAAATTTCGTCCCCGAAATTTAATACGAATGTCACTTACCAAACAAATGGGGATACTGTTTCTTCATGCTATCCTCCATTTCCCAAGTTGCTTCTTTAATTCCATGGCTCATCCACATAACTTTAACTAAGGGAATAACTTTATTCCTCAATACTTGCTCCTTACGATCAATAATTTCCACCGGTTCCTCGATGTACGATAAGTCTTCTTTCAGTTCAATAGGTTGGGTTTTCAGTTGATGAGATGGATCTGCCAAATACTTACGAAGCATCGATACATGGAACACGTCATGCAAACGAGATAACTCTGGAGGTAATGCTAATCTATATGCCAGGATTCCAATTCTTTCCAACACTTCATATGGTCCAATGTATCTTAGACTTAGTTTCCCCTTCTTTCCAAATCTCATAACGCCTTTCCACGGTGAAATACGTAGGAATACAAAATCCCCCTTCTGAAATTCCAATGGATACTTCCTTTTATCTGCATAAAATTTGTGCCTTCTTTGCGCTATCTTTATCCGTTCCCGAATTATTTTGATCTTTTCAGTTGTCATATCAATCAATTCAGGGCCCAAAAGTTTCCTTTCACCTACTTCATCCCAACACAAAGGCGTTCTACATTTCCTCCGATAAGCTTCATACGGAGCCATACCAATGGTGGACTGATAAGTATTATTATACGAGAATTCCATCAATGGTAAATGATCATCCCAACTGCCCTTGAAGTCAAATACACAATCTCGTAACATGTCTTCTAATATTTGAATCGTCCTCTCAGATTGCCCATCGGTTTGTGGATGAAATGCAGTGCTGAACTTCAAACATGTGCCCATGGCATTTTGTAAATGAGGCCAAAACTTAGAAGTGAACGTTGGATCTCTATCTGATACAATTGACACTGGTGCCCCATGTAAACGGATAATCTCATCAACGTACGTACGTGCATACTTATCAACCGTGTAGGTAGTCTTAACTGGAAGAAAATGGGCCGACTTTGTCAATCGATCTACAATCACCCAAATAGAATCATTCCCCTTGGGTGACTGTGGTAATCGTGTAAAAAAATCCATCGTTATATGCTCCCACTTCCATTCCGGAATAGGCAATGACTGCAATAATCCTGTCGGCTTCTGATGCTCCGCTTTCACTTGCTGACACACTAAACATTTAGATACAAATTCTGCAATCTCACGTTTCATATTATTCCACCAGTAATACACTTTCAAATCTCTGTACATTTTGGTACCTCCCGGATGCATAGAGTAAATAGAACTATGTGCCTCATCTAATATATCCTTCTTTAAGGACGGATCATTCGGTACACAAATTCTATTTTTATAACACAACAATTCATCTTTCTTAATTTCAAAGTCACTCTCTTTACCATCAAGGATTTCCCATTTCTTCTTTTCAAGGAATGGATCACTGACTTGCAAATTTCGTATGCGTTCTGCCAGTAAAGGTCTCACTGTAACGTGTGCAAATAATGCCCCCATTTTAGATAAGTTCAACTCAACTCCCATCATTCTTAATTCCATAATATTTCCAACCCGTGCACATTGAATACAAGATAACCTCCCCAATGACTTTCGACTCAGAGCATCTGCAACAACCTTGGCCCTCCCGGGATGATGGTGAATGGTACAATAATAATCTTTAATTAACTCCATCCAACGTCTTTGTCTCAGATTCAAGTCTCTCTGTGTAAATAAATACTTCAAACTTTGATGGTAAGTGAAAATTTCACACGTCTCTCCATACAAATGATGTCTCCATAATTTTAAGGCAAAAACAATAGCCGCAAGTTCTAAATCATGTGTAGGATAATTACGTTCATGCGTCTTCAACTGTCTAGATGCATAAGAAATTACCTTTCCATGTTGCATGAAAACACAACCCAAGCCCTGATATGAAGCGTCAGTATAAATCACAAAACCTTCTCCACTAGATGGAACAGTGAGAACTGGAGCTGATACTAGCCTATTTTTCAACTTTTCAAAGCT
Source organism: Sambucus nigra (assembly GCA_949130495.1). NCBI lineage: Eukaryota > Viridiplantae > Streptophyta > Magnoliopsida > Dipsacales > Adoxaceae > Sambucus > Sambucus nigra. The sequence goes on along the minus strand of OX422222.1, from coordinate 466,625,458 downwards.
GTGCTGACATTCATCACTCCACACAAATTTCACTTCCTTTCGGGTCAATTTAGTCAACGGCAAGGCTATAGATGAAAACCCCTTTATGAATCTTCTATAATATCCAGCCAATCCTAGGAAACTCCTTATCTCCGTTACATTCCTCGGTCTTTCCCATTGCACAATTGCCTCTACCTTCTTAGGGTCAACATAAATTCCATCTCCCGAAACAACATGCCCCAGAAATACTACGTGATTTAACCAAAACTCACATTTGCTAAACTTCGCAAACAATTGACTATCTCGCAAAACTTGCAATACAACTCTTAGATGCTTCTCATGTTCCTCTTGGCTAGGTGAGTATATCAAAACATTATCAATAAAGACAATCACAAACGAATCTATGAAAGGATGAAATACTCGATTCATTAAATCCATAAACACCGCAGGAGCATTTGTTAACCCAAATGGCATTACCAAAAATTTATAATGACCATAGCGAGAATGAAAAGCTATCTCAGAAATGTCACAATCTCTCACCCTTAATTGATGATAACCCGATCTCAAATCAATTTTTGAAAACACTTTAGCACCCTGTAATTGATCAAATAAATCATCAATACGAGGCAATGGATATTTATTTCGAATAGTCACCTTGTTCAACTGTCGATAATCAATGCAGAGTCGCATGGTTCCATCTTTCTTCTTCATAAATAATACTGGAGCGCCCCATGGTGATACACTGGGTCGAATAAAACCTCTATCTAGCAAATCTTGTAGTTGAACCTTTAACTCCTTTAGTTCCACAGGTGCCATTCTATATGGAGAAATAGAAACTGGAGCTGTACCAGGCACTAAATCGATAGTAAACTCTACCTCTCTCCTAGGTGGCAATCCTGGTAATTCATCTGGGAACACATTTGCAAAATCCTTAACGACTGGGATATCTTCTAATTTTTGCAATTCTCTGTTTGTATCCACAATATATGCTAAAAATCCTTGACAACCCTTATTTAACAATTTCCTCGCTCGAAGGGCTGAAATAAGACAGTTCGGAACCACATTTCTTTCCCCAGTAAATTTGAATTCTTCCTCCCCCGGCATGTTAAATGTAACCTCCTTAAGAAAACAGTCAATTGATGCATGGTAGGAAGATAGCCAGTCCATTCCCAAGATAATATCAAAATCTCGAATATCTAGGGGAATTAAATCAATGGTCCACTCCCTCTCCCCCATATACAATACACAATTTTTATACACAAGCTCCACTAACATCACATCCCCCATAGGTGTAGAAATATATAAACCACAATCTAGAGAAGAACATGGTCTACCCAAATGCATGGTAAATGACAGTGCTACAAATGAATGAGTAGAACCTGGATCAATAAGCACGTAAGCATGTTTGTTCATGACAGAAAATGTACATGTCACCATCTCTGGAGTAGCCTGAGCATCCTGTAAAGTCATAGCAAATATCCTTCCCGGAGCCCTGGATCCACTAACCTGTCATCTACCTCCTCCTCTCCCTGTGCCTCCAGGTGATGAGCCTCGACTAGTAGTAGCTGATGGAATCCCTCCCAGTAGCATAAGACAGTTCCTTTTGGTATGACCAATTTGATGACAGTGATAACACTCTACCCCCTTTAACTTGGGACAATCTGGACTGATATGGCCCTCAGCTTTGCAAAAATAGCATGTAACAGGCTTAGACTGCCCATTGTCATTCTCCTGTCGTCTATTCTGTTGGCCCATCGATCCTGCACCCCTAGAACTGCTTGGTGTCCTATTCTGAACATAATTTCCAGTCCCTCTACCATGTTGAAATCTTTGACTCCCTTGTTTTGAGTATTCTACATTGCCTTCCTTTTGCTGAGATGGATCTAATCTACTCCTCTTTCCCCTTTATTCCCTATTCTTTATTGCATCGTTAACATCTCCTTCAACCATCATAGCTTTGTTAACTAAGGAAGAATAATCTACCATCTCAAGTGCAGTGAGTCTAGACTTGATAACCAAATTCAACCCATCCTGAAATCTGGTGCATTTATCCTCCTCCTCGCGTAAGAAATGTAATGAAAATCGAGACAAAGATGTGAATTTAGTTTCATACTCCCTGACTGACATATTCCCCTGAGTCAATGATAAAAATTATCTCTCCTTTTGCTTCCGGTACTTGCGAGGAAAATACTTTTCATATAAGACTTTAATAAAGGAATCCCAAGTAATTACCTCACCTCCCTCCGGAGTAAGCAATAAATGTTTGGAAGACTCCCACCAATATTTAGCTTCTCCCTTTAACATGAAAGTAGCCAAAATCACCTTTTGAGCGCCCGGTACATTCATCACCCCGAAGATAGTTTCTGTGTCTCTAACCGAAGTCTCAACTTCTAAAGGATCTACAGAACCTGAGAATGCTGGGGGTTCAATTTGATAAACTTCTCGTACAGAGTATTCTTCTCCTCTCGTTGTATTTCCCTTTCCCTTCTTGCCAAAGTATGATCCTCCAAGTACTTGGCTTGTTGTTCTGCTATTTGCATCATAAACATGTTTTGTTGTTCTGCCATTAAAGTCATGGCACGAGCCATTTTCTGCATATCTGTAAGTTGTTCAGGAGCCCCCTCTACATTATTTGGATTTTGCTAGTTTACAGTATTTGAAGACTCCTCATCCACCCTCTCATGAACATTTTCTCCTTCCATAGCTTACTATCTGTCATAAACAACAATTATAGAAATAAGAATACAACATTTATTTCTAACCTAATGGTTAGTATTTCTCACAAATTAATATAAATGACCCACACAACGCTATTTCTACCACTGCCATATCTTGACTCTCTAACCCCAGAATATAAAACCCGAAAGCTCTGATACCAAGTTGTCACCCCCTAACCCCATTAGGATATAATTAACTAAATAGTTTACAAACCACAATTATAATTTATTTATTATTTAGGTAATACATATTGAAACAACTTCAAGGTTAAAATGCGGAATATAAAAAAATCCAATCGTTTTAAGGAGACATAATTTCAACAGAACTCACATATCATTTAACTTAATTACAACTAGTGCAGTGTACAAAACAAACTAACAGGACCCCACTTCTATGTACTCAAACTCCTAGACCTGGCAGTGGCAGTTGGAAAACCTGAAAATGTAAACATATAAAACCATGAGTTTAAAAACTCAGTGAATGTACTACATCTCTATATAGTAAAAGTACTATATTAACATCTCAACATATTAATATATACATCTCTGTGCCAAATTAGGCCTCCTGCCCGTAGGCAATAATCATATCCATAGGTTTTAAAAACCTAACATCTCCTGAATTGCATAGCAACTCAACATCTCCTGACTTTTATAAAGCCATCACATCTCAACATCTCTTGGCTTTTAATTAATCCATAACATCTCAACATCTCTTGGCTTTTAAATAAGCCATATCATCTCAACATATAATACATATACATCGTATCCAAAATCAACTCAGTAAGTACACTCACCTTGTGTTGTCAATTATGTATTTACGTTTCCCTCGGGTGGAGCTGAACTTGGTTGATTCGACCTTACACCTGTTAATCCAACTAAATCAGTACTAAAACTCAATCATAAGTATTATCTTAATATAATTATGTAACTTTAAATGAGTACACAACCACAATATAATTCTACTCAAGTCCTATTCCATGAAACATATGTAAAGATGAAACGATGGCATATATGTTAATAATGTCATGAACATTCAACCCTAGAAACTACCTCGTAAGGAATTTATAATTAAACTAAAACAAACATAAAAGTATACTTCTTAATATATACACACATGAAACATGTACATAAAATACCCTTGGGAAGGAGAAGATAAAAACATTCTTTCATGGGGTATCCAATATGTCCTCAAATCATAGTCGTCCATACTTAACCATCCCATATTCATAAATAGTACACATACAGGTGTCCAAGCTTATAAATCTGAAAACATATCTGAATATAATTTCCGTTACAAGTGACGGTGTAATTTTTCAAGCTTCCTAGGGCAAGTTATGGCCATTTCTTTACAACACAAGAAATCTTCCCTACAAACTCCTCTATTGTTACTTCGATTTATAAGAATTTTCATAATTTTTCTACAGCATAACTTTCCATGATTTTCAACACGCTTTCAGTAGACATACTTAATAGTACATAATTAAAGTTTCATAATATTTGGACTTCATTTTCTATCTCAAAATCTTGACCAAACTCAGGGCATACCGAAATGAAATATACAAACAGCAACTATATACCAACTTGCAACCATCACTAAGGCCTAATAATAAGGAGTTAAATTATAATTTTTGGATATGATATGAATATATGAGTATATTTTCATATCCAATTGGAATTGCTGAATTCCAGTAAACACACAAAGAGTTATGCAACTTTGAATACCAAGGGTTTCAATACAAAGCAATATGACCTATAACACCACTTATCTCACATATGAACCAATACCTATTATCACAAAGGAGGATGGAATTTGGATCAATACTTCACGATTTATATACTTTGAAATAAGTATAATAGAAGATTAAAACAATATTAACACATAATATTACCTTGGGAATACCTTAAGGATTTTCTTGGAATTGTTTTCCTAGATTTTCCTTGTAACCCTTTCTTCCTTAACTTCTACCTCTCTTTCCTCAAGCTAATATCACCTCAAACTGAACCTAGGGACTTATTTTCTGAATAAATAAGGTTAAGGGAGAGTTTTAAGTCGACCAAGGCTGCCTCCCAATCCATCCAATCAAATTAAAACATTTGGTTTAATAAAAGACAATTTACCACTTAAGGGAATTGACAGATTTGTCCCTTCTCGTAATTTCGAGCTAACTTCTTACTCGAACATCCGTTTGATACACCGTTTCTTGTGTTACAACCCTAACTCACATGTCTACAACTATGTAGTTTTCACCTCAAGTCAATTATAATGTTACAAGGGTCAAAACTAGTCTTAAATAGGAACATTTATATCGAAAATAACCAAATCTTGTGTTCATAAATAATTCGACATTTCATGATTTATGAAAGTAGAATTATACTAACCATAATCACTTAACATTAGATATACTAATAACACATTATTCATATCACATAAGATAAGTATAATTTAAATATAATTTATCATAATTATATACGGGTTGTCACATTTATACTTGGGAGGATAGAGGCCATGAGAGTTACATAATATGTTAGAAAAATCCTTCGAATTAAGGTTAGAGACGAACCCTTATACGCGATACTAATAATGTTAAAATAAGGATAATGTCGTAACGATGGGATTGAGATATACCTAATATTGATATGGTAATATTAGTATAGTTATATGATTGTGTATGCATATACTATCTATGTGTGAAAACATACCCACGCTACTTGCTATCCCTGAGGATACCGCACTGGGACGATCTTATCTTGTGTTGCCTTATGGGGGATATTGATTCGTACCCTAGGAGATAGATATCCTTGGTACAGGCTAAGGGAATGATAGTTCAGACGGTCCTAAGAGACGCGGGTATGTACCATCCTCTTAGAGACTTGAAATCTATGCTTCGCCTCAATATTGTTTGTGTATGTGTTAATACAGTTCGAGAGTGATTCCGAATTTGTATTTCCCTTAGTACGAGTGATACGTGGATTGGATAGTAGAGTATGCCCGTACCATAGTTTATTTGGGGTGCTATTGTAATATATATATTATACGAGTAGTAAATATATATATATATATATGAAATTCTGGAATCTGGAACTGCGTACTGTGATTTGGTAAGTAGGACATGATTGATGACTCAAAATTGAAAATACTTGTTGTGAGAAGGTTTATTATGACACTAGAAAACTTTATTGATAAAGTTAAAATGAGAACTTTATTTACAAATTGAAATCCTATTTTATAAAAAATTGTGTTGATTCAGTTTTAAATATTGTGAATAACCTAAGATAAGATAAATCGTTGAGAGAGATTAGTACGATATATAATATATAATCCGTTGGGAAGGGTAGTACGATAGGCGTGCACATTAGAAGAGAGGTGAGAATTTCTTAAGAGAGTGTCGCACTAATATGTTGTTGCATTGGCCTGTATCAATTTAAATACTTGCTAAACAAATTTTAAATCAAACACACTATCGGGCTCTGACCCGTTTCTATTTCTTTTTCTCTGTTGTATATATATGTATATATTACAGGTGCCCAGCCACAGGGGCGTATGGCTTAGGATCCCTTGGAAGAAACGTGCTGCAGCTTAGGTGGGAGTTGCAGGCCACTTGATTTGGCGATCTCATTTACTTGATTCCATTCCTATCATTCTCAGACATTGGGGCATGTGTCTCCCTCTCCACCATTTATCTGTTTTATTGGGACAGTTGTATTTCAATTCATTTCTAGTACTGTTCTTTGGGATTTATTCAGCATGAATGTTTTACTTTAAATTTTAAATGTTGGGATGTTGGATGTTGAATGTTTTAAATTTATTTGGATTATGTTGCAGAATTATTGTGGTGTGATTCTTACTTATTGAATGTTGTTAATAAATAAATAATTAATTTTTCTTTAAATAAAATTTGGAAAGTAACGTTTAAAACTGGTTTTGACACATAGCTTAATTAATTAGGGTGTTAAATTGGAAAATTTTATTTTCGACAGTGATGCTGAGAATGATCCAACTGTTCACCTTGATTTAATTTAATAAAGGAGTGATCGCTTGGTATTTAATTAGGCGGGGTGTCACATAGAGAACGTTGTTAGTCATCATTTCTACACGTCCACAATCGAGCCTAAGAATCACAAAGAAGCACTCAAGGATGAACACTAGATTTTTGCCACGCAGGATGAGTTGCTTCAGTTTAAAAAGAACAATGTCTGGGAACTTGTACCCGACCTAGTGAGACTAATGTGATAGGTACCAGGTGGATTTTCAAGAATAAAATGTCTGAAAATGGTACCATAATCAGAAACAAGGCTAAGTTGGTCGCTCAAGGCTACACACAGATAGAGGGTGTAGACTTTGGGGAGACATTTGCTCCTGTTGCGAGGCTTGAGTCCGTCCGCTTACTACTCGCCATCGCATGTCATCTGCGCTTCAAGTTATATCAGATGGATGCCAAGAGTGACTTTTTAAATGGCATTCTGTAGGAGGAGGTTTACGTGGAACAACCAAAAGGGTTTAAAGACTCTAAGCACCCGGAGCATGTCTAATATCTGAGGAAAGCCTGTATGGTTTGAAGCAAGAATTGCGTACTTGGTACGAGAGGCTTACTTCCTATCTCTTAGCCCGTGGCTTTAAGAGAGGGATAATTGATATGATGTTGTTCGTTAGGATAGATTTTGGTGTTATTTTGGTTGCCCAGGTCTATGTGGACGGCATAGTCTTTGGATCCATGTGCGCCCAGCATCCTCACCACTTTGAGGAGGAAATAAAAAGTGAGTTTGAGATGAGCATGGTAGGTGAGCTTACTTTTTTCCTTATTTTCCAGGTTCATCAGCTAGAGGATGGTATGGTCATCTCCCAATCCAAGTATGCGAGTGACCTAGTAAAGAAATTTGGTTTAGACTCTGCTAAGCAAACACGTACACCTATAAGTAATTCTATCAAGCTTAGTAAGGACACTTAAGGTAAGGACGTAGAGCAAACCTTGTATTGGAGTATGATAGGTAGTCTTCTCTACATGATTGCCAGTCGTCTCGACATAGACTTTAGTGTTGGAGTCTATGCGAAATATCAGGCATCCCCGAAAGAGTCATACTTACTCCCTCTAAAACTTATTATTAAATACATGAGTGTGACTCTCTCATACGGTATTTGGTATTCCTTTGATACCGATGACCATTTGTCCACCTATTCAGATGCCAATTGGGACGAGGATATAGATGGTTGTAGGAGCACTTCTGGTGGGTGTTTCTATTTTCATTCTTCTCTTGTCTACTGGATGATCAAGAATCAAAACTCTATCACTTTGTCCACTGCGGAGGCTGAGTACATCGCCGTCGAGAGTTGTTTCATGCAACTCTTGTGGATGAAGCAAATGTTGGAGGATTATGGGATTTCACAGGACACCATGACCATTTCTTATGATAATACGAGCGCGATACACATATCCCGTAATCCAGTCCAACATTTATGCACAAAGCACATCAAGATACACAAGCACTTTATACATCAGTTAGTTGAGGACAAAGTCATATCCCTGAGTTTTGTTCCCACTGACCGTCAGTTAGCCGATATTTTAACAAAACCTTTAGATGCCGTTAGATTCGAGAGTCTTAGGAAGTCTTTAGGAATTTTCAAAGTTCACTGAGGAGTTGGTTCATGTATAGGATATGATGTTTTGTCATGTTCATATCACATGCTTCCTATTGCTAGTTTGTATCATGTGTATTATAATTTTTGCTTTTCTTATTTTTTTTGAAAAATCCAAAAATCTTTTCTTGTTATAGAAATTTTAGAAAAGCACAAAAAGATTTTTATTTTTTATTTGCACCTTTTATTGATGAGCATTTAAGATAGCCGAGTCGCAAATTTTATTCCATTTATTCTACGTGACTGTTTGATAGTGATTCGAGACGCTACTTCATTTCATCCATGTGATTTACATTATTTGGAGTCTTTGAGATGTGATTAGTGATATCTTTCTACATGTTTGACTCCTATCTCCTTTATTGCACACATGCACGTCTTTATTTGATTATTGTATTTGTCTATCACATATTTTCTTGAGTGTTTCCATCTCAATTCTGTCTATACAACTAACCATATGTGATAAAACATGACAAGATTGGAATGCATGTAAAAACCATTTGGTGAGATTGTGTGTCTTTGAAAACGGGGAAGGGCTGTGAAAGGTTCATTTTGCCTTTGCGAATACTAAGCCACCGTTAAAATGGACCTAAACAATTGAGGAATTTTATTATCCGGGGTCCAAAGAGGTTAAAAGAGATCGAAAAAATTTAAAGGCAATAAAAATCAATTCATGTCAAATATAGGCCATTAGGTTTCACCATCAATTCTCCAAGGTTTGAGAATTTAGATATCTTCTATTCAAAATATAAATCTGAGGGAGTTTGGTTGGATAATTTAAACGGGTTTGCACTTCCTTGAAAGTCCTGAAAAAGCATTAAAAAGTTTCGGACGTTATTGGTGTGGAAATCACTTTGAGCTTTGATTTGTTGATTTGATTGAGCCAATGTCTCATATTACCATCTTTTTACACCAAAGGAAGATGTTGAGTTCATTCGTTAGGAGTATTCGATATTCATCGTGCACATATGTCATGTTTGTATGCATTGATTTTCCTATCGAATTTGATCACACCCCTACAGTTATGCTATCATTGATTTGGTTGTTTTTTTGTTCTTTCATGGTATGATTCTTTGTTGTATATTTTGTGTGAAAAATTTTGAAAAATTCAAAAATAGAAGTTTATTACCTTGTGAAATTATCCATTTGCATTTATTGTTTCTTCTCATATCTGTATATTTGGGGACATAATAAAAAAGGGGAGAAGATTTACGGGGGAGAATTGTTTGGTGTTTGGTTGATTTATGAATGATTTGCTTAAGCTTAATTGATCTCTGATTTTTTGCATATCATTATATTTCAAACTATTGCTTGTCATGGGTATTTTCTTTATCTCATGTGTCTAGGTACAAAATTGATTATTATTGGATTGCACACCCTGATGAGAAAATCTTTGGGAGTTTCTGAAGAGCTGAAGATTTGAAGACATGTCATTTAGTATTCTTAGTTTGAGGGTTTAATGGGGATATTATCTTGCATGTCATTTGATTGCATAATTTGAATTTTTTTATGTATGTACCGGCATAGACATAGGGGGAGATTTGTAAGGACATAATCTTATAAATGTCCGGGATAAAATCTAGTAATTTTCTATTTTCCCTAAATCACATTTGTGTATGTCATACGCCAATACATTTGGCACGTCACTCCACGATATCACATGATGGATTCTATCTAAATTCTAAGAATCAAGCATTCAACATCTCCATCAAGTATCCCACATCTACCTCAATAAATTCACGTTCCACCATTTTAGACATTTTATGCAAGTGGTATGCAAGAGAAGTCAAAACATTGAAAGAAAGGCAAGATAAGAAAAATTCAAGGGCATTTTGGTAATTTTACAGTCATAATCGAGAGGTCTGGTCAACCGGAAATTTGAGGATCTCGGTGACACAAAGATACTAGAAGAAATGTCACCTCAATCCGAGATATAGTGAAGGAGTTATGACCTTTTAAAGATGGATCAAATTCCTTAGAAGAATGTTGTTTATTTTAACCCCAAACCAGCGAGGTACCGCAAACCACACATTGAACCGGTTCGGGGTACATTGGAGAATCGGTTCGGGGTTCATCACAGTAAAAGTCCCACCGATTCAAAACTCTTTTGGTTTTCCTATAAAATCTAACTCCGGGGGAGTTATTTTTCGAGACTTAGAGAGACGTTTTTTAGAGTTCTATTAGCTCAAGTCTTCATATTTTTTAGCCCCAAAAATCATGTTTTGATTCAGACATCATTCCCAAATTTTTGTGAATCCTTTTGAAACCCAATAACACCACTTTTCTTTTGTTCATATTTATGGAGAATCCGTTCTCTTCTTCATTATTGCCCACCTAGAGTTCCTGCGGGAGATTCCAGCCAACGACATCAGAACCGACACCTGCGGGTATTTATGTGTCACACTTATTTTTGTTGTAATCTGTGTAACCGTATATTATAAATTATCGTGAAAATAAAAATGTTTTGCCCCTTTGGAGGATTTTTCCCCACTTGTGTGTTTGCATGTTCTGGAATGATTTAATTATCTTCAATCAAACCTAGATGCGTGTTTAGGATTTAATTGAAAAACTGAGTTTAATTAAATAATTTCTTTATTTTAACAAGCGCGCACTCTTCAGAGGTTGTAAGCTGAGAAGACATTTTCATCCATTACAAAGAAATTGATTTTTCTAGTAAGCATCCTAGGCCATTCATCCCCTATTCTCACTCCATTTCATACATACCCAAGGGATGAACCTTTTCACCGCTGAAGTCAATCAAGGGATGATGATAAGGGACAAGCCTAGCTCTGCTGAGGCACAAGATCTTGAAACAGAGACAAAACATGACGTCTGCAGAACTTCCCCCATCAACCAGGATCCTATGAACTTCACACCCATGCACACTTGTGGTGATGACTAAAGGTTCATCATGGGGAGCTAAGATACCTTTGAAATCAATTCGTGAGAAGCCGACCATGAGGGTGTCCATATCTACCTTCCTTTTCTTTTCACGCTTAAATTCTGTAGATGCCAGGTTCATAGCCTCGGCTTTAGTCACTGTTTTAACATCTGCAACATGAGCCTTGCGAGTAGCTACCTCCGAGCCACCCCCTGCTAGTCATCCACAGATAATGTTTACACCAAAAGAGATCATACCGACCCTCTTCACTAGGACATTATCGTCTTTTGGTGGGAGTTCAGGGTCATCATCATCATCATCTGAATCATTATCTCTTCTGGAAGGGGTATCTTCCCGGCATTTATTATTTCTTTTCTTTTTAAGGTCGTCTCTTCCCCCCTTAAAAGCTCTACAATCCACATACTTTCTGAGCTTTCCAAACTTCAACATTTTCTCAATCTTGTCCTTTAGGGCGAAACACTTGTTGGTTAGATGGTCGTGATCTTGATGGAACTCGCACCATAGATTCTTGTTTCTCTTATGTGGAGGAGCCTTCAGCTTCTCCGTCCATCTCAGAGATATATCGTTCTTTATTTCATTGAGGATGTGTTCGCAGCTCAGAGTTAAAGGAGTGCAGTGTGCCAACTTGTTGCCTATAGTCCTCTTCTTTCCATCCTTTTTCCATTGAAATTTCCCATTGCTACTTCCATTATCATCATCATACTTCACAACCATTTCTTTTTCAGTGTTCAAGACCTTTCCAGTTATTGCCAATAGCTCATCCATAGACTAAGTAGAGTCTTCAGTAAGCTTCCAAAGTAGCTTTCCCTTCTGAAGCCCTCTAATAAGAGCTGTCATGACTATGCTCTCTTCATAATCTTGTACTTCTAATTTTTCCTTGTTGAACCATGCGATGTAGTCTTTGAGGCTTTCATTATTCCCCTGCTTTACATAAAGCAAGTGAGTCATCTTATTTTGAGGTCTTACCCCAAAATAAAAGTTATGAATAAATTGCTCGTCCAAAGCTTTAAAATTTTCAACTGAATTTTTAGGAAGAGAAGTGAACTAGATATGTGCAACCCCAGTTAAAGTTCTTGAGAAATATCGACACCTCATCTCATCAGAGATGGAATAAATGTCTGCTGTAAATTGGTAAATTTCATATGATGCAATGGGTTGGTACTTCCATCATACTTAGGATATACCACTCGAGGTTTAAATTTAGCAGGGGTTAGGAAGTTGACAATCCTTACCACAAATGGAGAGCCCTCTGAGTACCCCCTATATAATGGGTCTCGACTTTTTATGAGATCACCTATCTTCTCTTCCAGCCTTTGAATAAAGTCATTCCATGGTTTGGCAATGTTGACTTGGTCGAGGTTATCCCCAGCCACTTCCAAAGGGTGCATTGAGGGTTCCCCAACTGCTGTACAACGTCAGCTATTGACCTCCCCATGATCACAGTCTCGACCACGTGGGGGTCGACCATTATGGGGATGACAGTTACCTCCTTCTCTTCTAGATCTAGTGAGACTTCATGATTTGAATATCCTCTCCCTCAGATCATTAGCTGGGCCGAGCCTTTCAATGGCTGACCCTCTACTTAAGCGATCTAAAGCCGATCCTCTTGTCATGTGTCACCATATCATCTTGCACACTGGCCTCAGCTCTAATGTATAGTGTTATTTGAGAACTCATATGACTCCCAATAGTCTTCTAGAGCATCCCCTGCCTCGATGTCATCGTACCTATCCGCAGGGAAAGGCTTTCCTTGCCTCCCCAGACGTAAATTCTTAGGGTCAGCAACGTCCCTCCTCCTCCTCTGAGGAGTAGGTTGGTCCTTTCACGGAGCCTAGGGTGGTCCCCTGGCCTCATGATGTGGTTGAGAAGCTATTGGGATAATCATCTCCGGTGAGACCCCAGGTGGTCTCATTAATATGTTCTAGCTTAGCTAGGCAAATTTTTCTTACATCTTCTCAGTTGCAGCTAAGGACTTCAAGGTTGTACCAGCTCAACCATCTCGGACTGGGGTGGTGCCTGGAAGGAATTGGGATCTCCAACACAAGATGGTGGAGGTGGTAACTATAGTGCTATGGAAAAAGACTAGAGATCTTGTAAATGAAAATATTAGGTAAATTAATACCTTAAAGGACCTCTTTCAATGGTGAAACAGCTCCATACGAAAGGTGAGTCCTGGTTCACCACCAAAGTCTCCAGTGAGGTTAAGCAGCAAAAGAGGAATAGATGAATCCTTTCGTTCCCACAGGAGGTGCTAAAATGATGATGCTGTGAACATCACCACCAGATGAGGTGTTGATAAGATCAAGCTAGTAATAATAATGGCAGCACAAAGAGTAAATATATTATATAGGGAGTTGAGGAGAAAAGGAGTAACACTAGTATATAAGTGGTTCAGCCAATAAGGGCTACGTCCACTGTGAGTGTGTGAGTAATTTTATTATAATGAGGGAATTAATGGCCTATGATACAATCTCTCAAGCTTTCTCTCTTTACTGTGTAAACCATCAGAGTTTCAGCTAGGGATGCAATTATCTATCCCCCTCCAAGGTAGGAGAAGACATGTATTTATAGTGCTTGGGGGTGTGAGGAACCCGCCAAGCATGCCTTGGTCATGTGTGAGTTGAATACACTAATCATAGGTGGACACCTGGCTGTGTCACATATAAGGAATGATGACCAAATATTCCCTCACGTGAGGGGAATGATTTGGTTATAACTGATTTATGCACGTGCTCAAAGACTTCCATGTGCTTGAATATGATCGGGCATGTAATATCACTTGTTGTACCTCAGCCTGGCTAACTACGAGGTTGTAGGAGTTCAATAGTCGCTTTGTCTTGTTAATCACCAGTATGACCTCGGCTTGGAAGACTAATCGAGGTTAGGCATGAGGTAAGCTGTAACATCGGCTGAGTTAGAGTATGATGTTGGCACTGGCTTGATCTCATAAGACGCTATTGGCCTCGGCTGCTGTCCAATCGAGGTTGGCTAATGAAGGGATGAACTTGCAGAATTCAACCTTTCTGATGGCTATTTTGAGCTTCTCGTTAACTCGGCTATGAGACATGCCGAGGTTAGTGACCCTGAGTATGAGGGTACACTTTGGGCATATCAATAATTACTATTTTAGTGCCGGACTTGACTTCTATTGAATCAAAGAACCATTTAAACTTTGTAATTTTTGCAATCTCTACACACTAAAAATTAATATCTACTTTATATGTTTAAGCATTGTAGATATATTCAGCCTCAGAGGTTCCTCCTTTGACAAGTGTGGGCACACACCTATATTTCCTTCTATAATTTCAAGATCTTCATCTTAGTCAAATTTTTAACCTAAATTGGCCAAACCAATAATCCATTTGTTTCATTCCTTATCATTTTCCACCCACTTCATAGACTCAATGATCTCATCAAAGTTATGAGAAACAACTATGTTGGCAGACACAATATTAAAAAGTGAGGAATGGAATCTTATTGACATCCATTGGTAAAATTTTAAGTGTTATATTGGAAACCCAATCATTTAGTATATTTCGTAGATAGTAAAAATCTTTGGTCGAGTTTTTAACCCTCTCATGTATCTCCCAATGCTTCATATCTTCCTTTTATGGTGTCATGGGTATTTGACCATTTGAGTGTGGTGGGCCTACCACCCCCTCACGTACCAACGTCTGATAATAATCCATGGATTTTGTCACACTATAAGGTAGTGGTGGAGGACCATCACTCCCAACATCACTTTTACCCACAAAATAATTTTTTGACCCTTGGTCATTTTTCTTTCCTTTGAGAATATTATCCACATAATTAATAGCTTGTCACCGAGCAACCTAAAATCTTTTTGTGGTTCAGGAACAACTTGAGTCCTCCAATTCTAGGATTTTAGCTTGATAATCATTGTGATGTTCCTTTTTTCTCAAGTGAATTCTTGAAAAATTCCTTTGTGAGTTTCGTTGATCAGATGGAATTTATATTCTTTGAACACTCCCTTCACATAGTTCTATAACACTCTTGCATCTGTGACTTCTTCATAAACACCTAGAAATCTCTCTAAATTTTTTTTATATACTACATCAACTCTGTAGTGGGTTTCTGCATTTCTTATGGTAAGTGCCTCAAAATAAATCCATCTTCAGCCACAAAGAATTTCTGGAGGAATTGTCCATGCATTGCTTCCTACGTGGAATAATGTCGGGTGCTAAATGAGAATACCGTGAGTAGGTTTTCCCCATGAAATTTTTAGAGAACTAACTTAACCTAAGTTCTTGTCCTTGAAGTGTACACAAAGGTCCTATAACAACATTTTAATATGCTTTGTGGGATTATCTCATTTTACATGAAATGTTATAAACTTTGTTCTGAGGTACCCTCGAGGTATTGTGTCTCATTGATACTATATGGATAAAGGTTTTCCAATTCCTCGTAAATAAGAGCAGAGTTCTATTTGAGTGATAAAAGCTTATTTACCTCCTCTAAGGTAACTTCCTTTGATGGTGACTCTTACACCTCAACTTTATTTCTTGATAGTGAAGCAACATAGGTTATGATGCGCTTAGTTTCAACTTTATTCGATGGCGAAACCTCTAGTGCCAGTTCTCCTTCAGTAGGATCCACCATAGTTGTAGCATAAACATGACATGAAATTTCCATGTCAACAGTGTTATGCTCCTGAAAATTGAAAAAAATCATAAGATTCATTTTAGTCAACGACGTAGATGTTGAGTTGCTCGCTTAAACCTAAAAGGACCAAAACCTCGTGTCCCTATGTCAATAAGATCTTCATAGTTAGTTTGGTCTGTCGTAACTCTATTGCAGGATAAAGTGTCTTTAAAAACTAATATCTTGGAAAGATCCCGACCTTAACTTTTCAATGGTAATGAGGATATCTCCCCA
This sequence comes from Sambucus nigra, assembly GCA_949130495.1. NCBI lineage: Eukaryota > Viridiplantae > Streptophyta > Magnoliopsida > Dipsacales > Adoxaceae > Sambucus > Sambucus nigra. Next base: position 466,609,335 of record OX422222.1, on the reverse strand, counting down.
CCGGAGTTGCAAAATGTAGGAGGGTAGGGGTAAGGGTGTGTATGAATAACTGTATATCGGTGAGGAAGACCCAATCCATATGAAACTATGTTCAAGGTAATAATATTTCAAGAATAAGACCAAAGCCAACAAACCATATTTTCAATATAATAATGATGTTTATGATTACAATGGTGATATAATAATGATTGAATAAAACTATTAATAATAACGTAAAGAAATTAACTCTTGAGACCGGTTAAAATGACGAGGTAATTACATTAATATCCGAGAGAGAATGGAAAGAATATTCTAGTGAGAGTATTTTCAACATAAAAGTTATGTAAAACAATTATGTCCTGAGTGAGACCCTAGTTCATTATTTATAGTAAAACTTTTAAGGAGCATATGGCGCCTAAGGTGCATGGGAATATGCCCACATGACCAAAATATCTAAAAACGTTTGTCCTTATTATTGCCTCCTACAATTTGTCGGTTGTGGCGTGAAACCTAGTGTAATAGTGGATAAAAAGTTTATCTTGTCGGTTGTAAAGTCAAAAAGTTTAATTATGTCTATTTGTAAAAAAATTCAGGCTAAAAAATTTCAAAACTTACGAGCGACCCTAAAGGATACTCGCTATTTGAAGTGTTAAAATATCTTATGAGTAATAAAATGACTACTTTATGTTTTGAAATGTGTACTATGTACTATGTAGATGAGTGAGAGTGAGATCTTGAGACCCTTACCTCAATATTCTCTTTTTACTAAGATATTGGAGTTGTTGAGTCTTAGCTTGCTCAATAAGACTCATCTCTTTACCTCCAAACCAAAACTCTCAAGATGTCCCAATTGGCCAACTACTCCAGTCATGCTTGTTAAGACAAGGTTGTAATGCCCCGTATTTTTGCATATTTGAATTTAATTAATGTGAAAATTAATTCGGTTTATCTTAAATTACACGAGTGACATAATTTAATGTGATTATATAATAACCATGATTATTGAATATTAATCGAATGAGAGATAATGATTAATATTATGAAATGAATTTACTAAGTGTGAATAGTAAATAATTGATAGTTATGAATTTAGGTTATAGTGAGTGATATGGGCGTATTTGATTTTATCTCTTCCGGGAGTTGTGTGTAGACTAAATTGAGGTTGAGATAGGAAGTATATTTTTAGTGACTTGTATGATGTTTTTGAGGTCACGGATGATTCCGAAAGGGTCAAAATAGTATAATCGAGGGTGCTATTTGGGTCCCGGGGCATTTTTAGACTAAAATGACATCATATGGGGGCATTTTAGTCATTTGGCAAAATAGGGTTAGGATACCTACGAATTTTGCAGCCTTGTACTAGATTATTGGAGGCTGAGGCTAGGGTTAGAATCACAAAAACCTAAGAGATGCCATTAGAGAAGAAGGAGAGACCACTCTCAAAGCTTAAGGAGGAATTTGTGAGAGATTCAAAGGGTTCTTGCACCACAAATCACTTAAGAAGGAAGATTGTAGGAGAAAAAAATCAAACACTGAAATCAATCCATGAAAATAGATAATCCAGTCTAAGGTAAGTGTTTATCTACAAAATTCTTAAAGTTATAATACCATGTGAGAATAGGGTTGATTATATTGATATATTTGATGAAACTTGATATTTGAAAAGAATTAAATTCATGTTCTGGGTAGAGATTTCATTTAGACTAGATTGATTCATACAGAGAACACGAAATCAATATATCAGTGATGATTTAGATGTGAAAAATTTGGGCTATGTTGAGTATAAATGAAGAACACCAAAATTCTAGGGTTCTTGATGAATAAATGATTTAATACATGAATGATTAGAAATTTTGATGCTTTGATGAGTTAATCACGTTAGAAATCATCCTAATACATGATGTATACCTTTGGGACAATTGGATGTGAGTTTGGTGAAAAATTCATTAACGTAGAGGAAGAAGACAATATGCACCTTTTTGAATCGATTCGGCCTCCTGGAGAATTGATTCAGAAAGCGAATCGATTCGATCTCCCGACGAATCGATTCGATTTCCTAGAATACATGAAATTTCCCTTTTTAGCCTAACATTCCTAAACTTTTGTGGTGGAAAACTCTTGGGACTTTATTAGAATATAATACAATTTATAATATTGCAGTGGGACTATGTTAGGGCTGTGATTTAGTCTTATTAAGAGGATTAAGACGAGAATGAATTGGGTTAAATTATGTCATAATTTATCGAAGAGAAAGATAATGAATTACGGGAATTTCGAATGAATTAATATGTGACCAGTAGGGTAAATATGATTAGCTATTGAAAATATTAATGGGATAACTAGGGCCCTTAGAGTTGTGTGAATACTCGAATAAATGCGATAGTGAGTAAATTATAAAGTAATGCGTACGATGAGTATTCGAGAGAAATATACTACGTACGAGCATGGATATTTAGGTTGTGTGCATACCTACCAATTTATATTAAATACATATGTGGTGTGAATACCTAAAGTATACTTGATTGTATTGGGGTCGATGTGACAGTCAAACCAACGTATGGAATTTAAAATTGGGGTTGAGGTGACATTTCGAACCAATATATGAAATTAAAAATTGGGGTTGAGGTGACATTCCAAACCAATACATGAAATAAATTTTGGGGTTGAGGTGAAATTTCGAACCAATAGTCCTTAATGTGTGATTCAGGGACATAATAGAAAGTATGTACCTATAGTATATATTGCATGTAAAATATATACCGTACAAATAATCTACATACGTGTGATAGTAGACCGTTAGATGATATATTTATATCAAAGAAGAAAATTAAGTGGAGAAACTTAATTATGAAGATTAAATGATAGATAATGGATATCTAGAATATAAATTAAGCAGTGGAACTTAATTAAAAGATTTAAAGAGAACAATGTGTGAAATGTTACCTATGAAGATAATAACATATAAGCAAGAGAGTGTACATAAGCCTAACATGTGTAATTTATTGTGATAAATGCTTGCTAAATATTTTTAAAATGTTTTGGGTTCTAACCCTTGCTATAAATATTTTCAAAACCTTTTAGGTGCCCAGCCACAGGGATGCCAAGCTTGATGATCAGTTCTAGGGAGCGTAGCTGCAACACATATGGATGTTTTACAGGGATTGATTAGGAGCTTCAGTTGTTCATTCCTAGAGTAGGATCTACTATTCGGTATATCATTCGATCATGTTGCCCTCAGTTATTTCATTTGTTTTAGTCAGACTCTGTATTCAGGTTATTATTGGTTTGGACATTGATATTGGTCTTGACGTCGATGGTTTTATTTCGGCATTGGATTATGTTTATCTTGTGATTTATTAGTTGTTGTTGTTGCATGCATGGTTTAGATTATAAGTATTCTCATTGTTGTTTAATAAAAAGATAAAATTTAGCACCAACTTTTTGGAATACTAGGTGGTTGATAAAGTTTTAAAAAGTTCTCAACGGTGATGCTAAGAACGAACCAAATGTAATCCATTTATATATTATAATAAAATATCCTACCATTTATGGATATATTCCAAAGCTTGGGTAAACCACATATATTGCTCTTGCTCTGATTATTTGCTGCTTTTGTGTTCATCATGTTGCTTCATTTATGTTTGTTGAACTCATTTCGAGTTTGCACACATAGTTAATTTTAGGAACAAGCTTTGGGTATTTTATTCACACCAAGTGTTTGAGAAAATTTTTGAGTGAGTTTTATCATCTTGGTCTCCACAAATAGTCTTGATTTTGTAAAAGTGGTATTAGAATTTAGGTTGCATTATTTTCTTGGTATTCGGGTTCGAGGCTGAATAAGTTTTGTGAATTTTGGCATAGATTTTATTTTTGATCCAAATGATGGAAAATGTGGAAAGTACTCCCGAATCAACCGGTAAGAGAGGATGCATTGACATATGGGATTCGAGTTGTGTTTTGAGTGGATTAATACAGACGGACATAAAATATTTTAACAATAAGATCATTTCTAGATACGACAAAGAAGGATTTTAGGTGTTCTTATTTAATAAAGGTTGAAATTAGAATTATTAGGGATAGAAGAATGACTGGTAGGGAGGAAGAGGGGCCGTGTAATACGCTAGTCGTTGTTATCGGCTTCCAACCTCAATACAAAAAAAAACCTAAACTTTTAACTACACTTTTATGGAGTATAGTAGTAAGTCTGGGTATCGAATCCACAGGGAATGTTTTATAGAATTTAATTGATTTATTACTTCTAAAATAAAAATGAAAAAGATGATGATTGGGAAAATTTCTATTAAAAAATTACTTAAGAAAAACAAACTAAAAAGTGCAAAAGAAATTAGATCTGACAAATGGGAGAAAATAGGGTAGGGTACAATCCCTCAATCCTTAACAAATTATCCTTTAGAATACTAGAATTATAAATCAAAATTCTTGATTAAATCCAGTCCTTATCATCATTAAGCATTACATATATGAGGGTCAAGCCCGCATCATATGAAATCAAAGATCAATATAAGGAGGTGAACGACAAATTATACATACAAAGCATTCTTAAACATCCCAAGTACCTAGGGCAAGAGAGATTAAAAGATATGACAATGCATATATGATTTTCATTCACGATTCAACCAATATTTTCATTTATTTCCTAATTTTCCATACAAATAATTTGTATTATGATTGAGTTCATGTACCCCAACCCTTGAGAAATTAGCTACTCATGATTGGATAAAAAAAACAAATTCATACACAAAATTATGGATCTACAAAACATGGTAAATAATTTGCAAGTAATAAAATAAGAGAATGGAAAGAGTTTACTTGAATTCAGCAACAAGGAATTGAGATTCAGAATACAAACTAGGGTTCATACAACTCTTGAAGGAATAGAAAATTTGCTCTCAAAATCTAACCCTAAAATTCAATCTAGCACTTCTAACCTACTCCTAACCTAGCCTCTCTCTAGCAACTCTTCCTTCAAATGATGTAGGGAATGGGCTTTTATAGCACAAAATCTCGAAATCGACAGCCAATAGTGCTTGTGGAACAAGTTTCATGAGTTGCACACGCCAAAAATCTGCATAATTAATGCCAGAAATCTGTACAGCCGGACCGGTCCGGTTTCTGCCCGGATCCATCCTGTTATCGGATCGTTTATTTTTTTTTGACCGGATCGGTCCTGTCACCACCAGATCGGTTTGGTACCATCCGGATCCATCCTGTTTTTCTGGTTCATTTCTCTTCATTATCGCGCAACTTCAAAACCTCGTAACTTCTTCATCGTAACTCGGATCGAGGTGCCATTTTTTCCAGTGTTCTTGTAATTTAGAGGTCTCAACTTTATAGTTGGCCCCACCTCCGGACTAAGGCTGAAAAATTATGAAAATGCCCTTCAACTCTCCATTTCTAGGTTTCTTTCACTGTTTTGAGTTCTCCTTCGCACTAACTTGCATGAAATACCTGTAAAGCACATGAGAAATACACAAAACACGAAATACTTGCCAAAAAAGGTTAGTAGAATACATTTGAGACAAATCCAAGCTACTTACACTGCACGGGATCATAAAAATACTGAAATTAAGGGGATAAATATGAAGAATATGTGCCTAAACAGTAGGAATGACTGATACCAAGTCGATTTAAATTGATCAAAAAATGGCTTTGTGTATTGAGATGCTTACCACATACGGTGTCTTGAATCGTGTGATAAAGGATACCACGGATAAAGGCATTTGGAGTAAGCAAGAAGATATTTACTTTGTCAAGTAGTTATCAAATAAATTGTTCCTCAAGAAGAAAATCTTCAAGCTTAAGATGAATGAGGGTGGGGATACGAGGAAGCATATCAATGTTAATAATTCTGCGATATATATATTGAACCGATTTCAATTCATTAATAAGGATCTTGCATTTTCTTGCATCATTACCAAATTCATACGAGAATTTTTTATACCATTCTCATGTTTGGGAAGTCAATGCTCTAATGCAACGAGGTTGTACAAGATATTAAATTTTGTTTCAGGATAAGAAAGAAGAAATGTGGAGATGATGGGCATTCCTATAATTAAGGCATTATGTCATGCGATAGAAGTGGGAAAAATAGTGGGAGGAACTCTAACTGAAGATATAATTAAGATATTAGGTCTTGATGAAGGGGTGTTTGGAGTAAAGGGCCGTAATTATATAAGTTGGAGTCATATGATCTGAGAATGTCTTTTGCGGAATGACATGGTCAAGGGCATGATTAGATTCAAAAGAGAAATAATAGCCGGTGCAGATTATGATGCTAAATTTAGAAAAATTATCGCAATATCCAAGGTTAAATCTCTTTCCCAAGATCACTGGATATTAGATTATGGACCATCAAAACACATTTTCTCCATGAGGGAATATTTTGAGACATTTAGGGAAAATGTAAAAGGTTCCATGTCTTTGGCTAAAGGAGAGAAATTTGTCGTGGAGGGTGTTAGGACAGTGAAACTTAAGATGTTTGATGACGTGGAGTTTACTTGGCTTGTTTATAATATGTCGCCAAATTGAGAAGGAATTTTATATCTATTAGCCATTTGGATTTTAAGGGTTGTCAGTGGAGTCTTATAAGTCACACGTGGTTGTATGATCGTGGAGAACAGAGAAAATATGAAGGGGTTGTATAATCTAAATTATACTTCGAGGAAGATGGGGAAGCTATGTGAAGAATTGATAAAATGTTCAAGGCATGTCCAGTTTGTGAACAAAACAAATGCATTGGGTGATAGCTTTTCGAGAGTAGACGGTAGTGATATAAGAATACTTACTAGGGGTGGGGATGGATCGAAGTCCCACTACAAAGCCAGTGATGTTGACTCGGTTTAGTTCCACACATGCAATGGATGAGTGGAATTAAGGAGGTGTAGGATTATGATGAATTCAAGGTATGTCTAGTTAATTCAAGTAACACCGATGGGTGATTGTATACAAATATTAGCAAATGGGTTTATGAGCATTGGAAAATGGGAGCCTTTCATGATAAAACTTGGCACATCTATCGAGGGTGAGATTCTGAGGATGTAAGAGGTGAATAATTTTCCCTCTCAAATATATTTATTTATCAAGGTGGAATATGATGTTGATGTATTTTAATATTTCTTATAAAGTGGTTTTACGTTATATGTATTGTGTGGTAGTTTACTCACTTGATTACATGAGGACAGAGATTCGTCGTATGATTTTATTGGAAGAATTCAGATGCATGAGATGGAGAGTTATGGGTTAGAACTTGGTTCCTCAGTGAGTGGAGTTATTTGGATTCTTTGAATGAAGACTTACGGTATCTCACTTCATGGTTGAAGTTTGAGGCTGCTTAGGATCGAGTGGAGCGTATTAGCTTATTAGAAAATATTCGAGTGGATTCGATGGATTTATTCTTATTTTGGTTGGATAGTGAGAATCGCTTAACTAAATAGAAATATTTTAGTTGAGGGTGGGAAGAACTTCAAGCGATTTCAATGTCAATGTTATAGAGATTAGTTAGACGGTCAGGGATTGCCAAGGTGGAGTTTATTGATTTTCTACCTTTAACTTTCTATTGTGTGTTACTTTCAACTTTGGTTCATTTAAATTTTTTCCATTGTGGTGGAAAAGTATTAATAAAACATCGTTTGAAGGTTTTCAAGGGTGTGGGAGTGACACCCCGCCTAATTAAATACCGTGCGATCACACCTTTGTTAAATTAAAATCAAGGTGAACAGTTGGTTCATTCTTAGCATCACTGTCGTAAAAATACTTTTCCAATTTAAACACCCAAATTAATTAAGCTAAGTGTCAAAACCATTTTTAAACATTACTTTCCAAATTTTATTTTTGAAAACAAGGATTTAATTATTTACAACAATTTAATATATAACGAATCACACCACAATAATTCATGATCATATAATTCAAATAATTTAAACATTCGACAATTGAATCCCAACATTTAAAATTTAAAGTGAAACATCCAGACAATAATAAATCCCAAAGTATCAATACTACAATAACTGATTCATAATGTCCAAATAAAACAACTAAATAATGGAAAGGGCGACACATGCCCCACTAAATGAAGATACTAGGCGAGGAATCAAGTAAAAGAAGTCGTCTAAGCAAGTGGCCTGCAACTCCCACCTAAGCTACAACACGTTCCATCCAAAGGATCCTATGTAAGACGCCCCGGTGGCTGGGCACCTGTAATATATATATATATATATATATATATATATATATATATATATATACAAGAGAGAAAGAGACATAGAAACGGGTCAGAGCCTGATAGTGTATATGATTTAAAAATTCGTTTAGCAAGTATTTAAATTGATTACAGGCCAATGCAACAACATATTAGTGCGGCACTCTATTGAGAAATTCTCACCTCTCTTCTAATGTGCACGCCTATCGTCCTAACCTTCCCAACGGATTATCTATCTTGTACCTCACTAAACATCCCAATGATTTAACTTATCTTAGGTTAATCGTAAGATTTAAAACTGAACAATACAATTGTTTAAAAGGAAGATTCCAATTAATAACCAAAGTTCTCATTTTAACTTTATTTATCAATAAAGTTTTCCAGTGTCATAATATACCTTCTCACAACAAGTATTTTAAATTTTGAGTCATCAATCATGTCCTACTTACCAAATCACAGTAGGCAGTTCCAGATTCCAGAATTTCATATATATATATATATATATATATATATATATATATATATATATATATATATATATATATATATATATATATATATATATATATATATATATTTACTACTCGTATAATATGTATATTACAATAGCACCCCAAATAAACTATGGTGCGGGCATACTCTACTATCCAATCCCCGTATCACTCGTACTAAGGGAAATACAAATTAAGAATCACTCTCGAACTGTATTAACACATACACAAACAATATTGAGGAGAAACATAGATTCCAAGTCTCTAAGAGGATGGCACATACCCGCGTCTCTTAGGACCGTCTGAACTATCAATTCGATAGCTTGTACCAAGGATATCTATCTTCTAGGATACAAGTCAATATCCCCCATAAAGGTCCCATCGAGATAAGACTGTCCCAGCGCGGTAACCTCAGGGATAGCAAGTAGCGTGGGTATGATTTTCACACATAGATAGTATATGCATACACCATCATATAACTATACTAATATTACCATATCAATATTAGGTATATCTCAAATCCCATAGTTACGACATTTATCCTCGTATCTCATTATTAGTTATCACGTTTAACGATTCGTCTTTAACTTTAATTTGAGGTATTATTCCAACTTACTACGTAACACTCATGGACTCTATCCTCCCAAGTATAAAATTCAGTAGGTATTCATCTATTTTCCATCGTAATCATTTTACGTAATCTCCCCCTTTAATACAAGATTTCATCGTTCCATATGTAATTATCCCAAAAATACAATGCTCATCTTACATTAAAGGTCCCAAAATTTTTCATATGTTCTACTGGCCTTCCATATCTCCCAAAACATTTTATTTCGGGTGCCCAAGAACTATCTCACATTAAATTGAATTTAACTAATTTAAAAATGGGAAATATGAGTCTGCCAGAAGGGGTCGATCAATCGAGGTCTGGGGCTCGATCGATCGAACCTTCGATCGATCGAAGCTCTTGGCTCGATCGATCGATCAAGCAGGTGTGCGATTTCTGCAGTTTTGCAGTTACGGGTTTCATGATCTAACCTCAATCAATTCCAAATTTTTCATTCCCAAACGTCCAAGACTTTGTACCACTAACATTATATCATCATATTATGTATTTCCTACGTAAAGCATGTAAATTTTTATCACTAAACATGGATTAATAAGCCAAAATTCATATACACCTCAAGAACCCTAGAAATCTCCTTAACATGGTTCTAGTCAATCTTTTCTAGAATTTTCTTGTACTAAATCATCAAAATTTCATGGTTTAATCCTCTACATGTTATGGGGTTTCCAGAATAACATTTAAGCCATCACTACATGCAATTTCCTATCTCAAATTTGGATTTTTCTTCCACAAAACTCATCCTAATCATTCCTAGACTAACATGAATGATGCATCAACGAAATAAGCAAGATAAACACTTGCCTGGGATTTTCGACATTCTGGTTTGCGGATAATTTTGGTGTGGTTGCGTTCCACGTCGCGCGATCTACGCGTTGGTGGTGGCGGCGGCGGTGCAAACGGATGGATTATGAGCCTTGGATTGCCTTGGGAGCTCTCTCCTTTCCTCTCCTATGGCCGTCACTTGTCTTTGGTTGTTCTAACCCTAGAAGTCAACCTTAGACATCTGATATAACCCTTAAAATTTCGTGGGTTTAATTACCCAAAAATGTGAAATGTCCAAAATGCCCTCCCGGGGTATTAATTAGGACTAAAAATGCCCCGAGACCCAAGCTAAACCCTCGGGTACACTTTTCTGACTATCTCAACCCTTTCGGACGCATTTGGACACTAAAAATGATCATACGAACAACTTATAAAATATTCACTTTTATTTATCAATATTTAGTCCTGACGCGATACGGGCGCGTCCCGACTTAAATTACCAAAATTGTCATTTTATTCACTCGTGACATTTAATATAACTAACATTATATATTACTTTGCTCAATAGTAATATTCAACAACTTTCCCATAATTACTAACTCTCATCACGTTAATAATTATAACATAATTAATTTCCTGATTTATATTAAATATATAACTCACATTAAATTTAATAAATCACCCAAATTAATATAGCATAAAAATACGGGGTATTACATACTTCCCCCCTAATAACGGAATTTCGTCCCGAAATTCGAAAGAATAAGCTCCATCAGGTAGCACAATCCTGGATATTTTTGTCACTACGCAATCTAACTACATATTACGACGCTCATCACTATAGTCCTTTCCTCACAGCAACCTTGTTTTACATTCTCATTGGAGACACTTCACATTGTGCTCCCAACCGACAACATTCGCATAGATCACGCCTATACGTTATAAGTTTCCTTTATCTCACTATCATTAAGAGGCGGCACCTTACAACATGACAACTACTCGGATTTATTTTTATAGAAAACTCCCATTCTGAGAAAACCATACGAACCTCTGACCACTCTTGCTTGCCTAAAACAATCGTGTAATTTTACCATAGTTATCGAATATTTTCTCGACCGATCCAAAAATTTTGATTATCTACTCACCTCTAAACATACGGAAGGAGAATAGTCAAGGTTCTTCCATAACAAAACTTCAATAAGCACCTCGTACGCGACAAACAAGTACGAGTGCTTCTACAGAGCATTCCTGAAATCATCGTATCAAGATTCCAAAATCTCCTTCACCTGGCTCCACTAATATTTAATCACCGTGCGCCTATTCTCTGGCTAAGGGTGATACATCCTACTTGAAATGAAACCTTATCTTTGCTGGTTCCTGAAATCCCATATCAAAGGTGGGATTCACCAATCTCATCCTGATTCAGAAATTTATACTGCGCCAGACCATGTACTGGTGCAATCATTCCTTTCAAAGGAAGTCTGGGTCATACTAGTTAATATTGTAAACCATCCCAAAGGAATATCAATCACTTCCTTCTCGGCGGCTTAATTCACATTTCGGGATGAACCCTTGATATTGTTTTGAGGATGGAAACCCATCCAAGGACTATACCGACTTTATCGACCTCTTCTAATTTCAGCAATTATCGATAAACACAAAATTCCTTGGTGTATGCCGAAGGTTCCACCCGTGCTCTTATCTCCACGAAGCGTACTTTTGGACCTCTTATTCCATACTAACATCATCAACCTTTGTATGTGTGAGTCGTTCTCACATTTGACTACTAACAATTTCGCTCCGAGTGTTCTTCATAATAATTAAATTTCTACTCTATTCAAGGAATACCCTTTCTTAAATGGCTTCTCACAGTCTTCCCATCAAATTAGGTTGTGTTATTTTAATTACACATTTTCATATGGATTATCGCCCCTCATGTGAAGTTTAATCCACTCTATCACTTCCACTTCGTTCTGTTAGCCCCACCAACACATTTTCCACACGTCCATTACTATGCCCCTTCATCTCGGACGAGTTTTAACATCAGTTAATCAGGATGTCTACACACCCTATTAATCGGTTATACTAGCGTAAGCATCACATATGCTCCATACTAATAAACAAATTCTTTATTTTCCCTGGTGCTTGCAGCGTGATTACAACGCTTTAATCACCCTCAAAGTCAACATTTTCAATCTTCCTTATTATCATTCCGCCCCCTTAACTCGTGGTGACAAAGCAAAACTTTTAATGTTTTCTTACCACACAGTCCCGCTCAAGTGGCTTTAAAACAAAATTCAACTTCCAATTTACATACATAATTACTTGATCCCCTTTCGATTGGGGTTCCGAACTCATGGAATAGTGACCAAACGTCTCCCTATTTCCATCCTTACACTAAGTTTCATGCGTGGGATGTCTCGCAAAGCGAAATCCAAATAAGGAACCCTCCCAATACACTACTTCCTAGTATTTTCGATTATCGAGATCCGTTAAGTTCTCCTTCCATAGCATTTACCCCTTTACTCCGTCTTTTGGAAGAAAAGTTACATTTCCTCCCGTAATTACACTTAACAAAGAACATCTCACCAATTGTACTCTCGTTCAGAATTGGGTGTTGGAAATTTCGTTCCATGAATCTCGAATACATACAATTGGAATTTGAAACTCCTTCCCCTAATAATAGGGGTATCACTCTTAATTCCCTCCTATCTAAAGGATATATATAATAATGTACCCTTTTTATCACCAAGTCCCTAGCGCTACCCATAATACTGAGTTAAAAACTTTTCTTTCAACCGTAAACCCGATACATACTGAATCGTAACAACCAAGTCCCCTCGCGCCGGTATCGAACATCTCGAACTCAATATCCCCTCCGAAGTCTCTAGGATAGATAATATATAAGTGCGGGTCCAACCCTCTTGCAGGTGATGCCTCGCCAAAATAGAACACGTTGCACTAAAGTAACCACTCCAATAGCCTTGCAATAACTGCCTACTATTGTACTGACAATTTCTATAATGTTGTAACCAATACCATAATGTACTCGTATATCACCTCACTAAAACGAGTAACTTCAATAAAGCATATAACACTATTAATTTACTAATTTATCCTCTGCGGATAGTACTAAGAAAAATCCCACTACACTAGGAAAAATATTAATATGATAATACCGCTCGTAGTTATGCACCTTAAACCCGCCCCACATGCCAATATAGTAATGAACATAATACAATGACTCGCTCCTGTCACAGAAAACATGCTTCACCCTCTGAGGATAAAACCTACAATTCTTCCATGCCAATTGTCTTGACTGTACAAATTGTCTCTGGATGTAACATGCCTATCCAAACCAAAATAAAACTACTATAATCATTGTCCCTTATTAGACACCACACTCTGTCTACATACTTGCTTCGGAAAATATTTTAGCACGTGTGATTTCACTCTCCGCAAGATATTTCGATATTTAATCCACTTACCATTTGAAATACATTCGAAAGCTCACGAACTACTGGAATCGAATTCAAGAGAATTATAATTTCTTTAGAGGTATCCTACTTTATATAATTAAAAGATAGGTGAAAGGTCCCCCTTCTGGGCGAGGTATTGCCACTCAAGCATTTCTTGCCCCGAAATGGTAAAGACATTACTCTCACCAAAGCAATCTATCATGGATCTATAAGCTGCGAGCCAATTCATACTAACAATATTGCGTGCTCATGCATATTTAATACTAACATGTCTGCTGGTAATACTAAGCTACCAAACTCTACTCCCACACCCCGGCATATAAAGAAAAATAAGTGTACCCTTTCCCAGTGGCAAGTCTACACACGTTACAATGCTCTCTGCTGTGGCTAATAACCCTAAGGCCTTCGTAAAATTCATAGCTATAAAACAATGCGTCGCCCCAGTATCAAATAAAACTCGACCTATAGTACCATGGATAGGAAACATACCCTTAATCACGGTTGATGCCTGTGGAGCTGCTGCCTGGTGGACGTTATAAAGATGTCCATACTGTAACTGCCCCTGCTACACTGGAGCTGCTGGAACGGCTAATAGGGCTGGTACCTGGGCTGGAGCTGGGAGGGCAGGTGGAAAAAGTGGCCTCTGTGGCTCATTACGGGCACCCTGCTGTTGTGGGGCCCTATCACCCTCTGGGAAATCCTGGCACTTATGGCCATGCTTGCCACACACAAAACATTGGCCTCTGAAGTTACTCCCCCTATGACCCTGCTGCTGTCGGTGTCGGCCTTGCTGGCCTTGCCGACTTGGGACTTTATTTCTCTCTGGCCAATTCTGACAACTATGGTCTTTCCTGCCACACCGAAAACGCTTCTCTCGAAACTGCTTCACTTCACCACGTTGTTGACTAGTTTGACTTTTTCCCTTATCTTGTTGGCCTTGGGGGGAAATTTGGGGAGAAACTATGTTAGGGCAAGGACAATCCCTCCACTTGTGACCCGGCTTTACACATATATAGCAGAGTCCCGAAAGTTCTCGCTGGTTGATTTGGAGTTCCTTTTTAGACTGATCTGGACAAGTTTGACGTTCATGACCGTCCATTTCACATCTGAAACACTCCTTCGTGACTTCACTCGGACCTTGGCTTTGTTGACCCTGACGCTTTTGGGTTTCCCCGCACAATTTGTTACCTTCGTGGCTTTTACGGGCCTGAGGAGCTTGTCATTGCGATTTTTGTGTCTTCACACACTTGTTATTTCCAGTCATGACATACTGATTGTACTCTCTAGATCTTTTTCCTCCCATGAGCTGTGTGCTACGTTCTTGATACTGCAAGACCGCAGTGGTAACTACTTGTGCCACGATACCTGCTAACTCGACGGTTGATATTCTCTCTGGAGATACCTGAGGTGTGAGTCGATCTTGCTCGTTGACTCCCCTAACCGTTTTAGCTAGTTCTTCTTGACGATCCATCTGAAAATTTAAATAAATTTGGAAGAGTTCATCATTCATATAAATAAATCGCAGAAGCACGAATTCCCAACGTATAGAGATGAACACAACATTCCTAGTATTAGGGCTCTATATCAAAGATGTTAAGCTGAAAGAGAAATAAGCCGTACAGATCCTATGGACACTAGAACCTGATGCTCTGATACAACCTGTGACACCCCGCCTAATTAAATACCGGGAGATCACTCCTTTATTAAATTAAAATCAAGGTGAACAGTTGGTTCACTCTTAGCATCACTGTCGTAAAAATACTTTTCCAATTTAAACACCCTAATTAATTAAGTTAAGTGTCAAAACCATTTTTAAACATTACTTTCCAAATTCAATTTTTGAAAACAAGGATTTAATTATTTACAACAATTTAATATATAACGAATCACACCACAATAATCCATGATCATATAATCCAAATAATTTAAACATTCGACAATTGAATCCCAACATTTAAAATTTAAAGTGAAACATCCAGACAATAATAAATCCCAAAGTATCAATACTACAATAACTGATTCATAATGTCCAAATAAAACAACTAAATAATGGAAAGGGCGACACATGCCCCACTAAATGAAGATACTAGGCGAGGAATCAAGTAAAAGAAGTCGTCTAAGCAAGTGGCCTGCAACTCCCACCTAAGCTGCAACACGTTCCATCCAAAGGATCCTATGTAAGACGCCCCTGTGGCTGGGCACCTGTAATATATATATATATATACAAGAGAGAAAGAGACGTAGAAACGGGTCAGAGCCCGATAGTGTATATGATTTAAAAATTCATTTAGCAAGTATTTAAATTGATTACAGGCCAATGCAACAACATATTAGTGCGGCACTCTCTTGAGAAATTCTCACCTCTCTTCTAATGTCCACGCCTATCGTACTAACCTTCCCAACGGATTATCTATCTTGTACCTCACTAATTTTCCCAATGATTTAACTTATCTTAGGTTACTCGTAAGATTTAAAACTGAACAACACAATTGTTTAAAAGGAAGATTCCAATTAGTAACCAAAGTTCTCATTTTAACTTTATTTATTAATAAAGATTTCCAGTGTCATGTTATACTTTCTCAAAACGAGTATTTACATTTTGAGTCATCAACCATGTCCTACTTACCATATCATAGTAGGCAGTTCCAAATTCCAGAATTTCATATATATATATATATATATTAAATACTCATATAATATATATATTATAACAGCACCCCAAATAAAAACTATGGTGCGGGCATACTCTACTATCCAATCCCCGTATCACTCGTACTAAGGGAAATACAAATTTGGAATCACTCTCGAACTGTATTAACACATACACAAACAATATTGAGGCGAAGCATAGATTCCAAGTCTCTAAGAGGATGGCATATACCCGCGTCTCTTAGGACCGTCTGAACTATCAATTCGATAGCCTGTACCAAGGATATCTATCTTCTAGGGTACAAGTCAATATCCCCCATAAAGGTCCCATCGAGATAAGACTGTCCCAGCGCGGTAACCTCAGGGATAGCAAGTAGCGTGGGTATGATTTTCACACATAGATAGTATATGCATACACCATCATATAACTATACTAATATTACCATATCAATATTAGGTATCTCTCAAATCCCATAGTTACGACATTTATCCTCATACCTCATTATTAGTTATCACGTTTAACGATTCGTCTTTAACTTTAATTCGAGGTATTATTCCAACTTACTACGTAACACTCATGGACTCTATCCTCCCAAGTATAAAATTCAGTAGGTATTCATCTATTTTCCATCGTAATCATTTTACGTAATCTCTCCCTTTAATACAAGATTTCATCGTTCCATATGTAATTATCCCAAAAATACAATTTTCGTCTTACATTAAAGGTCCCAAAATTTTTCATATGTTCTACTGGTCTTCCATATCTCCCAAAACATTTTATTTAGGGTGCCCAAGAACTATCTCACATTAAATTGAATTTAACTAATTTAAAAAGGGGAAATATGAGTCTGCCAGAAGGGGTCGATCGATCGAGGTCTGGGGCTCGATCGATCGAACCTTCGATCGATTGAAGCTCTTGGCTCGATCGATCGATCAAGCAGGTGTGCGATTTCTGCAGTTTTGAAGTTACGGGTTTCATGATCTAACCTCAATCAATTCCATATTTTTCATTCCCAAACGTCCAAGACTTTGTACCACTAACATTATATCATCATATTATGTATTTCCTACGTAAAGCATGTAAATTTATTTCACTAAACATGGATTAATAAGACAAAATTCATATAAAACTCAAGAACCCTAGAAATCTCCTTAACATCATTCTAGTCAATCTTTTCCAGAATTTTCTTCTCCTAAATCATCAAAATTTCGTGGTTTAATCCTCTACATGTTATGGGGCTTCCAGAATAACATTTAAGCCATCACTACATGCAATTTCCTATCTCAAATTTGGGTTTTTCTTCCACAAAACTCATCCTAATCATTCCTAGACTAACATGAATGATGCATCAATGAAATAAGCAATATAAACACTTTCTTGGGATTTTCAACATTCTGGTTTGCGGATGATTTTGGTGTGGTTGCCTTCCCCATCGCGCGATCTACGCGTTGGTGGTGGTGGCAGTGCAAACGGATGGATTTTGAGCCTTGGATTGCCTTGGGATCTCTCTCCTTTCCTCTCATATGGACGTCACTTGTCTTTGGTTGTTCTAACCCTAGAAGTCAACCTTAGACATCTGATATAACCCAGTAAAATTCGTGGGTTTAATTACCCAAAAATGTGAAATGTCCAAAATGCCCTCCCGGGGTACTAATTAGGGCTAAAAACGCCCCGAGACCCAAGCTAAACCCCTGGGTACACTTTTCTGACTATCTCGACCCTTCCGGACGCGTTGGCGCACTCAAAATGACCATATGAACAACTTTTAAAATATTCACTTTTATTTATCAATATTTAGTCCTGACACGATACGGGCGCGTCCCGACTTAAATTGCCCAAATTATCATTTTATTCACTCGTGACATTTAATATAACCAACATTATATATTAATTTGCTCAATAGTAATATTCAACAAGTTTTCCATAATTACTAACTCTCATCACGTTAATAATTATAACATAATTAATTTTCGGATTTATGTTAAATATATAACTCACATTAAATTTAATAAATCCCCCAAATTAATATAGCATAAAAATACGGGGTATTACAATGGGCATATTTTAGAGCTAATCAAAGGAAAAGAACTATAAATAACTACAAAGAGAAGGGTGAAAACTTGAAGTTTGCTAGTGATTAACTTTTGAGAGTAATATGTGTGTGTAACCATTGATTACTATGAATTTATTTATAGAAGAATATATCCTACCATTTGTGGTTGTAGCCCAATGCTTGGGTGAACCACTTATATTGTTATTCCTTTCATTGTTTGTTGCTTATTTATTGATTATGTTAACTCATTCATGTTTTTTGGATTCATTTCGAGGTTTAACACGTAGTTCATTTCAGGAACAAGGTCTTGGTGTTTTTTCCACATCAAGTCTTTAATAAAAAACTCGAGTGAGTCATCTTGATCGCTAGAAATTGTCTTACTTTTTCGCAACATTAATAACCATATGAGGGGATAAAGTAGATTACACGAGCTTTTACTTTTTAATTTCTAACTTTTAAAAAATAAAGATAAATACAGAAAAAATAATTATATATGTGATAGCCTCACTTTTGGAATAAAATATGTATTTTTAGATCTCAATGGATATCTTGCGATAGTTTAATAATTTATCGTCAAGATTTAAAAAGATAATTATAAGCCACAATACACATAAACCAATATGCATGTATCTTGACACTATCATGATCTAATATAAGGACATATTAGTCTTTGGCCAATATTTTTTATGTTGTAGTCCACTTGTATAGTTTTTGGACACTAACATCGGTCACCTCTTAACACACACACACACACACACACACACACAAGGTATACACAAATTTAACACGTGTATATTACAAAAATTCATTTATGCATTTTAAAAATTCCCCATAAAAATTACAACTCTTTTCAATAAAAATCGATAAGTTCATGTACATTTTACCAAACTTATTGTATACCATTAGAGAAGCATTTTCTTGTTTTGTTTTGAGTTATCTGACTCATTAAAAAATTAAAATGAAAATTTTCCCCATATAATCTCATAACTTGTTGATACTAATATCTTAAATGAAAATTAGCCTATTTCTCTCTTTGGTTTCCAGTTATATATTAAATCCTAGGCTAGCTGATCAAAATTTCAATCCATTATAAATATCATAAAATACATCCATTATCAAAATTTCAATTTTTTATTATATAATCCTTAATTAAAATCATCTACCAAAGGGTCATTTTTAATGAAATTGTCCCCAATGAATAATGATGTTTATAATTTTTGAATCCTTTTTATGTTTCTTAATGTACATTGATGCATAGTGAAGGTCTAGATCAATAATAAATGACATGAGATCCTGTCTAATTAGATTCATAGCTTTTATTGATATACCCCTCATCTTAGTATCAAGATTATCAACTTGAAAACGAACTCAGTACAAAAATTCCTTTAGAGGTAAGTTAATATATCCCATTCTATCATGTCGTCTTTACATCATAACTTGCAATAAAATGAAGAGTGAATATCAATGTATTGTTTTCCTATTTTTAGTTTTATGTGTCTCTTTCTTCAAATTGCGCAAATTCACGTGAAATACCCTAGGAAAAATTCTACTCAAATATTGGTTGCAATTCTTGTAACTGGTTTCATTATGAGAAAGGTATTTCAATATATTTGTCTTGAAATTGGAGGTTTGGAAAAATATCTCTCGATACTAGCATTTACATGTCTTCCCTTGCCACCTTTTTACATTTGCTTTATGACTGCCTGCAATAGAGCACAATCTAAGTTAAACTTGAATCTATTCACAAAAATTTTTAGACAAAAATGCTATACAAAATATATTCATGTAAACGGTTATTAGTGACACAAGTATGTCATTAAAACTAAAAATATAATTCATTTTTTTATTAAAAATAACTCAAATAACTTTCTTACAAAGTCTCTACTTAGTTTAGGAAAATATTTTCCACCCAAGCATTTTGTATTTTATTTTTATGTGTGTTTAACATAAGAAAATTTATAGGGAAAAGAAAAATGAGTATAGATGTAATACATGGTGTGTGCTTGTTGAGTTGACGCTAATGTTAGTAATTGGGTTTCCTACACTTGTGATTTCATTTCGAGGGAAAACAACACTTCAATCTAAATGTTTTGTTATAGACAATAATGCTATTAATCAAGCAACAACTGAGAGCGAGAATGATAATGAAGAAAGCGTGCATATTAAAAGACTAAATGATGGGTAAAATGAAGCAAAATTTATATTTTACACCTTCAATATAAAGAGATAATAAAGAACACTATTATTATTCTAGAGATATATTTTTGTGACCAATTATTATCTTTGAAATCTATAAGTATAGCAAAGCATTGGAGTCACCCTTGTGATAATAAGTTCATACGAGTATCATCATACCAAACTTACTATCCTTATTATGTTGTTGAATTTTTTGTCACCGAATCGGAGATATCCTGATTAGTACATGTGCTTTAAATTCAAGTCAAAATTATTGAAAATAATTAAACGGTAATGAAATTGGAATGAATAGAATTTTAATTGACCTATTATCCTAGTTGAGGCCTGAAATTAACCATATTGAAATAGGTTATTCACTAGTTTTAGTATGTCACACCCAACCTTTACAGACATGATAATGATAAGTATAGTAATGGAACAATAGTACATCACATATAATAAATGTTTATTAAAACTAAATTGTATTTAAATATAATGACTAAGATTTTCCATATGTATGTAACTGAAGGTATACATCTTATGACGCACATAAGCTCTCAGGGTTGAGGGGTATGTTGTCTTCCTTATTTTTAAAAGAAGGAAAAAAATTCAAAAGAAATTGAGAAAAAAATATGATTTTTTTTCAAGGGACTATAATAAATTGAGATTTGAAAGAACACTTTATAAAAATAACTCTAATTATATCTAGAATTAGAATAAGAAAAAAATGAAAAGAATTTAAAAAGAATAAGAAAAAAATTGCCAAGTGAATAATTCTAATTCTATAACAATTTATCAAAATGACTCTTGAATATTAGCATAATCAAGGGACTATAAGAAATTGAGATTTGAAATTATAATATCCTGAATAAAGTAGTATAAACGAATAGTATGATTATAACACTAACATGTAAAATATCAAGTTTAGAACGGTTAAGGATGAGGACGGTTTCTAAAATAAGATAACCCTTAATTATTTGTTAAAGAGGCACAGGGTCAACAGTCATGCAAATAACAAAGCAATCTAAAACCTTTGGGGGTAATCAATCCAAAACTTTTGGAGATAAAGTAATAGTGTTGCATCCAAACTCCAAAGATTGACATCCATATGGTAAACAAAAATATGCACTCAACACCCTGAGTCCCATAGGACAAATAATATTGTCATGGGTATGACGACAGTTTATTCCTTGGTTATAATGTATGCTATATAAAAAAAAAGTTTAAAGAAATCAAGTTAAATTGAAATCGTTGCGTTCAAAATTAAAATATTGTTTTTGAGAATGTGATTTTCTTATAATTAATGCTCCGATACCAATTTGAAACGGGATGTCTTTCCAATATGTTAACTCTTGCTAAAAGGGATGGTTTAATAATAAACAAATTTTAAATAAAAAATTTCTTTTTTCAAAATTCACAATTAAAGATATTAAATTTTAATTTCTTCAAATTAAAACTAAACAAAGACAAATATGCGAATTTTTACTAAAAAATTAATTTAATTCAACCCAAGTGATATAAATTATGTTAAACAGACTAAATAATGCATTTTACCAAATTTAATTATGCCAAGTTAAATTAAATTAAATTAAACTTACCCAAATTATAAACTAGCACCAAATTATATCAAATTGTGTTTAAACTAATTTTATCTCCATTAAACCTAATAATGCATTCTAAGTTACTTTTGCAAGATAAAATAAACACAATCACACTACATGATTGTAAGGACATTTTGTCCATCATATATTATGGGTTATGTCATACGCCGTTACACCGTTGAAGATATTCAAGATTCATATCGTCATCAACGGATCCGAATATCAAAGAAGAGGAGGAACCAAAAGTCTGGCAGGCCGGACCGCTCTACCCAGAGAAAAAGAACCGATCCGCCTGCGGACCGGTCCGCCCCTATATGGGACCGATCCACTTGCTGAAAAGCCAGTACACCCCGGACCGATAGCGAATCGATAAATCCAAAAATAAAAAGAACCGGTCCGCCTACCCGGAACGATCCGCCTCAGATCCGGACCGATCTGCCCTAGATAAACTCGAACAGATCGTGTTCAGATTTTTAAGGCCCACGACTTCTTATTTAATCCCACTACGGGGAGTTGGTTTAGCAAGACTTCTAAATGATTTTTAGAGTACAAAAAACTCTAAGTCTTCACCTATTGAGTCCCAAGACTCTAGTTTTTTTTTATTCACACAACCTCTCATACATTTGTGAATCTGTTTGTAACCCTAGAACACAATCCTTTGCTGTTTAACCCTTGTGAAGAAGACCTGTCTTCTTCTTCATTGCTTCCCTACTAGAAAGGGATATCTCCAACTACCGACTACAGAATTCGACACCTGAGGGTAATTCTTAGTCACTTCTATTTTCATTGTAATCCGAAATTGTATGTTACAATATTATAATGGAAATAAATGGTTTTGTCCCTTTGGGGGGATTTTTCCTCACTTGTGCGTGCTTGAATAACTATTGCATGATTTCATCTTGTTTCAATCACACCTAGTTGCATGCTTAGGGTTTGTTTGAGTTAAACTGAATTTAATTATATTATTTCTTATTTGAACACAAGTGCATACTCTTTCAAATTGGTATCAGAGCCGGTTACACCATTTTATTACGTATTCCTAATTTTCCGCAAAAATTTTCTAAGATATCAATTTTCTGAAAAATTGATTTTTGAAAAAGTGCGTGTTCAATGGAGAAATCATATAATAAAATGCCAGTTTTTGACGGAATTAACTATGCATATTGGAAAACCCGCATGACGTCTGCTTTAAAGGCCATAGATGAACGTGTTTGGATTTTAGTTGAAAGAGGGTGGACACCTCCCTCCGTCACTGTTGAAAATTTGACCAGTTTAAAACCTGTCTCTTCTTGGACTGAAGAAGAATTTAAATGGTCATCTTTTAACTCTAAGGTTTTAAGTGTTATTTTCGAATCCATCACCCCTGATGAGTTCCGACGTATCATAACGTGCACCACGTCAAAAGAGGCATGGGATGTTTTACAACTCACCCATGAAGGAACTAATGCTGTGAAAGAGTCTAAGTTGCAAAATTTGACAACTCAATTTGAAACCATCACCATGCATGAGACTGAATGTTTTGATGATTTTTATGCTAGACTTTCTGAAATTGTTAGTACTAGCTTTAATCTTGGTGAACATATTCCTAATGCTAGAGTTGTTAAAAAGATTCTTCGTTCTTTGCCTAAGCGTTTTATCCCTAAAGTTGCCTCAGCTAGAGAATGTGTTGTACGTCAAAGGTTTAAAAGTAAACCTTCTCAGCATTAGCTAGCTGTGCGACACTGACTTTACAGTAAAGTTTGACCGGGACGCATGTAATGTTTACAATCAAGCCGGTAAACTCTTAATGCAAGGGGTGAGGACCGAGGATAATTGCTATGGTACTGTGCCTACTTCCTCACTTATCTGTAACAGTGCCACGATCACTCGTATGGATATGTCGCACCAACGTCTAGGTCACGTAAATATTAGAGATCTCACTCGCTTAGCTAAAACGGACCTAGTACGTGTCTTACCATCGCTTGGAAAGACAACTTCCATGGTTTGTGGACCCTGTCAATTGGCAAAGAAAATCCGTAGTCCTCATAGGAAGTTGCATTCCATTACCACCTCCCGTGTTCTTGAGTTGATTCACATGGATCTTATGAGTCCTACTCGTACTAAGAGTCTGGGTGGTAAGAGATACATTCTCGTGATGGTGGACGATTTCTCCAGGTACTCCATTGTAGGTTTTCTGAGAGAGAAATTCGATGATGTTGAGTTTTTAACGACCAAGTTCCGTGTCCTGCAAATCAACACGGAGTCACTATTAACAAGATACGTAGTGACAACGGCACTGAATTTAAGGAAGCAAAGGTAGATTTTTATTGTGATAGCCTTGGTATCAAACATGAGTTTTCTGCTGTGAAGACTCCTCAGCAAAATGGGATTGTTGAGCGAAAGAATAGAACGATCCAGGAAATGGCTAGATCTATGCTTCTTGGTCGTAATGTTTCTAGGAGATTTTGGGCTCAGGCAGTGTCTACTGCATGCCACACGGTGAATAGGGTTTACTTGCGTCCACACACACTTAAAACCCCTTATGAATTGTGGACAAGCAAGAAACCCAACCTGGCACATTTCCATATTTTTGGGAGTAAATGCTACATCCTATGGGATAGAGAGCAATTAGGAAAGTTTGACCCCCGGAGCGACGAGGAAATATTGCTAGGATATTCATCGAATAGCAGAGCGTACTGGGTCTTTAACCTGAAGAGCTCTAAGGTTATGGAATCAATAAACGTCACCGTGCAGGATGACGAACCTCCGACGATTATTGATCCTAACCTTCAGTGTGAGGATGAGGACTCATCTGACAGTGATCGATTTGTCCCCCACCCACACTCTGTAGTCCCCACTCCTGTGTTAGGGGACACACCCGCTTGGGTTCGCAAGAGTCATGACCCGTATGCCATTGTTGGCGATCCCACTCTAGGGGTCAAGACTCGTGCTCAGCTAGAGAACGTTGTTAGTCATCTTTTCTACACGTCCAAAGTCGAGCCCAAGAATCACAAAGAAGCACTCAAGGATAAACACTGGATATCTGCCATGCCGGATGAGTTGCTTCAATTTAAAAAGAATAATGTCTGGGAACTTGTCCCCCGACCTAGTGATACTAATGTGATAGGTACCAGGTGGATTTTCAAGAATAAAATGGATGAAAATGGTACCATAACCAGAAATAAAGCTAGGTTGGTCGCTCAAGGCTACACACAGATAGAGGGTGTAGACTTTGGGGAGATATTTGCTCTTGTTGCTAGGCTTGAGTCCGTCCGCTTACTACTCGCCATCACATGTCATCTGCACTTCAAGTTATAGCATATGGATGTCAAGAGTGCCTTTCTGAATGGCATTCTCCAGGAGGAGGTTTACGTGGAACAACCAAAAGGGTTTGAAGACCCTCAGCACCCGGAGCACGTCTAATATTTGAGGAAAGCCTTGTATGGTTTGAAGCACACGAGAGGCTTACTTCCTATCTCTTAGCCAGTGGCTTCAAGAGAGGGGGAGTTGATATGACGTTGTTCATCAGGAGATATGACGGTGTAATTTTGGTTGCCCAGGTCTATGTGGACCACATAGTCTTTCGATCCACGTGCTCTCAATATGCTCATCACTTTGAGAAGGAAATGAAAAGTGAGTTTGAGATGAGCATGGTTGGTGAGATTACTTTCTTCCTTGGTCTCCAGGTTCCTCAGCTAGAGGATGGGATGTTCATCTCCCAATCCAAGTATGATAGAGACCTAGTGAAGAAATTTGGTTTAGACTCCGCTAAGCATGCATGTACACCTATGAGTACCACTACCAAGCTTAGTAAGGACACTTCAGGCAAGGACGTAGAGCAAACCTTATATCGGAGTATGATAGGTAGTCTTCTCTACTTGACTGCCAGTCATCCCGATAGAGCCATTAGTGTTGGAGTTTATGCGTGATATCAGGCATCCCCGAAAGAGTCACATTTACTTGCTCTAAAATGTATTATTAAATACGAGAGTGGGACTCTCTCATATGGTATTGGGTATTATTTTGATACTGATGACCGTTTGTCCGCCTATTCAGATGACGATTGGGCCGGGGATGTAGATGGTTGTAGGAGCACTTCTGGTGGATGTTTCTATTTTGGTTCTGCTCTTGTCTCCTGGCTGAGCAAGAAGCAAAATTCCATCTCTTTGTCCACTACGGAGGCTGAGTATATAGCCGCCGGGAGTTGTTGCACGCAACTCTTGTGGATGAAGCAAATGCTGGAGGATTATGGGATTTCACAGGACACCATGACCATTTCCTGTGATAACACGAGCACGATACACATATCCCGCAATCCAGTCCAGCATTCGCGCACAAAGCACATCAGGATACGTGAGCACTTTATACGTCGGTTAGTTGAGGAGATAGTCGTATCCCTGAGTTTTGTTCCCACCGACCATCAGTTAGCCGATATTTTCACAAAACCTTTAGATGCCCTTAGATTTGAGAGTCTTAGGAAGTCTTTGGGGATTTGCACAGTTGACTGAGGGGTTGGTCTATGTCTAGAATAGGATGTTTTTTTTTATGTTCATATCATATGCTTCCTATTGCTAGTCTGTTTTATATGTACCATTGCTTTGTTGTATAGCTATTTATTTATTCTTTTGAAAAATCTAAAAAGATTTTTGTTTTTGTATATAAATTTCAGAAAAGCACAAAAAGATTTTTGTATTTTTTATGCACCTTTTATGGATGAACATTTAAGATAGCCAAGTCACACCTTCATTCCATTTATCCCTGTGACTGTTTGATGGAGATTTGAGACGCTACATCATTTCATCCATGTGCTTTACATTGCATGGAGTCTTTGAGATGTAATTAGTGATATTTTCCTACATGTTTGACTCCTATCTCCTTTCTTGCACACATGCACGGCTTTATTTGATTATTGCACTTGTCTATCACATGTTGGCTTAAGTGTTTCCATCTCAATTCTGTCTATACAACTAACAATATGTGATAAAACTTGACAAGATTGGATTGCATGTAAAAACTATTTTTGTGAGACTGAGTGATTATTTAAGAATGGGGAGGGGTTGCCAAAGGTAATTCTCTTCTTTGCGCAAAAGCCACCATTCAAAAGGACCTACAAAATGGAGGAATTTTATTATCTGAGGTCCAAAGAGGTTAAAAGAACCCGAAAAAATTTAAAGGCAATAAAAAGAAATTCATGCCAAATATGGGCCATTTAGGTTTCACCATCAATTCTCCAAAGTTTGAGAATTTAGAATACCTCTATTCAAAATATATATTTGAGGGAGTTTGGTTGGAGAATCTTTAAATGGGTTTGTATTTCCTTGAAAGTCCTGAAAAAGCATGAAAACATTTTGGATGTTATTGGTGTGGAAATCACTTTGAGCTTTGATTTGTTGATTTGAATTAAGTCAATGTCTTATATTTTCATTCTTTTACAACAAAGGAAGCATTTGAGTTCATTCGCTAGGAATATCCAATATTCATCGTGCACATATGTTATGTTTGTATGCATTGATCTTCCTATCGAATATTGATCACACCCATTCATTAACGCTATCATCGACTTGGTTGCTTTGTGTTCATTCATGGTGTGATTTTGTTTGAAAAATTTTTGAAAAATTCAAAAATAGTTGTGTATTTACTTGTGACACCCAGTCATTGCTTGTTTGCATTATTTCTCTCTTTTGTCTATTTGGGGACATCATAAAATGGGGGAGAAAGAATTATCATATTATGGGAGAGTTTTGAGTTTTAGAGATTTGATAACGTATGCTTTCATCATAAATTGGTATCTTTATTTATCTCATTTCAAACTCGATATGTCACTTGGTATTTTCTTTGTCTCATGTGTGTAGGTACTTCATTAATGATCTCTTTTTGCACACCCCGATGAGAAAAGCGTTGAAGATTCCTGAAGAAGAACAAACGATGAAGTCTTATTCAATTGTACCTTTTCAGTTTTTCGGTTCATGGAAGGGTAGATTTGTATAGGCATTTATTGTAAGTTTGATAATTCAGATTGTTGTTGTTTATGTATGTACCGGCATAGATATAGGGTGAGATTTGTAAGGACATTTTGTCCATCATATATTATGGGTTATGTCATACGCCGTTACACCGTTAAAGATATTCAAGATTCATATCGTCATCAACGGATCCGAATATCAAAGAAGAGGAGGAACCAAAAGTCTGGCAGGCCAGATCGGTCCGCCCAGAGAAAGAACCGATCCGCCTGCGGACTGGTCCGCCCTTGTATCGGACTGATACGCTTGCTGAAAAGCCAGTACACCCCAGACCGATAGCGAACCAATAAAGCCAAAAATAAAAAGAACCGGTCCGCCTCAGATCCGGACCGGTCCGCCCTGGATAAACTTGAACAGATCGTGTTCAGATTTTTAAGGCCCAGGACTTCTTATTTAATCCCACTACGGGGAGTTGGTTTAGCAAGACTTCTACACGATTTTCAGAGTACAAAAAACTCTAAATCTTCACCTGTTGAGTCCCAAGACTCTAGTTTTTTTTATTCACACAACGTCTCATTCATTTGTGAATCTGTTTGTAACCCTAGAACACAATCCTTTGCTGTTCAACCCTTGTGAAGAAGACCGATCTTCTTCTTCATTACTGCCCTACTAGAAAGGGATATTTCCAGCCGCCGACTACAGAATCCGACACCTGAGGGTAATTCTTAGTCACTTGTATTTTTATTATAATCCGAAATTGTACGTTACAATATTATAATGGAAATAAATTATTTTGCCCCTTTGGGAGATTTTTCCTCACTTGTGTGTGGTTGAATAACTATTGCATGATCTCATCTTGTTTCAATCACACCTAGTTGCATGTTTATGGTTTGTTTGAGTTAAACTGAATTTAATTATATTATTTCTTATTTGAACACAAGCGCATACTCTTTCAATGATGATGTACGACGAAAATCCAAATGGAAAAAACCTCGGACGACCCATCCTACAAGTCCTCTAAGTATGAAAATTTTACAAACACAAGACAAAACACTTACTTCCTCAACTTGAATCCCTTCAAACCTTGACGCATCTTCTTGTATCAACCTCCGTCTAGTCGACAACGACGGAGTCCATTGTAGTCTCAGAATCCATCGATGGGGTCTGGTCACTGACGACCCACACACGAAGCCTTTCTTTGTATGAGAACATCACAACAAAACAAAACAAACACTCTCCTTTTCGGTAGAGAAGGGACCCAAACTCTTTTTTATAGGTAAAGAAGTAAAACCGGTGCCTAACAATATATATATATATATATATATATATATATATATATATATAAAGGAAATTGGATTTAAACTAAAATGGGAGTAAACTTATGTTTTGGAACATATTTGATCTTTAAAGGTTCACACATGAATTGGAACTCTTGGATGAATAATTTTTTCTCTCAAGGTCCTAGAAACTCTCCAAAAAGTTACTTGGAAAAATACATTCCTGCACTATTTAGATTTGAAAAAAGTGTAGTGGGAAATTTTAAAACAAAACTGTCAAAAACTGATGTCGGTCGTTCGAATGACTTTCCAATGTCGTTCGAACGACACGGTTTGAATGAGATTTCAGAGCTTAAAACTTCCAATTAATGCTCCGACACCATGTTGAGAATGTGATTTTCTTATAATTAACGCTCTGATACCACTTGTTGGGATTGTATGCTCTAAATTTTAAATTCAACTTATAAGGATGGTTCACCAATAACAAAATTTCATCTCGTTTGAAGGGTCGTTCGAACGACATGTCAATCTCATTTGAACGAGATGTCAAGGTCCTTCAAACAACTTATTAAACGACATTTCAGCCCACATATCTAGAAAATTTTTATACGAACGCATGGCCGCAGTTTTGTATTTTTTTTTATTTTTTAAAATTAGTTATGATTTTTCTATGGAAAGGTGTCTGAGAACAAAATCTTGAAATAGTATGAATTCAAAAAAACATCAACAAAAATACTAAGACCCCAAAATAAATTCCAATGTCCTAAATATATATTAATGCATTCATACCTGGACACCGTCGAATGAGTACACGTTGATGATGCGAAACGTGGCACTAGAAATTGTTACAACGATATCTACACTTTGCACTCTGCCACTACGTCTTCAACACAAACGTCATAGTCTTGAACATACAACCTATGTCCTACGACTCAAATTATTTTGTTCGAAATCAAGCCAACACTACAAATTGACTCCATTGGAAATTTGTCATTATAGTTTTTAAAATTGAGTCAAACTTAACGTATTCCGAAGCACACAAATAAGTTCACAAATGGAAATTAGATATTTAGGAATATGACATTGTTATATGAACAATTGGTGTAACCGAAAGCATTATGTAATATAATACAGCAATAGAATCACTTACATGGATACAGACTTTTGGGTTTTAGTTCAAGTTGTGTTTTTAAGGCTATGATCCAAGAACGTCTAAAATTTAGAAAAGAAATAAGTAAACCTTTTTATTTTAAAAATACTATAGTAATATGATGTTATATCGCATATTGAAAATAACTTTTTAGGGTTAATTTTGTAATTTTTATTTGGTTTAAATTAGTTAGGTTTCTACACATATTTGAAAATAAGTGTTATAGACCTTCTTTATCCCTAATGTTATCATGAATATATTTGTAAAATTTGCAGTTAAAATTAATAAGTTGAAAAAGTTTAGGGGTTAATGTGCAAAAGAATTTTATGATTTTTAAATCCCATTTCAAAGCTTTCTTCGAATTTGTTTTTTCGCTGACCAAACAGTGTGATGCAATATACCATTTTGAGAACATTAAATTATTTTTTGAAAAAATTCACATTTTTTTATTTGGTATGAGCCCTCATGTGCGAAGTCAAAGTTTCACACACTGGCATTAACCTCACTCGCGCGAGTGTTGACGACTCCATCTTCAACCTCTCGCAATTTTAACTTAGGGTTCTTAAATTTCGGCCTCTAACTAAATCTTCTACATAATACTTTTTAAATTTATTCAAAAGTCATTCTTCATAATTTTTCACGAGGAATCCAAAAATAAAACTTTTATCGATTGAGGTTGACTCTAGCCTCATCTCCAGTTTTTGTAAAATTTCAAAAATTTCAGTATGATATTCAGAGTTCCTTAGGTAAATTCGAATCATGGCATAAACATGGTTTTGCTTCTGACTGATTTTAGAACAAAATGGTTTTGGTTTGAGGTGTTAATATAGTATAGAAAGAGAATCTGATTTTTTAAAATTTTATATGATGTAGGTGAAAATTTTCAATTTCGAGTATCTAAACTATTAAATTCAAATTGACGATTGCACCTTGGTTCCTAGAAATAAAAGATCAAATATTTTCACATTGAAACTGGTTCAAGGTAAGAAATACGGAATCCGCCATTGAAGCTCAAGCTTGAATGGTGTTTTCCAATTTTTTGTCCATTTCAGTACCATATTTACTTGAATTCTTGCATTTAAAAGATGATATTGCTCCCAGAGTAGTGTAGAAAAATATAGAATATACAAAACAAAGTTCAAAAAAAAAATAAGGATACCAAAAACTTGAAAAAAATTGAGATTGATTTTTAATATCAAACATGTACATTTTTACAGAGGTTTTTTATAGTGTGGGGGATGGGTAGTTGATTGGTTTGTATGGGTGTGGATTTCAGCTAAATTTAGTCGAGTTAACGTTTCGGGTAAAGTGGGTAACATTATTTTCACATGGATCCCCATGGTTAAGGGCTTAGGTGGATACCTAGGTGTCCTACTAGCAAGCGAGGGTGGGGGGGGGGGGGGGGGATATGTGTAATAACTTTGGTTTGAGTGGTAGGTACTATATAATTTAAGTTTAAGAATATCCTTTTATGTACATTTTAATGTTTGGGGGTCTAAAATGCAAATTTTCAAACTTATAAAGGTACTTCAAGGAATCTGTAATAATTTTGGGTATTATAGGATTATATATATAAATAACTATAGGTTTTAGGGTTGGTTTATAGGTTTAAACAAGATTTTGAAAAATCTAGGGTTACTTTTAAATTATCATAACTTGTGGGTCTTTTATGAAATTTTGTTGTTTCTCTGTTATTTGTCTGATTCATAATTAAACTTTCACTTTTTAAATAATTCACATACTGGAATAGGATATTAGTGGTAAATCCAATGCATGCTAGTAGTTTAATGAGATTATAATCAAATGGTAGGTTTAGTCTATTACAATTGTTGACGCAACAAATTATCCATCCACGTGGACCAGTCAGAAAGAGACACTTGTCATCCTACATGGCAATATTCATAATTGCCCGACACCCGAGGAGACTTTCTCGGCACCCGAGGAGAGTTGGTCGGCATACCAACCAACTCAAGGAAGACAAACCATCCAAAAGATCAAAAGCCACTAGAAGAAGACTCACCAACGGTCATGGAACCCTTGAAGACCAAAAATTATATTAATTGTATATAGATATAAATGTATGAATATATAAAGAAATTATATCTCTTTAACTCCCATCACTATAAATACATGCCTTCCCTTATACAAAGGGGAGACACACACTACCTGAACTAAGCAATTCTCTACACACCTCTCTCTCTCTCTCTCTCTCTCTCTACACCATATTTTGCTATTGTAAACCCCTGGGAATAAAATAATAGTGGATGTAGGCTTTTCCTTACATCCGAACCACTTTAAAAACCTTTGTCTCTTATGTGTTTGATGCGATCACCACTTCATCTTCAATCATCATCTTCATACCTTTATTTTATATGTACAATCTTCCTACAAAAAAAAATTGTCCTTAAAATTACCTTCAGGGAGTTTAGGGTAACATTATTTCATTACGTCCCTAGTTTGCCAATTGGCCTATTCAACTACATGATTTTGCCAAAGAACCTTGACTAATGAAATGGTTTTGTTAAGAAGGATCCTGTTTTGAAAGTCTAATATCATAAGGGGTTGTATGGATATTTCTTCCCAAGCGAATATATGGCTTGGATCCGATATGTATTTTTTAATAGGGATACATGAAATCCATCGTATATTTTTAAAAATTCAGAAGGTAGTTTTAAACGATAAGCTACATGCCTGATCCATTCTATGACCTCAAAGGGTACCATATACCATGGTGCTAGTTTTTCCTTTCTTATGAATCGTATGATCCCCTTTCTCGGTGATAGTTTTAAAAATATTTGATCCTTCACTTGAAATTCTATAGGTTTCCTTCGATGATCTTCGTAACCCTTTTGTCTATTTTTGGATGCTTGTAGTCTTTCTTTAATTAGGTGTATATTTTGAGTATTTTATTATATTATTGCATGTCTAAAGATACCATTTTCTCATAATTCATTCCAACATAACGAAAAGTGACATGGTGTTTCACAAAGTAATTCATAAGGAGAGGTTTGTATTTTGGATTGGTAACTATTACTATAAGAATATTCAATTAACTCTAAGTGATCACTCCAATTTTTGACCAAATCTAGAGCACATGCACGTAACATCTCAGCCCAAATGGATCCTGGTTTGATCACCGAGATGAGAACAAATATAAACCAATTATGTGGTAAAGCTAATATAAAGTCCTTATAGTTTTTGAGGATTTGATGATCCTGAACTTCTTGGGTGCATTAGGTTGGGAGTGGATTCCCTTACTAAACTTCGTGAGAATTTCCTTTTATTTTTTGACTTTATTGTCTGAATTTACTCTACCTTCAAAAGACCGATATTAATTATATGTTCTTTTTTGCAAATCACCCAGTAGGAACACCAGACCAAGTGTGGGAGATGGTTACCCCAACTACTAACAATATATTGGATTGTCTTCAAGGCAAATCCGTTCCACCGACTCAAGCTCGAAAAAATTCAACAAAGGTTTGGACCTAAGAGACCGAGGGTTTGAAGAAGATAAAAGACACTCCTGGGGTACCTCTACCAACCCTCCTCCCTAAAAGAAGAAGAGAGACGCCCATTAAAGGCAAACCACTGACCCCCTCGTTTCTATAAAAGATGATACATCGGTTATTGTGCATCTGCACCAGCTAGGGATGAACACCGACTACCTTCAGGAGAGACAATTGAGGGCTTGAGAGTCCATTACTGTGATTGTCTTTGAACGTGATAATTGCTACTTTGATGCTCAAGACCTCTCACGGGTCTTTAATTTTGCGTTCCATAGGGCAACCAAGGTAAAGGTTCTCTTCCAGATATGCCACTTGATTTTTCTTAAGTTTTGTGTAATATGTACTAACTCATCCTCTTACATTGCAGTTTATCATAGCCTTTCAAAACACTCAGTTCTGAGTGAGTGAGGCCAAGAAGAAGGTGCAGGTGATAAAAAATACAGCATCTAAGGCCAAGAATTTAAAACAGTAACTTGCCACTATAAAGGCCGACTATCATGTCAAGGTCCAAGAATAGAGAATCCACTACAGGGAGTGAGCAATTACAAGAGAAGCTCATAGATCAGGCAAATGGTGGTGTCAACAATTTGAATGTGGGAGCGGAGAAATCCTTAACTAACTTTAAAGAGTCGGAGGAATTCTCAAACTTTGCCACTCAATATATGGAGAAAGGTGCCAAGACTGTCTTCCGCTGAATATCTAACCACTGTTATGAGCTGATGTCTAGTGATGCTCACCAACATGAGATCATCAACTCGTTCAGCTTTGCACACCTTAGGAGTGTTGAAGCTCTTCCACATATTCATGACAAATGTAATACCCCATATTTTTTTGTGTAATTAAAATAACTAATTAGAGAAAATACATTGTAATTAAATTACACGTGTGACATAATTTAATATGATTAAATAACGAATGTGATTATTAAATATTAATCGAGAGATATATACTGATTAATATTATGGCATGAAATTTACTTAGTGTGAAGAGTAATAATTAATGGTAATTTGATACGTCATAGCGAGTGATATGGGCGTATTTGATATTATCTCACCGGGAGTCGCGTGTAGACAATTTTGAGGTGGGAAATGAGAAGTATATTTTAAGTGACTCGAATGATAATTTAGAGGTCACAGTTAGTTTCGAAGGGGTTGAAATAGTCGAAAAAGTGTACTCCGGGGTATAGTTTGGGTTCTAGGCCATTTTTAGACCAAACTGGCACCCATTGAGGGCGTTTTGGTAGTTTGAAAAATAGAGGTTAAAGGACCTACGAAAGTAAGAGTCCTATATCTGTTAATTGAAGGTTAGGGTTAGGGTTCGTAATACTAACACACAAGGGAGGCCATTAGATAGAGACGAGAGATCATTCTCAAGGCAAAAAGGAAAATTGTGGGAGATTTGAAGGAATTCTTGAACCACAAGGGATTTGGGAAGGAAGAATGGAGGAGAAAGTTGGTCTGTCTATCACCGCAAACCTAGTGATCTCACTTACAAGAAGACGCACAGCTAAGAGTCAAGATGCGGCCGACGAGCTGGATTTTGAAAGAGCCGGTTATGTTTACTAAACGAACAGGCTCGGTAGTATCCTGTGCCTAACTAACCTGTTGTTCACAAGCATCGATTTATGTATCCCAATCCTACTAAATTGAAAGACCAAAATCCCATTTTCTCCATTGGTGTCAAAGAGTAACCCGATCATCCATATTCCTCCTATCTCTTTATTAATGAAAGTATCTCATTTTTGACTTTGACCTTGCGAAGCCCCCAATCACGCTGCCTGTACCCAATATCTTCTGCAAACTCAGAATCAGATCATCACTATTGAGGCAAGTTATTTATTTTCAAATTAAAATTGAAGTTATAATACCCATGTGTAGGGATTTGTAGGTAACTTAATTTTTGGAATAATTCTTAAGAGAAAATGATGAATTTAATGCATGTTGGTATAGGATTCACATGTAGTTGGGATTATATCTATAGAGGACTTTAAATTAGATGATATTATGGTTGCTTTTATAGATTTAAATCAAGTTTTGTGGTTAAATACGTGGGAAGAACATAAAAATAGGGTTTTTGATGATATTTTTTTAATCCGTTCTTGGATGATTTATGTGAAGATTTGATATGTTAGGAACGTTAGAAATCATCCCTATATGTGTAGAAATAGTTTACTATGATTGGTTGTGATTTTGGTGGACTACCATGCGAGTTAGAGGTGTGTTAATGAAGGAAGATGCATGAGGAAGACGAATCTGGGCTTGTCATTGTTTGATCGATCGATTGACGCTTGAATCTCGATCGATCGATGGATGGATGGATCGATGCTTGAATCTTGATCGATTGATCGACCAAAGATGATTGTTAGGTTCTTCTGGTTGTTTGAATTATTTCGTTGACAAACAAGGGAGGGTAATCCTAGGAATGAGATTATACTTATGTGGGGACTTGATAAAGACCAGTAGGTATATTATTGAGGTCCGTTAAGGCCATTGGTATAGGACTTAGAATATGGACCGAGGAGAATAAACCGATTGACTCAAATAATAGGGAAATTAGGAATTGAGTTACGAGAAGATTTAACGTCAAATCAATATGTATACCAGTAGGTTATAGATAATAACTACTGAAATTATATATAAGGGATAACTAGGGCCCTTAGAGTTGTGCAAGTACTCAAATTAATACGATAGTGAAATAAATTGTAAAATAAACGTATGGTGAGTATTAGAGAAAATATATACTAAGTACTACCCGTTATATTTGGGTTGTGTTAATTCTTAGGCAGTATGAATACCTGTAGTATACTGACTGTATTGGGGTCGATGGACACTTCGGACCAACATCGAAGAAAAATAATATTGTGGTCGATATACATTTGAACACACATATATATATATCAAGGTTCTAAAAAACGCGGGGCATGATCAAGGCGTGGAGGCCAAGCCTTAAGCCTTAGAAGCTTAGGCGGGCTTTGGCGTAAAAAGACGTGAAAAGGCGTTTAGGCATTTTTTAATATATTTTAATATTTTTACTATGACAAGGCTATTTAAAATACTAAATTGGTACATACCTTAAAAATATGTCTAAATATTTGTAAATTAAAATACTATTTTTTTTTAAAAAAAAAAGAAAAAAAAATTCCGTCTTTTCACGCCTTACTTCTAAAAAACTCACGTTTTTTCACGCCTTACCCCCAAAAAATGCGCATTTTTTCACGCCTTGCCCCCAAAAAACGTTGACCATCGTTGACCACGCCTAGGGCCAAAACTTGGCGTATCTAAAAAGCTTCGCGCCTAGGCGCGTTTTTTAGAACACTGATATGTATATGTATAACATTTATGTTGGGGTCGAGGGCTATCCGGACCAATGTAAATGATTGGATGAATTGGGGTCGATGGAACATCCAAACCAATAGTCCTTAATAAGTGATATAAGGACATTATAGCCGGATATACCCTTTTAGTATATATCGTGTGTGAAATATATATCGTACGACACTCTAATTATGTGCGATAGTAATCTGGTAGATGATATATATATATATATATATATATATATATATATATATATATATATATATATATACTAGGGTATGCCCGTGCCTGAAGGCACGCTGACAATCGCCAAATGGTAAAACATTTCAAAATACGTAATTGCAAAAGGACACAAATTTCGTTCCCCCAAAAAAAATGTAATTTTAAAAAAGGGCTACATGACATGAATTCACATTTTTATAACCATAAAAGTCTACATGACGTGCCGTTTCCTAAGTACATAATCGCGAAACAGCAAAAATTTTCGAAGTACGTAATCGCGAAATGACAAAAATTCCGTTCCCCATCAAATAATTTAGAAAAGTTTGACATAATGTCCTCTATTTATAAGACTACCCACCATGTTTAAGAAATAAAAAATACAACAAAACAATATTAATAGTCCGTCATGGACCTCGTGAATATCTTATGCTATCCAATTTTATGAATAATGATATATAAAATACCGAATTCCGTACCTACATAACTACCCCCATTATCATTCAACAAACCTCGGTAAAAATAATATAACTTATTAACAAAAGCCAACGATCAAGAATGTTGTTACTTTCATACTAATATTAACCAACAGATGGATCTCAAGATGGATTGAATTGAATGCAAGTAACCAAAAAACAAAACAAAAATTACTCTATTAATGAATTGAATTGAAGTATATTGCATTAGCAATGAAATCTCAAACAAATATTTCATTAGAAATGAATTATGTACTAAAGACAAACTCATAAAGAAAGGAAGCATCGACGATTCACTCATTTGAATCGCCCTAGAAATACACCATTTGACACCATCTTTCATCACCGCCATCTCGTTACATGGTCTGGAAAGCCCTAAACATCATACTCCCATGTTTGCCTACTTCAATTGTATTCCTCCTCATTCAAACTGCAATCAAATGTGTCATGCTCATCGTCAAACAGGTGGTGGTACCATATATCTGGACCAACCGATGTTAATGCAAATAAATAATAAATAGAGAAAATACTGAAACTAAAAAGTAACTATACACGTGAATAATTTCAACACTACAGCTAATATTAGTTGAATAATATCAACTAAAAAGTAACACTCACGTGAACACATGCTGCATTATATATTTACCTACCAATTACACTTCTCACATATGTAATCAAAGTCGCACGATAAAAGTCAGGTCTAGGACTCATCCACACAAAGTATATGTACAGATAATGATGGTGGTAAATCTAATAAAATAAGACCTTTAAAAAAAGACATCAATTTAAGTTGTGGATAAAAAACAGAGGGCCAAGACCACTCAAAAAATTCTTGGAGATAAATAAAAAAGCGAGCCAAATACAATATAGATTTCCATTGGCTTTTTTTGCGTTGGATTAAAATATGTAGAACTCAAACCTCGCTCCTTCGAAATGCAATGCAATGAGAAAATGATGCTAATCGCGTTCGTATGATGATGGCGGTCAGGCATGTATGGCGTCTTAAGAGAGATCATGAAACCTTCAAGGAACATCAAGGCTAAACTCCTTATGCAGTTTTTTTATACTTTAAAGGGTACCAAGGCTAAACTCCTTGAGCAGTTCTACTATCACAGATGTAATGTCATCATCTCCAAAAGTAGAATGTAACTGATTGTACCGCCCACCACCACAAATGGCTCGCAGTTTCCACTGTGTATCAAATCCCTCAAACATGATTCCATTATAATAGGCGAGGCCACGGGCAATAGAAGCATCAAATTGAATCCAGTCTAAAAAACCAAACTTTTCAGCAAGTGAAAACAGTTTTTTCAGTTCACTAACTGCTTCCCCTGCAGCTCCAAGTTTCTTTTCCAAACATCAAAGAAAGAACTTGTAATAGCTCCTCAATAGCCTCATCTGATAATACAGCAAATATCAACTTTTTCTTGATCTCATCTGTGGGAATATAAAATATAAAATTGTAAGCAAAAAATATTAATTCATTTCATTGAAAAAAAATCCCCAAGATTTACAGTATTATACTAATTATATATACTGGAAAATTACATTTTTCACGATCTGATCAAACATTTTCACACATGTCCATACACAATCTGATAAGCTGATCAAATATCTTCATACACAATATCAAAACAAAACCAAGATTAAAGTAAACAAAACAAAGATAAAATTGAAATTTAAATAGAGAATGTGACCTAAAGTTCTGTTGAAAGCTCTGGTCTCTTTTGCAGCTCCAGCTGTTGTGATGTGTTTTTCGTTTGAAGACTACGAAGTTTTGAGCATTGATTTGTTATTACAGTAAATTTCTCCACTGGCATTTGTTTTAGCTCTCGAGGGCTTTCGGGATTCAGAAGCTCTAGTTGCACCGGGCGTTGATGCCCTAATTGTGAGGGTAAAATTTCCCCCACAGGAGCAGGTGCTAGATTAGGTGCAGAGTCTTGAGATGGTCTTTGGTCCCAACACTTCAGTTGCCTTTTCACCCTTTTCGTTAGATAAGATTGATCCAATGTCAACATATTACTCACGGGTAAATCCAAGTTCCAACGACGCTATTGTTGTCCCTAACTGGCCCCCGGGGGCATCTTTCCCTCCAAAAATTATCACTTTTTGATGTTGTTCTCGAGCTATTGGATCATTTGTTATAACAGTAAAAAAACAGTATTAATTAAAAAAATAGTAAAACCATTATAATAAAAGAAAGTTTTACTTAAAAAACTGTTTTAATTAATAAAAAAAATTTGGTGAAAAACTGATAGTTTTAAGTAACTTTCTTTAATAAAAACGTTTTAAATAACATTTTTTTACTTTTTATTTTTTCATTTCAGATATAAAGTTGATTTAAAAGTTTCAATTAAAAAACTGTTTCAAAAAGTTGTTCTAATTAAAAAAAAGTTTAAATAATGTTTTCCAAAATTTTATTAACGTGTAATAAAATTTTGCTAACTTTGCTTTTCTCAATTTGCTCCCTATTTTTCTCACTTTCAAATATTAAACTATGAAATAGCACAATCAAAGTGTTATAAAGATTGAAGATTCAACACCAATACCAAAAAATCACCGCAAGAATACCCATCATATTGGGAACCCAAATTCTGAACACCATAATGGTTCTTTGGGTGCAAAATCAAACATCAATAACTGTATGGAGAATCCCAAAATGGAGATCCATTTGTACCTACTCATGGGGCGTATCAGCTTGGAAAAAACGGGTCAGAAGCTCTGCCTGGATCCGCTCCTACAACGACATATCCGTACTCATGACCGGTGTCGACGGCTTCGTCGTCACTCACGTCCGCGCTGCATTAAAATGCCACGACGAAGGCATCCTCAGCCTCGATCGATGATGAGCCTGTAAAACGTTATATATAACATATAGCTTTGTTAGATCTATAAACTATAAAATACAAACATTCAAATCATATAAATGCTAGATCTATGAAATGACGAACCTGCAAAACGATGGTTGGTGAGATTTCGACAACGACAAAGAAAAAAACATCATCAGTGATTCAATCGAACGAAAAGAAAATTCAACCCACGGTGCTCAGCTTTATTAATTGAATACATCATCAATGATTCAACCAACTGTGCCCCAGCCTCGATTAGAAGATTCTCATTTCAAGATCCTGCCATGAACAGATATAAGGATCAAAATAAACGCATAAAGTAGTGCCTTGGTGCGCATTCATAATGGAGCATAAGAGGCAGCGATAGTGACGGGATTATTGATTTAGAGCATACATCACCATATTCATCCTCACGTTTCAGTTTGAGTACTTTGCAAACTGGTGTGTAGCTCATGTTTAAAGTAAATCGATGTACAAAAAGGAAGATGAATCCATTATATTTCAGTTTAAAGTAAATAAAATGGATTTTTTTTGCAAACTAGGGAGCTTATTATGCCTAGTGTGTAGAGAGGTGGAGCTGATACCTGAGTGGACAACAAAAGTTAATACTATTGAAAAGTATCAACGCAATAAATACTACTCGGTTGGAATAACACAAACAAATAATAACAGTTCATTATAGTTAAGAAGAACAGTGCATTATAGTTAAGAAGAAAGCCCTGCAGACCTATTCTAATGCCAAAAAAGACTTTAAAAAAGGAAAAGTGACATCTACATTTGTTGCAGCTACACCCTTGTGATAGTTTTTTAGAAAGACGTAGGTAGTGGGTCTTTACAACGAATGCATAGGGTGTCGCTTTATGACAAATTGATATAAAAAATGTAATGATACAACAGGGTACCTGGAGCTTTCCTTCTTTGTTTGGGCATGAGCATTGAATGTTTCTATTATGAGACCGACATGGCCAAGAACAGGTTTCCCCCAAGCTCGTTGCCAATTAAAGTATGACCATTAGAGAAATGGTACATTAATCACATCTCTGTACAGTCATATATTGCTCTTGCCACCAAGGTTTTTATTTCTTTCTCCCGGTATCCTGGATATGAATGTTGGAACACAAC
This sequence comes from Sambucus nigra, assembly GCA_949130495.1. Taxonomy (NCBI): domain Eukaryota; kingdom Viridiplantae; phylum Streptophyta; class Magnoliopsida; order Dipsacales; family Adoxaceae; genus Sambucus; species Sambucus nigra. The sequence continues at coordinate 466,567,447 of OX422222.1, read as the reverse complement.
CAGAGCTTGAACAATGGATGATGCGGACGCAACATACTCATGCTCAACAAAAGCATTGCCTTTACATGGATTGAAGGAATTGAAGATTGGGTCGTCAATATATTATGTTCAATCAGAAAGCAATGTCAACATGATACAAAAAAATCTGGGAAAGTACAAATGGGGTCGTCAATATATTCTCTTGAATCAGGCCTTGATCTTTCTTTTATTTATTTTACATGATATGATTCTTTTTCTGCTGGCCCTAAATAAATTTAAAGCAAATTAGGACAAAAGAAGCCCAATATGTAGTGAATGGTAGTGAACTTATGCAGATATCAACAATTACATAAACTAATGAAGCAAGGAACGTGGGGAAATTATGTGTTATGAGGATTCTCCGCTGTGTGATTCCAAAAGAGAAATAAAAAATAAACTATATTTGATGAAAAAGTTCGTTGAGAGCTGCTGTTAATTTTTTATTTACGTGTTATGCCATACAGTTTATTTGATGAAAAAACAAACAGTGGGGAAATTATATGTTATGCCATATAGTTTATTTGATGAAAAAAAAATAGTTTATTTTCATCAAACTGCATTTGATGAAAAAACAAACTCCAGGTGAAAAAAATAAACAACGACGCCATCAAATAAATAAACTTTTTTCATCAAATAAAAGTTCGTTGAGAGCTGCTATTAATTTCATCGATGGAGTGGGCATCGAAGGATTCTCCGCATCGCTGGAATCTCGTTTCATTTGATGCCCACTCCAACCCAAAATCGCTACGGAGAGCTGCTGTTAGATCATTCATTGAAGCCAAAATGTTACCTAGAATGCAACTTATTAAAAGAAAGAAAACTCCACTTTACGTACTTATGTATTTTTTTCATATAAGAATCACTCGGTCCTTTCGCCATACACCTAAAATGCAGCTTATTAAAAGAAAAAATAACATAAGTACGTAAAGTGGAGTTTCTTACCATCAGAAAAGGATAGAGTCGGGTTTAGCATCATTTCAAACATGGCAAAGATGCTCGCAGAAAGTAACCCAAAATCAAAAACAAAGAAACATGATGTAAAGACCTAAAGCCAACATAAAATCAAGGAGATTGACAATTAATTTTTAACTAATCAGTTGACATATACTTATAAAAACACATTGCCAAAACATATGCAAATAAGAGAAGTCGGGAAAAAAAGTAAAAGTAAAACAAACATATTGGTCTTTTCTCAAACATCTAAGAGGCGTCAAAAATACACTTTATATCCTTTGAAAATTTACTCGCACATACCATCAATGTACCAATTATCTCAAGAACTTGCATTATAAATAAGAGTCCCAATCACCCCTCACTCTAACTTAACCCAAACAATCCCATTTCAAGATCAACACTTTTCTTACTATTTCTAATAATATCTTACACTTTTACCGGGAAGGAAAATAGTCCATATCTACATACCAAAACTAAAACGTAAAAAATCTCCCCAAGGGCCATAAAATAAAATGTAAATACTCCATATATAAAATTAGAAAGGAAGAGCCCTCACCTCAATGGAAAGGATTGGGAAGGATTGCTTCGACTTCTTCATCAAGGACAACGTTGGTAATGTTGTTTTACTTGCTGAATTGTAGTAGCATAACCACCTTGAATGCAGATATAATCAGGGTCAGTTTATGAGAAAGAAAGCCAAATTATCTCATATTTTGAACAGCGCACCCATCTTGAATAGTGCACCCATCGTAAATGGTTACGGTACGATCATCTCCACCCACTGCAACATTACCAGTTGAAGAGTTGAAAACAACATATAACAAAATTTATACTCCATACAAATTTATTTAAAATGAAGAAAATATTATAACAAAAAGGTTGTGAAACTCAATCAAACCTAAAATCCAAATAGACAATATATCGAGCACATAGGATGGAGTTACTTGAGTGCGTGGAAGAGAAGTTTGAGAGCGATGACCTTATTGTTTTGAATTTCGACCCACTTCATGCAACACCAACAAAGCAATTACCTAAGAAAATATATTTGAAGTGCACAATTAGCTTATGAATATATCAAACATATAAGTGGCTATAAATGATAACAAACTAAAATGTTCTCAAACTCTAAATAACCTAAATAGCAATATAAGTGAATAGAATAGCAAACAACAATATAAGTGAATAGAACAACAAACGTGAATCGAACAGTAAACATCAAATGTATTAATGGACCATGAATTGAAACAGCAAACGATGGTCGTATAAATCGACCATGAATCGAAACAGCAAACCGCAAATGTGAACAAAAATAGATTACTAAGCGAACAAAAAACGCTGAATTAAACATGAATCGAGTAGGTAAACATAGTGCAAACATGAATAAAATCGATCATTAATGAGATCCAAAAATAAATGATGGAACAATTAAATTACTCAAGGAATCTAACTCTGTTTTAAAGTAAAGGAATCCAACTCTATTCATATTAGAGCATCTATCACAGTAAAGGAAAAAATTGAAAAAAAATAAATATCGACACAAACATATATGTTACCTGTGAAACCAAATTGAAACCTAATATCGAAACCATAAAACCCTAAAATCGAAACCATTCGAGAGTATAAAATACCCAAAATCCCTAATGAAAATGCAACAAATAACCAAAATCCCTAATAAAATCGAAATAAGAAGATTCAAAATAAAATCGAAATAAGAAGATTCAAAATAAAATCGAAATAAGATACCTGGTGGTGTCGATCATGGCTTGCGATTTGAAACCTAAATATGACAAAGTAAGATTCAAAATATTATAGATCTAACACAAATCTAACAAAAATCTAGAGATGTAACAAAAATATGTTGTTGGAAGAGATGTGTGTACGCGTATGAAAACAATCGAATCTCAGATTCGTGTGTGAGGAAAAAACGAAACTATCAGACCAAAAGCCCACCAAAAATCACATCTGAGATGCATGTGTGTGAAAACAATCGCATCTTAGATGCGTGTATGTGAAAGAAATCACCTGTAGGAGTGCGAAGAAAATGAAAAAGGGGCATTGGTAGGGGTGACGGCGGAGAGAGGGAGTAGGGTTTGTGTTGGGAGGAGGAGAGAGAGGGGTGTTCTCTTTATTTCACACCCATTCAGCATTGCCCAAATTTTGTCCAAAAGAAAGAGTGTGAAGCCTAATGCGTGGATGAGTACCCTTGGATCCTGCGTGGCAAAATGTAGACCCTTGGATCGTTCATGACATCATTTTTTCATCTTATGACATACTTAAATTTCCTACTTTATTATATAGATATATATATATATATACATCTGAAAAGTAAATTAAGTACGATGACTTAATTACAAGATTTAAGATACATTATGAATATCTAAAGTAGATTAAATGGTGAGACTTAACTATGAATATTGAAAGATAATAACATGTGATAAATGTAGCGTACTATATGGGTGGTACGGCGACTTAAATTAATGATGAGGTCAATTTTACACTTTAGTCGGGATAGCTTGGGTAGTATAGCTAGGAGGGCTAAGTATAGATCATTAGGCGTGCACAACAGATGAGAGGTGATGAATCTCAAGAGAGTGTACGAAAACGTAACATGTGTAATAAATAATCGATTTCAAATTTGTGATAAACTCTTGCTAAATATTTTCAAAAAGTTTTGAGTACTAACTCTTGCTACAAAATCATTTTAAAACCTTTTAGGTGTCCATCCACAGGGATTCCAGTCTTGACCATCCATTCCAGGGGCGCGAAGCTGCAACACTGTGGAGGTTAAACGAGTTAATTAGATGCATACTTATTATATTCAGATCTAGTGTAGGAACTATTTTCAGTATTCTATTTGGACATGTTGTCTGTAGTTATTTCCCTTATCAGTTCAGATTTATAGTAATTCTTACTTGGTCGTTGGTTTTGAATTTTTATGTTGGTTTGTTTATAGCCAATGGTTTTATTGGCAAGACTATTATTTATTTTTTTTACTATGAGATGATTTAAACTCTAGTCTTGTGTATGTTTAATTTATTTTTCACTTTAGCTATTTATCTGTTTTAAGAATGATAAAATTTGGCACCAGTACAATTTCACTTAGGTGGTTAGTAATTAAAAAGTTTTCGATAGTGATACTAAGAATGAACTATATGAGAAATCTGTTTTAATTTAATAAAGTCTTGATCACCCGGTATTTAATTAGGGGGTGTCATAGATGGTATCAGAGCATCAGGTTCTAGTGTCCATAGGATCTGTACGGCTTACTACGTTTTCAGCATACCGTTTGATTGATATAGAGCCCTATCATTAGGACTAGTTCTTATATCTTTGCGTGCTTTGAGATATCATGCTTCTGCTATTAAGTTTTGTATAAATTGTGTACATATACAATTCAATTTCATTTCAGATTCCACCAAGGAGAGAGCAAGCTGAGAGGACTGCAACTAGAGATGAGGTGAGGGAGGATCCTTAGGAGAAGAAGGTACCGCCACCACCACCACTAGAGATGATTTCCACCACCCAGGTGTCAGTGATAGTGGCTCAGGTAGTATAGACAGTGATGGGGGCCAGGGAAGCTCACTTCCCTTATCATCAGGCATAGCAACCTGTTGCGCCAGCTATTCCGGCCCAGGAAGCATCACCCACTTGGCAGAGCATCAGGGAGACATTTTAGAAGGGCGAACTGCCCAAGTTCTAGAGTGGCACGGATGTATTGGCGGCATGAAAATAGAAGAAGGACATTCAACGCCATCTGTGCATGTTACACTACAGTGAGGTTCAGAGGCAGATGTTAGCCACTTTCATATTAGCAGGAACATTCCTTCAGTGGTGGGAGTCGGTGACCATGTCCGATGAAAGGGATTTGATGACGATTTTAGAGTTCTGGGTGAGGTTTAACCGCAAGTACTTCCCGCCTTCAGTCGAGTTAGAGATGAGGAGGATGTTTGGGGAAGTATGTCAGGGTGACCGCACAGTGGTAGACTACGAGGAGAAGTTCACCCATCTGGCGAACTTTGTGCTAGATGAGGTGAGAAATGTGGAGAGAAAAAGGCAAAGTTCATGAATGGTTTATCCTAGAGGAGCAGGAAACATTTGAATGGTAATCCTGCACTGATGACTTACACCGATGTTATCAATGTCACACTCGTACACTATCAGTATTATTTCTTTCATGTGAAGAGAAACAAGAGGGGAGCCGAGTCTAGCCAGCAGGGCAATACCGAGGAGTAGTGGTTGTGGGGCACCACCCCAGCAACAACGAACAACTAGTTAGTAGGGGTAAAATTCCCGACAGGGGAATTATGCCAAGAAATTTAGATTTGGTGGGCACATACCAGATAGACAAGGCCAGCAAGGTCCCTAGCAATAACAAGTTCTTCAAGGCCTTCAGGGCCAAGGGAATCGGGAGTGGCCAATAGGGCCAAGGCCATCGGGTCCAATGTCATGGCCATGGACAGAGGCAGTTTCAGGGTTAGTACTTTACATGTGGACAACAGGGTCACAAGAGTAGGGCTTGTCCACAGTGAGATAGGCCTCAGCAGCAGGGTGCCCAACAGGGGCATCAAGCTCCAATAGCTCCATCCCTAGCTCTAGCACCAGCATCGAACCTATAGTAGCAGTAGGGATAGATGCATTATGGACGTGTGTACAACATTAGAGATGTAGAGATGCCTCCATCACCTCCAGCGCCGATGGTCGTAGAGGGTATATTTCCTATTCACGAGCTTGAGGGTCGGATTTTATTTGATATTAGGTCATCACACTCATTTGTTAAGACTAGATTTGCAGGGGCCACTGTGTTATTAGATACAGCTGATAGTCTCTTTATGTGTGTGGAGTCATCGATGAGTAGTGGTTCACTGATGCACTCAATTTATAGGGGAGTCGATATCATTATTGGAAGACTAAGTTAAGCGACAGACCTTCTAGTGTTATACATGGAGGTGTACGACGTGATTGTAGGTATGGACTGGTTGGCAAGGTCCCGAGCGATGGTGGATTACTATGAGAGGATAATTTTGTTTTCCATTTCAGGACACGAGATATTCCTTGTGGCGATGTCTCTTCTAGAGGGAGGATCGCGCATGCATTTATATTATATTGAGGAGGAGACCTCCCAAGAGGTGGTTTTCCCCTTAGACTCGATCCCCGTGGTTCGGGATTTTGAGGACATCTTTCAGGAGATAATCGGGCTCCCACCAAGATGGGAAATAGAGTTTGTCATCAACTTAGCACCAGAGACTAGACCGATTATTCGAGAACCTTACCATATGGCCCCATAAGAGATGCGTGAGTTGACAGAGCAGATTCAACAACTTTTGGGTCAGGGTTTTATTAGGCGGAGTACATCGCCATGGGGTGCACCGATATTGTTTGTGAAGAAAATGGATGGTTTACTTTGCTTATGTGTGGATTATAGTGAGATGAACAAGGTGAAGATACAAAATAAGTATTCCTTACCTATGATTGATGACTTATTTGATCAGCTGAGAGGGGCAACGTACTTCTCAAAGATTGATTTGAGGTCTGGTTACCATCAGTTATGGATACGAGAGGAGGATGTACCTGAGACCTCCTTCTTGTCGAGGTACAAGTTATACGAGTTCAGAGTGATGCCATTTGGGCTCACCAATGCGCTGACAGTATTCACGGATCTCATGGACAGAGTATTCAGGGAGTTTCTATATCAGTTTGTGATAGTATTCATCAACGACATCCTTGTTTACTCGCGTACATATGAGGAGCACACTAAGCATTTATGTATGGTTCTGCAGACGTTACGGGACCACCAGTTGTATGCCAAATTAGGGAAGTTTCGATATTGGCTTTAAGAGGTATAATTTCTCATCCACATAATGTCTGATAGGGGCTTTGTTTTTTATCTGAGTAAGGTATCGACAGTGAAGTACTGGGGATAACCCATGACACCGACCGAGATTCGCAGCTTCTTGGGGTTGGCCGAATATTACCGTCACTTCATCAAGGAGTTCTCAAAGATTGATAGGACTTTGACGAACTTGACTAGAAAGGGGATACCACTTATGTGGAGTGACCATTGTCAGCTGGCTTTTGATGAGCTGAACGACAGATTGACATCGGCACCTACACTTTCTTTGATCGGGATTGGATTGGAGAACGGAGTTTATACCGATGCATCCTTACAGGGAGTTGGGGGTGTGTTATAATAGAAGGAGAGGGCAATAGATTATGCATCCCGAAAGTTAAATCCCCACGAGAAGAATTACCCCACTCACGACCTTGACTAAGTAGTGGTCATTTTTACTTTGAGGATATGGAGGCACTACTTGTTGGGGGAGCAGTTCATGTTGTTCATAGATCATAAGTCACTTCAGTATCGCTTCACATAGAAAGATCTGAATATGAGGTAGAGGCGATGGCTAGAATTCGTGAAAGACTACCAGTCTGATATTCAGTATCATCACGGTAATGCTAATATGGTAGCAGACGCGTTGAGCCGATGGCCAGTGGGGGACATTGTAGAGGTCTAGAAAGTGAAGTGGGAGGACCTTCAACACGATGATGAGGTGGCTAGAGCATGTATGGTAGTTATGATTATCACTCCCAAGTTCGTTATGCGACTAGTGAAGGCACATGCATGGGATCCATTTTGTTAGGACCGATTACGACAGTTGTTAGCTGAGGGTGCAGAGTCTTATTTAATCAGCTCAGATAGAGGTCTATGCTTTAATGGGAGGATATTAGTGCCTGAGGATGAGGATTTGAGGAATGAAGTTATGATCGAGTCCCATAATTTGAGGTTTTTAGTGCATCCCTATGGGGATAAGATGTACCAGGATATGAGGAGGCAGTACTGGTGGTTAGGGATGAAGCGGGACATAGCAAAGTTTATCTCGAAATGTGTTAGTTGTCAGCTTATGAAAGTTGACTATCAGAGGCATTCAGGGATGCTTCAGTCACTTGAGATTCCCGTGTGTAAGTGGGAAAGCATTACGTGGATTTTATTATGGGACTACTAACATCGCAGAGGGGTCACGATTCCATTTGAGGTTGAGTACAACCTATCATCCACAGACAGACAGGAAAACTGAGAGAGTTAATCAGATGTTGGAGGACATGCTGAGGATGTGTATCCTAGATTTTGGAGGGGGATGGGAGAGATATCTTCCTTTGGTAGAGTTTGTGTATAACAACTCTTACCAATTCACTATTGGTATAGCGCTGTTTGGGGAATTATATGGTATACCTTGTTATTCGCCTGCTTGCTAGTTAGAGGTTGGGGACAATAAGTTACTGGGACCCGAGATGATATAGGAGACGACTGCCAAGATCAAGCTAATTCTGGGATGCATTCGAATAGCTCAGGATCGACAGAAGAGCTATACTGATGCAGATCATAGACACGTTGAGTTAGAGGTCGATGACCAGGTGTTAGTACGAGTGTCACCTATGAAGGGGATTATGAGGTTCGGCAAGAAAGGTAAGTTAGTGCTGAGGTAAGTGGGGCCATTTTCGATGATTGACAGAGTGGGATCAATAGATTACAGATTGGGGTTACCAAAGCATCTTTAGAGGATACAAGATGTGTACCATGTGTCATCGCTAAAGAAGTACAGGAGGAGCTAGATGGATTTCTGGCATGTCCCACTTGAGGAGATCGAGTTGTATTTAGACATCTCATATGAGGAGAGGCCTTTAACTGTCCTGGATCATAGCGAGCATAAGTTTTGGTCAAAGGTGGTGTCGTTGGTGCGATTTCAGTGGGGACACCACAATGTTGATGAGTCGACTTAGGAGAGGGAGGATGACATGCGTGAGCTAATGTAAATGATTGGTTGATTGGATGGCATGCGTGAGCTAATGTTATATATATATATATAACATTTACGTTGAGTTCGAGGGTTATCCGGACCAATGTAAATTATTGGACGAATTGGGGTCGATGGAACGTCCGAAATAATAGTCCTTAATGAGTGATATAAGGACATTATAGCGGGATATACCATTTTAGTATATATTGTGTGTGAAATATATACCGTACGACACTCTACTTATGTGCGATAGTAGTCTAGTAGATGATATATATATATTCATCTGAAAAGTAAATAATGTATGAAGACTTAATTACAAGATTTAAGATACATCATGACTATCTAAAGAAGATTAAGCAGTGATACTTAACTATGAATATTGAAAGATAATAATACGTGAGAAATGTTAATAAATGTAGCGTACTGTATGGGGGGTACAGGGACTTAGATTAATGATGAGATCAGTTTTATACTTTAGTCAAGATAGCTTGGGTAGTATATCTAGGAGGGCTAAGTATAGATCGTTAGGCGTGCACACTAAATGAGAGGTGAGGAATCTCAAGAGAGTGTACAACAACCTAACATGTGTAATAAATAACCGATTTGAAATTTTTGATAAACGCTTGCTAAATATTTTCAAATTGTTTTGAGTAAAAACCCTTGCTATAAAATATTTTTGAAACCTTTTAGGTTTCCAACCATAGGGACTTCAAGCTTGACCATCTATTCCATATACGCGGAGCTACAACACTATGGAGGTTACAGGAGTTTATCAGACGCATCCTTATTCTATTCAGATCTAGTGTAGGAGATATTTTCAATATTCTATTTGGACATGTTGTCCTTAGTTATGTCCGTTATCAGTTGAGATTTATAGTGATTCTTACTTAGTAGTTGGTTTTGAATTTTTATGTTGGTTTGTTTATAGCCGATGGTTTTATTGGCAAGACTATTATTCATTTTATTTACTGTGAGATGGTTTAAACTCTAGTCTTGTGCATGTTTAATTGATTTTATGCTTGATTTATTTATCTGTTTTAAGAAAGATAAAATTTGGCACCAGTCTAATTTAACTTTGGTGGTTAGTAATTAAAAAGTTTTCGATGGTGAAGCTAAGAATGAACCATATGAGAAGCCTATTTTAATTTAATAAAGGCCTGATCACTCAATATTTAATTAGGCGGGGTGTCACAATGAAGTTGAGACTGGTGCTACGAAGGCTGAAACCACAGTTACTAAACAAGAGGCCACATACAGGGTCGACAATGGAGAAGGTGATACCGCTTCTCTAGATGTTGTGCCTTCAAATCAGAGCTGACATTTGTGGTTAATTAGGCTAAGATAATTAATGGGTGACCATTTGTGGTTTTTCGTGACCTGTATTTATAACCCACATTTGTTTGAACATCTGAGAAAATTTAACTCACTGACTGTGATAACTCTTTCAACATTTGATCTAATTTTGGTATTAGTATGATGAATATGATGTCTGCATTCTAGATTTGAAACACCAAATGTAGTGTCTACATTACACATCCAGTGCCCCATTAACTGTTTGCATTACAAGTTTCCATATTTCATGTTTGACGGCATCTCAACAAAGAAATTATGTTAAGAAAATTATTTTAATGAATTTCCCATCTCTCAGGGTTTCTATGGTGATGTATCGAAGTCGAGACGCCTCAGTCACTCTCGTACCACTGAGAGAGAGTTTTGAATTATCCACTATAATTTAATGATATTATGGGTGTATCATACTTAGATTATTTTATTTTATCCTTCACCATTTAAATGATGTCAAAGGGATCTCCATCCTTTCAATGATTCTGCAGTGACATCTCAGAGTTGAGATTCCTCAGTTACCATCGTATTGCTGAGGGAGAGTTTTTAGTTATCAACCATAATAAAATGATGTTATGGGTGTACAAACTCAAATATATTTATTTTATCTTTCACCATTTAAATTAAGTTAATGGGATATCCCTCCTCTTGGCATTTTTGGAGTGACATCTCAGAGCCGAGACTCCTCAGTCACTCTCGTACTGCTGAGAGATAATTTTTAATTATTCACCATAACTAAATGGTGCTCTCAGACTTATCCTAAATGAAAATTGAATGAACAAAACAATGAGACAACACTTGTGTATTTCTCATTAAAACTTTAATCTCTTACATACAACTGTAATTGTTGACTTTTGGCGGAGGAAGTTGAAAAAGTACCACTTAGGTCGTTTAAATCAAGATTTAACTATATAAATGGCTCCGAACAGTTTGTTGAAGAAACTCTTTAGTCAAAACAAATTTCTTAACACAATATGTGTTTAAAACAGTATGAATGAGTTATTTAAGGTATAGGTTTACCAGTTTTGAAAAAATAAAACTTATAAAGAAATTAAATCAACACGGCCTCAAGAAAGGGATGCGTGGAAGAGGAAGCAACAAGTATAATTTTTAATGCGATAAAATCTCACCCAAATGGGGAAACATCTACGGAGGTCTCTACACCTCAAAAGTAAAAATCCACTAAAATAGAGTAACATGTTACCAACTATTTAATAATCAAGACACTCACTTAAGCCTAAACTAAGTTCAGAAATAATACCAACTCCTCTGGTGTTTTATGACTTCTCCCAAGGCTCTGATGCTGTCAATGTTCTCTCAAATTTATAACTCCACTCCTTTTAGCTTTATGTAAACTCAAATGTTCAAAATCTCTCTACCAACACCTTTTAGTGTTGTAGTGTGAAAGTGTAAGTGGTAATGTTCTCTAAATCACACGCATGCAATCCACACACACTTATTATAGACCAAATGATTATCAAATTACAAACAGATTCTAAAATGCAAAGAAGATTTCTAAAATCATTTTGATCAAAACTCAGACTTTGGAACTTTCAATTTATCCAGAGATCAAGAGGGAATCTTGCTATATAAAAGAGCCAAGATCCTAAACACTTTTGTTATTAAAAAATATTTAGAAATATTTCATAAAATGTGAAATAATTGAAAGTGTAAATCCTCAATCAAGATCTTAACTAAATCTAAGTCCAAGTACTCTTAAAAACTAAAATCAGAAATGATTTTGTTGGTTTAGGGTTTGAAAGAAACATAACAGCTTAAAATAACCAACAAAATTGAGATTTCTCGATAGAAGAAATCAAAACCAGTAAGATAAAATGTGAAGTGTATCACAGACTCACAAATCTCAGGTTTCTATGAAAGAAAATGAGACTTGGAAAATGTGACTATGTTTGAGAAGAGATTAAGAACAAGAGATGATGGATCTTCTCAAATCTAAAACTAAATCAACTCTTAGAACTATTTTCAGCCGAGATTTAGCCGGAGTCAGATTAGGGTTTTTATTTCCTCTCTCTCTCTCTCTCTCTTCTCTTTTTTTTCTCAAAGTTGAGGTGAACAAAAGTTAGAAATGAAAGGAAGAAGTCTCCTTTTATACAAGGAAGAAAAGGATCTGGAATATCTTAGGTAAATGGACGATCAAGATTTGATCGAATTAAATATAATGGCTATTAAAGCACCGTATTTATAAAATCTCTAATTAGTTTAAATGTTAACACATGGATCAGGTAAGAAAGCATGCAGGCCATAAATTAAAATCATCAAAGGGTTCTCAATCATTTTCAGATATGTGAGTGTAAAGAAACACATATCCAACCGTTATAAGTCCAACATGTGTAAGGATGATATGACTTAAAAATGCATGTTTTTAGTCTTTCAAAAATAAAAATTGTACCCACAATATTATCTAGATCTTTCGATTTCTACCCAAGTCAAGTTTCAACAACTTCTACTAATTATACAATAGCCCACAACATTTGTAAAAACCAATTTTAAATTTCTAAAAATTATTTAAAAATTCTAAAAATTATTTAAACTATCCCAAAAATTATGGAAAAATTATTTTAATGGGGTTTAACTAGGGGTGGACAACTGAACCTGTCAACCTGAAGAACCAAACCAAATTGAACCAAACCACGAGGTTTGGTTTGGTTTTTAGATACCATTGGGTAGGTTCTGGTTCCTAAACGTAAAAAACAGATCGTATTGGTTTGGTTCTTGGTTTTATACCTAACCCAAACCAACCCAAATCGGGAACCAAACCAATGTGGAACCAATATAAACCCAACCTAACCCTACCCTGTATAAATTGATGTTTAAATCTCAAATTATTTTACATAAAACTGAATATTTATTGATTTTAAAGTATTTGAGATTTATGCGTTTAAATCTAAAATTATGTGCTGATTTTAATGTATTTGTGATTTATGTGTTTAAGTCTTTGATTATGTGTCAAAATTTGTTGGGAATAATTATGTGTTAACTTTAAACTTGCAAGTATTTTCATATTTAATCATTAGTAAACACATGTTATTGTTGTTGTTAAATTAGATGTAAAAGTTTTTAAATTTTGTGATATGTTGGGTTAATATTTTACTATTTTAGTGTTTAAAAAAATAGAACCATAAGAAAACCTGAAATAACCCAAACAAATACCAGAACGAGAACCGAACCGAACCAAACCGAACCAAACCGCACCATGGTTGGTTTGGTTTGGTTCCATAACATGAATGGTTTGGGTATGGTTCCAATAATTTAGAACCAAAGTACATAGGTTCTGGTTTAGGTTTTGGTATGGAACCGAATCAAACCTACCCCTGTCCACCACTAGATTTAACTCACACACACCCATATTATGAAGCATGCAACACGTGAATGCAGTCCTAGCTGAGGTGTTGGTGTTCTAACTTTAGGAACAATTTGAGAAATTCAAAATTAAGAGTTGGAAGGCTTTTTGGTCACACTAGGATATAACTCATTTTTGTTACTATTTCCAAACTAGATGAGTACCTATATAATATAGAGTAGGATGCTTCAATCTTCCCCTTTGGAAATATGAGAAAAAATCTCCTTTGAGTCATCGAGGACTCGTAGGATACAAAAGGAATAAGAAAAAACTATTCCTATATAAAAATTATATCTACCCAATATCCTAGAAAAAGAAAATTACATAACCCAACTATTTATAGGCCAATACCCTATCAAAATTCTATTGTAAATGAAGGTATTGATTCCTGAAAATGAGATAATTAAGATCATGATTTTTAGTTGAGAATATAACAAGAATGTCCAACTAGACTCAAATTTCTCCCCCATTTTGTCTCAAATGGACAAAGGGTAAAGAAAACAAGTATGAAACAATAAATCATTATTCTTCCATCACCATACTAATAGATTTGCGCAAAGATTCAAATCGAAGATAATCCATTGGTTTAGTAAATAATTCAGCTCATTGCAATTCAGTAGGTAGGTAATTAATTTCCAACTCCTTAGATTCAACTAACTCGCGTATGAAATGATATCTGATTTTAATATGTTTGGTATAAGAGTGCTGAACTAGATTTTTGTGAAATATTGATCGCGCTTTGATTGTCACAATGCATATGTAACTTATCTACAATTATACCGTAATCTTTCAGCATTTTTTTAGCCAAAGTAATTGAGTACAACAACTTCCCACGACAATATATTCGGATTCAATAGTAGACAAGGATATGTAGTTTTGTTTCTTACTACTCCATCCTACCAAATTGTTACCAATATAGTAACATGATCCTAAAGTACTCTTACTATCATCGGAACAATCGGCCCAATCAGCATCGGTGTAACCTACTATAGTACTAGAAGTGTCATTAGTGTACCAAAGTCCTAATTTTAGAGTGCCTTTAATGTATTTGAAAATTCTTTTAACGAATAAAAAATTACTCTCTTTAGGATTGTTTTGATATCGATCACACACGCAGACAAAGTACATGATATCAGGATGAGAGGCAATAAGGTGAAGTAAACTTCCTATCATACTATGATATAGGGTTAAGTCGATGGATTTATCATTCTCATCTTTAGAAAGTTTGACAGAGGTACTCATAGGAGCCCTATCTTCTTTAGCAGTTTCCAGGCCAAACTTCTTGACAATCTCTAAAGCGTATATGGATTGAGATACATATAAGTCATCTGAATTTTGCTAAACTTGTAGTCCTAAGAAGAATTGTAACTCCCAAATAAGCGACATATGGAATTCCTGATGCATAATGTCAGAAAATGTTTTGACATCTGTAAGGGAGGTAAATCGAAAAATGATATCGTCTATATATACTTGGGCTATTGTAATATTATTGTCAAAATATTTGACAAAAAGAGTTTGATCATTCCCTCCTCATTTAAAACCATTGTTTAGAAGGAAGGTATATAAACGTTCCTACCAAGATCTAGGAGATTGTTTTAACCCATAAAGAGCTTTCTTAAGCCAGTAGACGTAATTTGGATGATGAGGGTCAATGAACCCTTTGGGTTGTTCTACGTAGGTCTCCTCAGTAAAGATGCCATTAAGGAAAGAAGATTTAACAGCCATTACAATTTGGTATAGTGTGAAATGCAAGTGAAAATCTATTGCAAAAAGTAAGTAAACAGACTCAAGGTGCCTGGGCAACTAATCTAGCTTTATTCCGAATAATCATGCCAGATTCATTTGTTTTATTTTTAAAAATACAATGTGTGCTGATAATTTTTTTATTTCCAGGCCATGGTACAAGATACCATACATCATGTATAACAAGTTGAAGAAGTTCCTCCTACATAGCACTTATCCACAATGGGTCATTCAGTGCTTCATTAACATTCTTTGGGTCTATAAGAGAAACAAAGCATGCATAATGAGCAAGGGTACGTAGTTGGGATCTTGTATTAACTGCCTTAGTAGGATTACCATATACAATATCTAAAATATGATCTTTGTAAACCCAGTTAGGTACTTCAGGGATATCAGTTGGTAAGGATTCATTTATTTCTATAGAATCATAATTTAAAATGTTTTGGGATTCATCTACTATAGATGGTTATTTGATCTTACTTTCTGCATTAGTGTCACTTACAACCACATTAATGGATTCCATCATGGTTTTGGTACAAAGATTGTAAAAATGGTAGGTTCTAGTATTTGGAGAATATCCTAAGAAAATATCTTTATCTCCTATGGTTTTGAATTTAGATAAATGTTCTCTGTCCTTACAAACATAACAAGTGCTACTAAAGGTTCTAAAGTATTTTAGGTTAGGTTTCTTCCCATACCAAAGCTTATAGGATGTTTGTTTGGTATTTTTCCTTAAGTAAACTCTATTGATTACATGACAGGCTGTACAGAAGGATTCTACACAAATTATTTTGGCAGGTTCTTCGCATGAATCATCAAACAGACCATTTCTTAAAGAGTGCTATTTTTACGCTCAGGAATTAAATTTTTTTGAGGTGTCTTAGGGGCACTAAATTCATGTTTGTAACCATTATAGTCACACTATTTGATGACGCCTGAATCAATGAATTCTCATGCTATATCAGTACGAATTCTATCTACTTGGGAATCCATTTCATTTCCTATACGAACTAAGATTTTCAAAAACTTACGAAAAGTTTCTGACTTGTGTTTTAAAAAACAAACCAGGTAAATCGAGTGAATTCATCAACCATAACTAAGATATAACTGTTTCCATAAAAACTAACAGTGCGAGAAGGACCCATTAGGTTCATATGGATGAGTTCTAGAGATTTAGTGGATAGAACTTCTTTAACTTTCTCATAGGGAGACTTAACAAATTTTCCTTCTTGACAGGGACCACATATGATGTTTGAAATTGGTTTGATCTTAGGAAGACCTCTAACTATCTATTGGGAGCACAATTTACTAAGACCATCATATTTAATGTGACCCAACCTGTTATGCCATATTTCATTGTCATCCATTTTGGCAATGTTACAAACCTCTGTACTTGGATTAACTGTGTAAAAGTTATCTGGAGTACGGAGTCTTGTAATAATACAATCACCTTTTTCATTTAAAATTTTACGATTGTTATTTAAAAAGGTGAGAGTATGTTGGAGTCACAAAACTGTGAAATACTTAGTAAATTGGCTTTAAGACCTTTTACCAAGAGAACATCCTCAATAATGGGTAATCCTTCTTCATAGAATGTTCCTTTACCAATGATCTAGGCTGATACACCATCTACAAATAAGACTTTTCCTCCGGAGAAGTTAGTTTTGTTTGAAAGTTTGGAATAATCCCTGATCATATGTTTGGAACATCCAAAGTCTAAATACCATCCAGTTGTCGTGTGTTTAAATTTAAAAGCACTGATCACAATGTTGAATTTCAACTAGGGTAATAGCTCATCTTTTCTGACCCAAATTGCTCTAGTTTCCAATTTGCACTTATTAGCTCGTATTTGATAAAACTTGCGAGCTTCAGTCTTTTCTTTAAAAGATTTTTGCCCAGATTTATGAGTATTATAGATAGTTTGGGCAATTGGTTTATAAAAGAATCTAGGATTCCTTCTTGTTGATGGTCTTTTAGTATTTGTTGTTCTCTTTCTATTTTGATAGTTAGAATTTTTGTCTGGCTGTCTAGGAAGGACATAAGTGTTTTGGCTTCTCCTAGAATAGTTGAAGTTATGGTAAACATGAGAGTTATATATTGGATTACATAGACATTTGGAATAGCAACCATCAAGGTAATGTCCATATAAATCACAATAAGAGCAGTAATGGTGGCACGTAGAACTCATAACCTTCGGAAAATTGTTATTCGAAGGCTTGTCTAGGTTTTGAGCTCTAATATTGTTCCTAGGTGCGACAAGATGAAATGATGAATTATCTTATAGAATAGGGGGGGCAGGCGTATTTAGACTTATGTTCAACATTATGCTTAGAGTTACTTGATTCACCAATGCCTAACTTTTGTTGTTTTGAGTCAAAATCATTTTTCAAAATTTGAAAATCTGGACAAGTTTCAATAAGTCTTTTGCTACCAGAGACAAACTTGATAGGTTCAAAAGTTTTTGTTTGCTTAGAATTATGGAGCAAAAGTCTATTCGAGTTCTGTCATCAGAATTGGTCTTACTTTCAGCAACACAGTCTTCAAAACAGTTAGAATTATTTTCAAAATTTACAAATTCTTTGAAGACTCTTGATGTCTTTTCTTTTGTTTGTTCCAATTCTAACAACATTCATTTGTATTTCTTTTCTAGAATTTCATTAGTTTCGGTCAAATCTTTTAATTTTTGTTCAAAAAACCTTGATTTCATTTTTATAAGTTAGACATTGAGTATTATACTCTTTAGCATTCTTCTTAACCATTTGGCTTAAGGATTCTAATTTGTTGGTAAGATCTTTGACAATCTTTTTAAGTCTAGTGCTTTCTTGAGAGTCTTTGTGTATAGTGTGTGAATGTCAGGAAGGTCTTCATTGTTGGAATCACTAAGTGTGAAGTGTGTAGTTTCCTCTAGCGATTCATTTTTAGGACTCACACACCCATTGACATCAACAATAGAGTGTTCCCTTTGACTCACACACATCGTTCGAAGCATTATCAACATTCTCAAGTAATAAAGTAGATAAATCAGTAGTAATAGAATTAGTTAACATATCATGATCAGGTTCCTTATCAACAGTGTAGATTATCTTAACAAAGAATTACATACAAGGGTCATAAGTGTTAAATGACTCGGGTTCATCATTTTCAGATTCACTTGAGTCATCCCAAGTCTTTCATATATGAGCCCTATTATGTTTGTGGAATTTGTAAGGACACAAGTCTCCGATTGAGTCTTAATGTAGTGTTCGCTCAATTTCGAGCAAAAATGTTTCAGTCATAGGATAGTGTTCTTGTGTATCCTTCAAGCCTATGACATGTTAAAGTTGAAGACGTAGCGGCCAAGATTATAAATCTTTATCATATGTCGAGTTAGTTTATTGTGCCTCGTTTCTACGTCAACAATATTGGTTCCAATGCTCATAAGGTATGAATGAATTATATATATAGGAGCTTGGAAATTCATTGGGTGTATTTTATAATTTTTTTATAAATAGTTTTAACGACCTTGTTTTACTCAGAAAATATTTTTTAGAACTTTTCATAAAACGTTTTGGGCTTACAAAGAATTTTCCATTTTCTGACAAGTCATTCAAATGAAATGGAATCTCGTTCGAACGAGATTCCCAGGTCGTTCGAATGAGACTTCTAACCAGATTCTCACTAGAACATCGTTAGTAAAGCCGTTCAAATGAAAATGTCGTTCGAACGAGTTTGGCGGGAATATTTTTTGTCAATTTTTAGCAATTTTGTCCATGTTCCCACTACTTTTTGACAGAATTAAGTTGTGCGGGAACTAAATATTTCAAAGTAACTTTTTTATATTCTGCATTCTGCAAGAGATATTTTTGTGAGCATAATTCTACAATAAAAGAGTTCATGTTCTGAGTGGGTGTTTTTCAAGAAAATCTTTCAAAAACACTTTGGTTTACACCCATATTAGTTATTCCATGTTTCTTCATATATATCTTTTGCTTGGAGTGTTTGGCACCGGATTTTCTCTACACCTCAAAGAAGAGAAGTTTGGGTTTACTTCTACATCCCTCAAAGAAGAAGTTTTGTTTTTGGTTACGACATTCTCATATGGTGAAAGGCAGCGTGTGTGGTTGATGGGTTCCTAAAGCTTCATTGGTGGATTCCAAGGTCTCGGTGGATTTCGAGATTGTCGGCTAAGCAGAGGTAGTTGCAAGAAGACGCATCGGGGCTTGAAGGAGTCGTATCGAGTGTAGTAAGTCATCTGTCTTGTAATTGTAATTTTGTACTTAGTGGACTTAAGGCTAGGGCCGTCCGAGGTTTTTTTCCATTGTGGGTTTTTCCTCGTACATCGCGATATAGAGGTTTGTTTATTTTATCTTTTGTAAAATCACCGAGAATGCATGGTTAGGACTAAAAGATAAAATATGGTTTAATTCACTACTCTTGTTTAATTTGGTGCTGTAATTCAATTTGGGTAAATATTGATTTAATTCAATCCATTATTGTTATTGAATAAAATTTGGTTTGGCCTAATTTTCAAAAGTGGATTAATTATTTTTGTTAGGCAAATTTCAAGGACATAGGTTAAATTAATTTGGTTTAAGTGGAAAATGTATTTGTCGTTTAATTTAATTTCACTTTGAGTTTTAGTTTAATTTTTATTTCTTTTAAAAAATTAAAATTTGTCATTTGTGTGTGTGTTAAGCCATCTTTATTCTGCATCTAAAAGGAAATTATATTTTTAAAAAGATTTTAAAATTGGGGGTCATCATCTCCAACCAAATTTATCTAAATTAACTCTGTAGTCACTAGCCATGTGTCCTAACTTCCCATATCTATAACATTCAACATTTTTAAGGTCTCTCTCAGGGCTCTTGTGGTTGTCAGTCTGGTGTGTGTATTGTCTTCTCTCATGAGGCCTATTATTAGATTGGTTTGTATAAGTAGGCTTGCCTTGTCTTTTTGCTATTTTATTTTGAAATTTTATAATTTTCTTGAACTGTTTAGACATTAAGGCAAGATGATTATCCAGACTATCTAAATTACAGTCCTCATCAGAGTCTAAGTCAATGTCAGGTATACTAAGTTCAGGTGTGGTCAACTTAAATGAAAAAATAAGATTAGAACTAGACCGTTTCTTTTGGGACTGGCTAATTATTTCTTAAATTCTAATTCCATTTCCACTGTTCTCAATTTTCTACTGAGGAGTTCAGGTGTGAGATTTTGATCATTCATCTCCTTAATTGTATATCTCTTATTATCAAATTTCTGTGGAAGTGATCTTAGTATTTTAGAGACAATTTCCTTTGTATCATATACAATCCCATTATCATGCAATTTCATCACATTGTCTGTTAATCTAATATAGAAATCATCAAATGACTCAGTCTTAGTAATGATCAAGAAGTTGTACTGCTGGATTAACATTTGTGTTTTAATAGCTTTAACTCTAGTGTCACCTTCATGTGCAGTCACTAGGGTGTCCCATGCTTCCTTAGAGGTAGTACAGAATGACATCCTCTTAAATTCGTGTTCATTGATAGACACGAATATGGAATGTTTGCCTTTGTTATTGTTAATGGGAGCAAGTTTCTTTTCTTTAGTGAATTCACTTAGGAACTTTCTAATCCTCACAGTACTTCCTTCAGCGGTTGGTTTACTAGGAAAAGTATAACCATTTTCAATAGCATCCTAAACATCATCTCCCAATGTACCTTGGATGAAGGAAACCATCCTCACTTTCCAGTAAGGGAAGTTGGTTCCATTAAAGAGAGGGGGGTGGATAGGTTACCTAGTCTCTCAAATTTCTCGTCCATAATTTGTTTTGAGAAAGTACCACTTAAGTCATTTAATTCAATATTAAACTATCTAAATGGCTCCAAATAGTTTGTTGAAGAAAATCTTTAGTCAAAACAAATTTCTTAACATAAGATGTGTTTAAAAGAGTATGAACAAGTTATTTAAGGTATATGTTTACCAGTTTTGAAAAAAAAAACTTATAAAGAAATTAAATCAACTCAGCCTCAAGAAAGGATGAGAGGAAGAGGAAGCAACAACTACAATTTTTAACGTGGTAAAAACCCACCCAATTGGGGAAACATCCACGGAGGTCTCTACACCTCAAAAATAAAAAATTTAAAAAATAAAGTAACATGTTACAAACTATTTAACAATCAAGCCTAAAATAAGTTCAGAATTTATACCAACTCCTCTGGCATTTTCTGACTTCTCCCAAGGTTCTGATGTTGTTGATGTTCTCTCAGCTTTGTAACTCCACTCCTTTTAGCATTACATCGACACAAATGTTCAAAATCTCTCTACCAACACCTTTTAGTGTTGTAGTGTGAAAGTGTAAGTGGTTATGTGCTCTAAATCACATGCATGTAACCCACACACACTTATTACAAACCAAATGATTATCAAATTATAAATAGATTCTAAAATGCAAAGAAGATTTCTAAAATCAGTTTGATCGAAACTCAGACTTTGGATCTTTTAATTTATCCACAGATCAATAGGGAATCTTTCTATACAAAAGAGCCAATATCCTAAACTTTTTTGTTATTCCAAAATAATTACAAATATTTCACAAATTGTGAAATAATTGAAAGTGTAAATCCCCGATCAAGATCTTAACTAGATCTAAGTCCAAGTACTCTCAAAAACTGAAATCAGAAATTATTTATTTGGTTTAGGGTTTGAAAGAAACATAACAGTTTACAACAACCAACAAAATTGAGATTTCTCGAAAGAAGAAATCAAAACCAGTAAGATAAAATGTGAAGTGTATCATAGACTCTCAAATCTCAGGTTTCTATGAAAGAAAATGAGACTTGGGAAATGTGACTAGGTTGGATAAGAGATTAATAATAAGAGTGGATGGATCTTCTCAAATCTAAAACTAAGTCAACTCTCATAGCTATTTTCAGATGAGATTTAGCTAGAGTTAGGTTAGGGTTTTTATTTTCTCTCTCTTTTTCTTTTGCCTCTCGTTTTCTTTTGTCTCTCTCTTCTCTCTTTTTTTCTCTCAAATTTGAGGTGAACAAAAGTTAGAAATGAAAGGATGAAGTATCCTTTTATACACGGAAGAGAAGGATCTAGAATATGTCAGGTAAATGGACGATCAAGATTTTATCGAAGTAAATCTAATGGCTACGAAAGCACCATATTTATAAAAGCTCTTATTGGTTTAAATGTTAACACATGGATTAGGTAAGAACGCATGCATGTCATAGATTAAAATGATACAAGGGTTCTCAATCATTCTCATATATGTGAATCTAAAGAAACACAAATCCAATCGCTATGATCCCAACACGTGTAAGGCTGAGATGACTTAAAAAAATCATGTTTTTGGTCTTTTAAAAATACAAATTGTGCCCATAATATTATCTATCGCTTTCGATTTCTACCCAAGTCAAGTTTTAATAGCTTTTAATAATTACACAATAGCCCACAACATTTGTAAAAACAAATTTTAAATTTTTAAAAATTGTTAAAAAAATCCTAGAAATTATTTAAACTATCCTAAAAATTATGGAAAAATTATTTTAATGGGATTTAACTCAAAAACACACATATTATGAAGAATGAAACACATGAATGCAATCCTAGGTGAGGTGTTGGTGTTCTACCATTAAGAACAATTTGAGGAATTCAAAATGAAGAGTCAGAAGGCTTTTTGCTCAAACTAGGATATGACTCAATTTTGTCCCTATTTCCAAACTAGATATGCACCTATATAATATAGACTCAAGTGAGTAAAAAATATAGGGTCCTTCAGGAGTAAACATAAAATAAAATTCAACTAAACACAAATTTAAGGAATTACTGATGATATCTATTTTAGTGGTTTTCATTCCAAGGATTGGAAAGTGGTTCACCTTTATGAATAATTTTCACCTTTAAATTCTCTAGAAGAAAAGTTACTAGGACGGCCTCCTTCATAAACCCTTAAGGCCCGTGCCAATTAGGGTGAAGTTTGTTGGCCTTTTGTATAACCTTATAGATCACAAGGTATCCCAATATAATAAGCTAAGACTCAACTTTTTTATTATAAAACATGGCATTCCTATGTTGGTAGGAGAATTGACTAACTGTCGCATCTTATCGTCTCTCTTTATTATATTTAAGTGAAGCCTTCGTTCCTTAAGGTTAGCCACTAGGTCATAAGTTTGGACTCTGTAAATTGACATCCCAATCTCCATCAAAATTACATCTTCAGACCCATAGGCAAGCATAAATGGTGTTTCCCCGTCGGAGTCCTCTCTATTGTTATGTACGCCTATAAGACACCATATAACTCATCGAACCACTTCCCATCGGCATCCTCCATCTTTTTTTTCTCGTCTAATATTTTTTTATTTGTTACCTCTGTCTATCCATTCTCTTGGTCGGTTGGGTGCATAATAGAATTGTTTAATGACCGTTTCACATTATACGTCCAAGGATATATTATTTTTAATTATTTTCCATTATTCGATATTAGTATATTGGGGAGGCCATAACAACAAACTATGTTACTACAAATCAATTTGAATAATTTTTCCTCAGTGATTTTTATCATAGCATCGAATCATTTGGAAAAGTATTTAATTTCAATCGATCCCATTGTCCAACTTTTCTAGGTCGTTAGAAGCGAGAGTTCTAACGAGTTGGGCTTCTCGTTCGAACAAGTCAAATCTCGTTCGAATGACGTGCCTTGAAAATGTTTAATCTGATTGCCCTTATGCCCTATCACACTCTAGACTCTTGGATTGATGGTCTTTCAAGCTCAGGTGAGCCCAGATTGGACAAAATGGACATTTTGGTGTTTAATCGGTTTTATAAGGTTGGATTGGGGCTAATTTGGGTCATTTACAGTTTGAATAATAAGGGAGAGAGAGAGGTGGTCTCACACCATATTTAGACACCTCTATCCACCATTCCACTATTTCATAACCATAAACCACCATGTTTTTTAAGTATCACACCGCATTTAAGCCTAATGTGCCTATTTCCACGATTATTGAGTGAATCTATGAATTTTTAGAGCCTTGGGGAGGGGGGGAGGGGGTTCTTAAAGATGTAGATGGAAGCTTTCATGGAGTTTGAAGAGAGTTTTTATTAGGGCTTTTCTTGGAAGCTAAAAGGGAGCACTTATGGAGCTTTCATGGAAGATGCATTTGGTAACCACTTGAGGCCACCTTTGGAGGTGGGGCTTGCTCCTCATCCACTAACTTTCTACCACCATTTGGAGTCTCTGGAGATGAAAAAGTTTATCCTTAGTATTTAAGACTCTATTTGCATTAGTAGTAGTCTTGTTGTTAGACTACATTAGTAGAATGCATGTGAATAACTAACGGCTTCTAGTAGATTAATATAAAACATTTTTATGGAATAGAAATATTGGTAAAATTTTTGTTTTGTTAGAAATAAAGGATGAGTAAATATTTCAATATTTTGAAATATTAAAATTGGTATTTTATGAAAATTGTGTATTTTCTAGAAATTTGATGCTAACCAATTCATGTAATAAAATGTTTAAAGAATGATGTTGATTTTGCTAAATGCTTGTGAAATAAAGTTTCTTGCAAAAATGGAGATTTAGGGGAAATGGACATTTTCTAGTTTGAAGAAATTAAAAATGTCTTCACGTCTTTAAAAGCATAATTTCCTAAGTATTGTGAATTTTTAGAATGAAGTGCATGTTTAACCCATTTAATAGGATTTTAGATCCATCTTCCCATGCATAAAAACTTGAAATATTTTAATGATAAATATGTGAACAAGTTTGAAGAAGGTTTTGTTGGGTTTAAACGAGAAATAAGAAACGTAGAAGTTCTAATCTTCAAAGTGTGTAAAGAGGGGTTAAAGGTGTGATAAATATAAAGTTGTAAGACTGCATTTATTTTTAAATGGAAATAGTATTTTCTTATTGAAGCAGTGTTTAAGTGTAATTAGATTTCTTAAATAAAGTAAGTAAATAATTGTCTAATTATGAAATATGGTTAGCAAATGTGTTGAATAAGTGTTAATAGTTAAACATTGGGAAGACGGTGTGTGTAATAACTTAATAATGTGTGAAGAATTAACACTTATGAGATTGGAAAGGAAATAAGGGACTTAACATGTTTTCAACTTTAGAAGGATGATACCCCTTAAAAAGGTGTTAAAGTGTTAAAACTCTCTAAGGTTAGTGTGCGTAACTTAATGGTGTTTTGAATAATAACATTGGTGAAAATGGGGGAAAATGACAAGTTTGGAAACGAATGAGTAAAATGGTAATTTTACTTAAAGTGGAACATTTTTAGTCAATTCAAATGTTGGAAAATGTGTTACAAAAATTAGTACTAAATGAATATGATTTGGAATAAAATTGAAGTTAAAGTTTAAAATACATGAGAAGATAATTTCAAAGTGTAAAACAAATTGGGGTGATACAACGGGTTTGGCTTCGATTTCGTAGAAATGGAAACAAGGAATACTTTGAACATTTGGAAAATGTTAAAAAACATAAAAGGAACTCGAATAACACCAAGATAATTAAGGAGGGCCCGGAGCCCTAGGGTGAAAGACCCAAAACCACTGACCAGAGCATATGGTGGCATCGTCAGTGGTGAGGAGCCCGTTAAAGTACGCAGTTTATTGGTAAAAAATGTCATGGACAAGAAATGTGTAAATAGATTAATGTCCATAAAGTAAATAGAAGGGAATGTGTAGTGGTAAATAGGTGAGTTAAGAAACGTAAGAAGGTGTAACTCGTAATTAACACAAGGGTGTGTTGTGGAAGATTTTCATAGATTAAAAAAGTATACTCTAACACAGTGTTCGCGTTTGTTGAAAGAGGGTTTTTCAATAAAAATACGAATGTGCATTTCTTCAAATGTATAGGGTAATTTTAGTAAATAAATGGTTTCTATTAAACAAAGTGTAGTGATTTCAAGTATTTAACCGTGTGTATTAAATAGAGGCATAAATGTCAAGTTAATAAAGAAGAAGTCTTTTATGAGATTAAGGTAAATTAATTAGATTAAATAACTTCTTCATAAGTAAAATGGTTTCATGCATTAAGTAAATGTAATTATCTATATATGTACAAGGTAGTTTCATGTGCACGTAGGCATAATGTGTGAAATCTTCTTTTTATCATTTGTTTTATACTGCATTTTGTATATTCCCACTGGTCATTGGCTCACAGCCTCGTCTTTGTTATGGTGGGTTGGGTGCAGATTCATATTTTGAGACTGTTATAGAAGTAAGTATTCTATTTAATTTTACATTAGTAACTCTGTATGCTTAGACTCCGAGGATTCTTCCCATGGGTCCCTCACGTTCTTTGAACTTGAAATTGGAATCGCATGCTAAATAAGTAAAACGTTATTTAAAATAAAACTGGACTAGTAACATTAAATAGGTTATTTCATTGCACTTCACACCTAATGCTCGGGCCAAATCGGGTTGAATATGGGTGACCCATTTATTCGGGTCAGGGCATTACAAATGGTATCAGAGCTCTAGGTTCAAGATTCCTTTCGGGAGTGACACGGGGAGGTAGGTAGTGGTTATTTCGATGTCGGTGTTTGTCGGGCCAGTCATGCTAGTTTTGGTGATGTTTTAGTCCGTGTCCTCGACGACAAAGTCAAAGAGGTTATCACGATAAGTAAATTAGTGTTAGGTGGCACACGATCAAACTGATAATCGCTTCCGCGCTTCTGATTAGATGTTAGTAATTTATAGGTGTCCTTGAAAACCAATAGTTATGACACCATGGTTGTTAGTGTGAGGTTCTTGTGTTTAATCCTTGATGACGAAGATTCTTTCGAGATGTTAATAGAGCGAGATGATGCCCATTAGGCATGTTGCATGGATTGTGTATAATCAATGAAAGGGGTTGATAGTTAGGGTGTCGCAACTAAGTAATGATGATTGCTGATTAAAATGTACATATCCCTTAGATGTTGTTCTTATGGGTGGTTAACACCGATAATTTAGTTAGGAAAATTTGATCCTTTGGGTAATACCGTAATAGGTGTATAGTCGATGAGCATGTAAATTTGTGTGAGATAATGTTTGAGGATAGGTACATTCAGTCTTAGTTGCTAGGATGTTATCTTTGTAGGGGAGTACCTTTATATCCCATAAGCGGTTATTATAATTATGTGCCGTTTATGACAAAGGTGTCACATGTGTAATAATGGTGAGTTGTACTGATAGGAGAGTGAACCTTAGATAGCCTTATGGGGTCACTGGAAAAAAATGGTGCAATGTTTGGTGAATAGGATTTGTAGTGATATTGGTAGTGTAGACCTAGAGTTGTTCTTGTTATACAATGTCATGTAGATTATCAAAACCCTTAGCAGCGTCAGCTTGTGGTTCGATGCATAGTGCATAACTGTAGTTCTGGCAAGAATATTCTTGATGTACTCTTAGGATGCATAGTGCATAGTGAATAACTGTAGTTCTGGAAGTTTTGGTGATAATCTTGGGATATTAGCTATGTTTAAAGGAATACTTTCATATAGCCTTGGCGCTACCAAAGTTTAATGTAAATAGGTGGTGAAATCTTCTGAGGGGAAATTAGATTCATATCATGATTGGGTGTAATACTCATTTTCTTAAGGAAATCGATGTAGAGGGGGTCCAATTAGATTTGTATGAGTACCTAGATGCATTATATATTTGGCCAAAGATGCTATGATCGAGGCCACGCTGATGGGAAAGTTGATGAGATGATTGAGGCATAGCAATGGTATCGACATGAGTTAATAGTATATGTTGGAATAACGCTATGAGGGAGACATGTAGGCCTTGGATATTCTTGTTCGGATCATGTTAACCTGAGAGTGTACATCTGAGTGGTGTTTGTTGACATTATGGTTTAATGATGAGTAGTTTTCCATCACGTGGAGTCAATCGAATTTAACTTCATGATAGGTGATGGTAACTTAGTCACAATGATAGTTACGATACATTAAGTGTTTCGTCGAATCGAGTGTTTCTTTAGGACACATTAGGTGCGATCATGCTACTATAAATTAAGATGATAATATAGGTGGGTTAGTCTAGTGACGTCATCACTGATGAGATGGATAAGATTGGTGTCGATAAAGGCATTGATAGTCGCTAACCAGGTGGCATGTGTTTGCCAAGGGTGTAAGGAGGAGGCCTCATTACCAAGGATGGAAGTTCAGCGCTTGACTTTTTGAGGAATTTTAGGTTCGTATGTTCTCCCCTTTGAGCAAATGAGTGGGTCTTAGTTAAGTTCCTCACGATAGATGACTCGATACAAGGCATATGGTTAGGCTAGGATCCATTGAGCTTGTTTGGTATGGGACTTCGACTTTAAATGTGGTGCGCTCTTTATAAACCATCATAATCATGTATGAGTGTGGTTTTATTGAATCATTATTTATTTTTCCTAATCCTCGTGTTCCCTTTCAATCTTGATAATAGATAATGGCATCCCTCGGTTGTGATAACATAGACTTGTACCACTATGTGGTGCAACATGATTTTACCTATTAGAGCGCGGTGAGACCTGGTATGGTCATTGTAGCTCGATAACTGGGTGCGCTATTATCCAAGGTATTTTTTTTTATCAAGAACCGTGTGTGGGTGGCTGCTCTTTGGATCGCACAGCTTCTCATAATGTTCTCTTCCCTTAGGCATAGCGACTTAGGGTTTTGTCGACGTAGAAGTTAAGGTACTTGGACGTGAAGAGAAGGATGATAACTTGACGACATCATAGAATGTGAAAACTTAAGGAAACGTGGTGCTAGGCATTATTTATCCAGGTGAGTGGACTATGTAATACTCAGGAGTGTTTTCCTTAGTGAGATACCTAGAGTGATCCAAGATTCATGTGAGGATCCGGTGAATGAGTGTTAGTCAGCTCATGGTTTTGAGGCTTAGAGGAGTGTTATCCTTCATGCGAGTGACTAAATATATGAGATTAGTATCAAGTGTGAATGAGGCTATATAGTTGGAATAACTTGAAAGTCGTGGGTGACAAAAGCGTGTAGTTATAAAGATTGAGAAATTTGTTGATGTCTGATTGGGTATTGGTTATTTTGTGGTCTACGCTTGGGAGAGTATCGTTCACGAGAGGGTACTACATAGTAGGGGCACAAATATGCTCTGAATATTAGCAAAGGTATTCCAAGGACTCGACTGAGCATGATCTCTGATCAAGGGGATACTCGAGGATTGAAGATGAATTTGATGACTCGCTTGAGTGTGAACATTAGGTTATGTTTCATAATGAACCTTTGATGGCAAACCCGCGAATGAGCATATGATGTTGTCTTAGCACTCAAGGACTTTGATGATTTAGCCTTGGAAAATTCTTATGACATAGAATAGAAGTTGATAAACCCCCATAAGCTTAAGGATGGATGAGTCGAGAATTTCGAGGATGAAATTTCCCACTGAGGAAGTTTGTAAAAACTAGCCGTCATGTTTCATTTAATTTACCCATATAAGTTAAAATGGAGTGAGAACCTTGGGACTTGGATAATTATGAGTGGGATTTTATTCTGATTTATCTATTTTGAGGCTCGATGATAATATTGGAAGTTATGGGTCAAAATTGAAAGAAATAAAGAGAATGAAAAAAGGGGGTCGTTCGAACGAGATGGAGGTCATTCGAATGAAATACAAGGTCATTCAAAGTAAGGGATCAAACGAGCTTCGAACGAGATTCTATTATCAAACTTTTTAGGCTCATTCGAAGGTTGTTAGAAGCAAGAGTTCTAATAAGATGGGTTTTTCTTTTGAAAGAGGCCCAATGTCGTCCGAACGACATGCCTCAAAAATGTTCAATCTGACTACCCTTATGCGCTATCACACTCTAGGCCCTTAAATTGATGAGTTATCGAGCCAGATTGGGGAAAAAGGGAATTTTAATGTTTAATAGGTTTTATTAGGGTTGGTTTGGGGCTCATTTGGGTCATTTAATGTTTGAAGAATAAGGGAGGGAATTTTGATGTTTAATGGGTTTTATTAGGGTTGGTTTGGGGCTTATTTGGGTCATTTAACGTTTGAAGAATAAGGGGGGGGGGGGGGAGAGAGAGAGGGGGGGTTGTCTTCTAACATGTTCGAACACCTCTCTCCACCATTCCACCACCATAAACTACCTTATTCTTCTAGTATCCCACCACATTTAGACTAATACACCCATTTCCACCATAGTTAAGCTACGAATTTCTGGAGACTTGTTGGTGTTTCTTGAAGATTGAGATATAAGCTTTCATAAAGTTTGAAGAGAGTTTTTGTTGGGGCTTTCCTTAGAAGCTAAAATGGAGCACATATGGACCTTTCATGGGGGATACATTTGGTAATCCCTTGAGGCCACTTTTAAAGGTGGGGGTTTATCCTCCTACACTAACTTTCTACCACCATTTGGAGTCTTTAGAGGCGAGAAAATATATCCTTAGTATTTAAGACTCTATTTTCATTACTAGTAGTCTTATTGTTAAATTACATGAGTAGAATGCACATGAATAATTGATGGCTTCTAGTAGATTAATATTAAATATTTTTATAGAATAAAAATATTAGTAAAAATGTTATTTTATTAGAAATAAAGGGTGAGTAAATATTTCAAAATTTTGAAATATTAAAATTGGTATTTTATGAAAATGGGGTATTTTCTAGAAATTTGATGCTAAACATTTCATGAAATAAAATGTCTGAAAAATGATGTTGATTTTGCTAAATGCCTGTGAAGTAATGTTTCTTGCAAAAATGGATATTTTAGGGAAAATGGACATTTTCTAAGTTTGAATAAATTAAAAATGTCTTTACGTCTTGAAAAGTATAATTTGGCAAGTATTGTGAATTTCTAGAATGAAATGTATGTTTAACCCATTTAATAAGATTTTTGAATTTAAAATCCATATTCTCATGCATATAAACTTGCAGTATTTTGATGATAAATATTTGAACAAGTTTAAAGAAGGTTTTGTTGAGTTTAAAAAAGAAATAATAAAGGTAGAAATTCTAATATTCAACGTGTGTAAATAGGGGTTAAAGGTGTAATAATGTTTGAAGAAATAACACTTATAAAATTGGAAAGAAAATAATGGA
This sequence comes from Sambucus nigra, assembly GCA_949130495.1. Classification (NCBI taxonomy): domain Eukaryota; kingdom Viridiplantae; phylum Streptophyta; class Magnoliopsida; order Dipsacales; family Adoxaceae; genus Sambucus; species Sambucus nigra. Next base: position 466,536,199 of record OX422222.1, on the reverse strand, counting down.
CTAAATAGGTTTACTACTTGACAAGGATGATACCCCAAATGTTAAAAAGGTGTTAAAGTGTTAAAACACTCTAAGTTTAGTGTGAGTAACTTAATAGTGTTTTGAATAATAATATTTGTGAAAATAAAGGAAAAGGATAAGTTTGGAAACCAATGAGTAAAATGGTAATTTTACTTAAAGTGGAACATTTTTAGTCGATAAAAATACTAGAAACGGTGTTACACAAATTAGTCCTAAATGAATATGATTTGGAATAAAACCAAAGTTAAAGTGTAAAAGACATGAGAATATAATTTCAAGGTGTAACACAAATTAGGGTAAAACCTTGGGTTTAACTTCAGCTGAGTAAAAAGGGAAAGAAGGAATAATGTGGACATTTAGAAAATGTTAAAACATGTAAAAGTAATTCGAATGACATTGGGATAATTAAGGAGGGCTCGAAGCCCTGGAGTGAAAGACCCAAAACCACTGGCCAGAGCATATGGTGGCATCGCCGGCGGTGAGTATCCCATTAAAGTATGCAAATTATCGGAAGATTTTGAGAATAAGATAAAAAAAAATAAGGAACATGTCAATAAATGGTTTTTGTGGTAAAATGTGTTAAGACAATGTGACTTAAATGAATTAATGAATGTTCCGATGAAGGATAAAGTGGACAATAAATGTTTAAAATGATTTATTTCCATAAAGTAAAGGAAAGGAAATGTGTAGTGGTAAATGGGTGAGATAATCACCCTAAGAATGTTTAACCCGTAATTAACACAAGGGTGTGTTGTGAAAGATTTCAAAGGTTAAAAAAGTATTTCTTACACGGTGTTAGTGTTTATTGAAAGAGGTTATTTTCAATGAAAATATAATTGTGCATTGCTTTAAAGGGAAAGGGTAATTTTAGTAAAGAAATGGATTTGCTTAAACAAAGTGTACTGGTTCCAAGTATTTAACCGTGTGTCTTAAATAAAGGGATAAATGTCAAGTTAAGAAAGAAGAAGTCTTCTATGGGATTAAGGTAAATTAATCGGATTAAATAAGGTTTTCGAAAGTAAAGTGATTTCATGCATTAAGAATATATATATATATATATATATATGTGTGTGTGTGTGTGTGTGTGTGTGTGTGTGTGTGTACAAGGTAGTTTCATGTACACATAGGCATAACGTGTAGAGTCTTATTTTTGTCATTCGTTTCTATACCGCATTTTGTATATTCCCATTGGGCACTGGCTCACACCCTCGTCTTTATTACGATAGGTAGGGTGTGGGTTCATATTTTTAGAGCCTTATACTAGTAAGTATTCTATTTAATTTTACGTTGGTAGCTTTGTATGCTTGGACTCCGGGAATGATTCCCACGAGTCCCTCGCCTATTTTGAACTTGAAAATGGAATCACATTCTAAACAAGTGAAACATTAATAAAAATAAAACATGACTAGCAGCATTAAATAGGTTATTTTGTTGCACTTCATACCTAACGTTCGGGCAACTGGGTTGACTACGGGTAACCTATAACTTTGGTTCGGGGCATTATAATGTATCCCCATAGTGAAAAAGGCCAAGAGGCCGATATAGATGAGATTGGTTGGTGGGGTTGATGAGGGATTCTTTCACATTATTGACATTTATCACATTCCTAAACATGTTTTTTCCAGTATTTTTTGAGAGTTGGCCAAAAACACCCCAAAGTGACTATCGTTTTGGAAAAGGATCATCCACCTACATGAATTTAGTGTAACCCCTTGTGTACATCTCAGACAAAAAAATCTATCTCAGTAGTGGTGCACATGCTGAAGAAGTGGAAACAAGAAGCCTCTCATGTAAAACACATCGTCTATAGTGGTTAATTTAGCCGCGTGATATCCAATTTTTTGTTCTTTCGACCATAGCTTTAGGAAGCTTTCCATCCCTGATATAATCTATGATTAGGTCCACCAAATATTCTCTTAAACTCAAGTTTAAACAAAGTCTCATGTAAATCTCTTATGCTTCAATGCTTGACTTGAATATAATTTTGATAGGTACAATTTATATGATATTCGTTCTAGTGGTCGAAGCTAGTCTTACAAACACACCAACTCTTTTATTCTCTAGTTTTAAAATTCTTCTCATCTTGACTTCATTGAAATTCAACAACATTTTCTTCACTCTAGCTATTAGCCATTTTCTCATCTCTGGCCCCATAAATCCCCAGTACCTGATTGACAATTAGTTGAGAATCACTGTGAATGGTCATTTGGCCAACATTAAGAACTTTGTCTAGAGAAAGTTCTGTAAGTAGATTTTCATACTCGGATTTGTTATTCGATGATTTAAAATTGGATCATAAAACATACTCAATGTTAGTCCCATGAAGGGCTGACAATATTAAGCCTACTCCACTGCCACTCTTGTTAGACGAACCATCAATGAAAATACTCCAAATGGGCCATCATTTTATAAAAGGACCCTAATTTAACCTTCCTTTATTAACCAGGAAGTATTTTTCTATCACACTCTTTCTTGTAGGTTTGCACCTACGTAGTTAAAGTTTTTTTTTGAACCACTGGTGGTACCTCAGCCTCTTCTACAGTTTTTGAATCATGTTTATCATTCCATAGAAATCTGGTAAAAAATCCACTAGTCTTTAAATCAATCAACGCTTTGATTTTGGTAAGATTTTCTTCGATCCCCCTTTTTATTGACAATGAAATCTAGGAATTTTCTAGTGCTGAAATCAAGAACACATTTCGCAAGATTTAACTTCATTATAAATATTTCCACTATAACAAAATTCTTTTCCAGATCGGCCACATGGGTCTCGATCGTAAAACTCTTTACAAACATATCATCTACATATACCTCCATTGTCTTTACAATTTTTTCTTTGAACATTTTATTGAGCAAAATCTAATAAGTTTCCCCTGCATTCTTCAAGATGAAAGGCATTATCTTGTAGTAGTAGGTCCATTTATTTATAATAAAAGAAGTCCTCCAGGCGTCATCACAATGCATTAAAATTTGGTTGTACCCAAAGTAAGAATCTATAGAGCTCATGATCTCATTGCATACTGTTAGGTCCACCATATGATCAATACAGTGTAATAGGAAGTTGTCCTTTGGGTAGGCCTTATTGAGGTTAATCTCTGGCATATCTTTATGGCTCCAGAATAATATATCATACTCTCAGCAACTTGATTAGATCCTTCTTTATTTCTACTCTAAGGGTTGATCTGATTTGGACGATTATTTCAGATTGATAATTATTGAGGATGGTGTATTATACCTCCTTATCGGGCTCTCCCTTCTTTAGTTTCCTTTCATAACCTAGGTCAACGGTATTAATGTTATAGGAAATTATCTTCCTTTTATGGGCTTCCCACTTTTCAACTGAGGTGAAGTAACACTCTTAGACACCCTTATGATCACCTTGCATTCCTTTACTCCATAAAGAGTCGAGAATTTAATTATATAGTGTAAGGCGAAGGCACAACTTCAAATTCTCTAAGTGCTACTCTCCCCAACATAATGTTGTAGACTAAAAAGTCATATTTGTCCATTACAAAGAATTGGTTTTCCTAGTCAGGAATATCGACAAGGTTCCCTTGCATACATCCATCTTATAAATTTTTAGTGGGTGTACTTCCTCCCCACTGAATCCGATAAAAATCTGGTGATAGAGATCCAGTCTCTTCTTAATTATCTTCAGGCCTTTAAAATAGTCCTAAAATATGGCATCCACTGAGCTCTATCCAACGACTAGATTACAAGCTACGTTGTAGCCATGAACCCAAGTGCTGATGACCAGGGGCCATTATGTGGGGCCAAAATACACTTGAAGTCTAGCCTTGAGAATTCCACTACAAGGCTATCCATGTCAACTTTCTTGAGCTTATCAAGTTTTACTTCTATTTTGTCCAAGTTATCCTCGACCATTTTTTGGTTTTGTTTTTACTTCAACTACATGAGGCTTACTAATGGCTAACTCAGTATATCCACCTTCTAATCCACAATAGTGTAACAATTCTCATTTTCTCATGTAAAGGTAGGCCAAACACGATACACCGAAGATAGGACTTGTTATACAATCTACATCATTCTTAGCATTAAATCTTAAAATAATTATTTAACAACCATACTTGAATTAAACTAAAATTTGGTAAATAACCAAACACCAATAAATCCAACATTGACAGTTTCAGTAGATAAATAAATAAAAAACCCAACATAAGAATACAATTTTAAACCCAAACTAAAAAGAAATAAACTTTGGGCTTATGCCCTTTTAATAATCCAGAATGAAAAATGCTACATGAAAAGACAGCATAAGTGAAGTTGCAAGGTTATATGTACTAAGTTTATATCGTGGAATACACACACACAACCCAATTAAAACATGCTAAGAAGAGATATTTCCCAATTTTAATTTATGTAGCATATTGATAAGTTAACAAGAACAAATTTCAATTAATGCGATGTGATTGTTAATCTTGATTAATTGAAATAAAATAATCCAATTTTATCCATTTTATCCTATGCATAAATCTATGTGATTTAATAAAGTAAATTGAAAAAATCACAACCATAGTGCGCCAATGTACGAGGAAAATCCAAATGGGAAAAACCTCGGACGGCTGGGCCTAGACAAAATCCACTACAAAATAGGTTTTATAAGAGACTCAAAAGACTTACAGATATTGACTCACTCAAGACATGCTTATTCCGTTCTCGACCTCCGAATTTGCAGTACGCGAAGCTCTAACGCATTGCTCGACACTACTCATGTCGCAGTATCAATCGAAGCCCAAAACCACCGTCTACACTAAGCTTCAATGAAGAGATCCACCACAAACTTGCTTGTTGAATGTCAAGCTGATTGAAGGGGTTTTGTTTCAAAAGATGAAAATGGTGTTGGAGATTGATTTTACCAAAAAGAGGGAAGTTATGAAAAGATGCTCTCTAGAGAATATGAAACTTCCTTGGTTAAAGAAACTCATTTTCGTCCATATGTTATAACTGAAAAAATAGTGGACGAAAATAGTTTTTGGAAAAAATAACTGACCAAAAATAAGTTAGAATTTTCAAATCTGGTAGATCTCGTTCGAACGAGGTCATTCGAACGACATGTAATTTGAACGAGTTATCTAACGATGTTCCAGTGTAGAGTTTGATAGGTCGTCAGATATCTTGTTCGAACGGAGTTGTTCCAACGACTCTAAGGAGCTTCTAACGAGTTTCTAGTGTGGAGTTAGATAGTCGTCAGAAATCTCGTTCGAACGAGGATGTTCGAACAACATTTATAATGATCTTCTAATGAGTTTCCAGTGTGGTCTATGGAATGTCGTTAGATCTAGGTCATTCGAACGACCTGGAAAAATATCGAACAAGATGACAGATTTTGCCCAGAGAAGGTTAAAATAAATTCCAAAAATTAATTCTTTATGAAATTTGAATTTTTGTAAACTTTACTCTATGTGAAAATTTCTCGTTTATAAAAAATACTCCAACACTTAAAAATGATTTGGTCATAGACCTTTTAGAAGAGTGAACATGGATTGCAAATTGATATCACGTGAACTTTGGATGTAATGCTCGAATCTTTACGGTTGAATGATGCTTGATAAGGAATGACCCAAAATTGTTTTGTCCAACGGAATGTAGCCAATAAAACAAATGACTCGATTGGAAATTTGTCCTTACAAATATCCCCCTTTGGCTATTCCGGGATAAGACAGAATAATAAAAAAGAAATAAAAAGACTGAATTTGCTAAACTAGACGTCAAACCGATTCTAAAGCCCGTCCCAAAACCCCCCAAAAAAGATAGACTCAGTAACACGACTGCCGATGCTGCAAAAGAGAAGGTGATGTATCCTTCACACATGAAACAAAAAAATCATAAATGCATATGGAAGTAGATAATGTAACATATATAAACCAATGCGTTAACATATATTGTGAATAGTAAATGAACTCCCCCTAAAATATGCATATGTTGAATATTAAGAAATGAACTCCCCCTAAATTATGAATTCCCCCATATCAATGTTTCTCCCCCTTTTTTCCGAAAAAGAAAGGGATAAATAGCATGTATGTGAAAAGGTAATCGAGAGAACAATAGGCAATAAACCAATAAATAGTAAGAAATGAACTGACAAAGGGAATAACATGATAATTCATTAATTAATGGGAAAAAGTAAAATATTCAAGGTGCATACACGTCATAAGAAGAAAAATCCAAACCAAATAAAACAATATTAGAAATAAAAAAAATTCCACTCATCCTCACTGTTGATACCAAATGTAACCTGTTGACGTGGATTAATCACAAGAAGACACGTGTTAGTTTATGTGGCACCTACAGACATTTCTGCAATCACTTTAGCGACTAGGAACTCTGCTTCCCCGATTAACTCACACGCTCTGAGCAGTAGGTGTACTCCGAGGAACTCCACTACTCCGAGGAACTCCACTGCACCGAGATACTCAGGCGGTCCGAGCTGCACCTCGTACAAAGCATTAACAGCGGGAATGCCAGCAGATAGACTGCGCATTAAATACATACAGATGTACACTCCTAAGGGACAACTATGTATTACCCTTTCACATGTACAACCTAAGGGCTATAAATACATTGTATCATCCTCATTGTGAGGGGACCAGAATTTCTTGATAAAACCTGTAATCGAGAATTCCCAAAGAAGTCAGCAATAACAGAAACAGTGGACGTAGGTCATTATTATAAGGCTGAACCACTTTAAAACTTCTTTGTCTCATTTAATTTTATCTGTGATTAAATAATTCGATACGATTTAGTTTTTTACATCAACAGATTGGCGCCGTCTGTGGGAAACGACTGTTAGTATCGTTTTTCACCAAAAACAATTCATCACCAATGGTTGATAATCCTGAATCCAGCAATCGAAACACTTGAAATCTTGCAAATCCATCTGCTCCGCCAAACATTCCAGATCTGGCTGGAATAATGATAAATTTGGCCCAGGGTCAGACGGCCATGCAAGAAACCATGCGACAACTCATACAAACCGTTCATGGTGGTGCACCAACCCATTCAGGACAATGCAGTGTTCAAAGAAACACCCGTCTGCTTTATTCGTGTACGGGGCATACAACTTCATATCATAATGAGGAATCTGATGATTTATCTTATCAACCTGGGCGAACTTCATCAGTGCGGGCCATAAATACTGAACAACATATCATTTTCTCTCTAGAGAGGACCAGCGCATTGGAAAGATTAAGTAGAGTTTCTCCTTTCAGTCGATTAGGCCCTAGGAGGAACAAACGTCCTCTTAAGGCTGCGTCGAGGAGTTTTCGACGACCATCAGACTTAAGGGAAGGATCTGCCCAATCGCAACCAACTTCTCATCAAGATAGATCCCAGGAAGCCACATGAACGCGATCAATTGCTCAAACCAACAGGCTCGAGGAAGGAAATGACGCATGGAAAGGTTCTATTCAGAGGTTAGAGGATAGATTAGGGGAAATGGCTAAGCCCAAGAATCCCCTACAACGAACTTTTGTTCAAGGGATGCCTTTTGTCTAGGCCATTGTGGATTTTCTCACACCGTCAAAGTTCAAAGCACCTGTTGTGACCCCCAAATATGATGGAAAGACTGATCATGTTCTTCATATAGAACAATATCAAGCTGCCGCCGACATCTATGATGTCCCAGACGAGATGAGATGCAGAGCATTCTCGGGAACCCTTACCGGATCTGCTCAAATATGGTACACTAATCTTCCTCGGGGTAAGATCTCAACGTTCTTTCAACTAGCCGAGTTATTCATTGGAAATTTCTATTTTGGGGCAAAGCCAGTCAAAAGAGTAGCGCATTTGTTAAGTGTTAGACAAAAAGCTGGTGAGAGTACTAGAGATTATATAACTCGTTTTAATAACGAGAAACTCGAAGTTATAGATTATGAGGAAAAGACAGCGATCACCGCCTTGATGAGTGGGCTGTTGCCCAACAAGTTGTATTACACTTTGGCCAAAGATCGACCTACAACCATGTAAGAATTAATGGCAAAAGCGGCCAAAATCATGAATACCGAGGAGGCTATAGCTGCAATGAAGAATATGGATAAAGAAACCAAGGTGGAAGTTGACAAAGCCAAGAAGAAAGATCATTAGAACAATGGTGATGACAAACGATCCAAAAATAAGTCGTCATGGGAAGTATTGAGGAAATTTGATAATTATACTCCTTTGAAGGTAGACATCAACCACGTCCTGGAAGAAATTAAGAACAACGAGGAGTTAAATTGGCCAAAGAAAATGAAGGCAGGCCCTGACAGAATAAATAAGGAAAAATATTACGAGTTTCACAAAGATCACGGCCATATGACCAAAAATTGCATAACTCTTCAGAATGAGATCGAAACACTCATTAGACGAGGAAAACTGACAAAGTATGTTGATCGTAGAAATGAAAGAAGAAACAACGATCGAACAAGAGAGATGTCTAGATCTCCTCGTCGAGTGGAGGAGAATAAGAAAATAGACCATGAAGATGATCCAGAAGATGACCCGATCTTCCCAAAAGACCAAGGCAGCCAGAACGTGAGGTATTTTCAATACGTTTTGGGTCATTTGATTGTTATGTTATTACAGGTGGAGATGCTGGAGGAGGAGATCTTACTACAGAAAGAAAAGCTTACCTATCTGAGGCTCAAGCTTGCTCGTATATTCAATGAATAAATCTAACTGAGGAGGATCGCCCGAGAAAGATAAACAAAGAGAAATTGGTCATTGGTTTTTCAAAGAACGACCTCACAGGTGTCCTATATCCTCATGATAACCCATTTGTGATCAAAATGAGGATGAAAGAAGTGATGATTTCAAGAGTTTCGGTAGATAATGATAGCTCGGCAGATATCATGTTTTACTCGTGCTTCGACAATTTAAACCTAAAGTTATCTCAACTGGAGCCTTATCATAGACCCCTCCTCGGTTTTGCTGGTGAGAAAGTTTTTCCACTTGGGATGATCAAGTTGGATATATTCATTGGTACATGACTTGCTTGTCGAACAGAAAGAATACGTTTCTTTGTGATGGATAAGAATGTTCAGTCAGCCTACAACATCATCATGGGGAGGGTCGAATTGAAGAAGTTCGAAGCAGTACCATCTACAGTACATCAATGCCTAAAGTTCCTAACAAATTTTGGAGTAGGAGTTGTGAAGGGTGATCAAAAAGTAGCTCGGGAAAGCTATTATTCATCTGCCGAGCAAGAGGATCTGGAGGAATCAAGGAAAAAGACTACTACCTATCAAGTGGATGAAGGTACAGAAATTGAAACATTGGATCCTAGAGATGAATCGAAACTCGTGAAAGGTCAGGTGGTGGAAGCTACAGAAAACATCATTCTAGATGACGAGCACCCTGAATGAACAAATCAAATAGGCTCGTCGTTGGATGCCTCACTAAAACAGGAACTGATAACTTTCCTAAGAAGCAGAAAGAAAACTTTTGGGTGGAGTCATGAGGATATGCCCGGAATAGACCCAAATTTCCTATGTCACGAACTCAACGTAAATAAGGAGATTAAACCAGTAAAGCAGAGAAGAAGAGTATTCAGTCCTGAGAAGAATCAAGCTATACAAGAGGAGATCGAGAAGCTCCAGAAAGATTACTTTATCGAAGATGTTAAATATCCAGACTGGTTAGCCAATGTGGTGATGGTAAAGAAGAAAAACAACAAGTGGAGGATGTGTGTAGATTTTACCAACCTCAACAAAGCATGTCCAAAGGATCACTTTCCATTGCCCCGAATTGATCAACTGGTAGATGCTACCTCGGGACACGAGCTGCTGAGCTTCATGGATGCTTATTCTGGTTATAACCAGATTAAAATGAAACCTGAAGATAGGGAGAATAGTTCTTTTATCACCCCTAGGGGAACTTATTGTTATAATGTTATGCCTTTTGGTTTGAAAAATGCAGGTGCGACATATCAGCGGCTGATGAACAAGGTCTTTGGTGAACAAATCAGTTGCAATATAGAAGTCTATGTTGACGATATGCTGACAAAGAGCAAGAAAGCTTCCGACCATCTAGTTGACTTAGGCCAGACCTTTGATCAACTAGATAAATATCAAATGGAGCTGAACCCGACGAAGTGCATATTTGGAGTATGAAAAGGCATGTTTCTCGGGTACATTGTCAATCAACGAGGCATAGAGGCAAATCCTGAAAAGATCAAAGCTCTATTAGGGCTGCGATCTCCAAGGACGAAGAAAGAAGTGCAAAGTATTATAGGACGAGTAGCAGCACTCAACAGATTTGTATCGCGAGCAACTGATAGATGTATCCCATTCTTCACAACGCTCCGAAAGACTTTTGAATGGAATGATGAATGTGAGAAGGGTTTTCAAGACTTGAAGAAATATCTGGGAGCACCTCCACTATTGTCCGGGCCGGTGACGGGAGAAAAATTATACTTGTATCTAGCAGTATCGAAGAATGCAGTTAGCTCGGCCTTGATCAGAATGGAGAATAGAGTGAAAAAAACCAATTTATTACACGAGTAAGGCCTTCCGAGGAGCAGAGATCAGATATCCAAAACTGGAAAAGTTAGCACTGGCGCTAATTGAGGCGAGTAGGAGAATGAGGCCATACTTCCAGGCCCATACTATAGTCGTATATACTGACATGCCATTGAGGCAAGCCCTTCACAAACCAGAAAAATCAGGGAGATTGATGTACTGGGCAATAGAGCTTGGCGAATATGATATAATTTACGAACCCAGATCATCGATGAAAGGGCAAGTAGTAGCAGATTTTATAGCAGAGTTCACCTATCCTTATACCTCCGAGGAGCAAAACCTGCTCACCGATCAACCTGTGGATGTTACAGGATCAACAAACACTAGCCCATACCAATTTAGGTTGGTAAAAGGGAAAGTGGATGTTACAGGATCATCAAATTCGAACCCGGGCAACTTAGGTTGGTAAAAGGGCAAGAAAAGATGGTCGTCGAAGAGCAAGAAATATTAGGGGAGGGTGAAAGGAAGCAACAAATATTTCACCGAGGAACTCTGTCAAATCAGAAATTAGAAGATGAATTGCCTATATGGAGACTATATGTAGATGGCTCATCTTGCACTACAGGTTGTGGGGCAGGGATCATTTTGAACAGCCTGGACGAGATCGACATGGAATACGCCCTATGTTTCCAATTCAAAGCTTCCAATAATGAGGCTGAGTATGAGGCCATGACTGCAGGTCTTAATTTGGCAAAAACTATGGAGGCACAATAGGTTATTGTCTTCAGTGATTCTCAATTGATCGTAAATCAAATATTGGGAATAAATGCAGCCAAAGGAGAATTAATGATCAAGTATCACGCAAAGGTGATGGAGTTGGTATCAGAATTTATTGCTGTTCAGCTGGTAAGAATACCAAGAATGGAGAATCCGAGAGCAGACGCCCTAACCCGATTAGCATCAGCTACTCGTACCGAGATACGAAGAGCAAACCCAATTGAAGTGTTGGCTAGTCGAAGCATAAACGAAGATCTGATGATGAATTTTATTACCCTTGATTGAGGACCATCTTAGATGGATCCTATGAGGGCATATATTGAGGAGGGAGAATTACCATTTGACAAGCTCACAGCCAAGAAATTGAAGTTTAAAGCTGCTCGGTATGTATTGGCAAACAGTATTCTATATAGACGAGGAATTATGGCAGGTTTGTAAAGATGTGTACATCCCTCCGAGGTGAAAGACTTAATTGAAGAGATTCATGAAGGGTCCTGTGGAGCCTATGTAGCAGGTCGAACGCTTTTGCAAAGGGTGATGATGCAAGGATACTACTGGCCAACGTTGAGGGCTGATTGTATAGCCTATGCCAAGAAATGTGACAAGTGCCAGCGATTTTCCTCCATTTAAAGAACTCCCCAAGAATTTTTGACACCCATCACTTCCCCTTGGCCATTTTCCATGTGGGGAATAGATTTGGTCGGACCACTGCCAATAACCAGAGGAAGGTTCAAATATCTCGTCGTCGCAATGGATTATTTTACTAAGTGGGTAGAGGCCGAGCCTCTTGTCGATATGACGTAAGAGAAGGTATATCAATTTATTTGGAAAAATGTCATCTATAGATATGGTCTTCCGCATGCATTCATTACCGATCATGGAACACAATTTGATAATGAGGAATTCGTTGCCTACTGCCATCAGTCTAATATTTTGAAGCTCCACTCGGCACTAGGTCATCCCTAAAGCAATGGACAGACTGAAGTGACGAACAGGACACTGCTAAATAGCTTGAAGAAAAGACTAAGTGACGCAAAAGAAAATTGGATGAACGAGTTACAGTCAGTACTATGCGCTTATCGTACTACTCCCCGAGCAGCAACTGGAGAATCACCATATATGCTGGCATTTGGAAGTGAAGCTGTTATACCTTCCGAGTTGGGCCTCCCAACACACAGGGTACTAAATTTCAATTCCCCTGTCAGTGACTTAATGAGAAGATTGGATTTAGACATGCTCGAGGAAGTTAGAGAAGAAGCAGCCATCATGAATGCTGCTTACCAATAACGAACAACTTTGTTCTACAATAAGAGGGTGAAGAAGTGCGACCTGAAAGAAGGAGACTATGTTCTAAAGAAAGTGATTCAAAAGCACAACAAACTAGAGGCAAACTGGCATGGAGCATACCTAGTTACAGAAGTTTTTCGACCAGGAACTTACCAAATAGCAACTTTAGAGGGAGAGTAGTTTAAGAATGCATGGAACGCAGAGCACCTCCGCAAGTATTATCAGTGATGTAAATTCTCATGTAACGCAGTTCCATCAGTACGAATAAAATGAAGATATTCTGCCAAATTCTCTCCTTCTTTTGAAAATTTTTCAGGGAATACTAGTGTTACACACTACTCGGCACTACTCAGCAAAAATATTCCTAAAAATTCCAACTTAGGTTGGTTAGGAAGAAAAATATTCCTAAAAATGCCAACTTCGGTTGGTTAGGAAACATAATATTCCTAAAAATGCCAACTTAGGTTGGTTAGGAAGAAAAATATTCCTAAAAATGCCAACTTCGGTTGGTTAGGAAACATAATATTCCTAAAAATGCCAACTCAGTTTGGTTAGGAAACAAAATATTCCTAAAAATGCCAACTCGGTTTGGTTAGGAAACAAAATATTCCTAAAAATGCCAACTCGGTTTGGTTAGGAAGCAAAAATATTCCTAAAAATGCCAACTTCGGTTGGTTAGGAAACAAAATATTCCTAAAAATGCCAACTTAGGTTAGTTAGGAAACAAAATATTCCTAAAAATGCCAACTTCGGTTGGTTAGGAAGAAAAAATATTTTCCAAAAGTACCAAAGTTGGTCGGGAAGAGAAAAATTCACCAATTTAGGTTGGTCGAGAATTAGAAGATGTTGATCATCGTTGGTCGGAGACATTTTATAAGTATATGAGAAAAAGATCAAGTCAAATTTTTGTTACTTGTGATTTTTTTTCCTGCCAAATTGGTCGAGAAGCAAAACATCATTAATTTTGGTTAGTCAAATGATTATCACAAATTCAAGCTAGTAGACAATAAGTTTTAATCAGCTACAGTTGGTCGACAAAATACATAATGTTGTTATCTTTTTAACAGATATGCATATGCATATATAAAGCGTTTTACAACCATAAGATTGCGAACAAAAATGAAAGTCTTTCATTAAATCCAAAAAACAAAATACATTGAGGATGAAATGTTTACTAACTATTACATCAAAATTCCTACTCTATTGGTTTCTTCCCCTCTGCTTTTGAAACAGGTTCCTCGCCAGCTGGAGGATCATCTAAAGCATAAGGGGAATTTATGAAGTTAAGGTCTTTGATCATTCTAATGTTCATGACAGAAGGTCAATCGAGTAGATGCTCAGGGCGAGATATCTCGACATTGGAATGCAGATTGTAATCACCAAGGTATTTGGAAATCAAACACCGAGGAATGGCCCGAGCAGGGATCCAGCTCATATCAAGATTGAATGGTGGCACTGGTAGGTCGAGCAGCCCAGGATTATGGTAATCCCACAGGTAGTGACCCTGTTCCAGTTGCAGTACGCCCAAAGCATTCAACCAGCCTTGTTTATAACCTTGATTTTTGGCATTTTGGATTCGATCATCTAAATGATAAAGAGCTTCATTGTAGCCTGCCATCCATAATTCCTATGGCTGCTTGTGTAATTGATAGGTCAATCTTTCCAACTGCTCGTGAAGACTTTTTGCAAAAATTTCCTTATTCTCCAAAGCAGATTTCTGCGCAGCGAGTTGCTCATCCAAATTCTGGATCTTCTTAGACATCTCGGCCAATGTTTGAGTTTTTTCCATTAATTTGAATGCTTGGTTCTCCAATGCTGACTGAGTTCTAGATTCTTCAATAGTAGGCCAAAGAACTCTTGGTCGTCCCCGAGAAGCTCTTGCTCATCCCCGAGTAGGAGTAGAAGGACCAGCTCTCCTCAAAGTCCCAAGCTCATCTCGTAGTTTGGCATTTTTGACTTCCAGGAAGGAGAATCCCTCATTGTTCACAGGGACCAAAACATTTGATGAAGAGGCAACAGACTTCAATTGAGCTATTTACCTTTGCAGGTTATTATTTTCTTGCTCCAACAGCTCAGCTATTTGCCTGTGCTCCTCGACCTCATTTTTCAAAGTTCTCTCCTTCATTTCATAAGCAGTGAACCTTTTGTCATAACCCTTATCAACTTTGAGTTATTGATACTTCTTCTCGTATTCTTCATGAAAAAGAGCCGAGGACTCCTTGTATTGTTGTTGAAGCTCGTCGAGAGTGCCTTGTAGATCTTAAATCATTTCATAATAAGCTACATTATTGGCCACTGCAAGATCGAGCAGGAACTTCAAGTATTGGTACGCTTCAATTGCTTGCTCTGAAGCATCTTGGCCGAGGATGTCGACGATTTGTGCTGCACTCAGATCTGTGTGATCAGCCTTAAAGTACTCATTACATTGCCTCAACAGCTTTGTATCATGAGCAGACAATAACTCCATTCTAGTCATAAACTAATAAAGTAAGAGAAAGCAAGGATCAATAAGAATGAAAACAGAGTATAAAGGAGAGAATCAAAAGTTCAAGTTTTATTACATCATAAGGAAGAAGTACAAAGTCAGAGTTATATTTGATAAAGAAAAGTAAACACAGAGAAAAATCCGAACAACTCTACACCTTTTCCGTGTCTCCCAAAATTTTCTCGGGAGCCTGGGACGAGGAGGTAGGTTGATCGGGGGGAATAGATGGTTGCTCGGAGAATGCAGGAAGTTGCTCGGATGAGGTAGGGAGAAGTTGAAGTGGCTCGCTGGTAGACTGGATTACTGGGGGAGTAGGAGCTTGATCCCCTACCACCATTGAAGATTCCTCTAAGGCAGCTTCATCCTCTTCTTCTTCTTTGGGAGTTGGAGGGGGGCCTGGGATGTGTCGCTGAAATAAGTCAGAACTTTCATCGATTTTCATTTCCTGCAGCACAGCGATCCAACCATCCCTAAAATATTTATGGCTACCATACTCCACCTGCGACATCATGGCAGTTAAGCCTTTGTTCCATCCCTTATCCCAACTAACGCTGAAAACTTCTTCACAGCCAGCTTTCTTTTCGCTTTCTCTGAGGAGAGCTTCTCGGATAGAAGATCCTCGGCAGCCTTCAACTTATTCTCAATCTCCTCCTTCGGGCGACTTAATTCGCGAAGTTGGATTAATTCTTCCTCAGCAACCTTGAGCTTATTCTCAAGCTCTCCATCATTTTTGAGCTTCTCGTCGAGATCTTTATTTTTCTCTTCCAAGTCCTTTATTTTCTTCTCCAATCCTATGGAGGCTTCAACAGCTTGGTTCCTCTCCTGCTTTGTGGAATCAAGTTTCTTCTCCCAGTCAGTCTTATCATTATCATATTTCTGACGAGAGTCCTTCAGAGACTGGTTCAGGCCCACTAATGCTTCCTCTACACCAGACGAGGAGCTTGAAGCTTTGATGGCTTCGTCTTTCTTCAAAATGGTATTAAAACAAGTCACCAACTGGAAAAAGAAGATAATAATAAGTCAGTACAGAGACAGATATAACAAGGGAAAAATGAAAAGTTCAAAACAATAAAACTTACAGAAGCAATATGGCGAGCAGCCAATGAGGTGACCATGTCCCGAGAATGGTTTTCTTCAATTCCTTGGATCTCGGGAATGATCCAAGTCTTCATCGAACTCATGGCAGAGCTTGGAGGAACAAAAGTAGGAACACCAGTTCCAGTAGTTAGGGGCTGAGAGATGGTTTCAGCCAAATTGACCGAGGAGATCTTCTTCAACTTCCTCGGGGGAACATGGATAGTTTAGACCAAGGAGCAACTCTTGGTCGGTGATATGACAATCACCTCTCTTGGAGCATCAGTCTTGCTCGGGCCCACTGGGGGCTTCTCGGCAATCTTCACTGGAGCAATCGGAGGGGGTGCATCAATTTTCTTTGTACCTTCTTCTGGGACATCACGTTTACTTATCTTTGATTCTCCAGCAACAGAGGTAGGTTTATCGAAGAGAGTAGGAGGTCTTCTTTTCTTCATCCTTTCACTTAAAGGGATGTGTGACTCAGGCGAAGAACTTGTAGAAACTGGTATTGGTTCTGCTTCACTTATCACCAGACGAGCAGTAAAAGATGTAGTGTAACTCTTATACTACAGCAGATACAAAGCTGATCTTATATGCTCATCGACAACAGTCTGATGAAAACTCCAGATAAGTTTTAGATGTCTTATGTTAACTTCTGTCTCTTTTGGAGACTTTCTCTTATTGTCAACTGAAAATAAATAAACATTAAAATATCAGTCATACATTTTATCAAACACAATGAAAGCATAATTTCAAAAATAAAATTAAATCAAAATAACCTATCCCATTGCCATAGGGAGGGCATCTGGGACCCTGATATACTTCATCTCCAGTTAAAGGAGCATGTTGTCAATTTTTGATAACAACCCCGTGCTAAAAATAGTCCCTATTGGCATCTGGGAGATTGACAACTAAAGCCCTATTTAAAAATCTGGTTTTTAAATAAAACGTATTATCACCAACTGCCCATCTATAACAAAACATGATTTCTGGAATTCCTATGCGAGTTCCATGAATTTGATTTAGTCTATAAACCCCATTAACTATTCTCCATGTATTGGGGGGTATTCTTATAGGAACAACGTCAAAATACTGACAGAATTCTAGACATAAAGGATTTGGTGGAAAGGAAAAGCCACATTCAGCAATAAAGAGGCTGGGGAACCAATGTCCCTCAGCCAAATGGAAATAATCTGAAGGTTCAGAAAGTTCCTTCAGAACAACCCATGAAGGGATAGAAAAATTAGAACGAAACTTATCAAGAGATTGAACAAGGTAAACCATGATGAATAAAGGAAATGAAGAAGAAGGAAGAAGATCTTACAGGAAAAGAATGGATCTGTTGACAACGAATGTTGAAAAGGATGAACGCACAAGAGAGAAAGACAATGGAAAACTCAAAGATACGAATTTGAAAAAGTAGAAGACGATGGGATTGTCTACGACGCTTAAATACCTTGCATTGGGAAAAGGGTAAAGGTAATGATTACAAAAAGAAACGATTACGCTATCGGTGGCTAAAGGGACAAAAAGTGCGCGGAGACCGAGGCGGTTATAAAAATTCAAAAAGTCTGATTCTACGAATTTGGAAGGAAAAATAAATACAAAGGAAGCACTCCTAAAAATCAGGAAGACCATTTAAAACTGCCATATTCCGAGAAAGAATGTTCCACACTCCTCAAATTTCAAACTATAAAACATTGGAGGCTTCTTTTGATACCAAATTTAACTTGTTGACGTGGATTAATCACAACAAGACACGTGTCAATTTATGTGGCACCTACAGACATTTATGCAATCACTTTAGCGACGAGGAACTCTGCTTCCCCGATTAACTTAAACGCCCCGAGCAACAGGTGTACTCCGAGGAACTCCACTACTCCGAGGAATTCCACTGCACCGAGATACTCAGGCAGTCCGAGATGCACCTCCTACAAAGTATTAATAGCGGGAAAGCCAACAGATAGACTGCACATTAAATACATACAGATGTACATGTCTAAGGGACAAGTGTGTATTACCCTTTCACATGTACAACCTAAGGGCTATAAATACATTGTATCATCCTCATTGTAAGGGGACCAGAATTTCTTGATAAAACCTGTAATCGAGAATTCCCAAAGAAGTCAGCAATAACAGAAACAGTGGACGTAGGCCATTCTTATAAGGATGAACCACTTTAAAATTTCTTTGTCTCATTTAATTTTATCTGTGATTAAATAATTAGATACGATTTAGTTTTTTACATCAAAACTCACGATTACATTTATAAAGGAGATTAAAACAAGGTAAATCATGGAGCAGGGTCATCATAAGGAGAATCATCAGGAAGGGAGCCGAGTCCGAAACCGAATGATCCTGCACTGTGGCACATCTCCATGCTGCGAATGGCCTCTAAGTGCTCCAATAAAAGAGAATCTAGACAAGAATGTGCTTTATCTCTTCGCACTTGAGCCTCCTCTCGATGAGCTTGAGCTTCCCGTTCCCGCTGCAGGGAAACTAAAAGCTCCTGCATCATTGCCCTATCTTGGCGTCGATCTTCCTGAATATGTTTAACATTGGAACGAACAAATAACAAATCCTCCGACGCTAGGGGTGTGGGAAAAAACACAAAAGATGGTCTATGTGAGGTACGAGAGGGTGCGGGACAACTGGGTGCAAGGGTGGAGGAGCTAGTGGATTGAGATGAGGCGGAGGGAGAGGGAGTGAGCGGAGGGGTATCAGCTGGTAAATGACCACAAGACTGACTGACCGATGATAGGTCAATGGTCTGGTAGCGGGTGATGGGGACATTGGTGGATAGGCGGGGGCAGCCGGTGGCAAGGAAAAATCAAGTAATGATAGCAGCAAAAGGTAAAGCCTAGTGAGTGGGACTGGACGGGAGGATCCTAACCGTGCGGATGAATAGAAAAAGGAAGACGGGAAGATCTATAGCAACCCTAATGCTAATGGAAAACATGATATCGACGTGCATTTTGGTGATTTGAGTGGAGTTGTCATGGGTAATAAGGCAATTGTACACGATCCAATTTAGGACCATAAAATCTGGGTGTAAGTGCTTATGAAAGACAGTGACAATGTCGGGAGGGGTGAGCCGACACACGGTGCACATAACTAGTAAAGGGTCCGGGCGAGCATCGGGAGCCCAGGGGTAGGAGGGATTATTGACCCGGGGTAATGTGAGGAGATGAGCAATTGATTCGGGAGAGATAATAATCTCCCTACCACGCACTCGAGAGAAAATATGATTCTCCCTCTCGTGTATCCAAAAATAAAATTCCCGAATGAAGTAAGGAAAAATGGTATCGATGAGAGAGAATAAGGGGTTCCATCCTAAATCATAAATCCATGAATGCACAGTGGTGCCATGGAGGGATTGGAGATTAACAATTTTCTCCCGAACAATAGAGCCATGTGGAGAAACCTTGGGTATGGTATAGGGTGTGTGCGGTGAGAGATCCCTAACACAGCCTAAGGTCGGGGATAGCGGCATTTGTATTAGACTCCTCATCGGAGGAAGAGGAGCGTTCCTCGGGGGAATTACTAATACGGCAAAGGCGATGATTACGGGCCATGAAAAATGAGAGCAAAAAGATAGAACCTACCCAAACTAAAACCAACCAATCCACCAAAAACACCAATTAAACCAACAAACCAAAAAACTAATTAGCACGAATCCCATCCGTAAAAAAATGATTAAGATATATTCCATGGAAAGAAAAAATGTTATTAATGGAAAACTATTTTTGGGGATATAGAAATAATGTTTAATGATAAGAAAATACATTTTAAATTATCATGGAATGTAGCTTAATAGGATTAAATAAACTGGCCTGAAAAACCTAGAGAGATATACACATAGTCATATATGGAATTTGGGTGACAAAGGAAGAAAAGGATTTTCGTAAAATATATTAACCCCAAACGCATATATTGACATGGGTATATATATATATATATATATATATATATATATATATATATATATATATATAGAGAGAGAGAGAGAGAGAGAGAGAGAGAGAAGTGTAAAAAAAACACCTTGAATAGAAGAGGAAAAATGAAGCTCGGAGATCTACAGAGAAAATAGGAGGACTAAATGGTAGGAATGGAAGAGGGAGGGGAGGAAAAATCGTGAGAAAATGGGGAGTGGGATAGAGGGATAGTGGGTAAGGGTTAAGGGGAAAGGGGTGAGTGGGAAAGAGAGAGTGGAAGGGTGTTGGGGAAATGGGGAAATGGGAAATGGAAAAAAAAAACGTGTACTGGTTTAAGGGAAAAAGAGGTGAAAATCGTAAATTTTGAACCAATCTCATTCGAACGATTAATGTCGTTCGAACGATAAATTGCGTTCGAACAATGAACATTCGAACGACGTTCCAGAACCATATTGGCTAAAATCGTTAGATATATCGTTAGAAGTTCGTTCGAACGAACTGCTCATTCAAACGACATTACGAACGAAGTTCCATAGAGTAGGTAAGTAAATTCGTAAGAAAGCTCGTTTGAACGATGATTTCAAACGAAAATTAAACTGTTTAAAAAGGAATAAGAATAAAATATTTTTAAAAATAACATAAAATCAGGAATTGGGAAGGCCATAAAGATTCCAAAATATGGATTTTAATAGTCTTAGCTTGTGAAAAACATATCCAAATCGTGGGAGCGAGAATGTAGGGGTGTGAACAATGAAAGTAAGAGTTTTTAGCCAAAACAATGTACAAGTGCGGAATTCCAAACAATATATAAACGCACTATTCACTCACATTAGACTTGTGTCAAAAAAGAAATATTATTGAACGCTCAAACACGAATGCAACATGCATACAAAATTGATGATTCTCTCGCCAATAATGTCACAATGAGCAAGCAATGAATCGATTAAATGTTCGTGCACATTGATCTTCAACTTATATGTCCCATGAGCAATAATAGATTGAGACTATTCTTTTTGAAGAATCAATCAAGCTAATTATTTTGTCCTTGGCATTATATATCATTTTCAATGCTTCTATTTTAGGCACTAATTCGAGAATTCAAGTGGAGGCTATTCATGCAAAAACTTTATGTTTTTCGGAGCCCGAGTCCATTGCTAGAAATGGAAACCAACCGGAAGAATATAATAATTTTTGTTTCAATCCGGGCAACTGATGATCATGCACAATTTCGATTGATTATAATAGATATGACAGGATTGAAAAGACAACACCAAATCTCATTTTGCAAGTACAATGTGAACAAGATATCCGCAATATTTCGTGAACGGTGTGTGCAAAAAGGCAAAGGTGTGAGGAAATCAAAGAAATATATATCATAAAAGAGCATTTTTGTGCACAAGATAAACAAGGTCTGGATTAACTACTCATCGAAGGCCACGTGAACATGGAAAAAGACAGTGATCCGAATACATTGACCACAAAGCCATATGGACAAAAATTTATGAAAGCTTTTCTAACCATTCCCATTTTTCCTTGAAAATAAGAATAAAATATATACAAAAGTAATCTAGTTCATAGGTATAAAAATATATAAGGGAAACAACCTAAACTAGATATACAACTTCGATTTCAATCAATTGAGCAAACCCTAATTGATTTCCTAAGGTTTTTAAACCTAAGGGAATCTAGAGGTTTAGTAAAGATATCGGCCAATTGTTGATCGGTAGAAACGAAGCTTAGAGAAACGATTTTCTCTTCAACAAAGTCACAAATAAAATGTTCACGGATCCTAATATGCTTGGTTCTAGAATGTTGAACAAGATTACGGGAAATGTGAATTGCACTAGTATTGTCGCAATAGATAGTCATAGTGCCTTGGGAAATACCGTAATCTTCCAACATTTCTTTCAACCAAATGAGTTGAGTGCAACAACTCCCGGCGGCAATGTATTCAGCCTCCGCTGTGGACAAAGAAATAGAATTTTATTTATTTCTCATCCATGAGACAAGTGCACTTCCAAAATAGAAACAACCTCCATATGTACTTTTACATCCATTAACATCTCCTACCCAATTGGCATCCGAATAGGCCGATAAACAATCATTTGTGTCGAAGGAATACCAAATTCCAAAATATAGGGTCCCACTAACATATTTGATAATACGTTTAATGGAATGTAAATGAGACTAATTTGGAGCGGCATGATAGAGTGCACAAACTCCTACACTAAATGAAATACTCAGACTACTAGCGGTTAGGTAAAGTAAACTACCTATCACACTTCTAAAAAGTGTGTTCTCTACATCCTTTCCTTCGGTATCCTTACTAAGTTTAATCGATGAACTCATAGGAGAGCATGCATGTTTAGCGGATTCGAGTTTAAATTTCTTAACAAGGTCTTTAGTATACTTAGTTTGGGACAAAAATATCCCACTTTCGAGTTGACGAACTTGAAGGCCTAGAAAGAATGTAAGTTAACCTACCATACTCATCTCAAATTCATTGCGCATTTCTTTTGAGAAAATTTGAATATGTTTATCACATGTAGAACCAAACTCTATGTCATTGACATATACTTGTGCAACTAGAATCTCTCTCTCATCACGACGAACAAAAAGTGTCATATCTACTCCCCCTCTCAAAAATCTATGAGAAAGGAGATAAGAGGTGAGTCTTTCATACCAAGCACGGGGTGCTTGTTTCAAGCCATATAACGCTTTCTTTAGGAAGAAGACATGATTAGGAGGGTTTGGGTCCTCAAACCCTTTTGGTTTTTCAACATAAACTTCTTCTTGAATAATACCATTTAAAAACGCACTTTTTACATCCATTTGATATAATTTAAATTGAAGGTGACATGTTATGGCGAGTAAAAGGCGAATGGATTCTAACCTAGAAACAGGAGCAAAAGTTTTTTCAAAGTCAACACCTTCTATTTGGGTGTATCCTTGGGCAACCAACCTAGCTTTATTATGAATAATGACACCATGTTCATCCATTTTATTTTTGAAGATCCATTTGATGCCAATGACATTAGTATTAGAAGGCTTAGGGACTAATTCCCAAACATTATTTTTCTTAAATTGAAACAATTCTTATTGCATAGCATTTATCCAATGTTCATCTTTTAATGCTTCTTTAAAGTTTTTAGGTTCAATTTTAGAAGTATAACACAAATAGGTAACTTCATTTTTTAATTGAGCCCTAGTCTTGACACCTAGTTCAGGATCTCCTATAATTTTTGAAGTGTCATGACTTTTACGCACCCAAGGAGAAGGATCCCTTTTCTCAGTGGTTGGGACAACCAAGTCATTATGAGACTCAATATTTTCAACATTGGACACAACATCACACTCACAAGATAAATCTTCCTCATATTCAATTTATTTTACCGGAGCATCGTATTTTATGACAACAATAATTGATTCCATGACTTTAGAGTTACTTAAGTTGAATACTCTAAAAGTTCTACTATTTTGAGAATATCCTAGGAATATACCTTCATCACTCCTTGAGTCAAATTTTCTTAGAAGTTCTCTATCTCGAAGAATATAGCAAGGACTACCAAACACTCTAAAGTAGGACAAATTAGGTTTCTTGCCCATCCACAATTCATATGATGTTTTGTTAGTATTAATACCTATGTAAACCCTATTTACGGTGTGACATGAGATGTTAACCACTTCGGTCCAAAACCTACGGGGCACATTTCTTCCTAGGAGCACAAATCTTGCCATTTCTTGGATTGTTCGATTTTTTCTTTCAACTATACCATTTTGTTGTGGAGTTTGAACGATCGAGAATTCATGTTTAATTCCTATTTCATCACAAAAGGCATCCACACCAGATTCCTTGAATTCGGTTTCATTATCACTCCTAAAGCGGTTTATGGTAACACCGTGTTGATTTAAAAAAGTTCTACGCTTAACAGTAAGAAAATCAACTGTCTCAGATTTTTCTCTTAGAAAGCCTACTATGGAGTATCTAGAAAAATCATCCACCATTACTAAGATATATCTTTTTCCTCCTATGATCTCGGTACGTGTGGGACCCATAAGGTCCATGTGTATCAATTCTAAGACACGAGAGGTAGTTAGAGAGTTTAACTTCTTATGAGGGCTCTTAATTTGCTTTCCTAATTGACACGGCTCGCAAATAGTGGAGGTTGGATTTCCTAGTGGTGGTAAGCCTAGAACTAGCTCTTTTCTCACAAATCTATCAAGATCTCTAAAGTTTACATGATCTAATCTTTGATGCCAAAGATCGGCAGATGAGGCTTTTGCACTATTGCAAACTAAATATGATTTAGGAATAATTCCATAGAAATTGTCACTAGTTCTAACACCTTGTAAAATAGATTCACCCGATTGATCATAAATGGTGCACTCTGATTGAATAAATTTAACATCAAGATTTTCATCATATAATTGGCTAATACTTATCAAATTAGCCTTGAGACCATCAACATAAAGTACATTTTCAAGTTTAGGAAACCCGGAGATTTCAATAGATCCTCTACCCATGATTCAAGATTTGCTTCCATCTCTAAAAGTGACTTTACCATCTTTATAGTTTTCAAGAGTGATAAATAGAGATTTATCACTAGTCATATGTCTCGAACAACCACTATCAAAGTACCATTGGGAGGTATTTTGAGACTTAAGTGCAACATAAGCAACAAAAGCTTTATTGAAGTGATTTTTCTTAACCCAAGCTTGACTTGTTTTCTTACCCTTGTTGGCTCTAGTGTTATAATTGGAGTTATTTCCTTGGACTTGAGAAAACCTAATAAACTCTTCGATTAGACCTTTATTAGTATTGACTAGATACTTAACTTGGTTCTTAAGACTTGCTAAGGATCTAAAGTGTTGTTTAGAAAATGTGAAATGAGAGTTCTTCCCAAGCTTATAGAAAAAATCTTTGAGATGACCCCGTTTATGACAATAAGTTCACACATAGGATTTTTTCGAACTAGCTTTTGAAGGTTTCTTAGGAGGACTTATTTTAGGAACATTAGTTTTGGTAACAAATTTAGCTATGGGTTTGACTTTGAAGGAATCTCCTTCTTCATATCCTATAACATTTCTCTCTGGATAACCTTTCTCCTTATATCCTAAAACAGAACCTAGAAATAATTATCCCATTCTTCATGAATTATCCTCGAGTGTGACTTTAATTTTGTGAGAGGACTCGAGATCTTTTTCAAGGTTAGCAATTTTAGCTTCGAGAGATTTTCTAATCTCTAAAGACACATTAAGCTCTTTGTTGACACCTTCCAAGGAGCTAATTAAGTCACATTTTTCTTTACATACCAGAATAATCTTCTCAGAAAGAGATATCTTAATTTCCTCGAGTTGACTAACTAAAGACTCCTTCTCCATTAGGCTTTTCAACTCGTTTTCTAATGTTAAGACTTTAAAGGTTAATCTTTTGTTAACTTTTTGAATATGGAGAGACTTAGTATATGGTTCAGAATAGGCGGATTGCAGTTCACTTTCATCTATTTCACTTTCACTTCCTTTTTCATCACTACTAGTAGAGTGAGTGGAAGCAACCTCAAGATTTTGCTCGGAATTGATAACATTAGGGAATGAATCACTTGAATTACTAGCATGGCTTTCCATAAAGGCAGTGAAATTATTTTTAGACGGGGTAGAGACATCAGAGTCTTCAGACTCATTATCACTGTCACTTAGAGTGGCATTGTAAACTTTCTTTTCTTTGCCTTGTCTTTTAAGTTTTGTAGGGGACTATAATGCTCTATGACCACATCCCTCACACTCAAAGCATCTCTCTGAATCATCCTTATTAAAGTTATCTTTGTTGAACTTCTTCGGATCTTGATTATAGAATTTTCTATTTCCTTTGTTTTTGTTCTCAAATTTTGGTTTTTCAAATTTAGAGTTTTGCTTTTTGAACTTGATTTTTTTTTAAATTTTTTAGCAAATAAAGCTATATCATCAGGATCTATATCAGACACATCTACTTTCTTAACTTTTAAGGCAATACCTTTATCTTTGCTTTTGTTATCTTTAGAAAACATATATAGTTCATAAGTTTGAAGATCACCAACAAGTTCTTCATGTTTCAAGGTATTTAGATTTCCTAATGAATTAAGAACAGTGACTTTAGGAATGAACCGCTTAGGGAGACATCTAAAAATTTTCTTAACAACACGATCTTCAGGTATTTTTTTCACCTAGGTTAATACAAGAATTAACAATATCAGATATACGAGCATAGAACTCATGAAATGTTTCATATTCTTTCATGGTGATCGTTTCAAATTGGGTTGTTAAGTTTTGAAGTTTTGAGGCTTTAACTATACTAATTCCCTCATGAGTAACTTGGAGAATATTCCAAGCTTCCTTTGACGTTTCGCACGTCATTATATAATGAAATTCATCGGGGGACACTACATCAAATAAGGCATTTAAAACTTTAGACTTAAAGTTACACCAATTTAGTTCTTCTTCACACCACTGTTCTACAGGAGTCAAAATAATTTCATTATTAATTACCATATTAGGAGGGGACCATCCTCTTTCAACAATAACCCAAACACGTTCATAAATTGATTTAAGGGAAGATTTCATACGTTCTTTCTAATAGGTATAATTAGTTCCATCAAACACAGGTAGTTTATTCGATGAAAAACTACCCATATAACCTCCAGGATTCATCTAAATAACTTTTAGAGACTAGCTCTGATACCAATTTGAAGTTGCAAGGTTATATGTACTAAGTTTATATTGTGGAATACACACACATAACACAATTAAAATAAGCTAAGAAGATATATTCCCCAATTTTAATTTATGTAGCAGATTGATAAGTTAACAAGAACAAATTTCAATTAATGCGATGAGATTGTTAATCTTAATTAATTAAAATAAAATAATCAAATTTTATCCATTTTATCCTAAGCATACATCTATGTGATTTAATAAAGTAAATTGCGAAAATCACAACCACAACGCACCAATGTACGAGGAAAACCCAAATGGGAAAAACCTTGGATGGCTGGGCCTAGACAAAATCCACTTCAAAATAGGTTTTACAAGAGACTCAAAAGACTTACAGACATTGACTCACTCAAGACATTCTTATGCCATCCTCGACCTCCGAATTTGTAGTACGCAAAGCTCTAACGCGTTGCTCGACACTACTCGTGTCGCGGTATCCACCGAAGCCCAAAACCACCATCTACACTAAGCTTGAATGCAGAGATCCACCGCAAACTTGTTTGTTGAATGTCAAGTTGATTGAAGGGGTTTTGTTTCAAAAGTTCAAAATGGTGTTGGAGATTGATTTTACCAAAAATAGGGAAGTTATGAAAATATGCTCTCTATAGAATATGAAACTTCCTTGGTTAAAGAAACTCATTTTCGTCCATATGTTATAACTGAAAAAGTTATGGACCAAAACAGTTTTTGAAAAAAATAACTATCCGAAAATAAGTTAGAATTTTCAAATCTGGCAGATCTCGTTCGAACGAGGTGGTTCGAACGACATGTCGTTTGAACGAGTTATCTTACGATGTTCCAGTGTAGAGTTAGATAGGTTGTCAAAAATCTCGTTCGAACGAAGTTGTTAGAACGACATTTCTAACGAGCTTCTAACGAGTTTCCAGTGTGGAGTTAGATAGGTCGTCAGAAATCTCGTTCGAACGAGGATGTTTGAACGACATTTCTAACGAGCTTCTAATGAGTTTTCAGTGTGGTCTGTGGAATGTCGTTAGATCCAGGTCATTTGAACTACGTGGAAAAATATCGAATGAGATGACAGATTTTTCCCAGAGAAGGTTAAAATAAATTCCAAAAATTAACTCTTTATGAAAATTGAATTTTTGTAAACTTTACAATATGTGAAAATTTCTTGTTTAGAAAAAATACTCCAACACTTAAAAATGATTTGGTCATATACCTTTTAGAAGAGTGAACATGGCATGCAAATTGATGTCGCGTGAACTTTGGATGCAGTGCTCGAATCTATACGGTTGAATTATGCTTAATGAGGAATGACAAAAAATTGTTTTGTCCAACGGAATGTAGCCAATAAAACAAATGACTCAAATTGAAATTTTTCCTTTCAATAGGATATAGTCAAGGAACTGAAATCTCTGGAATGCAAGTGATGGAAACACTGGTCTATTGACAATCATGTTGTTATCCTTGCCTAGGCATGCCGGGGGGGGGGGGGGGGGAGAAAACATTTGAATTTTGGTTCAGTGAACTAAAGTGTGCAAGAATTAACTTACTTAATTTTATTGTGCAAAAGTACAATTAACTCAAAGTGAGTGTTCCCATCATGACTCCCATGCATGAAATGTATCACCCATCACCTAACAGTTGTGCTACTCGAACACCCACCAATTTCCCAATAGGGATACAAAATAAACATAAATGATAGTATATAGATGCGTCTAGCAAAGTGAGGGACTGAAGCAAAGTTAAATACGTCCAAGTAACTATTTCAAAATTTTACCACATTCATACTATCCGTAAGGAAATAACATCCAATATGAATCATATTATGTAGTATTTGGTCTGTGTTTTAGTCCATATCATTAGACTTAGGAATTATTTTATTTATTCCCATTAATTTCATATATCTCCCTATATATGCGAGTTTAAGGTATCTACCTATATGGTCTCATTCTTGCTCTATTGGTGAGGCCATAGGACCCTCCTAAACAAAACGAAAAAAAAATCACAAGCAAGTGGAGCGATACCCTGCATTACACCATTGCACGGACCATACCAAGCCATGTTACATGGATCCCAACATCTACACTTAACTCCTGTAAGTGGCGCTTCCATGTAGTACCTAGAATATGACATACACTACGCCTAACCCACCTTTACCAATGTGTGCTCCGCTCCGGAATGCACGCAACCCCAACCAATACGACGTTTCACGAACATAAGTATGTCCACACACAATATAGCTATTATATATATATATATATATATATATATATATATATAAGGATAATTACCCCATGATTACCCTGGGTTTCCCCTTAGGAGCCTCCCGTAATAATTCTTATTTAATAATTGACATGCAATTAATTTATTAATTGATTGTTAATTAAATAGTACCGTTAACAATCCAATTAATTAAATTTGTTCCCTTTATTAGCATTGCCGCATTTGCATTTTTTTTAT
The DNA here is from genome assembly GCA_949130495.1 of Sambucus nigra. NCBI lineage: Eukaryota > Viridiplantae > Streptophyta > Magnoliopsida > Dipsacales > Adoxaceae > Sambucus > Sambucus nigra. The sequence continues at coordinate 466,506,992 of OX422222.1, read as the reverse complement.
AAATTCTAAGATTGTCCGAAGACGGCCCTATAAACTCGTATGAAAATCTAAATATACTTGGACCCAATGGCGGACCACTCACCTGGACCCCCTTGGCGAACAACCTCCTCTACCCAGATTTTTTTCTAAGTTTGGGAATCCTAATTTTCCACCTAAATAAAATTCTAAAGGATCCATTATTACTATAATTTCCAATACAGATTCCCATAAACTTGTTTACCCCTTTGGGATCATTTATTACATGATTTTATATCCAATTCAAGTCCCAAATTATAGAATTTAAGTCCTAGTGGGTGTTTATGCATTTTTAGATTTTTATCCATAAATTCTTTAATCTCTACAATATGCAAGGGTACAATTCAATCAGAAATTTAAATCCTTAACCCATCTAATATTCCTATAAAAATCATGAGTATTCCTAATAATCAACCCACAATTTCTACCCATCCTAATTTCTAGATTTTTCTACCTTGGTCTTAGATTCCATCATTTATAAACAAGATTCAATTCATCATTTAGTTTCCACAAATCCTACAAATCCAGAATTCTACAAGGAAATACATCACAATGATTTAAGAATATTTTTGGACAAATAAAAAAAGCAAAAAAAATCTTACCTTAGATCTTGGATGTCTTCTTTGTTGATTCTTGGATTCCGTCTTGAATCGTCCTCCTTAATTCCTCTTAATTGGTGTTCCTGCCTCTCTCTTAGGATCTGTTCTTAAGGCCTTTGGATGTAACTCCCAGGGAGTGATTAACTCTTAATAAAGGTGAATTAACCTACTAATCCTGAGTTGGGCCTTAGGTCACAACTTGCGACCCCCAAATGAGCCCAAATACCTCATTTATATATATATATATATATATATATATATATATATATATAAGTTGTGAGCATTTCTAAGGGTCTAAAATATCCTAACGTGCCCGTAAGAACTTCCAAAGTGTGTTCCGAATATTTTTAACCAATAAGTATATTTTTAATTGTGACGTGACACATGCAATTATTTTTATTCCAAAATAAAACCCAATTTAATGTTATTTAAACCATTAAAGTTCAACTCTCAAAACCGCAAATAATAATAAGTTCAATTATTCACAACCTTAATTAATTAATATTACTGAATTAAATTAATTCCTCCTAAATGTTATTGTATTCCAAAAAATACGGGGCATTACTTATGATTACAATAAATTCTTATTTTTATTTTTTCTTTAAGTCTTGGATCAACGGATCTCAATAACTGACTACGCCATTTAGTAGTGTATCAAAAGGATTCCTTGTTTGGACTTCTCTTAGGAGTCGTCCCACGCATGAAATTGGAAAATGTCAAGAGTTGAGGGAAGTTGGATACTAAGATTGTTACTTTTATGTTTTACACATATAAACGTATAACTTACTTTATAGATATACTTGGTGTGAATGGTACAAATTAGATGTATATGTGTTATTCATACTTGATGATGGTTCATTGTGTGTAAATGTAATATGGAATGTATGGGAGCCCCAGTAATGTTATGATAGGCATAGATGGCCATTTCATTTTATCTCATGGGATATGACAATGGACTAATCGGGTATATAACATACGATAATAGTGTGGATTAAGATGTAAGGTTAAGATTTAGTGATTTCCGAGGATGGAATCCCATTATTATGGGAGAATAATGTAATACCCCGTATTTTTTTGGAATAAAATAAAATTTAGTAGGAATTAATTTAATTTGGTAAAATTAATTAATTAAGGTTGTGAATAATTGAACTTATTATTAATTATGATTTTGAGAGTTGAACTTTAATGTTTTGAAAAAATCTAAATTGGGTTTAATTTTGAAATAAAAGTAATTACATGTATCACGTCACAATTAAAAAAATACTTATTGGATAAAAATATCCGGGACACATTTTGGAGGCTCTTATGGTCTCGTTAGGATATTTTAGACCCTTAGTTAGTGTGTATGTGTGTGTGTGTGTGTGTGTGTGTGTTTGGGCTCATTTGGGGGTCCAAAGTTGTTGCCTAAGGCCTAACTCGAGATTAGCTAGTTAATGTCCCTTTTATAAAGAGTTAATCACTCCTTGGGCATTACATCCAAGAACCCTAAGAACACATCCTGAGAGAGAGAGAGGCAAGAACACCGAGTAAGAGGAATTGGGGAGGAAGATTCAATAAGGAATCCAAGAATCAACCAAGAAGACATCCAAGATCTAAGGAAAGAATTTTTTTGCTTACTTTTATTTGTCAAAAATGCTTCTTAACTCATTGTGATGTATTTTCATGTAGAATTCTGGATTTGTAGGATTTTTGGCAATTAAATTATGAATTGAATCTTGTTGATAAATGTTGGAATCTAATAGTAAGGTAGAAAAATCCGGAAATTACGATGGGTATAAATTGTGGATTGATTGTTGGGAAAACTCTTGATTAAGGATCTTTATGAAATTTATATCATTATGCCCTTTAGATGACTATTAGGTGTGTTAAGGATTTAAATTTCTTATTGAATTGTACCGTTGCATATTTTAGAGATTAAAGAATTTAGGGATAAAAATCTGGAAATGAATAAACACCCATTAGGACTTAAATTCTCTAATTTAGGACTTGAATAGGATATTAAATCATGCAATAAATGATCCCAATGGGATAAACAAGGATATGGGCATCTGGATTGGAAAATATAGAGCATTTAGAATTTTATTTATGTGGAAAATTAGGATTTCCGAACATAGAACAAAATATGGGCAGAGAGGGCTTTACTCCCATGGGCAAACCGATTTGCCCCTAGTCTAAATCGGTTCAGTTTTGTGGGGTCTAGATGTGGGGTCCGCCATAGGGTCTGGATGATTTTTAGACATTCATACGAGTTAGTGGGATCGTATTCTAACAATCGTAGAATTTAGATATTAATAAAGAGAAGAAATTTAATTAATTGGATAGTTAACGATACTATTTAATTAATGATCAATTAATAAATTAAATGTGCATCAATTATTAAATGAGGATTATTACGAGAGGTGTCTATGGGCAGCCCGGGGTAATCATGGGATATATATATATATATATACACATATATATAATGTGTGTGGGCATACATATGTTCATGAACCATCCTATTGGTTGGGACCGGAGTACATGTCGGCACAGGTGGGCTATGCATAGTGTAGGTCATATTCTTGGTACTACATGACAGCGCCACTTATTGGAGTTAAGTTGTGATACTCGCATCCATGTAACACCGCTTGGTATGGGTCATGAAATGGTGTATTGCGGAGGTACTGCCCCACTTGCTTGTGATTTGTTTTGTTCGTTTTGGATAGGATAGTTCTATGGACTCATCGATAGAGCACGAATGAGACACTATAGGTAAATGCCTTAGTGTCGCATATATAAGGACATGGATGAAATTAATAGAAATAAATGAAAGAATTCCTAAGTCTAGTGTTGTGGACTAAAATACAGAACCAATACTACGTAGTATGATTGATATTAGATGTTATTTCCTTACGGGTAGTATGACGATGGTAAAATTGGGAAATAGTAACTTGGACGTATTTAACTTTATTTCAGTACCTCATTTTGCTAGACACATCTATATACTATCATTTATGTTAATTATGTATCCATATGCTATGGGTGGGTATTCTAGTAGCACAACTTTTATGTGGGGTGAGACATTTCATGCATGGGAGTGATGACAGGAACACTCACTTTGAATTAACTGTATTTTCGCACAATAAAAAAAGGTAAGTTAATTCTTTCACACTTTAGGGTTTTGTACCAAAATTCAAATGTTTTCTCCCCCTAGGTATGCCTAGGCAAGGATAGCAGGATTCTTGCCATCACTTTCATAGCAGAGATTTATGTTCTTTGACTCTATCTTATGTTGTCTTTTAATTTATTAATTTTCATTCTGGATTATTGTAAGTGCATAAGCTCGAAGTTCATTTATTTTTTATTTGTGTTGAAATATTATTCTTATGATGGGTTTTATTTATTTATCTATTCAAATTTTGGATGTTAGATTTATTAGTGTTTGGCTATTTTCTAAATTTCAATTTAATTAAAGTATGGATGTTAAATAATTATTTTATGGTTTGATACTTGGAATGATATAGATTGTATTATAAGCCCCATCTTCGACGTACCATGTCTGGCCAACCTTTACGTGAGAAAATGAGGGTTGTTACAAATAAGCCATTTTAATATTAAGGGAAATCGTGAACTTTTTTTCTTGACTTAGTATAATTTCTTCCATTAAACCTCTTCACACCCTCATCTCGGACCCTACTCTTATCTACATACTTTTTGAGCTTCCCCTATTTTACAATTTATCAATCTTGTCTTTTAGGGCAAAGCATCGATCAGTTGAATAGTAGTGGTCATGATGGAACTAACACCATTTACTTTTGTTCCTCCTGTGAGGTGGGGACTTCAACTTTTCAGGCCATCTGAGCTCCCAATCATCCTTTGTTTTTCTTATAATAAAATGTTGGCTTAGTGAAATATACTTTGTAAACTTATCATCCTTCTACCTCATCTTCACCTCATTTTCTTTGTCTCTACCTTGGATGGACTTTCCACTGCCTACCTCCTTCAAGTATACTCTATGGGATGCCATGGCCTCCTCCACATTCATGATTCTTGCAGCTGTTGCCAGAAGTTTATTCATGGACTTTGGAGGATCCTTAGAGAGGTTCTATAGGAGTTTTCCTGTCTGAATCCCGTTAATGAGGTAATGAGGGCTTTCATTACATTACTTTCATCCTAATCTTCAGCCTCCAACGTTTCCTTATTAAACGAGAGATGTAATCCTTCCAAGGTTCATTTTTTGCTTTTTTTAACGTTTAACAAGTGTGTCACATATTTTGATGTATTCATACGAAAGCAAAAGTTATGGATGAAATTGTTAGTGATCTATTTGAAATTTTCTATGGATCCTCTTGATAGGCTAGTATAACATACATGTATCGTGCTAATGAGAGTAATGGATATAGCTCTACATCTCATTTATCAGGTGTTAAATATAAATCAGGAGCCGACCGATACATTTCTATAGAGTAAACACAAATTTTTGCTCACATCATATTTGGGTGTGAGTCGGTGGTTCAAATTTTACGAATGCGAGTAAAAGACAATTATCTACAAAAATGGACACCCCTTCATATACCCCATGTGGCTAGGATCTCGTCTTTTAAACAGAGAGTAGTTATTCTCTTCTAGCCTCTTAATTGAAGTATTCCAGGGCTTGTCTTCTTGGACTACATTATCTCTAGCTCTTTCTATCGCCATAACTACTCCAGGAACTAGTTCTTGGTCAATAGTTATCTTCTTGATGTTAACCTCTCTATGATCCCCCTTTCCCCCTGTCGTCCTAGCCTCTCCTCATCACGACATCGCGTGATAATTGTGCCACTTGTGCTACTGACAGTTGATCTTACCTAAGATTACCCATTGGGTCCATATGGAAAAAATATGACCCTCTACTTAGTCCATTAAATAACTCTTTAGAGACTCTAGCGGTGTGCTAGAAACTCTTTACTTGCTAAGTTAGGGTTGGAGTTCCTCACGATCGATAAGTGGTATTCGAAGTTGCTCATCACAAGCCAAATTATCTGATAACTCTTTAACTTGTTTTCCAAGGTGGAGACGCCATGGATCAACTAAGTCTCTCCACTTTAGGTGGTGTTGAACATCCTTTGCTGGAGTTGTAGGTGGTCCCCTTGCTATTGGATGTGCATCATTCTCGGAGGCTGGAGTTATCAAGTTCAGAGTAGGATCATCAGGGATTCTACTAATTATATCTTGGCTGAAGGATAAGAGTTATTGTTGCATTTAGTGTTGGCTAGCCACAATGGACCGCAGCGTCATCGCCATGTTTGCCATTTATGACTATTGAGGCAGTTGGCTAGAGCAGACCCTGTGTTTCAAGGTGGATCAGTGGCCATCTCCAATGAGAATCAACCAAACATCAAAAAATTAAAGATGGGGTAAGAAACCCAGAAACACGATGAATTAGTGAAGCTCGATAAACACTCAACCCAAGCTCTTTCAATGGTGATTAAGCTCCAACAGTGGTGTATCGGGATCACCATCAGAGACAAGGTGAAGATTTTTCAAGCTAAGATAAAGAATAAAACAAAGTCTCTTCCCACAAAAGGTGCCAAAATGATGATACAAAATAACACCATTAGATCAATTCATCTTAGTTTCTAGGTTTGGATAACAATGATGAGATAACACACTAAAATATCAAGTAGAAAGGATGATAGATGAAAGCATAAACATAGTATAGGTGGTTCTTCCTTAGCTTACATCCATTATGAAAAGAGTAAGCCAGTTTAACTAAATAGGAAGGCTAGAATCCATTAACAGTGTTACAAGCTTGATAACTCATTTTTTAGGTGGTACAGTCATTGTCTTCAAAAGCCAGGTCTGAAAATCAATTGAATTACTTACAAAAATTATCAGACAACTTATATTGTGGTAAGTACGAATATCAATTCAACTTTCAAGGTGAATAAACTTATAATGTGAATGACTGCAATTTCATTTTTTTACTTATTTTTTTAAAACTTTTTTAAAACAATTTCAAGCGAGAATCAAAATTGCTAAAAATTATAAGTGACTAAATAAATGAGTGAAAATAAATGTGAAAATAAAGGTAGAAAAGATGGAATTACACCGCATGATTCATTATTTTAATCTACTAATTTATTGATTTGAAATATTTTAAAATAATATTAAATTTACAATTTAACTCTAATTAACTATAAATTTAATAATATATTTTTTTGAGAAAACCAATTTAAAAATTCATCAACTCTAAATTTTTTAGATTTATACTCTCTTTAATAAATCACTTGCTAAGATCAATTTGTTAAAAATTATATGAATCCTTGAATTGCAACACCAAGTCAACACTTCCAATTTAATATCATATTTTAGAAAAATCTATCCCTAGTTCAATTCCGAAATTAAATATGACATCTAAAATGAAATAAATTTATCCTCTCTCGAAGCATAAATTAACATGTGACATTTTCAAAATTAATTTTTCTAAAAATATAACAGGGAAATAAATTAATGAATTAAACTAACATCACACACGGCTTCAGTCCACCATTTGAATGGGGTTTTTAGCTAAACATTCTCATATTAGTATACACAATAATCAATAAAATATAGATAAGTGATATAAAATCGATTTTTTTTTTTTATAGAAATGAAATACAAAGCAAGTCACCTTGTCAAGTGGATCTCTTCAAGTTCGTCCATTTTCTTCTCACAAATAGTGTCGCCTGTTTATAATAATATAAAAATAATCCTAATCAATTATCTAAGCTTACCCTAATTTTTTTGTATTTTTTGAATCCTTTGTTTTTCTCTCTAGACTAAAATTAATAGCACTATAGTTGAAGTCGTATTTTAAATTAATTGATGTCACATTATTTTTATAAGCCACTGATATGTTCAATTGGGAGATATTTTTTGGATTTTAATATTTGGCTAAGTCAGAGTCTGGAGGGATTTGGAATTTGTGTGTGTGTGTGTGTGTGTGAATGGCAGGTGGTTTATGGGTGTTGGGTTTGTTCAGTTTAAGTGGGAGAGCATAGTTGGTCATAGTAGGCCTGAATTTCGTGGGAATTTTTTGGTGGGTTGAGTCAGGTGGGTTTAAGAGTAGCCATCAAAGCTAGGTCGAGGGTTAAGGGGATGGAGGTCGCCATGCAATAATGGATATGTCTTTCATGGATTTAGTTCGCCAAAAGTGGGTATGGGTCGAAATAGTGATGGAGAGAGCTGGTTGAAATGGTGTTCGGTATTGAGGATGGAAGGATGGTGGTTATGGAGGAAAGAGCGAGAGAGCGAGAAGAAGAAGATGGTTGACAATGATGGAGAGAGAGTGTAAAAAATCTTTTTTTTTTAAATGAGGTGTGGGGGGTAATAGAGTTTGGTTGAGGTACATGGGATGTGGGTATAGGTTAGGGAGGTGTTAAAGTGTATGGTTGTGTATGGAGTTAGGGTGTGTGTCTTTAATTTGTACTATCATAAATAAATTAACTAAAATTGATATTTTTGACTCAACAAAAAAAATAATTAAACTAAAAAAATAAAATCTATTAAAACTAAAAATTCTAATTCTAACCTATTAAATTAATAAAAGATGTAATTAAAAATTAAATTAATAAAAATTAAAAAATTAAAAAAAATATAATAAATACTCACACCTATTGCATGGATCATAATATTTACAAATATACAAACACAAATAAAATATAAAAAATTAAAGAATTTTATCGAGACTTAACGACTAAAATGCATATATCTAGGGCATAAATTGAACACTTTTGGGTGCTATTCAAATTTTTTTTGTACTCTCTCTCTCTCTCTCACACACACAATACAATATGGTAGGGTTTCAAAATAATGATGCGACACCTCACCTATTAAAATAACGTGTGATCAAACCTCTACTAAAATAAAAACACGAGTCTCATACGGATCATCTTTAACATTGGTTGAAGCACATTATATATATGACTCACTTGAGTCTATAATATAGGAGCTTATCTAGTTTGGAAATAGAGACAAAATTCTGCCATCCTATGTTTAACACTAAACCTCATGCCTCTTCATGATCTACATCAACAACAATCAAGGCTGGAAAAGGTAGTATCCAACACAACTCACAAATGCCTAGGACTTCATTTGTTTGGCATTGTGTGTGTATGAGGGGTGTGTGTGTGTTCACATTGGCTTAAATATATTTTCTAATATTTTTAAGGAATTTTTAGGAATTGTTTAGCATTTAAAATCTATTTTTTAAACATTTAAAATTTGGTTTTAAAAATGATTGGGCCATTTGTTAACAATTCATAGTTACTAAAAATAGTCATGGGTAGAATCCGAAAGTGGCAGAGACTTTTGGGGTGGAAATTGAGATTTTATTAAGATAAAAAACATGCGTTTTATAACTAATCTTCACCATAAGCGTGTTGCATTACTAGCGATGCCATTTGTGTTTTCTTCCACTCACATAACTGAGAGATAATCTGGAACATTGGTTTGAAATGATCAATGGCCTACATGCGTTTTAATTCAATCCATATCTAACCTATTTGAGCCAATTATAAGGCATTTAAAATATGTGCATGATCAACTGATAGATTTATAATCATTTGGTAGAAGCAATTATGACCCTTAATTTAAAACCCTTTCTAGATCCTTCCATCGTCCCCTATAAATAAGGCCTAAGGTTTAATCGTTTCTAAGTTTTGGAGAGTCTGAGAATTTTGAGAAAATGAGAGAGAGAGAGAGAGAGAGAGAGAGAGAGAGAGAGAGAAATAAGAGAGAAAGAAACTTCAAAATCAAACTCTAGACAAATTTTTTCCAAAAATTTGTTTGAGAGTTTGAGAGTTTTTACTAGTTCGTGGTTCAAAATCCTCTCTAGTTTACATGTCTTATCCAACACCTTCTCTGAGTTGAGATCTCATCTCAATTAATTTGAAATTTGTAGGTCTGACTAAAGTGATAGAGTCACGTTTAGTTGTTAGGACTGATTTCTTCATTAGAAATCATCTCTCTGTTGGGTTGTTTGTTCTTAAACATTTTTATAAAAATCCCCAACAAATCTCCTCTCCTGTTCTCAAGTTTTTTGAAAAACAGACTTCAAAATTTTTCAAATCTAAAGACTTTTATGTCTCCTAGTTTATATTTCACATTTTGTGAAATAATTTTTTAAAGAAATAAGAGTGAGACATATAGGGTCTTGGCTCTTTCATATAGCATTATTGTTTTATGATACGCCTTTTAAAATAAGAAGTCTAGTTTTCAAGAAAAGTTGATTCAGACTCTTGCATGTCATTTTAGAACAAATTTGTAATTTGTAGAATATTGTTTGTATAAGTGTGAGTGAGTTTCATGCATGTGTTAGGCACATCACATCACTACACTATCACACAATGTCACTAAAGTTGTGTTGGTAAAGATATTTTTACCATCAGAGTTGACTTAAAGAAGGAGCTGAGGAGTAAAGCTAAGAGGACGTTAAAGACAATAGTCAGAGACAGAAAGTTAGAGAAAAATCTAGGAGTGCTGGTATAATTTCTTAACTTAGTTTTAGGTCAGATTTTGTTGGATAATTCGTTGCTTGCTTGTACTCTAAAACTCATTCTAGTGGAATTTTTGTTTTACTCCGTAGAGGGAGTGTGGATGTTTCCCCTATTTGATAGGGGTTTTACCATGTAAAAAATCCTTGTATTGTGTGAATGTTTTTTATACTTAACTTGCTCTTTCTATTACTACTATTGATGTTTAAATTTTTTTTAAACACTTAAGTTTCTAAGTAACTGAAATATCTTGTTAAAAACATTTTCTTAACACATATTGTGTTTTATTGGTGTTACTAAAAGAGTTTCCTCAAGAAAACAATTCGGACCCTTCTTAATTGTTTTAACTTTTAATTAAACAACTTAGTAAGGGATTTTTAGTTGGTATCAGAGCGGGTTCTTGTTTTTCCAAAACATTTGTTCAGAATCATGTGTTTTTTGAAACTATTTTAAAAACATCTCATGGACGAGAAATTTGAGAGACTGGGAAACTTAACCAGACCTCCCCTCTTCGGTGGGACAAATTTTCCTTACTGGAAAGTAAGGATGATTACGTTCATCCAAGGGTCTTTGGTAGATGACTTCTAGAACACCCTTTGTGATAATAAGGGCAAGAATGCAATATTCATGTCTGTAAATGAGCATGAGTTCAAAATAATCTCAATATGTACCAATTCTAAGGAAGCCTGGGACACGTTGGTCACAACCCATGAAGGTGACACACGTGTTAAGGCTGCCAAGACTCAAATGCTCATTTAACAATACAACACTTTAGTTATGACTAAGACTGAGACCTTCGATGTTTTTTATATCAACCTGACCGATGTCATAACAAAATTACATGCAAATGGAATTGTATATGAGAGAAGAAAAATTATCTCTGAAATCCTAAGATCACTTCCACAGAAATTTGACAATAAAAGATGTACAATTGAGGAATTAGAAGTTCCAAATCTTACCCCTGAACTCCTCAATAGCAAATTAAGAACTGTGAAAATGGAATTGGATTATAAGAAACAACTTCTTGGAAGTCATAAGAAAAATAGTAGTCCCAATGTTATGTTTCAATCCAAAGTGATGCCTAATTTTGAAATGCAATCTGACGGTGATTGTGACTTGGATGATTTGGATAATAAAAGAGCCTTAATGTCTAAAAACTTTAAGAAAATACTGAAGTTTCGAAATAATGTTGCTTATAAACAAGGAAAGGATCCTTATTCAAATCAATCCAATAACATACCTCATGAGAGGAAATTAGAGAAACACCAAAACAACCCAAGACCTGACAAAGACCATAGCAAGTCTGAATGCTTTAGATGCGGTAAACTATGTCACATTTCTATTAACTTTATAGTCAACCTAATAAAACAAACATAATAGGGCCAATTTGTTCAAGGCTTGGGATGATTCAAGTGAATGAGATGATGATGAGCCTGAATCATCTAACATATTTGACCCATGTATGTCATATTTTGCAGAGATGGTATATTCTTATGATAATGTTGATGATAGTCTGTCTAATAATACCTTGACCATGCCTATTAATAGTTTATCTGCTTTGTGTCCTGAGAATGCTTATAATTGTTATGATGATAATAGTAGCTCTATTGTCGTGTGTGTGAGTCAAAGTGATCGTTTGAATGACGAACATAATGTGTGTGTGAGTTTGTAAAATGAATTGATAGGGGACAAATCACCCACCACACTTAGTGAGTTCGATAATGATGACCTTCCATACATCCACACATTGTACACCAAAATGCTTAAGAAGAGCACTAGATTAAAAATAACCATTAAAGAGTTGACTGAAGAGATAGAATCTCTTAGTCTTATGGTTAAACAAAACGCTAAAGACTACACTAATCAATGTCTAGACCATAAAACACAAATAAAGGCTTTTTTAAAAACAATCAAGGACCTTTCTGAATCAAATAAAATTCTAGAAACGAAATACAAGGCCACATTGTTACAATTGGAACCATCACAATAAAAAGCTTCAACTATCTTAAAAAAATTTGTAAAATTTGAAAATAATTCTAATGTTTTGAAGACTTTGTTGCAGCCATTAAAACCAATTCTGAGGACAGAACTGGTATAGGATTTAACACTAACACACAAACTAAAAATGTACAAACCATAAAGTTTGTGTCAGGAGTAAAAAGGCCTATGGAAACTTGTCCAGATTTTCAGGCTATAAAAGCTAATTTTGATTAAAAAACAGAAAGGGATAAACATTGGAAGTAGTAGTAAGTCTAAAGGAAATTTTTAATCTAAGACTAAATATGTTTGCCTCCCCCATACGACATGGAGATTTCTCGTTACAATCTCTCTCAAATAAACCTAGGAATAAAATCCAACACTTGGACAAACCCGTCTTTAAAGGTCTTAGAGATAATGAGAAACCTTCGAGTCACCTTTACTACTATTGTGATGTCTATGAACATTCACTTGAAACCTATTTTCAAAGTTGTCTATACCAATCCTTTTTGTACACTTATGTGTATAGAAACCTTAACTATTCAAGGAAAAATATAAATAAATATTTCCTACCTAGATAGCGTGATAAGAACTCTAACTATCGAAATAGGAAGATAAGACCTAATACTAAAGAGAAAACTCAGAGGAAAGGTCCTAGACTCATGACTAAACCAAATGCTCAAAAATCACCCAAAAATCAGTTTAAAGCACAAAAATCCTTTAAAGAAAAATCTGATGCTCGCAAGTTTTATCATATGAGAGATAATAAGGGTAAACTTTTAAAAAATCGAGCAATTTGGGTTAGGAAAGATGATCTAATATCCTAAATGAAGTGTAATGTTGTTATTAGTGCATTAAAAGCTGAATACACTTCATCTAGATGGTATTTAAACTCGAGTTATTCCAAATATATGACCGGGGATGATATTATACTAACCAACAGAACTGATTTCTTAGGAAGAGAAGTTTTGTTTGGAGATAGAGTATCTTCCTAGAACATAGGTAAAGGAATAATCTAAGAAAAAGGATTACCTACTCTTGAGGAAGTTCTTTTAGTAAAGGGTCTTAAAGCAAATTTACTAAGTATATCACAATTTTGTGACTCAAACCATATTGTCACATTTTCAAAATCCTATTGTAAAATTTTAAATGAGAATGGAGACTGTATTATTACAGGTCTCAAGACTCCTGATAACTGTTACACAATTAACTCAGAAATCGAGATATGTAATATAGATAGGATGGAAGTTAATGAAATATAGCATAATAGGTTAGGTCACATAAATTACGATAGTCATGGTAAGTTAAGCTCATAGGAAATTGTTAGAGGTCTGCTCAAAATTAAACCCATTTCCAATATTTTATGTGGGCCCTCTCAAGAAGGAAAGACGATTAAAACTCCTCATAAGAAAGTTAAAGAATTCCTACCCACCGAACCTCTAGAACTCATCCATATGGACCTAATAGGTCCTTCTCGTACTGTTAGTCTTTGTGGTAACAGTTACATCTTGGTTATAGTTGACAATTTTACTCGATTAACCTGGGTTGCTTTTTAAAAAAAATCAAAAAAATTTCGTAAATTTTAAAATTTTTATTACGCATTAAAAATGAAAAGGACTCCCAAGTAAATAGAATTCGTAGTGATACAGGAGGTGAGTTTATAGATTAAGGAGTTATTGAATATTGTGACTGTGGCCATCCCCCGATCCCTGTCCACGAAGGGAGGAAGGGATATTTTGGGTCCCGCACGTCCCCTCTCTTGGGAGAGCGCTTCGGCCGGCGTCGATTTTGTGAGGTGTGAAAAATGTAGAGAGATTCAGAGTCGCCAGTCTATTTTACTCAAAACAGACAAAAGAAAAAGGGGAAGCCACCCCGAAGGATGGCTTCCAAAGACATATTGGTGCGTGCGAAACCAAAAATTATTCGGAAGGGTTTGGAGGCTTAGTTACAAAATGGGAAGGTGTTAGGAACCCATTTTGCCCTCTCGGTCTCTCATGGATATTTGCTATTTTCCCTTATATTTCCCCCCGTGATATGTGTGCATGTGTATATATAGAATGGAGGTAGGAATACTCGACTTATATCATGGAAAAGATAAAGCGAGTCATCCATAGGAAGATATTAGAATAATATTAGAAAAATAAGATTTACGCGATTACCCCTACGTTGATCATTATAATGGAATGATAACGCATATGGGGCAATACACCACTAAGATCGAATGTATAGAATATAAGAAAAATGGATTTAGAGAAGATAGAAAATGAAAGAAAAAGTGAGAAAAAGGACTCGAGCCTCGGGTTTTACCCCGAGACACCTACGTAGCCTATAAAGGCATCAAAGTCCACGTAGTTCGCATACGAACGAGGGTGGGGTTTAACCCATAAATCCAAGTGGAGAAATATCTTATTTGTAAGTGTGTGTAGAAAAAGTGTTTTAGTTGTGAGAAAATTGTGGGAAAAAGGTGTGAGAATCCCTGCTTGGAATTTATCAGCAAACCCTCTTTTTATTGTTTTTGGCGTTTTTATTTATATGAAAATAGGAGATTTGCAATAATACTAGATAAAAAGTATATTTATGATGTGTGGGATGAGATAATAAAAGTGCTAAGTAAGAAAACAAGTTATTGCAAATTTAAGATAATTTAGGAGAGAGTTTGAGAAAGTTGGACCTTCTTGGAGACCTTGAGCTTGATCTTGAACATTGAGGAGCAACCCTTGAGTTTGGGTGGCGATGGAGAGTGGTTAATTCATCAAGTTTGATGAAAGGGATGATGAAAAGTAGAAGTGAAAAAGGGGTTTGGAAGTTGAAATCACGCTTCCTTCGAGAGAGGTTTCTGGGATTCGTTCAGAGAGATTTCTCTCAGATCTGGGATCCCTTGAAAATGAGGCCAAGGCATACTTTTATAGGCCCAGGGGAATACCGATCGACTTAGAGCCCTTCCTGCCTGCCGGTAGGAAGGTGCCGATAGGCAGGGTCTGGGACCTGCCGTTTGGCAATGTGTTTTAAGCTTTTCGGAAAATTAGCCGCCAAGGGCAAACTGTTGGTCAGAATCACACACGAGGCATACCGTTGGAAAGGTAATTCAGAGACCTTTGAAAGTCTTTTGGACCGCTCCCGTGTTCAAGAGTTGACTTTGGGTCAAATATGGCTCGGAATCATTTGTCGATCCGCTGGACGGGGAATCGTTCGGACGCAAATGGATCATTCATTCGCATGGTAACTTCGATCGCACGGGGCATACCATTAGAAAGGTTAGGAGATGTACTTCGACATTCCAAAAAGTTTGACCCGGTTTGGAGAGTTGACTTTGGTTAACTGAGCCCGAGAAGCGCTCGATGGCTTCCTGGAGTCAAACAGATCATTCATCCTCACGGTAAGTCGGAATCGCGCACGGGGCGGACTGTTGGAAAGGGTATTCAGTGCCCTTCAAAGATTCATTGAGTCTCGGTCGAGACGAGGAGTTTGACTTTTGGGTCAAACTGAGTCGGGGGGTGCCCGATGGCTTCCAGGTCAGTAATCGGGGATGTGACCTGGGTTTGCGATGATGAGTGGAGGTACTAGGGACATAAGGAGAGTTAGGGGGTAACAGAGTTAGGTGTCTATAGAGCCCCTCGACGGGTGAGTTTGGAACAAATAATAGCCGTCGATTGGACAGCGCATGATGCCTTTGAGGGGGTATGACCGATTCAGAGGTTCGAGGTCGATTCCGAGGACCTAAAAAGTATGCTGGGGATGATCAATTTTTTAGATCAAAGCCGAATCTATGGGATTAAGGATGTGAGGGTGACCAATTCAGCGGGTCGAGGTCAGTTTTGAGGACCTAAGGAAATGAGGATGACCAGTTCAGAGGGTCGCGGTCAGTTCTGGCCTAAGAGTGGTGATGACCGAGGATCGAGGTTGATTTCGACCTTATTTAGGTGACGATCTAAGACCGGGTTCAATTCTGACCCAAGAGTGGTGACAACTGAGGACCAAGGTCAATTCTTACCTAACTGAGGTAATGATCCAAGACCGGGGTCAATTCCGACCCAAGAGTTGTGACGACCGAGGTCAATTCTGACCTAACTGAGGTGACGATCCAAGACTAAGGCTAATTTTGACCCAAGAGTGGTGACGACCGAGGATTGAGGTCAATTTTGATCTAACTGACATGATGATCCAAGACCGGGGCCAATTCTGACCCAATAGTGGTGACGATCGAGGATCGAGGTCAATTATGACCTAACTGAGGTGATAATCCAAGACCGGGGTCAATTCTGACCCAAGAGTGGTGAAGATTGAGGACTGAGGTCAATTCTGACCTAACTGAGGTGACGATCCAAGATCGGGGCCAATTCTGACCCAAGAGTGGTGACGACCGAGGACCGAGGTCAATTCTGACCTAACTGAGGTGACGACCCGAGATCGGGGTTAATTCTGACCCAAGAGTGGTGACGACCGAGGTCCGAGGTTAATTCTGACCTAACTGAGGTGACGATCCAAGACCGGGGTCAATTATGACCCAAGAGTGGTGGCGATCGAGGACCGAGGTCAATTCTTACCAAACTGAGATGACGATCCAAGACTGGGGTCAATTATGACCCAAGAGTTGTGACAATCGAGGACCGAGGTCAATTCTGACCTAACTGAGGTGACGATCCAAGACCGGGGTCAATTCTGACCCAAGAGTGGTGACGACCGAGGATCGAGGTCAATTCTGACCTAACTGAGGTGACGATCCAAGAACAGGGCCAATTCTGACACAAGAGTGGTGACGACCGAGGAACGAGGTCAATTATGACCTAACTGAGATGATGATCCGAGACCGGGGTCAATTCTAACCCAAGAGTGGTGATGACCGAGGATTTAGGTCAATTCTGACCTAACTAAGGTGACGATCTAAGACCGGGGTCAATTCTGACCCAAGAGTGGTGACGACCGAGGACCGAGGTCAATTCTAACCTAACTGAGGTGACGATCCTAGACCGGGGTCAATTCTGACCCAAAAGTGGTGACGACTGAGGACCGAAGTCAATTCTGACCTAACTAAGGTGACGATCCAAGACCGGGGCCAAGTCTGACCCAAGAGTGGTGACGACCGAAGAGCGAGGTCAATTCTGACCTAACTAAGGTTACGATCCAAGACCGGGGCCTATTCTGACCCAAGAATGGTGACGACTGAGGATCAAGGTCAATTCTGACCTAATTAAGGTGATGATCCAAGACCGGGGTCAATTTTGACCCAAGAGTGGTGACGACCGAGGACCGAGGTCAATTATGACCTAGCTAAGGTGACGATCCAAGACCGGGGTCAATTCTGACCCAAGAGTAGATAAAGATTGTATTTTGATTCTTCTGGAGAAAGATCTTTTTTATTTGAGCTAGGGAGATGATAGCTGGGGGAAGCTTTGTAGGAGACCTCGTAGGGGGGAACAACCTATTTTGGGGAAAGTGATTAGGTGATCCTTAGGGATTTTCCGGATCCTTGCCGAGAGGAGTTTTCACTTAGCTTTTGAGGATTCCGTTGGGGAAGAGGGGTTCCGTTTGGGGGATAAGAATTGGATTTGAGGTTCCACTGGGGAATGATGAATGAGCTGGGGAAAACTTGGATTGCCCCTTTGGGAGAGATCGCTCGGGGCGAGTGGTTCTTCAGATTTCCGTTAGGAAAAATACCAAATGTATTGCACCGGATAGCCGATGGCCGGGGAGGCCTTTTGTAAAGTCTGATGAGGAGGTGATTAGGTGGTCCGGGCGCCTTGCTCGAGAGGTCATTCGCTTTGGATTTTTAGGGCTCCGTTGGGGAAAACGGTGTGTCGCCTGAAGGAATGCTAAATTTTCTTGATGAAAAACGTTCTTAATCCCTCCTGGGATTAATAGGAATTTTTTGGGATTTTTCGAGGCTTCCTGGTATTTTTTGGAAATTTTTGTACAAAATTTTAAGAAGGGTGCCGATCGGCATGGTATGAGGGGTGCCATTCGGCAGTGGCACGGATTTTTGGGCTGCTTCGGGAAGGTGAGGAGACAGTGTCGATCGGTATGGCAGGGGTAAGTGCCGATCGGCATGGAGTTTGGCCTCTTATATAAAGGGGCGAATCCCCCTCATTTTTCATAGCCTCTTTCCTTCTCTCTTTCTCCAATTTCTATCTGCGAATTCTTCTAGCGTTCCGATCTTCAAGTAATGGCCACTTTTGTGAGTACCGCTGTCCATCGGGAATGGTTGTCCATTGATGATTGGGCGAATGTGGATTGGAGGGACAGGGTGCCCCTTACTTTGGGGAACGAGAATGCCTTCGATGCATTCGAGTCGGTTGCGAATGAGCGGACCTTGCTGCGGGAGCCATCGCGTCATCACTCTTCGAGAGTTATTCCCGACGGTTATGTAAGTAACCTGACTTTTGGAATTCTTTCCTTTTTGGGTAATTTTTCCCTTTTCCTTGACCTTTGACTGAATTTTTCCTTTTACCAGTCGAATATTTCTTTGAAGAACATACGTGCTCGCGGGACGACTGGGCTTAGGGATGTTTGGGAGCATCTTCCACCCGTGGTGTGCTGGATGGTATCTTCAATGGGTTTTGGGAGGTTGGCGGCTGCGTTGGATGAGACGCCTCGTTCGACAGCCGTTTTGTGTGCCTTGGGGGAGAGGTGGTGGGACACTACCCACACTTTTCATTTTGGCTTCGGGGAGATGACGGTGACTCCTATTGATGTGCAGCAACTGCTGGGGTTGGATTGTGACAGGGAGCAGATAGAGGTGGATCGCTCCATGCGAGTGAGGACAGAGGCGGTGTATGCAGCACTCAGTGATGTGAGGAGGATAGTCTCTGGGGATTCTATCCGGCTGTCCTTGCTAAAGGATGTTTTGCTGAGCAGGGTGGTTGATATGGAGGACGGGCTGCAAGTGAGGCAGATGGCCCGGTTGTTCATCTTGTTAGTGCTGGGAGGTTTTATGGTGGCGTCGAGCGGTGACGTCGTCGATTTGTGGTTTCTGCCGTACTTGAGGATGTTTTCAAACATCCCTTTCTATGATTGGGGGAGTCTGACCTTGGAGACCCTTTACTCTTCTTTGGATGCATTCAGCCGGTGCTACCGACAGACTTTTACTGGAGCCACGTATCTCCTTGAGGTATTCTTTACTTTATGCATTTTACTTTCATACATTCGCATTTTCCTTTCATGCATTCGCATTTTCTTTATGCGTCCCTTTTTGTGAATCCAGACGTGGTTCTATGAGGTGATTGGGTATAACACCCTACTGATCGCTTTGAAGAACGACACTGTTGGGGACTTCTGCCGACTGTACCGATGGCGTAAGGCCAACCGACAGTCGAAATGATCTCTTTCCCTGGAGGCGGTGCGTCAGGTCTTGAATGACCTGACCAACGGTCGGGTAAGACTCTTTCCATTTCAGTCTTAATTTTTGCACCTTCTGATTTTGTATTGACTTATGCTTGCCTGGGGATTTTCAGGTGACCTTTTATCCTTGAGGGATCGCCATTCAGGACACGGGGGTAACTAGGGTGAACGCACAGATGAGGCGTTTGTTGGCGCATGAGTTCGGCCATTCCTGGTACCTCGGGGAGAGGGTGATCCATCAAATTATTGAGGAGGAGGTGGTGGTGCCTCCCGCACAGCCTCCTACGTCTATGAGGTGAGAGCGATAGTTATTGGAGGATGAGAGGATCGCGGCGATGATTGGCGAGTCCTATGCTTTATTCACGGATACGGCCGCGCCGTATGACTATATGGATGTTGTGATGAGCTGGTTAATGGTTCCCATTATACATGATGCTTTGCCTTTCCCTCCTGCTGGTTCGAGTCGGGCGGCGGGGTCTACCCATAGTGGCGGTGGTCCATCGGTACCTGCGGCGGTGGCGACCTCGGAGGTCCCTTTTGTTCAACTGCCCACTCCTTCGTACAACATTCGACGGGCTGATGGAGGGATAGTGCCGATGCTGCACCGTCCCCTTACGATGGATCCAGAGGAGCTGGGCTTGACAGAGGACGTCCTTCATCCTGCGGTAAACCTTTTGGTTCTTTTCCTCTCTTTTTTGATTTCTTTTGCTTGATACTGATTCTGCCTTTTCCTTGCAGCAAATACCGGGTGTCGACCACTTGGCTCAGGGACATCAGAGACCGGATATCATCGGCAATTGCCCACATTCGGGATGCTATCCCTGTTCCTTCCTGCTTTGTGCCGTCAGCCTCGTCCGAGGAAGACTCTGGCTCGGGTAGTGGGGGCGCGTCGTCTCACCGTAGGGGGAAGAGAGCGCGTCACATGGGTGGAAGCTCTTGAGAGAGAGAGAGGGAGTGAAATGTGGGTTCGGGCTGAGTCCCGTTGTTTTTTGGCTTTTTTTTTATTTCCTGCAAAATGATGTAACACAGAAAACATATATATGCAATGCAATGTAGTTTTTTTTGGCTATCTTCTTTTATTTATGATGAATGAATGCATGCATATGCGCTTTTTACTTTGTTGCTGAGATTGTGAAAAGGAATGTTTTTAGAATTTTTGAAGGACAATCTTTAAAAAAGGGGAATTATATAAGAAGAAAAGGGATTCTTGAAATTCTATTGAGAATACCAATTTATTTTTATGGAGTTTTCTGATTTGACAAAGAAGGAAAGGAGGAAATTTCCAAAAATGGGGGGTTGCCGATCGGTAAGCATCCTGGCCTGCCTATCGGCAGTTTAGTCCAGTCCCATCAATTGAAAACTTTGAATGGTACCCTCTTTAGCCTTTGGTAACTTGTGGGGTAGGATTCCCTCCCATTTCTACAGGGATTATGTCTTTTGTGAGGATTTTTAAGTATAAAAAGGGAGAAGGTGGAGTGTTTTCATCACACCTTTGCATCCTTATCCACTTGCCTACTACTTCTTTTCCCTATAAGATGGCTCTCCCTGTAGCACCGAGTTTGTCAACTACCTCAAAGACTTGGAAGCTATGTGCTCTTATAATGTTGATTATGATGCTTTCAACATGCGTCGAGTCTCCTTGTGGCGTAATCGACCTTTTGAGTGGAATATGCTGATGGCGGCAGTACAATTTTGGTACCCCGAAGACGATGTATTCCACTTTGGGTTGGAAGAAGTTTGTCCTACCTACGAGGAATTTTCCGCCATACTAGGTGTGAATCCTACTGTTGCCGAGTCTTTACCCGAATTTTCTCTCTCCCCTAGGGAATTTTTGGCCGGGCTTCTTCATATCTCGCCTTCGACAGCTAGGTTATTGGTTGCCGAAGGAATGATCTCCCTCCCGGTGGTGTTTCAGTCCATGCACTCGCGGGAAGTAGGTGATGCTGGCTATGCTGGAGCCGTTGTTCTGGGCATGGTTTCAAAATTACTGTTGGTGACTGGGGAGGTGCGAGTGGACCCACAATTTGCAGCCATTACTTCATGGATGTCATATCGTCGCAATCCAACGACGGTGATATTGGCGGAGACTTTGAATGGCCTGGATGCCTGGAGAAAAGGTCGTTTAGACTTTTTAAGGGGTAGCCTTGTAATGATGTTCACGTGGTTGTCTGAAAGATTTCACTTGTCGATCCCTCCAGAATATCCTTTGTCGACTGTACCCAACTTGTTTTTGCGCTACTTCATCCCCATGGGCCTATATGTTGAGAACTGGGAGAATTAGCTTGTGGAGCATGGGGCTTGTGGGATGTATTGGTCAGTGCCTTGGTGGGGACAGTTGCAGCCTATTCTGGAGCTAGGAGATTATTCATATGTGAGGCTGGTTGGTCTCAGGAAGACCTCTTTTTATTTCCCTTGACGACTTTTACGCCAATTTGACTGGGCGCAGGTCGTGACCCCTCGGACCTCAAATTTCTTTTCGGTGGAAGATTTGACTGAGCGTGTGTGTCTGTTTCTTGGATCTCTGTGGGAAAATTGGCGTCCGTCAACCCGTCCCTCTCAGTCTGTTGGGAAGGTTTGCCATGTCCCCAAAGATTATATGAAGTGGTTGTGGAGGAAAGTAGTCAGCAAGATGTTGGCAGTAGAGAGTGGACAAAGATGGTTTGTTTCATCTGACTCCATGGAAAGGGGTGTTGTGGTCTTTTCGAAGATGGTTAAGGCTCATCGTTCCATGGAATGTTTGAGGAATTCCATTCAGGTAGGAGAAACTTGGGGTCCTCAGGATGTAGATGATGAGGGTGCAGGCTCTTCGGGAAGCTGTGGGTAGGACTCCTGGGGAGTTTCTTTATGTAACAGATATGGGGGATTTTATCTGGTTTTTATGGTAGTAGGGGGGGGGAAAGGAGTTATTCGTTCCTTTTTCTTATGTAATCTGTACTGTAGTTTCTTATTAACGAAATAAATATGTTTCTGATCATCCAGTTGTGCCTTTTGATGAATTTTGCATTTTGAATTATCTACACTGATTGCTAAGGCATACATAATCCTTTTATTCAAGTAGATGTTTAGAATGAACTGCCGTTCTCGGGGATAAGAAAGGAATATATTTTTGTGAAAAAGAAGGGGTCGTGCTCATGTGGGATGTATGAGCTGCCTACATAGCTCTGTTTTTTTTTAAGTTTTAAAAAAGGTTTTTTGTAGAGGATCAAACCCACGTAGTTCTGGGTCGAGGGAAATAAAGAGTTTTTTTTTAGAATAGAAAGGGGATAAGAAGAGTCGTAGCGCACCGAGATTTCGGACTAGGGGGAGAATTTCTTGAGACGGTCCGGATTGACTGGACGGGCCATCTCTTCCCCATCCAGGCCAGTGAGCATGGTGGCACCGCCAGACAAGATCTTCTTCGCGATGTAAGGGCCGCTCCAATTGGGCTTGAATTTTCCTCTGGGGTCCCAGATGGGTTCTATTATCTCCTTGAGGACTAAATCCCCCTCTAGGACACCACGGTTCTTGACTCTCTTGTTGAACGATCGCGCTATTCGGTGATGGTATCCCTGTATGTGATAAAGAGCTTTTAATCTTCTTTCATCTAGGGGGGCTATCTCATCAAGACGACCTTGGCACCAGTCTTCTTCACTAACCTCGCTTTCGAGCATGATTCGTAGCGAGGGTATTTCTAGCTCCACTGGTAGGACTGCTTCCATGTCGTAGACCAGGGAGTAAGGGGTAGCCCCAGTAGAGGTTCAGATTGAGGTTCGATAGCCCTAGATGGCGTATGGGATCCGGTCGGCCCAGTCTCTACAACTTTTGTTCATCTTGATGATGATGGATTTGAGGTTTTTATTGGCGGCTTCAACTGCACCATTGGTCTCAGGTCGGTAGGGAGAAGATTTGTGTTTCTGAATCCCATACTCGTTGACAACTTCTGTGACTTTTGCCTCAAAGTGAAAACCATTATCTGACACTAGCTCGTACGGGACCCCATATCGGCAGATGATATTTTTCTTGATGAATTTTGCCACCTTCTTGGCATTTAATACTGCGTATGACTTAGCCTCGACCCATTTGGTGAAGTAATCGATGGCAACCAGGATGAACTCATGCCCGTTTGACGCTTTTGGTGTAACCTTCCCTATGATGTCGACACCCTAGGTGGAGAACGGCCAAGGAGAAGTCATGTTATATAATTCCCGCAAAGGCAAGTGTTTAAGATTAGAGAACTGTTGGAATTTAGGGCATCTCCAAACATAGGCGGTGCAATCCTGGGCCATGGTGGTCCAGTAGTAGCCTTGTAGAATGATCTTCTTGGCAAGCATGTGACCGTTCATGTGGGGCCCGCATTCCCCGCTGTGGATTTTCTGCATTATCTTTTCAATGTCAGCCCCTGCGATACAGTGCAAATGAGTTCCATCGAAATTCCTCTTGAGTAGTGCTTTATGACAAATGATGTACTGGGCGGCCAGCCTTCGAAGGGTAGCTCGATCGTTCTTGTTTGAACCCTTGGGATAATTTCCATGTTTGAGGAGACACCATATATCATAGTACCAGTAATTGTCTAGCTCAGGATCTTCTGTGGTGACAAGATCAATAAGGTAACAATGGGTTGGTTTGTCTTGATTTTGAACTTGGAAGGGGGTCATTGTTATTCCCTTGGGCATGTTGACCATGGAGGCCAAAGTAGTGAGAGCATCGGCTAGGTTATTCTTTGCTCGGGGTAGGTAATGGAAGGTGATATCTCATAATTGGGAGGCTAACTCTTCTAATTGGGCATGAAAGGGTTGGATCTTTTCATCCTTGACTTTCCACTTTCTGAGCACTTGACCGATGATAAGGGAAGAATCCCCAAATACATCAAGGTATTGAATACCCTTCTTGAGAGTGACCTTGAGGCCTACTGTGCATGCCTCGTATTCTGTCATGTTGTTGGTGCAAGGCAAATCCAATTTTATGGCGATAGGAGTGTGGGAGTCATCCGGGGCGACTAGGAGTATCCCAATGCCATATCCCTTTTTGTTGGCAGCGCCATCGAAGAACATTTTCCATCGAAGGTATTCTTGAGTGGTGCAGAGGACATTTTCATCTGGGAATTTGGAGATCCAGACATCTATTTCTTCTACAGGGTAGTCAGCGAGGTAGTCAGAGATGGCTCTTCCTTTAACGGATTTTTGTGTGACGTACACGATATCAAACTCGGTTAGGAGCATCAACCGTCGGGCCATTCGACTGGATAAGGCGGGTTTTTTTAGCAGGTATTTGATGGGATCCATTCGGGACACAAGTTTAATGGGGAAGGCGAGCATGTAGTGTTGCAACTTTTGGGTGACCGAGATAAGCGCGATGCATGCTTGTTTTAAAGTAGTGTAGTTGACCTCGTACCCGGCCAATTTTTAATTGGCATAATAGATGGCTCTTTCTTTGCGGGAGTCTTCAAGGTATTGGGCTAGCAAAGCCCCGGCTGCAGTGTTGGTTATGGTTAGGTATAAGAGCAAAGGGAGACCAGACTGTGGTGGCATGAGAACTGGAGGTTGGGTTAGGTATTGTTTGATTCGGTCAAAAGCTTCTTGGCAGGCCTCATTCCAAATCTTGGTTGAATCCTTTCGGAGGAGCTTGAAGATTGGTTCACAGATGGAGGTTAGCTGGCTTATGAACCGGCTGATATATTATAATTTCCTAAGGAAACCTCAGACTTCTTTCTTTGTTCGAGGAGGTGGCATCTCAAGTATGGCTTTCATCTTGGCGGGATCTGCTTCTATCCCCTTCTCACTGACCATAAATCCTAAGAGTTTTCCCTTTGTAACGCCGAAGACGCACTTCTGTGGATTAAGTCTCATCTGATACTGTCGCAATCGTTCGAAGAACTTTCGGAGAGAGGGAACATGACCTTCTCTAGTTTTGGACTTGATAATCATATCATCCACGTAAACCTTGACCTCTTTTTGAAGCAAATTGTGCAGGATGGTCCTGGCAGCCCTTTGGTAGGTAGCCCCAGCATTCTTGAGACCGAATGGCATAACGGTGTAGAAAAAGGTCCCCCATGGGGTGATGAATTCGGTTTTCTCTTAGTGGTCGGGGTGCATCTTGATTTGGTTGTATCCAGCAAATCCATCGACGAATGACTTGAGAGCATGACTGGCTGTGTTATCCACGATCATGTCGATGTTGGGTAGTTGATAATCATCCTTCAGAGAGGATTTGTTTAAATCTTGGTAATCCACACACATTCGAACCTTTCCTCCTACTTTTGGTACTGGTACAATATTGGCTAGCCATGTGGGATATTCGATTACTTGAATGAAACCCACGTTCAACTGTTTGACCGCCTCTTCTTTGACCTTGAGCGGCCATTCGGTGCAGAGCTTTCTCAATTTTTGTTTAACTGGTTTAGCATCTGGGAGAATGGGGATCTCGTGTTGAGCTATTTTGGGGTCAATATCGGGCATGTCTTCATAGGACCAGGCGAAGACATTCATGAAATCCTTCAGTAATTCTTCGAGTTGTGCACGCTCAGGCTCGTCAAGGGTGTCCCCTATCCAAATCTCGCGCAGTTGGCTACTAGGATCGAGATTGATAACAACAGTCTCTTCTTCATTAACTTGAACGCGGTTATGTTGTTTGTTATTAACCTTATTTAAATCAGCTTAGAATTGTTCATTTGCAAAATCATCATCATCAAAAGTTTGATTAGAATGTATACAATTAATGTAAGGCACAACAAGATACTCAAAATCTTCGTTTATTTCATTGATAGGAAAAACAGCATTGAGAACCTCGTCAAAAGAGGTCTCGATTACATTTGAGCAAGGATGAACAATAGTAGAAGAAATAGGGTAGACATTGGGGTTAAGGGAGACTTCAAGAGGTAAAACAGGCTCAGGATACCAGTTGAGGAGAGGTGTTTCAGCAGCTTTGATCAGACGAGAGGGGTCCAGTGATGTAGTGCCTGAATGAACCATGCAGAGGGCTAGGCCCAATGTCTGCAGGTTGAAGGAATCTTTGGAGTTACTTTCTTCAGTCTCTTCAGTATCTTTGATAAGCGATTGTACGCGGTGTGGGAAACTCTCGGCCCATGGGTAGCTATCTTGGAAAAATATCTCCATTCCTGGCTTCGTCTTCTTATCTGTGTGGTCATACCATGGTTCTAGAAAGCCGCAAAAGGGGAAATCCTCGCTCTCTTTGATAAATCGTCCATTTAATGAGTCTCCTAAGATAGTTCGGATGCAGTCTAACCTTTTCTTTGATTGAGTCTGGTGGATCATTCTGAGCTCTGGTTTTGATGGTTGATATCCCAAGCCGCAAGGAGGGAAAGGTTTCTTCAGTTCGATGGGCTCAAGTATCCCCTGCTGCCTTTGTCCTAGCCCCAGTCCGGGCATGAAGTGCATGTTTCTGAACATCTAAATCACATTGACATTGCCATGAGGGTCGTATTCTGGACAAACCCTTTCTTTAAAACCGTCCCCTGCCAGGAGTAGGAATGGCTCAACTCGGAATCCTGATAGGAGCATATCATTTGACCCATTCTGTATCTCAAGAATTGGACCGCTGGTGTTTACACCCTTGGCGCTATCGTCATCACCCAAGATGGTGATGACTCACCCATCAACGAAGAACTTCAATTTCTGATGGAATGAGAAAGAGACACCCTTTATATTTTGGAGCCAGGGTCGTCCGAGCAACAGGTTGAAACAGGATGGGATATCAATGACTTGGAACTCGACTACAAAGTTTATAGGTCAAACCCCTAGTATAAGTTTTATGGATCCCATCACCTCCCGACGGGTATTATCATAGGCACGCATGGCAGCGGAGGTTGGAGCGAGGTCACTTTCTTTCAGACCTAGACATTTGAAGGTTCTCAGTGGGCAGACATTCAAAGCAGATCATTTATCAACGAGAGAAAGTGGTACAACCTTCCCCATAATTTCGACGGAGATGTTGAGTGCATAGTTGTGATTTGGCCCAATTTTGGGGATTTCCTCTTCAAAAAAGGACAGCATTCGGGTACAGGTCAAGGATCCGACCAGGTTCGCCGCTTCTTCGGGTGTAGTAGAAGGAGGAACTATAGGTCCAACGAGTAATTTGATTAAAGCATTTCTGTGCAGCTGGCAAGTCATGAAAAGCCCTCATAGACTGATGTTAGCTTGAGTTTTCTTCAGTTGATCGAGGATCTTGCTCTCTTCGAGGGTCATTTCTGGTATAGGAAGGTTTTCAACGTCCTTCCCCTTGTCATTTGCTGGTAGCGAGCTCGGAACTTGGTAATGTCTCCCAGATCTGGTCATGTGATTTATTGAAGAAGGGAAAAACTTAAATCCAGTTTCCTCATCAATCTCGAGTTGATCTTCCACCGTATCTATTTCTCCGAGGATTTCCTCAAATGATACCATCCCACATAAGTCGGCTATTGGGCCAGTTCTTTCTCAAACTTGTTCTTCGCTCGAATCTTCGAATTCTTCCCCCCATTCGGTGGCAACAATTTTGTTTTCCCTTGTGAAGTCAATGCATTCCATGACTTCAATGGCCTCTTCGTATAGGTCTTCCCATTCTGTGGGGATGTGTAAGGGTGAAGGGACTAGGTGCCCTTGCAACTTCAAAGCACCAAATAACTCGGTGATACTACAGATGTTGTTGGTTTGCCTGAATGCTTCCGCCATGATCTGGACAACATCATCTAAAAAGACTTCGTTGGTTGGTACCATCCACCTATCTGATTCTCGGTCCCATTTTCGTGCTTCCAAAAACAACGTACTGAACCTCTGGCAGTCGATAATCATCTATGAGGGCAATTTTAGCCCGAACTTTAGGACTTGGTTCAACACATTTGATAATTACATACTTTCTCTTTCAGAATAGGTCCGGACATTGATGCACGCCCTGGTAAGGAGTGACAGTGCCTGATCAGTGGGGCTAGTAGGGTGTAGGAGGAAATATGGGAAAAGTTGTTTAGGAAGGTCTAAGGGTGTGATCTGGGTTGACGGATCAAAATTCGGGTTTTCTTCCAAGAAGATGGCATTGGTGTGATTTGGGAGTGGGTTATGAGTAGTGTTTGGTTTAGGATTGGATGGTGGGGCGATGGTACCCCGATCAATGATATTTTGGATTATGCTTCGAAGGTGGAAGCATTAGTCGGTGGTATGGCCAACAGTTTGGTGAAAGGCGCAATGAGCATCGGTCTTGAAATTTCTGGGAAGTGGATTGGGTAATGGACGTGGATCCAAGGGCTTTATAAGGTTCCAGCTTAACAGGGCTTGGTAAACTTTAGAGAGCGGATCATGAAGCTCAGTGTATTCCCTACGGACGGGGGCAGGGCAACTTTTTGGTGCCCATGATATGGTTGGTTGAGAGATGTTGTTGATGGTTGAGATTGCGGCATTGATAGGCTTGTCATATTTTCTGGGGGTGAACTGTCCGAACACCGTCTTCGGTTCAACTTCTGCTTTGGCAAGACCTTCCTCGATTTCTACTCCTTCTTCTCTGAGAGATCGAAAGTGGGGGTAATACTGTCCTCCCATGGTTGCTCGGATATGGGGTAAGAAATTCTTCTTCACTATGTTGACATGTTCTTCTTCAGATGGCCGATTGGTTACAGTAGATGCTTTTTCCCTCCATCGGTCTATAAAGTTACTGATTGATTCTCCAGAGTTTTGTTTGAGCAGCTCTAAATCACGGTGGGTGACCTCGAGCTCTTCATTGTATTTGTACTGCGATATGAATTCTCGGGCTACATCCTCCCAGCTACGGATTTTGGATTCCTCAAGAGATAAAAACCATCGGAGGGCACTGTCCTTCAAAGTTTGTTGAAATAATTGGGCCATCACCTCTTCAGAAGCCCCTAGGAGAGTCATGGAACGGTGATAACTGCGAAGGTGAATAATTGGGTGGCAACTCCCCCCGAACTTCTCGATATTTGGCATCTTGAACTTCTCGGGTAACCTCGCTTTAGGATAAGGAGACATATGGGTGTAGTCCATATAATTTCCAGAGATCCTGACTTGGTCAAACTTCTTGGTGAGCATCTTAAGATATTCTTTGACTTTGTTCAACTCCTCCTCCTTCGGATCAACAACCACAGGCAAGTTAGCCATAGGCTGGGCAATGTTTGGCATTGGAAGCTGGGAAGGCGGCGGCCCATTGGCAGGAGGGGCACGTGGAGCTTGCTGATATTCTTTCGAGGCCCAAATGGGCTTGGGTGGACCCATATCACGAGGGAACAGGGCCTCGGGCTCTTGAGGCATAGGAACTTGGTTTTGTTACATTTCTCGGACCTCAGCTTGGAGGTCGTCAATCTTAGCCACGAGCTGAGCTAGGACTGTTGGCAAATCCGGTTGTATGACCGGTGTTTGATCTGCATTCTCCATGGAAGATGGATGGATTTCGGATTCAGAAGAAGTAGTAGAGGAACGGATGAAACTCCGGGGTGATTTGACTGAAGACCTAAGCCAATAGGGAGCCAGGCCAAGGGCATGCGATCGACCTGAGAAGGCGGAGGATAAGATTTATTTTTGGGAGAAAAAAAGGAAGAAACTATTTTTTGGATTTTTGATAAAGAAGGGAGAAATGTTTTTGGATTTTTGATAAAGAAGGGAGAAATGTTTTTTGGATTTTTGATAAAAAGGGAGAAATGTTTTTGGAGACGGAACTCAGCATGATTATTATGATTATTATGTTCTCACTTGTATTTAATTCTCCTAAATGCAATGCCGGACGGGACCCGAGCCTGGAAAAGTGGGGGTCTTAATATATGCAAAGCTACGTTTGGACTTGTAACCAGGCTCGCGAACAGGGTCCCATTTTAAAAAATGCGAGAAAAGATGGGCGGCAGGTCGACCCGAAATTTTGACAGAGTTTCGGGTCGAAACCGGAAATCTAAAGTGCGTGTCCTAGGTTTGACGCCTATATGCGGGTATGCATTTGGTTGGGTGAATCGGCATGGGTTCCCCCCTTTGGCATGACTTCCACGATATACGTCTAGCTCTTGCGGGAAATCGGTACGTGTGGATAAGCCATTTAATATACCTGAGTGTACGTGAATCGTCTCACCATATACCTCGTGGGGACAGTACGTGTGAGAGCAAATTCGAAATACTCGGCGTACGTGAACGAATTCCCTGCGATATACCTCCCGGCATGACTTCGATCAAGCGGTACGATGCGGGGGAACCGTTAGATATACGTCGAAGGTACTTGGCCAATGGAAGGTGAGAGTCATATCGCTTAGGCTAACTACGACCTGCTGGACTAGCGCCCATCACGAAGTGACCCTCCAGTTAGTGGGTAAAATTTGGTCAATATCAATGCTCTTTGGTGATATCATGTGAATCATGCATGATTCTCTTATTAGTATCTTATGATGAGAATGCCCTTCTTGATTATGCCAAAAGAGGGCGCCAAGTACAAGTATCCAAAAAGGTACACCAAGTATGGATGGGTGATGTGTGCAACATGGGGATACACATGTGATCCTAGGTGCACGTGGTGTGAAGTGTACATGGAGAAATTTCTACAAGTGTGTGAATATAAGCATAAGCATCGGATATACATGTGAGAAAGGGGAACATGCATATATGGGGGGGGGGGGGGGAACATAAACAAATATAGCATCCATGTAAATAGAGTCAAGCCTTCAAAATAAAAAAGTCCCCACCAGAGTCGCCACTGTGTCCATCCCCCGATCCCCGTCCACGGAGGTAGGAAGGGATCCTTCGGGTCCCACGCGTCCCCTCTCTCGGGAGAGCGCTTCGGCCGGCGTCGATTTTGTGAGGTGTGAAGAATGTAGAGAGATTCAGAGTCGCCAGTCTATTTTACTCAAAACAGACAAAAGAAAAAGGGGAAGCAACCCCGAAGGATGGCTTCTAAAGACATACTGGTGCGTACGAAACCAAAAATTATTCGGAAAGGGTTCGGAGGCTTGGTTATGAAATGGGAAGGTGTTAGGCACCCATTCCACCCTCTCGGTCTCGCATGGATATTTTCTATTTTCCCTTATATTTCCCCCCGTGATATGTGTGCATGTGTATATATAGAATGGAGGTAGGAATCCTCGACTTATATCATGGAAAAGATAAAGCGAGTCATCCGTAGGAAGATATAAGAATAATATTAGAAAAATAAGATTTACGCGATTACCCCTACGTTGATCATTATAATGGAATGATAACGCATATGGGGCAATACACCACTAAGATCGAATGTATATAATATAAGAAAAATGGATTTAGAGAAGATAGAAAATGAGAGAAAAAGTGAGAAAAAGGACTCGAGCCTCGGGTTTTACCCCGAGAAGCCTACGTAGCCTATAAAGGCATCAAAGTGCACGTAGTTCGCATACGAACGAGGGTGGGGTTTAACCCATAAATCCAAGTGGAGAAATCTCTTATTTGTAAGTGTGTGTAGAAAAAGTGTTTTAGTTGTGAGAAAAGTGTGGAAAAAAGGTGTGAGAATCCCTACTTGGAATTTATGAGCAAACCCTCTTTTTCTTGTTTTTTGGGTTTTTATTTATATGAAAATAGGAGATGTGCAATAATTCTAGATAAAAAGTATATTTATGATGTGTGGGATGAGATAATAAAAGTGCTAAGTAAGAAAACAAGTTATTGCAAATTTAAGAGAATTTAGGAGAGAGTTTGAGAAAGTTGGACCTTCTTGGAGACCTTGAGCTTGATCTTGAACGTTGAGGAGCAGCCCTTGAGCTTGGGTGGGGATGGAGAGTGGTTAATTCATAAATTTTGATGAAAGGGATGATGAAAAGTGGAAGTGAAAAAGGGGTTTGGAAGTTGAAATCAGGCTGCCTTCGAGAGAGGTTTCTGAGATTCGTTCAGAGAGATTATCTCAGATCTGGGATCCCTTGCAAATGAGGCCAAGTCCTCCTTTTATAGGCCCAGGGGACTGCCGATCGTCTTAGAGCCCTTCCTGCCTGCCGGTAGGAAGGTGCCAATAAGCAGGGTTTGGGACCTGCCGTTTGGAAGTGTGTTTCAGGATTTTTCAGAAAATTGGTCGCCAAGGGAAAAGAGTTGGTCAGAATTGCGCACGAGGCATACCGTTGGAAAGGTAATTCAGATACTTTCTAAAGTCCTTTGGACCGCTCCCATGTTTGGGAGTTGACTTTGGGTCAAATGTGGCTCGGAAGCGTTTGTTGGTCCGCTGGACGGGGAATCGTTCGGACGCAAATAGATCATTCGTCCGCATGGTAAGTCCGATTTGTTCATGGAGCATACCATTGGAAAGGTTAGGAGATGTAATTCGACATTCCAAAAAGTTTGACCCGGTTTGGAGAGTTGACTTTGGTCAATCGAGCCCGGGAAGCGCTCGGTGGCTTCCCAGAGTCAAACGGATCGTTCGTCCGCGTGGAAAGTCGGAATTGCACACAGGATGGACCTTTGCAAAGGGTATTCACTGCCCTTCGAAGATTCATTCATCCTTAGTCGAGCTGAAGAGTTGACTTAAGTCAAACAGAGCCCCAGAGTGCCCGATGGCCTATAGGTCAAGTTTCGGACGCAAACGACGCGTTCGTCCTCATGGTAAGTCGGAATCGTACACGGGGCAGACCGTTGGAAATGGTATTCAGTTCCCTTCAAAGATTCATTGAGTATCGATCGAGATGAGGAGTTTGACTTTTGGGTCAAACTGAGTCGGGGGGTGCCCGATGGCTTCTAGGTCAGTACTCGGGACGTGACCTGGGTTTGCGATGATGAGTGGAGGTATTAGGGACCTAAGGAGAGTTAGAGGGGTAACATAGTGAGGTGTCTACAGTGACTCTAATGGTTACAAACATGAATTTGAAGTTCCCCTAAGGCGCCTCAATAAAAGGTGATAACTGAGCAATTATGCTAGATTTTATGACTTCTTAGGAACAAAATGGGATGGGTGTTTTGATGATAGTAAAAGTATGTCAGGTGCGTGTCATTTCATTGGTAATAACTTTCTAGGGTGGAATAATAAGAAACAAAATTGCACTTCCTTATCCACAGTTGAATCTGAATATATAACCGTAGGAAACGGTTGTGCTCAACTATCGTGGATAAAACATATGTTAAATGATTATGGCATTAACGAAGATAAATTACATCTCTATTGTGATAATCAGAGTGCGATTAATATTTCCAAAAATCATGTTCAACACTCACGTACCAAGCACATTAAAATTTGTCATCATTTTATACGTGAGTTAGTCGAATCTAAGGAGTTGGAAATTAATTATCTACCTACTGATATTCAATTAGCAGATTTATTCACAAAACCATTGGATCACACTCGTTTTGAATCCTTAAGGAAATCCATACTAATGGTTATGGCAGAATCGAATATCATCACCTAAATCTATATCTTTCGGTTATTTACATGCTTATAATTAATATCTGAGGATATAAGGCATGGTTCTTAGATAAATGACAAAGAAAACCTCTTATATCTATTTATCGTAGGAGATTCATGTATTTTCCCGTTTATATATATTTGTTTTCTATGATTATCTCAAATATACATTTTTGTAATTTTTCCTTTTGTCCATTTGAGAAAAAAATAGGGGAGAAGTATTTGAGTCCATCTTGGACATTTGTTGTATATTTCAACTAAAAAGCTTGATCTTAGCTATTTTATTTCAGGAATTAGTACCATAATGTGAATCTTGATATTTTTAGGGTATTGGTCTGTAATTAGTTGAGTTATGTATTTTTTATTTCCTAGATATGGGGAAGGGTAGATAGAATTTTCGTATAGGATTAAGGTTTTCTATTTTTTTATCCCTACGAGTCGTAAATGACTCAAAGGATATTTTATCTCATATTTTCAAAGGGGGAGATTGAAGCACACTATATATATGACTCGCTTGAGTCTAAAATATAGGAGCTTGTATAGTTTGGAAATAGAGACAAAATTGGGTTATCCTATTTCTAACACTACACCTCATGCCTCATTATGATCTACATCAACAATAATCAAGGCTAGAAAAGGTAGAATCCAACATAACTCACAAACACCTAGGGCTGCATTTATTTGGCATTGTGTGTGTATGAGGTGTGTGTGTGTGTTCACATTGGCTTAAAAATATTTTCTAATATTTTTAAAGAATTTTTAGGAATTGTTTAACATTTAAAATATATTTTTTAAACATTTAAAATTTGGTTTTAAAAATGGTTGGGCCATTTGATAATAATTCATCGTTCCTAAAAATAGTCTTGGGTAGAATCAGAAAGCGACAGAGACTTTTGGGGTGGAAATTGAGATTTCATTAAGATAAAAAAACATGCATTTTATAACTAATCTTCACCATACACGTATTCCATTATTAGCGATCCGATTTGTGTTTTCTTCCACTCACATAACTGAAAGATAATCTGGAACGTTGGTTTGAAATGATCAATGGTCTTCATGCGTTTTAATTCAATCCATGTTTAACCTATTTGAGCCAATTAGAACGTGTTTAAAATTAGTGCATGATCAACCATTATATTTATAATCATCTGGTAGAAGCAATTATGATCCTTAATGTAAGGAAATAATTTTATAAATGTCCAGGGTAGAATTTAGGAATTTTGCATCTATCCTAGATCACAGTATGTATGTCTGATACCACTACATTCGGCACGTCAACACGATCATCCACGATGGCCTTGATTCGAATCCATGCATCCATCATCTTCACATGTACAACATGCTACGTGCGACGTGTTGCTCAACTAATTCCCACTACTCCACTACGTAATATTGGTAAAATGATTTATTGGAGTTGTTTATATTTGCATAAATATTTGGGAATTTTTCAAAAAATATTTTTTCGAAGTCTGATTTGTTTTTATCAAAAGAGGAAACTTTTCTAAGTGTAGAAGCGGAGTGCCTCGATCCTCGATCTCGTTGAAATGACATAGCACTATCGTTCGAGTAAGATAGGTATGTCGCACAATCTCATTCGAGCAACACCTGTTCTTTGTTTGAGGGACATGCTTATCTCGTTCGAACGAAACTGCCGCCTCGATTTTTGTATAAATAACTAGTCCCCTTCTATACATTTTGCAAGTCTTTTCTCACATACGATTCTGTGATAACATCCCCGAAAATAGACTCCATCTTTTAAGGTTTTATGCCTTCTTTATTCACATAAACACTCCCATCTATGTATGTGAATATTTAAACCTTGAAGAGGATTGTTTTTACTCATCTAGAGTAATTTGTGGAGAAGCAGTTATCTTCTTCATTGATGCCTATCTGGAGTTCTTGCGCGAGATTCCAACCAACGACATTGGAGCCGACACCTGAGGGTATTTTGTATGTCACTCTTATTTTCATTGTAATTCGTGTAACTGTTTCTTACAAATTATAGTGAAAATAAAAAGGGTTTTCCCTTTTGGGGGATTTTTCCTCATTTTTGTGTTTTGTTTGTGATTGACTATTCGTGCATGGTCATATTGATTTCAATCACACCTAGATTCATGTTTTAGGATTTAATTAAAAAACTGAGTTTAATTAAATAATTTATTTACTTGAACAAACGCGCACTCTTCACTTAATTTGAACCCCTTTCCAGATCCTTCCATCATTCACTATAAATAAGATCTAAGGGTCAATCGTTTTGTAATTTTTGGGAGAGTCTGAGAATTGGGTGAAAATGAGAGTGAGAGAGAGACAAAAAATAAGAAAGAAAAAGAAAATTCAAAACCAAACTCTGGCCATTTTAAAAAAAAAATCTTTGAGAGTTTGATAGTTTTTACTTATTTGTGGTTCAAAATCCTCTCTGGTTTACATCTCTTGTCCAACACCTTCACTGAGTTGATATGTCGTCTCACTTCATTTGAGATTTTTTGTTTGGACTAAAGGATAGAGTCACGTTTAGTTGTTAGGACTGATTTCTTCATTAGGAATCATTTTTTTTGTTGGGTTGTTTGTTCTTAAACGTTTTTATAGAAAATCCCCAACAAATCTCCTCTTTTGTTCTCAAGTTTTTTGAAAAATAGACATAAAAAATTTTCAGATCTAAAGACGTTTATGTCTCCTAGTTTATATTTCACATCTCGTGAAATAATTTTGTATAGAAATAAGAGTGATACATATAGGTTCTTGGCTCTTTTATATATCAAGATTGTTTTCTGATCTTCCTTTTAAAATAAGAAGTCTAGTTTTCAGGAAAAGTTGATTCAGACTCTTGCATGTCATTTTAGAAAAAATTTGTAATTTGTAGAATATTTTTTGTATAAGTGTGAGTGAGTTTCATGCATGTGTTAGGCACATCACATCACTACACTATCAAACAATATCACTAAAGTTGTGTTGGTCAAGAGATTTTACCATCAGAGTCAAGGTAAAGAAATCGTTAAGGAGTAAAGCTTGGAGGAAGTTAAAGACACCAGTCAGAGCCAGAAAAGTCAGAGAAAAATCTAGGAGTGATGGTATAATTTCTTGACTTATTTTTAGGTCTGATTTCGTTGGATAATACGTTGCTTGCTTGTACTCTAAAACTCATTCTAGTGGAATTTTTGTTTTACTCCGTAGAGGGAGTCATGGATGTTTCCCTGTTTGATAGGGGCTTTACCACGTAGAAAATCCTTGTCTTGTGTAAATGTTTTTTATACTTACCTTACTCTTGCTATTACCGTTATTGATGTTTAAATTTGTTTTAAACACTTAAGTTTCTAAGTAACTGAAATATCTCGTTCAAAAAACATTGTCTTAACACGTCTTGTGTTTTATTGGTATAATTAAAAGAGTTTCCTCAAGAAAACAATTCGCACCCTTCTTAACTGTTTTAACTTTTGGTTAAACGACTTAGTAATGGATTTTCATTGGTATGGTTCATTCTTAGCATTACTATCAAAATTTAATTAATTACTAACCACCAATTAGTTTAACAAGTAGTGCCAAATTTTAATCTTGCATTAAGTAAAACCATTCAATCATAATCCAATTCATAATAAACTAGAATAAATTATCACACCATTTAAAGAAGTCTAAATGTATAATATAATAAATCCAAGCATCGAATAAACCATCGGTTACCAAAATCCAATACAATCATCTGAAGTGAAATACATAAGTATGATAGAAGGGACTATATGTCCAACAATATTTTAAAAGATATCTAATATAGATATAAATCAATGAAGCGGCTACTAAGAAATCTACAAGCCTCCACATAAGTTGCATCTACATGTCCCTGAAAATAATGATCATCCTTGGTGTCCCTATGGTTGGACACCTAAAAGTATTTCGAAAATAATGTGACATGGGTCAGAGCCCAAAACCTTTTAAAATATTTGCAAGTAATTAAAATGCGTTAATAAGTATGCAGTACAACCATCCATATTTAAACCGGTGTTGCACTCCAATGAGATACTCCTCACCTCTAAACTATGGTTCGCACCTAGCATATGCATTTTATATCTTTGTTATGCTACCCAGCCCAACTAGACTCCGTATACCCATAGGTCCTCATTCTACCCTATGTTATGCGTCTTTTACACAATGACCTTTCACCTTTCCTTATCAAATATGTTTCACCATTACAATAATTCAACTCACTTAAAATTAATTTCCAATAGTTATTAACTTTAATCACACTTGGCAAATTTTAATTTCACATAAATATTAATGTTTCTCATAAATTAATATTTATTAAATACGCAATATTTCTTATCTTAATTAAATTACGTCACACGTATAATTTAAAATACTAGAAATAATTATTCCCTAATTATTCAATAATACGTGGTGTTACATACTTCCCCCTTACAAAGGAATTTCGACCACAAAATTGGGATGTATCTGCGGAAATTTTTTTTATATTTTGCTCTCTTATATTATCTTCTCATTCCCACGACGACTCGTCTACATCATGGTGTCCCTAGTGAACTCGAACTAGGGGCACCGACTTAGACTGCAACTTACGCTCACTACGATCAAGAATAACAACCGGTATCTCCTCGTATAAGATGTATGGGTTCAAGTCTATCTCCTCAAGTGGAACGCGCCAATAGTCCCTCTCACTCCTATGGTATCTCTTTATCGATGACACAGGGAACAAGTCTTGAATCTGTTGTATATGCTCGGGTAAATCCAGCCAATATACAATTGTCCCCACTCTCTCAATGACCGGGAAATGCCCTACGTATCTCGACCCTAGTTTTACCTTATTCTTGAACCTTATAACTCCTTTCATGGGAGACACTCGCACCAAGGACTAGTCCCCCACATCTATATCTATGTGTCTCCTAGCAGTATTGGCGTAACTCTTTTGCCTAGCCTGAGCTATACGTATGCATCCTTGAATGAGTTCAATCTTAGAAGTAGTATCCTGAATCATTTTAGGTCCCAACAGCTTGTTGCCTCCCACCTCTAACCAACAAGTAGAGGAACGACAAGGTTTTTCATAAAATGCCTCAAATGGTGCCATGTCAATTTCAAACTTGTAGGAGTTACTGTAAGTGAACTCCATTAGTGGAAGGTAATGCTCCCAACCTCCCCTAAAATCGAGTATACACATGATGAGCATATCCTCCAACAACTGATTAACCCGCACATTTTGTCCATCCATCTTTGGATGATACGCCGTACTCAACCATAAATCAGTGTCCATCACCTCCTGAAAACTCTCCTAAAAGTGGGACACAAAAATCTTGTCCCTATATGACATGATATTAATGTTTACTGATTAGGCATAAATTCTTCCTAATTTATCCCTTAATTTAGTTACTTTAGCACCTCGAACAACGTAATCGATTTGACTTTATCTCATAATCTTGCTATTGACTTATCCTAATGAGTACACCGAGTTTCTGGTATTTTGTATTGCTTTTATAGGTATTTGATGTCAAGAAACGAAAGAAGGAGATTGGAATAATAAAGAAAGACAAGAAGGAAAGTCAAAAGGGAAAAATCATAATTTTTACCTGAAATTCGGATGAGGTACCTAAAGAGAAGTTGAAGATATCTCATTTATGAGCACATAGGAAGAAAGGGAACCTCAATCGGAGTCCCAGAACAAAAGATATGAGAAATCGAAGTTGAAAGAAAAAGTTAAACAGGTAGACCGATTTGCCCCTACCCCAGACCGGTTCACTGTGCAAACCTCCAGAAGACCCCGGATCGAAAGCAAACCGAATAAGGGTGAAAAATAAAAGAACCGGGATTCCTTCGTCTTTTCTAGTGGGGACCGATTTTCTAAGGCCGGGTTACATGAACCCAGCCTGATGTGTTAGTTGCATGTGTATAACATTAATCCTCTGAATTTAGTGATTGATTACGTCTGTATTGCGTAGGTATACAACAATTGTAGATCTTTATATCTCGTTTTCCTCTAGGTAACCGGGAAGATTTAGAATACAATTCGAGTGTCACTATCGCTATACCGATTTACTCATCCTCAGATTAAGTATGACGCGGGCTTGAACCTCGTATACGTAATGCTTGGGAGTATTAAATTCGGGGTTAAATTAATCAGTTAAATTTACGATTATTATTATAACTGCACTACACTAGGGTTGGGGGATTGTATTCCCGGCCTGTTTTTCTCATCACTTGGTTCAAAAGTTTTAAAATCATCTTTCATTAGTATTTATGTAATTTAGTATAACTGAATCATTTCATTATTTCATAATTGCACTTAGTTGTAGTCAATTCTTGAAACCAAATCATTTTTCCTTTCTTTTTAGAGTCAGAGTTAGGATTCCTTCGTCTTTTCCCGTCGTTACAACTTCGTTGTCTTAGTTCCCTGTGGATACGATCCCGACTTATCGGGTTTATTACTAACACGACAGGCTTGCACTTGATCCTAGAGTGAACGCACATTAAAGACACTTTCTGAGTCGCGTCAAGTTTTTGGCGCCGTTGCCGGGGAACTAGGTAGACTTAGGATTAGATCGAGTTATCTAAAACATTGACCAAAACTTTCCAAAAATCCAAAACCATATAAAAATTTCAAAAAGCACAAAAAGATTCATCATCATCTCTCACAATCCATTAATGCAAAATCCTGAACTCACTCCCACACCCCATAATACTCCAACCAGCATTCACGAAAATCCAACCATTGAGTGCAACCCCGATAGCCCTCACACTCCTAACGCCCCACAATTTTGGATTCCACCTCCCATACCGTCACACTCAATATCAAACAACACTCCATTTTCCTTCTTAGGACACACTTCCGAGCACACTTCGAGCACACCAAGTGAGAGCACAGAGTCATTAAGAGAGAGATAGATGTCGCAACACGGTAGTGCAGCAGCTGGTGAGGAAGAGACCCCATACCGCCCGCTGAGATAATTCTTATATCCCAAGTGCACTGTCACTTCGGGATGCATTATACTCTCGTATAGTGCTGGGCAATTTCGTTTCAAAAATGGGATGATCCAGATGTTACCTCATTACCATAGTATGGATTCTAAAAAAACATATCTTCACATTAGGGAATTTGAGGATGTGTGCGATACTCTCAATGATCAAACTTGCACACAAGAGGTGATCCGCCTCAAACTCTTCCCCTTCTCGGTCAAAGATAAAGCTAAGACCTGGCTATGGTCTTTGCCTCCAAGCTCAATTCCATCTTGGAACGAGTTGCAATCTAGATTTCTCAAGAAATTCTTCCCTCCACATCGAAGAATCTCCATAAAGGCTCAAATTCAAGTGTTCAGACAATCTGAAAATGAGCCATTTCATCGATGTTACGAGCGTTTCAATGAGTTGGTTACTTCATGCCCACATTATGGATTTGATGCAGTGCAAATCATTTCTTTTCTCTATAATGGGGTGAACCTTAACTCCCAGCAACTTGTTGAAACCATGGGAAGTGGTACGTTTATCGATTTAGATGCCCACGATGCTGAGCTTCACCTGAGGTATGTCGCCGAGACTACCCAATCCTAGGATACTTCTGATCCTAACGCTCAAAATTGAAATCGTCCAGTGATCACCACTCCGTCGGCTTCTAGCCTATTTCACGTAGATAAGAATTCTATGACGGACAGTCGATTGGATACCCTTGAGAAAGGATTTTGAGACCTATGCGATATATATGGAAAAGGCCCAGCTGGATCCATATGTGCGATTTGTGAGGGGGGTCATTCAATTGAGGAATGCCCGACTATACCCTCCTACAAAGTAATGCTTCAAGAGCAAGTTAGTAGTATAGGAGGATTTAAGGGTAATCTCGGTGCACCGCACGAAAATTCTTACAACCCTTCTTGGAAAAACCATCCTAGTTTTAGCTATGGTCAACAACATGCCGCAATGAACCCTCCTTCACATGTTGTCCCTTCTCCACCACAAAACTTTCAACAAGCTCCACACATGTAAGGACATGTGAAAGCACGACCACCTCAAGGATCTTATATCCTGCCACCGCGGAGAACTCTCGAGGATACCATGAATCAATTTATCACTAGCCAGACTGCAACCAATGCTAAGTATAATTGCCTGATCAACGACATAAATGCAAATCTGTCAAAGATACAATCCTCATTGAGTGTCCAAGAGAAGGGAAAGTTTCCTGCCCAAGGTCAAACTAGTGTTGGCTCCACCTATACTGAACATCAGGAGCAATGTCAAGCCGTGACCACTCTTCGTATTGGCAGAGTCGTTGATTTATCACCTCCCCCACACGACATAACAAAAGATAAGGAGATTTTTCCCGGAACGAAAGAGGCCGAAGATATCCCCATAAATAAGAGTGACAAAGAAGATGCTAGTGAGCCCAAGGTAGTCATGAAACCACCCTCCACGGATCCGTTTCCTCAAAGGTTGATTCCTTTCCATAAAGGAAACCCACGTGAAGATGTGATAGAAGTGCTAAAACAAGTTAAGCTGAATTTACCTTTCCTTGATGCCATTAAACAAATTCCATCTTATGGAAAAGTCATTAAAGACTTGTTGACGGTAAAGAGAAAGATGCAGGTAAAGAAGAATGTCTTTCTATCCCAGAACGTGACCTCCATTCTACTAAATGATCTTCCACCTAAATTCAAAGATCCCGGTGCACCCACCATTTCCTGCATCATTGGAGAAAATAAAATCGAGAAGGCGTTACTTGACTTGGGAGCAAGTGTCAATATCGTCCCTTACTCCATCTATAGGCAACTTGACTTGGGCGACCTCAAGCCCACAAAGGTCACTCTCCAATTGGCGGATCGAACCGTGAAGATCCAAAGAGGCATGTTCGAGGTCGTGATCGTCCAAGTTGACACTTTCTACTTCCCGATAGATTTTTTCATTTGGGACACGGAGCCCTCCTTCAACTCGAGCAATCATGTTCCTATCATCCTTGGGCGCCCATTCTTCTCTACGAATAACACAATCATCAATACTCGGAATGGACGCATGCAACTCACATTTGGGAACACGACCTTGGAGACCAACATCTTCCACATCACCTAACATACGGGAGAAGAAGATGATCTTCACGCGGTGAGCTTCATAAATGAGATAGTAGAGGAGTAC
Organism: Sambucus nigra; assembly: GCA_949130495.1. Taxonomy (NCBI): domain Eukaryota; kingdom Viridiplantae; phylum Streptophyta; class Magnoliopsida; order Dipsacales; family Adoxaceae; genus Sambucus; species Sambucus nigra. The sequence continues at coordinate 466,464,169 of OX422222.1, read as the reverse complement.
TTTGAGGAGAATTATTGTGGATACGCCTTAGGGTCCTATCTAGTGTCGAGCCACGAGAGTGAGGGGACGTACACCAACTTCGAGAGGGAGGTTAGGGAGTTGAGAGAGTTACTCGATGAGAGAGCGTCGGTCGAGGATGCGAGAGATGTTAATTGGGTTTCTAGATTCGAGGAGTTACCTTCGAGGGATACACGCATGGTTACCTCCGACGAAAAATTTCCAACCCTCGAATTGAAGAAACTTTCCTCCCATATTAAATATGCATACCTAGGAGAGGATGAGACATTTCCTATTATTGTCTCCTCTAGCCTAGATGAAGAGCAGGAGGGTAAATTATTGAAAATTCTGAGAAAGCACCAAAGTGATTT